>CM062807.1:30481870-32881870 GCA_031772625.1 Pinus tabuliformis | reverse complement strand
AAAATATGTGGTAAACTTACAAAATTTTCCACAAGAACCACTTCAATCAATCCTAGGAAACCATCTTCAAGCAAAATACTATCTCCAAGAGTGATTTGCACCACAAAAGATCACATTTTGGCCAAATAAGAGACACATGGACTAATGTGCACTCCCAAAGAGAGAGTTTGATGAGCGAATGATTATAATAAAATGAAATAAAGTCTCATCTATTTATATAAGGCCTAACATGCCTTATTTCTATAATTTTACAAGCAAAGCATAAACAAGTTTGCTTAAGCATTCAACAATACTAAGGTCATAATCCAACCTTAATATAGCTAAAAAATGTAACAAAAACGCAAAAAATAGCCCACACGTGTGGGAAATAATGGTATCCAACATGATGTCATCCTCCATAAATGCTCAAGGTGCCTCAATAAAGTGACAAAATGGATTATGGGTGCTCACTTTAAGAAAAACTTGAAAGTGCGTGGATGTCTCCATAAAGTGCCTCCTCAACCACAACATCCTACAAATTATGCCCTATGTCACCCTTCTAAGGTTAAGAGGAGAGACATGGCATCATAATAAGCAAGTGTTGGGGTCCAAGGGTGATGTGCAATCCCTCCCAAGTCATTTCAATGATACCTGACCATCATCTAGGATTTGGAATAAGCAATGTCCATCAAACATTGTCAAGGCCAGCTTGGGGGCTTCCTAGGTCCATCGAGGCACATCATCAACTAGTCCAATGCTCAAGCTCATTGACGTAAAATTAAAGTTCTAAAGGTACATATGGGAATCAAGTATCATGTAGAACTATCTCATATCCCAACACTCATCTGTAGAGGAGCCACACTACATCATCAAGGTTAGCACTACTCTTAGAATGGGGTGCAACGACCTGTAGAGTGTCGTTGAAAGGGATCAAGCCCATCTCACAAGGGTATTTGCTACTGTGACAACACCACCTACCAATTTTTTTTTAGGATTAAGTGAGATCAATAATCATTAGGGATAATAACCATTAAAGCATCATAGCGGACCATATCTAATGCTAAGGGGAAACAAGTACTTCACACAAAATTCACCTTCAAATGTCGTTACCTCACTTATATTAGGGATGATTAGGGAAACCCTATTAGGTGTTTCCATACCCCATGGGGAGTGGCATGTCCTAGTTTAGTCTAGTAATCCACATGTGCATTGTGTGTGTGATAATGATGGTAATAGAGTGGAAGAGGCTTCAAAGAAGGTGCCACATCCATGTGACTAGCTAATGGGGGTCCAACATCTTGAGTTTATAGATGTAAGGGGAGAGAAATTGTGAACGCATGAGTTACCCCTTTCCTCGACCTTATTTTCCACCCATTTGGTGTACCTTTTAATTTTAATGATTTGTCTTTATTTGGTGCATAGCTTAGGATCCCAAGCTTTATTTTGTATCTCAATACCCCATTAAGATGTAGTAGTTTCTCGATTATCGGGGTTGGGACTTTCAAGGGTTTATTTGTTTAGATTGAATGCTTTAGGAATTGGGTGATGACTAATGAGGGGGGTAGAGCTCATGCTATGATTTTTCCCACACGCTAATGAGGAGGGTAGAGCTCATGTTAGGCTTTTTCCCATGCACTAAATAATGTCCCAACCTTTTTTTGCATTTTACATTTTTTTTCAATGTGGATTTATATGATTTTAACTTTATTTTAATTGCATCAACCTCTCGGGCTAAGTTTTCGAGTGTTGACTCAAGGATGTGGATGAAGGGTGCTAATCCCAATGATCATTGACCACCAACCCAAAAAATGGAGATGGATAATAAGGAGAGATGGAGAATGGTAGGTATGGATTATCTTGGACATGCTAATCAATCAATTATTTTCCATTAGTGCCCTTCCTTAAACCTAAGGTATCAAAGGAGGTCCCACTGGACTAGAGTCAAAGACTAACCTCCTAGGTGAAGTGTGGAAACAAGAATACAATTGAGATTAGTCAATCAATGATTTTCCCACATGATCCATATTAGTATGTCAATAACATTAAATGAATGCACATGATTGCAAGAATGGTTAAAGTACTTGTTGATATATGACCCACCTTAATTCAAGAAGAAATGCTAGATGGGAGATATATCTAACTAGAGCAATAGGTGGATAATCCTAGCATAATGTTGTGCCGATCATCATAGGGTTGCTAGCTGGTTGGTTGATCGAAGAGGAGAAATTTTTTGCTAGGCGTTACCCACTTTTTGTGGGGTAACAAGCCTTATGAATTTTAGATACAAAAAGTTCCCAATGCCTCACAAGCTTGCCATCCAATTCTAGATCAGTCGAGTTCACCCATCCTTGTTTCCAAAAAGTTTTTTTCCATATGATTATTTTTTGAATTGAAGGTTGTTCTCCCAATCTCTCTTAAATGTTGTACTAAGTTTCTAAGAAGGAAAATATTCCTATTCTATCCCATTATTGCATCTACCCCAATTCTTATTTTTGTTCCATCTCCCACTTGTTAGGACAAATGAGGGCCAATGTCAAGAAGAGGTAGAGACATAGATTTCCATTGTTAGACACATTTTGAATCAATTTTTGTTGTTTCCTAATCCAACCATTTAAAGAATTAGGGCCTCACTACTACCTTGCTAAAGGAAGTTATAAAAAAATTTCTGTTTTTTTCTCCGGTACAACTATTGGAATAGATGCAAGGGCATGCAAATAAATGGGTATGTATTTAAGATATTGACTTCACTATGAATAATCTCCCCCTATTGATAACCATTGATTGCACTATAGGGAAATTCGCTTTTGATTTTGGTGACCAACCACTACAGTTAAGATTTAGTGTAGAGGTTAGGTACTTAAATCCACTGTTCAAGTCCAAGTGCCGATAAAGAAACTTTTATTGAAATAAACCCCCTATTCCTCAATCATGCTTGTAGTAAGTAAAGTAGAGTTAGTATCATTCACATCAATACATATTGCCGCATTTTATAATTGAAGTAATTCCTAGAACTATGATCCCTTTGTACAAGATAGAGAGAAATAAAATGACATTGTCTACAAAAAGAAATCAAGATAGTGCTTACCTCTCTATATTGACATCTTGAATATTCCTCACCCTCATTTCCTCGAGCATGGACCTACTTAGACCTTTTGCTACTAGAAGAAAAATATATGGCGGAATATGGCATCCTTGCCTCAACACTCTAGAAGGCTTAAAAAAATTAGAGGCACCACCATTTATCAAGATTGAAAAGGAAGAAGTGGTTACACAACACATTATCCATCTAACAATAGGAAACAAGACCCCAGGATGTCAAAGAAATAACCAAAGATAAAACCATGATACCTTGTAATACACCTTTTTATAAATCAAACTTTATTATGACTATTGCCATGTGAGAAAATTTTATAGAATGTAAACCCTTATGTGTTGTACCAATGACCTCATGGATTTGTCCTCCTTATATAAATCCAAGTTTTTTAGCTAAGATGTATTCAGAAAGAATTGACTTCAACTTGGTTTCTATCACTTTTGGAATAATCTTATATAGGTAATTGCACAATGAGATAGGTTGATACCCATCAAGAGACTTCAAATAGTCTTGTTTGGGAATTAAGGCTATGAATGTTTCATTTAAATTGAAAGCATCCTTCTAGGTGTTCTTACCTCCTCCATCACTCTCAATAGATCCAATCCCAACTTCAAAGAACATCCATCAAGCCTAGGACTCATGTCCTTCTTAAAAGACTGTAATATATCAAACAAATCTTCCTTAGTCACTAGATTGCATGAATCCTCATTAAGCTCCTCCTTGAGTATTCTTGAGAAATAGGAGATGACTTTTAAAATATTAGCCAAACTCACTCTCATAGGTTCCTTTTGAAACCTTTCAAATTGTTTAACCCCAAGTTTTGCTCATCCTTTAAAGCCTTATATCTTACTACCACCTTGATCCTGCACCTCCCAAATAGTATTAAAATTCCTTTAATTTAGTATTATCATCCCCCAACTTGATCCAAGTAGATTCACTCTTTATTTTCTAGTTTGTTTCCTTATTTGTCAATAATTTGGTCCTCTTTTCCTCAAGCTATTTCAATTTAGGTAGTTGATCATGTTTATAAATATCATCAACACTATAGCTACCACCTCCTCCACTTATATTTCCACTTTCACTAGTTTGTGATGTTGAAATATCTAGCTTTCCCCTTCCCATGTTTCCACTTCCTTATTAACATTTTGTAGAGCTCAAACAATACATTCACTAGAAGAAAGGCCCAAAGAGGAATCAAAGGGCTTCTAATTTTCCTTAACCAAGATGGTAAATTCATCCTCCTTCAACCAACCCACATTGAACTTGAACGAGGTTTGGGGCCTGGATTTGTCAAGTTCAAGCTCAAGGAATATATGTGTTAATTTTAGGTATGTTCTATGCCAGAGCAATTTATTTTAATTTTCCAATAGCTTTTCCAGATTAACAATCACATCAGCATTAAAGTAGATTGCAGATAGAACATAAACATAAATCGCAGAAGACAAGCCAAGGCAAGAGGACACAAGATGTGGCGCTAACCAGGGACAAACCCCACAATGTGGGGAAACCCTTGATCAATTCTTCTTTTATGTTCTTCAAAGTTCAGTAGAGAAAGAGAGAGAGAGAGATAGTACATTTACAATAGAAGTCAACACTTTGAGTTTTGATATCGGCAGAGATCAGTTGAAGACATATTGCTTCAACTGATTCTCTAAGGTGATTCCTTCACCCATCATAGTGCTGCATCTCGTCCGTTTGCTGCACCTTACCGTGTAGTACCATCATGCTGCATCATGCATCATCATGCTGCTCATGATCTTATACATCACTGAGCTGCCCATACATCATGCTGCCCATGACCTACGTCATGTAGCCCATACATCATGATGCCCATGATCTTCATGATGTTGCCCATACATCATGCTGCCCATGATCTTCATCATGTTGCCCATACATCATGCTGCCCATAATCTTCATCATGTTGCCCATACATCATGCTGCCCATATACATCATACATCATGCTACACATATATCATGCTGCCCATATACATCATGCTTCCCATATACATCATGCATCATGCTGCACATATATCATGCATCGTGCTGCTGATATATCATGCTGCCCATATACATCATGCATCATGCTGCCCATATACATCATGCATCATGCTGCTCATATATCATGCTGCCCATGATCTCATCAAGTCATAGCAAGACAATAATATATATCAACTGAACTTACTATGGTTCCATGACCTAGACTATGATTGGCTTGAGTATTGACCCAATACATAGCTCACAGCTGCGTCCTCATGACTGCACCTAATACGTCCTTTTTGCCTGCATAGATATTTATTGCCATAGCCTGCGTATATATACATTACCATTGCCTGCATGTATATATGTTGTCATTTACTGCATATTTGCTTGCGTATATGAGTCTCCATTTACCAGTGTATATGTGTCTCATTTGCCAGCGTATATATGTCTCATTCGCTGCGGATTTACCAGCGTATATGTTGCTCATTTGTTGTGGATAGGTCAGTGTATATGAGTCTTCATTTACAGCATAATTTCCTCATCATGAACAACGTGCAGTTCCTCATTATTAACAATGTATAGATCTCCATGAACAATGTAATAATGTCTTCCTTACTGCGGCTAAGTGTCTCCAATTACTGCGTTGGATTAGGGCATCATCTTAGGGCATCCTTCATTAGTGTCTCTCCTTCTCCAAAAACCCAAGACGTGGAGAGGAGATCGCACCAAGAATGTGTGTGTTCAAATGACTTCAAGTCCTTGCCAATTTATACTAAAACGTAGATGATGAATAGACACGACTATTGGGTTTTTGAGCCTACTCAAGTTGCTGGTCGGCTTGATAATAATTCTATAATCAAAATAAATTCATATCTCCATAAATACTTATCGGAATCAGATGATATTTAGATCAATCCTACACCTCTCGATGAGAGGGATCCAATAAAAATATCAACTACCATAAATAAGCTGACCCACATGGAGTTTAGCCCTAGTTTCCAATTTTAACACTCCATCTCAACTAGGGAGAACTCCATCTGCTGATCCATATGTCCAACTGTACTATCTTTGCCATCAGTACCCTGCACTGCTCAGCTCAGCTCTGCTCATCTCTGCTAGCTCTGCTCAGCTCTGCTAGCTCTGCTGGCTTTGCTAGCTCTGCTCAACTCTGCTGGCTCTGCTCAGCTCAGCTAAGCTCTGCTGGCTCTACTCTGCTATGCTTAGCTCTGCTGGCTCTACTCTGCTATGCTCAGCTCTGCTTAGCTCTAATAAGCTTTTTTCTGCTCAACTTAGCTCTGCTAAACCATGAAGAAGAAGAATTGATTGAGAATGTCTCATACCATTCTCCACTGACCCGAAGTCAGTCTCAGAGTGCGCACCACTGGTCCCAGACCAGTCTCAACTGACCCAAAGTCAGCGTCATAGTGGGTACCACTCCTACTACTGGTCCCAGACCAGTATCATTAGTCTCAGAGAGTGTACCACTAGTCCCAGACCAGTCTCAACCGACCCGAAGTCAGCGTCATAGCATGTACCACTCTCACTGGTCCCAGACCAGTTTTCCACTGACCCAAAGTCAGTCTCAGAGTATGTACCATTGGTCCCAGACCCGAAGTCAGCGTCATAGTGGTCACAACTCCTACAACTGGTCCCAGACCAGTATCATTGTTCCCAGATCAATGAAGGTCATCCTAGCATAGGGAGTATGGTAGATACAACGATGCGTCCATCGGTACTACTGTGGTCCCTATCCTCATTTCCCTGCTCATTGATTAGATGAGAGGTACTTCCCATGAGTCCCAGACTGCATGGGTAGGATGCCTTGACAGGAGAACTAATCAATCCTGTCCTCATAGGAGAACTAATCATCCTGCTACACAATTGTCATGGAGAACACATCATCCAGACCTCACAGGAGAACTAATCATCCTGCTACACAGGAGAGCGAATCATCCTATCCCACAAGAAAGCGAATCATCTTGTACCACAAGAGAGCGAATCATCTTGTTCATAGGAGAGCAAATCATCCTGTCCACAAGAGAGTGAATCATCTTGTCCCACAAGAGAGCGGATCATCTTGTCCCATAAGAGAGCAAATCATCTTGTTCACAGGAGAGTGAATCATCCTGTCCACAGGAGAGCGAATCATCCTATCCCACAAGAGAGCGAATCATCTTGTCCCAGTGCGCACCACCAGGGGAGGGTGAGTCACCCTGTGGTCGTATGTTGCTCCAATAATAACCGCAAACCCCCAGAGCTCCCAGAGCTCCCAGAGCTCAATGTATGCAACAACAAGACCCTTTTACAAGGGTCTCTCGACGACTCCAAGTCGTTCAGGAAAATCACAAATTTGATCTTTCCCCTAGGCTCTGACAAAGTGTAGCAACCCGCACATCATCTCAGTGCGATGGAGCCTCCTTGCTCATAGAATTACCATATCCCAGATAAGGCAGTATCTGATGTCTATCTGCTGGAGCAATCATTGAATACATAATTCCTTAATAATCGAATCCCACCTTTGGTTGTCACAGAGAATCACATTGGTATTCATCATGTGTACTCATTGAAGAGTTTCCACAACCAAGCAACTTCATACAAGGTCATACTCATAGTTATGTATCTGGTCTAGGCGGTACTTATAACATCTGACTTCTGCTTCCTGCTCATCCATGATATTGAAGCAGAATCCAAAGAGAACTAGCACTAAAAAGTGCTCTAGTGATCCTCCACACTGCCTGCCCAGTCAACATTCGAATAATCATGTAGTTTTCATATTTCCGGCAGTGTATCTCAATTCATGGGAGATTGTGCCCCGAAGATATCTCAGAAGATTCTTGGCACCAATCCAGTGAGGCTCAATTGAATATGAGCTCACCATGCTAACTCATATGTTCGGAATCCAACTCCCTCTTACTTCTGCAAATGGGAGGGTCTGCACCTGTCAGAAATAGGTCATCCATATAAGGTGCCGGTATGAGAGGTCTATCATCCACAACCTTCGGGTAATGGTTTGGATCGGTTTCATTCCTAGTGAATCTCAACTTCATCAGACAACTGTTGATCCTCTCATACTGTGCCCAAGGTGTTTTGCTTCAAGCCATAGAGGGCTTTTTACCACCTGCATACATGAGATTCCCGATCATGAATCTCAAATTCCTCGGGTTGTTCCAAACATGTGGACCTACTGCATGAGGGGAATGGTCCCCCTCATAATATTTTCCTTCGGTACATCTTAGACATGTACCTTCATGCTCCTTTTGAATTTAGGCATCCCTTTCCATCGATGAGTGCCACCCTGTAACCTTTGACTTCCATTGCTGAAATGGACATCAGGTTCTTCTTGTGATCAGGTACATAAAAGAGATTCTGTAAATGAATCGAGTTACCCTCATTCAATTGAGGGGTAACACTCCCTACACCCTTTCCGGGATAGGTGGCATCGGCTCCAAGTATAATTCCATGATTGTTTCCATCTCTACCAAATTAGAGAGTGCACCCATCTATCCGATGAAGTGCCTTGAGGCACTATAATCAATAACCCAGATTCCCAAAGAATCTGAAGGAGAGGGCCAATACAAGATAAAACTTCTTTATCTTATTAGAAACAACATTTGATTCTTCATACCTTGGGTTCCTTGCTTTCTTTGAAGAGTCGACCATTTCTCCTTGATGAACTGTATTACCTGTCATTCTCTTGACCCTGGAATGATTTGTTTATCTTCATCAAGAGAAGTGTCTCTGCCATTTAGACACTCCTTCGCATAATGACCGAACTTATTGTAACCAAGGCATCTGTCTTTCCTTCCACCATTAGATCTAAAATTCCCAATGAAGTGATCTTTAGGTAGGCCATCAGAACCTTCCGCTACGCCATTCTAATAATATTCTCCACGTTGACTTCCCCCAGGGTGAATTATGAGGAACCCATTTATCCTTTTGTCTTGTCCCAATTGTCTTTGATGATTGCTCTTTCACTCTTGCTTGGGCATTGTCTTCACCTCGGCTTTGATACCATGTTAATTTTAGGTATGTTCTATGCCAGAGCAATTTATTTTATTTTTCCAATAGCTTTTCCAGATTAGCAACCACATCAGCATTAAAGTAAACTGTAGATAGAACATAAACATAAATCGCAGAAGACAAGCCAAGGCAAGAGGACACAAGATGTGGCGCTAGCCAGGGACAAACCCTTGATCAATTCTTCTTTTATGTTCTTCAAAGTTCAGTAGAGAAAGAGAGATAGTACATTTACAATAGAAGTCAACACTTTGAGTTTTGATATCGGCAGAGATCAGTTGAAGACATATTGCTTCAACTGATTCTCTAAGGTGACTCCTTCACCCATCATAGTGCTGCATCTCGTCCATTTGCTGCACCTTACCGTGTAGTACCATCATGCTGCATCATGCATCATCATGCTGCTCATGATCTCATACATCACTGAGCTGCCCATACATCATGCTGCCCATGATCTACATCATGTAGCCCATACATCATGCTGCCCATGATCTTCATCATGTTGCCCATACATCATGCTGCCCATGATCTTCATCATGTTGCCCATACATCATGCTGCCCATAATCTTCATCATGTTGCCCATACATCATGCTGCCCATATACATCATGCATCATGCTACACATATATCATGCTGCCCATATACATCATGCATCATGCTGCACATATATCATGCATCGTGCTGCCCATATACATCATGCATCATGCTGCTCATATATCATGCATCATGCTTCCCATGATCTCATCAAGTCATAGAAAGACAATAATATATATGAACTCAACTTACTACGGTTCCATGACCTAGACTGTGATTGGCTTGAGTATTGAACCAATACATAGCTCACAACTGCGTCCTTATGACTGCACCTAATACGTCCTTTTTGCCAGCATAGATATTTATTGCCATAGCCTGCATATATATACATTGCCGTTGCCTGCATGTATATATGTTGTCATTTACTGCAGATTTCCTGCGTATATGAGTCTCCATTTACCAGCGTATATGTGTCTCATTTTCCAGTGTATATATGTCTCATTTGCTGCGGATTTACCAGCGTATATGTTGCTCATTTGCTGCGGATAGGTTAGCATATATGAGTCTTCATTTACAGTGTAATGACCTCATCATGAACATCATGCAGTTCCTTATTATTAATGGTGTATAGATCTCCATGAACAACATAATAATGTCTTCCTTACTGTGGCTAAGTGTCTCCAATTACTGCATTGGATTAGGGCATCATCTTAGGGCATCCTTCATTAGTGTCTCTCCTTCTCCAAAAAACCAAGACGTGGAGAGGAGATCGCACCAAGAATGTGTGTGTTCAAATGGCTTCAAGTCCTTGCCAATTTATAGTAAAATGTAGATGATGAATAAACACGACTATTGGGCTTTTGAGCCTACTCAAGTTGCTGGTTGGCTTGATAATAATTTCATAATCAAAATATATTCATATCTCCATAAATACATATCGGAATCGGATGATCTTTAGATTAATCCTACACCTCTCAATGAGAGGGATCCAATAAAAATATCAGCTGCCATAAATAAGCTGACCCACATGGAGTTTGGCCCTAGTTTCCAATTTTAACAATATGGAGTGATTTGAGCACCTACTCGTATCAATCCATGATTTGTAGCATGGAACCTTCTACATGTTGAAAAGTGTAACTAGGTTCGGTCTTCATAATGACATGTGTAATTATGATTTTATGTAATTGATGTAAAGAAGAAATTAAAATTATTTTTGTAATGCCTGAATCATGGTTTTCATGATCAATGAATTTTATTTTTAGTTAAGGCTCCCATTGTGAGACTTTAGGATTAATCATCATGTCATAAAAGTCAATTGAGTCAATGTTATGTATGAAAGACCCTTATTTGGTATGTTACATATGTATATGAGTCTTTAAAATACCCTCCATGACCAAGCTCAAGCACCTTCTTGAGGTTAGCCTAAATATGTTTCTTGTAAGACATGTTGGCCTAGGCACTCGTTCAAGTAGGCTTCTTTTGAATGCACTGACCACTATATATAGGAAACTCGACCTTCATTTGGAGACAAGAATTCTTTCAAGAAATCTAAACTAAGAAGAATTGTGAAGAACACAAGAGAGAAGCCTCATCACCATGCAAAGGAAAGAGGAAGACATTTGCAAAAAAAGAATATTTTAATTGCTAAATTCAGAAATGTAAATGCTATGCTATTCTGTATGATCTTGCAGAGGGAGAAGGCATGGGAGAGCTGATATCATGTGGCATTGATAGGCATGGAATCCAAGATGAGGGCCTAACCTGCTCTTATACTACCATATTTGGTCAAAACAGGGTCAAACAGGTTGCTACAGGAGATCCTGTAGCTGCTACAGGAAACTGCTACAGGATGTCCTGGTTTGCTACAGGAAGTTAGCTAAAGGGCTTAGGGGGGAAAGAAAAGTGAGATGAGGTGCTGGAGAGATGTATGATGGTGATAGAAGGTGCATGGAAGGTGAAAATTACCCAATACTAAGCCCAACACTCCAAGGAGGTTCGATTTTCTTAAGGTGGCTTGCTCACGGTGGCTGCAAAACAAAGGTTTGGACTATGGGCTGGTATGCCTTGGCAGAAGGTGGAGAGGACCTAGGTGAAGCTGGTTGGATGAGTTCCTCCCTACAGATCAACAATCCCTGCAACAAAACCTGTTTTTCTTTTCATTTATGCATCACTATATGTCAACATGGAAAAGATGAATTGAATTTGAGAAAGCTGATCTATCTATTGTTAAGGACTAGATATATGAAATGGAATGCCTTTTAAGCTACAACAAACTTAATGAAACATGATAACATATGTAGGTGCTTCCAAGAAATTATAAATAATGATCTAGCTAAGAATGAACCCTAAGCTATGCAATGACCAAAAGACAAACTCTGTTTTTGGGGTTGTGAGAGTGGGGCCCTCTAATCATGATCCCATGAGGGAGATGAGATAGAGGCCACTGTCACAAGATTTTCTGAAGTACTTTCCTTCACTACTGCACCACTGATCTACCTCTTCAAACTAATGGAAACTAGGTTAAGCAATAATTCAAATACTTGTTAAGCTAAACAAAACATAAATAAACTTCAACAACTAACTATCATTTTAATCTAAGAATACAAATACAAAAAGAGGAACTTCTGCTGCTAGGGTTGGGCCCTAACCCAAGAGCTTCAGCCCTCTGAGTCAACTCAATGTTGGATCAAGGTAGAATTTCTCATTATCATCAAAATGTCAAATACAACATAATAATAACAATCACAATGTTTCAGCTCAAATTTCCTCTTGGCTATATCAAAAAATCGAATCCTAATGAGTCCCTTGGCTCTCTTATTTATACAAAATTGGAGCTCCCAACAACTCCCTAGAAAATAGGGATACTTGGCTCCCTAACTTGAGAATGACTCTTTCTTAACTGTCACTGGCTTGGCTGCCAATGGACTCAACTTGCTTGGATGCTAGTAACTCTGAGATGATGAGATATGGTGGAGGAATAGTCGAATAATTTGAGGATTTAAGGAGGGAGACCAATATCCTAAAATCTCTCTTTCTTGCCCATTTTGAGTTCCTGCACTTAAGTCAACCCTGAAAATAGGCATAATTTTTTCTGAAATCCAGCTCACCTTGTCCTGAGGATGAACCACATTAGTTGGTTCGAAACGTCGACCCAATCCTTGTGATGTGATTAATCCGAAAGACTATTCTCTAAATTATGGATCACAAAAGTCTTAGATCTAACATAACAAAATATGTAAATGAATGTGAGAAAATTCATTTTTAATAAGTTGGAGAGTGGCATTGTGATAACCCAAGGAGAGTGGCATTGTAATATCCTAAAATCTCTGTTTTTTGCCCCTTAATAACCCTAGAAATAGGCATATTTTTCTGAAATCCAGTTTTGCTCTTGTTAGATCTACCATTGGTTTAATAAGAAAGGATCTCGATCTTCTTTCCCGTAGACTTCTCTGGCTCCATTTGGATCTAGCAAACCAGATCTCAGTGTCCCTGTGGAATGTGATTGACGGTAGTTCGGCAGCGAAGGCCCTCCGATTGGAAGAATCCTCCAAGAAAAAGCATTTCATTAAATTCGAAAGGCTATTGAATTATGGAAAGCGCTCCTCTGGTTTCATCTTTGGCTCAGATCCACTTCAATCTGCTAGTGCAGTAAACAATGAACAGGTCTCTGCATTGAGGAATTGGGTTTGCACGCAAATTTCTTCAAAACCCGATTCTGCATCTTCCCCCTCTCCCCCGGGGCGTTCTCTCAAAATTGTTGGACGGTCTCCTTCTACTTCCCCTCTTCAGGTTTATGTTTCTGGTGCACTTGCTTAGTCCTCTTCACAAGTTGTCAAGTTGCTTCCTACCACTGACCCATCCTCCAGATCTCTTGCGGATTCATTTTTGGACTCGGTTTCAGCACCTGCTAGGTCCTCTCCGATGGCTGTTGACATATCTCCCTCCAGATATCCCGAGGAATCATTTACAGACTCGGTTTTGGCACCTGGTTGGTCCTCTCCGCTGGCTGTCGACATATCTCCCTCGTCTCCGTCGGCGATACCACCCTCTGCAGCATCGTTGATGAACCCGGTGAGTTCGTTGCCCCCTCAGCCATCGCATTCTGTTTCTCCTTGTGATATTTCTAACCTCTCCCATTCCGTCCCCTCCCTCGATGCTAACCCCTCGTCTTCGCTCATACCTCCACCTTCCTCAATCACTGTCCAGTCCTCTAACTATGTTGAGAGGTCCAGGTCCGCTCTTGGCAACATCCCTCCCCCTCTCCGCGCAGATACATGCTATTCAGTGACTTCTTCCACCACGGAATCCTCCTTCCCCCCTCCCTCCAGCTCGCCCCTGGCACTGGTTATCGGTCTACCTCTCTCCTCCTCCACCAATTCGAACTTAGCGGATTGCTCCTCCACCGTCCCGTCCTTAATCATGTTGTCTTCCTCTCGACCCTTTCATTTTAATAGACATAACATAAATAAACACAATATCTACTCTAATATCTCCGGTAAAAACAAGAATATTTCTAAGAACCTCGTTCATAATAACAATTTACTTTTTAGGTTTGATAGTAATAATACTAATTACTTTAATCACAATAACGATATTAATAACTCTTATCATAGTAATAACTATAATAATAATATTTATGACTATAATAATAATTACAATAATAATATTTATAACAACACCAATAATAATCATAATAATAATAATAATAACTATCATACTACTACTACTATTACTACTAATAATAATAATGATAACAATAAAAATAACAATAATAAACACAATAATAATGATAATAAAAGTAATAGAGGTTTCAAGAATGTTATTAATCTATCAAGCAAGAATTTTGATCCCTCTGTCTTCAGTCTCCTCAACAAAGGTCTCAACTTTTCCCTTGCCCTAAATAAGATTCCTACCGATGACATCATCTGTAGCATTGAATACGGGATCAAGGACCTTCCTGACAATATTAAGGAGACTATCAGATAGGATTGCGTCGTTGTTCTTAGGAAGGCTAAACCTCCAAAGAAAAACCTTAGCAAGACCGAGTTTCTTGCTCTAAAAACCCTTAGGGATGACCCCGACATTGTTGTCCTTAAGGCAGACAAGGGTGGAGCTGTTGTCATTCTAGAAAAATCAGATTATGTCCACAAAATGGTAGATCATCTTTCTAATAACGGGAGTTACATCAAACTCCGGAAAAATCCCCTTAAGTCAATTTCTAAAGAGGTTGCTACTGCCATCAAAGTAGATCCTTCTCTCAATCCCCTGGCTCGAAAACTCATTGAGAGCAACCCCCTTACCCCTAGGATCTATGGCCTCCTGAAGGTTCATAAGTCTTGTGCTCTCTTGAGACCTATCGTTAATACAATAAGCGGACCAACCTACGCTCTTGCCAAATTCCTTTCCCAAAAGCTCAAACCTCTCGTCGGCTGCACTGACTCCTTTGTGAAAGACTCTGCCTCTTTCATTCAAGAGTGGAAAGATATCAAGCTGGATCTTGGCGATTTACTAGTGAGTTTTGATGTCATCTCTCTATACGCCATAATCCCCATCCAAGAAGCCATTGATATCATTAATCATATCACCGATAAAGACACGGCCAAATTAGTTGGCCTTTGCCTTACCTCTACTTTCTTTAGCTTTCAGGGTGAATTCTATGAACAAACTTGTGGTGTTGCGATGGGCTCCCCCCTCTCCCCCATTGTCGCAAACTTGTTCATGGAAGATTTTGAGACCAGGGCCCTTGCTTCTGCCAAATACCATCCTAAAAAATGGAAGAGGTTCGTCGATGACACTTGTGTCATCTGGCCTCATGGTCGAGAGAAACTAGATTTGTTTCTTGAGCACCTTAATTCCCAATCAGACTCCATCAAATTCACCATGGAAGTTGAGGAGAATGGTCGCCTTCCCTTTCTTGACATCCTCCTTTCTAGGAGGGACGATGGTTCCATCTGTCACCAAGTTTTTCGGAAGAAGACTCACACGGAACAGTACCTCCATGCCGATTCTCACCACTTCCCTGCTCAGAAATTTGGGGTTCTCAGCACTCTTGCTACCCGTGCCCTAAGAATCTTCGATGATGAGCATCTTGATCAGGAGAAATCTCATCTTCTTGAGGTTTTTGAAAATAACGGGTACAACAAATCCCATAGCCTCAAGGCTTTTCACAGAGCTAGCAAGGAGCCGAGGGTTAAACCCGCCCTCTCTAATCTTATCTCTAAGGTTCATCTCCCATATATCCAAGGAACCACTGATAGGATTGCCCATATCCTTAGGAAAACTAATGTTTCTTCATCCTTCAAGCCTCTCAATACCATTAAAAATTCTCTTAGGTCGGTTAAGGACCCTATTGACCCAATGAGCTCAAAAGGGGTCTACCTTGTTCCCTGCTCCTGTGGTATCCCCTACATTGGAGAAACTGGGAGATCTATTAAGCAGAGGATCAGTGAGCATGCGGCTGACATCAGACACAATCGCTCCCGCATGTCAGCCCTTGCAGAACATGCTGAGAAATCTAAGCAACATGTCTGCATTGAAGAATCTAAGGTCATTGCTAAAATTGGTCATTTCCACCACAGGAAACTCAGGGAAGCAATTGAGATTGAGAGGCATACCAATAACCTGAATAGGGATGATGGTTGGAAGTTAAGTAAAAGCTGGATTCCAGCTCTCGCCTCTTAACTCTACCACCCTCTCCTCCCCCTTATCTTTTGTGGCTTTTGTTATCTTCCTCCTTTTATTTAGTGGCTATCCCTCCCTTATAGTCCTTATTGAATGTTTGTTAATGTTTAATATAAAGTTATCTAAAGCGATTAAATTTTTTTAACCTATTATTCATATAAATAAATAATTATATTATTAGTTCCAGTCATAGTATTATAATAATAAAATTGATTATTAATTTCATTTAAACTTTTTTTTATATAAATTCATAATATTAGTAATATATTATTATATAAAATTCTATAATTAACTATTCTCAAACTATTATTATTATATAATAGTTATAAGGCATTATTATATGAATTTATAAGATTTTAGTTATTTAACTGGGCAAATATGTTAGTTTTTTTGTAATATTTTATTACATAATAAAAAACTTTTACCTAATATTATTATAACCACCTATTATAATGGCTAGTTAATTAATATTATTATGATAACAACTAGTTTTCATCTTTAGTAACATATTATTATATAAAATTCTATAATTAATTATTTTCAAACTATTATTATTATATAAATTTATAATAGTAATAAGGCATTATTATATGAATTTATAAGATTTTAGTTATTTAATTTGGTAAATATGTTATATTTTATTACATAATAAAAAACTTTTACCTAATATTATTATAATCACCTATTATAATGGCTAGTTAATTAATATTATTATGATAACAACTAGTTTTCTTTGTCCCATTGACTAGGTCAGCCCTTGCTTATATTATTATTTTATTAGATTATTTAATTAATAAATTTGCGACTTGTTCGATAATAAGTAATTTATTATTACATAACTACTAGTTTCTAACTAAATAATTTTATTTCACTAATGGCTAACTATGAACGGCTAACATTGTGCAGTGATGCATCCTTGCTATTTATTCTCTCAGATCGATTGATTTCTCACCTTGTCCTGAGGATGAACCACATTATTTGGTTCAAAACGTCGACCC
Organism: Pinus tabuliformis; assembly: GCA_031772625.1. Classification (NCBI taxonomy): domain Eukaryota; kingdom Viridiplantae; phylum Streptophyta; class Pinopsida; order Pinales; family Pinaceae; genus Pinus; species Pinus tabuliformis. The sequence continues at coordinate 32,864,586 of CM062807.1, read as the reverse complement.
AATCCTTGCGATGTGATTAATCCGAAAGACTATTCTCTAAATTATGGATCACAAAAGTCTTAGATCTAACATAACAAAATATGTAAATAAATGTGAGAAAAGTCATTTTTAATAAGTTGGAGAGTGGCATTGTGACCCGTATAGTTTACCTATTGATGAGCCTCATCAAATGGAAACTCGGTTATACTTGGATCTCACTACAACAGAACATGCAAGGCTACTCCAACTCAATAGTCTAGATGAATTCAGAATGCAAGCTCTCCTACACACTGAGGTAATCTAGCTACAAAGGAAGATTTGGAATGATAACCACATCAAGGAAAGGAATTTTCAAGAAGGAGACTGGGCCCTAATGTATGATTCCATATTCAAGGATTTCAAGGGGAAGTTAATGACAAGATGAATGGGTCCCTATCTGGTAGAGAAGTGTCATGAGAATGGATCTGTCCAAATCAAAACAATTGATGAGGAAGGGATTCCCTTACTTGAAAATGGTCATAGGTTGAAGTTGTACAAGAAACCTTTGTCCAAGAAATAATTTGTGAGTTCAGCGAGCAGAGAGTTAAATTTAATTGGGAGGTTCATAACCCTTAGTCCACCAAATTTCTAAAAAAAATAAAAAAATAATAAGAGGGCCTAAATGAAAAACTCCATGAGGCATCTGAGGCCAACTTCCGAGTTTAAAACCTCTCTGAGCAAACCCAGGAGAAAAACAAGGAAAAAAGGAAAATAAAATATCCCTAGGTGAAAACCTCCTCTGAGGCACCTAGGGCAGACATGTAGGTTGAAAACCTCTACAGAGGTAGCCTGCTTGTCTCAAAAAAAGAAGAAGAAAAAACAAAAGAGAAAAAGAGAAATACAAGGAGTTCTAACACCACTTCTGCTAACATTTTCTTTTTGTAGGACTCCAAACAGTGACATAATCATGGTTACAAAGAAGAATCTATAAGTGTAATCCTCCATTGTTCCACCTATACATTTCATTTCCACACTCTCCACTCACATACCCACCTCTCTCCATTATCCAATCAACAAAAGACTCCAATTTTGCCTCCTCGTTGTGATGCTATAGGAGGAACCTGCAATGCCATAGGAGGTCTGGTATTGCTATAGGAGGAACCTATAAAGCTACAGGAGGAGGATACAATGGGAAAAATAAATTAGAAGGCCACTCTATCTCTAGGAAATGATAAGAGGGGTCCTCCAATGTCAACCCTATCACCCATCCACTCCACTTAGCGAAAAAAAATTTGCTCAAAAATTCCACTCTGTCATACATCTTAAAAAACATAGAAAATCCTTGTTTTCTAGTCTATCACCTACACCACTTCCTCATGATCCTAATCCTATCCTCATGCCTTTCATCACTTTCCCTAAACCTGACATGCAAAATGAATACTTGAAGGGAGGATTAAATGACTGCTACAGGAAGGAGACTCCTCCTGTAGCATCCTATATAGTGACAACAAAACTTCCTAAAATTATTTTTTTCACCCACATAGAGCATCATCGATCCAATTCTATAGCATAAAGGAGGCATATCATCCTTAGGAAGTAGGCCATCTACTCCACCAGTAGCAACTTGGACATAGGGAAGGCATCTGCACACACAACAAGGTTATTAGTCAGAAGATCATCAAGTTATGAAGGCCTAAACAAAAACAAGCCAAGGAAATAAACTCCCTCAAGATCATGATGTTATGAGGCCCAAATCTAGCATGCAACCATCTCCAACAATTCGATCCACAGGTAGGCTCAGGTATGACAACCCTCACCTCTTCCCTATGCATAAAATGCTAAAATGTGTTAATGGTCGAGAAAGGAGTTTTAATAGGCTGGAGGTGGCCAGTGAACTTGGCCACCCTCGGGTAGTTAACTAAAGTTCATATTAAGTCACCCATGCAACGTGGAGATGTCAAATCAAATGGGGTGGTTCTTACAAGGGGTGAGGTGATAATCACGAGGAGAGGGGTAATGATTGCAAGGAGTGGGGACAACGGTTCAAAAAAGGAAACTCGTGTATGTGCCATGTCACCAAAGCACTCCAAGCCTTTACCACAAAGGGAATATTATGTATTGGGATCGACTCCATTTTCACCATCGCTCATTTCAAAAAAGTAGTTAGAGGAAGGTCAAGCTATTGCTATCAGAATGCCTAGGGTGCCACTGAGCTGTTTCGAACTCTGTTTTGCAGGTGCTACAAGAGGAAGCTACAGGAGGGTCTGAACTGCTGAATGAGGTTTGAGAAGGAGCTACAAGAGGGAATTTAAGGGTGAAAGCGAGCGACAATGAATTGAAATTGTCTTCAACCCTCGTGCACATACATAGCTATTTTGAAAAGGAGTAAGTGGCTTCCTCCCTCCTTGATTTCCATACAATTACATGAGAAATTCTGCTTGAATTAGGTAACATGTAATATACAATTTAACAAATTATAGGTGTTTTGGAAATTTTTGTGTGTAAAGGTAAGATAGGGGTAGAGAAAAATAATTTGTTTTGATATAAATTTTAGCATCCTTTTCCCTCATTGATAAAAATGAGGTTTAACATTGTTTCTACCATTGGGATTTCTTTGAAGAAAAATGAATTTCACACCTAAGTAACACTAAGAAGGGGCAGTAGAATAAATGGGGGGAGGATTTAATAGAAGAGAACCCACATACACTAAGATAATTCACCAAGAACCTCATTTAGTGAACATTCGTAGAAGGCATCAATGGTTGGGTTTCTTTGAACTATTAAAAGGGTATGATGATGATATCACTCATGAATTTGCCATGGCATTACATTTTCAAGGAGAAGGTAGTGCCACCACTATTTTCAGAGGGTTGGCCATCTCTTTAAGCCCTGAAACTATAAGTAGAATGACCACCTTACCCTTGTGAACTCGATGTAGCAAATAAGACAAAGCAGTGAGTGTTATAGCTAAGAAAAACTTCTTCATTCTGAAAGAAAAACTCATAGAAGATAAGAATGGAGTGAGAAGGGAGAGCCTACCTTACCCTTGGGATGAGATGGCTTATCACATCCTCAAATATATATCTTGTGAAGGGATTTTGAGTGTGGTATATTCCTACCATTTTAGGTTGCTCCATGAGTTAAGGTTCAAGGAAGAATTTCCTCCCCCTCACAGACTTAGTGCTCCCCATTTCCTCCTGCAATCAATCATTGAAATGAGCCAAAAGCTAAGGGAAGGAAAGCATCAACACATATCCCACCATGGCCTTGTCAAGTTAATTGTGATGGATGCTTTGAGCCACTTAAGGAACCCTATCATATGGACTGATTTTGTGGACATGGATAAGGAGGTCTTCATTGAAACCCAAGCCATCACACCTAGAGAAACACCAACCTATAGCACCGGTGGTAGGGAAGGAAAAATAGAGGAAGAAGTGGCAAGAAAAACAAAGGAAGAAGAAGTAGAGCTTAAGGAAGAATAAGGAGAGAAACAAGTAGAATAAAAAGAAATCCTCTAGAAGATTTATAATCTCCAAGGAAAAAAGAAGAAAGGACATCAAAAAAGTCTATCTTTGAGGAATATAGAGCAAGAAGTGGTTGCCACATTGGCCAAATTGAGCACACTTGTTAAGCCCAAAAGGAGGAAGCCAAGGCAAGGTACCCTATATTTTAAAACAAGGAAGAGCACCAGGATTAGGCAGGGAAAACCACAACCTCCTTCATAGGTCCCTATCACTATTGAGGCATCATCGAGTAAAAAGGATGAGTGGGGCCTAGTGAAGGAAAAATTGAGGATATTACCTCTCCTAAGTGAAAAACCAAACCACCTATGACATATGAGATAAGGCCCACCAACAGAGCATTGAACTTCAAGAAACCCAAGACACAAATTCCCTTGAGCAAGCACAAAAAGAAGAGCTACAGGAGAAACAAAGGCCACCATAGGAGAAACAGGGGAGCAAAAAAAGGAGCTACAGGAAATTGCATCCACCTCAAAAGCAGATGAAAAATGCCCCTAAGAGATTCAAGAGCCTGATCCACAACCCAGTCTAGAATTATACTATAAGTTTGTTGAGGGAGGTAGGATTATACCCCAGAAGTTCCCCATCCCACACTTATTTGAATTAGAAAAGGAAAGAAGGACACATAAATGGATGCAAATTTCCGAATCCAAAAATGTAGAAGATATGGGTGTAATGGAGGAAAATATCAATGAAATGGTCAAGGAATTAAGTGACCTAAACTAAGGGAGTCAACCATGAGGGAGAAACTATAGGCATAAACTATAAGACTAAAACAACAACTGTAAGAGAAGGAAACATAACTTGAGACTATGGAAAGTCTCTCTATGGGAGCTATACAATGCATGCAACCATCCAAATCCTATGCTCTTTTCCTCAAGGATAAGTGGCTGCAATTTCAAATTATGACATTAGCACAATATGGGTCTTTTCCTTTCCAAGTCTACATGCCATTTATTAAGTTCTTCAAAAAGGTAAGTATGGAGGAGAGGGAAAAACTAGCTGTTTTATATGCATAATCTGATCCTAACAAATCTGAATTTTTGGGACCCCAATTCAAGATTGGGAGACATGCAACTCATGGCATTAGAATCTTGGTTAACACATGAGGAGATAAGGGCTGAATAGGTAAATAAGGTGATGTAAATGGAAGAGAAAGGGCCCTTATACATCAGAGTAGAATTGGTAAGCCTTGCAACTGTCATCAACAATCACAACCTCATAACTTCTGATTCTGATTTAGCACCTAAGTACATAGAAACCCAAGAAAAATCCATTCTACATTTTGAGGACACTTTGAGGATGTTAGGAACAAAAAGGTTACAAGCTTTTCAGAGAAGGTGGCATGCCTTACCCAACAATCTGCAAATTAGAGAGTATCACTCTCCCGAAATGCTAAGGAATTCCTTGGAAAGAACCCCATTGCACAAAAGAATCAGGCAAAGATTTAAGATCAAATGGACATGACTAGAACACAATGCACCTTTGTTGTTGGGATTACAAGAAGAAAGAAACCAGACAAAGGAACAAAAGGTATGGACAGATATAGAGGAAAATGCATGTTTTTATCCACAGGAGTGCACACCATCTGAGGTGCGTTGGGATGTGAGAGAGGCCACCAGGGCCATGAATGAGCTTCATATGGATGATTAAATTGCTCAGAGTATGATTAACACCTTCACCAGGGGGGTGATGATGGGTCCCATTAATAGGTATATTTTGAGGTTCATTATGCTATCTTCCAACCCTTAGAATTGTCATTTTCTCACATTTATTCGCATTTTTAGTCTTAATAGGATTAGAAAGAAGAGTAAAAGGTGTTTTTCATAGGATGTGGCCTAATGTGATTAAATTGTAGGAAAAAGAAGAATTTTTGAGGCATTTACTATGCAGGGGTTTGATGGAGACAACCAAGAGAGAATCTAGGGAGGCTTGTCCACCTCCTTAACTCTCTAACTCGACTTAAGATCACCAAATCCTCAATCACAAGATTGAATTCACTGACAACCGAGTAACTCCATGTGCAAGTGAAGCTCAAGGAGGATGAAAGCTACAATGTAACTCCTTCCTCCCACATACACCCAAGTAACTATGCCAACAGGCGTGAACATGAGATGAGAGGATACTATGATCAAATTCGACCTCCTAAGTAACCTTAAGGAAGTGGAATCGATGTAACATCACACACAATCATCCTACATCATCAACATAACCCTCAGAAGACAGGTCAACCACTTCGACAACCTATCCATGGGTCCCACTACTGTTCTGGACTGTTGGAAATACTAGGGGGGTGAATCAATGTTTATTTTCAACTGTTACTTTTACCAGTTAGATCACTTATATTTAGAACACAAAATGAAAAATAGAAATAAATTATTTTATTAATATAATATTTATAATGAATCAAGTACAATATAGGTAGGGTTCCGACCCTAGATGAAGACACCCAGGCTCCAACCTGGAATGTGCCAAGCACCTACTTGGACTTTAGTGAGGCTTCGACCTCTAGGGATTCAACCCTATCTTATCCAAGGCACCAACCTTGAGTTTAGGAGCACCAACTCCAAGGACACCAATCCTATAGCTTCGCTTTGTCAAGATATGTTTAGTTGTGCTTCATGGCTCCCAAAGTCTTCTTCACTGAGCCCTGTCAATCTTCAGTTTCACTGTAGTCTCCACGCAACATCATCAATGACAACCTTGTCAATTAGAAGGTATCGCCACTGCACTTCATCATACCCAAAGAAGTTCTTCAAGTCACCTCATGATGTCTCATGGATCACGATGTCCAATAATGTCTTCTTCAAGATGTCTTCACAAGGTACTTCTAGGATGATACTCCAATTTCACCTCATGATGACATTCAATGCATCATGATATTCAATAAGGTTTCTCAATAAGATGTCTTCAAAACGTTGTCCCAAGAATTCTCCAACCAAGGGTGTCTTATAAGTCCTTCAATCAATTGCACAAGTTTTGCACAAGGTCTTCAAAACAACTTCAAGTACAAGGACTACTGCAAACTCTTCTTCAAGGCTTCAAATTTGTTCAACAAGTATGCTCTAGCAAGGTTTAAGTCTCCACAAAAGATTTTCCAAGAGCTGTCCCAATAATGGCTTCCAAGACACTTCAACCAACTAGCCTCAAGGTGTCTTCACAACGGTTCCTCAAAATACTTCAAGATCTGGTATAATATCTCTTTGAATAGTCTTCAAGATGTTCCTAAATTCTCTTCTAAGGCTGCTCAATGCCATTCTTTAATAGCCTCTTCAAATTTTGCAGCCAAGTGTTTCCAAGTCTTCTCCACACTTCAGCTCCAAGGATATCTTCAAGGTGTCTTCCAAATGAGCCCAAAAATACCTTCAATCTTTTCCAAGATTTTCTTCAATCTAGCTTTGGTAAGTTCTTAACAAGATTTCCTCCACTGGTAGCTTTCCAATGTTCTCTTTTTTCAGGCTTCAATAGATGACTGTCCTCCACAGTTCTGGCCTCAGGTCAACAATCTATCTGGGTGTGAGTTTTGTGACATCATAAGTATAGGTCTCAAAAATCACCACACAAAACACATGTCTGAGCCTTCTGCAACTGTTTGGAGCCCTCCACACAAGACTGTCATCCATAGGTAGAGTTACCAACACACTTGTCACAAAACCAAGCCTCACAAACAAAGTCACCGGTCTGATGTAATGTAGTCTGTTGTAATGTATTCCTCCATGTTTTTCTTAAAAATTTCCCAAAACAATAAACTTCAATGCCTCCTTGGCCTCTTATTTGCCTCTGATTTCTCCACCGAATTCTCTGTTTTCTTGACCGAAAAATTGATGGTTAAAATGAGGTATGAAATCCTTATATATAGTGTTTTTCGCACAACAAAACGAAAAGACACATCCTTGTTTGGAGGCCAACTTGTGTCGGCTGCTCAGGTCGGCTCCATGTCCAGATTTAATAAATTAACTTCAAAAATTCTTAACTTTCAAACTGCTTGGAGTTTCGGGCTGTGTAATAGCTCATTGGAAAGGCAAAATTATGCTCTAAAAGATGGGACATCATGGCTTCTCCATTGTTTTGCACCAATAATGTCATCATGATAGTATCCAACATCATGATGAAGGTATAGAATCATGTATTCAATGATAGTGCAGTAATACGTCATAGTGCAACCTTCATTAATTTGTCAAAGACACCAAAGTAGTCTTCCAATTATGTCAAAGTATGGTCATTCTTTAAAGAGTTTGACATCATAAGTGTATGACTCCATATGTCATCAAGGGTTAAGGTCTAGATCATAAAGGCACATGCAACATTATAGTTAGTTCAAGGGGTCCTTAGGACTTCTTCATTAATGGTTTGACATCTTTGTGGCTTGACATTTTCATTGATGGTATCCTTGTCAAACAAGAGTCCTGACATCATCATTTGGGACCAAGAATCTCAAGAATATTGACATCTCGGTCAATGCCATATTGACATCAATGACAACCTTGATTAACAATCTCCCCCTTTGTCATTGATGGAAATATTCTTTCCCTTCCAACATTCTCTCCCCCTTTGACATCAATGGAAAACGGGGTGCCCAAGTACTCCCCCTGTCAAGCTGCTTCTTTTCTTCAATAGTAGGTCTTCATAGGTATGTTACTCCCCCTGTCGTGATGCTTCTTCTTTCGGGCGATGTGGTTCATGATAGATGTTCTTACATTCCTTTATGTGATGAATCAACTCCCCCTGTCTGCACAACCTCCTCTAGCTCAGGAAAGATTACCTGCTTAGCGATCAAGTGGAAGACTTCTTCAACAACTGTCCATTGGATAGACAAGAGATCATGTTCTTCAATGGTGTGATCCTGAGAAATGATCTATCAAAGAATGATTGTCATTATAGCTCATCAAGGATTTCATAAGGCTCATTTATGGATGGCTTCTGCAAGAATGCTTAATCATCATAAGCTCCCCCTCACTGTATGCATGGTCTTCATTTTGGCAGCGTCTCCCCATCAAATACTTGGAATATCAAGGATGACTTCATTAAGTCAACAACATGTGTTGTTGGCTAGAGTGTTCAAGAGATTTTCAGATTGTATTTGTTTCATTCTCCATACTTTCTTATCTGGCATAATTCTAGCTTGAGTAGGTTCCCAAGTCAAGTTAAAATCATGTGCCATATGTTCAATGTTATGACACTTGAAGCACTCTATGTTGTTCTTGAATAATAATTCATGACTTCTTCTTGCAAAATTACTTCTCGGAGATTGACGGGGAGCATTATATTTATCTTTGTGATATGCCCTACAATCTTTTGTCATGTGCCAAAAGTTTGTACAAGAATAGAAATACCCAAGAAATATACTTTGGTACCTAGGAGAAGAAGGTTTACTTGAGGTACTTCTGAAGTCTTTTTGCCTTGGGACCTTTTGATGATAACCATTGCTTTTTGCATCCTTGACAACATCTGCATTTCTTCTTGGAGTAGGATTTCTTCCAATGTCAACTTGACGCTTGCCTTTGCTGGAACTAGGAGCATCAACATTTCTTTCAGGCTTCCTCACATCCTTGTTGTTTGAAGCATTAGGGTTTACATCATTCTTGCTTGAGGATTCACCTGCATAGCCAAGACTTGAGTTATTGAGGGGAGACCTTTGATGAATTAGGATGTCATCTAGGGTTTGAGAACTTTTCAAGTTCTTGTTCAGCAAGTCCACTTTCTTTTTAAGAAAGACAACTTCTTCCTTCATTTTCTTGCATTCTTCATCCTTCTTTGATAGAATGATCTCCATTTCTTCCTTCATCTTGGTTTCTTCACATGATTTGGCCTTAAGCGAAGTGATTTCTGATTTTAACTTGATGATGTCATTATCCTTCTCTTCTTGTTGGCATGTCATGGTGTTTCTCTCCTTTTCTATTTTGTCAACTTGTCCTTCTATGATTGCCCATGCTTCCATTGTCTTCTTAGCTCCCTATGCTTGTTTCCTTGCTTCTTCTAGTTGTGATCTAAGGGAGGATACCTCTTCCTTGTATTGAACAATCTCTGCTTCAAGTTCGTTCAAGATCTTGTGCCTTTGTTCAAGGTGGCTTGACAAGGTATCTTCCCGTTTCTTTGCCTCATCCAATTGATTTGTCATGGATATCACTTCTTCATGATGATTTCTCTTGTTTTAATGAAATTCTTCCTTAATCTTGGCGAGCTCCTCATCTCTTTCTTGTACTTGAATCTTGACAAGGTCAACTTCCTTCCTTGTCTTGTCCTGGTCACCAACTTGCGCTTTCTTCTTAAGTTCCTCATTTTTGTTTTTCAAATTGTTAATCTCTTTTATGGAAGCCATAAGTTTAGTGAGGAGATCTTCTTCAAAATCTTCTTCATTCTCTGCCTTCTAGGTCTTATTTAGCCTTGATGTTAACACTCTTATCTTCAGCTGCCTTGACGGGCTCTAGATTTCCTTCTTGTTTTCCATCATTTTCTTGACTAGAGATCATTGTCCACGCTCCTTTTGAGTGAAGATCATGAAGTTTATCCCATATGCCTTAGGGACAATAAAACAAGTCCAAATTTGATGTTCCATAACAATTTGGACCACACTAATCTTTTATCTTCCAATGGGGCGAGTCAATTAATTAGTAAGCATCAAGGAACTATTTGTTCATTATCTAATGGGGAAGAAGACAGTGGATCTTTTATGGTTCTATCACAATCTGACTATTTTCGAATCGTTCTATTCAATGATTCTAAATGTTATGATACGGGAAATCAATCAAATAGAAAGGATCCTATGAGAAAAATCATTGAATTTTCAGGTCTCTTGGATGAACATTTTTCAAAATTGGCCTTCATAGAATTAGGTAGCCCATTCAAGATTGCTTTCATTGCTCTTGTATTATGTTCCTTGGACTCTTCATCCATCATGCTATCAGTAATCACTGATTTCGAGACTTTAATGCCTTGAGTCTTTAAGAAATTCCTCATTCTTGCCTCCCATATATCAAAGTTTCCATTGAATAATGTAGCCTTCACAAATTGATTGATTTTCAATTTCGGTGGTTGAGGGAGACACATCTTTAGGAGGATTGGAGACTTTCCTCCTTGGCTTCGCCATTTTTGTTCTAATGATCAACCTTCAAGTTGTTAGGATTTGAGTGAAGGTATTGGCTCTGATACCAATTGCTGGAAATACTGAGGGGGGGTGAATAAGTATTTCTTTTCAATTATTACTTTTACCAAGATCACTTATATTTAGAACACAAAATGAACAATAGAAATAAATTCTTTTATTAATATAATATTTATAATGAATCAAGTACAATATAGGTAGGGCTTCGACTGTAGATGAAGACACCCAGGCTCCAACCTGGAATGTGCCAAGCTCCTACTTGTACTTTAGTGAGGCTCTGACCTCTAGGGCTTCAACCCTATCTTATCCAAGGAACCAACCTTGAGTTTAGGAGAACCAACTCCAAGGACACCAATCCTATAGCTTCGCTTTGTCAAGATATGTTTAGTTGTGATTCACGGCTCCCAAAGTCTTCTTCACCGAACCCTGTCAATCTTTAGTTTCATTGTAGTCTCCATGCAACATCATCAATGACAACCTTGCCAATTAGAAGGTATTGCCACTGCACTTCATCGTACCCAAACAAGTTCTTCAAGTCACCTCATGATGTCTCATGGATCACGGTGTCCAATAATGTCTTCTTCAAGATGTCTTCACAAGGTACTTCTAGGATGATACTCCAAGGTCACCTCATGATGACATTCAATGCATCATGATATTCAATAAGGTTTCTCAACGAGATGTCTTCAAAATGCTGTCCCAAGAATTCTCCAACCAAGGGTGTCTTATAAGTCCTTCAATCAATTGCACAAGTTTTGCACAATGTCTTCAAAACAACTTCAAGTACAGGGACTACTACAAACTCTTCTTCAAGGCTTCAAATTTGTTCAACAAGTATGCTCTAGCAAGGTTTAAGTCTCCACAAAAGATTTTCCGAGAGCTGTCCCAATAATGGCTTCCAAGACACTTCAACCAACTAGCCTCAAGGTGTCTTCACAACGGTTCCTCAAAATACTTCCAGATCTGGTACAATATCCCTTTGAATAGTATTTAAGATGTTCCTTAAATTCTCTTCTAAGGCTGCTCAATGCCCTTCTTTAATAGCCTCTTCAAATTCTGCAGCCAAGTGTTTCCAAGTCTTCTCCACACTTAAGCTCCAAGGATATCTTCAAGGTGGCTTCCAAATGATCCCAAAAATAACTTCAATCTTTTCTAGGATTGTCTTCAATCTAGCTTCGATAATTCTTAACAAGATTTCCTCCACTGGTAGCTTTCCAATGTTCTCTTTTTTCAGGCTTCAATAGATGACTGTCCTCCACAGTTCTGGCCTCAGGTCAACAATCTGTCTGGGTGTGAGTTTTGTGACAGCATAAGTATAGGTCTCAAAAATCACCACATAAAACACATGTCCAAGCCTTTTGCAACTATTTGGAGCCCTCCACACAAGATTGTCATCCACAAGCAGAGTTACCAACACACTCGTCACAAAAACCAAGCCTCACAAACACAGTCACCGGTCTGCTGTAATGTATTCCTCCACGTTTTCCTTAAAAATTTCCCAAAGCAATAAACTTCAATGCCTCCTTGGCCTCTTATTTGCCTATAATTTCTCCACCTAATTCTCTATTTTCTTGACCGAAAAATTGATGGTTAAAATGAGGTCTGAAATCCTTATATATAGTGTTTTTCGCACAACAAAACGAAAAGACATGTCCCTGTTTGGAGGCTGACTTGTGTCGGCTGCTCAGGTCGGCTCCATGTCCAGATTTAATAAATTAACTTCAAAAATTCATAACTTTCAAACCGCTTGGAGTTTCGGGCTATGTAATAGCTCATTGGAAAGGCAAAATTATGCTCTAAAAGATGGGACATCGTGGCTTCTCCATTGTTTTGCACCAATAATATCATCATGATAGTATCCAACATCATGATGAAGGTATAACATCATGTATTCAATTATAGTGCAGTAATACGTCATAGTACAACCTTCATTAATTTGTCAAAGACACCAACGTAGTCTTCCAATTATGTCAAAGTGTGGTCATTCTTTAAAGAGTATGACATCATAAGTGTATGACTCCATATGTCATCAAGGGTTAAGGTCTAGATCATCAAGGCACATGCAACATTATAGTTAGTTCAAGGGCTCCTTAGGACTTCTTCATTTATGGTTTGACATATTCATTGATGGTATCCTTGTCAAACAAGAGTCCTGACATCATTATTTGGGACCAAGCATATCATGAATATTGACATCTCGGTCAATGCCATATTGACATCAATGACAACCTTGATTAACATGGACCACTGAGGCCATAGTCACCCTCATGTTATGGGCAAGGGAGCGACTAGAAACCTAAAGTTGTTCTCATAGGCCTGCCAACCAACGACTGTGGACTAAAGTTTCCAGTTCTGTGCCAAAGACGTCGATATTTAAGCCACTTTTTCAGGCCCAGAGCCTAGGCCACTGCCCAGAAGGGAATGAAATATTAGAATCAAGTAAAGTATAGGGAAACAATGCTGCAAAATTAAATGTTTGATCAAGACCTTAACCAGACCCATACTAGCCATGACAACCATTTCATCAAACATATCATCAACATGTAACCTAGAGGTGTAAATAGCAGAATTAAGTGCAGGGATCTCATACTTATCTGATAATTTCCATGAACCATTGTTTCCTCATGTCATTTAATGCCTTATCATGTATTAGGTCGTAGATACATTATCCATTCAAATACAAGTAAAAAAATGTTGAGCGCCAAACATAGCTGTTGTCATAAAATGTGCATATAACTAGCATAATAGGAACATAAATACAATAAACATATCAACCATCAAAATCCATATATACACCAGTAAATTTACACATGAAAATCAATGGAATGAATTTCTCATTAATCAATGCAATGAACCAACCGGTGATGGGACTACCATGTTCCACCCGACCATAGATTGGCTGAGCCAAGTCTCTCTTCAGCCAATCACCCCCATGCCATATTCCAAGCATGAATGTGGGACTCATAGAACACATAAAAAAATACCAATCAATGTGGATTCCACTAGAGTTCTCTGCCTACACCATGAGGAATTTGAGTGCCTCCTAGCCTCTTAGGCTTTACCGTGCATCCGCAGTCAGATCCAGGGATCACTAGGCCCTACACCAAGGCATACTCTCTAGGCTTTACGGTGCATTCCATCCCAGAATCACTAGGCCCAATGGAGAGAAAATCCACCTCTTGACTTTACCGTATATCCTACCATTCATTGGCAAGGATTCCTAGGCCCACCGAGGCACACAATCTAGCTTCACCACAACCCATAGTTTGGTTTAGGGGTTACTAGGTCAGTGGCTTCGTGAGTCCTCAGTTCGGTTCAGGGACCACTATACCATGTGTTTTTCAATTCGGAGATCCACCCCACTCAGCTTCAAATCCAATCTGGCCATCCCACATAAACCGAATGAGAAAACCCATCTCATCAAAGCTACCAAGAAATGGCAACGCTATGCTAAAAATGTTGTCACACCTGGAAAAACGCATGTCATGATAGAAAAGAAACACATGCAATCCCATGCATGCCAAATCTAGCAAGGAAAATACACATGCAAGTTAATACCTGCAATGAAGCCTGTTGTAGCTGCTTCATCCTATCTTTCCATACTTGATCTTTGCTTCCTCTTGCCTTCTTTGCCTTTCTTGCGCCAACGCCAAAGTGCTCCAAGAAAACTCTAGGTGTCCAAGAGTATGAGAAAGAGAGAATAATGAAATAAATCCAAAGCTAAACTGACAAAAATGTTACCAACTGATCCTCAAAAGCCTTTTTATGGATGAGGCCTCTATTTTCTTCATTTTCCATTATTTTCCTTAGTTTTCCTCCTCACATGCAACTTGTGACCTTTCACCTCCTTTTTCTCCTAATTTCCATTATTTCATAACTATTTGTGCCAAAATGCGATTTGTCTTTCGAAAGCCTTAGCCATTTCCTTTGCCAATTTCCTTAGCTATAAACAACCAAATGAACACCCCCTAGGATGTCTTGCCCAACATTCAACTTGGAATAAGTGTCCCATTCATCCGTGGTTATTTTTTTTAAACTTTTATTACATGAATTTTTCACTAGGGCTGTTACACACAATTTTCGAGCTATTTGAGGGAACCACTCCTATTTTTAAGGGAGTTTCCATCAACTACCTTTTTGTATAAATAAACTAGCTGAAAGGCTCATTAGAATTCATTTTTTCATTAAGTTAAGATTAGCTATTGAGCCTAGGGCTTGACCTTGTTATTGTTGACTTTCATGTGATGTATGAGACTATTATTTTTTGCTAATGAGAAGTTTGTTATTGAGCCGCATTTGAGTTAGTTCTAGAGGGTTAAAACCCTTAGGTTTGGGCCCGACCTAGAGGCTTTAGTCCCTCTTCTGTATTTTTGTCTTGTTGTTGTTTCCAAGCATTTCATGCCTTTCTTTTATTGCAATAGATGTTAAGCTATAAAAACTTGTGATTTCAGGCTTCCCTATCACCTCTCTTGTGGGAAGAGTGATTGGAAGGATTTATAATCTCAGTCTAAAAACATTTGTTTATGATTTCTTGGAAATAGATAGATGTTAGTTATCCTTTTGAATGATTACTTTTTGCAACTTAGGAGTTAGTTTTTAGAGTAGTGTTGTGAAGTAGAATACATGTTAGTCAAATTCAACTCGTCTTTTCCATCACAATTTATCTCATTGTGTTATTGATCATTTGATGCATGCATTTGACAAGTTGCAGGGTTATGTTGATTTGTAGGGGTCGACACATCTTTTCACCTCCACCTGGACCATCTTCTCCCTTTACTTCTCACACTACTCTCAAACTCATTCTCCATAGTCATTCTGTATAGGCAATTAAGGACACCGTGAGCATCCACCTTGGTGCAAGAAATACCTATGAGAGGTCCTGGGCTTACCAAGAGGGCTTCCCCAACCTTCATTCACTCCCTCCTACCTTCATCCATATTCTCCTCCCTCAAGACATCATCTTCACCCTCAAAAGGCTCTTGGAACCCCTCCTGTAGCAATATAGGACCTCTTGTAGCAATACAAGACCTCCTGTAGCAATACAGGACCTCCTGTAGCAACACCTGTAGCAGGCATGTAGCACCACTTTCCTCCACTTGTTTTTCTCCCCACTTCAACCTTAGCTTGGTTAAGATGAATAATGACCTCCAATTTGTGATTTGATGATTTATAGAAGCTCGTAGACCACTTCAACCTCCCATTTTCCTCATTGCAAAACAAAGTAGAATTAGTGTTTTTATTCACAAGCATGTTACAAGTTAGATTTATGATTTTCAAGCAAATTTAAAGTAGATCAATGATACATGCAAGTAGGTTATTGATTTGATGAAATATGAAAAATAGAGTAGCTTCACTTTTGCAAGTAGACTAGCCCCTTTTCTCTCATGTAATGTTAATTATCATCTACAAGTTGAATGAATGACATTTTCACTTTACTAATTAAAATCAATTTCATCAGGAGTTTTCATTATAGATAAGTCAGAGGAATGGTCTCTCAACACCTTGATTTGATGTCATGGGTGAGGTTGGCATGAGTAGAACCTAACTTATTGTGCATAAAAAAATGTCACCTCTAAGTTTGTATGAACCCTAGGTTGATAATTTAAGTTGAGGAGCCCTTGGCAGTTGCAACACTCTTGGTGCAATACAAGGGCTCACCACCTGCATTGAGTAGCAGAACCAAGCATAAGTGTTTGCTAATTTTTTTTCAATCCAACAAGAAAAAAAGTAGGAAAATTTTGCAAATCCAAGGCCTTATTGTAGGATAACCATGTATCTAGAGGCCTTCATAAACATACACATAAAATAACACTAGTCAATTTAGTAGGGGACATTTATAGCATAACATACGGTTTATGATTTTTAGGTTTAGTATTGTGTGTAATTTTTTTTCAAGTGAACTCTTACTCATCCATTTGCAACACTTTTACATTTTCTTGTTTCATTGATGAAAAGTGAAGTATTTAATAGAACACACAAGTGTATATTTTAAATTGATATTTTATTTAATTTTTAAATATGGTGTTAAAATAGAAAACCATAACAACTTTAGTCATGTTGTGGAAATTTTTAATGCATTATTTGTAAGGCTTCTATGGCTCCTGGACCCAAGTTCAATTCATACTTTTTAGATGTGATTCTTCCTACAAAATAGCCTAAAATGAATGTCGCGTACAGTTAGAACATGCTTCCTTATACTCATCTATTGAAATTTGCAAACAAAGATAAAAAAAATTGCAATATAACTATAACCTCATACAAGATTTTCGGGAACAAAATTTTGGGTATTCTTAAACACCAATTTTCTTTTAGGTTGTTGCAAAATGGCCAATTTATGAGGAGTGGGTGATTTTTAGGCTCTCCCCTAATTGGTAAGAAAAACCAAACCATTAGGACGAAGATCTAAATGTATAATAAGGAATTACAATATCTTAAGCATGTGAGAGTCATAGCTGATCTCAAGAATATATTAGTGATAAAATGAATCATGTAATAAAGAAGAGTATGAATTCCGACATAAGCCTCAACATGTTACTTTCTAAAGAATGTTATTTTGGCCACTAAGAGTACAAAGAAATAATGTGATTGGTCTCATCACATGCAAATAATCTATTGATGTTTGTAGCTCGAGAAGGTACTTCTGCACAAGCCTAAGTGTCTAAGCATGAAGAAATCACCCAAAGTCATATTAGGACACTTGCTCAAGTGCGAGTAAGTTGTTAATGTAACTTAGCCTAGACTAATTTTGGAAAACATATAATTACTTATGTTAAATATTGAGTTAAAGAAACTTAGGAAAAGTAAAGTATTTACTTTACCAATTATGTTTTAATCTCAATTGTTGATCTCAAGTGAGGTTAGATCTAATCTCAAATTTCAGTCACTTTGGAGATTAGGGTTAGGGATTTAGCTCAATGTAAAGTTATAAAAAAGCAAGGCTAAGGAT
Source organism: Pinus tabuliformis (assembly GCA_031772625.1). Classification (NCBI taxonomy): domain Eukaryota; kingdom Viridiplantae; phylum Streptophyta; class Pinopsida; order Pinales; family Pinaceae; genus Pinus; species Pinus tabuliformis. The sequence goes on along the minus strand of CM062807.1, from coordinate 32,847,059 downwards.
AGGATAGATACAAACCATACAATGGAACTAACCATTGATAAATGGGTTTTCTCAAGTGAGGAGTGTGATACTCAAGTGTGCTGATTCAGAGGAAAATGCAAAATTGTAGTATAGGAGATCTAGATCAACGAAGGAGATTGAGAAAAAATCTAGGGCTTGATCTATTGGATCAGATCCAAGGTATGTTGTAATTATATTTTCTTCAATTGGGCCATTATCCCAAGACAAAAGACCAAGTAGATTTTGAGTTATTAATGAAGAACTGTTGATGGGGCATAATCTATTTGTGTCACTTTTGATTGAGATTGGTGTAATTTTTACCTTCGATAATTGTGTTAAGAACCTAGTTGCACATTTAATGAGTAGATATGTAATCTTCTAGGTTAATAAAGTGCCCACTGCTAGGTTCAACAAATATTTAACATAATTAAAATTTAATGAATAAAACCATTGGATATGTGTAAATTATTTACGAATCACTCTGATGCACTTAAAATTTCATCTCAACTAAGCAAAATTTAATTCAAGATTTATTAACTTTGTAATAGGAAGATGAAAGATGATGCTACTTCTAACGGAAAACAATGGCCCTCGTTGAGGCAAATACTAAAATTTTAATGTTGTGAAGTGTTATCAAATATCATTTTAGTGTTTACCACTTTCATTGTTGACTTAGTATCTAGGTCACTTGACACAATGACATAGAACATAAAGGACATTGAAATATGAGTCTCTGACATGGCACACAAAAACCCTCGAAATAGGTCACAAAGGACATGTTTATACACACACATACACAAATGAAATATAGTTTAAGAGCCAAGTCTCTTAGAACTTAGAAACTAAAACATTTACGATTTTACATGATGATGATACAAATGCAATCATACAACTATTACTACATCAATGTTGATAAAATGGAAAACACACGAGAAATTAGAACCATAAACTGTAGTTTTCTCATGAAGTCTTTAAAATAAAAATGTATTACATAGATATTAGATATTGTCATTTCTACTATAGGTGGGAAGGTTGGTGGAAAATACAAAATAGGGTAGATACTAGATACTAGAACCATAGATGATAGGATCCATGATATTAACATTGTATCCTTGACCTTTTTTGAAGAAGCTTGATCTACAATTCTACAAAAAGACCAAAATACTCCCTTTGCTTTGACCTTTACTAGCTTCCCTTGATGGTTGAGCCATAATCTCTATGAAATGAGGAAGAGAATGGATTGTTATAGGAATAAAAAATAAATATTGGTGTACAAATCCTTTTGTACAACACTTGGAATCCATTCAGGCACTAGATAATAACCCACAGTTGCATTCCAAATCGCCTCACAACTCCAACTTGTTGAGGTGAAATGAAAAAATAGAAGGAAAAAATTGATTTAATGATGCTCACTTGGGGGACACATGTCCAATTTTTGAGACATGTTGATTCCAAGTGTTTGGCACTTGTTTGGCACATGTCTTACATGTGTCGTGACATATTGGTGTTCGACACATGAAATATGGGACATGAGCCCTATTTGGACATGCCTAGTTACTTAATTAGTATTTATCACCACATATGAGTATCAAACTAATGCACAAAATATCAAATAGAGCACATTGAAACCATAGTGCACCATCCATAAGTGAATTTTCTATCTAAGGAGTGAGGGATGAGATTTAATATACAACAATTGGGCCAACACAATCACATATCTGAAGGGGAAATTGAGAGAAATGTTTGATTCTAAGGAATATGAGTAAGGGAACTCATGAAATTAGAAACATAACACCCTTGTGTGGGTGCATATAAAGTGGTTACCCCTTGGGGATATCATTCGGCTCCTACTTGAGGACATGCACTCTATTCAAGAGTGTATGAGAGATTCAAAATATGTTCAGTACTTGTGATGTTCATATCATCTAAATCGAGAAAAGTGATAACGAATATACCACTTTGGGAGAAAAAATAATACTTTGTAGAAAATAGTTGTTTTCTAAGCATGAAAAGTATTACAAGGATATAAATATGAGGCAAATAAAAAGTGCATCAGGAAATCAATTAGGTAATGCATGAAATGAAACAAAAATTTAAGGTAAGAAAATGCAATGAAATGAAAGAAATCAACAAAAATCTACTCTATTTTCTCAAGAGAGCTTATTTTTTTCCTAATTGTATTGGCTAACAAGGGATTAAGGGTTCTAGAATAATTCATAGTTTAAGGTTGCTAGAAGAAGTCATAGATCCACTACATCCACTTGATGAGATGATCATTGTCATGACATTTTCCCTTGTGTTTTATTGTAAAGTAGAATAGGGATACATTGAACATCATATGGGCACATGATGCAATATATACCACTTATAGGCTTTAAAGTGTCCAAGTGGGGTTGTAATAATGAAGCACAAGGTCAAAACATTATCAAGGTTGGTTATCACTTCCACAAAATTCATCCGTGTAAAGGTCAATAAGGCTAATGTAACCATTGGAATGAATTAATTCATTGGTTTGAGTTTAAAAAATGCACATCTTTAACCCCTACTACCCACCATATTAGGCGGAAAGTTGTGAATTTGTGTAGCCATTTAACACATATGACCTGATCTCAAGTATGGGTTCTCATGATTCCCATCCCCTAGATTTCAGAGATACAACAAAGATTATTTTTGGCATAGTGGAAACCTTTGCCATCCATATTTTCATAGAGGAAAGCCATTAAACACTCATCATATGGGGCCTACTAGGATGAATAATGGACAAGGGTGGAAACCATGATCTTAGTGCATATTTGAATGTAAATATTGAACACTATTGCCTTAGTTAACGATTTCCCAATGTTTTTTCCACTTGCTGAATGACCATCTCCCAAAAGTACTTCGATTATCCTTGAGAGGCAAAGGGGGTGCCAAGGAAATTCAAAATTTGACTTGGTTTAGTGTTGGACCAACCCTACCCAACTAACTAGCTATGGAAGCCTTGAGGGATTTATGTGAAGCACTAGATTTTGGCCTATTGAATTTGGATCTTAAGGTTGAATAATTGATCTAAAGGTAGTCCATCATGTTTTGCATTGATTCTTGTTGTTAATTTTTCTTAGGGCTATATTGTTCTTTGCTGTAGATAAATGCATTTTAAACTTTTTCATCATTCATATATCACATTCACCCCATAACACCTACACATCATTAGAAATTATGTAGAAAGGAAAATATTGTAGCGGAACAATAAACAACAACTGAAGAAAAGCATGCACAAATAGAGACACCATGATTTGGTCAGAGACTAGGGAAAAACCCACAAGGGGGAATACCTATCCAAATTATTATTCTATTAGATATTCATCAATTGTTCAGCTGACCCCTGATCGGGGTGCAGGCCAGGTCATTGTCCCACTCGGGACTCTCGTAATGGTGATTATATGGAAGGCATGAAGGAGGGGCGACTATGACAGATTAATGAAAGATGTGATCGGGTGGATGAGATGGGAGGTGTGGGAGGTATTACATCAGGCATTAAATGCTACTATGTTATAACCTTCCTGGTGGTGGTAGTGGGTATTTCAGCATGCATTTGCGTTGTGGTACAAAGAGGTTCCGAGAGCTGTGAGGAAGCACAATGTTTCCCATATTTTAGCAAGCTTGGCAGGGAGGCAACGGTTGCGATAGGTCACTCAAGTCGACTCGATGGAAAGGGTAATAGGGTATGTATTGTTTTGTCCACCCATCCTTGCTCGTGGCGTATTGGTTCTCTAAATACTGTCGGATTTTCGTCCCTCCCTACGAATGGGGAACTATGGGTTTTGGAAATGTTTGTTTGTCTATAGAGCATATCTGTGTGGCTCAATTCTATTTTGAAATTGTTGTTTCCAAGTCGATATCCATTTCCTATGGTATCTTATTGCTACGTATGGGAATGTATGGTTTAATTTGGGCTTCTCTTTGTGGAAAGAATATACCACCCGGGTGGAATGGTTGTTTCCATGTTTGGTTGAATTGGTTTGTGATTACTCTCTACTTGTCGTCGGTGTTGGTTTTAAAATGTATAGGTGTTTGTATACATGGGAAGGGGTTTGAGGCATTGGTGGGTGGTTATGTTATATGGCAGAGACATACCCTCTCTGGATTTAATTTATTCTGTGAGATGTCTGAGCAAAGACTGTGGGTAATGAGAAGAAAGAACCATTGGAGGATGGTCGACACGTCCTATTCTGCTTTCACTTTTCTTGGGTTTAATGTTTCTTGTTTCTTGCTACTGTCATTTGTAATTCTTCTTCTAGGAGTTTATAATTGGAGTGACCTCCCAGTCAATGAGCTGAGGGTATTCACTCATTCGGTGGTCTGGGTAGTTGATTATCGTATAACTTAGAGATGGTTGACAGAGATGGAAATACCATCCATGGGCACCAGCCAGTCTCAAAATGGGTGTCGCAGACACAACCGAAAGAGAGAGTCTTGGGGAGGACGAGGAGCATCCTTGTCGAGGTTGTTCAGGAGAAGTGGAAGGAAATTAGATGCCCAACACATCATTGATGCGGCCCATGCATATACAATAGGTACTCCTGAGTAGGTAAGACAAATGATAACAGGTTGGGAGGCAGACCTTAACCAACGAGTTGAGCAGGAAATCCAAGTGGAACATTGGCGCACACTTGTAACTAATCCTGACCATACCCGAGGTCGGATCACCCGGTACAAGTAGACAATTTATCTTTATTGGATGATGAAGAACATAGTAGCTAGAGCTATCATGCATGCAACAGGTCTATCAAAGTTGATCCTGGATTCCAGGAAATTCAAAAAGAATTCCAACTTGTTCAATTCCAAATTCAGCAACAGAATGTCCTCTAGGTCGTATTGAGAAGCACATTTCATGCCTTCCTCAATCCGAATTACCAGGTTCCAGTGCAAAGGACCCAACTCCTATGGAGTCCTCTGATGAATAGTTTTAGTTATTTCCTTTTGTTACATTTTGAGTATGTATATGTCGAGTAGTAGTACTTCTGTTAACATGTTAAGTGTGAACTGGTTTTTAGACATTCCAGCCTATAAGGCTAATTTTGACAGACTTAAGAACCTCAGATTTTGGATGGCTTATAATGCGTTCCGATGGCCAACAAAGCTAGTTTCCCAATGGGCAGGTTGAGGCCACAGAATGTCTTTTCTGGTTGTAACCTGCTTTGAAAATGAATGAATGAAAGGTCCTACTAAGCTTACAAAACAAAATTGTCCAGCTGAGATACAAAGTACAATGACAATGAAGTATATCATTTACATCAAGCCTCTTATGGCCAACCTAAATAAGTTCACAACTTCATTTATGAACTGATATAATCTCAAGAGAATATCTACCTTAACTTCCATAACACTACCATCGCTTTCAAGTGTCATTATCATCATGTACCATAGTCTCGGTCATTAGTACCATATTCCTTGTCATTAGTACCATAGTCCTTGTCATCTATACGATAGTCCCTGTCATTTGTACCTATCATCTGTACCATAGTCCTTATCATCTGTAAGAGTGAAGATTATCAAGGTTATTGTCCTCTAAGGTTATAGTCATGCCAACTATTATTGTATTGACATTTTTTTATGGAATATATACATCACTACCCAAAGTCACGGTCATAGGTAATAAGGAGACAATCATATTATTAAAGGCACTGTCAACTTCCAGGATCCCTATAATAAATTATTGCTATTATCATATAGAAAAGTTATTGATATCAGAATAAATATCATACCACAAGGTTTCAACTATACATATAAATCACTGTCCATAATTGAAGCCACTCACTTGAGTTATGCTGATTATCAATGTTATACATAATACAACAAGGTTATAATCCTCAAAGGGTTCAACACTTAGATCAGTAGCATTGTCTCAATAATATAGATCACTGTCCATGCTAGGGTCACTATCTATACATCATTATAATGTCATACCAAACGTCATTCTCTTTGTTATTGATATATCCTTTCCTTACCGCAAGATCATTACCAACAAGAACACAATCATATTATGTTATAGCCATGTCAAGGTCAAGGTCTTACATTATAGGCATACTTCATGGTTACTGCCATAGTACCAATAACAATGACTTACATGAAATTGTTAGGCACACAAGTTTATTTGTGCACCCAATAGATATATTTTGTGAGACATAGGAAATCTACATGATTGAATACAAAACATAAAATACTGTGCAAGCCATAAATGTTTAACACTAGAATTCAGAGAGATAAATCACTGTAATTTTATTTTAACCTCATAGCAATTCCATAACAGGGTGTATCAATGCCTTGGAAGTGACACTATGCAAGCCATAGAGTTATTTTGAGCCACATTAAGTGACTAAAAGGCATACTAAATAATTGCATGCCATATTAACATCATTGTAATGTGTGGTTGAGATGTGATGTTAATGATGTGAAACGCAGATGCATGAGTCACTTGAAATGTTCCATTTGTAACGAGTCACTATTTTGTGCCAATGTAACGAGGCTCTGTTGATTGTATAGAACATAAGATGCATAGTCAATGAGCCTCTATTGTTTGTGATTACTAGCCACTTGAATGTTTATATGAACTATCACATATGTGAGCAGACCACAGGACGAACCTCAACAAAAAAACATAGCCACCACAGAGACAAGGGTCCCATAAATGTTTTTCCAATCATAGAAAAAATGATGTCATAAAATTGTTCACCCACAGAAATATCAATAAAAATGATTATGCCAAATGGAGAAACATAAATGGATATTTATAGTTGAATTTGCCTATGAAGGGTCATGAATTTTGGAAGGGTCGACTTAAGGCCAACATGAGATTTTGGAGGAAGACATTTTTGAGTTCAAACTTTACTCAATAATATTTAAATATTATTTTGAATCCAATTCAAATTTTTTGTTTGCCTCAAATTTATATTATAATAAGTAATAAGAGGAGTGTCCCACTATAATTTCTTTTTGGGGTTCAATGGGCTTTCCTTGGGGCTTAGGGTTTCCCCTTTGGTGAAATTCGTCTCGAAGCTGCCCAATTTTCAACACTCCCTCTCAGCTAGGGAGGAATTTCCATTTGCATCAAAATGTCATCTAAACTTTGTTTTTCTCCCTCTCGGAATAATCTCATCTCGAATGACATGTCTCAATATATATAAGAATGGAGGCAACTGCATCCTCATTACAGACTCTCATCATGTCTCATAGAAAAATAATAATTAAAGGTAGGGGAGATCAATCCTCAAAACCCTAATAGTCTTCAAGTCAAATCATATGACCTTTATATCAACTATATCGACAAGATATCCATCTCAATGCATCTCGTCTCAACATATCTCTCCTTTAATCAACTGTTGAAAAATGATGTCTCAATCTAAAGAAGAAGAATCATCATAGGGGAGCCTGAATACCACCCTATATCCACAAACAATAGGAGGGATGGCACTTACCATGAGAGGTAAGGATCACACCTATACTATTGTCTGCTGATATTACCGACTTGAAACTCAAGAGTCAATGGTAAAATATCCGCATCCCATAACTTGAACTTGGTATTTCTTATCAAAACTGGTAAGGATCACGCCTAACTCAATTAGCGAGCACCCACTTGCTAGATGGGTGGGAAAGCAATCCCAACAAGACCAACTTGTGGGTAGGATGCCAACTGGGGTATACTATATCAATCCCAAAGAGAGACAATTGGTATGATACGACTTACCATGGAAGGTAAGGATTACAGAATATCCTATTTTCCATATTTCTCTCAACCCCAAGATCCCTTACTGCTCCATTCCTCACCTTGGGAGCTCAACATGGGGGAAGAGCATTCTCAGTGTTCTTGATAAGCTCGGGACCCCTTCCTCTTATCAGTACCTTCACTAGGCTTACGACTATTAGTCTTGGACATATTGCATGACACATAGAGAATATTGGGTCAACCACAAGCTTACATGATGCAACTCAAGAATCCAACTGTCTACTTGTTCATTCCTTTCTGCACCATATCCCAGATATAATGATCTATGACTTCAATGTACACTTGATTCTTTGCATGTAGGATCCCACAATATGTCATAGTATATGATAGTCATGACCAACATATGTTAAAACAACTCTCAAAGAGATTTCTCAATCATACTAACTTGCAACCAATCATCAATGCATACTTCCACTCAAAGCAACAAATTTCAATATCTATCTCACTAGGAAATCATGGAAGACATAAGATACCACTTATATGTGCTTAATATCATCAAAATATCCATATAGTCTCAAGTATCCAAAAATGGGTTTCAGATCATAAATTACCAACTTTGCAACATACCAATATACATATCCAATCTCTATAATGTAGATCAAGAATTGATCTAACTATCAACTCATCATAGGAATCCATTAGAATTGAATTTGAAGAGGAGGATCTCTCAAATTCTTAACATCATACTTCCATTGAAATGAAGTCCTCATCATCTTTCTATTACACTTCTGATCTCAAGGAGTGGAATCATCTTGGGTACAAGGGTTAACTCCCTTTAGAACTAAACGCTAAGATGATATTGAGCTTATCAAAAATCAATTTTCATCTTATAAAACCAATTATCAAAGACATACTTTTAGTCATCAAGAGAGATCAAAGATCGCATAAGATATCCATCCTTTCATACATGCCAAGCCCAAGGGACTTGGTAGAATTCATATGGAGCCTTCTCCAGTCCACAATCATCAATCTTCCATTTATGTTCCTGAAATGTTCTGCAAGTACATCATAAGGGGGAAGTTGTAACGCCCTTCGAGGTAAATGTGCATATAACCAACATAATAGAAACAGAAATACAATAAACATATCAGCCATCAAAATCCATATATATATATATATATATATATTAGTACATTTTCACATGAAAATCAAGGGAATGAATTTTTCATTAATAAATGCAATGAACCAACCGGTGATGGGACTACCACATTCCACCCGACCATAGATTGGCTGAGCCAAGTCTCTCTTCAGCCAATCACCCCCGTGCCATATTCCAAGCATGAATGTGGGACTCATATAACACATCAAAAAATACCAATCAATGTGGATGCCACCGGAGTTCTCCGCTTACACCGTGAGGAATTTGAAAGCCTCCCAGTCTCTCAGGCTTTACCATGCATCCGCAGTCTAATCCAAGGATCACTCTTTATATTCAAATTATATGTTTTTTCCCATTTTAATTAAATTTATTAATTAAAAAAATGTCTTATCAACAAGTATCATATGAAAATAGTTATGGTTTTCTAGGCATGTGGTATTTATAAGTTATGGTATTGATCCATAAATGTTAACAAAGCCTATTTTCTCTACAATAAAGTGGGTATGAATATCCATGATTAATAATTTTGTTACATTTTCTTTATATATATATATATATTTAACTTATATATATTTAACTTTTATTTATATATATATATTAATTCTTTCTCACCTTTAAAAAAAAATAGTAGATTTTGCATTAGTATAAAAACTTGATTTAAGAACCAAAACCTATACATAAGTCTTTAATAGTAGATTTTGCATTAGTATAAAAACTTGATTTAAGAACCAAAACCTATACATAAGTCTTCATTTTAAAGGATTAAATTACTTTCAGAATCCCATACTATGACTAGCATATTATTATCGCTATTTCTTCCTATAGTTCTAAAAGATATTCCTATTATAAACCTTACTAACAAGAGCTTATATTTACATAACATTAGTAAAATTCAGATTATGAGAATTATCTAGCAAAGGAGGTCCATGCTTCAACTGATGCATCCTGAGTGTGTTATTCTCTTTTTTCCACATCTACCTCGTGAGATGCATTGTCATTTTTGAACTGAGGATCTGCGTTGGTCCCCGCTTCCTCCTTGGCAGATTGAATACCACTGGTAGAATTTCTTATAATTTCAGTCACTTGACTACCCTGAATTTCCAATTGGGAACATATCTCTGCTCGAAACATCTATAGTTTTCACTGTAACAATAAGAAAAAGGTATTCATTGACAACTGAAAGGTTTTCCTCTCCTTTTCTTCTGTAGTTACTTTGTAATTCAGCGCTGTCAATAGACCTTCGAGTGTCACCAATAATATTGTCAGGAGCTAGTTCAGTTGTGCCTGTTCCTCCTCGCGAATTTATGCATCTATCTCCACCATGGTGCAACTGTGTTGTTCCATGCTCCTGACCACAAGGAATAACAACCACCTCTGCACTGGAGTAGCTTCACAATGGAAAGGGTGATCGTAGAAGAACTGCGGTGAGCCATATGTAACCTCGAATGCCCCCGTCCCTTCATCCTGAATCATTGGATTGGAATGTTGCCGAATCCATCTTAGTATCTTGTTTGATTTCTTGGTTTAATAATCAAATGATACATAGAGGAGGATACATTAACTCCAAACTACGCTAGATTGAACTGTTTATCAAAGCTGAGGCACTGATCGCTCGTGTGAGTGCTTTAGTTCCTTGATAAATTAAAATGTAAGGCCTCCTTTTCCCGCATGCATTTTTCACTCGAACGCTACATGTTAAGATGGAAACTATAGCGGTTCGTTCCCATTATTTCGTGTGGCTGGATAATAAATGATTTCCATCCTTGTGATCATCATGGGGCTGATCTTAATTCGTTTTGCTAGAAGAGATGTGACTCCTATTTCTTCCTATTGCTAACTTGGCACTTCTTTCCCGTATGACATTTAAAATCATATTTTATGCTCTTCATTTTTGCTAGTGATTCCAGGAAGAGGGGAATTTACAAGGATCCCTTGCTTTATAGTGGTACTTTTGTTTACGAGGGAGTTTATTTTTTCATTCAAATTTCTATAAATATGATAAAAATCAATTTGTTTAAATCTCAATATTTGCAATGTAATTCTTTGAAGAATAAGGGTAAGACCCTGATTTTATGGTTCTCTAGTTTTCCACACCTGAAGAATCACTATCATAGAGTTTCCAAACACTAATATTTTGAAAAATTTATTTCAATTGCTATTTGTAGGCCTTGAGAGAGTGATAGGAATTCATCTTGATTATTGGATATTATACCTAGGTCCCAAACACATTGTTTCTCTGTTTGATTGTCGGGGCAAAAGGTAACCCCTCCCACTCCTGCCATCCCTATTAATTCTTTCTATAATAATAATAATAATAATAATAAAAAATAAAGTTATAATTTAGTTAATTTTTATGATATATATATATTTATAAATTTTTAGCAACATGAGATGTATTATGAAATAAGTGTTTTGATGCTTATTATGGAATGATGCCTATGGATGTTTACCAAGCCACTTAATTTATATGGTTGCCTTAATTATGATTTTTTATTTTAACAATATTAGATGTGTGATGGAGTAAGCCTTTTGATGCTTATTATTGACGATGCTTATTGGTGTTACCAAACATAGACTTGTTATCAATAATTATTAGGTGGATGGTAGAGATTTAACCTCCACAAAATATTTATTTTGATAGGCATATCAATTTCAGTATAGACCTTGTAGAATTTAATTTAATTATTAGTAATTATTAGGTGGATGACAGAGCTTTAACCTCCATGAAATAAGGAGGAATATTTATGTCAAGTTAGTTTTTCTTTTCTAATGAATTTATCTCAAATTAATTAATTAGAAGAATATCATATCAACACATGTCATATTGGGCATGTGGTATTGATAAGCACCCATGGTATTGTAACAAAAGTTATTTACAAGTTAAGAAATTCCATGGTATAGTGGTAGTGAATTTCCATGGTTAAGAATATTGTTAACTTGTATAATAATAATAATAATTTAGTTAATTTTTATAAAAAAATTTAATTATTATGGGGTAAGTGTTATGATGCTTATTATCATGGATTCATGCCTAACAAAATTTAATAACAATTTAATTTATATGTTTACACTAGTCTTAGTAGTAGTAAAAAATTAAAGATTGACATTTATTTTAGAAGTAGTTATGTCCTTTTTACACTTTTAATTAAAATTTGAATTAATTAAAAAAAATGTCATATGAATATGCTTTATATAAACATGAGTTACCATTTTTGAACATGTGGTATTAATAAGCCATGGTATTGGTCCAATCTATTGTAACAAAACCTATTTACAAGTTAAGATTTTTTGTGGTAGAGGGGGATGAATTTCCATAATTAAAAATCTTGTTACATGTTTTTTTTTTCAATGTACATATTTAATATTTTTTTTACACAGTGGGAAAACCATTCATAACTCACTCGTCAAACCAAAAATGAGGACAACCATCACTGACTTCTATCCACAAATATAGGAATCATCATCACTAATTCTTTTTATAATAATCAATAATAATAATTTAAATTAGCCAATTTGCACCAATGAGTTGACCCAAAGGCGCTAATGTCTATTTTGATGAGGGCCCAACCAAAAATAATGAAAACTCAGGGATTCTATAGGGTTTCTTGCATCCTTAGTTCTTAACCCACAATATGTGCTAATAACCTCCTTTGTGATATCTGGTCTCAATAGTTGCTGCTTCTCCTTGCGCACTGTGCCTAGTAATGGTTACTTTCATGGGACATGTATTGCCATCAACCAGTGATCAAATCCATGAGAATGTATCAGAGTCAAACAAGTCCTTTCTACCTTCTTTCCTCTATTCACCCATCACCAGGGTTATAGATGTAGAGCTAGCCTTGCTATGTCTATATCATGAAAATCCTTCCCTTTCAATTGACTGTGCTGCATGAGACAAAAAATTAACTTCTTTACAAGGTCTTGGAACTGGATATATATAAAGATGCTAGGTTTGATGAAGCAAAATATTTTATCCAGATCTCAACAATATTATATAGAGATATGCTTCCCACAATAATTTATTTCAACCTTAGGTCCCTTATTAAGTTTGAACTATTTATCAAAAGACAATTGTAAAGAGGCATGTTCTTCATAGCCTTTGCAAGAGAAGGAAATTTCATTTTTAAATAGTAAATTTTGTGTCCCTAAGATGACCAAGTCGACCCTCCAAGAGATATGTCAGCCTGCCCATGAGAGACACATATTCACATGATTGGAAGGATATAAGTAGCTTATTTTTATCCCATCAAGGAACACATCAAATAATCTTATCATCTCTCTTCCATGAGAAGAAGTCAAGGACACTTGGAGGTAAAAAACAAAAGCATATATCCCATCTTCTATACCTCACTCTTGTGGACTAAGGAAGTCGAGTTCTATTCAAAAGTATGAGGCATATTTTTCTGTATCTAATACGAACTGTCTGTGGCACACGTTTTTTTGGTAGATATGAAGTTCTGAGGGATATTTTTCTGTATCTAATATGAACTGTTTGTGGCGCCTGTTTCTGTGGTAGATATGAAGTTTTGAGGCATTAATTCTATGGAATCATCTGAATTCTAAGGCTAAGACAAAGGATTAATTTCGGCCCACTTGAAGACCCATGAAAAATCTTATTGTAAACCTTTTTGTAGACATATGTAGTGTCCCACCTTGGCGATGTTAGTTTTGTGACACTTAGAGAGGGTGATTTTGATGCAATGATATAAGATTTGTATGTCAGACTTATGTATATGCTTGTAAGCTATAGACATGGTTTGGGTCACTTGATTGCTGTATGCTTATGATAATATCTATGGTTGTGTATAAGACTGATTTTGGTTAAGTGCATATTATCAATGTTTTCTCTTTTGGTATACTAGTTTAGACATACATGTATGACATGGACGGTGGTCCAGGATTGAGACACATAGATCCATGGATGATCATGGCTGTGTGGAACATATGGTTAATTATGATTTAAGGATGATACATGATTTTCATGATTATATATGCTTAAGATTGTACAGAGCAGGATGTGGCAGGGGACCTAGTCATTTGCCAACGATGCTCAAATTATAGATGACTACGAAATTCATTTCTCCAAAACCAAAATGATTGTGTAAGTCATGCATAATTCTTGGTAAAATGTGAATAAGTTGATTATGAAATTCATTTGATTGCTTTGATCTATGAGATTGTGATGTGTGCAGGTCTTGGAACAAGACTTTACCAACGAACCATTAGATGGGTATGAGTTGACGATTAGTACCTTAAGATGAAGCACGGAGTTTCAAAGAAGAGTAGATGAGAAGCCATGAAAATTAGGGTGCAAATTCCTAAATCCATGAAAGGTAAAGACATCTATAATAAATTGACTAGGGCATGGAGTCCTAAATATTTAAAAGATCAAGGCGTGGAATCTTGGATCCTTGGAGTAGATTAGGACACAAAGTCCTTAATCTACTAAGGCACAAAGATGCATGTAATAGGGGCACAGAATCCATATTCTCCAAAAGAAAAATACCACTCACGAGTAGCCCAAGGGTGAATTTCCTTAATAAAACCTCATTTCTAACAATCCTAGAGTGACTTTCTAAAAATAGAAAGCCATGTCTAGCATCTCAAGCATGACTTTCTAAAAGTAGTAAATCACCTTGCATAAATTGGTAATCAAGTGCAGTTGAAGGAAAATTACTTAACTTTTCATTAATAAATCCTAAGAGTTCAATCTTGACTTAATCATCAATATTATTATTATTATTATTATTATTATAAATGATACCAATGAGGAAAGATGGCCTTGCATTAACTTTTATGTCTTGCAAAAAAACAAATATCACATTTTCAGTCTTGGTTTTCAATATTTCTCTATAATACTGATGGTTGTTAAGGTGGGACCTTACAACATAATTGAAGGGTATTTTGTCTGGGATCTTGAAGGGTTGAATTGGCTCTTGGTGAGTGGTTTTCTTGATACTGTGATGTTCAATTTGTCTATGAATTTTATGTATCTCTTGTTGAATTGAATAATTCTCTAAGAAGAAGGTTTCTAGGTTTTTCCCCCAAGTGGGTTTTCCAAGGGTAAAAATCTTGTTTCTCTCTTGTGCATTGTGATCTCTACTGCTTCATTGTTCTTATGGTTGAATTTTTGAATGTGTAATTACTTAATGAT
This sequence comes from Pinus tabuliformis, assembly GCA_031772625.1. Lineage (NCBI taxonomy): Eukaryota > Viridiplantae > Streptophyta > Pinopsida > Pinales > Pinaceae > Pinus > Pinus tabuliformis. The sequence continues at coordinate 32,832,041 of CM062807.1, read as the reverse complement.
ACATTTAAGTTCTAAATAATCATCTACATCATTAGAAGTAATTATCAAGTTTCAGAAATAAGTGCTCATATATTTTGCACTAAAACAATCAACATGGTATTAAAGCTTTTGGCAGAAGAGCAACCCTAGAAATAAGTTGTGTTTCGATCTAGCCCTAGTTCAAATGAATCAAAGTTAACTTATCTCTCTATAGCTTTTCAATATGCTAAAGTTACTTTAAGTATCCAAGGAAAGCCTCAGGGGGCCGAAGGATTATTATTATCATAGTTTGATAAATATCCAAATTTAATCTCAAACCTAGCCTAAGTATAGGGCCTGTTGCAGAAGGCCAAAAATATCAAAAGAATATCTCTGTTAGCTTACAGGAAGTCACCTAAAGGATGAAGGTATTTATGAAGTGAAATTGAGGAATATAAGCCTGAGATTTGTCTACTGTGCACTATTACATAAATGTTGTATCTCAGAGGAGCCTATCTCAAGGAATATGAAATTCATTAAGGACTAAAAGAGAGGATGAATTTGTCACTCAAAGTGTAGAATTTTTTTTTTTTGTATGGAAACCCTTTATTTAAGAACGAATGATCGTCCCTCTGTCATGGATGAATTTATATGGTGGACCAAATCTCAGTCCAAGGGTTATCTCAACAGGTGAAGGACTGATACCTCAAGTGCCTAGGATGATTTTTTGAAGACCTAAGCAACCAACTGAAATAAAGGTATGTATCATTGCTCATTTGGATCAAAAGATGACTTTGAAATAGTTTGGTATCAAAATCATAGGACTATAGTTAATGATATGATCTATCCAAGCCTATCTTGTTCAAGAGATAGGAATAGATTCAGGGTATTGCCAACATTCTTTTTTGTTTTCCTTAATTGAAAAATAAGAATGTCCAAGCAGGTCTTGAGGTAGATCAATTGTTTCAATGGTTGAATGAATCGAGCCCTTAAACTTATTAAGAATCCGATCTAATGTCCTAATTTGGACTAATATCTTAGGCTGAAGTATCTTTATATGGCTACTAGAATACATGCTATATTACAAATTGAAGGGTTTTAGGCCTAGAAATGATGTCTTACCAGCAAGGCTATAATTTAAGTTTGAAAGAAGTCACAATATCACATATAATCCTTGTTTAATTTACCTATTGATCTGAAGAAGAGAAATTTATCTTGACATTTCAAATAACTAGAACCAATTTATGTTGTGATCAAAAGCATAATTTTACAAGATTGAAAACTTATGTCATCGTATGGGATATGAATGACCAACCATGGAATCTACTCTTTAAGAATTCAAAAAACTCAATAAGGAATATGTGACCCTTACTCAGGCTCTAAGAGATTAAAATACTTGTATTTGGAAATGTTGCAATATAAGCATCACATGTCTCTAAATCATATAAATTACTAACATGTCATTTTGAAGATATATATTTCATGGTCTAGAGACACTCAATTTTGAAAGAAAAAAAGGGGATCACTATATAAATCACACCTTAATAAATAAAGTTTGCTTTAGTCAAAGAGAGGTTGAGTCCATCTTTTGGGTTAAAAGTTCAAGTCACTTGCAGATCTAGTAGGCCAAGGATATTGGATTAAATGAACCCATTATTGTGAAGTTCTAAGCCTCTTAAAGAATTGATGCCATGTGTGCTACTATGGAAAAACTTAATACTGATATAAATACATGGGTTAGAAACAAATAGAGATGAAGCCTAATCCAAGAGAGGAAAAAGCACCGAAATATGGGTTCATAAATTTTCCTTAGGGTTACGATCTGTTGCAGGTATCGAGGTGCCACAGATAGTATGTTCCTCGGCTTGGCTCGTTGTAGTGACTTATGGCTCGATGGGTGCTCTCCCTCCTCGGTGTTGTACGACATTTGCCTACATAAGGTGGATCTGCTCCTTCACGATGAGTCAGAAGGCCTGGAGCGATCGGGACAGGGGAGGTTTTATACGGGCCCTAATATCTGCTCTGCTCAGGACAACAATAGATTGGCCATGGATTTGGACAGACCATTGAATCATTACGAGTTTAGGAAACCCCTACGGACTAATAAGTCGCCTACCTCAGTACAAATGAGCCCCTTATATTCATTTTCATTACTGATATTTTTTTTGTTTGGTGTGATCATGTGGCCAAGAAATCTTAGTTTCTACATGTTCACTCTAGACAAAGGCAACATTTATTTTATCCATTTTTTATCATTGGGCTTTGCCGGTGAAAAAAGGTCATTATCCCTTTTTTAACAATGGACTAGTGTTGCATGCAAAGCAAATCGCCTCATTCGGCAGGGATGGGCTCGGTTCAATGGAAAGAAAAAAGGATGAGAAGAGCAACGTTTTATGCAGCGTAGGTTTATGGCCTCAACCATCAAGCAAAGAAGGTAGAGGTTTGATCTCAGATGCGGAGGACCTATATTAGGTTATTATCAAAATCATATTTGGGAAATCAAGAATGATATGGGTACGGGAAATGGATCTGGTGATATATTTGAAGCAAAAATCCCAAAACACCACAATTATTTTTACTTCATCACAAAGTTTGATTTTTTCTGCGAAAGTGCTGCAGGAAGAGATCCAGTTAAAAGATTATGGGATCCAAATATATTGTACCATTATCCAAAATTTAAGATTACAGGGCGAGGCGCCAGGAGAAAGCACACCAGCTAGACCATCATGGACAGACAAGCGTCAGGCTTCTTTCAAAGATGCATTAAGAGGGAAAGCTGCAACACAGGACAAAAAAACCCCAAATATGACAATCCTAGGTCCATACATTGTATAAAAGATGGAAAAATCTCCAGATCTATCCATCGAATTACCAAAAGTAAGTGATCTCTTCAATACTTTACATGCAAAAGCCATTATTTGTTGTTTTAATGGTTACTGGCCAAAATATGAAGAGCTTAGTGAATGGATCTACCTCAACTGGACTAAAGATTGCGATATTTACCTGTGCGCAAAAGGTTTTTTTGTGGTTCAGTTTGATACCCAAAAAGATTACAATTATGTCATAAATGATGGACCATGGTTCTGGGGAAGGGCGGGTCTCTTCGTAACCCCATGGTTTCCTGGTTTTGATGCAAACTCAATGGTGGTTACAAAAATTCCGGTATGGGTAAGGCTACATAACCTACCGCTTCCGTTTTGGAACCATCAGGTCTTAGCAAGCATAGGGAACTCTTTGGGAAGGTTCCTAAAGGCAGATCGAGACAGAATGGACAAAGGGATATTCCCCTTTGCATGTATTTGTGTGGATATGGATTTAAGTAAAGGTCTCTTGGATTGTATTAATCTGACACACAAATATTTTAAGTGGATACAATGGTTAGATTTTGAAAACACTACTTTTCGATGCAGGGTTTTCCATCAAACAAGGCATTTGCAAAACACATGCAAATAAGCAAAGACAAGAACAAAGAAGAGAGCGCAAAAGAAAAAAGAATGGAAATTCCCAAAATCCCCTTCATCAGATGATGATGATGATGATGAAATTGATGAAACCCAACAACAAGAGGAGACAAAAAAAAAACAAGGCTCACAAGAGATGGGAGAAGAAAAGGAGGAAGAATAGAACAAACAATTAGAGAATCCAAATAACTTAGTAGTTATTCTGATCCTTGAAATCCAAGTAGAGGGGAATAACAACAATCAAGGCATAGGTGGAACCAAGCGATCACATGTATCTGAAAGCTCCAATTCAGAAAAAGATATCCTAAACCTTACAAGAAATAATGAGCTAGCTATTGTCACTTCTGCTTCATCTCTTAGGGTCTGGAAAAAAGTCCAAAAGAAAAAAGGCAAAAACGAAAAGTCCAGTTTATTTGGCAATTTGTAATTTTATTTTTTATTCTTTGGTAGCTTTGCTACTATGTGTGCGACATGCACATTAGTCCCATGGGACAACCAATGAATGCTTTATGCATCTACATAATGTAACTTTTCATTTTTATTAATAGAAAGTTACTATTTTTTCGCTGGAAAAATATAAATACATGGGTACTGAAATCCATCTTGATGAGATCTTTTGAAGAAGTTGAGCTACAATTTGGTTTGATGGAACCTAAGATGATTATTAATTGTCTAATGAATTTCATCATGTGTGTAAATCAAGTCTATGGTTTTAAATATTTGGATTTCTAGGGTTTGTAAATCCTAGTAGACTAAAAGAGCTTGAATAAGAAAAACCTATGAGTGATCATTTCTGCTGAAAGAAGAAACCATAGCAAGACAGAAATGACATCATGATGATAATGTGGAAAATATGATAAAGTTGTAAATGGATGCAAGAGGAATAAATATCAAGAGGGAGCTGACATTCTTCTCAAAAGATAAGTATTTTATATATCTCTCATTTGATTATTACTATTGTTATTAATTTTACTAGTAGTTAGTCTCTTGTCTTTGAAATATTTGCTAGGTTGTAATTGTTCTTCCATGGCCTCCTAGTGAGGATTGCAGGTCAATGTCCAGGGCTACCTACGCTCTGGAAGCAGATGGAAGAAATGGAATAATGAAGCAAAACAAGAGGAATTTCTAGAATTGCTACTTGAAGGATATTGTACTAGAGACCCAAGTTCAGAGGGAGTGGGCAGTTTGAAGTATGCCTTAATTGTGCCTAAGAAAATTCAAGATCTAGCATGAAACAGATAATAGCTAGAAGTAATATTTGAGAAGGTTCTCTCAGAAAGAGGAAGAGGATCATGACAAGATGTTTGCCTCAAATATAAGAATTACCCCAGGTTTTTGAAGAAGATTAAAAAATGTCTCATAATTGAAGAAAACTTTGTAATTCGGTCTTGGTTGAATGGATTAAGGATGAGCCTTTGTTATTTGTCTTTGATGAAAGAAGAAGGAATCACGCTTCAAAGGGAGCAACTGTAGAGAAGGTATTTATTCCAGAGGGAGAAGTTAGTAAGCCTGTTTTGACCTCAGAAGGAGTTGACTTAAGATTTGATGACATATTCTTGGATAGTAAACTGTTAGTGTGAGAGGAAGAACCTAGTCAAGGTGACCTAAAAGCATCTATGATGATGGATCATGTGAAGCTGCAAGGAAGGATTTTCAGATTCAGTTTTTCTTCATTTTGGGCTCCATTATAATTTCTTGGATGAGCATTAGTATGGCAACGGATGGGAATATTGCAACTAAATTGGCAAGTTGAGAAGTCATATAACTTCAGAGGCTACTTGCATGTTTTGATCAAGCGTAAGTGACGACCATGATAAAAGACATGGTGTAGAAGGAGGAAGTGAAGCTCAAGTATATCTCCACTGACGAAAAAATAGCCTATATGATGACGAAGCCTCTTTTTAGAGGGAAGTTTGTGTACTTCCCAGACAAGCTTGAGGGTATGGAGAATTTCTTTCTCATTGAGAGGGAGTGATGATTTCATCATGGATATGGTTTCTCCCTATGTCATGTGCTTTGACTGGAATTAGGGATTGTTAGTTTTTGTAGCATCGGATGTGTTCTAGCCATGATTTTTTTTAGAGAGGCTAGAATACATAAGATATCCAAAACCCAGAAATAGTTTTTGGAAATTCGACCTAGAAATGACTTAATTAGATTATTAGTCATTTTTAAAATATTTCCTAAGTCTAAACTTAAGGAATGTGACTAATTAATCAAAAATAGTTAAGTTATGGTGTGAATGTTCTAGAAACTCACACAGAACGACTTCAAGTTAATCCTAGCCATTGATTAATATCGAATCTTGGCTGTTGAAGTATCAACAGAGGGTTATAAGAAGAAGTCGATGGGGCTTGGAGAAATCACTTGTTCAGTTCGATTTCATGAGAAAATTGATTTCCTGAGTAGAAGCATTCAGTTTCTAGAGAGAGAGCCAGAGAAATAAAAGCAGTGAGAGAGGGATAGAGACAGTGAATCCGAAGGAGGATTTCCAGTTCCAGTGAGTGCATTTGCAAAGAGACATAGAAGCCACAGTGAGGCTGACATAGAGAAATGCAGTAGCCTCTACAGGAAATGTCAAATTTCAAGGGAGAAGAAGCATTTCAATGCTAGAAGCTGGGCAAAGGTTCCAGAGCCTAGGAGAGACGTTTTCCTAGACAACAACTGGTTAGACGGCTTGAGGAGAAGTTGTTCCAAGATGAGAGCAACAACAACTACGCTAGGGTGACATAGTGAATTCACAAAGGAAGTTTAGACGACTCAATTTGAGTTGAGGTCAGTGTCGGGATTTGCCTGTGGAGTGAGGAATTTCTCACTAGATTATATTGCCAATTTTTCTCTATAGGGTTTCCAGTGTTGGCATCCACATGTACTCATTTTTTTTTTTTTTTTTTTTTTAACGTGTGGTTCATGTATACCCATGGTCACTGGGTAGCCGCTATGTCCACGGTTCAACATTGAGTGGACCCCACCCAAAGGGGGTCACAACCCTCGGCCTATTTACTGACCTAACCCCAAGAGCTTTCGGGAATTGACCCTGTGACCTCCTGATTGGCGAGGCACTGATTTGACTGATTGAGCTAACTCTTGGGGCCACATGTACTCATATCATTTCACTATTGCATAATAATAAAACCCTTAGCTACTACATCGGTTTTCCTGAGTTGGGTTTTTCTGGGGACATTGGTCCAAAAGTAACTGTGTCATTTTATGTGTGTGTGCTAGTATTTCTTCTAGTGTTTATTTTCTTTCATAGTTTAATTATGTAGGTTTTAGTGTGATTGATTCAGTATTTGATGTAGTACACAGTAAATAAATTGTTAACAATTAGGAGAATTATTTCCAGTTGTTGCAACAGGATTTAGGTCACCAAATTTTCACATGGTATCAGAGCACAGATGATCAACCAGAGTGCTTAGTAGCAAAGAGGGAGTTTTGTTGTTCATTGAGAGATAACAGTTCGAAACCACAGAGGCAGTGCATTCACCTTGGCCAATAGGTCAAATTCTTGAGGAGAAATCGATTTTTCTGAGAGATGGACAGAAAAATTTGATCTCTCCAGATCGAGGGTTTGCAGAGGGAGAGAGAGCAATTGATATTTTCATAGAGTAGATCTCTAGTTGGATGCAACAGTTGCTAGCGCAGAACTAGCATCGGGAGGAAGAAGACCACACATTGAGAGAGAAAATTTTCCTCAAGGACCATCTAGTCTCAAGAAGTTCAAATTCCCTTTCAGATCAGCAGTCAGTGTGAGCAGATTTTCTCACTCCAGAAGGGAGTGCGAATAGCCTAGCAACAACTGAGCAAAAGAGAAAAGGAGATTTTTAACATCATCTAATATGGTCACTGCCAGACTACGAGATTAGGACAAGTTAGATGGTGCTTCCAACTATGTCATCTGGAAGGCAAGGATGTCCTTCCTTCTGGATGAATATGGCCTGAAGCCATTCATAGATGCAATGGTAGCTATCTGCACGAATGCCGATCAGTTGAAGGAGTATAGAAAGCAGATGGAGAGGGAAAAGAGTTTGATTCTTGATGGTGTCCTAGTTCACATTGTATCACACATAACGGTCCAGGGAATGACCAAGGAGATCTGGGATACACTTTCCACGCTATACCAGGGCACTTTAGAGTAGAAAAATATGTATTTGGAGGAGACTCTGAGATGCTACATGATGCAGAAAGGGGAATGCATAGACCCATTCCTCACTAGGATTTAGGAGATCTGGGATCAGTTGTCAGCTATTGGGGCAGTGCTTCAATCCATAGAGCTAGTGCGATTGGCACTCAATAGTGTCTCCAAGGATTGGTAGGTATTTGTCCAAAGTATTTTGGGTAGAGAAACCTTGCTAAGGTGGGACATAGTGTGGGCCGATTTGCAGCAGGAAGAGTTGAGACAAGACTTAGTGAAGAGCTCCATAAGTGGCAGCAGTAGTTAATCGAAGCAGGTGAAGGAGGAGGAGAATGTGGCCCTCGCATCAAAGGGTCCTAGTCAGGGACATGGGGGGAAAAAAAAGAAGAAGAAGGACCTGTTGAAGGTCAAATGCTTCAAATGTGGTGAGCTTGGTCACTACAACACCCAATGTCTTCTCAACAAGAGGGACAAAAAGGACAAGTAGTACCATGAGGCAGCATCAACGAAGATTGATAGGTTGTCCTTCAGGCTGGAAAAAGACTTCGCCATGTTTACTGACATACCCCCAGGAGTGAAATGGGGTGACTTGGTTTTGTAGCCTTAGAGTGCTACAGTTGGGTAGGATTCTTGAGGAGGTCCACCTCTTGAATCAATACCTTGCTATGGGGACCCACAATATATTTTGTAGCAGGATGGATTAGTGGTAGTAGACACAGTCAAATGCTGGGCAACACAGTGCAGTGCAGAGTTGGCAGCAATGCAGAGTGGCATAATACAGAGTCAATAGCAGTGTGTATGCCTCGATGACAACGCAAATACTAGCAAAAGTCAAAGACTTGGGTTATAAATGCATCATACTGATCATAGTTGATTCAATATTTATGATGCTTCTCAGTTGCAGTGGTTGCAGTGTGGGCAGTAGCTCAACAATAGCAGAGATGCAATAGAGTTGCACAATGGATGGTGGGCAAAAGAAACCAGACATCAACAACGTGATAGGATATGATGCAGAGACAGGGTGTTGCTACAGGGGGTAGTAGCACTAAAACAGAGTCCTCGTTAAGAGGGAGTGTTAGTTTTTGTAGAATCATATGTATTCTAGCCACAAAATTTTGTGAATAGGCTAAAATGCATGAGATATCAAAAACCCAGAAATAGTTTATGGAAATTCCACCTAGAAATACTTAATTAGTTTAGTTGTTCTTTAAATATTTCCTAAGCCTAAACTTAGGGAATATGACTAATTAGTCAGAATTAATTAAGTTATGGTGTGAATGTTCTAGAAACTCACACGGATTGACTTCAAGTTATTCCTAGCCATCGATTAAGATCTAATCTTGGCTGTTGAAGTCTCAATAGAGGATTATAAGAAGAAGTCGATGGGGCTTGGAGAAATCACTTGTGCAGTTGGATTTCATGAGAAAATCAATTTCCTGAGTAGCAACATTAAGTTGCCTAAGAAAGAGGTAGAGAAATCGAAGAAGTGAGAGAGGGACAGGGGCAGTGAAGCTAGAGGAAGATTTCCAGTTCCGGTGAGTGCATTTGCAGAGAGGCAGAGAAGCCATAGTGAGGTTGAAATAGAGTAGCGTAGTAGCCTCTAGACGCAAAGTTGAATTTCTAGGGAGAAGCAAAATTTTAGTGCCAGAAGTCAGGTAGAGGTTTTAGAGGTTAGGAAATACGTTTTCCCAGACAACAGCTAGTCAGACAGATTTAGAAGAAGTCGTTCCAAGCTGAGAGAAGTAACAACTACACTAGGGTGATGTAGTGACTGTGCAAAGGCAGTTTGGACGACTCAATTTAAGCTGAGGTCAATGCTGGGATTTGCCTGTGGAGTGAGGAATTTATCACTAGATTCTCTTGCTAGTTTTTCTCTGTAGGATTGCCAGTTTCGGCATCCAGTTGTACTAAAATTATTTCATTGTTGCATAATAATAAAACCCTTAGCTGTTGCACCGGTTTTCCCGAGTTGGGTTTTTCCGGGGACATTGGTCCAAAAGTAACTATGTCATTTTATGTGTGCGTGTCAGTATTTCTTCTAGTGTTTATTTTATTCCGTAGTTTATTTGTGTAGGTTGCAGTGTGATTGATTTAGTATTTTCTGTAGCACACAACAAATAAATTGTTAAACAATTAGGAGAATTATTTCCAGTTGATGCAATAGGATTTCGGTCATCGAATTTTCATAAGATGTTATCCCCACGTCAAGTACATTGATCAAAATTAGGGATGTTATCCCTGAGTCAAGTACATTGACTGGAATTATAGAGAATGGTATGATAGATTAAATAACATCATGGACTAAACATTCTTCCTGTGTCATGTACTTTGATTAGAATTAGGGATGTTATCCTTATATCAAGCAGATTGACCAAAAATAGAAGAACGGTCCAATGGATAGACATTCTCCCTGTGTCAAGTACAATGACTAGAATTAGGGATGTTATCCCTTTATTAATTATTGTGACCGAAATTAGGGAGAATGGTCTAGATAGGACATACTCCATGTGTCAGTTGACCACTGGATGGAGTATGGTCCTAGAGGCTATAGCCTCCTGTTGCACACTTTTTGTCAAAGTTCCAAGGAAGTAGATATGCCAATTTTTTTTTCAAAGGATCAGATCATTAATCATCAATTTATTGAGTTTTTGTGAACCCATTATACAAATTTATAATGTAAATAATGCTAGTTAGACCGTGCGTGTATGTAGAAACCTAGGTAAGCATATTATTTTGGAAGGAGTTTCATCCTAGGAGGTTTTTCGTCTCACTAACTCATTTATGTTTCTAAACACGGATGGTCGACAAATTTTTCCCCTCCAGCCTCACCCCAAAGCTAGGGTGAAATTATTCTTCAAAGTCTTAGGTGAGTCCTAGTGTTTTAGTCGATTCTTATGTCAAAGTGATTTGAGAATAATTTAAGTTAGTTGGATAATTTTTTTTATTACAAATCACTTGGTCTACTAGACCATATTGTGCTGCATAATTGGGTATGTAATTTGAAGATCCATACCGAATGGGTGTTCCCCCTTTGAGGGTTGAAAATGTAATTGCCTTATGTAAAAAATATTTTAGTGCATGGTGTCTCATATTTAGACACCATAGCTAAAATATAGAGGGTGGAAAAAGTATTTAATCCCCTCAAGTGTCAATTAATTAATTTTTCCGGAAAAAAATAAATTAATCCTAAGCGAGAAAATTAACTAATTAGAGTCAAAATTGAAATCTTAAAGAAATTAAATTCTCCAAGTGGGAAAATTCATGTGTATCAAAGAAATTAATTTTTGGAGACCCCCACCAAGGAAATATTTGGAATTTTAAGAAAAAATGGACCCTTCAACCTTGGTGGTTAAGTCAAAATCAAATTTTTAAGGAAATTAACTCAAAATAATTATTTTTGAGCTAATAAAAAATGGGTTAAATGAGAAATTCGAAAAATCCTCAGAAATAATTATTTCAACGATAAATATTAAAAGATGATCAATGATTTATTGACGACTAAGATTATTTTGATGAGGATCAAACCAACTAGACATTATTTTTCCACTAGGAGGATTTATCTATAAATTAGGAGTCATTTGAGTTTCAAGCCATTTGATGTTTGACAAAGAATATTTTGCAGAAAAGTTGACGTAATGCTATTGTCCTGCTGGGAACATTTTTTGAATCATAATAAAGACTTTGGGGTGCAATTCATGGTATTTATTGCCTACTAATTTGTGGTACTTGCTGGGTAGAGGCATTCCTATATTGTGCTTAAAATTTTAAAATTTTGTTTATTCATTTGATGGTGATAAGAAAATTTTATTGGTATATTTTGGGTCTATCTTAGGCGATCTAACTCATCACATGTCTAACAAGATTTCTTGAAGAAAATATATAGTGTTTGTAGGATCCCCAGCCCTTGGGCTCCAAGTTCACAAATTGTGGATGCAGGCTAACCTTGTTTGGACTTCAAATATTTTTATGGTTTATCTAACTTTGCTAAGGTTGTAGCTTGCATTTATTTTCCAAAGCATACTTAGTCATTTATCAAAAAATCTCTAAAAAAATTATTTCTCAAAACTCCTTTTAAAAGCATTATGTATTTGTACATTTGTAAATAAATTTGTATAATATGATTTGTAATTTTTTTTATTGGGGTTTTGAGAATTTTTGTATATATTAGGGTTTTGGGTATTTGTAAAATTATTTTTGCAGGTGAAATCAAGTGAGAAGAGATGGATTAGAGCTAGATTTAAGTCCTTGAGGGTAAGATCTAGTCTCCAAAATTTTTGTAGGGCCAACTCTTGAAGAGAATTTGAAGTAAATTGCAAATCTGAAGCAAAATTAAAATTTTTCAAAGTTGGGGTTTCAGTTTTTAGGGCTCCTAAGCCTGGATCTAGTCTCTCAAAGGACAACGTCACCTCCTTGAGTCCTAACATCATCCTTTTCGTCCCTTCTAGGGATGGTTGTAACCTCTAGGCCACTCGACCTGCCCTCTTTCCCTTGGCCGTAGGCCTTATGGGCCTCTCCTAGCCCTCGACCCTCCTCATCTTCCTCTTGACATTCCTCCTCTCCTCTCCTTCCTCCTCTACTAGCCTCCTTCCCCTCTCAACTCCCTATGTCCTCCCTTCTCCTTCAAGCCGTAATTCTCTAAGGGCTTACAACCCCCATTCTTCGCCTTCTTACCCTAGGTTGTACCCCTTGTGGGGCCCACAACAAACCTATAGGGCTCTTACCCTGAGTCGCTAGGCCTTTCAAGGCCTTTTTCCCTTCAGTGTCAAGCCTTCTTGGCCTTTCTCCTCCTCCTTTTCTCTTCTGTGGCCTCATATCCCCTTTTCCCATCAACGCTAGCCCTACTGGGCCCAACATTGCCCTCTCTTGGCCCTAATTTTCCCTCACTTTCATCTCTGTGGGTAAGTTTTCATTTTGGGACAAAATACTTGGCGTGTTTTGCAGAGAAAATGGGCTCAAAATTTGTATTTTGAAGTCACATAATCATTGGAGAAATTTTGGCATTTTGGGCAAGTGTGCTACAAGGTCTTGGGCCTAGGGTTTTCTCTCTAAACCCTCACTTTGTCACTATTCTTCTTCAGTTTTCAAATTCATTTTATAACAGTGAATTAAAATCCCTAAAATCATATCTAAGTGGTCTAAACACCTTAATAATTTCATGGTAAAAATTTGCTAGTGTTTTGGCTACTTGGGCATTGAATATCTGGCTTAGATCTAGTCATTTGCTTGTTGGAATATCTCTGCATAAATGAATAGATAAGATATGATATGTTCTAAATATTACATCTTGAGAGGGCCAAAAAACTAATAATTTCACATTGGTAAGTTCGTTTCAACATTTGGAAAGTTTTGGGCATATTTTGGCACAAGTTATTGCACTAATTGCATGCTTTTCTTACTGTTGTAATAAGAATTTCCAGATCTGACAGACTCTAAAATAATTCATCATAAGTGGGTTAGTTAGCTTATATTTTCAATTGGAAAAGTCATCTAATGTTCCATTGATCATATTGGGTGCTTACATGATTAATAATTTATTGATCTAGAGTGATTTGTTTACGGTTGTCCTAGAAATTAAATAATTACTCATTGGAACTCAAGTAGCATAAGATCTAGTTTTGTTCATGCTCTATAGATCATAGTTGCTCTTATTTCATGGTTTTGTAGCAATTTGTCTAACACAATTGTTGTTGAGCTGATCTATAAGTTCACATCCAATAAGCACTCTTTAAAGCACTCCAACCTTAAATTTTTGGTCATATTGATATATTGTGTTCTAAGTCATATTCTCTAATTGGTTAACAAGTAATATTGTGATCTAATGCATTAAGAAATCTATTTGATTATCTTGGCATATAAGACTTAATCAAACATCACTCAATAAGTGACATTGTCTGAAGAGAATAATCTTGGCATAATAATCATTGGAATATCTTATGTCTTTGTGTTGATAATATTTGGCTAATTGTTGAGTTTGTTTATCATATTTCATAGAGAATCTTATGGATTGATCCTTTGTTTAACATTTGCATTTGTATCATTAAGCATTTGTCTTGTTTTAAGATTGTCTTTCAATTCATTATTAAGTACTCTAGCTATAAGGAAATTAACATTAAGTACTTAAAGAACATAAACAATCTTAACTCGAGATCCACTCATAACCGTTGCATAAGCATTTAGGGCTTAGTTTGCACTAATAGTTTACCTCCAAGCATAAGCTTGGTTGATATACCTCTAGGGCCACCCTTTCTCACATAGCTTGAGGGATTCAACACCTTTCTAGTGGTTAACAGAATGAACTTGCAGTCGTCCGAGTCACAATATCTACAACACTGGAGGCACTGGGTGGTTGGAACACAGGGGGAGGTATCGTGAATCAAGCCTTTGCTTTCTTCCTGTTGGCTTCCATTCCACAACCTATTTTAAAGACTGGTCTCAAAAAAATTAAGAGGGAGTTTCCATTTAGACTAGAAAAATAATTTAAAAGTAACCAATATCCTTTCATTACACCTAGATCTTAGGATTTGCATATCATATAGGTTAGTCAATCATTTAAGCAGCAACTGTCCATCTGATTACTTGGTATTAAATTGTAATAAGCAACAATTTTGACTCCATAAGGCATTGGTCTCATTTATAAATCTAATTAAATCCTTAAGTCTTACTAAATTTAACCAAGTAGCTAGGCCACTCAACTGTATCTCCCGGACAAGTTGGTTCCCAAATTGTCTTTCATCATATTCTTTCCGTAGGGACTACCCCCCATATCCTACTGTTGGGAGACAACTAAAATGGAGTGGGCAAGGATCAAAGTGACAACCCCCGCCCTGATTCATTGTTGTGGTGCCTATACAATCTGAGTGACAACACCAACATCGGGCTTGAATCTCTTTTTAGAGTGAGCTTGTTTACCACTGATGAGGTCTCTGGTGTTTCATATAGACTATGCCTATTGTTGTTTGATGGTGCACCGTGATTATGCATGATTGATTGGTGATTCAATGATATAATGATGATGCTATCAATGTACCATGTGTCATAATTGTTGATTTGATTATGGTAACTTGTTTTACAATGTGTCACAATTGTCAACCTGATTATGGTACTTGGATTTGATGTACCATGTGTCACAATTTCTGATCTGATTATGGTAACCTATTTTACCATGCGTCACAAATTTCGAGCTGATTATGGTACTTGGATTTGATGTACCGCATGTCACGATTGTTGATCTAATTATGGTAACTTGTTTTACCATGTGTCACAATTTTCAACTTGATTATGGTATTTGGATTTTTTATAACCTTTTCGTAGATATTTTTTTCAACATGATAACATCTAGATAGTCATTATGAATACCTCCCTAGTTAAGAGGGAGTGCTGAATTTTGTAACTATGGTTAGTCTTCATAATTATTATTTTACTCTTGGTGTATTTTTTAAACATGTTCCTCATGGTATTTTTCAAAAGGAAATTGTAAAGAAGCATGTTATTCATATCATTTTCAAGAGAAGATTTGTTTTTTTTGAAAGAGTAAATTTTGTGTCCCCAAGATAACCAAGTCAACTCTCCAAGAGATATGTCAACCTACCCATGAGAGACACCCATTCACATGATTGGAAGGCTATAAGTAGCCTATTCATATCCATTAAAGGAACACATCAAATCATATTATCATCTCTGTTCTATGAGAAGAAGTCAAGGACACTTGGAGGTCGAAAACAAAAACATATATTTCATCTTCTATACCTCACTTTTGTGGACTAAGGAAGCTGAGTTCTATTTAGAAGTCTGAGGAATATTTTTTTGTGCCTAATATGAAATCTCTATGGAATAAGTTTTTGTGGTAGATATGAATTTTTGAGTCACTAATTATGTGGTATAATCCAAATTATGAGGCTGAGAAAGAGGACAAATTTAGGCCCTCTTGAATACCTATGACATATCTTATTGTAGACCTTTTTATGGACAAAATTGAAGGGTATTTTGTCTTGGATATTAGAGGGTTGGCTTGGCACTCGGTGAATGATCATCTTGCTACTATGTTGATAATTTTTTCTATGAATTTTTTGTATCTATTGTTGAATTGAATATTTCTCTAAGAAGAAGGTATTTCCCCCACCCCACAACACTGCCCCGCCCCCCCCCCAAAGTGGGTTTTCCCAGGGTAAAAATATTGTGTCTCTCTTGACAGTGCATTGTGATCTCTACTTCTTAATTGTTTTTATGGTTTAATTGTTAATGTGTAATTACTTAATGATACATTGAAGTGATAAATATTCATCTATATCATCAGAAGTAATTATCAAGTTTTAGAAATAAGTGCTTGTACATTTTACACTTGAAAAATCAATAGTGAATGTCCCAAATTATTTACCTGTTGCAAAATACTATTTTGGACCTAATGGCATTTATTCATGCATTAACCTAGTATTGTGACATTGATTAACTTGGTAGGTAAACCACCAAAAACACACCAACTGTAACACCAATAATCAAGCTTGGAACACAACCTCCTACAAGACCAGACCCTTTGCAATGGGACATGGCAACAACGTTTGCACCCAAATTTCGAGTCATCAACCATATTCTAGGTGGAGATGCACTCTTTACAATATCCAATATCCCATCAACATTTGTGAAGACCCAATAGAAGATACCATAGATCTATCCATCTAACCCCTAAACCATCCAGGGAAGGGTGTATAACCATGGGTATCCAAAAATGCTCCTTAATAAACTTAAACAATTTTGTGAACCATGCAAGCAGGTGAGAAAAGGGAGCACATATTATCCTAGATTCCTAGTATGGAAAGATTTGCAGTGGATTTTAGCTCATATGTTGGCACTGTAAATGCCAAAATTCCACCAACTAGAGCATTAGACACTATAGATGATAAACCAAATGCCAAAATTATCATTACAATTGTAAAAGGAGGTGAATTTTCTCCATGGAGAGGATTTGAAACAGTCTCAGTAGAAAAGAAGCAACCTGCAACAACTACATTGAACCCTGACGAGATTCGAGCTGTTGCATCAACTGTAACAAGAGATATTATTCTTTCTCCATTTTTTTCATTGTTTCAACAAATCCATGAGAAAAATATTTTCCAATGTCCACACTAGGCCTTTAGGTCCTAACGAGAAACCGATTCGTAAAGTGAAAACAATATGAATTGCCTTAATTATTGGGCATAATATAGCTAAGAAATCAAATCTACGCCTTTGATGTCGTCTTGACTACTTAATTTGGTCATTGATTTCCAGTAGCCTGTGTATCACACCAATAATAACTCCACTAGTTATATTAGTTAGCATTATATGGTGCCAAGTATTAGCAAGTCTTTGCAGCCAAAGCTAAGCAACACCCTACTATGGTGTTACTACACATAAGTGTTACTGGGTTCAATGTCTTTGATTTATTTTTCATGACCATCTTACCAACAACAATATCACTTTGTTAATGGTATAGACAAGTGCTTCTCCAATTTCATCAAAACCTATTATCACATGACCAGAGCTGCCAAAAGTCCTTCTTGAATAATATAAAAATAAAAGTAACCATACCAACCTACTTGCTCTAACACCAAAATACCTACATTCTTCAAGTAGCTAGGTAATCTTCTCACATGTTGTAATTATCTCTGCGATGGAAGCATCTACGATTGTTTTACATGCAACTAATTCCATGTTGAAAATTGTGTTGTGGGAACTAATGGGATTTTGAATTACTTCTAGTTATCTTAGTAAGCAATTGATTAGTTGTACATTTAAATTGTATATCCAAGGTTTGTTTGGAACTTGAAAACTACCATGCATAATATATGATAGTGTAATATGTTATGTCTTGAAGTTGTAGTAATATGGTGGTTCTCACAATATAAGATAGAGATGCTTTCATAGGTCATTGATATGATTAAAAACACGATACTTTGTTGAAAATAAAGCACTCTTCTAGAAAAGTAAATTGCAGGGGAAGTAAATCATGATTAATGAAAGTAAACACACTTGTAGCAAAGTAAACACACCAAATTCTAGAAGTGACATGTTCAAGTACAATGATATCCTTGGTTTTTTGTAACAATTATGCAATGGCACATGGCTATTATGTAATTAATGATGATCAAATAACATAGAAACAATATGTAAACATAACACAACTCTCAGTGATAAACTACTACTAAAAAATAGTAAAAGTAAGCTACAAATGAGTTGCAACAATAGCCAAGATTTCCAGAAACATGCAAACATAAACAAAATTTGTTAGTTAATCATTAACTCCAGAATTAATGCTTAATTACATAACCTGGAGTTGCAACAAAAAGTAAGTAACATGACTACAACATAGGAAAATATCAGAATTAGAGAAAAAGAAAACTAATGGAGTTGTAACGAAAGAAAATCAATGTAATTACAACAATAGGAAATAATTGTAAATTAACATAATTATGAATACTAACGATTTGCTAATACTACCTAGTAGTGCCAAGGTAGGGAGGGGGTCCTAAGTCCTTAAATGAGGTAATGTGAAATATTTAGTCACACAATCATTAATTAACATCGAGCGATTGGAGTAGAAGATATTTTCTGTTATAGAGAATACATAAACTACATAACAATTTAACAATAAATTTCATTATTTCTTTTTCCTCCTTAGGCTGTGAAGGAATCCATGTATTTATATAAAATGCTTGCTATCAAAACTAAGTGAAAGATTAGATGGCAAACCTGAGAGAATCAAATGGCTCATATTGTTACAACAATCTATTCATAAATTAATATTTTTTAAACAAACATTGACTCTATTAGGCGGGCATTGTTGGCAAATGAGTTGTCCTTCTTAATTGGTCACCCACTTGCCTCCTTTGTCTTCCATCATTAGATATTCATGTTGAAAAACGAGTTGACATAACATGCTGGATTCATATCAACAAAAATTTAAACAATGGAAGTTGTAGCAACGTAAAGTCCAAGGATTCCATTCGTGACATGACATTCATGAGTTGTAGTAACTTCATATGTCATGAGTGAGTTGTAACATTCTTATTTTTTGTAAGTGGCCATGCTATAGTTGCAACAATGCAAAGGAGTTGCAACAATGGTATGTATGTGAGTCACAACACTTTCATGTCCTAGTTTGAGGAGTTGCAACACCTATGTGTCAGCTAGCACCACTCATTGTGGGGTTGTAGTTCATGTTGCAATTATACACAGAGGAGTTGAAGGCACTAAATTCTTCTCCTATATGGTAGTGTTAGTATGAAAGATGAAAAGTTCACAACATGATGCATAAGAATAAGTGTAAAAGTGGCGAAAAATATATTATTCATACCTACACCAAAATTATGGTAATAATGGATGAAAAACACACAAGAAAGGAAAATTGTAAGAAAGAAATCAAAAAGGTTACAGGAAGGTGTTAGAAATGTGCTAATTTGGACACCTATCATATTCCCCCATCCAAAATTGTTCCCTTATGCAATCAACAGTCAGTCATAGTAAGAGAGAATAGGGCTCCCATGGAGGTTGATAAGGCTGAAATATTCTCGTCCTACTTTATCTGGAAGTAGGTACCCTCCCCTTTCATGTATGGATTTCCAACATGAAACTTCCTTTTTCTTGGATAAGTTATACTCCTTTTATAGAGTTTATCTGGGAACCATATCATAGGATAATGTAAATATCCAGTCTAATTGTCTCCGCACTCTTCGATGCACCTTATACATATTTTTGCACTCTTTCTAAGGCAATTTGTAAATTGCTAGGATTGAATATATCTTTTTTCTTGATGCTCTCACTAGAGTATTTCCATCTTATTTTGCATCCTTATTTGGCAAGTTCTTTAAGTATGCTGATTTTCTCTGTGCAACATGTAATGGCTTCCTACTTATTATTTAGTTCAAATTATGCCTTTAGGCGAGAAGAAATCCATATTTTATGATTTTAGATGACCTATAAAGGCATGTAATGTTCTCCCCTTATCCATAGATTGCCATCGAAATTAGTTTTTGCAGCCCTATGAGCTATAGCCCAGTCAACTTGGTTGATCAAAAAGGAAACAAAAGCTCTTAGTTGAATATCCCCCACAATTTAAGTTATTGGGGTTCTAGAATTTTTCATGAAGACACCTTGATGACATAACTCACAAAGGAGGTTATTTTCTTTGCGAGTGCACTCTAGGTAGGTTGTAAGGAAGGTAAGATAATTGTTGATCTCAAAAGGTTTGCTAGTCATGAGTGCATTTTTCTAAAACATAAAATATGTTTATTGTAGAAACATGTTGTACTAAGGGGAGGGAGGTATACAACTAAGGATTTCCTCCACCAAAATCCCCAACTGAATCTTTTGGATATCTAGTATATTCATTTTATGCTCTAGTTGGTCCGACTTCTTTATTTCCTCTTCCTCTGCTTCCCATATAATCATATAAACCTCTATTGTCTTAGCCCACTTGTAATTTAGTTCTCTAATAACCTTCCAATGCTCCTTGAGGGGTATCACCTCCTCTTCATAGGAAGCCAACACATGTTTCCATTTGTCCTCTTGTGCCTTTATCCACTTCCCAAGGTTTTTGTCCTATATCCCTTTGTATTCCTCTATCCTATTTCTTGTTTGGGTGACTTTGTTAGTAGTGGCACTTGTGGTTTGTATTGCCACATTTTTATTTTCTTTTTCTCCATTTGGGGTTGTCTCCTATTATTGTCTAAAGGATTCCTTATAAATAATAGAATATGCTACCTAGGCTAGACATTCCAACCATTTAAAGTATTCCCCTCCATTTGACTATTTTCTCATCATTTTGATCATCGTTTGCATTTTTTTGCTTTTCATTCTAATTAGTTTTTTTTTGAATGAGTGATGCATATAGAGGTAAAGAGTGGAAACATATTACTTCTTTACACTTTCTGGGAGTAGCAACAATTGTTTCTTCAGGGTTAGCAACACCTGCCTCCATAAACGTGGCAATAGATGTGTCCACAAGAGTGGCATCCTCATCTTTAGAATCTACCTTAAATAGGGAAATAATTACTTCTCCAAGTGTTCTCCTTTTTGGTTCTTGTGGAGTAGCAAGGTCATCTATTCCCAAATTTTCAAATCCTAGGCCGCCTTCCCTTGTTGGTTCTTGTGTATCATTAGGGGTCATACATTTCTTTTTCTTTGTAATTTATTCTTCCCATGTTGGTTATTGTGGAGTATTAGGGGTTTGAGTTACAAAAAGAGTGTACCTCGTTCTTCTTTTCTTTAGAACATAGAGTGGTATTTTCCAAAACCCTCTCACCCTTTTGGTAGTTGCCTTCTCCTGATTATTTCTACATCAGGCTTGCTTTCTTCTTGTGGAATTGAAACACTTAAACCTTTTCCTTCGTTAGGTACTAGCTGGTGTTCTATGGCTAGGGAGTCATTGTAATGTAAATCTCCTCTAAATTTGTAGCATCATCACTTCCAAGTGGAGTTGCAACAACTATGGGTTCATGTGGCATAGTTACCGTTACTGTAATTGCAATAGCTTCTCCCCACATTCTTCCTTCTTTGTTCAAGGCTTATTCCACGAGTAACCTGATAAGGTCGTGATATGAAATGGAATATTTCAGCTTGTTCGACTTTTGCGCATGGCCATGATTCGTAAAATGTCATGGATATTCCACTAGACAATCTAAAATTCTACACCATTATAGTTTTATTTCTCTTTATATTTATAGATCTGTAGATTACCATTAATAGTGTATGCATGATAATTAAACTTACGTAGAAAATAGAGAAAAACAAAATAAAATATCAGACACATTTGACACAAGATATGAAGTGGGAAACCTCTTGAGGAGAAAACCCCAACTAGAAGGTGAAGTCAATTTGCTCTCTTTATCTAAATAGAAAATGTTACTGAGTACAAAGAAGTATGGCCTGTGGCATATGGGCTACTACAGATCACAAATCCTCTTTGTTTTCTCTATATCCTATCCATTTCAGCTATTTCTTCTAAGCTATGGAACAAACACACTCGAAAGAATGGAACCCCTTTTCCTCCTAGTGGTCTAGTTATAAGATAGTTAAATAACCTTCTAGTGGTTAGGTTTGACTACCTAAACTCTTAAAAAAAGTAAAAATATAGACTCCTCTAGATTATTCTTCATCATAATCACATGACTAGCCCCTTTTCCATGAATTATGGGGCTAATGTGGCATCGTCTCAAATTATGGTGGTGAGAACATGAAGGACAACGTTTGAGTGGGATAACTTTCACATACGAACTCTAATTGATGCAATTCTTGCACCGTTGGAATAGTATATGTGTGTAGAATATGAAAAAAAAAATTCCACAAGAGTGGAAAATTTTTACCCCCAAACACTCTTGGAATGATTTAGACCTCGTTTTTGCAAGATTGGGTCCTGCCATAAAAATGGTCTCCTAAACTTATTCCTCCACTTTTTCCACTTTGGAAGTGTTGATATGGATGACAAACAATATAATGATAAAAATATCATGCCTACCCATTTTGGGACGATTTTGGTCCCCAAAATCTTCTATTGAATGAGAAGAGGATAACTTTCCTCCACTTTCTCTCAGGTGTACATTTTAGCTTTGCCGGTAAGTTTTCCTTTCAACCTAATCTGTCAAAGGTCATGCTTCCCTTCTCTAGTAGATCTGGACCTCTTAAGCAAAAATTTATCTTCTATCAACTTTGCCTTAATATCTAGTGCCAAATCCTCCACAGAAGGTAGGACCCATTCCTCTTCCTGATCTAGCATGGAGGGCTCATAGAGTTTAATATTCTCTACATTCACAACTGAGTAAATGCTCATATATGGTGGTAAACTGAGTCGATAGCAATTATCACCCACCTTATCTATTCTCTCGAAGGGATCATACCATAGAGGCTTTATTTTCATACCACGCCCATATAATTTCTCTTTCAACTATAGCCATACTACATCTCCCACCATGAATGATTTCTTTGTTCTATGTTGATCATGCTTGGCCTTATATTTCATGTTGGAAATAACAACAAGAAATGCTAAAAATTGCATTGCTATGAATAGCATCTTAGGTACCAATGTTGGATATAGCAACAAGGAATGAAAAATGGAAATGCTAAAAATAGCATTGCTATAAATAGTATTTCAGGATACCTTCCTATTTTAGTTAGTCCCTGAACTAAAATAGAGAAGTAAAATTGGAATTTGTTCTTAGCAGCTGTTTGATTAATAATTAATTAATTCATCTTGACTTAATTAGTTGGATAAAATCAAACGTGAAGTCTATGTGAGGACATGCAACAGTTATCCCATTGATTGAAGAATTTATCACTTAGTTAAAGAGATAAAGATGAGTTGTAATTAGTTAGCTCAGTTAACTGAGTTAAGTCCAGTTAGATTA
The DNA here is from genome assembly GCA_031772625.1 of Pinus tabuliformis. Taxonomy (NCBI): domain Eukaryota; kingdom Viridiplantae; phylum Streptophyta; class Pinopsida; order Pinales; family Pinaceae; genus Pinus; species Pinus tabuliformis. Next base: position 32,809,113 of record CM062807.1, on the reverse strand, counting down.
GTTCAAATAGTTTGTTGAACTAATTGTGAGTTCAGTTAGTTAATGCATGCATGCATGTAACTGCTGCACTTCAAATAATTGAATATTCTCTCATAAATAACTCATGCATGTCAGTTCAGACAGAGACCCAGTTGAGATCAGATGATGGGACAATGTACTATCAATTGCAAGAATATTCCATGGAGGATATCTCTTGATTGCAGAAGGAATTCAATCCTTGGAGATTGCGCAGTTACTTTTGGGTTTGGTGAGTGTGTGATGAGGCCAATTCACACAGGTGGCAGCATTGGACCCCAAGGAAAACTGTGCAAGGAAATAGGAGGCTTAGAGGGTTGAGGGAAGACATATCTTGTGTCTATTCAGCCTGTGAGTTTTATTATTCGATTGTACTGAGAGCAAGATAGCTTGTGAGATGATTCTTTGTGTAATTTGAACATATTTCCACTTGTATGATAATATAGAGATCGGGTTTTTAGCGGAGGCTTTCCCCAAAGTATTCTTTTGTGTTCATGTGTGATTGATTTCTCTTCATCTGTTATATGTGTTCTATTTGATCTTGCTCATATTCGATTAAGCTTCCGCAAGTTTGTTGTAGAAGTAGATATTGTATTTTTCTCTAATATATTGCATAATCTGTTGATCTACAGTGGGAATTTCTACATGGTATCAGAGAAAAGGTGATCAAAGTGAAGAACAATATACAAGAAGGGAGAAGTTCGAAGTTTGAGGTTCCTGAATATAGAAATAGAGTTCTTATCACATCTCAATTTCACCAATGGCATTCAACGGTTTAAGACTTGAGTATGCCCTTGATGGCAACTCGAATTACATAGCTTGGAAGGATCGCATGGAAGCAGTATTAGAGGACAACAGTCTAAAGGACTTCATTGATCAAGAAGTCCCCAAGCCAGCAGCGGCTAATGCTACAAAATTGGCAGAATGGAAGAAATGTGTGGCTAGAGCGAGGAGAATCCTTCTGGAGGGAGTTCGAGACCACATAGTCTCGAGTGTCCATGGGAAGGAGACACCATTTTCAATGTGGAAAACATTGAAAGATCTATATCAAAACAATAGCAATCAAAGGAAGCTGGCACTGAAAGACAAGCTTCGGAAAATCAAGTGTGAAAAGGGCGACATGATCTCTACATATCTAAACAAGCTCACCACCTGCAAGAATGAGCTTGGAAGTGTAGGGATCACGACAACCGATGATGACATGGTGAGTCTTGCTCTCCTCGGTCTTCCTAAGAGCTGGCATAGTTACCAAGACTCGGTAATGGAAGAGAGAAACTGCCAGATTGGGAACGACTTTGGTCGGATTTGATGCAGGAGGAGATAAGGAGAAGCACCAGAGATGGTTCTTCAACCAAGGAGGATGAAGAAAATTGTGCCTTAGCGAGTAAGGCAAATAAAGGGAAGGAGAAGGATTCTCATCCAAAATCGATTTCTTCCTATGGTGGGAAGAAGTTTGACAAATCGAAAGTGCGATGCTTTCATTGTCATGAAGTGGGCCATTTTGCTACAAATTGTCCACTAAAGAAATCCAAGAAGAGATCCAAGGAAGGAACAGAAGGTGAGGCACTGGCCTCACAGTTCGAGTTGGATTTCACCCTCTTCGCATGCATGGTTTCATCCATGGTGGGATGTGGTTGGTTTCTTGACAATGGAGCTTCATTCCACATGATCAACGATAAGAGTTTGTTCAGTACCTTGAAGGAGAAATATCTCCACATACTCATAGTGATGGGTGATGATGAAAAATATAGTGTCTCAGGAGTAGGCACAATTGTTTTTTAGAGGGAGCATGGAGCTCGCATTACCTTGACAGATGTGAAGTATGTACCAGGATTGAGGAAAAACTTGGTATCGATCACAATGCTGGAAGACAAAGGCTATGATGTAGTCTTCAGTAAGGGAAAGGCTTTCCTTAAACACATCACCACGAGACAGGTGAAGCAGATTAATTCACGAGTCAAGAACCTTGTATGCTCTTGAGGTTCAAGATGCATGCAAAGCCTTGAGGAGAAAGGAAACTGATGGAGACTTGGTGGTTGAGAGGGAGAGTACATTACCTCTCAACATGCAGCGCCAGAAGAAGTCTCAGACAATTGTGGAGGAGCCACAAGTGGTGAAGCAGCTTCAGGAGGTTGTGGAGCAACCATAACTGGAGAAGCCGAGAGGAGACTGAGTGGAGGCATCCATTCATGCAGAGACCTCTAGTAGGGGGAAATGTCGAGCCAAGTGGGCAGAGGGATCACATGCATCCATACCTCCAGGTCGGAGGTGGGGCGATGTGGAGTGACAATCCCAAGAAGGCTGGAATTGGGGCAAGATCATTGAGATACCCAATCTCTTTGATTAGACCTTGCTATGGGAGCCTCGATGAGAAGTAGCAGGACTGGCTGAGTGGGTAGAGACAGATGCAGATGGAGCAGCAGAGAGAGCTATAGTGCAAGAATCCCAAGACAACGCAGAGCTAGCAGGCTGCAACAATGCGAGAGGCACAGGAGTGTTGCACCAGTGTAGGATGACACATAGAGGTGTGCAACGGTGCGAGATGCATGGAGTGTTGCAGCAGCTCAAAGGTCGCAGAGGGAGCACTTGTCAGAGGCAGAGGAAGCTTCAACATCAGAGGGTGTTTCTAACCCAACAGGGAGGTCAGTTGGGAGATTTTTTGTTTCTAGAGTTGCTAGAGCAACAATACTAGGGAGAAGTGTTGCATGTAGAACATTCCAAAGGTTCAGGATCGGGTTCGAGTTGAATGCCTTTCTTGTTGAGAGGGAGTGTTGGAAATAGCAATAAGAAATACTAAAAATAGAAATGATATAAATAGAATCTCAGGTACCAATGTTGGATATAGCAACAAGGAATGAAAAATGGAAATGCTAAAAATAACATTGCTATAAATAGTATTTCAGGATACCTTCCTATTTTAGTTAGTCCCTGAACTAAAATAGAGAAGTAAAATTCAAATTTGTTCTTTGTAGCTATTTGGTTAATAATTAATTAATTCATCTTGAGTTAATTAGTTGGAGAAAATCAAACATGATGTCTATGTGAGGACATGCAACAGTTATCCCATTGATTGAGGAATTTATCTTAGTTAAAGAGATAAGGATGAGTTGTAATTTGAGTTGTAATTAGTTAGCTCAATTAACTGAGTCAAGTCCAGTTAGATTAGTTCAAATAGTTTTTTGAACTAATTGCGAGTTCAGTTAGTTGATGCATGCATGCATGTAACTGATGCACTTTAGATAATTGAATATTCTCTCATAAATAACTCATGCATGTTAGTTCAGACAGAGACCCAGTTGAGATCAGATGATGAGACAATGTACTATCAGTTGCAGGAATATTCCATGAAGGATATCTCTTGCATGCAAAAGGAATTCATTCCTTGGAGATTGCGCAGTTACTTTTGGGTTTGGTGAGTGTGTGATGAGGCCAATTCACACAAGTGGCAACATTGGACCCCAAGGAAAACTGCGCAAGGAAATAAGATGCTTGGAGGGCTGAGGGAAGACATATCTTGTGTCTATTCAGCCTATGAGTTGATTCTGTGTAATCTGAACATATTTCCACTTGTATGAGAATACAAAGATCAAGGTTTTTAGCTAAGGCTTTCCCCAGAGTATTCTTCTGTGTTAATGTGTGATTGATTTCTCTTCATCTATTATATGTGTTCTATTGGATCTTGCTCATATTCGATTAAGCTTCCACAAGTTTGTTGTAGAAGTAGATCTTATATTTTGCTTTAGTATATTGCATAATTTGTTGATTTATAGTGGGGATTTCTACATTTCACTCATGATTTCTACAACATCTCGTGTACCTATATATGATCTTCCCACAGTGTTTTCAATGTTGCCGACCTGCACACTTGCAGAACCCTTAAACGCTCGATTGGAATCCAGGGAGGGAGGGAAGAATAAGGACATCTATCCCATCTGAGCCATATGAGATGTTGTGACCGTGCAGCCTTGAATATGCTTTCTTCCAAACAATCCCCTTCAACTCTAAGCAGCTTCAACCCGCGCATACCACGGAAAAGATCGCCCAGCTCCGCACGGTTTTCCACCGGCGTTTCAACCATGTAATATGTTTCTTCACTCCTCCTTGATGCCCATATGTACTGTAAAAAGGTGAAAGCGACAAATATCTAAACAAGTTTCAAATGGGGACTTTCTTGTAGAAGTGTGGATTACTTTGTTGTAAGAATGCTATATATATACCAGATTTTCATCCCAAGTCTTTGGATGTTTCTGGTTATATCCCCTCAAAAGCTGCACCAAAGTCTTGTTGATTACTTTTGTCTTCTCATTTTTTTGTGGATGGAAAGTTGTAGATCTCTTCAACTTTATGTCCTTCTTCTCCCATAATGTATACCAAAATTCACTGATAAATATTGTGTCCCTATCCAAAATTATGCTCTTTGGTATCCTAAAGTGCACCCAAACTTGTCCAAAGAACAAGTTTGTTGCCTCTTGTCCACTAATGGTCTTTTTACAGGGTATCAAAACACACATCTTGCTGAACAAGTCAATTACCATGAACAAGAAGTGATGTCCCTTCATATTTGTTGGTAAAACTCCCACAAAGTCCATGGATATGCTCTCCCAAGGATGATTGGGTACATGTAAGGGATTATATAGACCATGTTTCTTGTTGCTAGGCTTGCTGGTATAACAAAGAATGCATCTTCTTCTAAACCTGGTTACTTGTTATTGCATTTGGGCTAATAAACATACCTCCAATTCAGCCAAGATCTTCCCTACACCAAATTTACCTGCAACCTTGGAGGTGTGATCCTTTCTAATCAACTTCGATTTCTCACCTTTAGGTACACATAGCTAATCCATCATGTATGTTGGGAAAAATATTGGGGGGGGGATGAATCATTGTTTTAAACTCACTTTAAAATTTTCATTTCATATTTTGATTTCCATATGTTACTGTTATTCATACAACTAACATATGTACGCAACTTTAGTAAAGAAAAAAAACTTCTATCCATTTAACTAACTTTTTCATATATATTTCATCATTTGTTCATCTTTAACTAGTGCATCATTACTTCATTATTCATTAATTAAACATTAATAATGAGCAGTAAGAAGAAGATAAATAATCAACACATAAGAAACATATCAACTCACATGAACACCAAGGTTTTAGGTGGAAACCCAATGTGGGAGAAAACCACTGTTGTCGTTGTCTCTGTCTTCTTCTTTTATTATAAAGGAAAACATCTTACAATATTGTACTAACGTAGACTCATACCAGTACACAGGAACCCACATGAAAAAGGCTTCAACCTTCTCTCATTCTCCAACACCCACTGGAAGGGAGCTCTAACCCCCTGATCTCGTTTACTGACTCCTACTGAAAGGGAGCTCCTATCCCATGCACAAATTCTCCAGCTACAACTGGAATGAAACTTCGACTCCCTCATTGAAGGCTCCAACCATCAACACCCCTTGTGGACCACATTTCATAATATTTCATATTAGATCCACCTTACTGAAAACATCAAACTTGTAGGCCACTTTTCAACATATTTCTAGACTGGATCCACTTCCATCATTAGCTCAAACCAAGTAATAATTATGAAACCAATCACTAAATCAAATCATCTAATCACTGAACCAACTGAATCATAAAATCTATCATTGAATCTTAGTCAACCAATGCAACTAGATCAAACTAATTCATATAAGATGATATCAATGCATAACTACTCATATGTATAGCAGACCATATACGATAGATCACATAAACGAATTTCTATCACTGCAAAAACTGATCAAACACATGTTAGAATGTATACATTACTTCTAGGAAGAAAACCAACGTATGTACATGATTCATCTAAAGAAGGCCTATGTACAGATCTCAGAATACTGACAGTTGGATCTGAATCATTGTAATATTGAAACAACCACTGAACCAGATACTGAATCAATAATAGATCATTGAGCCAATTATAGATCACAACACAACAACATCGTCGCTAATCAAAATTCCATTCGATGACCAACTCAACCAAACCTGTAATGTCAAACACAAATTATCATCATAGAGACATCATAAATAGACAAAAGCAAACATAACAGAACTAATCAAATGTCATCAACAAGCCATACTGTAAAACCCTAGTATGTATACACAACTTTCACAAAGTGAATCATCATATGTATGTGCTTATCATACACAACACCTGCATACAGATTCTATATGTACTGATATCATTTCACAAAATATATACACGACTATCCAGAAGATGATCCACGTATGTACGTGAAATTTTAGAGGCAAACCAACGTACCAGATTGATCCTGTAAGCCTAATAATCATCACCTTCTTTTCATGAGGTCATGTACTTCACATCACTTCTACAGTCACTATTAGAATTATGCTTTAAACAAAATAGATTGCGGTGGGAACTATCTTATTTTATTATGAATATGAAGTCTTATTTTTGCTCGAATTCTTCTCTGCTAGCACATATAATTTGTATGGATTTATATATCCTCTTGCTATAACCTTTCCAATTTCTTCATCTATAATTTTGCATTTAGTTGATGTAAACACAATTATACGTCCTTTGTCAGCTATTTGACCTACACTTAGAATATTCTGCTTTAGCCCTTGAACTAATAATGCATCAACTGCTTTTGCATACTTCTCAAGTTTGATTCTACCTTTTCCCATAACTTTTGTTGGAGCACTATTTCCAAGAATCACCTTACCATCTTTGTTTTTCTTGAGAAACTAAAACTTGTCCTTATCTCCAGTCATGTGATGAGAGCATCTGCTATATATGTACCATTCTTCTTCATATTCAAATGAGCAAAGAGAAAGACCACACCTTGTTTGTTCTTCTTCTTTCTTCTTATTATGAGAAGTGTTGGTGGATCCATCTTTCTTAGGTATTTTGGTAACAATATTCTTATCTGATTGCTTGCCATGTTGTCTGTGGAGGTTCATTGACTTGTTCCTGCATTCTTTTGCTACATGCCCAAACTTGTTACAAGCATAAAATCTTATATGACCATAAAATTGAGCTAACGAATCATTATATGTGCATATCATATTCCTTCTATTTCAGTTAATAGATTTATGACCAAATATGTTGCAAGAAAAACAATATCCCTTAAAGAAACCTGAGTAATTGGGAGCCGATGATCTTCTTGTGAAGTGGTTATTTGATTGAGATCGAAACAATATGCTTCTACAATTGGCTGCAACATGTCAATAATTATGACATATAAAGCATTCAACTTTATTGATCAGACGGAGAATTGATTAATGTTTCTATTATTGGGAGCAAATGATTTCTTTTGAAAATTCATCTTCCTTGGATGTTGACTTGGTTGACTCCTTATCTCTTTAACAGGAATTTCAGATTTTGTATTTTTATCCTTCAAGATCCTTGTACAAGCTTGAGAACTAGATTCTCCTTTTACAGTTTCATGAAAACCAAGACCATATTTAATAGGAGACCTTTGAGTAGTAGGAGTGTTATCCAAAAACTTAGTACTATCTTCAAATCTCAAGTGTTTCTCCTTTTCATCTAATTTACCTTTTACAATGTTTACCTCAACCTCCATTTTTTAGTATTGTTCTTCCTTTTCTCGATACTACTTCCTCATTCTTCCTTTTTCATGAAAACCAAGACCATATTTAATAGGAGACCTTTGAGTAGTAGGAGTGTTATCCAAAAACTTAGTACTATCTTCAAATCTCAAGTGTTTCTCCTTTTCTTCTAATTTACCTTTTACAATGTTTACCTCAACCTCCATTTTTTAGTATTGTTCTTCCTTTTCTCGATGCCGCTTCCTCATAATTTCTTCAACCTTTCTTCCTTCTTCCAATTTCTCCTTCAATTTGATAATCTCTTCCTTTAGCCCATTCTCTTCTTCTTCAAATACTTGAAGAAGCTCTTCATTTCACTTGTTTGACTTTTGAAGATATACTCTTAGAGAGGACATCTCAACTTCAAGTCCTTCACAATATTGTTTAGATTCTACTACAACAGTTACTGATTTAACATGATCCCTGTAATCATATGCCTACAACTTATCCTTAATATTATTAATTCTTTTCAAGGCAAAATCAAGTTTTCTTCTAATATTAAGAACTTCCTCTAAACTGTCGTCTTTTAAATCAGTAACTCCATTTGACATAACAAAGGTTGCTTTACAATCGTACTCATACTTTGACACATCTTTATCAATAAGATTACTTGATGGTTTTCCTGATGAATAATCTTCCTTTGATTTTCCTTCATGAATGACCTGCAAATTATCCCATACTTCCTTTGTAGTTTCATAGTGCATAACTTCTCCTAATGTTGAATCAGGTATGTTACCAATGATTTCATTTAATGCAACATTATTCTTTTGTAACTCTTCACTTTATGGAGGAGTGTTAGTGCAACCATTACATACTAAATTCCAAACATCAGATACTAGATTTATTAATTGACACTTCATATTTTCTTTCCATTCTTGATAGTTATCATCACTTAGCATAAATATACCTTTATTGTCCATGGTTTCTGACTTGCCTTGTTCTTCTACTACGTATTGTTCATGACCCATAAATGTAGATATTGCTATAGCATGAGATGAATCACTCTCATTGTTCTCTTGAATTGACTTCTTCCTTTGAGTTGCCTTCTTCTTTTGCTTCTTTCCCATCTTTCTTGATCTACTTCAAGCAATTAAGCTTCAACTGAAGTGACCTGCTCTAATACCAATTGTTGGGAAAAGCACTCAGGGGGGGGGGAGTCGGGTGAATCAGTATTTTAAACTCACTTTAAACTTTTCATTTCATATTTTAATTTCCATACACTATTTGTTATTCATACAACCACTGTACGTACACGACTTTAGTAAGGAAAATAACATATACCAAGTTAACTAACTTTTTCATATATTCATCATTTGTTCATCTTTAACTAGTGCATCATTACTTCATTATTCATTATTTAAATAGTAACCATGAGTAGTAAGAAACATATAGATCATAAACAAACAAGAAACATATCAACACACATGAACACCATGATTTTAGGTGGAAACCCAGTGTGGGATAAAACCACCACTGTTGTCATCTCTGTCTTCTTTTATTATAAATGAAAAAATATTACAATCTTGTACCGAAAAAGACTCATACCAGTATGCAGGCACCCACCTATAGAAGGCTACAACCTTCTCTTGTTGTCCAACACCCACAAAAAGGGAGCTTCAACCCCCTGATCTCGTTTACCAACTCCTACCGAAAGGGAGCTCCTACCCCCTGCACAAATTCTCCAGCTACTACTAGAAAGAAGCTTCAACTCCTTCTCTTAAGGCTCCAACCCTCAACATCTCTTGTGGACCACATTTTACAATATTTCATATTGGATCCACCTAACTAAAAACATCAAACATGTAAGCCACTTTTCATCATATTTTCAAAATGGACCCACTTCCATCATTAAGCTAAAACCAATCACTGAATCAAATCATCCAATCACTGAACCAACTGAATCATCAAATCAATCATTGAATCTTACTCAACCAATGCACCTAGATCAAACCAATTCATATCAGATCATATCAATGCACAACTACTCATAAGTATACCAAACTGTATACTGTTGATCACAAAAACCAATTGATATCATCGCAAACCCTGATCAAACACATTTCAAATTGTATACACTACTGCTATGAAGCAAACCAATGTATGTACGTGATTCATTTGAATAATACATGCATGCAGATCTCAGAGTACTGACAGCTGAATTTGAATCATTTTAATATTGAAACAACCACTGAACCAGATACTAAATCAATCACAAATCACGACACAACAACATCATCACTAATCAAAATTCCATTCCATAACCAACTCAACCCAACCATTACTGTTAAACACAAATTATCACGATAGATACATTATCAATGGACAACAAAAAACATAACAAAACTGATCAAATGTCATCAACAAGCCATACTATAAAACCCTAGTATGTATACACAACATTGTTATATCAATGTATGTATGCGCTTTTCATACACATCACCCTCGTACAAATTTTGAATGTACTAAAATCCTTTTGTAGAATATATACATGACTATCTAGAAGATGATCTGCATATGTATGCGAAATTTCAGAGGAAAAACAATGTACATATTTGAAATCATTGAATCATACCTTCACTACAACCCCAACACATACTTTGCCAACTTTATATTATTTGAGATCTATCAAATCTGAGCCTCTTCCATGCTCCTTGGTGCACACCTTTTTCAGATCAAATCATTCGTAAACAATCCATCACTTTCACACTTAACACTTTTATCTCCATATTCTTATATAGATTTTTTCTTAACCAATACCTTAGGCCAATCCCTTAGTAATGTCATTGGTATTATTTGACGATATCATATAACCGTTGTCACACTAATTACTATGGACCAATACTATGGTAAATTCCCCTAATATTCAAATTACCATGGTGCGGATTATGTACACAACTTTTCTTCTTAATACCTATGTATGTACGCGACCTTGCTTCATAGGACCCATGTATAATTTCTCAAGCTTTGTCTTTGCCATCCATCTGTCATAGAACTGTGATTTCTCTGTTCATACCAATTGTGGCATCTGTATCACTCTGTATAAACATCCTATTATCACAATGTTGGCATCTTTTATCAAATAGGTTGTCATCAAGGACAACACATTAGCCATAATGCCAACAATATCCCCTTTTGGACTTGATGGCAACCACTTTGGTGTTTGGTCACCACCTATAGTGACCACCTATAAACACCTATATATACATCTGTAAACACACCAACCTAAACACTAAGATTCTCCCCCAAGACTTCTTACCAAGCATTCTACTCCAAACACCAAGCTTATATTCTCACCAAGCATTCCACTCCAAACACCAAGCTTCTCTCCCCCTTTGACATCAAGGGAACATGGATGACCAATGCTGAATTGTGACTTCTCTCCCCCTATGTAGAGAGGACCATTATAGAGAGGACCGTTATAGATATGATCTGCTAAATATGAAAACTGTATACGGACCATGTTCCCATTGAGCATATGATGAAGATATTCAATGAATTACTTGACTCTATGACTCAACCAAATATGACCTTTCCTATCACTAATGACTCATGATTACATCGATCAACCAACACAATGGGGTTACATATTTGACCCAATATTACATCAATGTCCCAACATAATGGGATTACATACATAAATGACTTGACCTCAATAGCCCATACATGAGTGAATTTTACAATGATACAACATGGGTATTTATATGACCTTTATAATAAGAAACATATATGGATTTTTTAACCAAAACCAAGAACCTCACTCATGAAGTAGCAAGTCCATGATAGTTATCAATAACCATCATATTCCATATAGGAACCTGCAACATGAACATCTTATCACAACAACATAGATAAAAAAATGAACATCCTCACCATCATCATGTAGGAAAATGTACTCATCAATACGCGACCAAATGTGTAGTGTTTCCAAGCATCACCAAGTAGTTGTAGCAACAACATATCAATAAACATCCTCTTGACTTCATGTAACATCCTTTTTCCACATATAGGAAGAGATATAATCCATAGGCAACAATATCAATGCCATCATATTATCTTCATGCATTCCTCAAAGACAAGGAGAACCTTCAACATCAATCAAGTGTATCAAGTAGAATTATCACACCATAAACAACTTCATCAAAATGCAACTAAAGTAATCATCCTTAAGATCCCTATTTGAAATCCATCCATCATTGATAACCCATGACATAGTGAAATTTTTTTGTATATATCTTCTCAGCAATGGGAGAAGCCAACAAAAAATAGTAAATCATGAACTCATCATCAACCAATCGTAGCATAAGATTGTGCAATCAAACTATGTTAATAACTCATCTCCTTGATCTCATATCATCAAGATCAACATGATCTCTTAACACATAACAAGAGTCACAATCCTAAAGTAGCATATACATCATCATATGCATCAACAACACGTGTGCAAACAAAGAGAACCTTTAATCATCACAAATCCGACCAGAAAGATCATTAATGATTGTCATACACATATCTTCAATGAACATAACATATGTATCTTCTTTATATATGTTTGACAACGACAAATTTTCTAAATGTAGCTCAAGTAATATATAGGAATCATCCATAACTTCACCACATGAAACCCATGCATGATTGATGACAAAATGATAGCAGCATATGTATCTTCACCAATAACAACAACAAAAAGTAAACATCAACAATGATATGTACTCATCATAAACCCATCACACAAAAAGAAGTGCTCAAGAAAACATAATGCCAACAATTTACTATTAAAAGCATAGCAGATGCTCCCCCTTAACCCATTTCAAGCATTCACTGTCAAATCTTATCATATACACTTTATCAACTAACAAATCCATCAAAGAACCATTTTGAAGCAACTCATGAACCAACGTCATTTCTAAGTAACATCTAAGCATACTGTAATCAATCAATGTCAAACCTAGAAAGCCAATAATAACAGTTTGAAGCATATCAAAACTTTCCTTGAATTTATCCCACTGATTCATCATCTCAGAGAAACATACGCGGCTGTCTAGATCAAAATGTGCATATAGACGCGACTGTCTTTCATGTGATATGCGTACAGAGAGTAAAATGCTAAAATTTTCATAATAAAAACTCCCCTTGAACATACCATACCTATTCTTGTTCACTGCTACTTCATCAATGAAATGTTAGTTGTATAAGCATCACCAACTGAATATCATACCAAAATAGAGAACCATCACAAAGATACTCATGCATAACTCGCCTTGAGATTACACAGTATTGATCTTGTAAACCAGATAATAATCACCTACTCTTCATGAGGTCATGTACTTCACATCACTTCTACAATCACTTTTAGAAGTATGCTTTAAATAAAATAAACTGTAGTGAGAACTATCTTCTTTTATTCTGAATTTGAAAAAGAAGAGGCACTATACCTCTTATTTCTCCCTGAATTCTTCTCTACTAGCACATATAATTTGTATGGATTTCTGTATACTCTTTCTATAACCTTTCAAGTTTCGTAACCTATAACTTTGCATTTAGTTTATGTAAACACAATTATACGTCATTTGTCAGCCATTTGACCTACACTTAGAATTTTCTAGTTTAGCCCTTGAATTAATAATGCATTAACTACTTCTTCATACTTCTCAAGTTTGATTCTACCTTTCCCATAAATTTTGCTGGAGCACTATTTCCAACAATCACCTTACCATCTTTGTTTTTCTTGAGAAACTCAAACTTTTCCTTATACCCAGTCATGTGATGAGAGCATCCGCTATCTATGTACCATTCTTCTTCATATTCAAATGAGCAAAGAGCAAGACCACACCTTGTTTGTTCTTCTTATTTCTGCTTATTAGAAGTGTTGGTAGATCCATATTTCTTAGGTATTTTGGTAAAAATATTCTTATTTGATTGCTTGCCATGTTGTCTGTGGAGGTTCATTGACTTGTTCCTACATTTTTTTGCTACATGCCCAAACTTGTTACAAGCATAACATCTTATATGATTAAAAAATGGAGCTGACGAATCATTATATGTGTATTTCATATTCCTTCTATTGCAATCAATAACTTTGTGACCAAATATGTTGCAAGAAAAACAATATCCCTTAAAGAAACCTGAGTACCTGGTAGCTATTGATATTCCTATGATTTGGCTATTTTCTTGAGATCAAAACAATCTGCTTATGTAATTGGATGCAACATGTCCATAATTATGAGATATAAATCATTCAAGATTATTTATTAGAGGAGAGAATCAATTAATGTTTCTGTTATTGGGAGCAAATATTTTATTTTGAAAATTCATCTTCCTTGAATGTTGATCTGGTTGACTTCTTAACTCTTTAACATGAATTTCGGATTTCGTATTGTTATCCTTCAAGATCCTTGTACAAGCCTGAGAACTAGATTCTTCTTTTACAGTTTCATGAAAACCAATACTATATTTAGTAGAAGGAGACCTTTGATTACAAAGAATGTTATCCAAAAACTTAGTACTATCTTGAAATATCAGGTGTTTATCCTTTCCTTCTAATTTACCTTTTAAAATGTTTATCTCAACCTCCATTCTTTGGTATTGTTCTTCTTTTTACTGATACTACTTCCTCATTCATTCTTCAACCTTTCTTCCTTCTTCCAATTGCTCCTTCAATTTGATAATCTATTGCTTTAGCCCATTCTCCTGTTCTTCAAATACTTGAAGTAGCTCTTCGTTTCACTTGTTTGACTTTTCTAGATCTACTCTTAGAGAGATGATCTTAGCTTCAAGTCCTTCCCAATATTGTTTAGATTCTACTACAACACTTACTGATTTAACATGATCCTTGTTATCGTATGCCTACAACTTATCCTTAAGATTATTAATCCTTTTCAAAGAAAAATCAAGTTTTCTTCTAATATTAAGAACTTCCTCTAACCTATCTTCTTCTAAATCAGTAACTCCATCTGACATAACAAAGGTTGTTTTATCATCATACTCATCCTTTGACACATCTTTAGAAATAAGATTACTTGATGGTTTTCCTGATGAACAATCTTCCTTTGATTTTCCTTCATGAATGACCTGCATATTATCCCATACTTCCTTCATAGTTTCATAATGCATAAAGTCTCCTAATGTTGAATCAGGTATGTTACCAATGATTTCATTTAATGTAACATTATTCTTTTGTAACTCTTCACTTGATGGAGGAGTGTTAGTGCAACCATTACATACTAAATTCCAAACATCAGATCCTAGATTTATTAATTGAGACTTCATCTTTTCTTTCCATTCCTGATAGTTATCATCACTTAGCATAAACATACCTTTATTTCCATGGTTTCTGACTTGCCTTGTTCTTCTGTTACAGATTGTTCTTGACCCATAAATGCAGATATTGCTATAGCATCAGATGCATCACTGTCATTGTTCTCCTGAATTGACTTCTTCCTTTGAGTTGCCTTCTTCTTTTGCTTCTTTCCCATCATTCCCGATCCACTTCAAGCAATTAAGCTTCAACTTAAGTGACCTGCTATGATATCAATTGTTGGAAAAAATAATTAGATGGGGGGGTGGGAGGCGGCAACAGTCGTTGGGGTGGGGGGGTGTGGGCTGATCAATATTTTAAACTCACTTTAAACTTTTCATTTCATATTTTGTTTTCCATACACAAATTATATTCATACAAGTAGAGTATGTATGAGACTTTAGTAAAGGAAAATAACGTATATCAAGTAAACTAATTTTTTCATATATTTCATTGTATGTTCATTTTTAACTAGTGCATCATTACTTCATTATTCATTGATTAAATAGTAAGCATAAGCAATAAGCTACATATAGATAATCAACACATAAGAAACATATCAACACACATGAACATAAGGATTTTAGGTGGAAACCCAACGTGGGAGAAAACCACCACTGTCATCATCTCTGTCTTCTTCTTTTATTATAAAGGAAAAAATCTTACAATATTGTAGTGACGCAGACTAATACCAGTACACAGGGACCCACTTGTAGAAGGATACAACCTTCTCTCGTTCTCCAACACCCATAGGAAGGGAGAGCCAACCCCCTGAACTCGTTTACTGGCTCCTACCAGAAGGGAGCTCCTACTCCCTACACAAATTCTCTAGCTACTACTAGAAGGAAGCTTCAACTCCCTCTCTAAGGCTCCAACCCTCAACACCTCTTGTGGACTACATTTCATAATCTTTCATACTACATCCAATTGACTCAAAACATCAAACCTGTAGGCCACTTTTCATCATATTTTCATATTGGATCCACTTCCATCCCATCTGGGCTTCAAGAGATATCACAGTCTTAATAGATGTATACTTGGCTATCGGGGCGAAGGTTTCCTAATAGTCAACCCCTTTCTTAAAATTTTGAGCATACCCCTTAGCCACAAACTTGGCCTTGTGTTTTTCAATACTGCCGTATGCAACATATTTGATCTTGTAGATCCATATTGAACCTACCACAGATCTATCTTGAGGCCTTGACACCACCTCCTAGACATCATTTACCATTATGGAGTTATACTCCTCCACCATCGCATCTAGCTAGACCTGATGTTGAGCTGCCTCCTTGAAGCTGGCAGGCTCTCCATCCTGAGCTACTAACGCCTGATACCTGTCTGGATGTTTTCACTTCCTTTTATTGTTCCTTGGCTCTCCGATGAAGTTCTCTGCATCACGCAGAATCTGACGAAGTTCCCTGCTAGTTCTTCCTCTGCCAACAGGTGCTTCTATTTGCTCCTCTTCCTCATCCTTAGAATCTTCCTGATCTAAGGAAGGATTCTTTACTTTTGTTGGTTGAAGAGGCATGTCCAACGGATCCTCTTTTGACTACTCCTTAGAAGGCATTTTGCGAGATCTTCTGAAAGCTTTGTCCCCATGAACTTTACATCTCGTCGTACTACTACCTTCCTACTCCCTGGAAGATAAATCCTGTATGCCTTAGCGTTCTTGCTATATCCTGCTAGATACCCCTTTTTTGCAGTCTGATCCAGCTTCTTATTTTCTTCAGGTACACAACAATATGCCAAACTCCCAAATATCCTAAAATGATTGACTTCAGGTGTCTTCCCAGTGAAGAATTTTTCTGGAGTAATCTTGCCCAATGCCCAATGAGGAGTCTTGTTCTGAACGTAGACAATTGTGTTGCATGCTTCTGCCCACAAGAATTTTGGCATATGCTGATCATATAGCATGGCCCTAGTTGCTTCTACAATAGTCCTGTTTTTCTTTTCTGCCACCCCATTCTGCTCCAGATTGTAGGGAGCTGTCAACTCTCTTCTGATGCCCTCCTTGGTGCAATAATCATTGAAGTCCTTATCGACATATTCTCCACCATCATCTGAGCGCAAAACTTTTATTTTCTTACTTATCAGATTCTCCACTAGAGCGTTGAACTCCTTGAATCGACAGAAAACCTCATCCTTGGTTTTTAGAAAATAGATCCAAGTTTTACTCGAGTGGTCATCAATGAAGGTAAGGAAATACTCGGCACCGCTAAGATCTTTGACAGACATAGGTCCGCAGATATCTGAGTGTATCAATCCTAGTACACTCTTGGCCCTGTGGTTGCTCTTAGGAAATGCCTCCTTGGCATACTTTCCTAGAGCGCATCCCTTGCATACATCATCTCGTTTCGTACTCAGACCCAGAACTCCTGTTACAGTGCTCCTGAGAATTCTTAGAGCTCCATGGTGCAAGTGACCCATCCTTCTATGCCATAGTTCATTCAAGTCTTTGTCCCCATGACTGCCTATTAGTGCCATTGGAGATTCTAGTTGTAATCTGTACAACCGATTACTTTTGATCCCGATCTACACTTTCTTTTTCCAGCTCGGGTGTTTGACGTATACCTTTTCCTTGATGAAGTAGACGTCATAGCCCTTGCCTTGTAGTTGTGACACGGAAAGTAAGTTCATCCCCAATCCTAGCACATGCAGCACATTTGTGGCACGAAACTGCTCTCCCAATTCTATCTGAAAAACTATGGTACCCTTTCCTACTAGAGTACACTTTGCCTTGTTCCCCATGGTGATCTGAAAGTTCATCTTCTCTTCTCGATATTCTGAGAAACACTCCCTGATTCTCGTCATATGCCACGAGGCTCCACTGTCTATATACCATACTTTTGATGATGCAGCACTAGTCATGCACGCCACTTCTTCTTCCAACATGGAAGCCAACATAGAGAAATCGAAATCTCTCTCTCTTGTGCAATCTTTTGAAAATCTGTGTGAGTCTCCTGAAGTGGATGCCTCTGCATCGTGGTCTCGACCCATAACTGATTTTACCTTTTTGTCTCTGATTACTCGCTCTGATACCATGTGAAAATTCTATCACTGCAGCAACTGATTTACTTTTCCTACTTATTTCATCATAAGTTATTCATGAAATTACTTCAACAAACATTAAAATAAATACTGCTACAGATATCACACCGTAATATAGAAACAAACATATGCACACATTGACACAGTTATTTTGGACTAATGTCCCCGGAAAAACCCAATGTGGGAAAATTGGTGTAGCAAGGGAGGATTTTATTATTCAGTGATTTTATTGTACAACAAGGTGCCAAACTGGCTTACCCACAGATAGACAAACTTCCAACACTTTTCTAAACCCAACGTAGGCCCTACTGACCTCTACTACAGCCTAAAACCCTCTATGTCAGCCTACTGAGGCTCTGCACAGCCTTTCTGGGCTTCTGCGTCACTCCTGCAACCTGCACGTGGATGACCCAGGCTCTTCTGGCTCTGCGCAGTTTCTGCTGCCTCTGCGTGGCTTCCTCTGGCTCTGTGTCTACCTCTTCTGCGCTGATCTCCCGTCTCTCTATTCCGTACTCGCTGCCTCCTGATTTCTCTCTAGACCACTGGTTCAATTTCTTAGCGAACCTCACCCCAGAAATTGAACTGACTGGTCTCCCTCAGTGTATTCTCCAAGTGCCCCTCAAGCCTTCTCTTATACTTTTTTGGTTGACATCTCAACAATCGAGATTAAGTCCCTAATCAACGGCTAAGATTAGATCTGGCTTGATCCATGTCTTTTGGACCATTCTAACACAATTTCATATTAATACACATTAGTATTTTATTTTCCCTATGTTTAGACTTAGGGACTCCATTAAAAATATTAATTATAATAATATCTCATGATTTGTTTAGAATCTGCCAAACCCTTTCTGGGTATTGGAGATCTTATGTGCCCCAACCTCTCTACCAAATTTCGTGGCTAGAGCACATCCGATGCTACTCCAAATCAACACTCCCTCTTAATGAGGACTGTGCTCTAACAATACTCCTCACTAAGTATTACTCTGATCATCTAGCATCAGTACCTGTGCTAATGCTAGGCCTTCTTGCCCAACATCCTCTGCACTATTGCCTCCTGTGCTACTGTCCATGACTCTGCTACTGCCACTGCTGCATCTATACGACAGCTCCCTCTACATCCGTGCTGCTGTTGGTCCCTTCTCTCAACACTGCATCCGCATTGCAACTTCATCTGCATCTATGCTGTTGTTGGTCTTTTCTCCCAACACTGCATCTGCACTGCAACTTCCTCTGCATTTGTGTTGTTGTTGGTCCTTTCTCCCAACACTGCATCTGCACTGCAACTCCCTCTTCATTCGTGCTGCTAACACACTACTTCTAAAAGGGGTTCTTTACCATCCCCATCTTTTCCCCGAAGTAGTCAAATTTTGACTTTCCAAGGGCCTTGGTGAGGATATCTGCCACTTGTTCCCTTGTAGGAGTGTATCTCAACTGTACAGCTCCTCGTTGGACACAATCTCTGAGAAAGTGACACTGGATATCAATATGCTTTGACCTATCATAAAATATTGGATTCTCATAGTGTTTGATGCAACTCTGATTATCACACATGATCCTGGTCGCCTCCATATTTCTTCTGAATAGGTTTACCAACAGTTTTCTAATCCATATGGCCTCACACGAAGCTGTGCTTGCTACCATATATTCTGCCTCAGATGAGCTCAGAGCCACGAACTTTTGTTTCCTACTGCACCAGGAGGTTATTCCTGATCCAATGTTGAAACAATACCCATAGGTACTTTTATGATCCACTGAACTTCCAGGCCAATCTGCATCAGTAAATCAACTCAATCTGATATCCTTCCCCTTGTTGTACAAGAGCCCATAATTAACTGCTCCCTGTAAATACCTGAGAACGTGCTTGTCTGCTGCCCACTGAGCCCTCTTTGGTTCCACCATGAACTCACTGAGGGTGTTGACAACATAGCAAATATCTGGCCTGGTATTGACTAGATACATCAGGGACCCTATGAGCTGTTGGTAGAGGGTGGGATCGACATCCTTGTCTTTTGATGCATCAATCTTCTTCCAGTTGGTGATCATTGGCATAGCCATAGGTTTACAGTCTCCCATCCCGAACCTTTTAAGGATTTCTGTATCATACCTTCCTTGCCCAAGGAAGATTTCTCCTTTCTGCTGCCAAACTTCCAACCCTAGGAAATAATGCATTCATTCCAGATCCTTCATATTGAACTCTGTGGCTAGATTCTTCTTCCAGTCTTCAATGAGTCTGGATGATCCTGTTAGGAAGAGATCATCCACATATAATACTAAGATAAGTGGCTCACTCTCTACAATCATATAGTAGAGATTTAGATTCACGTCACTCTTGACAAACCCCATCTTCTGCAGGCAGCCATCTATTCGACCATACCATGCTCTTGGTGCCTGCTTCAGCCCATACAAGGCTTTCTTCAGTTTGCATACATGAGACTTCTTCTCATGAGTTTCAAATCCCTCTGGTTGTTCAATGTATACTTCTTCTTCTATTACCCCGTTCAGAAATACCATCTTGACATCCATCTAATGGATCTCCCATCCCATCTGGGCTGCAAGAGGTATCATGATCCTAATAGATGTATACCTGGCTACCGGGGCGAAGGTTTCCTCATAATCAATCCCTTCCTTTTGAGCATACCCCTTAGCCACAAATTTGGCCTTGTATTTTTCAATACTGCCAACCGTGGCATATTTGATCTTGTAGATCCATCTTGAACCTACCACAGATCTGTCTTGAGGCCTTGACACCACCTCCCAGACATCGTTTACCATTATGGAGTTATACTCCTCCACCATCGCATCTAGCCAGACCTGATGCTGAGCTGCCTCCTTGAAGCTAGCAGGTTCTCCATCCTGAGCTACTAATGCCTGATACATGTCTGGCTGTTTTCGCTCCCTTTCACTGTTCCTTGGCTCTCTGATTAAGTTATCTGCATCACGCAAAATCTGACGAAGTTCCCTGCTAGTTCTTCCTTTGCCAACAGGTGCTTCTGTTTGCTCCTCTTCCTCATCCTGAGAATCTTCCTGATCTAAGGAAGGATTCTTTACTTCCGTTGGTTGAAGAGGTATAACCAACGAATCCTCTTTCGACTGTTCCTTGGAAGGAATTTCGCGAGATCTTCTAAAAGCTTTGTCCTCCATGAAATTTACATTTCGTTGTACTACTACCTTTCTGCTCCCTAGAAGATAGATCCTATATGTCTTAGCATTCTCGCTATATCTTGCTAGATACCCATTTTTTGCAGTTTGATCCAGCTTCTTCCTCTTTTCTTCGGGTATGCGACAATATGCCAAACTCTCAAATATCCTGAAATGATTGACTTCAAGTGTCTTCCCAGCGAAGAATTTTTCTGGAGTAATCTTGCCCAATGCCTGATGAGGAGTCCTGTTATGAACGTAGAAAACTATGTTGCATGCTTCTACCCACAGGAATTTTGACATATCCTGGTCATACAACATGGCCCTAGTTGCTTCTACAATAGTCCTGTTGTTAAGATATGGTATGTTCTATGCTCATAATAATTTACTTCTTTTTATAATTATATTCCACATATTAGCAATCACATGTTCATAAAGTAAAGTGCAGATAGAACATTAAACGATCGACAGAAAACAAATCCAAGACAAGAGACACAAGATGTGGCGGCTAGAGAGTGACAAACCCCACAATCTTTGGGGAAACCCTTTGATCAAATCTTCTTTTATCTTCAATAATTCATCATAGAGAAATAGTACAATAAATCTAATTTGTATCAGCAGTAGCAAACCCTACATCAGTAGCATTAACATTAGCGGTTTCATCATCAAACTAGGGCAGACGATATCTCACAAACCGACCGTCGGATCGACTTGATTCCACCACCAAAAGTTGCGGCTTCCAGAGGAGGTTCAGATGAACCTACAATGCAGTTCAGATGAACCTACAATGCAGTTCAGATGAGGACATCTTCTAGTCCACGCAGGTTAAACTTCACTTCTACAGTTTCAGCCTCAGTTTCAGCAGCTTCCTTCAAACTAGGGCAGTCGATATCTTGCAAACCATCTGTCGGATTGACTTAATTCCACCACCAAAAGTTGCAGCTTTCAGAGGAGGTTCAGATGAACCTATAGCGCAGTTCAGATGAGGATATCTTCTAGTCCACGCAGGGAAAACTTTACTTTTGCAGTTGCAGCTTCAGTTTCAGCAGCTTCTGGCTTCACATGTGTGAAACAATGTAAAATTTGAAACGAGAACTGATACTATTACTCGTTTCGTAGAGATAGCAAAAAAGTAACCTGATTTTGAAAAGGGGTGATGCAGAACACACGTGTTTTTTTTAGAGCATAGGTTTTGGCACTTTAATTTTTTATTTTTTTTTTTTATTTTTTTTATGTACATTGCGTTTTAGAATGGTAGTGATTTTCATGTTGATTTAAAAAAGTAATAATTTTGCATCAAACCATTTTTTTAAAAGACCTATTTTTTGATTTTAAATTTTCTAATGTATGAAATGTAAATAATTATTTTATAAATTTAATAATTTTTAAAGTGGTCGTTTTCTTCATATTTTCTTGTTTTTATTTTAATTTGAACTTTTTTATAGTGAGGTTTTTATTGTTTTGCATTTTTAAATTAGAAGGTCAATATTTTGAATTTTCGATATTCTACATATTTATACATCCTTAATTAATTTTTCAATCCACATGAAATAATTGTTTCTAAAAAACAATATTTTTTAACAATGGACATAAAAATAATCATTTTTAACATAAATATAACTAAAAAGCTACACGTTTTGATAATTTTTCGCTAGAATTGACATGTCAAAATCATAATTTTTATACGAAAATTTTAACTAAAAATGGTTAAATAATAATTTTTTTTAATGAATTTCATGTAAAAAAAAAATAATAATTATTTTTTTTTTCAAAAAATAATGATTAACTTAAAAATTAATGCGAAAATCACATATTACAAATATTGAACGCATAACAGTATCAGTTTCTGTAATCGGAATCGAATAACCATCGCCCGACTACCCATGGGGGTGGCTATCCGATTCTCGGAATCGGATAGCCACCGCCCGGCCACCCCCACGGGCGGTCGAGCGGTGGCCATCTGATTCTAAGAATCAAATAGCCACCGCCCGGCCACCCCCATGGGTCGCTGGGTGGTGGCTATCTGATTCTCAGAATCAGAATCAGATAGCCACTCCCATGGGCAACCGGGCGATGGCTATTCTATTCCGAGAATTGGATAGCCACCCCCACGGGCATCTGGGCGATGGCTATTCGATTTCAAGAATTGGATAGCCACCCATACGGGCGGTCGAGCGATGGTTATTCGATTTCGAGAATCAGATAACCACCCCCTCCAGAGGTCATGCAGTGGCTATCCGATTCTCGGAATTGGATAACCACCCCTGACCGCCCTTGAGGTGGATATCTGATTCTGAGAATTGGATAGCCACCGCTCGGCCGCCTGTGGCTATCTGATTATGAGAATCAAATAACCACCACCCGGCCTCCCCCACAGGCGACTGAGTGGTGGTTATCCGATTCCGAGAATCGGATAGCCACCGCCCAATCGTCCGTAGGGGTGGCCGGGAAGTGGCTATTCGATTCTCGGAATCGAATAGTGACCACCTGGTCACCCATGGGGGCGGTGGCCGATAAAATTGTTTTTTTTAAAATAGAGAATAAATTTTGTTAAAGTATATACACACACACACAGACATATATATTTTAAATGTTTTTTTAATGTTATATATATTTGTAAAAAATATATATTTTAAATATTATTTTAAAAAATATCGAAAACATGGTTAGCGTTTTTTTTTTTTTTTTTTTTTTTTTTTTTAATATTTTTTTTGAAAATGATATTTAATTTGAAAATATGTATTTTTTTTAAATTTTAATTGTTTTTCAGGTTTTTATTTTATTTTTATTTTTAGCATATTTTTGTTTTTTAGGGTTTTTTGAAAATGTTGTTAATATTAATTTTTATAGTTTTTAATTAATTAATTAATTAATTTTTTTTTTAATCTAGTTTGTTTTTAATTTAATTTAATTTTTTTAGTTTTTCTTAATGCTTTTTAAAAATTTCCTATTTTTACTTAATTTTATAGTTTTTTTTTTTTTTTTTTTGGTTTACCACATTAAAAAAATGTTATTTATTTGAAAATATGTTTTTCTTATTATTATTCTTTAATTTTTTAATTCTTATATTTTATAGGTTAATTTTGTTTTTTTTTTACATTTTTATGATTGATTATATATATATATATATTTATATTCTGGTATTTTTTTAATTTTTTTCGTGTTTTTTCATTGTTTTAATTTTTTGTTTTCATATTTTTTTGAAATTTTATTTTTTTTCGAAGTCATAACAAAATCTTTTACACCATTATTTCAAAATGTTGAAAATTTACCTTAAAAAAAAAAAGTGTTATTCGAGCATCAACACTTTTCGTTTTGAGGGTGTTTTTCCACAATTTTTGCACATAAAAATTCGGTTTTACTGGCATTTTTTTAAAATGTTGAAAATTAACCTTAAAAAAATCCATCATTCCATTATTAACACTTTTCATTTTCAGACCGGTTTTTGCACAATTTTTGCACAAAAAATTTGTTGTCACTGCCATTTTTAAAACATGTTCAAAACTGACCCTAAAAAAAAAAAAACCATCGTTCTAGTATGTACACTTTTCGTTTTTAGCACTGTTTTTCATGTTTTTTCGGAGTTTTTTGGGCAGAGTTCTCGTTTTGAGTTTATAGTTCCCGTTTCAAAGTTTACATTGTTTGTGAGGGAGAGACCCTTTTCTGCGCAGTAGAGAAGAGACTGTTTTTTGCACAATAGAGAGAGAGAGATGTGATGAGTTGAGTGAGTGTAAATGAGAAAAAGTCCTCTTGTATTTATACACAATTGATGATGTTTAAATAGATGCGACTGTTGGGCTTCTGAGCCTACATGAGTTGTAGGTCAGCTTGATAATAATTCCATAATCAAAATAAATTCATATCTCCATAAATACTTATCAGAATCAGATGATTTTTATATCAATCCTACACCTCTCGACGAGAGGAATCTAATAAAAATATTATCAGCGATGAATAAGATGACCCACATGAAGTTTTTCCCTAGTTGCCAATTTTAACACTCCCTCTCAACTAGGGAGAACTTCATCTGCAATCTGTCTATCAGTCGTTACTATTCATCCATCAAATGCACTACCCTGTATAGCCTGACCCTTGCCCTGCTCTGCTCTATTTTGCCTGTTCTGCTTTGTCTTGTTTTGCCCTGTACTGATCTGTATGGCTCTGCTCTGTTATGCGATGCTTTGCTTTGTTCTGTTCTGCTTTGCTTTTGTTCGAATTATGAAGAAGAAGAAATGATCGAGGATGTATCACACTGACTCAAAGTCAGTCTCAGAGTATGTACCACTAGTCGCAGACCAGTCTCAACCAACTCGAAGTCAGCCTCATAGTGAGTACAACTCCACTGGTCCCAGACCAGTATCATCCTCCACTGACTCAAAGTCAGTCTCAGAATGCGTACCACTGGTCCCAGACCAGTGTTAACCAACCCGAAGTCAGCGTCATGGTAAGAACCACTCCTACCACTGGTCCCAGACTAGTATCGCAGTCTCAGAGTGTACCACTGGTCCCAGACCAGTGTCGCAGTCTCAAAGAGTGTACCACTAGTCCTAAACCAGTCTCAACCGACCTGAAGTCAGCATCATAGTATGTACCACTCTCACTGGTCCTAGACCAGTACTGCACTGACACGAAGTCACTCTTAAAGTATGTACCACTAGTCCAAGACCAGTCTCAACCGACCCGAAGTTAGTGTCATAGTATGGTACAACTCCTACCACTGGTCCCAGACAAGTATCATTGATCCCAGATCAATGGAGGTCATCCTAACGTAGGGAGTACGGTAGATACAACGATGTGTCCATCGGTATTACTATGGTCCCTAACTTCATTTTCCCTGCTCATTGATCAGATGAGAGGTACTTCCCATGAGTCCCAGACTGCATGGGTAGGATGCCTCGACAGGAGAACTAATCAATCCTATCCTCACAGGAGAACACATCAATCCTGCTACAATCGCCATGGAGAACACATCAATCTAGGCCTCATAGGAGAACTAATCAATCCTGCTACAATCGCCATGGAGAACACATAAATCCAGGCCTCATAGGAGAACACATAAATCTTGCTACAATCGCCATGGAGAACACATCAATTCAGGCCTCACAGGAGAACTAATCATCCTTGCTACACAGGAGAGAAAATCATCCTGTTTCACAAGAAAGCGAATCATCTTGTCCCACAAGAGAGTGAATCATCTTGTTCCAGTGCACACCACCAGGGGAGGGTGAGTCACCCTATGGTCGTATGTTGCTACAGTAAGAACCACAAGCTCTCAGAGCTCCCAGAGCTCAATGTATGCAACATGCAGGACCCTTGTACAAGGGTTTCTTGATGACTCCAAGTTGTTTGGGAAAATCACAGATTAGATCTTTCCTCGGGGCTTTGACAAGGTGTATCGACCTGTACATCATCTTAATGTGATGGAGCCTCCTTTCTCATTGACTTACCATATCCCAGATGATGTCTATCTGCTAGAGCAATCGACGAATATGGGATTCCTCAATAATCAAATCCCACCTCTGGTTGTTATAGAGAATCACAATGGTATGTGCTCAAACAGCTCACTGAAGAGCTTCCCCAACTAGACAGCTTCATACGAGATCATACTCGTAGATATGTATCTGGTCTCGGCGGTGCTTATGGCAACTGACTTCTGCTTCCTTCTCATCCATTATATCGAAGCAAAATCCAAAGAGAAACAACACTAAAAAGTGCTCCAATGATCCTCCACACTACCTGCCTAATTAGCATTCAAATAATCATGCAGTTTCATATTTATGGCAATGTATCTCAATCCGTGAGAGATTGTGTCCTAAAGACATCTCAGAAGATTCTTGGCACCAATCTAGTGAGGCTCAACCAAATATGAGCTCATAATGGTAACTGCAAAGCATATGTTTGGACGGAGGTTCACCAAGAACATCAACCGCAAATGAGTTTTTGAAACTCATAGGCATTTCCCAAATCTGGTCCGACATCACTACCATATAACTTCTGAAAGTTAAGATCCTTGAGGTAGTCACAGGCTTGCAGTCCATCATACCAAATATTTTCAGAATCTTCACCACATATTTTCCATGAGATAGGAAAATTTCCCTTGGCTTCTGCCACACTTCAAGTCTTAGGAAATAGTGCATCAATCCTAGGTCCTTCATTTCAAATTCAGAAGCCAACTCCCTCTTACATTTGTGAATGAGAGGGTCTACACCTGTTAGAAAGAGGTCATCCACATACAACACCAGTATGAGAGACTTGTCATCTTCAACCTTAAGGTAAAGGTTAGGATCGACTTCACTCCTAGTGAATCCCAACTTCATCAAGTAGCTATCGATCCTCTCATACCATGCTCGGGGTGCTTGCTTCAGCCCATAGAGAGCCTTCTTCAACCTACATACATGAGATTTTCAATCCTAAATCTCAAATCCTTTGGGTTGCTCCACATAGACCTTTTCTTTGATCGAACCGTGCAAGAACACGGCCTTGACATCCATCTGATGTAGGTTCCATCCTTGTGAAGCCACAAGAGCTATGATTAAGCGGATGGTCGTATATCTGGGAACAGGTTCAAACATCACATCATAGTCTATACCTTCCTTCTCGGAGAAACCACGAGCAACAAAACGAGCCTTATACTATTCCGTACTTCCATCTGCTGCAGCTTTATCTTGTAAAGCCATTTTGAAGTAACAATTGTCTTGTCCTGGGGTTTGGGAACTACTTCCCAGACATCATTCTCCATAATGGTCATAGCATCCTTCCATACTTGATGCTTGACGACATCTAAGAATGGTGAAGGCTCATTTTGTATGATTGTGCTCATACTGGTCAGGTATCCCTGATACCTGTTGGGTTTCTTACTTTCATGGAAGGTTCCTCGAGGTGCAACATGTCTTTCAGCATCATCAAGTATCCCCCTAAGCCATGAAGGCCTCTTCCTGGAAGAGGAAGGCTCAGGTGGATAAATAGGATCCATTGGTTCTTCCACATCAGGCATTGTTACATCATCATAGAGATAGCTTCCACAATCGTATGGTGCCACACCATTCTGCTCTGGAGTATGTGGTGTAGTAGTCTCCCTCTTAATGCCAACCTCAGGTATGCCTAAGTGAACCAACTGTAATATATCGGAGGTCTTGCTTAGGCTTGAGGGGAATGGTCCCCTTTTGAGCTTTCCTTCGACACATCCCAAACATACACCTTCTTTTTATACTCGGAATTCGGGCATCCCTGTTACCATATGTCTTACATCGAGTAGATCTTTGTAATGAAGGTAGGAAAACCTCCAATGCCAAAGTTCGGATTGAAGAGATGTGTCATAAGACATGACACCTACCTGACTTTCATCGAACTGATAACATGAAACCCAAGAGTAAAGGCATCTTTAACATTATTTTTCGATACACGTACCTTGCCATCGCTGAAGGTTACCTTATAGCCTTTGTCTTCCATTACCGAGATGGACACCAGGTTCTTTCGGAGGTCAGGTGCATTTAATACATCTTGGAATGTCTAGCCTTCTTGAATGCTTGTCCTCTTCCTTGATTCCCAGCTCTCCTCTTACCTTTGTTATTGAATTTGTCATTCCTTTGATTGCCATCAGAGGGATTTTGATCATCGTCCCAGTGTGAGTCCTTTCTATCAGGGCACTCCCTTGCATAGTGACCTGCTTTATTGCAAATGTAACATCGTCCTTTTCTTCCACCCTTAGGTCTAGCCTTTCCTTTTGATTGAGTCCTGGAATTATTTCTTTTCTTAGCATGAGAAGAAAAGGTAGCAAGAGGACCTTTAGGCAAGGGCATTTCTTTCTCTTCTTCTTCTACCCTTGTTTCTTCTAGAATGCATCTAGCCATTAATTCCTTGAAATTAGGAATTACATGATTGTTCAGAAGAGTAGTCCTGAACACGTACCATTCGGATGGTAATCCTCCAAGAGTCGTGAGCGCCATTTCCCTATCAGTAATAGTCTCCCCAATAGATAGGAGATCATTCTTGATCTCGGTGATTCTTAAGAAGTATGCTTGCATACTCTCATCTTTACCCTTCTTGATCTCCCTCAGCTTATTTCTAAGAAACAAAACTTAATTTGCATCATTAACTTTAAATAAACTCACCAGTCTATTGTAGATTTCCTTGGAGGTGTTCAGGTCAGAGATGTAGGCCACCAAGTGCTTGTCAATAGAGTCCCGGATGATCTTCTTTGTTTTGAATTCTTCGTTTTTCCATTTGTTCCAGGGAACAGTGGATGCATTTGATGGAGGCTCAACAATATTGCCTCTTACATGGTCTAGCACTCCTTGATCTTTTAGGGTTAGATCGATAGATATCTTCCGTCCGTGATAGTCAGCTTTCTCACGGAGCTTGTCTTCGACAGGAAAGAGTGTTGAGGAGCCCATAGTTCTTTTAGGATAGCCTTGCTTATCTTCTCTTCGGTGATTGCTCTTGCTCTTGCTCGGGCTTTGTCTTCACCTCAGCTTTGATACCATGTTAAGATATGGTATGTTCTATGCTTATAACAGTTTACTTCTTTTTCTAATTATATTCCACAGATTAGCAATCACATGTTCATAAAGTAAAGTGCAGATAGAACATTAAACGATCGACAGAAAACAAGCCAAGACAAGAGACACAAGATGTGGCGGCTAGCTAGGGACAAACCCCACAATTTGTGGGGAAACCCTTTGATCAAATCTTCTTTTATCTTCAATAATTCAGCAGAGAGAAATAATACAATAAATCTGATTTATATCAGCAGTAGCAAACCCTAGATCAGCAACATCAACATTAGTGGCTTCATCATCAAACTAGGGCAGACGATATCTCACAAACCGACCGTCGAATCGGCTTGATTCCACCACCAAAAGTTGCGGCTTCCAGAGGAGGTTCAGATGAACCTATAATGCAGTTCAGATGAGGATATCTTCTAGTCCACGTAGGTCAAACTTCACTTCTGCAGTTGCAGCTTTAGTTTCAACAGCTTCCTTCAAACTAGGGTAGTCGATATCTTGCAAACTGTTTGTCGGATTGACTTGATTCCACCACCAAAAGTTGCAGCTTTCAGAGGAGGTTCAGATGAACCTACAACGCAACTTAGATGAGGAGATCTTCTAGTCCAGGCAGGTCAAACTTTACTTCTGCAGTTGCAGCTTCATTTTCAGCAGCTTCCGGCTTCACATGTGTGAGGGAGAGACTCTTTTCTGCACAGTAGAGAAGAGACTCTTTTCTGCACAGAAGGGAGAGAGAGATGTGATGAGTTCAGTGAGTGCAAATGAGGAAAAGTCCTCTTGTATTTATACACAACTGATGATGTTTGAATAGATGCGACTGTTGGGCTTCTGACCATACATGAGTTGTAGGTCGGCTTGATAATAATTCCATAATCAAAATAAATTCATATCTCCATAAATACTTATCGGAATCGGATGATCTTTATATCAATCCTACACCTCTTGATGAGAAGAATCTAATAAAAATATTATCAGCCATGAATAAGATGACCCACATGAAGTTTTGCCCTAGTTGCCAATTTTAACACCTGTTTTTCCTTTCTGCCACCCCATTCTGCTCCGGATTGTAGGGAGCTGCCCACTCTCTTATGACGCCCTCCTTAGCGCAATATCAGTGAAGTCCTTATCGACATATTCTCCACCATTAACTGAGCACAAGAATTTTATTTTCTTAGCTGTCAGATTCTCCACTAGAGCCTTGAACTCCTTGAATCAACAGAAAATCTCATCCTTGGTTTTCAGAAAATAGATCCAAGTTTTACTCGAGTGGTCATCAATGGAGGTAAGGAAATACTCAGCACTGGTGAGAGCTTTGATGGACATAGGTCCGCAGATATCTAAGTGTATCAATCCTAGTACACTCTTGGCCCTGTGGTTGCTCTTAGGAAATGCCTCCTTGGCATACTTTCCTAGAGCGCATCCCCTGCATACATCATCTCATTCCGTACTCAGATCTGAAACTCCTGTTACAGTGCTCCTGAGAATTCTCAGAGCTCCATGGTGGAAGTGATCCATCCTTCTGTGCCATAGTTCGTTCAAGTCTTTGTCCCCATGACTACCTATTAGTGCCATTGGAGATTCTAGTTGTAATCTGTACAATCGATTACTTTTGATCCTGATCTGCACTTTCTTTTTCCAGCTCGGGTGTTTGACGTATACCTTTTCCTTGATGAAGTAGACATCATAGCCCTTGCCTTGTAGTTGTGACACGGAAAGTAAATTCATCCCCAATCCTGGCACATGCAGCACATTTGTGGCACGGAACCGCTCTCCCCATTCTATCTGAAAAGCTATGGTACCCTTTCCTACTCGAGTACACTTTTCCTTGTTCCCCATCGTGTTCTGAAAGTTCATCTTCTCTTCTCGATATTCTGAGAAACACTCCCTGATTCCCGTCATATGCCACGAGGCTCCACTGTCTATATACCATACTTCTGATGATGTAGCACTAGTCATGCACACCACTTCTTCTTCCAACCTGGAAGCCAACATAGAGAAATCAAAATCTCTCTCTCTTGTGCAATCTTCTGAAAATCTGTGTGAGTCTCCTCAGGTGGATGCCTCTGCATCGTGGTCTCGACCCATAATTGATATTCCCTTTCTGTCTCTGATTACTCGCTCTGATACCATGTGAAAATTCTATCACTGCAACAACTGATTTACTTTTTCTACTTATTTCATCATAAGTTATTCATGAAATTACTTCAACAAACATTAAAATAAATAATCCTGCAGATATCACACCATAATATAGAAACAAACATATGCACATATTGACACAGTTATTTTGGACAAATGTCCCCGGAAAAACCCAATGTGGGAAAACTGGTGTAGCAAGGGAAGATTTTATTATTCAACAATTTTCTTGTACAACAGGGTGCCAAACTGGCTTACCCACAAAGAGACAAACTTCCAACACTTTTCTAAACCCATCGTAGGCCCTACTGACCTCTACTACACCCTGAAACCCTTTGCGTTAGCCTACTGAGGCTCTGTGCAGCCTCTCTGGGCTTCTGCGTCACTCTTGTAGCCTCTGCGTGGATGACGTAGGCCCTTCTAGCTCTGCGCAGTCTCTGCTGCCTTTGCGTCTACCTCTTCTGCGCTGATCTCTCGTCTCTTTGTTCTATACTTGCTGCCTCCTGACTGCTCTCTAGACTACTGGTTCAATTTCTCAGCAAACCCCGCTCCAGAAATTGAACTGACTAGTCTCCCTCAGTGTATTCTCCAAGTGCCCCTCAAGTCTCCTCTTATACTTTTTCTGTTGACATCTCAGTGGTTGAGATTAAATCCCTAATCAACGGCTAAGATTAGATATGGCTTGATCCATGTCTTTTGGACCATTCTAACACAGATTCATATTAATACACATTAATAATTTATTTTCCCTAAATTTAGACTTAGGGACTCCATTAAAAATATTAATTATTTTAATATCTCCTGATCTGTTTAGAATCTGCCCAAACCCTTTCTGGGTATTGGAGATCTTATGTGCCCCAACCTCTCCACCAAATTTCATGGCTCGAGCACATCTAATGCTACTCCAAATGAACACGTTGCCCCTACGTAGTCATTGCGTGGACTTGCATCATAATCTCTAAGGCCCTGCGTCACCTTTTTGTTGGATTGATTTGCTCTCAGGAGTTGACTCCAGCCCTCCCGGCTCAGAATGCCAACCTCCTTAGTGAATTTCGGACCTTTGCATGGAAGGCTTCTACGCTGCTCTGCATGGTCCCTGCGTGAGCCCTTCCTAACTCCGAGTCACCCTCACTGGGCATTGCGTTGTCTTCTTTATATCTTTCTCTGCCTCTCTGTCGCATATTCTTGGCTCCGGAGAAGATTCTCCAACCAAAACTATCTCTGCCCCTTTTTGCATGATCACCACGAAATTACTGCACTACTCTCTGGCTCAACAATTCGATTTGACTGATCAACTCTCAGTGTGTTTTCCAAGTGCCCATCAAGCCTTCTCTTATAATCCTCTTGTTGATCAGTGAACGACCTAGATTAAATGATAATCAATGGCTAAGATCATTTCTGCTTGATCTTCGTCTTCTTTTAGAAGTTACACCCACAATTAGATTAATACCCATTAATTATTTTAATTTCCTAAGTTTAGACTTAGGGACCCATTAAAAATAATCAATTATTTTAATAAAACTGTCTCCAGGTGGAATTTCCCAAAATAATTTCTAGGTATTGGAGAATTCATGTGTTTTAAGCCTCAAATTTTGAGACTTAGAGCACATCGGATGCTACCAAAAATCAACAATGAACATATTGAGCAAAATCATACCTGGGTGTAGTTTTTTTGTTCCTATTGATGACCTTGTGCTACTATTCCAATACAACAATGCCAACATAATACCTTAATATTATTTATGATTGACATTGAGCACAGATGGATCCAATCTGAAAATATATGAAACGTGGTCCATCATGGTGAGTTGAAGGTTGGAGCTTTTAGGGCACGTTGCAGCTTGCTAAGTAGGGTGGTAGGTTGGTGCAGGGCAAGAGAGTGGAGTCTCCTTCAGGTTGGAGCTTGAGAACACTTCAGGGTGACAGGGTGGCGTTAGGGCAAGTTGGAGCCTATGTAGGGTGTTGTAGCATCCTTCTAGTAGTAGTTGGTGAATCAAGGAGTTGGAGCTTCCTTCACGTCGAAGCCTATAAACTTAGGCATTGGAGGGCCCATCCAGCCGAAGCTTGTGAATAGGGTATTGGAGCATCCTTCGGGTCGAAGCCTGTAAACCTGGCGGTTGGAGCATACATCTAGTGGCAACTAGTAAATAGGGTGTTGGAGCTTCCCATTGATATACTTATTGAAGACAAATATTAAGAACTGTTTGGTGGTTTTTCTTCCAGAAGGGTTTCCACCTAAAAATATTTGGTGTCTACTATCTTGATTTTGTGCATTGTTGAATGGTGTTAATCATTATTTATGTTTAACTAATGCTAATAATGGTTAATGCTCTGAAAAGTTAAAAATACTAATTGAAGTAAGAAACATTGATTCACCCCCCTCTTAGTATTTCCAACACGGTTGTCCATGAGACTTCATAAATATGAACAAGTCACTACTCCCTTGGTGATAAAAAAAATATTTTAGTTTTCTTAGGCTGACCTGGAGACCTCTTTGGCATGCTGGAATACCTTTCGATGTTACAAAAAATTAATAAAAACCATATGAACAACCAAGAATACAACATTCTTCAAGTTTGATTTCACCATAAGATCAAGGAAATGTAAACATGTCACACTTAAGCTTCATTCCTAGCTAGGGAAACCTTCAACAATAGAGTGAACAACTTACAATGAAAAATATAATGATTACAACAAGACAAAGAGAGGGTTTCACCTTAATTGCAACATCTAATTATTGGTGTAAGGTTACCCTCATTAAAGATTATGACAACATATTTGTACAAGAATTTATAACCATCAAACTAACCCAAGAAAATAAAAGAAATATGAATAACTTCACATTGAAATACTCAACTTCCTCCTCACAACATTCAACTAATCTTGTGGGAACTCCAAACACTTCCAACCATACCTTTAGCAAATGAATCTCCCCTCTCTTTATACCTTTAACATCAAACCTTGACAATTAAAATACAATAAATGAGATCTTAAATCCTATATATAGTTGCTCCTCTTTAGATTGCCTTTTAGGGGTTTGCATTCACCACAAATCACATGTGTTAACCTTTTCTTTGAGCCAATTCCTCCATATGTGTGAATTGTTCCTCAAACCATGCGTAATTCTTCATCATGACCATTTAGCATGCTTTTAATTCCCTCTTAAGTAAGATGCCCCTCCTTTTTGGGCTAGATCCATGATTCAAGCCATAAATATTATACTTTCTTACTCTTGGAGAAGTCCCCTTTAAGAGACATTTCTTGACCATTCAAACACTTTGACTACTTCATAGGATCACTTAAAGTGAGGGCATTCCTTCTCTAGCCCTTATCCCTATCATGCTCCTGGGCTTCCATGTGAGAAATTTTTTCTCTTTTCGCCTTTGGATGCATGAAATGAGCCCATAATACCACTTGTCATCTTCATAACCAAATGTGTTTCCTTTGATGGTTCAACAATGTCGTATGGCACATCCTCATGCAAAGACTATACCTCTAAATATGTTGAAGAAGCCTCAAACAATGTATCCTTTCCCCAAAAATTTCAAAATGTAAAATTTGCATCCAAATTTGCCGAAGCTCCTCCATTAAGGTTTCTTCTTGCCTTTAACATGCCACAACCATCTCCTTGAAACAATTATTTCTCCTTCATGTTGTTTTTGACCCCTTAGCTCACCATAAATAATTCCTTGGGCATATTCTTAGCTAAGGCATTTATCTTTTGGGCTTTCTTTGACCATTGCCTTACTATAATTCATCCTCTAGACCTATAATATCGTGTTCATGTCTTAAAACTCCTTTTCTACTCACATCCTCCATCCTAGGTCTTTGGCTGACATCAAAACAAGGATTTTCATCAATGATGCAACAAATGTAATATAAGCCATATAACCTTACCTTAATTAGGTGTGTGCCCAAATGGAATCCTGTAGTATAATGTGCCTCGAAAACATCCTCCAATAAGCCAACCATACTCCTCCACACCCTAGATGGTGAATGATGATTGAGCTAGAAGAAACAAGGGGCATAACCTCTAAGTCTTTCTTTTCACCCTATAATTTCCATTAAACTCCAAGGATCTCCTATTGTGTAGGTTAGAGAGGGAAACCCATGAACATGTGAAATGCTCCTTCCATTTTAGAAAGTAACACCCTTATTTCTCAATCAAATGGCTAGGGATTGTCAAATTTTTCTCTATATTGACATACACATGCTAATTCAATTAACATGCAAACACTAACTCAACTTCCTTCTTTCTCTTTGGTGCATTAATTTCTTAGTGTACCTAGTATGCCTAATACTAACATGTTCCAAATACGTACTTCCGTTTGAAGTGATTTTCACACCAATCTTATTCATAATTTCAAAACTAAAAGGTCACATTATAATCAATATGTTACGAGATACCTACACAAGATAGAGATGAAGCACATATATCTCATGTCAAAATTGGATTGTTTTGTGTATGCAATGATATCAAATAGTGAGTTGTGTTACCACAAAATCTAGTAAGCCTTAGAGAGGGAAAACCTACTAGACAAGAGCTAGATAGAGTTCTAACAATGGGACAATGGCCCACTGCCACCACAGCCAAGGTCCCCTGCGCTTTACAGACTTTCACCGATGGGAGGAGTCTCAGTAAGATAATGATCAACTATAATAGATATTCTAGGGTTTAAGGTGCAAGGTGATGGACTAAGACCTTTCAAGGGATGCTCAAAGTTATAATATAAGGCTTCAAAAGGTACATCGCTTCCTATGAGAGACCTAAAAATGGATTGCACAATACCTAGGATTTCGGGAATTTGCGTGGATAAAGATACTCCCCAATGAAGGAAAATAGGAGAAAGGGATTCTAATGATATACTTCACCAAGTACTGAGCTCATACAACCCTCAAATAAGTCCCCAAGATGAGGAAGTCTAGCTGGACAAGAGATTTTATGGACAAAATCTAGGTGGATGCACACTAAAATTGGAGGTCAATTAGTCAAGACCCTAGGGTTGATGTTTAGGCTCTTAGATTCCCACATCACCTCTCCCTAAGCAATTCACTCTAAGCCCTACTTGGTTGTTCTACCTCAAGAGGACCGAATTTTCAAGAGAAGCTTTTATGCAGAAAAAGTGAAGTTGACCACCAAGGACTTCCATTAGTGCCTTGCCCTTTAGGTATGTGGAGTCTTCAGAGGCTCAAGATGAGCTAAATCGTCTCTAAGGAGGCGTAGAATTGATGCCCTAGGTACCAATTCCTAACATTAACCCACTTCAAGAAATAATGGAGTTTGATGGATAGTTCAAGGATTTTCCCCACTAGGACCATTCATGACATGTTATACAATGAATAACATATGCAATACTCAACTAGAAAGCCTTTCAAAATTAATTTTCAACAATTAGGGAACAATTAGCACATTTTAAAAGTAGTAATTCCATACATTAAACAATTTCAAGAGAAAAATTTGATTAACATAAAGCACTTACAAGATAACATGCAATATATTCATCCATCATCTAAGAAATAACTCTAAAGACAAGATCGAATTAGCTTCCAAACAACAAAATGCATCCAAATGCTCTCCAATAGCCAAAAGAAACAAGTGTGAGTTCTTCTCAAGAAGTCAAATTCCAAGTGTGATGATGATGAGAGACTCAAATGAGGTCTCTTTTGTTAATTTTTAGGGCTAGATTGTTCTCTATTGTAGATAATTGCATTTTCAAACTTTTTCAACATTTTCACTTAACATTCACCCATAACATCATATTATCATTAGCAATTATGTAGAGAGAATAATAAAATCAACAATGCAGCGGAACATTAAAGAACAACAAAAAAAAGCATACACAATAGAGACACTAGGATTTAGGTCAGAGACCAGGGCAAAACCCCATAAGGGGGAAAACCCAACCAGATTCTTCTTCTATTAAATAGTCATAAAATGTTTAGCTAAGATACAAAGTACACTATCATGAGACTTAAGTCTTTCATCATTAGTCACACTAGGCCACCTAGGGCCAACCCAATCGTAGACAAGTATATTAGAGAGGGAAACACATGCCTCCATATCACACTGCCATAAGAGCATAATATACATCATTGTCACTGTCATAGGGGTTTTTTCATCACTATCATATCACCAACATAGAGACAAGTCATAGATCAGTGTCACTGCCATACACCAAAGGTCACTAAGTCTTCCATAATAAGATCACTGCCATGTTTTCCGTATAGAGGTCTCTGCCATACAACAAGGTCATTGCGAAGAGTATGTTATCACTGTCATCAAGTCGTTGTTGTCATTGTCATATAGATCCAAGTCTTACTGTTATAGATCACAATCGTATTGTCATATAGATCATTGCCTCACAGTCACATAGATCACTATCTCATTGATATGTATAGATCCCTGTCCCATTATCTTATAGATCACTACCTTATAGTGACATTGATCATTGTCTCACTGATATGTATAGATCACTGCCTTATAGTCATATAGATCAAGATCATAGTCCCATTGTCATATAGATTGTAGCCATACAATAGAGCTATAGAGAACATGTGAGGCATTCTATATGAGCCTCATAAAGTATAACAAATGTGAGCCATAGGTATAGAAAAATACATATGAGCCACTGCTGACAAATGCAAGCCACTTTTTACGAGCCAAACAATATATATACAAGCCATTATTGACAAATGCATCCCACTGTAATATACCAAAAATATATTCGAGCTACTGTGAGAGTGGAAGCCATTGAGGTAATTCGAACCATAGATAAACAATGCAAGCCTTAGAGATATAGATTCGAGACTCTAAGGTAATGCGAGCCACAATATAAATAGATCTGAGCTATTCAAAACAATAATGTGAGCCACAAAATGCGCTGCCACATGGATATTAAATTTTCAATCCAAGACACCTTAGACAGAGCGAGCTTACTAGCCTAAAAAATGATCCACAGAGAATGTGAGCCTTAGATCCACAGAAAGAAAGTGAAGCCACATAGAATATGAGCCACTGTAATGTGTGTCTCAGAACGATATAGTGTGAGCTGACTTGCCTCAGAGAACACCAAATTCATGTGCCAAATGGATCATTGCCAATATATAGTTGTTGCTACCTATGAAGGGTCATGACCCTTGGGCTAGCCGACATGAAAATGTTGAGAGGTGGACTTGGAGAAGTTCTTTATAATTCATTCATAGATGCATTGAAAATGAAATCGATATAGATTACTTTCCCACATAGATTTGTCTCATCAAATATCAATAATAATAATAATCATTAGAGAAATTTTGAGGTCTAAAATGGGCCTCCTAAGGAATATTATAAAATAATAGTGGATATAATAAAATAAGATTAGATTACACCATCAAATTTTAGAGGAAAAAAGAAAAAACTATTTTTTCAACTTATCTCCCTACGGTTTTGCTCAAATCTTGAGTCAAAGCACTTATTGGATGCAAAATTTAATTTATCATCCAAGGAGTACTCATGTTGCATATTTTAGATGGACCTGCTACACGAAAAATGAGAAATCATGAAAAAATGTTATTGCAATCACGTTTTTCATGTATTTCTCATTTTCCATGTACCAGGGTGTAATGTCCCAAATGAAAAAAAATTGGAACAAGCACTTCACACAAAATTATCATGCACTTAACTGAGGATTGCCATGTAAAACCAAACACCAGAAATTTGATAGAAACAATAAACCCACAAATTGCACGAAAATCTCATTAAAAGATCACAACATGAGGAACAATGAGAAATGCAACAACAAAATCCCGCTTTATTATATATAAATATATGTCAATACCATAGTTGGAAACGACCCTCCAAGATATGTAATAATACCGGCCTCCAAACCGAAACAATAAATTAATCACTACACCTGTGGATTTTGAATGAATCCACCAAGGGGAGATGAGTGCTCGCACAATCTCTCTACATCACCTGAGGGTTTCCGTCCTGGGCCTACCAATGGAGTAGAGAACCGGGTTCTCAACATCTCATACAAGAAATAATAACAAATCCAAGATGTTTCCAAATGTCTTCCTCCTTCCATTTTATAGATCTAATGGATAGATCTCCAAGCCTCTAGAAGCATCTTCTTTTATTATTATTCTAGAAGCTCCTCCATTGACTTTATCTTAAGTGACCTTTTAATTTAATTTTATTTCAATTAAGTCACTTTTGGACCATTTTCTCCAATTTAATTATTTTTCCTTAATTAAATGACTAATTAAAGTCATTTTTAACTAAGGAAAATGGTAAATCGCCCACCATACTCTCTTCGGCCACTGGAAGTCACTTCTCAGCATCACATCTGTAATATCCCGTTTTAGAGATTTTCCCCAAAACCCCAGTAAACTCCAACCAAATACGCACAAATAATATAATAACCGGGAAACTCAAAATGATAAAAATAACAGTGGTGTAACATATAATAATATAAGCAGATACTCGAGAAATGCAGAGAGAAATGCTAAGCCATTTTATTATACTGAGTAATGGAATGAGTACGGGAGGTGATCAGAAGGATGGCACCTCGACTTGCACCAGGCAAGTGAAGAAATACACTCAGAATAACAAAGGAATAGCCTTTGCGTGGATGCTGCTGGAAAATTGCAGTGCTGCTGCTACTGCTGGAAATCAAATGTGGATTTGGGGTTGTTCCCCTCCTCCGAAAATGCTGAAACTCTGGAATCCGCTCCTACTCA
Organism: Pinus tabuliformis; assembly: GCA_031772625.1. NCBI lineage: Eukaryota > Viridiplantae > Streptophyta > Pinopsida > Pinales > Pinaceae > Pinus > Pinus tabuliformis. The sequence goes on along the minus strand of CM062807.1, from coordinate 32,768,634 downwards.
GAAAATCCAGAAAAACCCAGAAACCTTTTCTGAAATGGCCGACCCCCGAAATCGCCCCCTTGGGGAATCACGCAATCCCTCAAGGCCCTGCGCTGCCACTAAGTAGAATCCTCCAAAATACTGCCTGGAACTCTGCCAAACCAATCCAATATGCAAGAGATGATCCCTTGCTCAATATCCCAGCTCAACTCCTCCACAAATCCTCAATCCGGAACCGCTCCCAGAAGAACTGCGTCCCTCTCTCTCAAGACTGCGCAGTCTTCCAATGCTCAGCACCACCTCAATGCCAAAGATCAAAATTATTGCAAAAAGACTGCTGAAAATATCTTGCCCAAGTAGGCACTCGAAGTCCCCCGGGGCTAAGGGTGAGATCTCCGAACGAAAACACTCAGTGCACTAAACAGTGCTGCAGACAGGCTAAATAGCCAGCGTGCTCCAAGTCGAAGTGACTAGCTCAAATGCTCATAATCGAATGACAAAATGAGGGGGCTCCTCTCTCCTTTATAACATTAGCCTCTTCCAATCCCAAGGCTCACCTCCTCCAACGTAATCCCCTCTTGCCACGTGTTCCCTTTCCATCTACGCAGTCCCTCCAAGTGTCTGCGTGGGCCCCATCTCTGCGTGGTCCTTTGGCCCCCTTGGCTCCCCTTTAAGTCACAACATTGTGCTACTAGGAAGTGACTTTTTATTCTAAAAGTGAGTTATGTCCCCTTTTCCTCACCTTTTTATTTACAAATAACTATAGAAGGCAAAATTGAGCAAAATCGAATATTCTAATTAGCCATGGCTAATTAGGAATATTACAGTCTCCCCCGGCAAAATGTTGCTTGTCCTCAAGCAACTAAAGTGACGGATGCTGCAAAATTTTCTCACTCTCCCAAGTGGCATCCTCATCCTGTAAATTCTTCCACCTCACCAAGAATTCCCGGACCGTCCTGCTTCATAGCTGCCTCTCCCTGGTATCAATAATAGCCTCTGGCTACAACACCAAATGCCCCTCATCATCCGTGGGTGGTAGCTCATCTGTCACTGTCACATGCTGTCCCAACGCCTTCTTTAGGCATGATACATGGAAAACGTTATGAATCTTGCTGTTTTGGGGCAGCTCCAACTCATATGCTACTTGTTCAATCCTGCGTATCACCCTGTATGGCCCATAAAAGAGGGGCTTGAGCTTTTTAGCCCCCTTCTGCTTTAGTGACGACTGTCGGTATGGCTGTAATCGTAGGTAGACAAAGTCTCCTACCTCAAAATGTCTCTCCACCCGACCCCTGTCAGCATACAGCTTCTGCTGGTTCTGCGCTGTATCCATGTTATCCTTGAGAGCTCGGGGAATATCCTAACTCTCTTGGATCCAAATCTTGGCTCTTGGAGCCTTGCTAGCACCAAACATCACGTCAGCGAAAGATAAAGGATGATATCCATACAAAGCATAGAATGGTGACATACCGATGGACATGTGATGTGTAGTGTTGTAGCAGTACTCCCCCAGATGCAGCCACTTCAGCCATGCTCGCTGTTGCCCACTGACATAGTTACGCAAGTAGCCCTCCAGCCACTTGTTAACTATCTCTGTCTGCCCGTTCGTCTGTGGGTGATAATTGGTACTCGGTGTCAACTCCGTCCCCACCAACTGGAAAAGCTCCTGCCAAAATCCGCCCATGAAACGACTGTCCCTGTCACTGGTGATGGTCTTGGGAAGACCATGTAACCTGAAAATCTCTCTGAAGAACAGCTCGGCCACCTGCGCTGCTGTGTAGTGTGCGGATATGGCGAAAAAGTGTGAGTATTTTGTTAGCCGATCAACGACGAAAAAGATGCAATCCTTGCCCTGTACCATGGGCAACCCTGTGATGAAGTCCATCGAAATACACTCCCATTTCCCCTCCGGAATGGGAAGAGGCTGCAATAGTCCTGCTGGATGGTTCATCTCCCCCTTGTTCCTTTCGCAAACATCGCACTCCCGGACATGCTGGACAATGTCCTCCTTGAGGTCCTTCCATGAGAACCTCTCTCTAATGGCCCTGTAGGTTTTGGTAAACCCCTAATGACCTGCCAATGGTGAATCATGTGACGCCTGAAGTATCTTCTTCTTGAGCTGAGACCCCTCAGTCAAGAAGATCTGGTCCCTGTAGTAGATGATCTCATCGACCACCCTGTACCTATCATCGGCCACCTGCCCATCCAGAACCTCACATGCAAATCTGTCCGTAGAGTACTCTACTAAGAGTCGAGCCCTCCAGTCTGCGTCCAAGCTCATAAGAGACAATGTAGCTGGCCTACATGAAAGGGCATTTGCTACCACGTTGTTCTTACCCTTGACATACTCAATGTCAAAGTCATATGCTTGGATCTTGCTGATCCACTTCTGCTACCTCTCTTGTGACTGCTTCTGCTCTAAAAATAACTTGAGGCTGTTGTGATCAATCCTCACCCTGAACATGTTACCCACCAAACACTGCTGGTACTTAGCCAATGCATGCATGATGGCCAACATCTCCTTGTCGTATATAGAATACAACCTCTCATGCGGAAGGAGCTTCCGGCTCTCAAAGGCTATAGGGTGACCTCCCTGCATCAACACTGCGCCGATCCCCTCTCCTGACGCATCACACTCCAAAACAAATGGCTGCGTAAAATCTGGCAACGCAAGCATTGGGTAGCTGCTCATAACCTCCTTGAGCCTGTCAAAGGTTCGCTGCGCTGTATCCGACCAACTGATGCTCCCTTCCTCGTCAAATCTGTCAGGGGTGCAGCAAGCTGTGAGAAACCCTTGACGAACTTTCGGTAGTAAGTACAAATGCTAATGAATCCTCAAAGTTTCGTCATGTTTCTCGGCTCCGGCCAATCTCTGATGGCCCTGATCTTCTCCTTGTGGACCCTCACTCCGTCCACTCCTATGATGTGTCCCAAGTATAACATCTCCATCAACCCGAACTCACATTTGGCGAGCTTGGCGTAGAACTGCTGCTCCTCCAAGATGCGCAATACTGTCTCAATGTGCTGGAGATGCTCCTCCCAAGTCCTGCTGTAAATGAGGATATCGTCAAAGAACACCAACACAAACTTCCTTAAGTGACTGTGGAAGATGTGACTCATGCAAGACTGAAATGTAGCTGGGGCGTTGGTTAGCCCGAAGGGCATCACCAAAAACTCAAAGTGCCCATAGTGACACCTGAAGGCGGTCTTGGGAATGTCCTGTTCCCTCACGCGAATCTGATGGTACCTAGATATCAAATCAATCTTTGAGAAGAACCGTGCTCCTCTCAACTCATCCATCAACTCATCGATCTTGGGTATGGGGTATCTGTTCTTCAGGGTCTTCTTGCTCAGGGCCCTGTAGTCAATGCACATCCTCAATGCGTCGTCCTTCTTCTTCACCAACACCATGGAAGAAGCAAAAGGACTCGTGCTCAGCCGAATGTGCCCAAGAGCCAGCAACTCCTGAATGGCCCGCTCAATCTCATCCGATAGGCCTTGGGATGCCTATAGGGGGTAGTAATCACTACCTGTATGCCTTGCTCAAGCTCAATGGTGTGCTCAAACCCCCGGTCCAGTGGCTGTCCTGGCGGAATCTCCCCAAATACTATGGCATACCAGTCGAGGATGGACTGTATCTCTGGGTGTACTATCTGCCCTGTAGTCCCTGCCTTTGATGCACGCAGCTCCACTGCCCATTCTACGTCTCCCTTTCAGAAGACTGCCTCCATCCGATGAGCCGAAACAGTCTGAGGCGGATATGTGTGTTGTCCCCGTATCTTCTCATGCTTCCCTGTCTTCTCATCATCCCACTCCATCTCTAGGGTATTCCAATCTGTCGTGACCTTCCCTAGAGTGATAAGCCACTGAACACCCAATATCATGTTGGTGTCCGGAATACCGACCACGAAAAAGTGGTCAGTCAGTGTGTAGGTGCCCATCGTCATTGATAACTCTGGAACATAACGAGCACACACCATGGTCTGATCTCCTAGGACCAAAACTGAAAAGCCATCGAAGCTCTCTGTCTGTATTCCTCTCCGCTCAACCATCTGTGCACCAATGAAGTTGTGGGTTGCCCCACTGTCAACCAAAACTGATACTCGCTGGCCACGTACTGTCCCTCGTACGCACAACGTCAAATACTTGGGAACTCCTCGAAATGTTGCAAGGGCCCCTCCGGTAGGTGCAAAAGCTGCACCACCCGCTGGTGGTGGTGGAGGTGGCAAACGAACCTGCGCTGCATGACTACCTCCTGCCTCCACATCATCCTCCTCATTCTCTTCTCCGCTGCTCTTGGAGAAGACCTCAATAAAATGTGCTTTGCCAGCAGCACATCTATGTCCCGGTGCCCACAGCTCCTGACAGGTGAAGCACAACCGCTTCTTCTTCAACTCCTTCCTGGCATCATCATCAATCTGTGCTCGTCCTGGATTCCCCTTTGGAGGCGGAATCCTCACATCCTTCCCCTTAGGCTGGAAAGCCTGTCTTTGGGGGTAAGGTGTCCGGGTCCTAGGTAAGGCATCCTATAAGTCCCGGGTCCTGCTAATAGCATCCTGGAGTGTGGCTGGTCTAGTGGACCTGACTAGACCCCAAATTGGCTCTGCTAACCCCTCAACATACATGTAGATCTTCTGTGTCGTGGATAGATCTAGCACCATCACTGAAATCCTCAAGAAGTCTGCAATGTAGGTCTTTGGGCTCCCTGTCTACTTGAGCCTTGTCAGCTCAACGAAGTGCTGTTCCGGATCCCTCCGGTCAAACCTCTCCATCAATCTCCTGGTAAACTCGGCATATGTCGTCACTGTGGAATGTCCGAATGTAACCATCCCATGGAACCACCAATCCTGGGCCTCACCATCCAAATGTAATGTCGCCACCTTGATGGCCTCTGTCTTCGACATCTGGTTAAGCTGGAAATAGATGTCCAGCTTCTCCACCAAAGACCTTGCCGAACTGTTTGATGAGCCATCAAACGTAGGCAAGTGAAATCTACTAGCAATGCGGTGGGTGTCTCCATCATGATAATGCCGATATCCTCTGTGATGGTCGCGAGGTCTACTATCCCGTTGGAGCTGAACAAAGTCTCTGAATGAGAGAGCATCCATGAACTCCTGCCCATAGGCCTGGTACTCCGCAAAATAATCGCCCATATGACCAGGCTTTGCCTCCTGCTGTGCTCCGACCCCCGTATCTGCTCCTAGGAAAGTGGGCATGGTAGAGCGTATAGGGGCATGTGAGGCCACTTGCTGAGTAGTATCACGCTGAGTGGCACCCTGCTCTGGCAAATGGTGAGATGCACCCGATCCCTCTCCAACCTGGAAAACTCGTGGGCTCTCACGCTGTTTAGCCTCCACTGCCGTGAATCTCTGCCCCATCACCTCGATCTGCCTCGACATATCTTGCACTGATTTGAGGAGCATGTCTGCAAATCTCTTCCCGTCATCATCTGCCATCGGATTCTCCTGCTTTGCGTCCACCACAGGCTCCTCCTGTCTTGCGTCCACCATAGGCTCCTCCTGTTCTGCGTCCACCACCGGAACAGAGTCTCCCTCTCTGTAGGTGTTCTCCAACCTATGCCCAACGTCTCTGTATCTCCTACCTCTGTAACAGATGTAGGGCTTTTCCCTCGGTGTCATAGATTGCTAGCTCCACAGGCTGAGCCAGATCTATGCTTTGATACCACTATAATATCCCGTTTCAGAGATTTTCCCCAAAACCCCAATAAACTCCAACCAAATACGCACAAATAATATAATAACTGGGAAACTCAAAATGATAAAAATAACAGTGGTGTAACATATAATAATATAAGCAGATACTCGAGAAATGCAGAGAGAAATGCTAAGCCATTTTATTATACTGAGTAATGGAATGAGTATAGGAGGTGATCAGAAGGATGGCACCTCGACTTGCACTAGGCAAGTGAAGAAATACACTCAGAATAACAAAGGAATGGCCTTTGCGTGGATGTTGCTGGAAAACTGCCGTGCTGCTGCTACTGTTGAAATCAAATGTGGATTTGGGGCTGTTCCCCTCCTCAGAAAACACTGAAACTTTGGTATCCGCCCCTACTCAGAAAACCCAAAAAAAACCTAGAAAGCTTTTCTGAAATGGTCGACCCCCGAAAATCGCCCCCTTGGGGAATCACGCAATCCCTCAAGGCTCTGCGCTACCATTGAGTGGAATCCTCCAATATGCAAGAGCTGATCTCTTGCTCAATATCCCAACTCAACTCCTCCACAAATCCTCAATCCGGAACTGCTCCCAGAAGAACTACATCCCTCTCTCTCAAGACTGCGCAGTCTTCCAATGCTCAGTGCCACCTCAATGCCAAAGATCAAAACTACTGCAAAAAGACTGCTGAAAATACTTTTCCTGAGTAGGCACTCAAAGTCCCCCGAGGCTAAGGGTGAGATCTCCGAACGGAGACACTTAGTGCACTAAATAGTGCTGCAGACAGGTTGAATAGCCAGCGTGCTCCAAGTCGAAGTGACTAGCTCAAATGCTCATAATCGAATGACAAAATGAGGGGGCTCCTCTCTCCTTTATAGCATTGGTCTTTCCCAATCCCAAGGCTCACCTCCTCCAACATAATCCCCTCTTGCCACGTGTTCCCTTTCCATTTGCGCAGTCCCTCCAAGTGTCTGCATGGGCCCCATCTCTGCGTGGTCCTTTGGCTCCCTTGGCTCCCCTTTAAGTCACAACGTTGTGCTACTAGGAAGTGACTTCTTATTCTAAAAGTGAGTTATGTCCCCTTTTCCTCACCTTTTTATTTACAAATAACTATAGAAGGCAAAATTGAGCAAAATTGAATATTCTAATTAGCCATGGTTAATTAGGAATATTACAACATCTTGTAGATCTTCTCATTTTGGTTCCAACAAGCTATTACACTGAGGTGTTCCATCAATTAATCTCATCGGAATGCCACCTTGAGCATAATTAATTAAGTTAGGCTCCATAATATTGCTAATTTTTGAAAATTGTCGGAATGCGACGGAATGAAAGGAAAATTGTGCGGATGATGAAATATGCCAAGCAAATGTCATTAGATCCCATAAAAACTCCTCAAAACTTCATCAGAACCCCTGATGACATAAAACTGCTCTGCGGACTTGGCCATCCACTGCCCTGGAAATCCACCCTAGCTGTACTATGGATTAAAGTAAAAATGGGGACATTACAAATCCTCCCCTTCCAAGATTGGTTGCCCTCAAGCAATCCGCCCCTGTCCACTGTGGAGGCGCCTATAAACTGATGCCAGGATCCCATATGAACCACTAGTCCACATCATGCCTCCAAGCAATCCAATCATGATTGGATCCCCCAATACTTGGATCTCATGCCCATCTCTAACTCAACCTGCTACTAGTAGATCCACTTGGATTCTAATGCCACCATGGCCAATCATTGCCCGAATCCCTTGGCTCAGACTATTCTCTGTCTCTAGCCAATGTTGTTGCTCCATAAAGCAAATACCAACTCATACCTCTCTCCAATCCAACCTCGGGCATAGGCCGAGGTCAATCCCACTCCATTGATGTTGGGCTAGTGCTATTGAAATACTGATGAACTGTCGGTCCACATCCCACTGCCCACTGAAACATATAGTAACCCCCTCATCTAAGTGCCCCTGTTGTACTATGCCCCGAACTAAGGTTGATACTCCATCAAAAGGATACCAACTCATGATCTCATGCCAATCTAATGTATGGACACCTGTGCAATGAATATGTTTGCTATGCTGATACTGGTCCATGATCAACCCCTGAAGCTCTACCTGGTCAATCAAAACATGTTCAAGAAATCTTGCCTCTCTCCCTCTAATGGGAAAAAGTGGGCAAATTGTGCTACAAGCACTGTCTATGTACTCCTGGAGAGGGCTGCTACCTAAAAATGTTGCAGCTCTGCTGGCTACCACTACATTTGTTTGCACCTCATCAATGGGTAGACCCAAAGATGGATGCACTGCCACCTCCCTCGTCTGATAGGAAACTCTACACTCCTCCAGTCCACCAGTGTCCTGCAAAATTTTCTTGTCATACTCCGGCATCTCCTGAAGACACGTGTTTGCAAATACTGCCACCTTGCTAGCTGTCTGTACATCTGCCTGTTCCTCATCAATGGCTAACCCCAAGGGTGGTTGCTCATCCTCCACCATCACGGGCTCAATATGAACCTCCAACTGGCTCTCCCTAGAAGGCTCATCATGCATACTGCGCACATCATCCTCCTCAGCTGACTCATGCTCCACCATATGCTGCTCATGTTGAATCACCACTAGTGACTCATCATCCTGAATGTCTCCCATAGGGTCCACTAACTGCTCATCATATGAATCTGGCCTGCTGTCAATGACTCTACATGACTCATGCTCCTCAGAGGCGTCCTCGTATGAACCCATGGACTCGTCCAAAGAAGAATCCTCGCCCTGAAGGTCAGAAGGAATCTCCACTTGCTCTACCTCTGTCATCTCCTCAGTGTCACTCAAGCATGAGTGGTCAGGTCCCCAAGGTCCCCTACAGATGAAGCAAAGTCCCTTCCTCCTCAACTCATTCCTATTGCATGATCCCCCAAACATGAGTAGCTCCTTCCTTGTCAACTCTCTCTTAAACAACCCAATGTTTTGCTCAACCAACATTTCGGCTAGCTCATAAGTAGTAGGTAAGACCATCTGCTCTCTCCTCCAAATAGACAACAATCGAGACCGCAACTCTCGAAAAATGGCATCACGTCGTCTCATATATGATGACAAGATGGACTGCATGTGTGCTATGACTGTGTCAAGATGATGTTTCCTAATGTTGAAGAAGCATTGGAACAACTATAGGATCAAACCATCACACTGTAGATCAAACATGATTTCGTAAGTCCTAGTTATAGCCATAACTTCTAAAATCTCAAGCTTCTTCCCGAAGGTAGAGCTTGCACTGTGGTTCAAGTCTTGGAAAGTTTCTATTACCAGTTTGAAAACTCTCCTCATAACATCATCATTGCAAGGAGCTATAGGGGTGGTTAGTCTCATGATGTTACTAAGAGAAGATGCAAATGGAATTCTAACCCCTTCACAAGGTTCCTCCAAGAACTTGTGCTGTATGAGAGCAAGCATAGCTGGTTTTAACACCCAAATTAGTTTTTTCCCTTCTAACTAGTTCACTTCGGAGAGGAGTGCATCCAATTCATCCAGTTTGAGGAGGAGTTTCCATGTGACCTTCATGTGTTTCAAATATGTTCCAAGTGTAAGGAGTTTGTGTCCAATATTCGACTGCTTTTGCAAATCACTTGGTTGTTCTTTTTGAAGGATGGCATAAACCCCTCTTGAAAAAGGTTTGTTGTTCTATTTTGCCTCTGGCTACTCTGAAGAGGTATTGCTACTAGAGGGTTTGAATTGTTGTTGACCAAGCTTCTTGAGGATGCCCTTGAGGGTTCCTATGGATCTTTCAAGGTCCATCTTAGAATTATGCCTCTTTTCTTAGCCAATGTCCAACCAATATAAGGTAATTTGTGGCTTTTACTAACCCGCAAACCTTTCACAGATGTTCATCTAGCCAAATAATGAAGATGCCAGTGAATAGATAAACATAGCTCTTATGAGTGGATTGGTTCGTTGTGCAATTATTTGCAATATGTTGTAGGTGATATTGTTGGTTTCACTTGTGTTTGGATGTGGAGAACATAATGTTGTAGACAAGTTTTGGGCTTTTTTGTCTCAACATAACATATATAATACTCAGAGTGTAGAAATAAACTCCAACTAGCAAAATTTGCAAAGTATTTATCCCAAGAAAATGTGTATTAACTACATATTGGAATATTCATCAGTCACTATACCAACCTTCAAATATGTGCACAGAGTAAGAGATAATGAGGGAACCTGATCCAATTTTGAGAGAATATGATAGTAGCTCTTCCTGGAAAAGTGATGGCACACCTCTATTTGAAGTAAGATGCAGGTCCAGCCTCTTCTGCAACTCCAACGTTTAGCAGACAATGAGTAACACAAGCTCCAACATTAAATTCCAGTGATCCATGCAAGCGACAGTCAAGAACTCGACCAATGCAAATGCTCAAATGCCTGGAGCATTCAATGAACTATTAAAAATTCATTGAGGCCCCAAACTCACAGTAACTGCTCTATACGCACAGGTGATGCGCACTCTGTATTATAGTGCTACACACTCGATCTCCTACTCCAACGCCTTATTCAACAAGTAATGTACAACACGCAAGAACAAGGGATTAGATCAACATTTCTTTGTCTAGCAACCTTGGCTCCACAATCAAATTAAGGTCACTACTAAATCTTTCACGCGAAGGTGATTGGAACAACATCTCAGACAACTTACGCATTTTCTGGGCTGTTGAATGCGCACAAGTCTCATTTACATATCAGAGCGATCATGCTACAATGATCTGATAAGTAGGACATACCCCAAATGCAATTCATGCAATTATCATTGCACTATACGTGCTCAACACAACATCCATACTGACATTACATTATCGGAATTGTTCTTTGTGCGCAGATTCACTTGATTATAGCGTAACACGAATTCCACCCACTCTCAAACGTGCCCAAAATTTTCTCATTGATTTGTAACATGCGAAAGAACAACTCAACAATCCATTTGTTGCTTGTATTCAGCTCTTCGGCCTTAGAGAATGCAGTCTTTATAGACTTGGCACTATAATTGACTCGATCCTGGCCACTACGATTTTCCTAGCTTTCAAACCCACGTCGTGGCAATAGATATCGATGAATAGGGACTTAGATGAGAATGGAAGATATGGTAACTTGACCCAGAGGATCAGAGTTATGCGTTGTGTTCATTGTTCTCTGATATATGAGTTCAGTCGACTATTTGTTGATAATGTTGGTAGGCCCCACAAATTTCCTTGTATGAAACACGAACTTCACATATTATAGTGTGGGCCCCTCCAATGTATACGCCCATTCGTGTATGCTGAGTTTTAGGTGAATGCACATCTGTCGAACTTGAAGGGGAAGCACCAGTTGTAATATATGATCGACTCCTCAAGCCAGACCACATTCCTACAATTTGCTCCAACACCGGTTAGTATCCATCGCACACTACTACGTGTTAGTTCGCAGACCATCACTCAGTTCGATCCACTGTACGCAACGGCTTACACACAGTAATCATGGCTCCTTTCACACTGTATACAACTAGTGCAACAATTCACTAGCAATAGTATTTAGCTTATTACATCAATTGATAGAGTCGGTCGATATCAGCCAATTACATTCAGTCGAATAATTTATAAACAGGTGACTTGCAATCAATCAGAAATTTGCCCAACCATGACAAAAAGTCAGCCACAAAGTTACGATGCTTGTGAGATAGATAATCAAGATACAGTTCATCCCAAGAGAACGATTTAAATTCGATTTCTCAGGTGGAAATCTCGAACCCTTCAAATTGGCGTGCTCAACCTCAGCCCTAGTTTGGAATAATATGCCATTGTCACACAATTAAAAAAAATCGGCCAGGCAAAATTAATTTGGGCACTTTAACATTTAATTTGGCCACCTCGGTCCCCTTTTAATAAGAAATTTTGCCAAACCCTTCTAAATAATTCTCATTCTGCTGCAGAAATAGGGTTTTCAACTTCTTCGGAAAACCCCTCCAATAATCGCTGCTACTGAAAACAGAAAATTGCATGTTGAGCCAAGACCAAGGCTTTGATACCATTGTAATATTCCAAATAAAAAAAAATGGAACAAGCACTTCACATAAAATTATCATGCACTTAACAGAAGATTGCCATGTAAAACCCAAACACCAAAAATTTGATAGAAACAATAAAACCACAAATTGCACGAAAATCTCATTAAAAGATCACAACATGAAGAACAATGGGAAATGCAACAACAAAATCCAGCACCGGCCTCCAAACTTAAACAAGAAATCAATCACTACACCTCTGGATTCTGAATTAATCCACCAAGGGGAGATGGTTGCTCGCTCAATCTCTCTAAATCACCTGAGGGTTTCCGTCTTGGGGCTACCAATGGAGTAGAGAACCGAGTTCTCAACCTCTTATACAAGAAACAATAACAAATCCAAGATGTCTCCAAATGACCTCCTCCTCCCATTTTATAGATCTAATGGATAGATCTCCAAGCCTATAGAAGCATCTTATTTTACCATTTTATTAATATTCTAGAAGCTCCTCCATTGAATTTATCTTAAGTGACCTTTTAATTTTATTTTATTTCAATTAAGTCACTTTTGGACCATTTTTTCCAATTTAATTATTTGTCCTTACTTAAATGACTAATTAAAGTCATTTTTAACTAAGGAAAATGGTAAATCGCCCACCATACTCTCTTCGGCCAATGGAAATCACTTTTTGGCATCCCATCATGTAGATCCTCTTGTTCTGGTTCCAACGAGCTATTACACTAAGGTGTTCCATCAATTAATCGCAATAGAATGCCATCTCGAGCATAATTAATTAAGTTAGGCTCCATAATAATGCTAATTTTTGAAAGTTGTCGGAATGCGACGGAATGAAAGGAAAACTGTGCAGATGATGAAATATGCCAAGCAAATGTCATTAGATCCCATAAAAACTCCTCAAAACTCCATCGGAACCCATGATGACATAAACCTACTCTGCTGACCTGGCCATCCCTTGCCCTGGAAATCCACCCTGGTTGTACTATGGAGGAAAATAAATATGGGGACATTACACAGGGTCCATCGAAAGTATGAAACATGGGTACTCCTTGGATGAGGAATTAAATTCCGCATCCAACAAGTGCTCTTGCCCAAAATTTGAGTAAAACCATAAGGAGATAAGTTGAAAAAATAAGATTTTTATTTTTGTTTTTATTTTTATTCTTTGTACTTTTTTACTCCAAAAATGGTGAATCATCCCCCATGGTTGACCTCATCATCTTGAATCCTATTGGTCCTTATAAAGATGATTTTGGCTGCACATTTTTGTTTTGAGGCACATTTTTTACCTCAAAGTTTCTCTAATGTCCTTTAATCAAATTGAATTCTTTTTTATGGGGCAATATGGGCTTTCCATGGCATAGTTGGGTTCCTATGGGGAAATTTGTCCCATAGTTGCCCCAATTTTCAACATCTTCTATTTATACATGTCTAATCAAGTCTAATTTTAGCCTAAAGCCCCTCTTAGTTGTCAAATTATGGGAAAAAACTAATTAAGGTTACAAGCCAACCTCATAGCCAATGTTAAAACATAAGAAAGCACCCATAAGAGGGTTGAAATGATGAAGCATCCATGTGTGAGCCTCCTAGAGGCATGTGTTGAGCTCTTTTGGTGACAAGTTGAGTGGAGAGGTCTCCAAAAATCATCATCTAGGGATTGGCCCCTAGATCTCCATGTAAATCATTGTGTGGACCCTAGTTTTGTGTTTGGGGCACAAAATGGGTCTCATGGGCCTCCTAGTGATAGAATAAGTTGGTTATGCTCCAACTTTGATGACTTAGAAAATGGTGCTAGCCCTCCCATGTCTCAAAGGGTGAGACAAACCTCATATGGGCCTCGGATCAGCTGCCAAACCATGTGTACAGTGTACACTACTAAGTCGGTTGGGGCATGTTGGTCCAAGTGCATCATCTTGTGAATAATGTGGGGCAAAACGCAGAATGTTGTGGTGTTGTAAGTGCCCATTGAATGGAATGATGCTCTACAAGTAACATGAGTCCCATGGCTCTCAACACTTCACCTATAGGGTATAATGTGCTCCTCTAGTCGACTTGGGCCCTAGTTAAGTTTCCCATCTAGTGATGAAAACGCCTGCCAATCACACATAATGTCCAATGTTGCATCTTCACCATCAATTACAATTAATCATTAGTGCATCTAAGTGAACCAAGCTTGTTAGTCAAGGGTAAATTGAGACTTCATATGGGGCTTCTCTTCCAAATTTGGGTCTTTGATCATGTCATAGTGTTATCTCCCTAGGTAGGAGTGGATTATAGATGATCCTATTAGGTGTTCCCAACCCCTAAGGTGAAAGACGTGTCCCTGGTACATCCTTTATTCAATAGGTTGTATATGAATAATGATGAATGGATGAGGGGTAAAGGGGTCTCAAGGCTAAATGCCATAGGTACAAGGATAACAATAATAAGGAAATCTACATATTGGGTATATAAATGTGAAGAGGGAGCAATCGTGGTTACATGAATTACCCCAACCTGTTTTTCCACCCTTCTTTATTTTCCTTTTGCTTTTTCTTGATTTTCTTTATATTATTACTCGAAGCTCTAGGAAATGAGAGCATGTTTTGAATGATGTAAAGCAGTTACTACCCCCTTAAGGTGGGGCAGTTCATCGCCAACTAGAGGTTGGGACGTGACATAGGTTCCTTTAATGATGTGAGTGTCACTCATGGGCCCTAGGAACTAGGGTAATTGCCCGAATGATAAGGGGTAGAGCTCATGTTTGGCTTTTCCCACGTGCTATATTAAATGTCCCAATCATCTTTTGCATTTTATGATATTCGTTTCTTTTGTTTCTTGCTTGTGGCCATGATATTCTTTTAACTTTCTTTTAGTTGCATAAACCTCCAGGGCAACGTTTCCAGGCCCAACCCAAATATGTGGACAAGAGGAGGGGGTGTGCTAGCACTCTGTGGACCCATCGATCATGTGACCCAAAGAAAGAAGATGGTGAATATGGATCATAATGTGCTGAGGGAAGTGATAAACATGGAATGGGAAAATGGGACCACACTACCAAAATCGAGGTTTCCCAAGTAGTGCCCTTCCTAAATCCATGTGCCAATAGGGGAGGTCCCACTGGACTAGGATTGAAGATTAACCCCCCATTTAAGGTGAGGGAACAAAACCACGGTCAAAAGCATTCCTTCTTCCAAGTCACCCAATAATTTATACCAAATGTCCAAATGAAAAACAAGCATAATTTACACAATGAATAACATACCTTTTGGATCGGTTTCACCACCTTCTAACATACATGTGCTCTTGATAAATGGGCAAGGAAGCATATAATTGATACATGTGGTGGAGATAAAGTGGCACATCACATCAACTACAAGGTGGACGTTAAGGGTTGTTGGTTGTCGGCTAGAAGAAGATGATTAGGAGAAAAGTTCTCTAGGGTTACCCACTTTTGGTGGGTAACAAGTTGAATGCATAATATTCAAAACTAGAAAAGGTGACCAAACCGATCCACCCATCAAACCGGTTTTTGAACCGGAACCATAAAAATTGGACTGGTCAGATCTCAATGAATCGATCTTTAAAAAAATACATGGACTAATTAAACTTTTAATGAAAAAAACTAATTTTAAGATTTAAAACCATGATTCCAAACCAATAGAGACAAAATATGCAAAGTTTGTTCATCTATATACCATATAAAGGTGAATATATCAAAATGACACCAAGTGCAATACCTATAGATAACAAAATACATAATTAATGAGCCTCTAAATGGCCTTTGGATTCCAAAAACAATGCTACAAGCTATGGGAAGCTATTGGGCCACATGCCTACTACAAATCTACATATCAGTGATCGACATGATCACTCCTCATCATGATCAAACTTATCACCACTACTAGACATGGGATCATCAACATGAGCTACATAAATCATCTGGCTTAGAGTCTGAGGACTCCTTAGACTTCTCTGCAACCTCAGTAGTAGTAGCAACAACAAAACTAGACATCAAAACTACAAATCACTGATCAACATGATCACTCATGAAACTCATCATTGATTCAACATTACTAGAAATGGGATCAGCAAGAGCTACACAAACATCATCTGATCAAAGTCTTCGAACTTGGATTACTCAACCTTATAATATGGTAAATAAAAAAAGTTTAACATGCCTAACCAATGATTTTTGTTTGAGTGAAGGGTTCATCTCCTCAACCTTATAATATGGTAGAAAAAGTTTAGCATGTCTAACTAATTATTTTCCTTTGAGTGTAGGGTACATTTTTGTTAAGGCCATGGTAGAGGAGTTCAATAATTGATACCGCCAACATCAATGAAGTTCAATGATTAAGGCCACCAACATCAAGGTACTTAAAGGGATTCATGCACTTGATCAAATGTCAATCTCATACCCTCACGCATGACAGAATCAAATGGAAACATTGCAATCCCCAAGATCCTAAAATCCATTAAGTCCGTTGGATTTTGAATGAAATCTAAAATTTTAGTTTATGCATGTCAAATTCAATGAGGTCAAAACCACTCTCAAACATCCCGAGTCATTTCATGGTAATATTAAAAATTTAAGTAAAAGGATTTATGAATTTAACATTACCATTGATTGCTAGCATTGCTAGGGTTGAGATGTGTGAGGCAAATGAGGGGGAAGGCATGTTTTTAAAGGCTTCGAAGGGTTGTTTTTGGAGGGAAACAACCCCTAGTTTCCTTCAAAACTGCTCAAGTATGCCCAAAACCGTATCTTGTGGGGTCTGTGGCTGAGCTAGTAATGAACCAACTAGTTCATGGAAAAACCGACTGGTTCCATCATAAATTGTTCAATTTATGGTTAGTTTGAATGAATCCATAGTCCTTTGAGACTACTAACCAAGTTTAATGACCAGTTTGACCATGACAGCGAATGAACCGGTCGATTTGACTAGTTACCGATTCAACCCGACCGGTTTTGAATATTATGCCTAAACGCAACTGCATGAAACAACTCATTAAATAAATTCCAAGCATCACCAAAACTTTAGATGTGATTTAAGTCACTAAAATTTTACATTTGTATTTACATTATAATATAGCATATTACAATTTTCGTTGGTCCACTCAGTGATATGTACATATTTTATAATTTTGCATATTGCATTTTTTTTTGGTCTACTCAATTATATGTACATATTTCACATATTAGATGAATATAATTAGTTTTTCTCAAAACCAGTCTCAAGAATCAAGACTATCAAAAAAAATGTAAATGAATTTGTTAAAATTGGCAACCATGGCAAAACTTCATGTGGGTCATCTTATTCATGGCTAATAATATTTTTATTAGATTCCTCTCGTCGAGAGGTGTAGGATTGATATAAAGATCATCCAATTCTGATAAGTATTCATGGAGATATGAATTTATTTTGATTATGGAATTATTATCAAGCCGACCTACAACTCATGTAGGCTCAGAGGCCCAACAGTCGCATCTATTCACCCACCAACGTTGTGTATACATATAAGAGGACTTTTCCTCATTTAGACTCACTCATCTCATCACATCTCTCTCTCTACTGCGCAGATATGAGTCTCTTCTCTACTGCGCTGAAATGGGTCTCTCTCTCTCACACATGTGAAGCCGGAAGCTGTTGAATTTGAAGCTGCAACTGCAGAAGTAAAGATTGACTTGCGTGGCCTAGAAGATCTCCTCTTTGGAACTGCGTTGTAGGTTCATCTGAACCTCCTTTGAAAGCCGCAACTTTTGGTGGTGGAATGAAGTCAATCCGACGAACGATTCGCAAGATATCGACTGCCCTAGTTTGAAGCCGGAAACTGCTGAAACTGAAGCTGCAACTGCAGAAGTAAAGATTGACTTGCATGGCCTAGAAGATCTCCTCTTTGGAACTGTGCTGTAGGTTCATCTGAACCTCCTTTGAAAGCCGCAACTTTTGGTGGTGGAATGAAGTCAATCCGACGAACGGTTTGCAAGATATCGACTGCCCTAGTTTGAAGCTGGAAACTGCTGAAACTGAAGCTGCAACTGCAGAAGTAAAGATTGACTTGCGTGGCCTAGAAGATCTCCTCATCTGAACTGCACTGTAGGTTCATCTGAACCTCCTTTGAAAGCCGAAACTTTTGGTGGTGGAATGAAGTCAATCCGACTGTCGGTTTGTGAGATATGGTCTGCCCTAGTTTGATAATGAAGCCGCTAATGCTGATGCTACTGATCTAGGGTTTGCTACTGCTGATATGAATCAGATTTATTGTACTATTTCTCTCTGCTGAGTTATTGAAGATAAAAGAAGATTTGATCAAAGGGTTTCCCCACACATTGTGGGGTTTGTCCCTGGCTAGCTGCCACATCTTGTGTCTCTTGTCTTGGCTTGTTTTCTGTCGATCGTTTAATGTTCTATCTGCACTTTACTTTATGTACATGTGATTGCTAATCGGTGGAATATAATAAGAAAAAAAGTAAACTGTTATAAGCATAGAACATACCATAACTTAACATGGTATCAGAGCTGAGGTGAAGACAAAGCCCGAGCAAGAGCAAGAGCAATCATTGAAGAGAAGATTGGCAAGGCTATCCTAAAAGAACTATGGGGTCCTCAACACTCTTTCCTGCCGAAGACAAGCTCCGTGAGAAAGCTGACTATCACGGATGAAAGATGTCTCTCGATCTAACCCTTGAAGATCAAGGAGTGCTGGACCATGTAAGAGGCAATATTGTTGAGCCTCCATCAAATGCATCTGCTGCTGCCTGGAACAAATGGAAAAATGGAGAAGTCAAAACAATGAAGATCATCCGGGACTCTATCGACAAGTGCTTGGTGGCCTACATCTCTGAACTGGACACCTCCAAGGAAATCTACAATAGACTGGATTGCCATTTGAATGGTATGTGTTCAGGACTACTCTTTTGAACTATAATGTAATTCCTGGTTTCGAGGAATTAATGGCTAGATGCATTCAAGAAGAAACAAGGGAAGAAGTGCAAGAAATGCCCATGCCTAAAGGTCCTCCTGCTGCCTTTTCTTCTCATGCAAAGAGAAGAAAGGACTCACACCGGGACGATGATCAAAATCCCTCTGATGGCAAATCAAAGGAATGACAAATTCAACAGCAAAGGTAAGAGGAGAGCTGGGAATCAAGGAAGAGGACAAGCATTCAAGAAGGCCAAAAATTCCAGGATGTATTAAATGCACCTGACCTCAAAAAGATCCTAGTGTCCATCTCGGGAACGGAAGACAAAGGCTACAAGGTAACCTTCAGCGATGGCAAGGTATGTATATGGAAAAATAATGTTAAAGATGCCTTTACTCTTGGGTTTAGTATTGATTCATTATATCAAGTCGATGGAAGTCTGCTAGGTGTCATGTCTTATGACACATCTCTTCAGTCCGAACTTTGGCATTAGAGGTTTTCCCCCTTTCATTATAAAGCTATACTCGGTGTAAGACAAATGGTGATAGGGATGCCCGAATTCTGAATAGAGAATGAAGGTGTATGTCCAGGATGTGCTGAAGGAAAGCTCAAAAGGGGACCATTCCCCTCAAGACACAGCAAGACCTCTGATATATTACAATTGGTTCACTCAGGCATACCTGAGGTTGGCATTAAGAGGGAGACTACTACACCACATACTCCTGAGCAGAATGGTGTGGTGGGAAGGAAGAACCGCACGATGATGGAAGCTGTCTGGGCCATGCTACATGATCAAAGACTTCTGATGTTTCTATGGGCTGAAACTACAATCACCGTCGTATATGTACAAAATTGATGCCCTCATCAAGCATTGGGTTCCAAGACTCCTAAAGAAAAGTTCACCGCAAGGTGAACAATCTTTCGACTTTGAGGAGCTCTTAAGAAGCCAACACCAGGGAACCGAAAGAAAAGGATGATGAATCAATGCCTGATGGATCTGATAGATTCTCATCCACATGAGCCTTCCTCTTCTAGGAAGAGGCCTTCATGGCTTAGGGGGATACTTGATGATGCTAAAGGACATGCTGCAGCTTGAGGAACCTTCTGTCAAAGTAAGAAACTTAATAGGTATCAAGGATACCTGACCATCATGAGCACGATCATACAAAATGAGCCTTCGTCATTCTCAGATGCCATCAATATGGAAGGATGCTATGACCGAAGAATATGAGTCTATCATAAAGAATGACGTTTGGGAAGTAGTTCCCAGACCCCAGGACAAGACTGTTGTTACTTCCAAATGGCTTTACAAGATAAAGCATGCAGCAGATGGAAGTATGGAAAAGTATAAGGTTCATTTTGTTGCTCGTGGTTTATCCCAGAAGGGAGGTATAGACTATGATATTTGCACCTGTTACCAGATATACGACCATCCGCTTGATCATAGCCCTTGTGGCTTCACAAGGATGGAACCTACATCAGATGGATGTTAAGACCGCGTTCTTGCATGGTTCTATCAAAGAAGAGGTCTATGTGGAGCAACTTGAAGGATTTGAGATTTATGATTGAAAATATCATGTATGCAGGTTGAAGAAGGCTCTCTATGGGCTAAAGCAAGCACCCCGAGCATGGTATGAGAGGATCGATAGCTACTTGATGAAGCTGGGATTCACTAGGAGTGAAGCTGATCCTAACCTTTACTTTAAGGTTGAAGATGACAAGCCTCTCATACTGGTGTTGTATGTGGATGACCTCTTTCTAACAGGTGCAAACCCTCTCATTCACAAATGTAAGAGGGAGATGGCTTCTGAATTTGAAATGAAGGACCAAGGACTTGAAGTGTGGCAGAAGCCAAGGGAAATTTTCCTATCTCAAGGAAAATATGTGGTAAATATATTGGAAAGATTCGGTATGATGGACTGCAAGCCTGTGACTACCTCGAGGATCTTAACTTTTAGAAGTTATATGGTAGTGATGTCGGACCAGACTTGGGAAATGCCTCTGAGTTTCAAAAACTCATTCACATTGATGTTCTTGGTGAACCTCCGTCCGAACATATGTTTTGCAGTTAGCATTGTGAGCTCATATTTGGTTGAGCCTCACTGAATTGATGCCAGGAATCTTCTGAGATGTCTTCAGGACACAATCTCTCATGGATTAAGATACACTGTCGGAGATGTGAGACTACTTGGATATACTGATGTTGATTGGGCAGGCAGTGTGGTGGACCGTAAGAGCACTTCCGGGTACTGTTTCACCTTGGGATCTACTTCGATATCCTGGATGAGCAGGAAGCAGAAGTCGATGGCTTTGAGCACCGCCAAAGCAGGATATATTGTTGCTAGCATAACCTCGTGTGAGGCAGTCTGGTTGCGAAAGCTCTTCAGTGAGCTGTTTGGATTTACATTGGATACCACTGTGATTCTCTGTAACAAGTAGAGGTGGGATTCGATTATTGAGGAATCCCGTATTCGTCGATTGCTCCAGCAGATAGACATCATCTTGGATATGGTAAGTTGATGAGCAAGGAGGCTCCATCGCATTAAGATGATGTACAGGTTGATACACCTTGTCAAAGCCCCGAGGAAAGATCTAATCTGTGATTTTCCCAAACGACTTGGAGTCGGTAAGAAACCCTTGTACAAGGGTCCTGCATGTTGCATACATTGAGCTCTAGGAGCTCTGAGGGCTTGCGGTTCCTACTGAGCAACATATGACCACAGGGTGACTCACCCTCCCCTGGTGGTGCACACTGGAACAAGATGATTCGCTCTCTTGTGGGACAAGATGATTCGCTCTCTTGTGGAACAGGATGATTCGCTCTCCTGTGTAGCAGGATGATTAGTTCTCCTGTGAGGCTTGGATTGATGTGTTCTCCATGGCAGCTTGGATTGATGTGTTCTCCATGGCAATTGTAGCAGGATTGATGTGTTCTCCTGTGAGGCCTGGATTGATGTGTTCTCCATGGCAATCGTAGCAGGATTGATGTGTTCTCCTGTGAGGACAGGATTGATTAGTTCTCCTGTCGAGGCATCCTACCCATGCAGTCTGGGACGCATGGGAAGTACCTCTCATTTGATCAATGAGCAGGGAAATGAAGTTAGGGACCATAGTAGTACCGATGGACGCATCGTTGTAACTATCGTACTCCCTACGCTAGGATGACCTCCATTGATCTGGGATCAATGATACTGGTCTAGGACTAGTGGTAGGAGTTGTACCATACTATCACGCTGACTTCGGGTCGGTTGAGACTGGTCTGGGATCAGTGGTACATACTCTGAGACTGACTTTGAGTAGTGGAGGATGATATTGGTCTGGGACCATTGGAGTTGTACTCACTATGATGCTGACTTTGGGTTGGTTGAGACTGGTCTGGGACCAGTGGTACATACTCTGAGACTGACTTTGAGTCAGTATGATACATCCTCGATCATTTCTTCTTCTTCATAATTCAGACAAAAGCATAGTAGAACAAAACAATGCAAGAGCAGAGCAGAACAAAACAAAACAGTACAGATCAGTATAGGGTAGAATAAGACAAAGCAGAACAGGCAAAATAGAGCAGAGCAGGGCAAGGGTCAGGCTGTACAAGGCAGTGCATTTGATGGATGAATAGTAACGACCGATAGACAGATTGCAGATGAAGTTCTCCATGGTTGAGGGGGAGTGTTAAAATTGGCAACCAGGGAAAAACTTCATGTGGGTCATCTTATTCATGGCTAATAATATTTTAATTAGATTCCTCTCGTCGAGAGGTGTAGGATTGATATAAAGATCATCCAATTCCGATAAGTATTCATGGAGATATGAATTTATTTTGATTATGGAATTATTATCAAGCCGACCTACAACTCATGTAGGCTCAGAAGCCCAACAGTCGCATCTATTCACCCACCAACGTTGTGTATAAATATAAGAGGACTTTTCCTCATTTAGACTCACTCATCTCATCACATCTCTCTCTCTCTCTACTGCGCAGATATGAGTCTCTTCTCTACTGCGCTGAAATGGGTCTCTCTCTCTCACACATGTGAAGCCGGAAGCTGTTGAATTTGAAGCTGCAACTGCAGAAGTAAAGATTGACTTGCGTGGCCTAGAAGATCTCCTCTTTGGAACTGCGCTGTAGGTTCATCTGAACCTCCTTTGAAAGCCGCAACTTTTGGTGGTGGAATGAAGTCAATCCGACGAACGGTTTGCAAGATATCGACTACCCTAGTTTGAAGTTGGAAACTGCTGAAACTGAAGCTGCAACTGCAGAAGTAAAGATTGACTTGCGTGGCCTAGAAGATCTCCTCTTTGGAACTGTGCTGTAGGTTCATCTGAACCTCCTTTGAAAGCCGCAACTTTTGGTGGTGGAATGAAGTCAATCTGACGAACGGTTTGCAAGATATCGACTGCCCTAGTTTGAAGCCGGAAACTGCTGAAACTGAAGCTGCAACTGCAGAAGTAAAGATTGACTTGCGTGGCCTAGAAGATCTCCTCATCTGAACTGCGCTGTAGGTTCATCTGAACCTCCTTTGAAAGCCGAAACTTTTGGTGGTGGAATGAAGTCAATCCGACTGTCGGTTTGTGAGATATGGTCTGCCCTAGTTTGATAATGAAGCCGCTAATGCTGATGCTACTGATCTAGGGTTTGCTACTGCTGATATGAATCAGATTTATTGTACTATTTCTCTCTGCTGAATTATTGAAGATAAAAGAAGATTTGATCAAAGGGTTTCCCCACACATTGTGGGGTTTGTCCCTGGCTAGCCGCCACATCTTGTGTCTCTTGTCTTGGCTTGTTTTCTGTCGATCGTTTAATGTTCTATCTGCACTTTATTTTATGTACATGTGATTGCTAATCGGTGGAATATAATAAGAAAAAAAAGTAAACTGTTATAAGCATAGAACATACCATAACTTAACAGAATCCCTTCAAGCAAAAACGCAATATACCATCCTATTCATTGCATTCTCTCCCACAAGTAATCAAAGACCACATTGCTAATGAATTAAACATAAATTCATTTGTGATTCTCCATTTAAAATTTATTTGGATGCACACTTCCCATACAATTTTTAGTCCTCTATGCTTGTGAATATAGAGAACACACTCACAACAATGTCTAGTTCCTTTGGCCTAAGTAAAAAAATATTGTAAACAATTCATGCAGTTAAAAGAATATCATTATCATTCTCTTCTTGATTATGAATGCAATTAATCCAACAAAATAGCTCAATCAGTGGTTGTTAACTCAATGTTAACAGACATTTAGCTAGTTCCATGCCAGCAAGTGTTTGATTCAAATCCACTTGAGTTAGGTGCACTAGTGTAAAGCCAATGGGTTTACTAGGGATGCCATCCACATGTGGAGAAGCATCATTTCAGTTTCCCATGAGATTTTCCTTAGAAAAGAAATAATGTGTGCAATTAGAACTATTAAACCTTAAAATAGACTAATATAGATTAATGTTAACTCCAGATCTATTAAGCAGGCAGAAACCAATTAATGCTTAAAATATTGGGATTAAGATTGATTTATGCTGGTTTATTTTATTAGTATTATTTTTATCATATTGCTATGGTATTTTTCTTTCATTTCGAGGACCTCAAAATGTTTTTTTAATTTAGTTTATTATTATTACAAATGTATGTTACATACATACACATCTCATCCATACTGGGCGGCAGATGCACCTGGCCATTTTTTATTCAGTAAAAAGCATGTAGTTACTACACAATATTAAATAATAAATTTTTTCTTGCACCTTAACTGGACACCAAAATGTCGCATTGCTTGTACAAGTAAGCACTTTCACTCCCTACGAAAAAACCTGATAGAAAAGACAAAATTGTATTAATATTGTTGCACACGGAAATGGTCCATCAAAATTACTATAAAGGCATATAATTTCAAAAATAAATACTGACCATCTTACTGCAATTTTGCTTGATCACCACCCCACATAACTAATGAATTATTTATTATCAATCTCTCTTCCATTGCGTAGTTATTCCATATAGGTTTCTTAATAGTCATCGAAGAAAGCACTTTTGAAACGTCCAACATAGCTTCAAAAAATACCGAATAGGAAACCCTTTCTAATATACACTCTTGGGTATTGTGCCACTGTGGGAATGAAAATTTATTGTCATCAAATCCATTAATGACATGATACTCAACTAAAACTATTATAAAGAGCAATATGATAAATATGGAGTTCAAGATGGAGTTCAAGATGTAGTGGAGAATCTTATTTAAACTCTACGGTAACAAGAAAACAATGACAAGGAAAGTGAATCTCCATGACTGATATAGACTATCTGTCTATTAACAACACTCGGAACAGTTTGAAAATCAGAGAATAGAACATGAGATTAGGAAGTCCATCACTTAAAATGATTTCTACCTTGAAATACACAAGGTAAAACGAACACCAATCCATTTGAAGCACTGTTGTACGAAAATAAAGATGGTTAGGCTATGAACACATAAAATGTATGTCATGACCATTGCAATCAATTGAATGTTCAAGATTTCTGTAACGAAGGTTGGAAGGTACAAGATAATAACAGCCCTTTGCATAAATCAAGTGTTATAAACCAACTTGTGGCCAATGAATGGAAACTTACTATGGCTTGAGTTATCTTTTTTGTAGCAATTTTTACTACTTCAACCCCTCTCTCTATATACACGCACACACACCTTCTGCTTGCATCTCCATCACATGGAGCTCTCCATTCTGTTTAAATTGAGTGATTGTGAGCATCAGGGACACCTTGTGAGAAACTGTGAGAAAAGTATTTGTTATTTGCTGTAAATTTCAATTTGGAATATTACAGAGAACTTGATTGTTTTGTTAGAAAACCAGAAAGACAGAAAGATTTTCTTGTATTTGATAATTACTTGTGATGTTCTTGGTTTCTTATTAGATTTCCTTTATATCTTCTTTCCTTTTAGTTCATCAAACAATTACCAAAGCAATAGCACATAAATCAATGGGCACTAGATATAGGGACACAGCCGGGGGAAAACCCTCTCAAGGGGAAAACCCAGTCAGTAATTCTTCCTTCAATAGTTTTCCTGAGATAAACCAAGAATCTAGACTTTGACACAAACTTTCCTCCACACCAAGTCAGCCTTCCTCTTCCTTTGCAGATGATCCTATTTGACTGGCAGCAGTAACAGCAGTAGCAACACTATGCAGCACCTTCTTGGATCAAATAACTTCAACTTTGCTTGGGAGACTTCGATCTTGGCCCAATACAACTTCTTGAGGCAGCAGCACCCAACAACAACAACTTTGACTTATAGTTGTTCTAGCAGCAGCAACATGCAACAACTAGCAGGGACATCAACAAGAGAACTTCGATCTTCCAATCTAGGGCATGAGAGAGAGAGAGAGATGCACCAAAATTTCAATTTTCCTTTCTTCCTTCACCTTGACCAAACTCGCACTTCTTTTGCCTTCTTCCTTCACTTCGCACTTTTCCCAGCTTCTAGAGAGATATCGAACTTGCTTGAGATGTTCTCCTCCAAATGAATTCGAATTGCTTCTTTTATAGCCTTTAGGTGAGGTCGAATAGCCCTCCTTGAGGCTGACTTGGTGTGGAGGCAACATATTTCATTTTTGACTCAATACTAAACCTTTTTACATGATTCAAAAGCCCAAGAAGGGTCTCTTTAAAAGTACAATGACTCTATTAACTCAGAATAAATCCTAGAAGTCCTCAATGGGGACTTTGACCTAAAACATGATGACCCAAGCATGAAACCCATGCTTTAATAAGTCATAATAATAATAATAAAATTTATTTTCTTTATTCTTTTGACAAGTACATTGCATGATGACTCAAATACATTAATGAAGACCGAACCTAATTATATTTCCAACACTCCCACTTAACTAGGGAGGTATTCATCATATGACATATACAAATACAAGGAAAATCTCAACTATATGAACCATGAAGAATTTTAGGCACTACAATGCCATGGACTAGATTCCTGACCAGGGCAATCTATCCATTGGTCTCTCAACAGTGTAGGCACCGCAATGCCATGGACTAGATTCCCGACCATAGCAATCTATCCAAGTGGGACTAAGATGGACTCAAGCTTTCATCTTCTCCAGGTACCATCAGGCTTACTTACTAGCCATCAACCCAGGGGTCCAAGTGTGTATCTGTGGTTAGAGCTCTATGTCCAACACCACCCTTCCCACTTCGGGACCTAGACATCAACACAAAGTGTTGGCCAGATGTCCTCCCAAGCAATGCTTCACTCACAAAGCCTCAACACTCCTTGATCCAGCATATCAAGGATAACAAATCTTTCCCAGTCAAACTAATCGGTAACCAGCATGCTATCGAAACCTTCGAGAGATTTACCTGTCCAAACACAACCCCAACCAATAATATACTTTCACATGTACATAATCAAATACAAACCTTTGGGGTCTTTCACACAACTTGATGTTGCTTCTCAACAAAGTAGGACTATCAATCAAATCTTTGACAGAAGATTCCTCAATCATATACTTTCCTTTCCTACTTCACATGCAACAACATATCCTTCAAAATGTATTCTCCAATCAAGACTATGCTATGCCTTCTCTCTCAACTAGGGAGATTTCTTCTATCTAGGCTCCCTCTTAATCTCAGGGAGATCTCTTCTATCCAGGCTCCATCTTTGCTTCTTCTTATTCGAGAATCTTTCATGGCTTCCACCCTTCTTATCAGAGTCAACCATATATCATGCTTATCACATCAAATTTTCTTACGATCAACTTCACGATCTTGAAGATGATGTACCTACACAACTTAGATAGCAAGTACAACCAAAACTATAGAAGCATGAAGTTAGTCATATCAAAATCTTATAATAATAGAAGCATTAGACTTTACAAACATAATCAACAAGAGACTATATTTCAACTTCTTGCCCAAGTTTAGTTAAACCCTAAATCACATCAACAACTCATAATATTCATCTAGGGTTTCAATATTCTTTCAACGATATGACAAGTTCTTTCATATAGCAAACCCTAGAAACAATTCAAACAAGTAATGTGTCTAACAAATATCAAAATTCATATGTTAGATTCCTCACTGGTATTTCATACATATCCTAGATTTCATACAACAACTTCAACAATCATAACAGATCACAACTTAATCAATAACATAACTAACTTCTACTAGGGTTTGATGCACACCCTAGATTACTCATGATCTCAACAATCACCATATAGATTCATAGGTTCCAGATTGTCATATCACGTATACTAGAGAATTTAACTACTACTAGGGTTTAGCTACAAAACCCTAGATTTCCCAAACAACATCATCCTAGAATATCAAACTCAAACAAGGGCTTACATTAAACCCTAAGACTTATGACCATCAATAATTAGGTCAACAGACATATCTAGGAATTCAATATGTATAAGCACATCATATGTTAGATAACATTAATACACAAGGCATATACAAACCTAGATCAAGCTAGGGATTCAACCAATGGACACATACCTAGGGTTTCATTCCTATGATCTCATTCTAAAGACATAACAAGGGTTTTCCTTATAGGCCCAACCAAACCCTAAAGATCTAGGGTTTCATAGCAAAGCAAACCCTACTATATCAAAACTTCAAAGGTTCAAGACTTCAGACAACACCATCCTAACAAGTTAGGGTTTTCATGATCATACCAAAACCCCAAACATGACATCATCAATATATCAAACATAATAGCAATTTCCCAATAACCCTAAGCAGGCTAGGGATTCACACATTGTCAACATACCCTTAGGTTAGGGTTTTTCAGAGAACCCTCTAGGGTTCTATAAGAGCAATCAAGGATGCAAGGAGGGTAGATTTATCAAATGTTGAATTACCCAAAAAAAGAATCATTATGATTCAATATAGCTAGACACAACGATGTCAGTAATAGATTATCAAATGAGTAAACGTTTATTATGAAGAGATCAATGTTTTGTAGTTTAAGACATACCTTTATTCCTTGACAAACCTTGTCTTGTGAGGCTCTCTTTTATACTCCTTGAGGATTTAGCAGATGTTTTCCTAATCAAGGCAATAGAGGTAGAATGGTGATTAGTATTTAATATTACCAAAACTTAAATAAGTACATGAAACCAGAAACTGAAAAGAAATGAGATACTTATCTTTGGGAGATGTTGAGGGTCCCCTCCAAATCTTGAGGGACACTTATAAACTTATAAAAACAATACAATTGTTAAAATAAAAAATACAAAATAGAATCTCTACTACTAAAAACTAAGGACTTAGTAGTGTAAGTCCCTTATGTCAGATTCTTCGGGTTTGGCTTTCTTTAGGTCTTCTTCTTCAACAATATAAGCTTGATCCCTTTCTCTCTTCCTATTCCTTGGATTGTCGAGACAATCACTCTTGTAGTGACCCTTCTTATGGCATTGATAGCATTCTACCTTTGACATGTCTACCTTCCTTTTTGGTCCTTTTGATTCTTGATGTTTCCTCTATAATGAGCAGTATAGGCATTTGAGACTCCTTCAAGGTTGGCAACTATCTTCTTAACTGCAAGCAATCCATAGTTCTTCAAAAGTGGGAGCTTTCTTCCAACTGTTAAGTCCTGAGGCAAATGCACCCCAAGTAGGTGGCAATCCTAATAGAGCAGTGATCACAAGTTCCTTGTCTGGAACAATTTCATCAATGGCCAGAAGATCGTCTCTGATTTTTGCTATTTTCACAAAGAAGGAGGCCATTGTGTCTTCTTTAGTCATCTTTGTGGTCCTTAGTTCATTCTTCAAGCTTGCTACTTGACCAATGTTCTTAATAGTGAATAACTTTGACAAGGCCTAATACATTTCTTGAGCATGGTTAATGTTGGCTATGAATAGGACAAGGTTGTCCTTTACTCCTACCATCAGATTCATGGCCACTAATTCTAATTCTTTGAACTTCACTTTATCAGCATCACTGGAGTCTTTTGTAGGCTTCTTTACTTTTCTTTTGACCAAGTCTAGTACCTTATTCTTTTCAAGAATGAGGTCAAACCTCTTCTTCCAAGACCTGTAGTTTGAGGCTCCTTCAAGTTTGTTCTCTCCCTTGGTTGGGTTAGACATTGTCCTTGAAGATAGTAGACTTCTTCCCTTGAATAATCCTTTTGACTGATTCCTTGATCAAGTAATTGGGACTGCCTTTTTCTTCTTTCTTCACCAAACCTTTGAAACCATGTTAGAAAATCAGAAAGGAAAAAAGATTTTCTTATATTTGATAATTACTTGTGATGTTCTTGGATTCTTATTAGATTTCCTTTATATCTTCTTTCCTTTTAGTTCATCAAGCAATTACCAAAGCAATAACACATAAATCAATGGACACCAGATATAGGCACACAGCCAAGGAAAAACCCCTCTTAAGGGGAAAACCCAGTCAGTAATTCTTCCTACAAAAGTTTTCCCGAGATAAACCAAGACTCTAGACTTTGACACAAGTTTTCCTCCACATCGAGTTAGCCTTCCTCTTCCTTTGCAGATGATCCTATTTGACCTGGTAGCAGTAGCAGCACTATGCAGTGCTTTCTTGGACCCAATATCTTCAACCTTTCTTGGGAGACTTCAATCTTGGCCCAATACAACTCCTTGAGGCAGCAAGACCCAACAACAACAACTTCGACCTATACTTGTTCTAGCAGCAACAAGATGTAGCAACTAGCAACAACATCAACAAGAGAACTTCAATCTTCCAATCTAGGGCATGAGAGAGAGAGAGAGAGAGAGAGAGATGCACCAAAATTTCGATTTTCCTTTCTTCCTTCACCTTGACCAAACTCACACTTCTTTTTCCTTCTTCCTTCACTTTGCACTTTTCCCAGCGTCCAAAGAGATATCGAACTTGCTTGAGATGTTCTCCTCCAAATGAATTCAAACTGCTTCTTTTATAGCCTTTAGGTGAGGTCGAATAGGCCTCCTTGAGGTCGACTTGATCATCTTAAGGTTGACTTGGTGTGGAGGCAACATATTTCATTTTTGACTCAATACTAAACCTTTTTACATGATTCAAAAGCCCAAGAAGGGTCTCTTTAAAAGTACAATGACTCTGTTAACTCAGAATAAATCCTAGAAGTCCTCAATGGGGACTTTGACCTAAGACATGATGACCCAAGCATGAAACCCATGCTTTAATAAGTGATAATAATAATAATTCTTTTCTTTATTCTTTTGACAAGTACATTACATGATGACTCAAATACATTAATGAAGACCGAACCTAGTTACATTTACCATCATGTTTGGCCCGAATCAATGTCATAATTCTATTCAAAGTTCCAATGAAGAATTGAGATGATCCATCTAGATATCTCCCCCTTGTCTCACATTTATTCAATGGGCTCGAGATAAATTTCACAACTATCTTATGCCGGTTCAACCATGAAAATGAATAATAAATCTAGGGTCCTTGTTTCTTGATAGTCCTAGAGAATATATGTTAAAAGTCTAGGAAGATTTTTCAAGTTGATCCTCTAGATTCTCCTCCTTATCTTGCATATATTAAGTTGGTTTGAGATCAATCTTAGAAGTATTTTTGCTGGTTCGACCATGAAAATGAATATTAATTCAGGATTTATGGTAAAATTTCTATTAATATACAGGCATATACATTGCTTCCGAAAAAAATGGTAAATGGGTGATTTGCACATGTCAACCTTTTTGAGGTCAATCAGCTTGATCACAAATCCTGAGTCAAATCCCTCTAGCTAGTTGAGAAGGGATGGAGTTCCTGGTAAATTTCCTTGACAAACATCTCATGCCTTTACTATCTATTGGGTGGAGATCATAATTTTGTACAAATAATATAACTTTTGGGAAAATCTCCAGAATACTTAAGTTTTTTCAGTCTCGACCTGGGTTTCAAGATGAATATTTGGATAACCAAAACCTCAAAGATTTTCACTCTAGACTGTCTACCCTTCTCATCAATATCACAATTTGTTCCAACTATAATGGGCAATTCTGCTATCAACTTTATAGTAATTTAAAGTCATTAAAACTCCCATCCTTTATGTGATCAACATATTGTTGTCTCCTAGTATTTTCAAATAAAATTCTAGGGAAGGAGCCTCCAACTGCATGGTTGTGTCCACAGGATGTTACTGACACCTACCACTAAGTGCATCAAAATTAAATTGTTTTAACCTGGTGTTCTTGTACTTGCGACCAGTGTCTGAAAGGAAAAAATGGTTTCCTTCTCCCTTGTTGCATTCATTGCCAGGATGGAATACACTACCACAACAGAGTAACCAACTATCCTTGCATTGTCTTGAACCTTGACCAGAAAAGAATCCACTAGAATTGCCATCCACCAATGAATTTGATCATCTCCAATAGGCCATGATCATTGTTATTGGAAAATCTAGCACCTTAGTACAAAGCTTCACTAAGCAATCTAGATTGAGAGCAACAATGGGAGAGTTACCACTGTCACTTTAGCAACTACTCCCCTCTCTCTTGTGGTTGGATACAATCCCCACAAGGAAAGCATCCTCAATTGATCTTAGGGATCAAGTAATTCAATAAGACTTAAGCCAAATGCCCTCTAAGGGTTCTACAACAATATTCACTCAAGGGCAAGTATGCAATTTAGGTGATTTACGATGTAAATTTGAAAGAACGAGTTCAAATGTCTTTATGGCTAAATCTAGAGGGTTTAGTGTGACCAATAGAGGCTAAAAAGGATTCCCAAAAACATACAATAAAAAAATTACACTTTGTTGTTATAAACTAGGGTTTCGATCAACAATTTACAACATGCAAATATTTTATAACAGAAATAAGAAAACATCCCCGGAATATATGATAAACGAGTGTAAAATTAGGGCTGATCAGTGAGGAAAAAAGAGAATAAATTACAACAATTTTCAATGGATGAAAAAACATATAACAACAATATAAACCCTATACATTGGCCTTAATTTATGGTCAGAAAAATGCACATAAAATGATATTTTTACCTTTCCAAATGAATGCATGCAAGGTCTTTCTCAAGATCTTCTGAAAGATTTGTCTTCCATGAACTTTACATCTCGCCTCACTACAATCTTTCTGCTACTAGGAATGTAGATCCTGTATGCCTTTGAGATCTCGCTATACCTTATGAGGAACCCCTTTTCTGCAGTCTGATCCAATTTACTGCACTTTTCATCTGGTATGTGACAGTACGTCACACTCCTGAATATCCTCAAATGACTTACTTCAGGCTTCTTTCCTGTGAAGACACCCTATGGCGTTTTCTTCCCCAATGCTCTATGAGGTGTTCTATTTTGAATGTACACCGTTGTGTTGCATGCCTCTGCCCATAAAAGTCTAGGCAAATCCTGGTCATACATCATAGCCTTTGCAGCCTCAACTATTGTTCTGTTCTTTCGTTTTGCTACTCCATTCTGCTGAGGATTAATGGAGTTGTCCATTCTCTTTTGATACCTTCCTTTGCGCAAAAGTTTGTGAAGTCTTTATCTGTGTATTCTCCACCATTATCTGAGCATAACACCTTGATCATTTTCCCTGTTGTGTTCTCTACAAGAGCCTTGAACTCTTGGAACCGATCAAAGACCTCATCTTTGGTCTTCTTGGAATGATCATCAATAAAGGGGATGAAATATTTGCCACTGCTAAGAACTCTAGTGTACATAGGACCACAAATATCTGATTGTATCAATCCCAACATGCCATTTGCTCCGCTGTCACTTCTAGGAAATGTTGCCTTTGCGTACTTCCCAAGTACGCATCCTCTACACACATCATCGTGCTCTGTGCTGAGAACTGGAACTCCTGTTAGAGTTTCTCTAAGCATCCTAAGTGCTCCATGGTGTAAATGTCCCATCCTCTTGTGCCATAGTTCGTTCAACTCCTTCCCACTGCTATTCTCACTGCCTATTAGTGCCATTGGAGAATCGAGCTGCAATTTGTATAACTTATCGCTCTAAGCTCCAATCTGTCTCACATTCTTCCAACTAGAGTGTTTGACATACACTTTCTTCCCCATGAAGTGTACATCATACCCCTTGTCTTGCAACTGGGACACTAAAATCAGGTTCATACTCAATCATGCAGTACATTAGTAGCATTGGTGCAGGTTCCTGTTTCTGTCTGAAATTCTATGGTGCCTCTCCCTACCGGAGTACATTTAGTTATGTTATCCATAGTGATCTGGAAGTTCATCTGCTCCTCCTGATAGCTAGAGAAATATTCTCTAACTCCTATCATATGAGCTGAAGTTCCACTATTAATATAGTAGACACCAGATGATGCTGAACCTAACAAGCACACGAATTCATCCTCCAACCTAGAAGATAATTCTGAGGCTTCCTAACTATTGATTTTGTCCGTGATTTTCTGTGTTATTTCTCCTTTCCTTCCTGATATTATTCTGTACCGGCAACTTGCTGCAAAATAACTGCGTCCCAGCTGAAGATCTGTGCTGCAAGGAAAACACTGTTGCTCCCTCTGCCTATGGTAATCTTTGATCTGGAAATTTCTTTCTTTGTCACTCTCTCAGAGAAATATTTTTTTCCAAAAAAAATGACCTTCCTGGCCAAAGGAACTGCGCTGCCTCTAAGGGTTTCGAACTGCTGCCTATGCAGAGCTTCGAAATTCCTCTTCCCTTCTGCCACTAAGCTCTTCGGCTTCCAAGCTGTGCTCTAATAGCATGTGAAAATCCCAAAACTCGGAATCCTATTGCAACAACTGATAATATTTCTTTTATTTGTTAAATTAATTGAACAAATTATTTGCAATTCCCTACGACAAATATCGAAATATATACACTACAACCTTCACAAAACAAATACCGCGGAAGAAAATAAATGCTAGAAAAATTAGAGAAATTCTAGCACACACATAAAGATATTGACACAGTTATTTTTGGACAATTGTCCCTGGAAAAACCCAATGTGGGAAAATCAGTGCAGCAGATGAGGGTTTCTTTATTAATTCTTCAGCAGTAATTCAAGTACAAGAATTCAGACAACAAAACAGAGGAAAATACTGAGAGAAATTTAGAAACAAATTTCTCACTCTATACAGTGACTCCTTGACCCCAAGATGGACCCTTTGCCCATACGTAGGTGTCTCTACGTCACCCTCTGCGCATTTCTCTAGCGGACTGCGTCTCTCCCTCTCTCATGTCGTCTCCTCCTGAATTTGTCCTGCACTTCTCGGACCACTGCTGATGCCCTCTCTCTCTCTCCCCTACAACTCACCCATTGGCTTTATCTCCTCTGCTAAACTTTAGCCACTGAGAAAATCGATCTACCTGGGCAACTGAGTAACTGCCTTGGTGTCGCAAGTGTGTTCTCCAACCCCCATCCAATTTCTTCTTATAATGTCTTGTTGAAACATCAACGACTGTTAATTTTAGGTATGTTCTATGCTAGAGAAATTTATTTCAATTTTCACAGTTAGCTCATTATCTTTTCCAGATTAGCAATCACATCAGCATTAAAGTAAATTGCAGATAGAACATAAATATAAATTGTAGAAGACAAGCCAAGACAAGAGGACACAAGATGTGGCGCTAGCCAGGGACAAACCCCACAATGTGGGGAAACCCTTGATCAATTCTTCTTTTATGTTCTTCAAAGTTCAGCAGAGAAAGAGAGAGAGAGATAGTACATTTACAATAGAAGTCAACACTTTGACTTATCTAGATAAGAGCATAGATCATCTCTAAGAAGATGATACATGAGATCAGTTAAAGACATGCTGCTTCAACTGATTCTCCAAGGTGACTCCTTCACCTATTGTTGCACTGCATTTCGTCATCATGCTGCACCTCACCGTGCTGCACCATGCTACACCCATCATCACTGTACTACATTATGAGCCATTGCTGCACCATGTTGCCTTCCCAGCAGTTCTGGCTGTTCCTTGCAGTTCCGGCTGTTCTCGGCAGTTCCGACAGTTCCAGCTGTTCCGACTTTTCCGGCTTTTCCAGCAATTCCGACTTTTCCGAAAATTCTGGCTTTTTCGGCAGTTCTGGCTTTTCCGGCAGCTCCGGCGTTTCCGACTTTTTCAACAATTCCGGCTTTTCCCACAGTTTCGACTTTTCCGGCAATTCCATCTTTTCCAGCTTTTTCGGCAGTTCTGACTTCTCCAGCAACTCCAGCTTTTCTGGCAGTTCCGGCTTTTCCAGCTTTTCCGGCAGTTCCGGCTTTTCCGACAGTTTCGGCTTTTCCGGCTTTTCTGGCAGTTCCAACTTTTCCGGATTTTCCAACAGTTCCGACTTTTCCAGCTTTTCTGACTTTTCTGGCTTTTCTGGCAATTGTGGCTTTTTCGACAGTTCCGGCTTTTCTAGCTTTTTCAGCAGTTCTAGCGTTTTTGACTTTTTCGGCAGTTCCGGCTTTTCCAGCTTTCTGGATCAGGGCAGCGTTATCCCTTAGGATCTCTCCTCCTACTAAAACCCAAAGACAAGTAGAGAGAGGAAGAGATCCCAAGTGTGTGTTGAAATGACTTGAAGTCCTCTATATT
This sequence comes from Pinus tabuliformis, assembly GCA_031772625.1. Classification (NCBI taxonomy): domain Eukaryota; kingdom Viridiplantae; phylum Streptophyta; class Pinopsida; order Pinales; family Pinaceae; genus Pinus; species Pinus tabuliformis. The sequence goes on along the minus strand of CM062807.1, from coordinate 32,732,527 downwards.
TATACTAAAACGTAGATGATGAATAGGCATGTCTATTGGGCTTTTGAGCCTACTCAAGTTGCTGGTCGGCTTGATAATAATTCCATAATCAAAATAAATTCATAACTCCATGAATACTTATTGGAATCAGATGATCTTTAGATCAATCCTACACCTCTCGATGAGAGGGATCCAATAAAAATATCAGCTGCCATAAATAAGCTGACCCACATGGAGTTTGGCCCTAGTTGCCAATTTTAACACTCCCTCTCAACTAGGGAGAACTCCATCTGCTGATCCATATGTCCGACTGTACTGTCTTTGCCATCAGTGCCCTGCACTGCTCTGCTCAGCTCTACACAGCTCTGCTGTCTCTGCTCAGCTCTGTTGGCTCTGCTGGCTTTGCTCAGCTCTGTTGGCTCTGCTCAGCTCTGCTGAACCATGAAGAAGAAGAATTGATCGAGAATGTCTCATACCATTCTCCACTGACCCGAAGTTAGTCTCAGAGTGCGTACCACTGGTCCCAGACCAGTCTCAACCGACCCAAAGTCAGCGTCATAGTGGGTACCACTCCTACCACTGGTCCCAGACCAGTATCATTAGTCTCAGAGTGTGTACCACTGGTCCCAAACCAGTCTCAACCGACCCGAAGTCAGCGTCATAGTATGTACCACTCTCACTGGTCCCAGACCAGTGTCAACCGACTCGAAGTCAGCGTCATAGTATGTACCACTCTCACTGGTCCCAGACCAGTCCTCCACTGACCCGAAGTCAGTCTCAGAGTATGTACCACTAGTCCTAGACCAGTCTCAACCGACTCGAAGTCAGCGTCATAGTAGGTACAACTCCTACAATTGGTCCTAGACTAGTATCATTGATCCCAGATCAATGAAGGTCATCCTAGCATAGGGAGTACGGTAGATACTGCGATGCGTCTATTGGTACTACTATGGTCCCTATCCTCATTTCCCTGCACATTGATCAGATGAGAGGTACTTCCCATGAGTCCCAGTCTGCATGGGTAGGATGCCTCGACAGGAGAACTAATCAATCCTGTCCTCATAGGAGAACTTATCATCCTACTACACAATCGCCATGGAGAACACATCATCCAGGCCTCACAGGAGAGCTAATCATCCTGCTACATAATCGTCATGGAGAACACATCATCTAGACCTCACAGGAGAACTAATCATCTTGCTACATAATCGTCATGGAGAACACATCATCCAGACCTCACAGGAGAACTAATCATCCTGCTACATAGTTGCCACGGGAGAACTAATCATCCCGGCCCACAGGAGAACTAATCATCCTGTTCATAGCGCACCACCAGGGGAGGGTGAGTCGCCCTGTGGTCGTATGTTGCTCCAGTAAGTACCCCAAGCCCCCCCAGAGCTCAATGCATGCAACATGCAGGACCCTTATAAGAAGGTCTCTCAACGACTCAAGTCGTTCAGGAAAGTCACAGAGTTGACCTTTCTCGGGGGCTTTGACAAAATGTCTGCGACTTGTACATTAGTCTCAATGCGATGGAGCCTTCTTGCTCATCGACTTACCATATCCCGAATAAGGCAGTATTTGATGTCTATCTGCTAGAGCAATCATCGAATACGGGATTCCTCAATAATCAAATCCCACCTCTAGTTGTCACAAAGAATCACAGTGGTATTCATCATGTGTACAAACAACTCACTTAAGAGCTTCTGCAACCATGCAGCTTCACACGAGGTCATACTCGTCTCTATGTATTTGGTCTCGGCAGTGCTTATAGCAACCGATTTCTGCTTCCTGCTCATCCATGATATCGAAGCAGAATCTAAAGAGAACCAACACTAAGAAGTGCTCTAGTGATCCTCCACACTGCTTGCCCACTCAACATTCAAATAATCATGCAGTTTCATATTTCCGGCAATGTATCTCAATCCATGAGAGATTGTGCCCTGAAGATATCTCAGAATATTCTTGGCACCAATCCAGTGAGGCTCAACCAAATGTGAGCTCACCATGCTAACTGCAAAACATATGTTCGGACGGAAGTTCACCAAGAACATCAACGTGAATGAGTTTATGAAACTCGGAGGCATTTCCCAAATCTGGTATGACGTCACTACCATATAACTTCTGAAAGTTAAGATCCTCGAGGTAGTCACAGGCTTGCAGTTTATCATTCCACATTCAGAATCCAACTCCCTCTTACTTCTTCAAATGAGAGGGTTTGCACCTGTCAGAAATAGGTCGTCCTCATAAGGTGCCAGTATGAGAGGTCTATCATCCACAACCTTCGGGTAATAGTTTGGATCGGTTTCACTCCTAGTGAATCTCAGCTTCATCTGATAGCTATCAATCCTCTCATGCTACGCCCAGGGAGTTTTGCTTCAAGCCATAGAGGGCTTTCTTTCACCTACATACGTGAGATTCCTGATCATCAATCTCAAACCCCTCGGGTTGTTCCAAACTTGTGGACCTGCTACATGAGGGGAATGGTCCCCTTGTAAGATTTTCCTTTGGTACATCTCAGACATGTACTTTCATGTTCTTTTTGAATTCAGGCATCCTTGTCACCATCTGACTCACAGACCTTCGGTGCTATGTGTTAATAGACATGGTCCCTAGTGGACTTCCTGCAACTTGATACAACCCTGAACTCAAAAACATCTTTGAAAATTCTATTTTCAAACACATACCTTTCCATCGATGAGTGCCACCCTGAAACCTTTGACTTCCATTGTTGAAATGGACACCAGGTTCTTCTTGCGATCAGGTACATAAAAGAGATTTTGTAAATGAATTGAGTTACCCTCATTCAATTGAGGGATAACATTCCCTACACCCTTTCCGAGATAGGTGGCATCGGCTCCAAGTATAATCCCACGATTGTTTCTATCTCTACCAAATTAGAGAGTGCACCCATCTATCCGATGAAGTGCCTTGAAGCACTACAATCAATAAGCCAGATTCCCAAAGAATCTGAAGGAGAGGGCCAATACAAGATAACACTTCTTTATCTTATCAGAAACAACATTTGATTCTTCATACCTGGGGTTCCTTGCTTTCTTTGAAGAGTCGACCATTTCCTTGATGACCTGCATTACTTGTCATTCCTTTGATCATTGAAGATGTCCCTAGAATGATTGTTATCTTCATCAAGAGATGTGTCTCTGCCATTCAGACACTCCTTCGCATAATGGCCGAACTTATTGCAACCAAGGCATCCACCTTTCCTTCCACCCTTAGATCCGAACTTCCCAATGAAGTGATCTTTAGGTAGGCCATCAGAAACTTCTGCTGCACCATTCTGATAATATTCTTTGCTTCGACTTCACCCTTGGTGAATTTGAAGAGGGATGAGGAATCCACTGATCCTTTTGTCCTTTCCCAACTGTCTTCGGTAACTGCTCTTTCACTCTTGCTTGGGCATTGTCTTCACCTCAACTCTGATACCATGTTAATTTTAGGTATGTTCTATGTTAGAGCAATTTATTTCAATTTTCATAGTTAGCTCATTATCTTTTCCAGATTAGCAATCACATCAGCATTAAAGTAAACTGCAGATAGAACATAAATATAAATCGTAGAAGACAAGCCAAGACAAGAGGACACAAGATGTGGCGCTAGCCAGGGACAAACCCCACAATTTGGGGAAACCCTTGATCAATTCTTCTTTTATGTTCTTCAAAGTTCAGCAGAGAAAGAGAGAGAGAGAGAGAGAGAGTACATTTACAATAGAAGTCAACACTTTGACTTATCTAGATAAGAGCATAGATCATCTCTAAGAGGATGATACATGAGATCAGTTGAAGACATGTTGCTTCAACTGATTCTCCAAGGTGACTCCTTCACCTATCGTTGTACTGCATTTCGTCATCATGTTGCACCTCACCGCGCTGCACCATGCTACACCCATCATCACTGTACTACATTATGAGCCATTGCTGCACCATGTTGCCTTCCTGGCAGCGCCGGTTGTTCCCTACAGTTCCAACAGTTCTAGCTGTTCTCGGCAGTACCTACAGTTCCGACAGTTCCAGTAGTTCCGGCTTTCCCGGCTTTTCTAGTAGTTCTAGCTTTTCCGACAGTTTCGGCTTTCCCGACAGTTCCGGCTTTTTCGACTTTTCTGGCAATTCCGGTTTTTCCGGTTTTTTCGGCTTTTCCGGCAGTTCTGGCTTTTCTGATAGTTTCGACTTTTTCGACAGTTCCGGCTTTTCCGGCAGTTCCAACTTTTCCGGCAGTTTCGGCTTTTCTGGCAGTTCTGGCTTTTTCGGCTTTTCCAGCAGTTCTGGCTTTTCTGGCTTTTCCGGCTTTTCTGGCAGTTTCGACTTTTCCTGCTGTTTCGACAGTTTCGGCTTTTTCGGCTTTTTTGGCAGTTCCAGCGTTTTCGGCTTTTTTGGCAGTTCCGGCTTTTTTGGTAGTTCTGGCTTTTCCAACAGTTCCGGCTTTTCCAGCATTTTTGGCAATTCCGGTTTTTTTAGCTTTTCCGACAGTTCCGGCTTTTCCAGCTTTTCCGACTTTTCCGGCTTTTTCGGCTTTCTGGATCAGGGCAGCGTTATCCCTTAGGATCTCTCCTCCTATTAAAACCCAAAGACAAGTAGAGAGAGGAAGAGATCCCAAGTGTGTGTTGAAATGACTTGAAGTCCTCTATATTTATACTAAAACGTAGATGATGAATAGGCATGTCTATTGGGCTTTTGAGCCTACTCAAGTTGCTGGTCGGTTTGATAATAATTCCATAATCAAAATAAATTCATAACTCCATGAATACTTATCGGAATCAGATGATCTTTAGATCAATCCTACACCTCTCGATGAGAGGGATCCAATAAAAATATTAGCTGCCATAAATAAGCTGACCTACATGGAGTTTGGCCCTAGTTGCCAATTTTAACAACGACCAAGATTAAAACATAATAGATGGCTAAGATTAACTAGAACTCGATCCATGTCTTTTTCTAGAAGATTCTCATCATGACTTAATTAATACCCTTTAATTAATCATATTTCCTAAGTTTTAAACTTAGGAAACATTAAAAAATGATTAAGTCGTCTCTTAGTGGAACTTTCAGAAACGATTTCTGGGTTTTGGAGAGTACATGTATTCTAGCCTCTCCACCAAATTTTGTGGCTAGAACACATCCGATGCTACAGAAACTAACAAGGAACAACTTTCAAGGGCATCATTAAGAACTCTCCAAAGATCTTGAAGACAAAAAGAAGGTTGGAGATATTATTCAAGTAAGTATCGCATTATCTCATAATGGATAAATCTTCAAGTCAAGTAAGTTCTTTCTACAAGGAGAGCAACAAGCTCATAGGGGAAATAAACTATCTAGCATGGAAGAAGAGGATTGACTTGATACTCACAAAGCAAGATGTAATGGGATATGTTACCGAAGAAATTACTGAACCAACAAAGGAAAGGACACAAGAACTAGCAAAGTACAAGAAAGGGGAAGTAAGGGCACAAAGGATCATAGTGGAATCAATCAAGGATTCTCTTGTTCCATTTGTAGCAAACCTAAAGACTTCCAAGGCCAGGTACAACAAGCTAGGGAATTTGTACTCTTTAACTACAATGGGTCAAAAGATGTTGTTACGGAACAAGCTATATGGAATGAAGAAATCGAAGGATGAGGATAAGGCATCCTTCCTCATTAGAGTCTCTCAATTAAGGGACCATTTACAAGGACTTGGGGAGCCAATCATTGACTTGGAAGTAACCATATGTGTGTTGAATGCATTTCCATCAAAATAGAGCAACTTTGCAACAAGTATATACTCCAAGAAAGATTCAACTCCATTTGATGAGTTATGGGAACAATGCATACTAGAAGAATCAAGGATCAAGGTAAAAAATGACATTGGATCAGATGAGCAATCTCAAGCAATCCTAGCCCAAGTCAAGACGATGAAGAAAGGGAAGTTTGGCAAGTCCAAGAAGAAAGATATGCCCAAGGTGCAATATTTTGGATGCAACGAATTTGGACACTTTAAGAGGGATTGTCCAAACAAACAGAACAATAAAAGAAAGGAATGAAGTGAAGCTCATGTAGCTAAAGCAGTGGGAGAACCTAAAAATAAGGTAAAGAAGGAAGAGGTGAAGGATCTTTACTACTAAAGAAGGTTCTCTGGCTTCTAGGTTCTCTATGAATGTTTTTCTTTTAATTGATATGTTATGCATAAGCATCATAGGATAGAAGCATATGATATTAGCATTATGTTGGTTGGCAGAAATCATCTAGGATAGAATGTTAGACCATTTTGCGTATTGTTCATCCAGATATTATCTAACACTATGTTAGAGGTTGTTATCTTGCTTGAGGGGATCATTGTGATCCGGGAAGGACCATTATATTAAGAAGTCCTTGCGAAAGGCATTATGACAGGAATATTATGTATTCTATGTAATGTGGAAACATGCTCATAAAAGGGATGAAAGGTTGCAAGATGATAGCAAGATGATTGGATGAAAGCATAGGAATGTATGTTTAACTTTGGATAAAGATTCATATATGTAAAAATCTGGTGAAAGAAAGTTGGTTATGAAAGTTATGCTCAAGTATTTTTGATGTTGGAAAATAATAGGGTTTGACTTACTATGTGTAAAGAAATTAGGGCTTTCTCTAGAAATATGTACATGATAAGTTTAACATCTGGTATAATCTCTATAATAAAAAGTTGTAACTTGGTAATCAAGTTCGATCCTTGGGCACTTTGATGCAAGAAGGAAATATCAAGTGAAGATGGTCGATGAGGATGTTGATGGTATGATAAGATCACCATGGTGAGGTAAGTCTATTTCATTTTGGTTTGGTTATCTAGTTAACATATTATTTTTCTACCTAGTAGAATGGTGCAGGAATACATGATGTCAGTTGAGGCAAAGTCAACTGTATGGTTGAAAAGTATTGAAGGAAGCTCAATATGTGGAATCTGGCTACTATGAAGTTGAGATGAGTCCATATTGGGATTGAAAGGGTAGCTGTGCGAGAAGATAACCTAAAGGTCAAGGAAGATCACTTTCATATTGAAGATTGGGAAGGCCATATTCAATGCCTTCATGATTGAAGAAGAAAGTGATGAGCAAGGAAGATGACCTGGATCGTGTCACAAGAGAAAAGAGTGGAGATGGTTCCATGTTACCTCAAAAAGAAGCAGACTCGAGGCAAGAGATGTGAAGGAAAGAGGGAACCATGTAGCTATAAAGAACCGATAGTTGATACTCTCATGAATACAAGCAGTGAGGCTTGTGGTGTTGACTTCAATTAGTGAAAGGAAGGATCCTCTGGTTTAAGAGGGAGCAAAGGAGTCTCCTTGAATAGGATCAAGGTTCTATTCTTAGGATTAAAGGAGAATAGGGATGTACTCTTTGGTTTGAGAGGAAGTGATGTTGGACATTAAATGTGCATTCTCTTCTTTAGGTGGTGAAGAAAGAATGATGGAGGATTGGATAAGCATCTGTGGTTTCCTTGAGGATAGACCATCTAAGAAAGGAAAGGGGACCGATACTTCTTGAGGATTTGAATCCAAGGGAGGCAGTAGTCCTGAGGACCAACACTCTTTGAGGATAGGACAGGAATCCAAGAGAAGAATGGTCGAAGAGGACCGATATTCTTTGAGGACTCAGGGATGGAGATCCAAGATAAGAATAGTCCCAAAAGGACATACCTTGTGGACATTCGAATGGGGTATGTACCTTAGAGAGGTAGTGTGGTATCACACATAAATCCTCCCAGCATAATGCTCTCGAATTAAAGAAGAGCTTGTCTAGTTAGGCCTCAGGGATAGTGCTAGTCATGATGATGATGCTTACAATATGGCTTATCAATTTGACTCTTCTTGAGAACTCTTCAGTTTGAGATATGATGTTGTACTGATTGTACAATTATGAACACCTCCCTAGTTAAGAGGGAGTGTTGAGAAATGTAACAAGTTTCGGTCTTCATAATTATTGTGCTCATTTCAATATGTATCCTATGTAACAAACAAGAAAAGAAGAAAGAAAAATATTGTTATTAAAGCATGGGTTTCATGCTCATTATTGTTGGCCTTCTTGGTAAAAGCATGTTCTTTGTGCTTCTAGGGTTTGTTAGGTCTTAGGATTTATTTTCTTGAGTCAATGGAATCAACATCATGTTTATAAGACCCTTATGGGCAATTTGAAATTGTAAAAAGAATTAATTTTGAGTCTAGAAAGTCTTGAAATCTCCAAGAGTACAAGTCAGCCCTAGGATCCTCAAGTTGGCCTAAAGGAGGGAATTTAACCCCTTGAGAAGGCTATAAAAGGAAGTAGTTCGACCTATATCTTGGGAGACTGAAATATCTTGTCTTTGGGGTCTATCTCTACACACATGAAAAATTTTGGAGTTGCTAGGCTGCAGTAGAAGGCTGAAATTACAGGTTCGAGTTGTTCGAGGACAAAGTGCAGAAACTAGTAACTGGAAGAGGGAAAACCCTTGTCTAGACCTCGTTGACCTTGGGAGAGTTGTCTTGCTCTAAGTAGGTATCAGAAGGAGGCTATATTAGGGTTTCCAAGAAGCTACTAGGATGAAGTAGCTAGGACGAAGTTGTAGATCGAGTAGCAGTAGGTAGGAAATCGAAGTTGTTGAAGCTGGTAGGTCGAAGTTGCAAGGAAGAAGCAGTTTGGTACAGAATCAAGAAAGGACTTGAGAAAGGGTTGACTTGGTACTGGGAGAAGGACTTGGTCTAGGGATTAGGTCTTTGTATCTCATTTGAAGCAGATTCTAAGAAGAGAAGATTTACTGGGTTTTTTCCTTGGAGGAGTTTTGCCTTGGCTGAGAGCCTATATCTGTGTCCTCTTTTGTTGTTGCAGTTTCTTGATATTGTTTGATGAACAAATCTAACTAAAGAACATAAAGAAGATAACTAAGATTCACAAGCAAGTATCAAGGTTAAGAAAATAAGATATAATAAGCTACCACTTTACATTTTTATAATAGTACTCTGCTTCTACAATGTTGAGTGCAACGACCTTTGCTTACTGTTCATCCAAGATATCATAGCAGAGCCCAAGCTGAAGCATACTCCTGAGGTACTTTTCCTATCCTCAACACTTCCAACCCAATTTTCATTTGTGTATCCCAAAAAGTTGTACATCCCTGTTTGCAATATATCTCAAGCCATAATTCACAGTACCACGAAGATATCTCAGAATGTGCTTTGCTACAATCCAATGCTCATCCCTTGATTTAATCTGTAACTGGCTCAACGTGTTCACAACAAAGCATATGTCCAGTCTAGTGTTAACCAAATACATTAACGAACCAATCAGTTACTAGTACATAGATGGATCTACCAATCTGGAGTCGAAGCCTCTTAACTTCTTTAAGTTAGTCACCATGAGTGTCGCCATGGGTTTGCAGTCCATCATACCAAATCTCTGGAGGATCTCTAACACATACTTCCCTTGACCAAGGAAGACCTCGCCAGGTTTCTACCATACTTCTAGTCCCAATTAATAATGCATCAACCCAAGATCCTTCATATCGAATTCAAAAGCCAACTACTTCTTGCACTAAATGATAAGAGGCTCAGCACTTGTCAGAAACAAATCATCAACATATAACAATAATATCACAAGTGCATTCTTCACAACGTTAAAATAAAGGTTTGGATCAACATCTCTCTTGTTAAATCCCAATATCATCAAATCGTCATCAATTCGTGCATACCAAGCTCTAGGAGCTTGCTTGAGTCCATACAAGGCCTTCATCAACCTACAAACATGAGATTCCTTTCCATGTAGCTCAAAACCTTGAAGTTGCTCTATGTACACCTCTTCCTCAACCATACCATTGAGGAAAATGGTCTTCCATCCATCTGGTGGAATTCCCATCCCAACGAAGCAGCAAGAGAAATGATGGATTTAATGGAGGTGTACTTGACAACTAGAGAAAAGGTATCATCATAGTCTTCTCCCTCTTTCTGGGAGAACCCTCTAGCCACGAACCATGCCTTGTATTTCTCAATAACCTCATTTGTAGCATGCTTGATCTTGTATATCCATTGGGAAGTCACAACTGACTTCCCTTCAGGCCTTGGCACAATCTCCCAGACATCATTCTTCATAATAGATTAATATTCTTCATTCATCACTTCGTTCACGTTGACTGGTTGCTTCTTCATAAGTGGAAGGTTCTACATCATTAATATTTGTCATGAGAGTTGCATAGCTAGAAAACCTCTTGAGTTTCTTAACTTCTCTGGATGTGCCATCAGTGTTTGCATGTCCTTCTGCCTCCTCCAATGTAGATCTAAGCCATTCTGGTCTCTTCCTGATCTTTGGGACAACAACCAATTTCCCTATATCACGAGGCTCTTTTGGCCTTTCGGGTTATTCTATAGAACTTGAATGTGCTTCCTTTGATGCCTCCTTTATTTCATCCAAGGAATCCAAGGAAACTTCCTTCGACTTCCAATATGCCACCTTTTCATCGAAGGTGTCATCCCAGTTGACCTCAATTTGTCGTTGCTTTGGAATGTATATTCTATAGGCATTTGATGATTCGCTATAACCAACAAATATGCCTTTCTTTCATGAGGGCTTAAGTTTGTTCCTCTTACCCTTAGGAGTATAGATGTAGACAGGACAACTAAAGATTCTCATGTGTCCAACCTCTGGCTTCCTTCTAGAGAAAGCTTCTTTAGGAGTCATACCTTCCAGAACTTTATGAGGACTTCTATTTTGAATGTACACAATTGTCTATGATGCCTCGCCCCATAAGAACAACGGCAAGTCCAAATCATGCATCATGGCCTTGACAAGTTCTTCAATGGATCTGTTCTTTCATTCTGCTACACCTTTCTATTGTGGATTATAGGTGACAATCAACTCCCTCTTAATCCCAACTTGCTTATAGAAAGCAACAAGTTCTTTCAAGGTGTATTCTCCTCCATTATCAGATCTCAAGATCTTGATCTTCCTACCTATAAAATTTTCCAATTCAACTTTGAATTCCTAGAACTTGTCAAAGACTTCATCCTTAGTCTTCAAGAGATATATCCACGTCTTATGGGAGAAATCATCAATAAATGTCACATAGTACAATAAACCGCCAAGAAATTTTATAGGCATCGGACCACACACATCAGAATGAATCAAATCCAAGGTTTCCTTAGATCTATTATCACTGTTTGGAAATGGTTTCTTAATGTTCTTTGCAAGAGCACAACCTTTACATACACCATCATTCTTTATTTGCAATTCAGGAACCCTTGAGACTATTGGACTCAATTCAAGCAATGTTCTATAGTGAAGATGTCCATACTTTCTTTGTCGTAGCTCACTTGTATTGATCTCATCATGTACTAGAGCTTGAGTTGACTCACAAGTCTATACAGTCTCTCATCACAAATTCTAATAACCCTAGCATCATCTACACTAGAGCCCTTGGACCAAACAAGTACTTTGCCATCCACAAAATCTACTTTATCTTCCAAACAAGAAATAGAGACAAGATTCTTTTTCAAACCTGGTATGTAAGGAACATTGCTAAGATGCACATTGTTACTAGATTTCAGCTCTATGGATACTTTTCCAACTCCTTTGACTGCATAGCTATGATTGTCTCCAAGCTCAACCCTTTGGGACAACCTCCTTTCCGTTATATTTTTTATAAAAGTGGTTTGGGAATAATTTAAGCTATTTGGCTAAATTATTTTATAATAGATCACCTGGTTTATACTAGATCATATTGTGTCGCAGAATTGGGTAATTTCATGAGGGTATATATGTAAAGGTGTATTCCCCTTTTCGGGGTTGAGTTGTAATATCTAATGTAAAAAATATTTTAGTGCATGGTCCCTCATACTTAACACAATGGCTAAAATATTTGAGGGTAGAAAAAATAATTAATCCCCTCTTGTGTCAATTAATTAACTTTTCTGGCAAAAAATTAAATTAAATCCTTAGCTAAAAAATTAATTAATTTAGAGTCCAAAATTAATTTTAGAGAAATTAATCTTCTCCAATTGGAAAATAACCAAAAAAATTCGTGGGTCAAAAAGAAGTTAATTTTTCGAGATCCCCCACCAAGGCAAAAATGAATTTTTTAAGAAAAATTAAGCCCTTGGACCTTGGTGGTTAAGTCAAAGTCAAAATTTTGCGAAATTAATCCAAAAAATTAATTTTTGGATTAATAAAAAATGGGTTTTATGAGAAATTCGAAATTTTCCTCAAAATAAATATTTTCAACAGCTAAGATTAAAAGATGATCAAATTTTTATCAATGGTCATGATTATTTTGACAATGATCAAGCCAACTAGCCGTTATTTTTCACTTCGAGGGATTTCTCTATAAATAGAAGCCATTTTGCTTCTCAAGACACAATGATTCTGGATGATGTAAATTTGTAACGCTGGTATTGAGCCATTGCTCTGCTGGGAACATTTGATATCATAATAAAAAGACTTTGGGGTTCAGTTCATGGTGTTCTTTTTCCATTGATCTGTGGTACGTGCTAGCTATGTGCTTTCCTATATTGTGCTAATATTTTTATGAGCTTGTTATTTCATTTGTCGGTGATAAGAACATTCTATTGGTAAAATTTGGTTTTATCTTAGGTGATCTGATTCACCATATGATCTAACAGGTTTGCTTGAAAAAATATATAGAGATTTGTAGGTACACTAGCTCTTGGGCTCCAAGTTCACAGACTTTGGGGAAGAGCTGACCTTGTTTGGGCTCTAGGATTTTTTATATGGTTTTCTTACTTTGCTAAAGGGTGTGGCCAATATTCTAACTTTCAAAAAACGCATTGATCCATTATCATTATTCAGAAATTATTTTCTCAAAAAAAATTATTTTACAAGCATTGTATATTTGTATATATTTTATATATATATGTATATATATATATATATATATATATTTTTTTTTTTTTGTAAATTATTTCTAACCCTTGTTTGCAGCAATTGGGGTTTTGGGGTTTATTTTAAATTTTGTATATATTGGGGTTTTGGGAAAATTTTATTTCATTTGTGCAGGTGATTTCTCAAGCCAAATTTCAAATTTTGGAAGGGTTTCAAGGGTTTTTAGCCATTGGAAAAATTCGTTGGGGTTTTTAGAGGTGGATCTAGGCCTAGGAAGGCAAGATCCACCCTCTAGCTCTCCTTCAACCTCAACACTCAAGCCAAAGATGAAGCCGCTAGCCCTAGGAGACAAGTTTGTGGCAATTTTTGGGTGATTTTGAAGATCTAAAGCGAAATTTGAATTTTTTGCAGGGTTTCCAAAATATTTTAGGCCTAGCGTTGGCCTTCTTTTCCCTAGTCGTGGACCTTTCAACCTCCATTGGTGAGTCGTTGCCCTTTTTAGGCTTCCAAACCCTTGTCGCTGCCCTCTTTTCCTTTTCCGTCAAGCCTAAAGGGCTGCTAAGCCCTAGCTGCAGGCTTGTAGGCCTCTTTCTCCTCCTCCACTGCCCCTTCTCCCTCCTCGGCCAACTCTCTTCAGCCCTGCCACAGGCCTAGAGGCCTTTTCTACTTCTACCGCAACACTTAGAGGGCTTGATCCTTGGCCCTCCTTCTAGGTCCTAACATCAAGCCTAGAAGCCTCCTCCCTCCTTGTCGTGGGCCTTCTTGGATTTTCCTAATGATTGTTGCCTTCCTTTGGCTTTCTATCCCTCATCATTGCCCTATTTTAGCCTCTTTGCCTCATTCAGTCATTGCATTGGGTTATCATTTGATTTTGCCTCTAGCACTTGGTGTTCGCAACAAATTTTAGGCTAATATTTGTGATTGCAAGTGGTCTCTCCATTAGAGGAATTTTGGGCAAGTTCTCCATTCATCTCCAAGGCCAAGACGCCTATTGGTTTGATTTCTAAAGCCCTTGCTCACTTACTATTTTGCTAACATCCATCTAAACATTTCATAACAGTGGTAAAATATCCATCTAAGTGACATAAAAATAATTGACAAGTTTCCTAACATATTGCTAAGACACTTGCATCAATTTGGGCATTCACTATTTGGCTTGTTGTAATGTTCCTAAATAGGAATACAAGTGATATAAAGAGAATAATCTGTGCAACAAATTATAAAAACGAAATACACATTAGACACCCATAGAAATGCTGCAAATATCATTGTTTTACGAAACGGCCGTACCGAAACGGAAACGGCCGTTTCGATCCGGGTTGATAAAAAAAATTTCAAAACGGCCCTTTGACCCGGCTCGGTGACCGGGTCAGCTATGACCCGGCCGAGTCAGCCAATGACTCGGCCGGGTCATAGCTGACCCGGTCAACCCGGCCGGGTCCCGTCAAAAAACGGCCGAGCCAATAGGAACCGGCTGGGCAGCGATTTCAGTTAAAAAAAATTACTTTTTTGCTGATTTGGAGCTGATTTAGTTAGGGTTTGTGGACATGAAAAGGTTTATGTGATTAGTTAAATGCATTTGGGGTCCATTTCCCCCTCCCAAACTCTATTTAAGACAGCCAAATGCTCTCATTTCACTCACAGCAGTCTTATGCATTTGAGTGAGAGTCTTCTTTGAGAGTTAGTGAGCAGTTCTTGAGCTTGTTTTGGAGCAGCAGTGAGGAGTCTTGGAGGAGCATTGTAGCTGGAGTGAGGGGCTTCTTGGGCAGCCATTTGGAGCAGCATTGAGGAGCTGATTTTTGGAGCAAGTTTGAGGAGGCAGTTTGTGCCTGGAGGTATTTTTTTCCACCTCTATAAATCTGTTTTTACTTATTAAATTTTAGGTGCATATAAAGATAGCTTAGAGAGTGTTTTTAGTCAAATAAATGAACATTGAATCAATTTTTTTTTTTTTTTTTCATTTTCAGATTGTTTTCATTGTCAAAAAATGGCACCTAGAGCAAAAGATGCTGCTTGGGCATATGTTGAAATGGTTGATGATGAGATGTGTTGCAAGTTTTGCCATAGGAAAATTAAGTCAGGTCCTGGGGGGATTCATAGGCTGAAACAACACTTGGCAGGGATTAAAGGCAATATTACTGCATGTAAATCCCCCGAAATTGGGGAGATTAGAAAGACTTTGTTGGAAAGCTTTGAAAAATTTCAAGAAGAAAAGACTAGGCAAAAAGAGATACAGGCTGAAATTGGGAGGAAGAGGGAGATACAAAGAATGATGGCTGCCAACCCCCACTATGAGTTTGAGGGTTCTCCCTCTATCCCTCAAACTGATGCATCAAACCCTTTCCGTTATGTTCCTCCCTCTTTTGCTTCTGTTCAAGATAAGGGAAAGGGTAGAATGAAGGGTGATGGGACTATCAAAAGTTTTTTCACTCACTCAGGCTCCTCTCCATCAGATGCACATGGTCCTGAAGTTAGTAAAGGTCTTTCTCAGCCCACTTTAGATGACCATTGGAAGAAAGAATTGAGGGAGACTGCTTGTGACTACATAGCTAGATGGTGGTATGATGCTGATATCCCCTTTAATGCTGCTCGTTCACCATATTATGAGCCTATGTTTGAGGCCATACATGCTGCTGGAAAAGGCTTCAAAGGCCCTACTATGCAAGAGCTAAGGGGGTTTCGTTTGCAGAAAGAAATTACATCAATTAATGAGTATTTGCAAGATTTCAAGGAATCATGGGCAAGAACAGGGTGTACCATCATGTCAGATGGATGGACTGATCAAAGAAACCGTACCATCATAAACTTTCTTGTCTTCTGCCCACAGGGAACCATGTTTTTAAAATCAGTTGATGCATCTGATAAGGTAAAAGATGGCCACTTGTTGTTTCAGCTATTGGATGAGGTTATTCAGGGTGTGGGGGTGGCTAATGTTGTTCAAATCATCACAGACAATGCCTCTAACTATGTTCTTGCTGGTAGACTGTTAGAGGAAAAACACAAGACCATCTTTTGGACCCCATGCGCTGCACATTGCATAGACCTCATGCTTGAGGATATTGGGAAATTAGATTGGGTCAGAAACACTGTAGATAATGCCAAAAGCATAACAAAATTTATCTACAATCATACACTGGTTTTGAGTATCATGAGGAAACACACTGGAGGCAAGGATATTATTAGGCCTGCCATCACTAGATTTGCTACACATTTTTTGACATTGCAATCTATGCTTTCCCAACATAGAAACTTGCAAAAGATGTTTTCCAGTGATGATTGGAATAATAGCAGTTGGTCTAACAAACCAGAAGGCAGAGAATTGAGAAGGAAAGTCCATGATGAAACTTTTTGGAGAAAGGCAACAGAGATTGTGAAGGTTGCTGAGCCACTAGTTAAGGTGTTGCGGTTGGTGGATGGGGAAAGGTTGGCTATGGGCTTCATTTATGAGGCTATGGATCAAGCAAAGGAGCAAATAAAGGCAGCATACAAGGATAGAGTGGCAAAGTATGGGCCCATTTGGGCAATCATTGATGAAAGATGGAACAATCAACTCCATCGCCCTATACATGCAGCTGGGTATTTTTTGAACCCACGGTATCATTATAAAGCTAAGGAGTCAGGAGCTTTGAGGGGGGAGGTCAGAGATGGACTGGTTGATTGCATTGAGCGCATGGTCCCATCGGAGTCTGATCAGCTACTGATACATCATCAGGTCACATCCTTCAGCAATGCAACAGGTACCTTTGGGAAGAACCTAGCAAAGATTGCAAGAGAAGCAGATGAGCCAGGTAAACAAAAATTTCAATTTTCAATTTCTCAATTTCAAGTTAGATATAATTTGTAATTTTGTTGAGCTTCAGCCTTCATCTAACTCATAATTCATTACACTCCTATGTTTTTTGCAGCACAATGGTGGGAGGCCTTTGGTGGCCAGTGCCCTGAATTGCAAAGGTTTGCAATTCGTATTTTGAGTCAAACTTGCAGTGCATCTGGGTGTGAGCGCAATTGGTTTGTCTTTGAGAGGATTCACACAAAGAAGAGAAACCGTTTGGAGCAAAAACGGTTGAATGATCTAGTTTTTGTCCAATACAACCTTCGGCTCAGACGGAACCAATTGCTGAACAAAAGACCTGATTCAGATCCCATTGTGTTGGAAGACATTGATCCAACATCAGATTGGGTAGTGGAGAGTCGTCTACCAGAGTTTGATCCTGATGAGGATCTTGATGAAATTGATGTTGGAGATCCACTGCAGCGTGTTCAGTTGAATGCAGATCCCAATCCACCAGCCTCAGTCTCACAGCCAGCTAGTAGGACTCCAGTTGTAGGTGCTTCGCCTTCCTCTGCTCAGCCACGACAGAAGCGCAGCCGCATTTGTACTCTATCTCAGCTTGCATCTGCTTCACAGCCTAGTGGTACTGGTACTGGCACCACTTCTACAGTTGCAGTTGGAGACGATGATGATGATGAGGAGCCATGGGGCCCCTTGTCTGGCTCTGATGATGATGATCCAGAGATTGGTCGAGATGATCTTGGCTCCTCTGGCAGTAGCCAGTAGCTACTAGCCTCCTTGGTTATTTGTATTTTGTTTTGACTCTTGAGTCTTTGATCATGTATGACAGACTACAGTTGACTATGTATTTACTATTGCCATTGGGTACACCGTACCATTTTGATATAATGGATTGGTTCATGAGCCTACTTTGATCATATGTTGTCTTCCATGTATATTATAATGTTGTGTGTTTGGAAACTTGAATGAAAATCTTTAAAATTATGTTTAAAATATTTAAAATTATGTTTTTTTATAAAAAAAATAAATATTTAATGTATTTTTTACAACGACCGAGTCATTGAAATCGAGCCGGCCGAGTCATTGCCGTTTTCGTTTCCGTTTTCGAGTCGATCCTCGGCCGAGTCCGAATCCGAGTCCGTTTTGTAAAACATTGGCAAATATGGAACTATTGAGTCATTTTATTACTTCTTTGAAGACAAAACACAAATGATAATAGAATGGTGCACCTGGGATTGTCTTAATGGCTGATCCGATGACTGCTCCAACTACTGCACCAATTTGCATTGCGCTGCCCAGAGAACTACCTTTCTGCTGAAGTTTGAATGGCTGAAAGGTCAACTTCCTATGCCTAGAACATTATATGCTTTTAACCCATGACTCCTTGGCCTAAACCCAGAAAAACCCACGAAGGATTTTGGTTGGTTTAGACTTCTGAAATTTGACCCCCTTGGAGCTCAACTTCAGCTGCAATTGCAAAACTCAGCCTGCTGGAATCTGCCTGTAAATCCTCCCGGAAATGGTCCCAAACTGCTGGGCTGACCCCTATTATCAATCTCTTGACTTCCCAGATGGGCTTCCGGCCTATGGCACCTACTCCTAAGCTCCACAAAAACTACGAGACTGGCCCTCTGCATGTCCCCAAGCCCAGTAATTCGAACTGCTGGGATGCTGGCTCTACTGGCTCCAAAAATCACAAGGAATGATGGCCTATTGCTTCACTTCCAATCCTCTAACTCTCCCGGCATATGGTTGATCATTGATAGCTCCAACTTCTCCTAAGTATTCTCCAGCTAGTCAGAAATACGCACTCACTGTTTGTGTCTGAATGAGAATGCTGCAACACACTCCCAGATCTCCTGAAATGACTATGGAGCTGCCTCCCTAGGGCAGGCATGGAAGGTCCCCCAAAGGAAAGGTTGAATCTCCCGCTTAAGAGACTCGTGGCTAAACAGCCGGTTGACTCTGCTAAACAGCAGAGCGAACAGTCAAGTAATTTTGTTTGCAAGATGTAAGAATGAATCCAAATGAGAGCTTCTTCCTCCTTATAACTCCCTAGACCTTCCTTGCCTCATGTGGGTCCCTCCATCCACCTATTCGACTTCCCTCCAAGCCATTCGAATGGCCCAGTCTGAATTCTCATGTGGGTGGCCCCCACATTTCACTAGCAACCAAATAAAGTCGAATTGCCTCCTAAGTCCCTAAGTCGAAAATGATGGGTTCTCTTCCTTAACCGAAATTGTGCAAAGTTGTGTAGCAGCACCCTGTTACAAATGTATTTGAGAAGGGACATGATAGTTCTTCCCTCCCAAATGTTGTTTGCCCTCAAGCAACGTCAAAGCTAGGTGATCCAAAATGTGTTCACCCTCCTAGGTGGCATCCTCATCTGGCAAGTTCTTCCAACACACCAAGAACTCCTTGATGGTCCTGCTCCTCAGTTTCCTTTCCCTGCTCTCTAAGATGGCCTCAGGTTCCAAAACCAATTGGCCCTCATCATCCAGTGGGGCTAAATCGGCTATTGCTGTCACCTGTTGTCCCATCACCTTTTTGAGGCATGAGACATGAAAGACATTGTGGATCTTGCTCCCCTAAGGTGGCTCTAGCTCATAGGCCACCTCTCCAACTCGTCTAATCACCCGATAGGGCCATGGAAGCGTGGTTGTAGCTTCTCGACCCCCTTTTTCTTCAGCATGGACTGCCTGTAAGGCTGTAGCCGAAGGTATACCAAGTCCCCCTCCTTGAAATGCCTCTCCGTCTTGTGCCAGTTTGCGTACACCTTCTACTAATTTTGGGCCGTCACCAAGTTATCCTTGAGAGCCTTCAAGATGTCTTGGCTCTCTTGGACGCAGTTTTTGGCCTTTGGGGCCCGGCTATCTCCAAAAACAATGTCAGCAAAAGATAATGCATCATATCCATATAAAGCATAGAAATGAGTCATACCAATGGACATGTGGTGAGTGGTGTTGTAGCAGTACTCACCCAAATGCAACCACCGAATCCAAGCCCTCTGCTGACCAGTCACATAGTTCCTCAGGTACTCCTCTAGCCACTGATTAACCCTCTTGGTCTGGCCATCTGTCTAAGGATGGTAGCTGGTGCTAGGAGTGAACTCGGTCCCTACCAATCTAAAAACTTCTTGCCAAAAGCCTCCCATGAACCTGTTGTCCCTGTCACTCACAATGTTCTTGGGGAGCCCATGCAACCTGAAAATCTCCCGAAAGAACAGTTCTGCAACCTGTGCAACTGTGTATCTGGTGGGGATGGTGAAAAAGTGCGCATATTTGGTCAGTCTGTCGACCACTACGTAGATGCAGTCCTTCCCCTGCACTATGGGGAGCTCTTTGATGAAATCCATAGAGATACTTTCCCATTTCCCCTCGAGAATGGGAAGTGGTTGTAGCAATCCTGCAGGGTGGATTAGCTCCCCCTTGTTCCTCTGACATGCCTCACACTCATGTACGTGCTTCAACATGTCTCCCTTGAGGCCCTTCCACGTGAAGCTCTCCCTGACTGTCATGTATGTTTTCTGGAAACCCTGGTGCTCGGATAATGGTGAGTCATGTGCCGCCTGGAGCACCCTCTCTCAAATGCGAGTTGGGTACTAGGAAAATGTGCCCCTTGTAATAGATAACCTCATCCATCACTCGGTAACGCCCATCTGCATGGGTACTTTCCAAGACTTCGCATGCCCTCCTATCCTTGGAGGACTCCACCAATAGCTGAGCCTTCCAATCATGGCAGATGCTCATGAGGGATAACCCAGCTGGTCTTCGAGATAGAGCATCAGCCACCACCAATGTTGCAGGAAGCACCCCCCCCGGATCCTAGGCCCGAAGCGCGCCCCGTACGGAAGCGCCCCCGGAAGCGCGCTTCGGAAAATGGCGAAGTGCGCTTCGGCCTTTTTAATGCGCTTCCTGGAAATTAGGAAGCGCCGGCCCCGAAGCGCGCTTCAGGCCAGGAAGCGTGTGCTTCACGAAGCGCTTCGAAGCGCTTCCTCCAAAACCGCGCGCCCAAGGGAAAAAAAACCTCATTTTTTTAATTTTTTTTTAAAGTTAACTTAAGTTAGCATTGAGGGGGTGGGTTAGGGTGAGGTTAGAGTGAGGTTAATGTGAGGAATGAAAAGAATAAAGCCCCCATTCATTCCTCATTTTCTCACTTTGAGTTTATGAGAGTTGGAGAAGAGAAGAGAGGAGAGGAGAAGAGAAGAGAGGAGAAGAGAGGAGAGCTTGGAGGAGTGAAGAAGGAAGAGCAAGGAGAAGGAGAAGGAGCTTGGAGGACTTCATCTACAAGAGCTAAAGAGGTAAGTTCAAACCCCAAACTCCCTTATTTTTTGTGACAATTTTTTTGTATTTTTCTCCTCCCTCTCCTACTCTTTCCCATTGTTTCTACTTGCTCCTTTATTTACAGGTTGTCCACCACCTATATCCATATTCCAAGATGGTGTTCTTTTGGCTTCTATGTATCATTCCACTCTTGGTTCTAATGATGGCAAAGGTGAATAGGAATAGAAGGGAAGAAACAGAAGAGGGCAGTGGTGATGGTACCAATATGAGTGACCCAATGTATGATGAGGAGGAAGGGTTTGAAGAGGAAGGGGATGAACTTGAAGGGGACACTGAAACACAAGATGGGAAAGCTACATCAACACCCTTGTGGAACTATGTGACCAAACTGATGGGGGAAAGGGTGGTGGATCTTACAAATTTGTGTGCCCTCATGGTTGTCATGGAGGAAAACCATATTGTGGTTCATATACCCGTCTCAGGAGGCATCTTTGTGGGGTGCTGGACAGTGATGAAAAAAAGGGTTCTGTGGGGGTACAAATTTGCCCAAACATTTCAACTGAAGAAAGAAGAAAATACATCCAAATAGAGATGGCTGCACAACAAAAAAACAAGAAACAAAAAACTCATTCTGAATCAAGTGCAACCTCTAAATTTGGTAGTTGCTCATCTCCTCATGGTACTTCTGCAAGCTCTGGAGGTAGAAGAACAATAGGGGATTTCCTTAATGTTGCTGGGAGGGATGATGTGGATGGAAAGATAGTCCGTTTTCTTTGTGCTTGCGGTGTACCATTCAATGTGCTTCGCTCTCCCTATTGGCATGAAATGGTAAAGGCCATCAATGAAGCCCCAAAAGGATACAAGGCCCCCAACTATGAGAAAGCTAGAACAATGTTATTAGAAAGAGAAAAAGCTAAGGTTCAAAGAGCTTTGACACGTTTTACAAATGAGTGGGTAGATTCTGGGGTATCCATTGTATCAGATGGGTGGACAAATATTAGAAACCAACATTTGATAAATGTTCTTGGTGTTTCTTCTAGTGGTGCAGTATTTATTGCATGTCATGACTCCTCCTCCATCACTACATCTGCACAAAACATTGCAGATCTCCTATTGAAATCAATCAAAGATGTTGGTCCGAATAATGTGGTTCAAGTGATCACAGATAATGCAGCAAATTGTAAGGCAGCAGGAAAAATTATTGAGCGTACTCATCCACACATCTTTTGGTCTGGGTGCCTGGTTCACACATTGAACCTTTTGATGCATGATATTGTGAAACACAAAGAATGTGGGTGGATTGCTGAGGTTTACAGGAAAGGGAAGCAGCTCATTAAATTCATCACAGGGCATACAAGGGTAAACTACTTCTATGGCACTTACTCCAAGTTGCAATTGCTTAAAATTGCAAAGACAAGATTTGCTAGTTATTACCTCACCTTTAGGCGGCTAGTGAAGGTGAGACAAGCTTTAACTAATCTGGTGTGTGCTGAAACATGGGATGAAATTAACACTGACACAGATGGTGCTAATGCAGTCAAGGACACTGTTCTTGACAGTTACTTTTGGTCACAGGTTAAATATGTTTTGCAATTCACCAAACCAATTTATTACATGATCAAGTTTGCAGATTCAGATCGACCAGTAATTGGGGAGGTGTATGAGCAAATGGATAGCATGTTGGGGCAGATTAAAGACATTGTTGAGCCTAGAGATACCACCTTGTACAATTATATTCGTGTAGAGGTGCAAAACCGATGGGAAATGCTAAATATTCCATTGCATGCATTAGCATATGTTTTGACACCTAAATACTATCATCCATCATGGCTTTCAACACCAGCACCTGGGGGGGGAAGCAGGAGAAAACCACACCAAGATAAAGAGGTTCACGAAAAATATATGGCTGCATTGAGTAAATTAATCCCTGATGAGGACGCTGCATTGGTACGGAGACAGGTGAGCAACTATACGCTCAACACTGGTCCATTTGGGAGCATGCATGCAATTAAAGATCGAGAGACTTTTTCTGCTCTTGAGTGGTGGAACATGCATGGAGGGGGTACTCCACTTCTACAGAGTTTGGCATTGCGGGTGCTATCACAGGTGGTAAACACTTCTTCTGCAGAGAGGTGTTGGAGCTCTTATTCTTTCATCCACAGTGTTAAAAGGAACAGGTTGAGTTTAGACCGGGCAGAGAGCTTGGTTTATGTTCATTACAACTTGCGATTGTTGTCCCATTACTGTGAAGATGCAAAGTCTAATAAAGACTTGTTGATTTGGGACAAGAATCCAGAGGAGCCCAATTTGGAGGATGGAGTGTTGCGACTAGAGCAATTAGAGGATGCTCTTATCCAAGTATGTCCATTGTGGTATGAATTTTCCAATTTTCCCTTATAAAGCATTTCTCTAATTCATGTTTTTAATTTTTTTGTTAACTAGTGTTTTTTTTTTTTGCATGAATTTTTTGAGCGATTCTAGGATGATGATGACCGTGTTGATATGCCACCACCCCCACCCCCATCTGGTCCCTTGGTTCCTAGGTTCCATGGTTCAACACCAACAGCAGGGGGTTCTTCTTCATCAGTTTCAGTGCCACGACTTACACAGGCACCATCTTCTTCATTGCCACCACGTGGAGGCCCGCCACCACGTTCTATTCGTGGTGGAAGGAGGAGAGATTAGTAGATATATTCACAATCTACTACTTTTTGTCATAGATTACTCATTAGACTTGTAGACTTGTGAATTTGAATTTTGAACCTTTTTGGCTTGGCGGTGACCAAGTGACATATTTTGTAAACATTATTATTTGAATTTTGGACATGATAAATGTTGACAGTTGCTCACTTGCTAGATAAATCATAATATGCTCTATGTTTTATGTTTTATAATATGCTTAAATGTTTTATGTTTTATAATATGCTTAAAAATTTGATGTATGTTTGTAATAGCTAGAATATAGATGGTTGTTGTACATACTAGTAACTACAATGGAATCATGGATGCCATATCTATCTTGATTTATGCAAAAATATGCATGTTTTCATGTCTTCTACAATTAATTTGGTATTTGGGATGTTTGTTTTGAGTATAAATGCAAAAAAATATAAAAATATATATATATATAGCAGACGCTTCCGCGGACGCTTCGCTTCCTAGATTTTTGGAAAATGACGCTTCCGCGCTTCCGCTTCCGCTTCCGCGCTTCCGCTTCGCTCCCGCTTCGCTCCCGCTTCATGCAACATTGGCTACCACATTGTGCTTCCCCCGCACATACTCTATGTCGAGGTCATAGGCCTGCACCTTGCTGACCCATCTTTGTTGCCTGTCATTGAGGCCCTGCTGCCCCATGAAGTGATGAAGACTGTTGTGATCAGTCTTCACTCGAAACCTGTTGCCCACCAAGTACTGTCGGAATTTGGCCAATGCATGCATGATGGCCAGCATCTCTTTGTCATATATGGAATATGACAACTCATGTGGTAGGAGCTTCCGACTCTCGAAAGCAATGGGATGCCCCTCCTGTGATAAGACTACTCCAACTCCCACCTCAGATGCATCACACTCCACGGTGAAGGGCTGGGAAAAATCCGGAAGTGCCAAGACCGGGCAACTGTTCATCACCTCCTTGAGGCGATCAAAGGCAACCTGTGCTCCATCAGTCCATGTGAAAGCCCCTCTCTTGGTCAAATCAGTGATGGGTGCTGCCAACTGCGAGAACCCCTTGACAAACTTCATGTAGTAGGTGCAAATGCCCAAGAAGCCCCTTAGCACAATTACATCTCGGGGTACTGGCCAATCCTGAATGGCCCGTATCTTCTCCTCATGGACCTTCACCCCATCAACACCAATGATATGCCCTAGGTAGAGCATCTTTGTCAAACCAAACTCGCACTTGGATAACTTGGCATGAAACTGTTGCTCCTCCAGGATGAGTAGTACCTCCTCCAAGTGCTGGAGATGCTCCTCCCATGTTCGGTTGTAAATCAGAATGCCATCGAAGAAAACTAGCATGAACCTCCTCAACTGTCCCCGAAAGACATGGTTCATGCACGACTGGAAAGAGGCCGGAGCGTTGGTCAGCCCAAATGGCATGACCAGGGACTTGAAGTGCCCATAGTGACAATGAAAAGCTGACTTAGGGATATCTTGATCCCTCACCCTGATCTGGTGGTACCCTGAACGCAGATTGATCTTAGAGAAGTACTTGGCTCCTCTAAGCTCATCCATTAGCTCATATATGTGTGCAATGGGGTATCGGTTCTTCAGTGTCTTCTCGGTGAGGGCCCAGTAGTCAATGCACATATGAAGGGTTCCATCCTTCTTCTTCACCAATATTACTGAAGAAGCAAAGGGACTGGAACTTAGCTTGATATGGCCCAATGCTAATAGCTCCTGAATGGCCTTCTCTATCTTGTCCTTATGGGCCTTGGGATGCCTATAAGGGGTGGTGATCACTGCCTGCACACACGACTCCAAGTCAATAGTGTGCTCAAATCCCTTGTCTGGTGGCTACCCTGGTGGAATGTCCCCAAACACAACTGTGTATCTGTCCAGCAAAGCCTGTATGTCTGGTGGTGGTGGCTGAGCTTGTCCCCCAGCCTCTGAAATCTTCAGCTCTACTAGCCATGCAATGTCCCCATGTCGCAGATTTGCCTCCATCTAGCGGGTCGATACTATCTAAGGTGGATAAGACTGCATGCCTCTCAAAACTATCAGTTTGCCATCTGGCCCAGTGAACTCCATCTTTGGCTTCCTCCAATCTGTCGTGACTCGACCAAGGGAATACAGCCACTGGACACCCATCACCACGTTGGTGTTTGGCACATCGACCACAAAGAAATGGTCTGTCATCGAGTAGTTTCCCATAACTATTGTCAAGGAAGGCACATATCAAGTGCACTGTATGGTACGGTCACTTGATACTAGGATTGAAAAGCCCTCGAACTCATCCATGGTCAGGCCCCTCCTCTGAACCAACTAGGCATCTATGAAATTGTGGGTAGCCCCACTGTCAACTAGGACTGACACCCTCTGCCCCTGTACAATGCCTCTGATCCTCAGTGTCAAAAATTTGGGAATCCCGCATAAGGAAGCAAGGACTCCCCTAGATGGGGCAAGGGATGCCCCTCCCTGTGGAGGTGGTGGTGGTGGCCCTCTATCTGTCAGACTCTCACCATCTCCCACACCACAATCCTGCTCCACCTCGTCCTCTTGGTCACTGTCAGAAAAAACCTCAATATAGTGTGCTCTACCGGCAGTGCACCGATGGCCTGGTGCCCAAGGCTCCCTGCATGTGAAGCACAACTTCCTCCTCCTGAGGTCCTTCCGTGTCTCATCATCTAGCTGCCCCCGCCCCTATGTGGTCCTCTGAGGTGGAGGTCTAATCTCATGCCCCTTTTGTGGAAAAGGGGTTCGTGCAAGAAAAGGTGCTTTAGTCTTGGGGATGGCCCCCTGTAGATCTCTGGTGTGCAAAACTGCTTCCTGTAGCATGGAGGGTCTGCGTGACTTCACCAGTGCATGCAAGGGCTCAAGTAAGCCTTCAATGAAGGTGTACACCCTCCTAACCTCTAATGGATCTGGAACCATCGTTGATACTCGCAGAAACTCTGAGATGTACTGCTCTGGGTTGCCTATTTGGCGTAGTTGGGTCAACTCTCTGAAATGGGCCTCTGGATCTCTCTGGTCAAAACGCCACCCTCCTGGTGAAGTCCTCATAAGAGGCCACATTGGCATGCCCTAGGGTGGCCAAGCCATGAAACCACCAGTCATGGGCTTCCCCCTCCATGTGCAGCGTGGCCATCTTGATGGCTTCTTGTCCTGTCACTCAGTTGAGTTGGAAGTAGGTGTCCATCTTCTCAACCCAAGCCCTAGTCGTGCACTTGGCAGTGCCATTGAAAGTAGGGAAGTACATCCTCCCTATGGTCCTCTGCAGCTCATAGTTCTAGGTTCCCTGTCCTCCATAACCCTTGTTCTTCTCACTCTTCTTGAGCTTGCAGAAATATCTAAAAGGGAGTGCTTCCTCCATAACCCTGGCAGGTTCGATTTGTGCCACTGGTACAAAAGAAGGCAGTGTGGCACGAGTTGGCTCACTGGCTGATGGGTGCTACGTTGCTGGTGAGGGATGATCGAATGGCTAAGAGGCCCCAAAAATTTCCCCAAACAAAAACCCTCTAGGAGTGGTCCTCTCTCTGTTCTGCAACTTGATCTCTTCCAGCATATCTTTTTGACCCTTGGCTAAGTCATTCAGGGCCCTTAGGAGGCTGTCGAAAGCCATCTCTTCCCTGCTCTTGGGTTCCACCATGTCCTCCTCTTCTACCACTGCTTTCCCTCTGTCCTCCATGTCTGGAGTAATCTCCAGCTCTCTTTCTCTGCTCCGGTACCTCTGCCTTCGGTAGGTGATGTTCTGCTAGTCCCCTTCTCTCATAGGAGACAATCCCCACAGTTGAGCCAAGAACTAGGCTTTGATACCACTGTAATGTTCCTAAATAGGAATACAAGTGATATAAAGCAAATAATCTATGCAGCAAATTATAAAAACGAAATACACATTAAACACCCATAGAAATGCTACAAATATGGAACTGTTGAGCCATTTTATTACTTCTTTGAAGGCAAATTACAAATGATAATAGAATGGTGCACTTGGGAAACCCAGGTGAGAGAATGGCTGATCCAGTGACTACTCCAACTGTTGCACCAATTTGCATTGCGCTGCCCAGAGAACTACCTTTCTGCTGAAGTTCGAATGGCTGAAAGGTCCACTTCCTATGCCTATAAAACTATATGCTTTTAACCCCAGACTCCTTGGCCTAAACCCAGAAAACCCCACGAAGGATTTTGGCTGGTTTAGACTTCTGAAATTTGAACCCCTTAGAGCCCAACTTCAGTTGCAACTGCAAAACTCAACCTGCTGGAATTTGCCTGTAAATCCTCTCGAAAATGGTCCCAAAGCGCTGGGCTGATCCCTACTATCAATCTCCTGACTTCTCGAATGGGCTTCCAGCCTATGGCACCTACTCCTAAGCTCCACGAAAACTATTGGATTGGCCGTCTGCGTTGTCCCCAAGCCTAGTAATTTGAACTGTTGGGATGTTAGCTCTGTTGGCTCCAAAACTCATAAGGAATGTTGGCCTATTGTTGCCCTCCCAATCCTCTCTCCCGGCAAATAGCCGATCACTGATAGCTCCAACTTCTCGTGTATTCTCCAGCTAGCTAGAAATACGCATTCCCAGATCTCCTGAAATGACTATGGAACTACCACGCTAGGGCAGGCACAGAAGGTCCCCGAAGGAAAGGTTGAATCTCTTGCTTGAGGGATTCGTGGCTAAACAACCGGTTGACTCAGCTAAACAACAGAGCGAACAGTCAAGTAATTTTGTTTGCAAGATGTAAGAATGAACCCAAATGAGAGCTTCTTCCTCCTTATAACTCCCTGGGCCTTCCTTGCCTCATGTGGGTCCCTCCATCCACCTATTTGACTTCCCTCCAAGCCATTCGAATGGCCTAGTCGGAATTCTCATGTGGGTGGCCCCCACATTCCACTAGCAGCCAAATAAAGTCGAATTTCCACCTAAGTCCCTAAGTCGAAAATGATGGGTTCTCTTCCTTAGCCAAAATTGTGCAAAATTGTGTAGCAGCACCCTGTTACAAATGTATTTGAGAAGGGACATGACACTTGTTTCTTGAAAATTCGATGACTGTCATAAGCGCAATAATGTCTGATTTTAACAGTGGCATTGGCATCTAAAAGAATCTAATTCATTGAGAATCTTGTGTTGGCAAAGTAGTTTAGCATTTGGGCTGCCTCATTTGCATTTTTTGCACTCATATGCATTTTAAATTTTGCACCCTAATGTGCCCTAATTAGAACAACTCACTGTTGTCATAAAAATTTACTTTTGCTCATTGGATGTCATAGGAACATAAGTTACTTAAGGGCTCCTAATATTGGTTAATGCTCTATTGATAAGCATATTGTGAAAAAGGATTGTTTACATTGATAACAATTGGATTGTTTTAGTGATTTGACAATTGGTTAAGTTGTTGCGTTGCTAAGAAGAACACTAACACTTTGTTTTCTTGTGAGTGTCATAATCTAAGAGATCTAACTTTTGCATCAAGTAGCTCACTCATAAAAGCGCCTAATCCTAAGATCTAATATCATCTTGAATGGTTAGTATGTTTGATTGGTCATTGGATTTGGGCATATTGGCATCTCTTTTTCTCTCACAATAACATTTAAGATCTAATTAAATTGGAATTACAATAATTTGCTGTCATAAATTCAAAAAGTGCTAATTGTGTTTAAAAAGCATTAATCATCTAATTTGTCAATCTGTTGAGAAATTGTTTATTGACATCTGGAACGAACAAAGTTTGTTCTTCAAGTTAAATACTCCAAAAGACTTGGAATATAAAGATCTTCATTGAGATACAAGAATATATATTAAATGTATGAAGAATGATATTACAAATGAGAGTGAGAGGCCTACTTATATACTAGGTAGTGCCTCTTCATGGAAGGCCATGTCCCATTTAGATATGCCTCTTCAGTATTAATTACTAATTAACTAATCATCATTACAATTATCCTCATTATTTATATATATTTTATACATAACATTGCCTTCCTCCTCAAAAAAACTTTGTCCTCAAAGCTTTTTGATGCAAAAGGCTTGATCTCTTTTTCTGTTTCGAATGTCTTCTCGTCTCGGCACTGTCATCTTCGTTGATACAAGTTGATATGATCTTCTAAGTGACAAACAAAATTGTCGTACTGAGAAGGGGTCAAACCATCCTAGATTAATCTTCTATGGAATATTCTAATAATTGGAATTTTGTATCGAGTTGTCATCATAGGGCTGGATTGAGGTTACATCAATATTCTTTGGAACATTAGTTAGTTGTTTCTATTCTGAATGGTCCCGATACGTAGCTTGGTTGAGTTGTCTAGTCTCATGATTCGGATGTAGATAGGAAACCTTTTTGGCTTGACTTTCGCTTATTAGGAGTGTGGAAATTTTTTTATTTCCTTCTGGTACTACGGTTGTTGAGTTAGGTACACAATCTTCATTTGGAATTTTCATCATCTGGATTGTAACATGTGAGTGTGTTTTTCCTTCAACTGATTGATCCTCTTCTTGAGTTCTGCTATTGACTGGTTCGATATTTGTTTCTTTATCTTCAATTGGGGATGTTACGACTAGCGACTTTGATACTTCCTCTTGAATACAATGTTCTAACTTGTCTTTTAACGACTTCTTGTCCTTCTTAAGCTTTTTAATTTGTGTTAGTAATTTTTCGCTATGATCCTTAAGTCGCAAGACTTCTTCATTTCTATCAGTAGTGATTTTGTCAATTTCATTTTGCATATTTTGTAATACTTTTTTACCTTCTTGAAAAATTACTTTTGAAATATCTTGGATGTCTTCTGGTGTTACTGAATTTGGCTTCACGGTGACATCCTGTAGTATTTTTTTTTCTTTTTGTAAGAAAATGTCAAAAACTTAGTTTTCATATTTAGGATGAAGGAACCTAGGGTTTCCATCCAGGGTGAACCTAAAATAATGTCACCTTGATCGCTCCATAGTGTTTGAACTGAGAATTGTGATACAAATGTATAATCTCCAACGTTTAATTGTAAATTGGTTGTCATATATTTTGTTGTTAAAACAGTGAAATTTTCAATTATATTTGACTTGGGAATCACTAATTGGTTTGTGATTTTAGGTTTTATATAATTTTTATTTTCGGCTGGCGAAATAGCGATAATAACATCTTTTGCCACAATAGACCCTTTAATTCTAAATAGCACTGAGCCGTAGTCATATTTAGTCTCAAGGATTCTTCTGGCCTTCATTTCTGTATTAGGCTCCATTTTGCTTCTCGAGATGAACTTTCTTCAATTTCACCCTTCCCTTAATATTAATACCCTTCAACTATTGGATAACTTCGAATAACCCTTTTTCCTAATTCAAAACTTGAACTTTTAATGACTTGAACTTCCCTTTTTCTTTTCTTGTCTCTTTTTTTTTTTCAGGTCAAGGATCGACTTCAACTTATGTTCGTTGATATTTTGTTTACGATACTTTGGCAAAAAGTTTAAATATTCTTTGTATGAAATAACAATCTATTCCTTTATTACTTTTCCTGAATCTACTCCTTATTGAATCTCTGAATACCTTTATATGGTATTCCTTTATTTTTTATTTTTTTACACTATGTTAATTTAATTAATTATATAATTAATTTGGGTCGATTTAATAACAGTGGCTAGAACCAAAAAAAAGAAATGGAATGGTGACCGCTTGTGAACAATGCAGCGTTTCACTCTAGACAACGACGGCTACAAAAGAACGAGGGTCCGACGGTGAGACAGAGCAACATGATCGGGAGCAGCTGATAGGGAGACGATCGAGCAAACCAGTTAACAACCAATGGAATGCGGTGGGTGCAGAATTTTCCAATGGGTGGTTGCTGCAAGCAGTGACGAGCGTCGAAACCGTGGCTGTTATCCGGTGATGATGGCGAATGGTGGGTGGTGGCTATAGGCTGTCCGACAGCGGCATCCCAGGGCTAGTCAGTTGATGATTTCTCAAGTAATTTTTTTTATATTTATTTATTTTTGTGTCGGTGCAGATAGAAGAAATGGCGACCCAGTGTGTTCAGTCACAGGAGGCTGATTGGAGAAACGACCTAGGTGGTGGTAGGTGACGATGGGAAAGTTCACAACCAGCAGATGTGGCCTCGAATGATGGTGTGCGTTTTTTTTTTGAAACATGGGCTCTGGTGGTGGTGAGGCTACGACGACTTACTCTTGTCTGAACTATGGTTTGGCAGCGACACACAAAGGCACCTATGGCAGTGGTGGCAGCAGCGTGTCGACGGTAAATGGTTGACCTATGGTGGCTGCAGACGGTGTGGTGGCTTCCACATACTTCAACGACCGGAGAATGGGGAGAATGGAGAGGTCCGACAATGGTGGGTAGGTAATGTTTTTTGGGTTTTCTTTATATATATATATATATATATATTAATTTAACTTTTAGTTTTAATATAATTTTTTTTCTTTTTTTTTACGATTTCTTTTTTTATATTTTTTTCTTTGTATTTCTATTTTTTTTTTAACGTATTTATTGATTTTTTTTTTTAAAATATAATTCTCTTCACTTTTTCTTATGTTAATATAACTATTTGACCTTTTTTTAGGTTATATAATTTGTTTTTCTTTTTTTTTTTATAATTTTAATGGCCAAGGGCCCAACAAAACGGAGAAGAGGAGAAACTCTCAAATTCTGAGTGAAATGCTTCGATTATATGACAACAAGGTTGACAAAATGTTGATGGCCATAGGCCTGGATCGGAGAACATGGCTTTGTGCAGCGGTGGAGCGACCAGAGGATCGAACTACTCTGATACCAAATGGAACGAACAAAGTTCGTTCTTCAAGTTAAATACTCCAAAAGACTTGGAATATAAAGATCTCCGTTGAGATACAAGAATATATATTAAATGTATGAAAAATGATGTTACAAATGAGAGTGAGGGCCCTGCTTATATACTAGGCAGTGCCTCTTCATGGAAGGTCATGTCCCATTTAGACATGCCTCTTCAGTACTAATTACTAATTAACTAATCATTATTACAATTATCCTCATTATTTATATATATTTTATATGTAACAACATCCTTTTCATTCTTATGTTGTCTCATATAAGTGTTCTTAAGTGTTAACAAGAACCTTGGCTAATTGTTCTAAGTGCTCTAATCTTTCCTATTACCATTAGATCTATTGTTCATGGTTTAATTGGATATCTATTGTGGATGATAATTTATCTTTGGCATATTGATGAATTATTATTAAGAGCATCTATCTTGTTTTCATTTAGTACTTGGTTATATTGAATACATCTATTGGTTACTGTTGAATTAAACACTTTCTTTGTGGTTGAGATTACCCTTTGCTTTTCATTTAAGTACTCATTGTCATAACTAAATATTAATTATAACTAAGTACTTAAAATCATAAGTAATCTCACCTTAAAAAGCACTCAGTCATCTTGCATTGCATTCTAGGCATAGTCTTGCATTAATTAACTTACCTCCAAGCATAAGCTTGGTTGATAGAAAGATAGGAACACCCTTCATCTCTTAGCTTGCGAAGGATAGACCCTTCATCTAGCACGGTGACCTTGTAGTCGTTAGAGCCACAGTGTCTACAACACCGGAGGCACCGGGTGGTTAGATTTCAAGGGGAGGTATCATTAACCAAGTCTTTGCTTGCTTCACCTTGACTTCTCTCTACAACCTACTTTTGAGACTAGCCTCAAAACCGCTAAGGATTAAGGGATACACTTGGCTAGGCATATAAATAAAATCAACCGAGATTTTTTGCATCTCACCTAGATTGTAGGACTTGCATCTCATAGAGGATAACAAAGCATTTCTTAAGCAGTGATTGTTCATTCAGCCATTTGGTACTTAATCTATATCAAGCAAGTAATTGACTCCATAAGGCACTAGTCTCACATATTAATCTAATCTAATCCTTCAGATTTTCTAAATCGACCAAGTGGCTAGGCCATTCAATCGTGTCTCCTGGACTTGTTGGTTTCCAACGAGTCTTGCATTCTCATATTCCAAAGAGACTACCCCCCATAGCTTGTTGTTGGGAGACAGTTAGAACAAAGAGGACGAGGATCAAGGTGACAGGCCCCGCCTTGAGTCGTCGTACCACACCTATACAATCTAAGCGACAACAGGACCTTCCTTCGCCTCCTCCTCCTAAGAAGGAAAGTGATGATATGGATATTCTAGAAGGACCCTCATGCTAGAATCTAAGAGAGACATTATTGATGATCCCATGGATCCCATGAACCCCTTGGATCCTCCTCCATGTGATCCCCCTGCCAGGAAGAGGCCACTTTGGCTTTGTGACACATTACAGGATGCCGAGAGACACATTCCCACCAGAGGGACTTTTAGAGAAAGTAAGAAGTCGTGTAGGTACCAGGGATATGTTGTAGCAATGAGCAATATGATTCAAGATGAGCCTCACACCTTTGAAGAAGCCATTAAAGAACAAGTTTGGAAGGATGCCATGGCCAAAGAATACGAATCAATTAT
The DNA here is from genome assembly GCA_031772625.1 of Pinus tabuliformis. Lineage (NCBI taxonomy): Eukaryota > Viridiplantae > Streptophyta > Pinopsida > Pinales > Pinaceae > Pinus > Pinus tabuliformis. The sequence continues at coordinate 32,698,512 of CM062807.1, read as the reverse complement.
GAAGAATGATGTATGGGATGTTGTTTCGAGACCAAAGGGAAAATTAGTGGTGACTTCAAAATGGCTATTCAAGATCAAGCATCGAGCCAATGGAAGCATTGAGAAATAAAAGGCGAGGTTCGTGGCAAGAGGATCCTCCCAAAAAGAGGGAGAAGATTATGATGACATATTTGCTCCTATGGCCCAATATACCATCATTCGTTCGATAGTTTCCCTTGATGCAAGTGAAGGATGGACCCTTTATCAGATGGATGTGAAGACGACATTCATTCATGGCATGTTACAGGAAGAAGTCTACATTGAGCAACCACAGGGATTTGAAGTAGACGATCGAAAGACTCATGTTTTTAGGTTAAAGAAGGCATTGTGTGGCTTGAAGCAAGCCCCCTAGGCATGGTACACCCGCATAGATAATTACCTGGTGAAGCTTGGATTCACAAGAAGCATTGTCGATCCGAACCTCTAATTCAAGGTGGTCCAAGGTATGCCCTTGATTTTAGTTTTATATGTTGACGATCTATTTTTGACAAGTAGAGAGCCCCTGATGATCGAGTGTAAGAGGGAGTTGGCCTCTGAATTCGAGAGGAAGGACCTTGGACTCATGCACTACTTCCAAGGCCTTGAGGTGTGGCAAAGACCCGTGAGATATTCCTTTCATAGGGAAAATATGTCATAAAGTTGTTGGATAGGTTTGGGATGACAGAATGCAAGTCCCTAGCCCCACCGATGGAAATGAATTTGAAGAATTTATGTGGAGAAGTTGCAGGACTTGATTTTGCGAATCCATTTGAGTATAGATAGTTTATTGGGGCTCTGATGTTCTTAGTGAACACCTGTCTGGACATATGTTATGCAGTGAACACCCTGAGTCAATTCATGGCCAAGCCTCTTCATGCACATTGGGTTGTTGCCGAATATATTCTGAGATATTTGCATGGGATGATTACCTTTGGTTTGAGATATTGTGTCGGTGATGTTGGACTTCATGGAAATATTGATGCTAACTAGGCAGGAAACTTTGTTGAAAGGAAGAGCACTTCAAGATGTTGTTTTAGCCTTGGATCCACCATGATATCTTGAATGAGAAGGAAATAAAAGTTCATAGCTTTGAGTATCGTCGAGGCAGAGTATATTGTTGTTAGCATGGCTAGCTGCGAAGCAATTTGGTTGAGAAAACTCTTTGGAGAGTTGTTTGAGTAGGTCCTGGACACTACAGTGATATAGTGTGACAACAAGACTGGGGTTGGATTGGCAGAGAATTTCGTATTTCATGACAAGTCCAAGCACATAGTGATTAAATATCATTACATTCGAGACATGGTGCAGAGAGGAGATGTTAGACTCCATCACATATCAACAAATGAGCAGATAGATGATGTTTTGACCAAGCCTTTGCTGAAAGGGAAGTTCTTGGTCTTCAGAGAGCAGTTTGGACTAATGGATGTGACCCCTCCTGATAAGGGGCTTCGTTGATCAAGAACACTGAACAGTGAACATAGCTCTTCCCCCCTTGGTTGAGCTCCCAAGGTGGGAATGGAATATTGAGGGCTCCTGGAGTTGAGGGAACTCTGGACAATAGGTGTGCGTGATCCCTACTCTTGTAGTAGGTCAGGTATCTCCTCTATTGTCACCCATAGGGTGTGTGTGATCCTTGTCTGTTTTGACAAGTCGGGTATCTCCTCCTATCTTGGTCTGGTAGAGTATATCCCAGTTGGCATCATACCCACAAGTCGAGCTTGTTGGAATTGTCCCTCCCCGTCTAGCCAACAGGTTGAGGAGGTTTGGGGGTGTGTGATCTTTACATTTGGTAAGTCGGGTATCTCACCCACGCTAGGATTATGATGCAGGTGTTCTACCACATGACTCTTGAGGGTCATTGTTGGGAAGATCGGTAGGCAATAGGATGGATGTGATCCTTACCTCTTATATAGCAAGTGGTATCTCGCCCATTGATTGCATAATGCGATGGTTGTGACCCTTGCTCGGTAAGTTGTATCTCGCCTATTACTTGGTATAGAGGGTGGTAGCTAAAGCTCCCCTATGATTCTTTTTCTTTAGATTCAAGAATGGTTGAGCAGATAGAGTCAAGCAGAGATGAGACATGATTTGATGACCAGATATTTGCGATGATCACGTAGCGCAATTGGAATTTCTCACTAGCTGAGAGGGAGGTTTAAATTGGCAGCTCATCAACAAATTCCAATCATTGGACTAGATTCCTCATTTCAAAAGGACCAAATTGGACCTTTGTAGCACTGAATTTGGATAAGGGAAAGTGTACTTTTGAAGTCAAAGCCACAATGGCACATTTGGTCAAGTCAGCCTAGAGGCTAACTAGCCCTCCTCCAACGCCTATAAATTCATGACACCTCAAGCTCATTTGGACATCATCGCATGACAAGCATCTCTTCTCTATTTGGTTCGTACAATCTGAAATTGCAGGGGTTTCCCTTCACACATGCGAGTGGGAGGAAGGAAATTTTTCAGTGGCCCGAAATTATGAAGTACATTTGCACTTTGACCAGTGTTTACCACCTGTTTTGGAGTTGATTTTGAGTTCGATCTCTTGGGCATATTTCTGTTTTGGCAGACCAAGTTTGTTGGCACGAAAACTGATAAATTCTGGGTTGTTTGACTTGGATTGAATGCTAGAAAAATTGCAGACTTGACTGCAGTAATTTCTCTCTCCTTTGACCGAGTTTAAGTGATTATTCTTGCACTGTTTTGGGCTAACTTTGACCAGCGTTTAAGGCCGAATTGGAGGACTGTTGATCAAGCTCTTGGAAGGCTAAATTGACTGTTGACTTTGACTGGTTAGGGCACACATTGACTGCTGTTGACTTGAACAGAATTGCAAATTATTACAGTTGACCAGATTTGACTATAGGCACATATTTTTGGATATTGGTTGCTTGAATTGTTGGACAATTCAAAACTTTGACTTCGATACTTTTTATGGATTTGGTCTCATACTCTCTATTGAACATTTTATGACAATCTAATAGAAGAAGAATTTCAAAGGGTTTTCCCCCTTGTGGGGTTTTTCCCTGGTCTTTGACCAAATCAGTGTCTCTTGTTGATGTGTTGATTGTTTCCTATTGTCATTGCATTTACTGTTCTATCTTAAATTACTATTGTTTATTGGAAGAATTAATTATTATTGAAAAAGATTGCTTATTGAAGAAGTGAATTGGGAAAAAATGATTGAAATAGCATAGAGCAGTGAAAAATTAAAATGGTATAGATCCGGCCCGTAGTCATATAATAATGCGGAGCAATATCACAAGATATATGTGATACCATAGAAGTAGTCAATGCGAGCCATTTAATTTGATACCAGTATAGTATCATCGATGCTTTTGTAATGAATACAGGCCACTAAGTCATTGTCACAAGTGATAACTGCATGCCATAGAGAGTATATTGAGCCTTTGTAATAAGCGAGTCACAAAGATCCACAAGAATATAATATGAACCATTGAATATATATAAATGAGCCATAGAGGATTATAACGAGTGTAGGTCATGACAACAAAATGTGAGTCTCCTTTTGATTATGCAAGCCACAGAATATATATATCGAGCCTCTTGCTACAAAATCAAAACTAAGTCAAGCCATAGAAAGCATGATACTTCAATCCAAATTGCCAACAGAGTGATCTTTAGGCCTCCTTTTTCAAACTACCTTAGCTCTATTACCATGTTGAGAAACCAGGAGGCTTGTAACTTAAGTTATATTTCTCTTTTTTTTTATAATTGCTTGTGAAATTTGTTGGCCTTCTTATTAATCTTTATTATGTTCTTATTCATCAAACAATTAACAAAACGTAAACATGAAACTCACAAGAAAAACAATGAATACAAGATGTAGGCTCCAAGCCAGGGCAAAACCCCTCCAAGGGGAAAACCCAAAAAAATTCTCTTCTTATAGAATCAAATCAAAGTGAGATATCCAAGACCCATGACCAACCTTCTAGATGCCAAGTCAAACCTTCCTTCTGCACAACAAATCCATCAATAGCAAGAGACTAGCAACAAATCTTCAACAAGAGATATGATGACACAGAACTTCCACAAACCCTTCTCCATCTTCAAACTTTGGCCCTCCTCCTTCTGCAAAATTTCAGAACCAATTGAGCGAATTGTGTGTGTCCAAATGAGCTCAAATCATCCTCTATTTATATTGTCCAGAGGGGTGTGAATAGACATGTCCTTTGGGGTTGGGCCGACTTGACAGGTAGGCTGACTTGGCATCTAGAGGGGTTTTTGACCCAAATTACATATTTAAAAATTCTTTTTCCTTTTTCTTTACAATAGGTCCAAATAGGACTTTGACTCTTTGACTCAACAAAACCTAGAAGCATGAAGAACATGCTTATCTAATAAAATAATAATAATAATAATAATAATAATATTTCTTTTTTTTTCTTTTATATCAAATATACAATGATATAAGTACAAAGATCTTTATGAAAACTGAACTTAGTTACATTTTCTAACAAGGTGATAGTGGCCAACTTGGTTTCACATGTCTGCATCTAGGTGTTAGGACTTTTCATCTTTTGGTATGAGATTGTGCAGTAACAGTGAGGAACTTGGCTCTAAATCTTCATAACGAGTCTTAGTCCTCATCCTCCAACAATTTTGTGCAAGTGAATTTCAAAGAAGAAGAAACAGTTCACCACCTCAATGAGCCAATGAACTTGAAACAACAGAGTGCCCTTCCCTCTAATGTGAGGTAAGATGAAGCAAATAGTAATAAGGTATTTCATTGAATTTCATGTATTTTAGAGTCATCAGAATATCAGGAATCTTTGTCAAGCAGGGCACAGGCAAGAATACTTTGAATGTTTGTTATGTAGTATGTTTTGAACTTCTTTTTGTAGCAGCAAAGGATTGCCTAGTCTTAATTTTGGAGCTATGGCCAATTCTATTTATTTGTGGTTCACTTTGTTACAACCCCCTTATTAATATAATATCTCTTGTTCAAAAAAATTAGTTTTTTCACCGCAAGTAGGTTTGTCAGCGTTCTTCATAGAATGGTGCTCAACTACCAAATTTCGTACTTTCTCCCATGATCATAACCCCTAAGAAAATGTCAAGCACCATGCAGAATAGTTATTACTATATATATTTTATTATTTTCTTGAAATATGATATACGTTTGTTTTTGTTAGAAAAACAAAAGCTTCTTTGTATATAAGTGCCTGAATGGGGTTGAATTTGTTGCCTTGGTTTGATTTAGGCTAGTGACAATGAAAAGAACTTGTCTATTCTATTTTGGTCAAAATTTCGTTTGGCTCTGCTTTAGGGCAGCTAGGAAGAACTACTATTTTAATCGATTGTTTAAAAAAAAATTCTTTGGTGAGAAACGAAGCACTCAAGTAAGAGTTCAATGCCTGTCTTGTAGAGGAATAAACTACACGGAAGGTTTGGGTTGCTGAAATTTAATGTAAAATTAAAAAGATAACCATGAACAATGGGATAATATTTCCTATATTCGTAAACCAATTACAATTGGTTATTACCATTCTTGCCTATAATAGATTAAATAGATTGACAGGATTTCAAGTACATTCATTAAATTGAACTACCCTCTTACACTAGTTTGTTAGTTCTTGCATTAAGGATTTGTTGCCACACAACCTAGAAGGGATCCTAATAGGGGAACCAGACCAAATGAAGACAATGGGACAAAGACCGACCGTCACCCCAGTCAGTGTCCCCTGATCTTTACAGACTTTCACTGATATGAGGAGTCTCGGTATGAAGGAAATCACCTAAGATGATGGGATCAATGACAAAGTATAAAGTGATTTCCAAGGCCCATTCGATGAGAGGCTCAATTAGGGCTCAATGCTTCAAGAGAAACTAAGGGATCTCCAAGGAAAACCTATGAGGAAGACCTAGACCTAGGGCTAGGGATATTAACTAATAATGAATATGCCTAGAATCAAATCTTCCAATGTGAGACAAGACTGTTATTTTTTTGTAGCATCGGATGTGCTCTAGCCATGAAAATTGGTGGAGAGACTAAGGCACATGAGTTCTAGAGAACCCAGAAACTATTTGGTGAAATTCCACCCGGATTGTATTTTATTAAAATAATTAATATTTTTAATGGGGTTCCTAAGTCTAAACTTAGGAAAATTAAAGTACTAATGGGTGTTAATCAAAATATGGGGGAGAATGATCTAGAAGGCGGATCAAGTCAAGTTTTAATCTTAGCCGTTGATTAGAGACTTAATCTTGGCCATTGAAGTCTCAACGAGAAAAGTATAAGAAGGAGGCTTGGGGTTCATTTAGAAACACACGGAGAGAGATTGAGAAGGAAAATCGATTAAGGAGATCTTGCAGCAGAGGGGCAGTGAGACTGGGAGAAGGAATTTCCGGATAGTACAAGGCAGAGAGAGGACAGAAGATGTCCAAAGGAAGGTTGACGCTAGCATACGCAGTGCTAATGTAGAGGCAGTGCAATTAATGAGGGGAAGTCGGGTTTCTGCTGAGGGAATTCGAAGTTCAATTGCCAGAAGCCAGGGTGTGAGTCTGGAAGCAAGAAAGTTGATTTCTCAGCCAACAAAGGATCCAGAGCAAAGAGGCAGCATAATACCCAGGATGGGTGATGCAGTTCTGCACAGAGGCCACGTAGAGTGTGACGCAAAGCCTCCAGAGCTGAAGAATTAGTCACTGATTCTCCAGTGACAGGGTGAGATCATTTCACCAGTCCTTTGTCCAGTATTTTCTTTGTAAAGTATTGCTAGCTGAGCATCCTAGATTTGTACTCAGAATTTTCTCTTGCATAATAATAAACCCTCAGAGCTGCTGCACCAGTTTTCCCGCATTGGGTTTTTCCAGGGACTATTTTGTCCAGAAATAACTGTGTCCTATGTATCTTGTTCTTTGCTTAGTTTTCTATTTCATGTAATCAAATTTTAAGTAGTGTAGGCTGCAAAAGTAATTTGCTTCAGTATTCAAAGAATAACTTGATAATGTATGTTAAATCAAGTAGGTGAAGTAGATTCAAATTTGTTGCAGTAGGGATTCCTTGAGGATTACGAATTTTCACAAAGACCTCCCTAGGGGCTTTGCAAGATTACTCTTCTTCAAATAGGGTTTTTGCTCCACTAGAGAGACCAAGAAAGGAATTCGAGCAAGACCTAGGGTTTAAGATTGATCATGGAAGGAATCCTTCCTATGTACTTACTAGGTCAAGCAAGGAAAGGAAAGGGTTCAAGAATGATGACTTCTTTTTGGAAATGACCCTCAACAAGACCACCAACCAAGATGTTCAAGATGATTTCCAAGAATGAAACTAGGGCTTCATTTTTCTCAAAAACCAACCGTCGGAATTGCCTCAAACTTGGATGATCACTTGAGGAGACACTGGCGCAGATTCTTGTCCAAGGAGTTTTGCAAAATACCCCCTATAATGCAATTCGCAGGGATCCCTAGTTGGACATCTAGGAAAGGGACGAAATTTTGAAAAGGAAGAAAAAGAGGAGGGTGACCCTTGGGTTATGGAGTCTATGTGATTCAAAATTCGGCTAAATCATCTCTCAAGGAGGCCAAAAAGTGATGCCTTAGCACATGTTTCTCAACAATTACCCACCCAAGATCTATGGATTTTTATGGAAGAAAATCAGATTTCAATCCATTAGGAACATTCATCTACTTGTTATTTAATGACTAACATACACAAATTTGCAATCTAACAATCTTTTGAATGATATTCAATAATTAGGGCATAAGAAAAACTAGCTAGTTGCGAAATTTCCACACATTAGACATTATTACATGAAAAATCTTCAACAAAATTTACTTACAAGATAACAAGAGATATATCCAATCCAAGATCAAGAAAGCAGCTCCAAGAGACAACGAATTTAGCTCCCAAAAATATCGAAATGCATCCAAAGATCTCCAATAGACATCCAAGGAAAAAGTGTGAAATTCTCAAGAGAGAGATATCCAAGTGTGATGATGATGTTTGATACAAATGAGGTTTAACTCTATTTATATGAGGCTCTAAGAGTTCAAATTAGCCTAAGATGCCCCTAAAAATATTTTAATGTGCAAAATAACATCACTTTGTTGACAAGCCCACCAAATAGCTCATAAAGTGTGTTATCGCTCAAACTAGTAGGGGACCTAAAGGGGATTCCTTAAGGGTCAACTGTTAGGCCAAGGGCAACAAATGGAGACATAGCCCACTGTCACCTCAACTAAGGCTCCCTACTCTTTACGGACTTTCATAATGGGAGGAGACCCGGTATATGGAAAGTCACTTATGAAGGATAGATCTGTTGATCTAAAGATGATCTGAGGTTGTCATTGATGTCTACCCAAGCAACACTAAGGATGACCCTGAACTTCCATGGCACATTGGGCATCATCATTCATGGTTTCTCATCTCATAACCATTATAGGAATACTCTACTTAGAAATATCTTTCTATCGGTATATAGCTCTCCTTGTAATTCCTCACGGTTTGTAAGTTATTCAAGATTGAAGTTAGTAACCCCAATTAGTGGGCTAAAACCCCATGGGGTTGTGACATGGCATTTATCATTGATTTTGGTCATTGAATAGTCAATAATTAATAATTTTTTAAACTCCTAAAATCCCTCCAATATTCTCTATAGAAGCCCCTCTCAACTCTATAAAAAGAAATCTCATATATCCTCCAAAAGTAGTGATTGTGGAATTTTCGCTATAACTTTATTTCCGCGACATCTTAGATGCTAAAATTAAAACCCATTTGAGCTGAAATCCTGATGAATGTTGTTAGGATATTCCGACACATAGGAAATAGTTAAGTACAACTTGGTCTAGTGTAGAGTTAGGTATAGAGTTAGGTAAAGTGTGTTTCTTTACCGTTGTACATTTTGTAACTTACAATCCGACGGTCACGATATGTAGTGATCCGACGGTTCATTCTCTCCTCGGTATTACCGACACTTGATCCGTGGCTTGACACCCGATTGGTCCATGAATTCTATTTAAAGCGCATGGAGGGTCATTTGTAGGGTAATCCGTGCATGAGAGAAACATATGTAAATTTTCATTCTTTTATTAATAAATTGCCTGAAGTGGCCGCGTTGGCTCAGGCCGTGGACTGTTTCCCTCTTTGAGGGTTTTAACTACGTCAAAATACTGGTGTATTGATCTGCGATCTGGTTGTGAGCGGTGTCCTTTTGGTGTTCTGTCTAAGGAACTTACCCTGTAAATTCTTACATGGTATCAGAGCTATTTGAGGGTCGCGTCCGTTAGTGATCCAAATCTGAAGCCGGTAGAACTGCATCCGACTGTCGTTTTCTAGATCTGCTGTTTCTGACTACTTTCGAGCCGAGAGGACTGCTCTGTTGTGTTGGGAGCATCTGTTCCAGTGAGGAACCCCTTTCGTTTCACGCGAAAAGGTTTCCGGGAGCCCTAGCTGCGTCATTTTTAAGATCTGGAGGTATACAGTGTTTATTTGCAGTTTACTGTTATTTTCTCTCTGTTTATTTCGGTTTCGGTTTATTTAGCTTTTTTTATTACCGGATCTATACCTTTCATTTCTGCGTATGCTCTTTGCCCTGCGACTCTGTGCGATCTGGGCAAATCAGAAACAGAAAGGAAGGATTTTTCTCATGTGTATGCTCTTTTCCCTGCGCCTTAGTGTGATCTCGGAAAATCAGAAACATTGAGAAAAATATTTAGTTTTTTGGCTAAAGCTAACTTTGAGCCGCAAGGTTCATTTTTGAAAATATTTAGTTTTTTGGGTAAAGCTAACTTCGAGCCGTAAGGTTCGTTTTCTTTGCATGTCCGTGTTGGGTTTTGTGTTTTTTGTTTTGTAGGGAAAAAGAGCTTTCTCAAAGCAAGCACGCAACCCAAAGCACCCCCCCCCCCCCTCTCTCTCTCTCTCAAATTTTTTGTATAGATCAATTGGTTCAAAGCTATTTTAAGACAGTAGAGGTCTTGGGTTCAAGTCTCCATTTTGTGGGGGCGGACTTTTTCATTTCCGCACATTCCCGCACTTCGTCAGGAACTTCAACAACTTTTTTTCAAAAAGCCATAACTTCTTCATCCGGAAGCCGTTTTCAGAGCCGTTTTTTTTAAACCAGCCTAATTTTTCGAGATCTATCCATTGGAACACTTATTTTCAGCATCTTTAGCTTCAGTTTCCATTGAAATGGAAAGTCAATACCAAGTTACCCTTGACAGCACCAACTACTTCCAATGGTTGGCTTACATTGAGGATTTACTTAGAAGTAAAGGTCTCTACAGAATAGCCTCAGGCCAAGAAAAGAAACCGAAGGATGAAGATAAGGCTGCTAAATGGGAAAATAGGCAAGATCAAGCACGTGGATTGATAGGGATGTTTATTTCTCCAGATCTTAGATTCCATATTGCAGAAATTGATACTCCTGATGAAGCAATGAAACAAATCAATAAAGTTTTTGGGATTAAAAATGAAATTAGAGCCCATCAACTTGAAAATGAGTTGCTTACATTGGACCCTAATAATTTTTCTTGCATTGAAGATTTCTTGTCCAAGTTCAAGACCCTTAGATATCTTTTGGAAGGTGTTAAAGTTAAGAAAGAAGATAGTAACCTTATCTATTCCATTTTTACAAAGTTGGGACCAGCCTACTCTGTGTTTGTTTCCACCTTCCATTCTACAAGAGAAGCCTTCATTTCTCAAGGAACAGACTACAAGCCCCTTCCTTTGACTCTTTTTGTGATTCTTTAATAAGAGAACAAGAAAAACTCTTACACCTTGGTCTTCTTAATCTTGGAAACTCTTCCAAGAAAGCGTTAGCTGCCCAGCAGCAACCAAATTCAAAGAATCCTAAGAAGTCAATCCTAAAAAGAATGGTCCTAAACCAAACAAGGGTCCTAAGCAATTTCAGCGCCAAAATGAAAAATCATTTCAACAAAATGATAAGACAAATAAAAGCAAAGGGAAGAAAACTGATAGACATTGCAATTTTTGTAATCGAGATGGCCACTTAGAATCAAAATGCTTTAAGAAGATGGAAGCCTTGGAAGCAGCAATGAAGAAGCATAACATCCATTTGGGGCAATCTTCAACTTCAACTTCATCTTCAGGAATGGCACTTTCTGCATGTGGTTGTCAAGCATCTCGATCTGGCTATGCATTAAATGTATCTTCTTCTTCTCATTCTCATGAGTGGCTCATTGATTCTGGAGCTTCTTATCACATGGCCCAAAACAAAGCCATGTTTTCTTCTTTAAATGATTGTAACACCAAAAATATATATGTTGGTGATGATAGATCTCTTAATGTTGTAGGGACTGGAATTGTTCATCTAGACAATGGTCAGTTTAATGATGTATTATGTGTTCCAACCTTATCCTGCAACCTTCTATCTGTATATCAGATAACTCATTCAGGTGAAGGTAAAATCATTGAATTTTCACCTCATGATGTTGTAATCAAGGACTTGAGAGATCCTAAACAGATTTTGGCTACTGGCATTGCTGATGATTCTACAAGGTTGTATAAGTTTCACAACTTTGGGTCATCAAATCTTCCCTCAGTATTTGTTGCTCATAACGATGAAGTGAGCAAACTTTGGCATGAGCGATTTGGTCACTTAAACTATCGCTCCCTTCAGCATCTATGTAAAGAAAATATGGTGACAGGTCTTCCTATGGTATCTTGCAGAGATGGTGTTTGTTCCGGATGTGTACTCGGAAAACATCATCGGGACAGTTTTGAAAAACGTGCCTCTTGGCACGCCTCAGCCCCTTTACAGCTTGTGCATAGTGATTTATGTGGTCCACTTCCAGTTGTGTCATTCTCTGGCTGCAAGTATTTCTTAACTTTCATTGATGATTTCTCCAGACGCACTTGGGTATACTTCTTAAAACTCAAGAGTGAAGTATTTAACAATTTTTTGGCCTTCAAGGCCTTTGTTGAAAAACAATCTGGACATCAAATTCTTAAGTTAAGATCTGATAATGGCGGAGAATATGTTAAAAACACATTCATCAACTATTGCACTGAGAATGGAATTCAAATGCAACATACTGTTCCATATACTCCACAACAAAATGGTGTAGCTGAAAGGAAGAATCGCACCTTAAAGGAAATGGCTAATTGTATGCTACAATCTAAAGGACTTGGTCTTAGTTTTTGGGCAGAAGCAATTAACTGTGCAAATTACATAATAAATCACACTCCTACTAAGGCTTTAAAGAATATCACTCCAGAAGAAGCATGGAGCTCAATCAAACCAGATGTAAGTCACTTTCGTGTTTTTGGAAGTGAAGCGTGGGCCCATATTCTAGATGAAAAGCATAAAGCTTTAGAACCTAAGAGTGAAAAATGTACTTTTGTTGGATATTTTGAAGATGTCAAAGGCTATAGACTTATTCCATTTAAGTCCAAAAATGTTATCATTAGAAGAGATGTAAAATTTGATGAAAATATATCGACCTGTGAGCCTAGTCCGGCGGTTGTGCCACCTCTCCCTATCTCTTCTACTTTTGAAAACATTTCTTCTTCAGATGATGAAAGTGAGGATGACAATCCTCCCCCACCATCTCAGGATCCTCCTTCAGCTCCTGAGCTTCCAAAATGGGTTCGTGCTACTCGAGATGCAGCAGGTGATCTTGCCGGTGATCCTACAGATCAGCGACGCACACGTTCTCAGTTCGAGAGAGCCTCTTCTTTACTGGCTCAAGCTCCAGTAAATTATGATCCTAACACCTTTGCAGAAGCTTCAGGCCATCCAGATTGGGAAGCAGCTATGAATGAAGAATATCATTCATTATTGGCAAATGATACATGGGATCTTGTTCCTCTACCAAAGGGACGAAAACTTGTTAGATGCAAATGGGTTTACAGAACCAAGTATGGACCAGATGGGAAAGTTGATAAACATAAAGCTCGTCTTGTTGCTAAAGGTTTTTCACAGGTTGAAGGCATTGACTACACTGAAACCTTCTCCCCTGTTGCCAAAATGAACTCTATCCGCCTTGTTCTTTCCCTTGCTGCCTCTTTCAAATGGGAAGTCCATCAGATGGATGTTAAATCTGCCTTCTTGCATGGGGACTTGCATGAAGAAATCTATATGGAACAACCCATTGGCTTCATACAAACAGACTCCAGCCTTGTATGTCGACTTAAGAAATCCCTTTATGGTCTCAAGCAAGCTCCTCGGGCTTGGTATGCCAAAATGGATAGCTTTCTTTTAGAATCTGGCTTTTCTAGGTGTCATTCTGACAATACTGTCTACACCAAGAAAGTGGGCAACTCTCTTATCATCCTTGTTCTTTATGTTGATGATCTTATCCTTACTGGTAGTGATCCCAACCTTATAAACCATGTGAAGTCTAGCCTTAAAAGGAAATTTGAAATGACAGACTTAGGACACTTACACTATTTTCTCGGTCTTCAAGTCTTGCAATCCAAGGAGGGTATTTCCCTTTCCCAGTCCAAGTATGCTTGTGATATTCTACGTCATTTTCACATGGAAGACTGTAAGCTAGCCCCTTCTCCCTTTCAGTCTGGAGTCAAACTTTCAGTCACTTGTAATTCTCCTGAAGTTGATGCTACCTTATACCGTCAACTTGTAGGAAAACTTTTGTATCTAACCCATACTCGTCCTGACCTTTCCTTTGCTGTTGGCCTTGTTGCTCGGTTCATGCAAAACCCCCGTGAAAGTCATTGGAAAGCAGCTAAAAGAATACTTCGTTATGTTCAAGGTACAGTTCAGTTTGGGATTCATTACAGTGCCGAAGCAGCTCCTCTATTGGTTGGTTTCACTGATTCCGATTGGGCTGGTGACCCTAATGATCGGAAGTCTACTGCCGGTTATGTGTTCACTCTTGGTTCAGGACCTATTACATGGGCTTGTAAGAAACAAGCTGCCATTTCTCTTTCATCAACAGAAGCAGCGTATCGTGGTGCCGTAGAAGCTAGTAAGGAAGCCTTGTGGCTTCGTCAGATCCTGTCAGAGTTTGGCTTTCAGCAGCAGCATCCGACTACGCTTTGGTGTGATAATCAAAGTGCCATTCAGCTATGCAAAGATCCAGTTCAACATCAGCGCAGCAAACACATTGAACTGCACATGCACTTCATCAGAAAGCTCATTCACGACCATGTTCTTGAAGTGCAATATTGTTCAACAGATGATCAAGTTGCAGACATCTTCACAAAGGCTCTCACAGAGGCGAAGTTCACTAAACTTCGATTTATGGTTGGAGTTCAGGAAGTTGTCACTAAGGGGGGATAGGCTCTAGTGCCTCCTTCCTTCTCCTATTGTGTCATATTTGTAAATCCTTCAATCCTATCCCAAGTTGTTCTTAAGGGGGGATGTTAGGATATTCCGACACATAGGAAATAGTTAAGTACAACTTGGTCTAGTGTAGAGTTAGGTATACAGTTAGGTAAAGTGTGTTTCTTTACCGTTGTACATTTTGTAACTTACAATCCGACGGTCACGATATGTAGTGATCCGACGATTCATTCTCTCCTCGGTATTACCGACACTTGATCCGTGGCTTGACACCCGATTGGTCCATGAGTTCTATTTAAAGCGCATGGAGGGTCATTTGTAGGGTAATCCGTGCATGAGAGAAACATATGTAAATTTTCATTCTTTTATTAATAAATTGCCTGAAGTGGCCGCGTTGGCTCAGGCCGTGGACTGTTTCCCTCTTTGAGGGTTTTAACCACGTCAAAATACTGGTGTATTGATCTGCGATCTGGTTGTGAGCGGTGTCCTTTTAGTGTTCTGTCTAAGGAACTTACCCTGTAAATTCCTACAAATGTCGTGAACAAATTTCAGATCTTGGTTCGCTATATTTTCGAAAAGATATGATCTATGGAAGTTAGGGTTTTTGCAAGCTCCCGAATTTCATCTCAAAGAAGTGACCTTAGGAAAATCATCATAACTCTCTCTCTGAGAAGTGGATTGGAATTCTGTAAAAAGTGGTGGATAGTGCACGGACTATAGTTTTCTGTGTATCAATTTCAAAGTCGAAAGAGGAAACAGTGACACGTGGCACGCTGTACAAGTTCGCTCTACTGAACTAGTCCATAATTAGGTCATTGTGAGAGATTGGGCATAACTTTGCCTTGAAGAATCCAAATCGGGTCAGACCTGTGGCATTGGAAAGAAGACTCAAAGGGCTACTACAGGACCGAAGATCACATATTGGGGATCTGAAATCACATAGATACATCAGATTCAATATTGTGCTCCTAGAAGGCAAGAAAAAAAAACTAGATCAAGTGCTGTCAAGGGGTGCAAAGGACCAGACTTTCTAGGGTAGCAAAGAGCAAGGTGCAACAAAATGATGCAGCAGAGGTAAGCTCCAGGTAAGTATCTTCTGTATATGCATGTTCATCTCTTAATTGCATTAGGTTCTTTGTATTCTAATTTGTTGTTTTTGTTTAGCACTGACATATGCTCTACAAGATGAGGTAAGTTTTGCTATTATCATGTCATGGGTATTTCCTTGAAGACTTTTTGCAGGTATTATATATTCATCAAGAGAAGACTCAATGCATAATCTAATGTTCTGAAGAGTGAGAAAGGGTAGCATGACAAGAGCAGCAATCAAGGTGCAGAACAGCAACAAGAAGTTCACCACATGAAGTCTTCAAGTGGGCAGCACTGCATACAGTCATTGTAAAAGTATCATTGTACAAAGTCATTGTAAAAGTTGTACAAGTGTCTATCTGCCAAGAGTTGAAGAGGTAGTGTCGGGAGGTCTAGGATCATCATTAGGTGGTTGTGTCATAGTTGGGGTTATGGTCTAGTGTGTTTTCTTCTTCTACATCATTCTATATCATTGTAAAGTGGACCATTTTCCCTAATACGGGAGTCCATTCTTCTTTTATTCATCTATAGGGTGGTAGGGTGATGCTAGGCTGGTGCATGAAGTCACCAACAGGTTCAAGCCTGTGAAAACTTCAGGGTGGTAGGGTGGTGCTAGGGTGAGTTGTAGCTCATTGGGTGTTGGGGAATGCATTCATTTGACTACTGAAGAATCTCGGGCATTGGAGCGTCCATCCAGTGGGAGCTGGAGAAGAATGCTTTTCTAGATTCTAAGAAGTTGGAGCTTTCTTTTCAATTGGAATTGAAGATTAAAGAATTATTAGAAAAACATTTAGGTGGTTTTTGTCCCGGAGGGGGTTTCCACCTTAAAAACTGTGTGCATTTGTGTTCCTTTTGTTTACTGCTATCATTGTACAAACACTGATAATAATTGAAGATTAACTAATGCTCTGAAAGATTAATAATAATACTAATTGAAAGGAACACTGATTCACCCCCCCCCCCCCCCTCCTCTCAGTATTTCCAACAAGATCAACAAATCAGTGTGAAGTGACCTTAATTATCCCTTTCCCTGAAGGAGGCTAGGAGTGGGGCTTGCTTTCTTTTTAAGCAAGGTACAATGTCTTCTAGGAGAAGGATGTGAGGATTTGAGGGTTAGGTTAAGGGAATGTGGCTTGTAAAGGAGTTCCCTAATCCCTAAAATCCTTATTGAACTTGGTTTCCCAAATGGTTCTTGAAGAATTGACTTTTGAAAGGTGTGGGACCACAAGGGACCAAGTGGACCCAGCCTAGGTTAGGAGGATAGAGTTTAGCAACCAATGATGAGCTTAACCCAAACAAGGAAGGGGAAAGGATCAAACAAGAGTTTACGCTTACTGGTGACAAATTGATCCTATGAGGTACTAGCTTAGGGGATACCAAGGCAAAGTTTGATCTCAAAGCTAGGGCTTGGGATATCTCACAATCCCACCATCGGAATTTCTTCAAATTTGGAGGAGGCCTTGAGAACACACCAACACAGTAGAGGCTAGGAGATCAAACTTTTTTGATGGCTATTTCTTCGGGAAAATGATGCCCTAGGTGACCCAACTTGGCTAGACCTAGAGGAGAAGGGGAAAGGTGAAGAAAAATTGTTCTTTGAGTGACCACCTCTTGGTAGATCAGTGCCTTAGCCCTTGGGGAGAATGGAGTCTAGGAGAATGATGAATAAGGACTTTGTTTCTTGGTCAAGGAGGCCTCAAGGACTACTTCGCTTAGCCTCTAGGGCAAGGGAAAGTAACCTTAAAGCTTTATACTTCGATGTGCAAAAAGAGATGGCTTATCAAGATAAATTCAATGGTAGAATTATCCCTAGGAAATTTCATTCAACATACATGGCCCATACATTGAGAGATGCTATATAGAAACAAAATTCCACAATTAAGCAATAAATGCATGCAATAATTAGCCCTAAAATAGCGAAAATCCCATTCCAATGTATATGACATTGTAAAACAAGAATAGCATTAAATGTGTGTACTTACATGTAAGAGAACATATCCAACCATCAACAATTTGACAATAGAGAAGCTCCAAGATAAGATAAACCCAATCCAAACATCAAAATTCATCCATGCTCCAATTCATCCTCCAAGAAAAAGTGTGAAATTCTCAAGAGAGAAGAATGATCCAATCCAAAGTGATGATGAGAAATGAACTCATCTCACTTATATTTATACACTAATTAGGAGTTCGAATTAGTCTTCTAAGCCTACATAAGCCCCAAAATAAAATAATGTGCAAATAACCTAACTTTTGGAGACAAGGCCATCAAACTAGCTCATAAATGAAATAATAAGCCTCTCAAGAGGTTAAATGATAAATAATACATGTCGTAGGGCCCTCCAAGAGGCCTGATGATGTCCATAGGTGCCATAATGAAGAATAAGACCCTCAAAAGTGATGGGCAAGGGGGTGACCCCTTGTTCTCCAAACAATAAACCCGTGGTGCTCCCAGTGGGTATATGTTAATTTTAGGTATGTTCTATGCTAGAGCAATTTATTTCAATTTTCACAGTTAGCTCATTATCTTTTCCAGATTAGCAATCACACCAGCATTAAAGTAAACTGCAGATAGAACAAATATAAATCGCAAAAGACAAGCCAAGACAAGAGGACACAAGATGTGGTGCTAGCCAGGGACAAACCCCACAATGTGGGGAAACCCTTGATCAATTCTTCTTTTATGTTCTTCATGGTTTAGTAGAGAAAGTGAGAGAGATAGTACATTTACAATAGAAGTCCATACTTGACTTATCTAGATAAGAGCATAGATCATCTCTAAGAAGATGATAACTAGCCAGGGACAAACCCCACAATGTGGGGAAACCCTTGATCAATTCTTCTTTTATGTTCTTCATGGTTTAGTAGAGAAAGTGAGAGAGATAGTACATTTACAATAGAAGTCCATACTTGACTTATCTAGATAAGAGCATAGATCATCTCTAAGAAGATGATACATGAGATCAGTTGAAGACATGCTGCTTCAACTGATTCTCCTAGGTGACTCCTTCACCTATAGTTGTGCTGCATTTTGTCATCATGCTGCACCTCACTGCGCTACACCATGCTGCACCCATCATCACTATGCTGCATCCCATCATGCTTCATTAATCATGACTGTACCCATCATTGTACTGCATTATCTGCCATTGCTGCACCATGTTGCCATCCTGACCTATTTGTTGGCTGCACCTTGCTCGTTATCCTTCAGAGACAGATGCTCTGGCAATTTCGACAGTTCTCGGCAGTTTTGGCTTTTCCGGCTTTTCGGCAGTTCTAGTTTTTCCGGCTTTTCCAGTAGTTCCGGCTTTTCCAGCAGTTTCGACTTTTCCGGAAGTTCTGACTGTGCCGGCTTTTTCGGGAGTTTCGGCTTTTCTAGCTGTTCCAACTTTTTCGGCTTTTCTGGCTTTTTCAGCAGTTCTGGATTTTTCGACAGTTTTGGCTTTTCCGGCCTTTCCGGCTTCTGAATCAGGGCAACGTTATCCCTTAGGATCTCTCCTCCTACTAAAACCCAATGACAAGTAGAGAGAGGAAGAGATCCCAAGTGTGTGTTGAAATGACTTGAAGTCCTCTATATTCATACTAAAACGTAGATGATGAATAGGCATGTCTATTAGGCTTTTGAGCCTACTTTGGTCGGCTTGATAATAATTCCATAATCAAAATAAATTCATAACTCCATGAGTACTTATCGGAATCGGATGATCTTTAGATCAATCCTACACCTCTCGATGAGAGGGATCCAATAAAAATATCAGCTGCCATAAATAAGCTAACCCACATGGAGTTTGGCCCTAGTTGCCAATTTTAACAATCCCTCTCAACTAGGGAGAACTCCATCCGCTGATCCATATGTCCAACTGTACTGTCTCTGCCATCAGTGCCCTGCACTGCTCTACTGGCTCTGCTCAACTCTGCTGGCTCTGCTCTGCTCTGCTGGCTCTGCTCAACTTTGCTGGCTCTGCTCAGTTCTGTTGGCTCTGCTCTGCTCTGCTGGCTTTGCTCTACTCTGCTCTGCTTAGCTTGGCTCTACTGAACCATGAAGAAGAAGAATTGATCGAGAATGTCTCATACCATTCTCCACTGACCCGAAGTCAGTCTCAGAGTGCGTATCACTGGTCCCAGACCGGTCTCAACCGACCCAAAGTCAGCGTCATGGTGGGTACCACTCCTACCACTGGTCCCAGAGCAGTTTCAACAGACCCGAAGTCAACGTCATAGTATGTACCACTCTCACTGGTCCCAGACCAGTCCTACACTGACTCAAAGTAAGTCTCAGAGTATCTACCATTGGTCCCAGATCAGTCTCAACCGACCCGAAGTCAGTGTCATAGTAGGTACAACTCCTACAACTGGTCCTAGACCAGTATCATCAGTCTCAGAGTGTGTACCACTGGTCCCAGACCAGTCTCAACCGACCCGAAGTCACGTCATAGTATGTACCACTCTTAGTGGTCCCAGACCAGTCCTACACTGACCCGAAGTCAGTCTCAAAGTATGTACCACTGGTCCCAGACCAGTCTCAACTGACCCGAAGTCAGCGTCATAGTAGGTACAACTCCTACAACTGGTCCCAGACCAGTATCATTGATCCCAGATCAATGAAGGTCATCCTAGCATAGGGAGTATGGTAGATACAACAATGCGTCCATCGGTACTACTATGGTCCCTATCCTCATTTCCCTGCTTATTGATCATATGAGAGGTACTTCCCATGAGTCCCAGACTGCATGGGTAGGATGCCTCGACAGGAGAACTAATCAATCCTGTCCTCACAGGAGAACTTATCATCCTGCTACACAATCGCCATGGAGAACACATCATCCAGGCCTCACAAGAGAGCTAATCATCCTACTACATAATTGTCATGGAGAACACATCATCCAAACCTCACAGGAGAACTAATCATCCTGCTACATAATCGTCATGGAGAACACATCATCCAGACCTCACAGGAGAACTAATCATCCTGCTACATAATTGCCACGGGAGAACTAATCATCCTACTACATAGTTGCCACGGGAGAACTAATCATCCTGGCCCATAGGAGAACTAATCATCCTGTTCATAGCGCACCACCAGGGGAGGGTGAGTCGCCCTGTGGTCGTATGTTGCTCCAGTAAGTACCCCAAGCCCCCCAGAGCTTCCAGAGCTCAATGCATGCAACATGGAGGACCCTTATAAGAAGGTCTCTCAACAATTCCAAGTCGTTCGGGAAAGTCACAAATTTGACCTTTCCCCGGGGCTTTGACAAAATGTCTGCAACCTGTACATCAGTCTCAATGCGATGGAGCCTCCTCACTCATCGACTTACCATATCCCAGATAAGGCAGTATCTGATGTCTATCTGCTAGAGTAATCATCGAATACGGGATTCCTCAATAATCGAATCCCACCTCTAGTTGTCACAGAGAATCACAGTGGTATTCATCATGTGTGCAAAGTTCAAACAGCTCACTTAAGAGCTTCTGCAACCATGCAACTTCACACGAGGTCATACTCGTAGCTATGTATTCGGTCTCGGCGGTGCTTATAGCAACCGATTTCTGCTTCCTGCTCATCCATGATATCGAAGCAGAATCTAAAGAGAACCAGCACTAAGAAGTGCTCTAGTGATCCTCCACACTGCCTACCGACTCAGCATTCGAATAATGATGCAGTTTCATATTTTCGGCAGTGTATCTCAATCCATGAGAGATTGTGCCTTGAAGATATCTCAGAAGATTCTTGGCACCAATCTAGTGAGGCTCAACCAAATGTGAGCTCACCATGCTAACTACAAAACATATGTTTGGACGGAAGTTCACAAAGAACATCAACACGAATGAGTTTATGAAACTTAGAGGCATTTCCCAAATCTGGTCCGACATCACTACCATATAACTTCTAAAAGTTAAGATCCTCGAGGTAGTCACAGGCTTGTAGTTTATCATTCCACATTCGGAATCCAACTCCCTCTTACTTCTGCAAATGAGAGGGTTTGCACTTGTCAGAAATAGGTCGTCCTCATAAGGTGCCAGTATGAGAGGTCTATCATCCACAACCTTCGGGTAATGGTTTGGATCAGTTTCACTCCTAGTGAATCTCAGCTTCATCTGATAGCTATCAATCCTCTCATACTACACCCGAGGAGTTTTGCTTCAAGCCATAGAGGGCTTTCTTCCACCTGCATATGTGAGATTCCTGATCATCAATCTCAAACCCCTCGGGTTGTTCCAAACCTGTGGACCTGCTACATGAGGGGAATGGTCCCCTGGTAAGATTTTCCTTCGGAACATCTCAGACATGTACTTTCATGTTCTTTTTGAATTCAGGCATCCCTGTCACCATTTGACTCACAAACCTTCAGTGTTATGTGTCAATAGACATGGTCCCCAGTGGACTTCCTGGAAAGAGGGCGTGGGCCCCATCTAACACCAAAACACACTAATAAACTAATTTTTATGTGGTTGTTAGCTAAATTTAATAAAAAATTACAAATGGAATTCTCTAGAAGATGAGAAGAATAGAACTCTCTAGAAACCCTATGACCCTCTTCTTTTCTTTAAAATGGCAGTCCATTCACTCATTTCTCACACATTGTTTTGCAAGAAGAGCTTCCTATAGCAACAACAAGGAGTTTGTTTGTGTTTTGGAGCATGGGCAGCGAGAGGAAGGGCGTGAGAAGCAAGAGGAAGAGTGTGGTCAACAGCTAGTTGGGTGAGTTTTCATTTCCTAATTTTGCATCATTCATGGCTTCTCAAAGTAGTGTTTCAAGTGATTGGGTGAGTTTTTCATTTTGTATTATTGTAATTTTGCAGCAATCATGGCTTCTCAAAGTTGTGTTTCAAGTGCCCCTAATGCCACTCAAGCAAGCAGGCAGCAATAATATTATCCTCTATGTAAGTATGTTACCAAAGTGAAGCAGATGGGTTCTGGTGGTACATGGGAATGGAAGTGCAATTTGTGCAAAAATGAAAAGACCTTCAAGGGCTCTTGCACAAGAGTGAAGGCTCACATTTTGCATGAAGAGATAAAGGGTATTGATGTGTGTGCAAATGAGCGATGATGCTCAAAGGTTGAAGGATCAAAGAAGAAAAATTGGCATGCGCACTACCAATCCTTGCATGTCTGATAGCATTGAGACAACGATTGTTGAAGAAGAAAGAAAGAGGAGGGAAGTAAAAGTAGAAGTTGAGTTATCAAAGCCTTCAACTCCAATTCAAGACAACAGATTGGTGAAAATGCTTGATAGTCAAGGGAGAGAAGACGCTGACTCAAGAGTGGCAAGGGCCATCTTTGCTTGTGGCATTCCCTTTAATGTGGTTCGATCCCCATATTGGTAGGATTTGGTGAGAGCGATTAACAAAGCTCCTCAAGGTTACAAAGGCCCAAACTATGACAAAGTCAAAACGGTTTTGCTAAATAAAGAGAGGCAACTTCTTGATGATGTTCTCAAACCAATTCGTACCTCATGGGGTAGTATAGGGGTTTCTATTATCTCAGATGGTTGGACTGATACAAGATGCAGGCCTTTGATTAATGTCATTGCATCATCACCAAAAGGAGCCATGTTCATCAAAGCAGAAGATTGTTCGGGTGAGATAAAGGATAGTAAGTTCATTGCTGATATTTTAATTTCTGCTATTGAACAAGTAGGCTCAGAAAATGTGGTGCAAGTTATCATAGATAATGCACCTGTTTGCAAAGTTGCAAGCTTGATTGTTGAGAGTAGATACAATCACATATTTTGGACTCTTTGCATTGTCCACAATTTGAATATGATTTTAGAAGAGATTGAGGCAAAAACAGAATGGATTAAGGAGGTCACAGGGCAGGCTAGGGAGATTATAAAATTCATCACCAACCACCACCAATCTCAAGCAATATATCGAGAATACTCCAAATTGGAGTTGTTGAAAGTTGTTGAGACACGGTATGCCTCAAACTTCATCATGTTGCATCGCCTTGTTGATGTTAAAAATGCATTAATGAGTATGGTGGTGGGTCCAACTTGGGCTGAGTGGAGACAGGCAGATTCAGAGAAGGGAAGTATGGTGAGGAGGGTGTTGGTTGATGAAGATTGGTGGAGCAAGATTGATTTCTTGCTCAAGTTCACATCGCCTGCATTTGATCTTCTTCGAGTTGCAGACACAGAGAAACCTTTCTTAGGAGAGGTTTATGATGGCATGGATACCATGGTTGAAAAAACTGTGGAAATTATTACACAGGAGGCTCCCACTCTTCTTTTTGTGGATTTTGATTTTGCTGAACAAGTGAGGTCCATTATTGTTACCAGGTGGAATGGCTTCAACACTCCATTGCACACTTTGGCACATGCTCTGAATCCAAAATTTTATGATGAACAATTCATTGCTGAAAGCGATGGGAAGAGGAAGGCTCCACATAAGGACAAGGAGGTGGCAAATGGAGTGAAAAAAGCCTTTCAGAGGATATTTCCAGCTTCTTTACAAACTGATGTAAGGAAAGAATTTGCCTGTTTTGTTGCTGGATTAGAGGATTTTGCAGACATATCAGCTTTGGATGAGAGGAGTACCATGGACTCAGTTAAGTGGTGGACTTGTCATGGGGCAAGTGGTGTTCATTTGCAAAGTCTTGCCACTCGTATCCTATCACAAGTGGCAAGCTCTTCATCAGCAGAACGGAATTGGAGCACCTACAGTTTCATTCATAGTGTGAAGCACAACAGGTTGGGATCGCAGAAGGCAGAGGACCTTGTATATGTGCATTCAAACCTACGCCTTGTGTCTCATAGGGGTGAAGAATATACAAGTGGACCTCATAAAAAATGGGATGTGGATGCAAATGTTTAGATTTAGAGCTCTCTCTTTCTGCTCTTCATATTTCTACTAGTGGTGATGCAAGTGCATCTGGAAGCACTAGTAGAGTTACCTCTTCTGCTAAACAAGTATCTTGTTCTATCTTTGTTGATGACGATGAGTTGTATTAGTAATGATATGTTGATGTAGCCATGATTGTCTTTAGTTCATGTTTTATTTCAGTTTTAGCACATAATGTAAAGCCTCATCTATAAAGGTTAATTTTGGATATTTGCATCATGTAATCATCTGTTGGAGACTTGGAGTTAATATAAATTTGGATTTCCTTCTAAAATATCATTTATATGTCTCATTCTTTCTTTTCTTGCAAAATAATGTGTTATATATATGACGTTTCGACTGCGTTTCCATTTTTCGGGGTTATGTTTCGAGTCGTCCCTATTTCCGAAACTTCTAGACGTTTTGGTGTTTCGTGCAACTTCACTGCCAAGTGTATGGTGCAACTGTGGGGGCCAACCGGGCATGGTGTACCAGGTGCATCTTCCTTTTCCAATAGTTGGATCTCGAGCAATCTCTGAACATCTCTAGGGAGCCATGGAGTGTTGTCTACTGCTGTGGAGGCCCATGGCTCTCTACACGCACCCTACATGTAACAATGTGGCCCTCTAAAGGGTTAGGACCCCGTATAGGGAGACCAAACCCAAAATGGAGACCATATGCACTCCTGCATAAGATCCAATGTGTCCTCGTACCTTCCAACATATCAGGACATTAAAGTAATCAAGTAAGAGAGTTTACACATCATGGAAAATCAGTGGGTGCTCAAACCTAACACACTCTTTCCGTCGAATCCCCCCATTAGTCCATGCCCAATAATCTCCACAATAAGCAAACTGAAATACTCAATTACCAAATGGAAAGACATACCCTTAGGCTTGGGACGCCCACCTTCAAACATACGATCATAACAAATGGGTGAGGGACCACATGGTTGGCTTAGGTGGCGGAGAAATGGCACAACGAGCTACTTGGGGCTATAAAGGGCTATTGTCTTCCAGTTGAGGACCATCATGGAGAAAAATAAATTCTCTTGGGGATATCACCCACAAAATGGTAGGTAACAAAGTGTAAGATAAGCCATCCAAAATGAAGCCAAAATGATGTAGCAATAGTGTAGGAGAGTCGTTGGAAGGCCTAATCGATTCCTCAAGTGCCATGATGAAGAAGAGGGTTTCATGAATGATGGTCAAGGGGGTGGCCCCTTGATCGCCAAGCAAAACATCATGTGGTGCTCCAAAGTGACTCTCGGGCACAAGTAGTTGTCTCATGGGTCTCTTACTGTAAAATAAGCCTAAAGACTACTGCCAATGAGGGCACGGAAGATGGTGCTCGCCCTCCCATGTCCCAAGGATGAGACAAACCTCCTCTGGGCCTCGAATAGACTACCAAACCCTGTATACAATGTAAAGCCAATTGGGGGCACTGCTGGTCCAAGTTCATCATCTCGCATATAATATAGGGGAATGAACAAGTTGTTGAAGGTGTTGAGGTTGCCAATGGTATGAGATAAAGTTCTATCACGTGATGGAAACCCATGGTTCTCAATGCTTCCCCTACAAGTGTCAATATGATCTTATGGTGGGCTTGGATCTCATATAGGGAGGCCAAGCCTAAAGTGAAACCACCTGCCAATCCTGTATAAGATCCAATGTGTCTCCTCACCTTCAAATACAATAATTCATTAGTGAAATTCAGTGAATAAGCTCGTTAATCAAGGGCAGAAATGGAGATTTCACAGTAGGTTTCCCTTCCAGATTTGGGGCTTTGAGCATGTAATGGTGTTACCTCCCTAGGTAGAACTTAGAAGTGGTTAATAGACAACCCTATTAGTTTTTCCCGGCCCCTAAAGGGAAGGACATGTCCAGGGTACATCCTTCAAGTGGTAGGTGTCATGTGGATAATGATGAGGTGGATGGGGCACAAAGGTCTCAAGGCCAAATGACATGGGCTCAAGGGTGGTGCTGATGAGGGATGTCCACATATTTGGGTGTACGAATGTAGGAGGGAGCAATCGTGTTACATGAGTTACCCAGACCTTTGTTTCTCTACCCTTCTTCATTTTCCTTTTTCCTTTTATTGATTTTTCTTTTATTTTATTGCTCGAGGCTCTAGGGGATGAGAGCATGATGTGTATGATATAGCAGTGATTACCCCCTTAATGTGGGCAGTGCATTGCCCACCAGGGGTTGAAACATACATGGGTTCCTTAGTGATGTAAGGGGCACTCATAGGGGCCCTAGTAACCAGGGTGATGACTATAATGATAAGGGGTAGAGCTCATGTTTAGCTTTTCCCCACATGCTAAATTTTATTGTCCCAGCCACTTTTGCGTTTTGTGGTATTATTTCCTTTTGTATGTGGCCATGATATGCTTTTATCTCTTGTTTTAGTTGCATCAACCTTCGAGGTATCGTTCCAGGCCCGACCCAAACATGTGGACAAGGTTAGGGGGAGTACCAAAGCCTTGTAGACCCAGTGATCATGTGGACCCAGAGAGGGAAGATGATGAAATAGGGCATGTAATGTGCGGAGGGAAGTGAAAAAATTGAAATGGGAAAACGAGACCACGCCACCAAAATCAAGGTTTCCCAAGTAGTGCCCATCCTAAAGATGTAAGCCAGTAGGGGAGATCACACGAGACTAGGGTTGAGGATTAACCCCTCAATTAAGATAAGGGAACAAGACTACAGTCAAAACCCTTCCTCCTTCCAAGTCACCTGATATTCCATACCCAAGTGTGCCCAAAAAAAACAAGCATAAGCACCCAATTGCATAATGAAAAATCACACCTTTAAGATTGAATGGCCTGCCTTCAAACATATGATCTCGACAGATGGGCAAGGGGATATATGACTGGCTCAAGGAGTGGAGATATCAGGCACAACATCTGCTACACTAGTGGTTGTCAAGGGGCTGCCAGCTAAAGACAAATATAGGACCAAATTTCTCCTGTGGGGTCACCCACTGGTGGTGGGTAACAAGGTTCATAACATTTGATAATATTTGAGATTGTTCTTGAATGAATTTAGGAAAAATACTCAAGAGAATATCAGAATGACTGGGAAAAAAATCGGCAAGCAGAGGGATTAAATAGGAAAAAAATCAGAAAATTGTTGATTTGCTGGTCGATTTTTCCATGCTAGTATCTCATGTTTTAGGTCAAATGCTATTATAAAATCAAAAGCTATTACTCTTTAACATGTAATCTATTTTATACCTATGAAAAATCATGTCATGCTTAGGTATCAATGTTAGTGATTATTAAGCACATGGGTTGCAGTTCAATTGGCTATTGTCGTGATATGTAGTGTAATCTAAAAAATTAGGTTCAAGGTTCAAACTTCAAATCCCCATGGGATGAGCCAACAAAAACAAATGTTAGTGATTAGCTTTTCATAGATGTTAAATTGCCTGGGTACAATAAAATCTAGCAACCTCCCAACCTACCTTCCATATCAAAATACTGCCATAATTATATATCAACTGCTTAGCCAATATTTTTGGCACACAATTTGAATTTAGCATTTCTTAATAACATGCAAACTAGTATAAGTGTATAGTTACCACTAAGGTAGAATTGATTTATACATCTTGTTACGAAACTCTCGATCCAAGCGAATACCTTGTATGTTTTGCATACATAAATCCTTCTTACCTTTATAGCTTTATTGGCAAATCCTGCAAAAAGTTTTCCTTGATGAAGTAGCAATGAAGTTACAACAGAATTGCAATCAATGACCTTGGGTGTAGGATTCTCTAAAATAGTATTTACGTTAAAGGCCTGCAAGATAAAAAAATTATTAGCAGGGTCCAAAATCATAGAAAAAAGCATAGAGACAAGAGAATACAAAAATAACCATTGCAATGGTTCCCTTGAAAATCTCATAAGCTACAAGTCGTACTAATTCCTTTAAAACAAATCCTAATAACACTTATATGAAAAGAACTAAAACATGATAAGCTACTCAATTAACTTGCTAAAACCCAATTCTGTATTGATTATAAATATCACTGTCATGTACTAATTATGAAATCAAATCACTTTTGGATAGCATTAAAAATCACCATGCAGGCAGGCTTGCACCTTAATAGTTTTGTCCCAACTTCCAATGAAGACCCAATCATGTGCAGCATCAGCAGCTATAATCGCATCATTATGAACTTGTAGTGATTTCAAAAGAATATCATCCTTCCAAACCTGTCATAGAACAAATAAATGAAAGAAAAATTGGAGTTACTCTTTATTAAGCATGCAGCTACATTCTTTTATCTGTAAGAAAAACACACTCCTTACTAACAAGCTACCCTATTTCCAAGGCAAAACCTTTGTACTCTAAAGCTGTTTTAGTTCCTTAAAAATTATTTTAGCCAAAAATATATTGGAAAAAAAAATATTGTGTTGAGTAAATTTCCAAATTTATTTCATCATTGAAAATTTGTAGCCAAGATCTGTGGTTTTAGGTTCTTCCTAAAGCTCTACTATATCCAATGACTAGATTTCTTATGAAGGATTCCATAAGAGAAATTCGTACTTCTTTAAGTCTCTCTCATTTTTCTAAATACAAACATAGATGTGGTCAAGATTTTACATATATAAATCACTCTCTATCATTGCACATACAATATTCTAGAAATTCTTAAACTACAAACCACTAAATTATAAATTGTTAAAAATATATTAGGAAACCAACTCATAAAAAGATAGAAAAGATAGATCAATGTCTTAGAATTCAGCCTTTTTGAGGGGGCAACCTCCTTTACATTACACAAATGAACAATTCTTGGATGATACAAATGACAAGACCTCCTTTCTATATATAGGAGGCTAAGGAGTCATAATATAATCAAAGCCGACATAACAATGATAATGTAAGGGCACAATAATAACAATAGTGGGCTTCTATGGGGCACAATAATAACAATATGGGGACTACATGGGCACAACAATATAATAAGGGGGTTGTACTAATAACAATAAGGGTTACACTAGTAGTATAGGGACCTAACATGCCCCTCTCCTTCAAAAAGTGTTGTCCTCAATGCTTGAGTAGTTCTTGATGTTTCTGTATAAATTCTTGTCCTCCCATGTGGAATCTTCATCGGGTAAGTTCTTCCACTTGATGAGATACTCTGAAACTGATCTATTTCGTAGCTATCGATTTCTCGATTCTGTGACTGCTTCAAGTTCCAATATGATTTTTCCCCCTTGTCAAGTTCTCACAATACTGTTTGAACTGGGATCTTCTACAACTTTTGAATGAGTTCCCACTCCTTTGGGCATATGGATATCTGTAAGGCATGATGTTTGGAGGAACACTTCCTGGAATCAAATGAATAGCATGATCATGATCATGAATAGGCGGGAGGCCTTTGGAAGTCTCAAATACCTTGGAATGATTGTCCAAAACGTTTTGGAGATCTGGAGAAATAAATGATTTCGATGTGGGATCCTCTAGTGAACATAATTATGCAATTACGCCCCGTTGTTCTTTATTTAGAAGCTTTGTCATGATGTTAGAGTTGATTATCTTTCCAGGTTTCCCTTTGATACCCTTCAATTCAACTTCCTTTCCTTCACAAAAAATTTTCAAGAAAAGTTCTTGAAAATTAAAAGCTATCGTAGCCAAAGATTGTAGCCATTGGACTCCTAGTAAAACATCAGCACCACCCTTTGGAATGGAAAGCATTGGGCTATTCAATACATATTCTCCCATGGATAACTTGGTATTATGGCACTTTCTAGAGCAATTTATGGTTCCTCCACTTGCAACCATCACTTGACACTCTGGTGCCGGATATAGGAAGCAATTCAATTCCTTGGCTATTTTACAATGAATAAAATTATGGGTACTGCCTGAATCAATCAACACTATTACCTTTTTCTTCTTGATATGTCCTTCTATCTTGATAATTTGAGGAGTAGTAATTTTTTCCAATGCATTACAAAATATGGTCGAATACATTTCTTGATGCTCGATGTGATCTTTCAATTCTTAAACATTTTTCTTCTTGATATGTCCTTCTATATTGATAGTCTGAGCAGTGGTAATTCCGGCCAATGCATTACAAGATATGGTCGGATTCATTTCTTCTTTCTTGATGTGATCTTTCACTTCTTGAACCTTTTTCTTCTTGATATGTCCTTCTATCTTGAGAGTTTGAGGACTGGTAATTCTTTCCAATGCTTTACAAGATATGGTCGGATTCATTTCTTCTTTCTCTGGGGTGGATCCCCGGTGTATATCCTCTTCTTTTGATGTTTCTTGATCATTTTCTTCCTCCTCTTCATAATCTATGTAAAATAATTTCTTCTCAGCACACTTATGACCTTTAGTGTATTTTCTATCACAATTGTAAGAAAGCCCTTTTTCTCTTTTTTCTTCCAATTGTTGTGGTGTAAACCTTGTAGGTTGTGGAAGGCTAGGAGAAAAAACACTTCCATAATTATAGTTGTGAGTGGTGGGATTCCTTTTTTCCATAATTTCGCTTTCAATTTTTTTTGCCAACCTGAATGCCTTCTCCAATGAATCAGGTTCCCAAAGACGAACCTCGTGTTTAATGTTATCCATTAAAGTCCCTATGAAGACATCAACCATTTTCTTCTCTGCAATATCATTTACCCTTATATTCAATTTTTGGAAGTTCTCAATGTGCTCTGCCATTGAACCCTTTTGTTTGAGATTTATCAATTGGCTAAAGAAGGTGTTTCTCTTTGTATTCTCATAATGTGCTATCATTTCCTCAGTGAAAATTGACCACGTGACAAGTGATTTACGAGAACAAAACCCTTTAAACCATAAAAATTGATTCGGTTCTAAATAGTTAGATGCAATACGTACCTTTTGTAACAGTGATACACCATGTAGATCAAAATATTTCTCCATTTGTAGTATCCAATTTACCGGATCCTTGCCATCAAACTTCCTCATCTCGCTTTTTCTTGATTTTAGGAGCTCGATCTTGAAATGACTATAACTTTGTACTTTCGGATCTTTAAGTTCTGAAATTTTAGTATGTAATAGCCCTCTGAGTCCTCTTTCTAATTCCGCAAGTCTGAGCGCAATTAGATTCCTGAAGAAAGATCTATTCCCAATCTCCTGCGATGACCTAATTATATATTAGTTCAGTAGAGTGAACTTGTACGACATGCCACGTGTCACTGTTTCAACTTTAGGTTTTTAAAACTATACCCAAACAAAATACAGTCTGTCCTCTTTCTGTAACTTCTTACGAAATTTCAATCTGATGCTCAGAGAGAACGTTATGACAATTTTCCCAAGGTCACTTGTTTAGGATGTAATTTGGGAGTCTGCAAAAACCCTAACTTCCTCAGATCATATATCCGAAATTATAGTGAGACAAGATCTGAAATTCGGACCCAAGGTTCAGACTGCTTTCTTTTAAAATGGGTTTTTTTTAGCTTCTAAAACTTCGCAGCGAACAAGTTATAGCGAAACTTCCACGATGACCTGTTTTAGATGAAATTCTGGAGCTTACAAAAACCCTAACTTTCTCAGATCATATCTCCGAAAATATAGCGAGACAAGATCTGAAATTCGGACCCGAGGTTCAGCAAGATTTCTTCTCAAATGGGTTTTTTTGTTAGCTTCTGAAACATCGTAGAAAAAAGTTATAGCGAACATGCCACGATGACCTGTTTGGAGCAGCGAAACCCTAGAATCCAAACCTCTGATACCAAATGTTAGGAAACCAACTCACAAAAAGATAGAAAAGATAGATCAATGTCTTATAATTCAGCCTCTTCGAGGGGCCAACCTCCTTTACATTACACAAATGAATAATTATTGGATGATACAAATGACAAGACCTCCTTTCTATATATAGGAGTCTAAGGGGTCATAATACAATCAGAGCTGACATAACAATGATAATGTAAGGGCACAATAATAACAATAGTGGGTTTCTATAGGGCACAATAATAACAATATGGGGACTACATGGGCACAACAATATAATAAGGGAGTTATACTAATAACAATAAGGAGTTACACTAGTAGTATAGGGACCTAACAAAATATGCTTCTATTTATAAGTAGTATTGAAATAAGCCCATTTTAATTGCTTTCATTTTCCTTTGAAGATCTTGCATGGTTTATAGGGTCTTATAACGTTTAATGCAATGTTCCACCAATTTTCTGAGACGATAGGACGCAAGAATGGGGAGACACAAAAGGGGGATGTGTGGGAGCACCCCCAAATTTTAGGAAAATTCAAGGGGGATAGAAGGTCGAAGGTGTATATATATTATAAACATGATTCAAATTCAAATTCAATAATAAAATACATTGATTCATACATCATAAATGATTCAAAAAAACAGAAATAGTAAATTATTACACTTTATTTCAGTTCATTATTCATTATTCATTATTCTAGAATCTAATTAATACTAAACAAAATAGTAGATATTAAAGCCCAAAGACTAAAATAATAAATTGAAATTACTCATACTCAAAAATAGTAAAAAGTGACAAGTGAAAGACTTGGTCCAAACTCTTCAATATCTAGAGTCAAGATTGAAAAGTTTAAACTAAAAATGAACAATGGACAATGAACCAATTGGCTGACTCCAAAACTAGGAACTAGAAAAAAAATCTGGACCAAAAGACTAGTCAACCAAAGAGTACATAAATATTCAAATTTTAAAAAAATTACATATATATTCATGTGCATCCATATGAATCCAAACATTGTACACAAATATGCAAGGCTTCTCATATATATAGCCAGGGTGCATATAACAAAAATAACGAGTGCAATCCATATTTGAACCAAAAATACATCAACAAAGAGGCTCTAGATAGCCTCTATTGTCCATAAAAATTATGCTACAACAAATACCTACATATCATCAAATCATTGTGTATATTGGGATCGTCATCATCAATATTACCCCCTAAGCATTAAAATAAGATAGAAAAAGCTTAACATGTCAAGTCAAGACAAAGGAGTTCAATAATTAATGTCACCAATATCGAGGTACACAGAGGGCTTGGTGCTCTTGATTAAATGCTAGTTCCATAAACTCATACATGATAGAGTCCAATGGAAACGTTGCAATTCCCCCAATCTTGACATCTTGAAAATTGTTAAGACTATTAGATTTTGAGTGGGATCTAAAATTCTACTTTCTCCATATGAAATTCAATGCGGTAAAAACTCTTAAACAACCTCAGTCATTTAATGGTAATCATATAAGTAAAATGATGAAAATGAAAGATAAAGGAGAATGTCATTTTTACTTTAAGAATTTAACATTACCATTAATTACATAGCATTAATAGGGCCCTAGGGTTGAATACTGGGTATACAAACACCTTTTTCTCACTAGATAGCTTTATTATAAGACCTTTTTTCTTTGCATTCCTCGACATCATAATGCCCTAGGTATTCAACATCTAGTGTCCATTAGTAAATGGGTCTTAGTCTCTCTTGTTTTAATCAAACACTATAGATTTTCATTTTCTAAGGGAAACTTGGTACAATTTGCACAACACAATGGTTTCTTCAAAGAGAACATGATATGAACACACAACAAAATGATGACAGAAAAAGAGAATTTCCTCTCAAGAAAGCAATATATCCATAACTATGTGTTAATTTTCTAATTCTAGTAACTTGGCTAATTATGTCCTAGCAAATTATTACATAGATCTACTTAAATTAAAAACATGACTGACATTTTAACACAAATAAAATATAACAGCAGAAGCAAGAATTAACCAATCTCATTGACATTGCACACATAATTTCTGCCCTTCAAAATCTGTTGTTTCATTAACAATAATATATAGCATACAAGGGCTCCTTTCCTGAGATAGGGACCCTTTAAGGAAAAATACAAATACAACAATAAACCTGCAAATGATCTAGCTGATCAAAACCTCTGCAGATCTTGCTTGGTTGATTTAGATCCTTCTCCCTTCCTTCCCCTTGCATTCTTTCTCAAACTGTTAATTTTTGGGTTAACATGTTCTTTTCTTAGGTCAGTTACTTTAGTGAGTCATATAGGCCCAATTCACCATTTTATTGCAATCACATAAGCCATTATTATGTTGACAGTAACTGAAGAAAGAACATAGACAAAAGATGCAGAAGACAAGCCATGCCAAGAGTACACATGGATATGGCTCAAGCCAGGGAAAAAACCCCAAGATGGGGAAAACCCTTGATCAATTTTTAATACAAATCATCAAATGTTCAGCAGAGAGAGAGAGTACAATGATTTAGAGTCAGAATGACTTGCCAATATAAAGGTCCAATAACACTGCTCTAAGACCCAATCAATCCTGTGGTAAGGGCAACTGCAGATCATAGAAGAAGGTGGATCTGATTAGGGCAACTGCTGATCACTATAGCCAAGGATCAAAATTCATTCTTTCAACTGCGGCCTTCCTTATTCTTCATGATGTTGTCTTTTGTGAGCTCTAGAAGCTGGTCAATGACAATATTAAATCCATTGTTGTCTTCATCTCAGCGGATATTGGATACGGCTTCAGTGTTATGCTGCTACAACCTTTCTTTAGTACTTGAATGCCTTCAAAGTTCAAACAATGCGGATTGCACTCTAAAAAAGGTCACTATACTTCGCTGCTATACGGGCCTCCTTTAAGGTATCCAAATCACCTCTAACAGCAACCAGATTACAACAATGTTATGTCTGCGGCTGCTATAGCAGCTCGGCCTCCTGAGCAGGTGTTTCTAGACCTGCAGCTCAACTGTAAGAAGGTCTCCTAGCTGCAGCCATCTTGCTGAAAGAGAAGCACATGCAAAACAAGTCATAACCCATTCACAAACATGCCTGAGACCAAAGCGCAGTTCTGCAGCTGAAATCAGATCTGTTGAGACCAGAACCCTAACCAAAACAATCCCACTCAAATGCGTCCTCCTTAAGCCTCGCTGCCTAAGAGATATCCTTGCCTTTTGATGTGTCTCAAATGAGGGAGAAGGCTCCTCTATATATGCAATTTGGTGGAGATGAAGGGACGTGACTTTTGAGCTTCTTAAGCCGACATATAGGTGAGGCCAACCTTGTTAATTTACATGAGAGAAACATAAATTCAAAAACCCACTTTTCCTTATCCAAATTTGACGATCTTTAGATTGATTTTGGTCCTCTTGAAAAGAGGAATTCAATATTGTAATAATCTTTCCCAAAGGAGCTGTTCAAAGTGATATTTGGCCCTAGTTTCCAACTAGGGAGAATTCCACCTGCCAATCCATCATCAACCATCATACCATCCTGGCGACATGTATCATCTTTGTCATCTCTGCTCTGCTCTGCTGAACCATGATGTAATAATGAAAAAGAATTGATCGAGAGTGAGTCACAAGACCTTGCCACCCACCACTGACAACCGTCAGTCCATATAACCAAGGGGTGAACTCCAATCGTACTTGATCCCAAGTGATAAAGTTGAAGAAACATCATTCATCCTAGACATAAGGAATACGATAGTATGCGATGCGTCCATCGGTAGTGTTATCATCCCTATCCACCTTTCCCAACTCATTGGTCAGATGAGAGGTACTTCCCACGTGTCCTAGACTACATGGGTAGGATGATGCAAGAACATCAGCAAGGAAAGAATATATCACATCCTACTCACAATCACACTTAGGGAAAGGAAAAAACACATCCTATAAACACATGTCATAACTATATGTAGGTTAAGCATGAACCACATCGTACAAACACATCACAACCATCGTAGGGAAAGGATGAACCACATCCTACATGCATACAAATCACTGAGAGTAGGGAAAGGATGAACTGCGTCCTACATGCATGCCAACCAGCAATAGTAGGAAGGACCCTACATGTGGGGAAAGGATGAACCACATCCCACCAACATGTCAACCACAGATCATAGGGAATAAGAATCCTACAGGTGGGGAAAGGATGAACCACATCCCACCGACATGTCCACGAGCAAATGCCTGAATGCATCTCTCACTGGTGTATCCACAGGAGAAGGTGAGCCACTCATCCTGCTCATATGCCATATGAGAAAGTGAACCACTCACCCTATGCATATGTCATCAACAGTAGGGGAAGGTGAACCACTCACCCTACACGTGTCTGCAATCGCATGGGAAGGTGAACCACTCACCCTACACACATGTCAACCATCATGGGGTATCACAAGGGGGGGTGAACCACTCAACCTATACATTCTGCACCTATGGGGGAAGGTGAACCAGTCACCCTATGGTTGCTCATATCTCAATAAGTAGCCCAGGTCTACCAAAGCTCAATGTATAGTCGGGACAATCATGTTGGAAAATCAAAGTAATTATATTAGGGTTTGATTCTCCTTTCTTGACAATTACTTGTGAGTGTGTTGGCTTCTTTTACTTCTTTATTATCTTATCTTTCATCAAGCAATTACCATATTATGTGTGTATGAAGATCACAAAACAAGAGACACAAGATATAGGCACATGCCAGGGCAATACCCTCGTCGAGGGGAAAACCCAGTCATAATAATTCTTCCCTTCAACAGTATTCTTTGAGACTCTTCACGCTAGACCAAGACTAGACATTCCCTCCACGCTAGGTTAGCCTCCCCAATCTTCGACCCCTTGCAGCAACTTCGACCAGGCAGCTGCTTCTAGCAAAAACGAAACTTAGGAGACTACGATCTCCCAATCCAGACCATGAAACAAAGAGAGAGAGGCATCAAAATTTTGATTTTTCCTTTCTCCTTAGACTTCCCAAAACTTGCATTCATTTCGGCTTCCTGGCAACAGACTTCGCACTCTTTCCTAGCTACAAGAGGACTTCGCACTTTTTCCCAACTACAAGAGATTTTGAACTTGTGTGTGAGAATGATGCTCCAAATGAATTCAATGAGCTTGCTTTTATAGGCTTCTTGTGGGGTCAAATAGGTTCCTTAGGCCGACTTGATCTTCTTCTAGGCCGACATGGTGTGGAGGTTACATAATTCACATTTGACTCAATACTTAACCTTTTTACATGATT
The DNA here is from genome assembly GCA_031772625.1 of Pinus tabuliformis. NCBI lineage: Eukaryota > Viridiplantae > Streptophyta > Pinopsida > Pinales > Pinaceae > Pinus > Pinus tabuliformis. Next base: position 32,661,327 of record CM062807.1, on the reverse strand, counting down.
CAAAAGCCCAAGAAGGGTCTCTTTAAATGTACAATGACTCTATAGGCTCGGAATAAATCCTAGAAGTCCTCAATGGAGACTTTGACCTAAAACATGGTGACCCAAGCATGACACCCATGCTTTAATAAGTCACAATAATAATAATTATTATTATTATTATTATTTTTCTTTATTCTTTTGACAAGTACATTACATGATGACTCAAGTACATTATTGAAGACCGAACATAGTTACATTTTCCAGCACTCCCTCTTAACTAGGGAGGTATTCATAATCTACAAATACAATGGAAGATCTCAAACTATATGAACCATGAAGAACTTTAGGCACCGCAATGCCAAGGACTAGATTCCTGACCAAGGCAATTGTAATATCCCTTATCAGGGATAATCCTCAAACACAAGCACGCTCCAACTAGAGAAATAGCAATAGTGCAACATACAATAACAGTAGTGCAACATACAATAATGTATACATGGAATATAAGCAAATACACGAGAAATGCAGAGAGAAATGCTAAGCCATTTTATTATACTGAGTAATGGAAAGAGTACAAGAGGTGGTCAAACATGTAGCACCTCGACTTGCACAAGGCAAGTGAAGAAATATACTCAGAATGGTAAGGAAATGGCCCCTCTCTGAACTACGTCCAAACTGTCGGAGAACTGCTGAGCTGCTGCTATTGCTGGAATCAAAATGAGGATTTGGGGTTGTTCCCCTCAGAAAATGTTGAAACTCTAGAATCAGCCTCTGCTCAATAAACCCAGAAAAGCCCAGAAAGCTTTTCCAAAATAGCTGACCCCCGAAAATCACCCCCTTGGGGATCTATGCAATCCCTCAAGGCTCTACGCTGCTCTTGAAGAGAATCCTCCAAAACTCCACCTGAAACTCTGCCAAAATCATCCAATATGCAAGGGTTGGTCCCCTGTTCAATCTCCCAGCTCAAATCCTCCTACAATCCCCAATCCAAAACTCCTACCCAAAAGAACTGCGTCCTCCCTTCTCAAGACTGTGCAGTCACCAAATACTCAGTGCCTCCTCAACTCCAAAATCGCTCCTCCTGCAAAATACTGATGGAACTACCTTTGCCCGAGCAGGCACTCGAAGTCCCCCAGGGCTAAGGGTGAGATCTCCGAATGGGGACACTCGATGCACTAAACAGTGCTGCAGACAGGCTAAACAGCCAGCGTGCTCTAAGTCGAAGTGACTAGCTCAAATGCACATAATCGAATAATCAAAATGAGAAGGCTCCTCTCTCCTTTATAGCATTGGCCCCTCTCAAAACCCTAAGGCCCACCTCCTCCAACGTAGTCTCTCTCTTCCACGTGTTCCTTCTCCATCTGTGCAGTCCCTCCAAGTGTTTGCGTGGGCCCCTACTCTACGTGGTCCTTGGCCCCCCTTGGATCCTTCTTTAAGTTATAACGTTGTGCTACTAGGGAGTGACTTTATTCATAAAGTGAGTTATGTCCCCCTTCCTCACTTTTTATTTATAACTAACTATAGAAGGCAAAATAGAGCAAAATCAAATATTCCAATTAGCCATGGCTAATTAGGAATATTACAGTCTCCCCCAGCAAAATGTTGCTTGTCCTCAAGCAACTGAAGTGATGGATGCTGCAAGATTTTCTCACTCTCCCAAGTGGCATCCTCATTCGATAAATTCTTCCACCTCACCAAGAATTCCCGGACCGTCCTACTCCGTAGCTACCTCTCCCTGGTATCAATAATGACCTCTGGCTACAACACCAAATGCCCCTCATCATCCGTGGGTGGTAGCTCATCTGTCACTGTCACCTGTTGCCCCAATGCCTTCTTCAGGCATGATACATGAAAAATGTTATGAATCTTGCTGCCTTGGGGCAGCTCCAATTCATACGCAACCTGTCCAATCCTGCATATCACCTTGTATGGCCCATAAAAGCGAGGCTTGAGCTTATCAGCTCCCTTCTGCTTCAATGACGACTGTCGGTATGGCTGTAATCATAGGTAGACCAAGTCCCCTACCTCAAACTGTCTCTCCACCCGACCCCTGTCAGCATACAGCTTCTGTTGGTTTTGCGTTGTAGCCATATTATCCTTGAGAGCTCGGAGGATATCCTGACTCTGTTGGATCCAAATCTTGGCTCTCAGAGCCTTGCTAGCATCAAACATCACGTCAGCAAAAGATAAAGGATGATATCCATACAAAGCATAGAATGGTGACATACCAATGGACATGTGATGTGTAGTGTTGTAGCAATACTCCCCCAGATGCAGCCACTTCAGCCATGCTCGCTGCTTCCCACTGACATAGTTACACAAGTAGCCCTCCAGCCACTTGTTAACTATCTCCGTCTGCCCGTCCGTCTGTGGGTGATAACTGGTACTCGGTGTCAACTCCGTCCCCACCAACCGGAAAAGCTCCTACCAAAACCTGCCCATGAAATGGCTGTCCCTGTCACTGATGATGGTCTTAGGAAGACCATGTAGCCTGAAGACCTCTCTAAAGAACAACTCGGCCACCTGTGCTGCTGTGTAGTGAGCGGATATGGCGAAAAAATGTGTGTACTTTGTCAGTCGATCAACGACGACAAAGATACAATCCTTGCCCTGTACCATGGGCAACCCTATGATGAAGTCCATCAAAATACTCTCCCATTTCCCCTTCGGAATGGGAAGAGGCTGCAATAATCCTACGGGATGGCTCATCTCTCCCTTGTTCCTCTGGCAAACATCGCACTCCCTGATATGCTGGAGTACATCCTCCTTGAGGCCCTTCCATGAGAACCTCTCTAATGGTCCTGTAGGTTTTGGTAAACCCCTGATGGCCAGCCAATGGTGAATCATGTGATGCCTAAAGTATCTTATTCTTGAGCTGAGATCCCTCAGTCAAGAAGATCCGGTCCCTATAGTAGATGATCTCATCGATCACCCTGTCCCTATCGTCTGCCACCTGCCCATCCAGAATCTCACATGCAAATCTGTCCTTGGAGTACTCTACTAAGAGTCGAGCCCTCCAGTCTGTGTCCAAGCTCATAAGAGACAATGTGGTTGGTCTAGGTGAAAGGACATCTGTTACCACATTGTTCTTACCCTTGACATACTCAATGTCAAAGTCATACGCTTGGATCTTACTGATCCACTTCTGCTGCCTCTCCTGTCGCTGTTTCTGCTCCAAAAAGAACCTGAGGCTATTGTGATCAGTCCTCACCCTGAACCTGTTACCCACTAAATACTGCCAGAATTTGGCCAATGCATGCATAATGGCCAGCATCTCCTTGTCGTATATAGAATACAACCTCTCATGCGGAAGGAGCTTCTAGCTCTCAAAGGCTATAGGGTGACCTCCCTGCATCAACACTGCACCGATCCCCTCTCCCGACGCATCACACTCCAAAACAAATGGCTGCGAAAAATCTGGCAATACAAGCACTGGGCAGCTGCTCATAACCTCCTTGAGCCTGTCAAAGGCTCGCTGCGCTATATCCGACCAACTGAATGCCCCCTTCCTCGTCAAATCTGTCAGGGGTGCAACAAGCTATGAGAAACTCTTGACGAACTTCCGGTAGTAAGTACAAATGCCAATGAATCCCTGAAGTTCTGTCACGTTCCTCGGCTCTGGCCAATCTCTGATGGCCCTGATCTTCTCCTCGTGGACTCTCACTCCGTCCACTCCTATGATGTGTCCCAAGTACAACATCTCCGTCAACCCAAAATCACACTTGGAGAGCTTGGCATAGAACTGCTGGTCCTCCAAGATGCACAACACTATCTCAATGTGCTGGAGATGCTCCTCCCAAGTCCTGTTGTAAATGAGAATGTCATCAAAAAACACCAACACAAACTTCCATAAGTGACTACGGAAGATGTGGTTCATGCAGCACTAGAAAGTAGCTGGGGCATTGGTTAGCCCGAAGGGCATCACTAAAAACTCAAAGTGCCCATAGTGACACCTGAAGGCGGTCTTGGGAATGTCCTGCTCCCTCACGCGAATCTGATGGTACCCAAATCTCAAATCAATCGTTGAGAAGAACCGTGCTCCTCTCAACTCATCCATCAACTCATCGATCCTGGGTATGGGGTACCTGTTCTTCAGGGTCTTCTTGTTTAGGGCCCTGTAATCAATGCACATCCTCAATGTGCCGTCCTTCTTCTTCACCAACACCACGGAAGAAGCAAAAGGACTCGTGCTCGGCCAAATGTGCCCAAGAGCCAACAACTCCTGAATGGCCCGCTCAATCTCATCCCGATAGGCCTTGGGATGCCTATAGGGGGTAGTAATCACTGCCTGTATGCCCTACTCAAGCTCAATGGTGTGCTCAAACCCCCGATTCGGTGGCTGTCCCGGCGGAATCTCCCTTAACACAGTGGCATACTGGTCAAGGATGGACTGTATCTCTGGGTGCACCATCTGCCCTGTAGTTCCTACCTCTGATGCACACAACTCCACTGCCCACTCTACGTCTCCCTTCCGGAAGACTGCCTCCATCCGATGAGCCGAAACAGTCTGAGGCGGATATGTGTGTTGTCCCCATATCTTCTCATGCCTCCCTGTCTTCTCATCATCCCACTCTATCTCTAGGGCCTTCCAATCTGTCGTGACCTTCCCTAGAGTGATAAGCCACTGAACACCTAGTAGCATGTTGGTGTTCGGAATATCGATCACGAAAAAGTGGTCAGTCAGTGTGTATGTGCCCATCGTCATTGATAACTCTGGAACATAACGAGCACACACCATGGTCTGATCTCCTGGGACTAAAACTTAAAAGCCATCGAAGCTCTCTGTCTGTATAGCTCTCCGCTCAACCATCTGTGCATCGATGAAATTGTGGGTTGCCCCACTGTCAACCAAAACTGATACTCGCTAGCCACATACTGTCCCCTGTACGCACAGCGTCAAATACTTGGGAACTCCTCGCAATGCTACAAGGGCCCCTCTGGTAGGTGCAAAAGCTGCACCACCTATTGCTGGTGGTGGAGGTGGCAAAGGATCCTGCGTGGCATGACTATCTCCTAACCCCACATCACCCTCCTCATCCTCTTCCCCGCTGCTCTCGGAGAAGGCCTCAATAAAATGTGCTTTGCCAGCAGCACATCTGTGTCCCGGTGCCCACGGCTCATGACAGGTAAAGCACAACCGCTTCTTCTTCAACTCCCTCCTAATATCATCATCAATCTGTGCTCGTACTGGATTCCCCTTTGGAGGCAGAATCCTCACATCCTTCCCCTTAGGCTGGAAAGCCTGTCTCTGGGGGTAAGGTGTCCGGGTCCTGGGTAAGGCATTCTGTAAGTCCCGGGTCCTACTAATAGCATCCTGGAGTGTGGTTGGTCTAGTGGATCTGACTAGACCCCGAAGTGGCTCTGCTAACCCCTCAACATACATGTAGATCCTCCATTTCGTGGATAGATTTGGCAACATCACCAAAACCCTCAAGAAATCTGTAATGTAGGTCTCTGGGTTTCTGGTTTGTTTGAGCCTCGTCAACTCAACAAAGTGCTATTCTGGATCCCTTCAGTCAAACCTCTCTATCAGTCTCCTGGTGAACTCAACATATGTCGTCACTGTAGAGTGTCCGAGTGTAACCAACCCATGGAACCACCAATCCTGGGCCTCACCATCCAAATGTAATGTCGCCACCTTGATGGCCTCTGTCTCCGACATCTAGTTAAGTTGGAAATAGATGTCTAGCTTCTCCACCCAAGACTTTGCCGAACTGTTTGATGAGCCATCAAACGTAGGCAAGTGAAATCTACTAGCTGTGCGGTGGGTGTCTCCATCATGATAATGCCGATATCCTCTGTGATGGTCGCGGGGTCTACTATCTCGCTGGAGCTGAACAAAGTCTCTGAATGAGAGAGCATCCCTGAACTCCTGCCCATAGGCCTGGTACTCCGCAAAATAATCGCCCATATGACCGGGCTCTGCCTCCTGCTATGCTCCGGCCCCCGTGTCTGCTCCTAGGAAAGTGGGCATGGTAGAGCGTATAGGGGCATGTGAGGCCACCTGCTGAGTAGTATCACGCTGAGTGGCACCTTGCTCTGGCAAATGGTGAGATGCACCCGATCCCTCTCCAACTTGGAAAACCCGTGGGCTCTCACGCTGTCTCGCCTCGATTGCCGTGAATCTCTGCCCCATCACCTCGATCTGCCTTGACAGATCCTACACTGATTTGAGGAGCATGTCCGCAAATTTCTTCCCAGCATCATCTACCATCGAATCCTCCTGCTCTGCGTCCACCACAGCCTCCTCCTGTTCTGTGTTCACCACAAGCTCCTCTTGTTCTGTATCCACCACCCAAACACAGTCTCCCTCTCCGTAGATGTTCTCCAACCTACGCTCAATATTTTTGTATATCCTACCTTTGTAACAGATGTAGGGCTTCTCCCTCGGTGTCATAGACTGCTAGCTCCACAGGTTGAGCCAAATCTATGCTCTGATAACACTGTAATATCCCTTATCAAGGATAACCCTCAAACACAAGCAAGCTCCAACCAGAGAAATAGCAATAATGCAACACACAATAACAGTAGTGCAACATACAATAATGTATACATGGAATATAAGTAGATACACGAAAAATGCAGAGAGAAATGCTAAGCCATTTTATTATACTGAGTAATGGAAAGAGTACAAGAGGTGGTCAGACAGGTAGCACCTCGACTTGCACAAGGCAAGTGAAGAAATATACTCACAATGGTAAGGAAATGGCCCCTCTCTGAACTGCGTCCAAACTGCCGGAGAACTGTTGTGCTGCTGCTGCTACTGGAATCAAAATGAGGATTTGGGGCTATTCCCCTCCTTAGAAAACGCTGAAACTCTAGAATCAGCCTCTACTCAATAAACCCAGAAAAGCCCAGAAAGCTTTTCCAAAATAGCTGACCCCCGAAAATCACCCCCTTGGGGATCTACACAATTCCTCAAGGCTCTGCACTGCTCCTGAAGAGAATCCTCCAAAACTCCACCTGAAACTCTGCCAAAATCCTCCAATATGCAAGGGTTGGTCCCCTGCTCAATCTCCTAGCTCAAATCCTCCTACAAACACCAATCCGAAACTCCTACCCAAAAAAACTGTGTCCTCCCTTCTCACCAAATACTCAGCTCCTCCTCAACTCCAAAACCGCTCCTCCTACAAAATATTGATGGAACTACCTTGCTCGAGCAGGCACTTGAAGTCCCCCGGGGCTAAGGGTGAGATCTCCGAATGGAGACACTCGATGCACTAAATAGTGCTACAGACAGGCTAAACAGCCAGCGTGCTCTAAGTTGAAGTGACTAGCTCAAATGCACATAATCGAATGATCAAAATGAGAAGGCTCCTCTCTCCTTTATAGCATTGGCCCCTCTCAAAACCCTAAGGCCCACCTCCTCCAACGTAGTCTCTCTCTTCCACATGTTCCTTCTCCATCTGCACAGTCCCTCCAAGTGTCTGCGTGGGCCCCTTCTCTACGTGGTCCTTGGCCCCCCTTGGCTCCTTCTTTAAGTTACAATGTTGTGCTACTAGGGAGTGACTTTATTCATAAAGTGAGTTACGTAACCCTTTCTCACTTTTTATTTATAACTAACTATAAAAGGCAAAATTGAGCAAAATCGAATATTCCAATTAGCCATGGCTAATTAGGAATATTACAATAATCTATCCAAATAGTCACTCAACAGTTTAGGCACTGCAATGCCATGGACTAGATTCCTAACCAAGGCAATCTATCCAGGTGGGACTAAGATGGACTCAAGCTTTCAGCCCCTTTAGGTACCCTCAGGCTTACTTGCTAACCATCAACCCATAAATCCAGGTGTGTATCCAAAATAGAGCTCAGTAACTAACACCACCTTTCCAACTTCGGGACTCATACATCAACACAGAGTGTCAGCCTGATGTCTTCCCAGACAATGCTTCACTCACAAAGCCTCAACACCCCTTGATCTAGCAGAACAAGGATAACCAATCTCTCCCAATCAAACTGATTGGTAAACCGCATGCTATCAACACCTTCGAGAGATTCCCCTGTACAAACACAACCCCAATGAATAATATTTTCACATGTACATAATCAAATACAAACCTTCGAGGTCTTCCAGACAACAAATGTTGCTTCTCAACTTTCCATAGTAGGACCATCAACTGAATCTTTGATAGATGATTCATCAATCATACATTTTTCTTCCTACTTCATATGCAACAACATATTCTTCAATCGAATCCTGCTTTCCTTCTTTCAGCAGCACCTCAAAATGCATTCTCCAATTTCCTTCTCCTACTCATGGCCTTCACTAAAACTTACGATTGTTAGTCCTAGTCTAGTGCATGACACATGAAGCAGAGAATCATATATGTCACTCCCTCTTAAACAGAGAGGATCTAATCATTCCTATACAAGGAATATTCTCAACCATCCTCTTATCCTAGGGAGATTCCTTCCATTCAAGCTCCCTCTTAACTTAGGGAGTTCTACTTCTTTTCGTCATCGGAGAATCTTTCGTGGCTTCCAACCATTTCATCAGAGTTACTATCATCCTCATCATGCTTATCAATGAGCATCTTCACCAAATTGAAGATTGTGTACCTGCACAACTTAGATAGCAAATAAAACCAAATCTATAGAAGCATGATGTTAGCCATATCAGAATTACAAAAGCATTTCATCTTTATACATATCAGATACCCAAACTTAATTACAAACAAGAGACATATACTCTTCAACATCTTGCTGGGGACTTTATCATAAACCCTAAACTACTTCATAACACCTTTCATTCCATCTAGGGTTTCAATGTTTATTCCAAAGGTATGACATACCTTACTTCAACATATAGCAAACCCTAGAAACAATTTACACAGATATAAAGCATCCAACAACTTTTCAAAATTCATATGTTCGACTTCTCACTAGGGTTTCATACAAATCATGGATACAAAACAATCAATCAAAGTCAATCACAACTTAGTCATTAACATGACCAGCTTCCACTAGGATTAGTTACAAACCCTAGATTTCCAATCAATCATCAAATCCATCCAAAACTCAAATTTCAAGAATCTTTCACAAATCCCAAATTATCATATTATCAACATTCATGAGAGATTTCTACTTCAACTAAGGTTCAACTCCAAAACCCTAGAATTCCATTTTCACAATTTCAACAATCTTACACAAATCTCAAATCATCATATTTCAGAGATTTTACTTTAACTAGGGTTCAACTCCAAAACCCTAGAATTCCATTTTCACAATTTCAACAAACATAGATCTCGAATTGTTACATTTCACACTAGACAATGTTACTATTAGGATTTAATTGCAAAACCCTAGATTTTCATTTCCAACAATCATTTAATAGATTTCAAATTGTTATATCACACATACTAGACAATTTAACTTCACTAGGGTTTAGCTATAAAAACCTAGATTTCCAAATATCATCATCCTAGAATCTCAGACAAGGACTTCCATTAAATCCTAAGACTTATGACCATCAATAACTAGGTCAACACACATATCTAGGAATTCATAACCATACATAAGCATATCATATGTCCAACAACATTAATACATCTAACCTAGACTAAGCTAGGGTTTCAACCAAAAAGACATAACCATACATGCCTAGATTTCATCATCATGCAAAGACTTTTCATATCATGTGTTAGTCAAACCCAACTTCACAATGATCAATAAGGGTTAGATATACAAACTAGTTTAGACTCGAGTTTGATCAGACAAACACACACATACCAAGGAAATCATTTCTAAGACAATATAAGGGTCTTGCTCACACATTCTACCAAACCCTAATGAGCTAGGGTTTCAATGTAGAAACATAGCAAACCCAACAATCACCAAAACTTCAAAGGTTCGGAACTTTAGATCTTATCATTCAATCCTAACAAGTTAGGTTTTCTTATCATACCAAAATCCCAAACATAACATCATCAAACTTCAAATAGCATTTTACAATATCCCTAAGCAGTTTAGGGTTTCAGACATTCATATTAGCATACCCTTCGATTAGGGTTTTCCAGAACCTGTCTAGGGTTCTACAAAATTAGTTCAGAATATGAGGGGGGATGGGTAGATTTATCAAGAGATGAATCACCCAAAAACAAGAATCATTATGATTCAATATAGCTAGACATAACAATGTTAGTAATAGACTGTCAAATGAATAATCCTTTCAATATAAAGAAATCAATGTATTTAAAGCATACCTTTGTTCCTTGACCTACCTTGTCTTGAGAGGTTCTCCTTCATACTTCTTGAGAATATAGCAGATGTCTTACGGAACATGAATATATGTTGGACTTCCAAAGATTCAGAGGTGATCCACACTCAGCTTCTTTCCTGTGAATACTTCTTCAGGTGTTGTATTATCAAGACTCTTATGAGGACTTCTATTTTGAATGTATATGACTGTCATCGTTGCTTCTTCCCATAAAAACTTTGGTAGATCTTGATCAAGGAGCATAGTTCTAATGCCTTCTTCAATCGACCTATTCTTCCTTTCAGCCAATCCATTTTGTTTGGGATAATAGGGAATAATGAGCTCCCTCTTAATATCAACTTCCTTACAATATGCAATCAATTCCTTAGAAGTGTATTTCCCACCATTGTCAAACCTCAAAGTTTTTTATCTTTCTTTCGGTTAGGGTTTCCACTTCAACCCTAAACTCCTTGAACTTATCAAATACTTCATCTTTGTATTGAGGAGATAGAGCCATGTCTTTCTAGAATGGTCATCAATGAATGTTACATAGTAGAGATGACCTCCAAGTGCAGACATAGGCTCACCAACATCGAAATGGATGAGATCTAATATCCCTTTAGACCTAGTTTCACTAGTTTCAAGAACTCCAATAACCCTAACATTATCAATACTAAAGTCTTTTTCCCACACCAATACTTTTCCATCAACAAAAACAATTCTTTCCATTTTATCTTCTAAATAATAAAAAGCAAATTCTTTTTCAAACTTGGAACATATAGAATGCAGCTTTGATCCATTATCCAGCTTCAACGATGTTGATCCCAGGCCTCTACCAACATGAGCAGCCAAGAATTCTTGACTCTTGACCTTGTTGAACAAGTAGTAGATGACCTTCTTGATCCAGCTTCCAGTAGTGTTGAAACCCATTCTTATGTAGTTCATCATAGAGGGAGAATCCATGCCAACAAAGTGATCTTCGACTCTTCCTGACCTTAGCTCTGATACCATGTTGGAAAATCAAAGTAGTTATATTAGGGTTTGATTCTCCTTTCTTGATAATTACTTGTGAGTGTGTTGGCTTCTTTTACTTCTTTATTATCTTATCTTTCATCAAGAAATTACCATATTATGTGTGTATGAAGATCACAAAACAAGAGACACAAGATATAGGCACATGCCAAGGAAAAACCCCCCTCGAGGGGAAAACCCAATCAAGATAATTCTTCCTTTCAATAGTATTCTTTGAGACTCTTCACCCTAGACCAAGACCAGACTTTCCCTCCACACCAAGTCAACCTCCCAAATCTTCGACCCCTTCCAGCAACTTCAACTAGGCAGTAGCTTCCGACAACAACGAAACTTAGGAGACTTCGATCTCCCAATCTAGACTACGAAACAGAGAGAGAGAGGCACCAAAATTTCGATTTTTCCTTTCTCCTTAGACTTCCCCAAACTTGCATTCATTTTGGCTTTCAGGCAACAGACTTCGCACTCTTTCCCAGCTACAAGAGATTTCGAACTTGTGTGTGAGAATGATGCTCCAAATGAATTCGATGAGTTTGCTTTTATAGGCTTCTTGTGGGGTCGAATAGGTTCCTTGGCCAACTTGATCTTCTTCTAAGCCGACAAGGTGTGTAGGTTACATAATTCATATTTGACTCAATAACTAACCTTTTTACATGATTCAAAAGCCCAAGAAGGGTCTCTTTAAATGTACAATGACTCTATAAATTCAGAATAAATCCTAGAAGTCTTCAATGGGACTTTGACCTAAAACATGGTGACCCAAGCATGAAACCCGTGCTTTAATAAGTCACAATAATAATAATAATAATAATTCTTTTTCTTTATTCTTTTGACAAGCACATTACATGATGACTCAAGTACATTATTGAAGACCGAACATAGTTACATTTTCCAACACATCATAGTAGGGTCTATCCATGACTCCCAGCCTCTTTTTGAAGAAAGATAATCTTGATCTTATAATGATAAATGAGAGAATCAGAATCATTAAAACATCATATCTCCCTCTGAATATTGGGAAAGTAAGCTTGCCCATAACCATCAAGTAATTTGCAACCTTTTATAAATCCTTTGGTCCATGTGCTAGAATTATCCGATCATAATTATGCAACTTATATGCAGTTCATCGGAGTCATTAAACTCAGGTGTCATGACTTGCTTTCATCAAAAAATCAGATAAGAAAAGTTATCAGGGACTTTATACCTGCCTCTGAAGTCTTGTTGTAGGTGGATTATGGTCCTTCTTCAACTAGGAAGAAGAAATCTTCTCATGAGATTATCTCAACACAATTGTATGATCCTTCATTGCTAGATGACAACTACCAACGCATCAAATTACTCAATCCACAAAGAGGAGTCTTTCTCATTCGGGTATTCATACGTATAGAATCATTCTCCATGAGATTGAAACAAGGATATCATACTCAGGGTCTTCTGCTTGTCGTGATTGTCAATGCATAGAATCTGATATACACTCTCTTCTGGGTCCCTCTGTTTTCCATGCTAATAAGGACTGAAACAAAGAACTTGATCCAAAGTGCCATGCACTTCTTTGTCTAGCTATTCTTCAAGAATAAAAGCTTTAGGTGAGCTGCACCTTTTATCAAAGCCAAAATATGCTGCAAATTCTTTTTCTAGCAAATCCCTGTAGCTTCTTTATAGTAAATGACCTTTCAAAAGATAAGCTATCAAAATTCACATCCGTCTTGTTCACAACTTCGACTATGAACAAGATCATCAATCATTGCATCTTATCATCATGGCTATTGAACTGTAATGATATTATACATAATGCAAGACAGAAAAAAGACCATAAAAGATGTTGAGTTGTATAAGCGGAGAAGTCATACATAGGATAGAGCCACACATGGCATGATTGATGCCATATAAGATGAAGTCGTCAAGAATCTTTACTGGGCATGGTTGTGTCCTTGACTGGTAGCTTCGGGTTTCCATTTCAGGTAGACCATTCCTCCTTTAAAGATTCAATACCTTATCCTGGAGACCTGTCTTAAACAGAGTTTCTGCTCTGCTGCTGAAGATTCCTATGAATGTACAGAAGTTTTCAATTTTTTTATTTTTTTTCCAAAACTAGAATCGGATGCTTTCAGAAGCTTTGACTTCTTGACGCCTGAAGCTACTGTAAAACTGAAGGTTTCCACAAGATGGCTCAACTAATATTGAGCTTGATTATGTCAATTGTGCAAGTCATGTATCTCAAACAGAAACATAAATTATCATCATTTATCTCGGTAGAATGAACATATGTATTGATCCTTTAGAGCTACTGTCCAAAGACTGAAAAGTAGGGCGATAATCTTTTACTAACATCCAAGGTCTCCTTTACACATAGAAGACTCAACTCCTTTTTCTTTAGAGATGCCTAGAATAATAGGAGAATTGTGTCTCTTCTTTTCTAGACTTTATTTGTATGATGACGATTTTGAAGAGGGGGTAGAAGTTCAACAGAGAGGTAAATGTCCAAGGTCAGACTTGATCCAACTTAGATCAGAATTTCAATGACTTGCAAGGATGCCAAACACATACCAATTACCCTATGTTACTGGATCCGGCACTCCATGGTCTAGGATCCACGAATCCACAGATCTGATCCGGATCTGGATCCGGATCCACCTAGATCCGTCCAAGAACCGGCAACGTGGCGGATCACTGTTGGCCGGAAACGCATCCCTGAATTTGCAAACGGATCCTGCAAAATCGGAAACAGTTCCTGTGATATTTCTGATTTCAAATTTTTTGCAGCGTGGTTTTTAGTTTGTAGACTTCAGTTTTAGGTTTTTATTTGGCTTTATGTCGATCATTGTCTTTTTCACTGTTTGTCGGCACACATTGACATTTTTATAGCAACAGAGAAGGACAGCGAGACAACACCAGTTTTGGTTTCGGCAGATGGATAGCATAAATTTGTCTGCTAGCTGTGGCATTTGTTGAAAAGATAGCACCTGGAAAGACAACGCCTGGATAGTGAGCATGAGCACACTATTCACCAGGCAGCACACTATAACGAGCATGAGCATTTGTCTGCCACACACTATTCACCAGGCAGCGATCGCTCTTCATAGAGCGTTGAGCAACAGCGATGCACAACAGACTCAGGACTATTCACCAGGCAGCGACTAATTGTTTTAATTTTCTGAGGACGATTCACCAGGCAACAATTCACAGTTTGATAATTTTTTAATGTTAAATTAAATTTTTTAATCGGGTCTGAACTCATTCATTTTTTAATTTTTTTCACGTTAAATAAACATTGAATAGTAAACTGTCTCCACTTTGGGTCCGGAACAGACCTCTTGTTCCCCCATGTCCAATCCACAGAATAGTAAATACTGGTGGTCGTGGTCCCGACTCCCAATGGCGTTAGTTAATTAAAAATTTCGCGTCTAATTTTAACTCAGCGTCTAATTTTAAAGACTTCAACTCAGCGTCTAATGTTAAAGACTTCAACTCAGCGTCTAATTTTATCATTTTGATTTTTTTGTCTATTCTTCAAAGTTCACATTTGACTCTGTTTTTATTCTCAATGAGGGTTTTGGGCTGTCAAATGTTTTAGTGCATTTAGTGACCAAAATTTGGGATCTTTTGAAAACAAAATAAAATCCATTAGAATTCTGAAACAATGAAGATTAGACATTAAAATTTAAAAAATATTATTATATTTTTTGTAGGGGATCTAGTCACATAAATTAATGTGGCTATTTAAATTTTAAAAAATATCTAGCCACATTGCAATATAAATATATGGCTTTTTTTATAAATATCTAGTCACATAAATTAATGTGGTTATTAAAATTTAAAAAATATTATTATATTTTTTGTACTTGATGTATTAAAATTTAAAAAATATTATTATATTTTTTGTACTTGACGTATCCTTGCCGTATCCGGATCCTGGATTTTCAAAAAACTAGCGAATCCGGATCCGGATCCGTATCAGTATCTGGATCTGTATCCGAATCCTGGTAACTTAGCAATTACCTTTTTCTAATGCTAATTGTAGGTATGTCATTATGATGATGTCGATATAGGTCTGCCTGTAAATATGATGCCATTCGTTCCTCATGCAGAAGTCATACCTTATGTGAGTTGAAGTGTTGTTCTGACTAGAAATACTTGAGGATGACCTCCTTAGAAGCTTGTTCTATTTAGATCAAAGTGATCAGCATTAAACTTTCAAAAATTGATACTTCTGCCTAAATTGTTGAAAATGCATCCCTGACCTTGAAGACCTCTTACCTTTATTCAGTCAGAGACTTGTATAGATGCCAGATCAGTTAACTGATGTACAAGGTTGACTTCACACAGGAGTGAAACCACAGATACCAAACCAGTATCCTTGACCATTAAAGTATTCAAGCCATACAACAATGGCTCCATCCAACCATAAAGCTTAAGCACTTGTTTCTTGCCATTATCTTCTGGAGATTTACAGAACCTGTGAATGTGGGACATACAACCCTTATGAACTGTGCAGGGATTGATGTTTCTTGAAACATGCCTTGTTAAATCAAGGTTCCTCACGGTATCTCAAAGTTCTCAGAATTTATGCTACAAAAGATCATCCACAGATGTGTCTTGGTTTGAGAATCTTGTTAGGGCATCACCAATCAGACTTACATTCTTGAATTAGCCTCAAGAAGTAAGTTCCAAATACTTGCTTTAGCCACAGATCAGTCGAATGAGTGTTAGGGGATTTAAGAACATCGGGTAAGTATCATCACAGAAGATCAAGTATATATGTCTGTCATGTATATCATCTATGTATGTCTGCCGTGTCACCATAGAGCATGTATGTATGTCAGCCCATTTTAAGGGTTAAATCATACCTTCAACAGATTGGAGAGCTGCCACAGAGATAGCCTTCTCTAGCTGCAGGATGGTTTGATGTCGAGGTTCCAAACTCCTTGTCAGCACAATGTTTTTGAGGCAATGACAAAAGGCCTAGCCTTCTCTAGCTGCAGGATGGTTTGATGTCGAGGTTCCAAAGTCCTTGTCAGCACAATGTTTTTGAGGCAATGACAAAAGGCCTTGTTGATTGATGATACTATTGTTGCAGAAGATGCCAGGCTTTTCAAAGATTCACTAAAATATCACAACACTGATCTTTGTCATCTGGATAAATGATGCAAAAGAGTGGCACTGTAGTCAAAGATTCAAGATTCCCAAAATTGTGCCAAGACTTCTGCAGACCTTAATGACAGTTGTAATATGAAGTAGCTCTGAAACTCCAATAGAACCTAAATAGTATTTTTCATTATTGTAACAGTTCGACTTCACATAGGGTTCTTTAAATAAGGCCAAACAGCTTCATATACTTTGTGCACCACGTTCCTTAACCTTCCAACTCTTTGCTTATCTTATTAAGCTTCAAAAACAGTGTCCTAAGCCCTGGATTTTTCAGAACAAGGAAATTCACAGAAGTGCGACCCTTAAAGCTTCTGAAATGAGATTCCCTAATGAGGGTCGGATTAGCTGTTCCTTCAACTTTCAAATCTCGCTCTTCTGCAATAAACAGAAATTCCAGCAAATCCATATAACCCATGAATTAGAAACCTTCATAATTTAATACTTGATGCTGTCTGATCTTTGAGGAGGAAGGAGACCATGGAGACTTGTCAGTATTTCTTAGTGATTGCTTTCTCTCTTGCTTGGGCTTCTCCTCACCTAAAAGCTCTGATAACCTGTTAACTTTTAGGTTAACAGGTTTTTTGCTTAGGCCAGTTACTTCAGTGAGTCATATAGGCACAATTCACCATTTTATTGCAATCACATAAGCCATCATTATGTTGACAGTAACTGAAGAAAGAACATAGACAAAAGATGCAGAAGACAAGCCATGACAAGAGTACACATGGATATGGCTCAAGCCAGGGAAAAAACCCCAAGATGGGGAAAACTCTTGATCAAATCTTCTTATTATAAATCATCAAATGTTCAGCAGAGAGAGAGAGAGTACAATGATTTAGAGTCAGAATGACTTGCCAATATAAAGGTCTAATAACACTGTTCTAAGACCCAATCAATCCTGTGGTAAGGGCAACTGCAGATCATAGAAGAAGGTGGATCTGATTAGGGAAACCGCTGATCACTGTAGTCAAGGATCAAAATTCATTCATTCAACTGCGACCTTCCTTACTCTTCATGATGTTGTCCTTTGCAAGCTCTAGAAGTTGGTCAATGACCATATTAAAGCCATTGTTGTCTTTATCTCAGTGGATCTTGGATAGGGCTTCAGTGTTATGCTGCTACAACCTTTCTTTAGTACTTGAAGGCCTTCAAACAATGTGGCTTGCACTCTAAACAAGGTCACTATACTTCGCTGCTATACAGGCCTCCTTTAAGGTATCCAAACCACCTCTAACAGCGACCAGATTACAAGAATGTTATGTATGTGGCTGCTACAGCAGCTCAGCCTCGTGAGCGTGTTTCTAGACCTGCAGCCCAACTGTAAGAGGGTCTCCTAGCTGTGGCATTCTTGCTAAAAGAGAAGCCCATGCAAAACAAGTCATAACCCATTCACAAACATGTCTAAGACCAAAGTGTAGTTCTGCTCCTGAACTCGGATCTGTTGAGACCAGAACCCTAACCAAAACAATCCCACTCAAATTCGTCCTCCTTAAGCCTCGCTGCCTCAGAGAATTCCTTGCGTTTTGATGTGTCTCAAATGAGGGAGAAGGCTCCTCTATATATACAATTCAGTGGAGATGAAGGGATGTGACCTTTGAGCTTCTTAAGCCAACATATCGGTGAGGCCGATCTTGTTAATTTACATGAGAGAAACATAAATTCAAAAACTCACTTTTCCTTATCCAAATTTGACGATCTTTAGATTGATTTTGGTCCTCTCGAAAAGAGGAATTCAATGTTGTAATAATCTTTCCCAAAGGAGCTGTTCAAAGTGGAATTTGGCCCTAGTTGCCAATTTTAACACAAACCCTACACACCTGTATGAATGTCCTTCATCTAATCACTGAGATCTCACTGTCACTGTATCTTGTGCTCAAAGATGTGTCTTTTATCGTAGCCTAGCCTTCATTTTATAAATTTGAGATATTCACTGATCCACAACTTTAATCTCTAAAGTGATTAACGGTTGATATTAGATCTCAACATTGCTTTGGATTCATCTAATTCACCAATGCAAATAACCTTTGCATTTTATTACATTAACTTACTCTATCTTATAAAGGTCAATTACTTTAATAATTAGCATAAAAGTCAAGGGTCAATTAGGAGACTTGGGCATGTCTAGACACTTAGACTTGTGCAGAAGAACCTGGCTGAGCTCATCAACACTATGTGTGTTTGTATAACCCATGAGCACATATTTATGATGTAAAGTTCTGGCAAAATTGAAGAATGGTGACTACAATAGACCATCATATTATACACTAGCCGATTATAATTCTTTTCACATGAGGACAACTAGAAATAGACAAGTCACATGACACAAGGACATAGGGTACGGAGGACAGTTTATCTATATGTGTGTGTGTTACACAAACAAAAATAAAATATAGACAAAGCTTCGAGTCTTATTAGAACATTTACAACATATTGATACATCAAACATGATACAAATTTAATCATACAACTACTTGGTAGTTAATAGTACTACGTCAATGATGGTCAAATGACAAACACATGAGAAATTAGAACCATAAACTGTTGGAAAAGTAACTAGGTTTGGTCTTCATAATTATTTATGTACTTGTATCAATTTGTATTTTATGTAAAAGAAGAAAAAGAAATTTATTTAAGCATGGGTTTCATGCTCAAGTCTAGGTCAAGCTGTTCTTCATGCTTCTAGGATTTTTACTGAGTCAAAGAATTAATTTTAAGTCAAAGTCCATTGGGACTCTTTGTAAGAAAACAGAAAAGAATTTTTTTATTTAAAAGGGGTCAAATAGTCCTCCATAAGACCAAGTCGTCCATCCTGTTGGTCAGGTCAACCTGCTGAACAATCATGACCCTTCATAGTGATGAACAACTATATATAGGCACGTATCCACCACCAAAAAGATTAGGTGTGTACCCTCCACCAAAAAGATAGAAGTTCGTGGATGTTCTGATAAAGGATGCTTGGGATATAAGAAGTTCTTCTATGGAAGGATGTGCAAGTTCATTGAAGCTGTGTGACAAGACAAAATATCTAAAGCAGTATGTAATGTTGTGACAGAATCGAAAATCTGTAGAAGTCTGAAATTTCTGACAAGGTCGAAGTTTGAAGAAGCTTGATTTTTGACTATGACTTGGAGGGAGGACTGACTTGGGGATCTTATTGTAACAACCTATTTATAAAAGTAATATTAAATAAATTATATTAATCAATTAATAAAAAAATAAACTAATGATAAAATACTTTTCTAACCTTTATATTAAAATAAAATCAGAAAAAGGAAAGGATATGACATGACAAGGGAAGGGTGTCATGAGGAAATGAAGCGGTGGGTGCGGGAGGAAGGATGGCCACTGCCAAGGATTAGTTTATAAACCAGAAGGAAAAGTTTGAGAGGGGAGGGGGAGAAAGAAGGAAGAATGAAGGGGATACCAAAGAAGAAAACTGGAGCTATCTATGAAAGGAGAGCTGGTTGTTCTGAGGTTTCTGGGCACAGGGAAACAGTCTGCTTCAACTGAGAAGCTCACTGGACTGAGTAGCAAGGTTCTGCTCAGTTTGGCTGGGTGGTTTCGGTCTTTTGGTAAAGAGGAACAAACTGGAGGAGTTCTGAACATTTTCATCTGCAGCAGACATTCGCAGTAGACCAAGAAAGTATTTATCATTAAATCAATCAATTAATTATATGAAGTTTTGCATAAACTTAGAATAGGAGTTTTATTTTCTTAAAGATTCATACTCTGTTTTAAATAGATAGTTCTGTAGAAACTCTTTACAATAATTACAGTTTAGTAAATCTTTATACTTTCAGAAATAGACCTTTATATCAGTTTAGCCCCTCACATTTGGTATCAGAGCGAGGTTTTCAAACCCTTGGGATCTTACAGGCCCTAGAAGTAACTAATACTCTAAAAACCCATGCTCAATCAAAACCTCAAGGTAGATCATATGCAGTGATGACTTTAGCTGTACCTGGAAGGACACTAGAACAACTACCACAAATTCTTAACAATGAGCTCTAGCTGGACAGAACAATGAACGAATTCAAATGAATTTGCAAGATCAATCTCAAGATCTGCCCATGCAAGTTCCTTAAGTCAATTATGGTCTGCTCCAGAGAAGAAATAAGCTAATCAAGTCACGGAGTATAAGGCCAAGAACCTTAAGATGGTGCCCAGTGTCTGAACCAGCTTGCTCTAACATTCTGATTTATCATGCCTCTTAGCCCTCGGATGGTCCTTGAATTTGAGCCCCTAGAAAGTTACGGTATTGCTTCAAAGAATTTCCTGAATACAAGGGCCGAAA
Organism: Pinus tabuliformis; assembly: GCA_031772625.1. Taxonomy (NCBI): domain Eukaryota; kingdom Viridiplantae; phylum Streptophyta; class Pinopsida; order Pinales; family Pinaceae; genus Pinus; species Pinus tabuliformis. The sequence goes on along the minus strand of CM062807.1, from coordinate 32,640,679 downwards.
CTGTAGTAAATTACTTCAGAATTTCGCTGGTTTGAGTCTTGAACTTGGACAACTGTTTCAAGGAAAATATATGTGAATATTAGCAGCCAAAAAAAACACATACCTCAGACATAGGGTTTATAAATTAAGGTTGAACAGTGCTCAATGTGCTTGCGAGGAAGTCACAAACAATTCCAGATTTGCTTCAAAAGAAAGGGGCAAAATCGAGTTACTCAAGCGTTGTTTGAGAGCATGTGTATACAATGCCTATTTAGTGGCATTAGATGCCATTCATTAGAGAAAATCAAGGTCGTAGGTACCAAATCTCAGAACTGGAACCGAATTGTTGAGAATGCTCCTTCTTTGAGTTTCAACCTTCTTTAGGGCAATATCTCTGAGCATTCTGAACAAATCAGTAATGCGCATGTAGAAGAGGGACCGCATAGAGTAGGATGCTAAGAGGACATGGCCGAATTTGATGTAGATTCACCTGCAAGGACATGAAAGTGCCCAGCGAAAACCCAGAATCTGTAAGGACTGGACCAGCAGCTTCATGTAAAACCTGAATTTTTCCTACAACCTAAATCCCTAAATCCTAAATCCTAAGAGAGATGAAAAATGGCCTGAATTTTGTGCATTCCTGTAGATTATGCAAATTATAACCCTCTGCCCCTCTATGGTATGATTGTTAAGGATCTCAGTACAAATACAAAGGCTTTCCCTTTTGTCTTCGCTTGTTTTAAATAGGTCTCGGGCAGGTTCCAAGGTCAAACCTCCCGGCTCAGCATAGAAACTATTTTGGTTAACAGATTTTATAAGGTACAATGAGGATTTAATATTACAGTATATAAACATATTGCGTTTAATTTTTTTTTTATGTCTTTAAATTAATACCATACCTCTTGGTGCGTTAAAATAATATATGGTATTGTTATTAGATCAGCGCTAACTAAACATCATTATATATATATATATATATATATATATATATATATATATATATATATTAATTCACCAATTAATGTAACTGTGGAATATAGATATTATAACTCAGGGATTATAAAAGTCCTAACCTCCAGCGGTCTCAACCAGCGGTAACTTGGCATCACCCGACGTTTGAACCCATGGCACTATGACTCAACGCAACACTCGACATTTGAACCCGTGGCGCTATGACTCAACACAACACCCGACGTTTGAACCCGTGGTTTAGATCTACTCTATGTCACCTCCGCGCTTGTAACCCCGGCGTTGCTTGACATGTATTAACTCCGCAGCGAATGGGGTGAATGGTGTTGTAAACCAATTTAAGTAGGGAAGAAGATGGGGAGGTTAACATAAGAATATCGTTGAAGGAAAACGAAGTGACAGGTAGCAGACTTTCTAGAGACGTCATTTGGCACGATTAGTATGCTTCTCTTGTTTACGATAATGGCGTGGAGGAGAGATATGAGTATGTTGCAATTAAGGAGACACGCCTTTAAGGAGACACATTTAATCTCAGCGTTTCACCTTTTTTTACATAATTATTTATGGTATGAATTTTCCGACCTCTGCTTCGTGCCACTGTTTCGACAGTGATTGTTTCATTCGCCTCAAGACTATAGTATAGGTTTTATATTGTAAGTTATCTGCCATTGCATAAATAACATATATTATATCCGCCGTATAGTTTGATTGACATGGTTTTGATACATGTAAATTTTATATACCAAACTTTTACCATAAGTTAAATACATATAAATACGCTCCATGGTTTGTTGAACTTTGATATATATTTCATTGTCGTTAGGTTTTCAACCATAGTTTATAACTATATATACACCCACCATGGAGAGTACCATAGGAATAACATCAACATTATGTTTTAAATTATATTAATATAATTTCGTAAAAAAATAAATAAATAAATAAAATAATAATTACATTCTATAGGAGAATTATATTCAAATTAGATTATTATAATCATTAGGACATAGTATAATTTTAAATTAATTAATAAATGTTAGTCGAAGGAAATCTAGTTTATTATATAAGATTAAAGTGTCTGTTTAAAAGACCCATGCATTAGAAACATATTATTGTGCATAAAAATAGAAAAACCCTGCATTAGGACAAGGAGGTCGCGAGACCACCCTCCTTGACCTCGGTACCAGTAAGATCTGCCTAGCAGATAAAAATAGCAAAACTATACCCGTTTGAAAATGCGAAATTGCAAAATATATGTTAAATCTGAATGAATACCTTAAATTTTTACAAATTTTCTTTATATATATAGGAATCATTATGATGGTAAGGACATATGAGCGACGACGACGTGATTGGGCAGCATCACCGTCATTAATGCCACCACCATCGTCATCACCATCTCCATCGCCACCACCACCATCAACACCAACTGCTCCAGCACCAGAGTTGACCGTGATAATGAACTCATTGGAAGCCTTATTGGAAACATTAAAAGGGTCAACCATGGCTAAGACCAAAGAAGAACTTCAACCCTTAGCAACCAATTCAGCAGAACCAAAGAATTTTGAGTATAAAAGATCAAAGGAAGATATTTCTAGGGAGCTTCAGAAAATTAAACTCCCAGAATTTTCAAGAGGTCGAGCTAGAGAACGTGCTGAGGCATGGTTAGAAGGAATGAACAGATGCTTTAAATTAAGAGAATATTCTTCTTTTGCAAGAACAAAAATTGTTGTATTTCAATTAAAGGAAAGTGCCTTGATTTGGTGGGGAAATCTGGAAAAACAACTGCACCTTACATCAGATAATGTCCCTTGGGAATTGTTCGAGGAAAGATTCCGCGCAAAGTATTTACCTCCATACTTTCAACAACAGCAAGCCAGAGCCTTCCATACATTAGTTCAGGGTAATAAAACAGTGGAAGAATATGAGATAAGGTTTATGGAGCTTGTAAAATACATTCACTACTTAGATTCTGATGAACGTCAAGCTGAACGCTTCATATTTGGATTAAATCCTTGCATCAGGGCCTTAGTGAGCATGTGGAAACCATCATCAATAGTTGAGGCTGTAGAATGTGGTCGTTATGCAAAAGAACATCTAGGAATCAAAAAGGATGTAGGGCCGGTAGAACCTTTACAATTAGGATTTTCAGGAAAGACTCCCCAAATTTTCTTCAAGGGAGGTAGCTCAAGGCCACCTTATGGTAATAGATTTACCTCAAGAAACGTAGGAACAAGAGTTCCCATGGCAGTTAATACTATAGTTGTTGAATCATCAAACACCAGTCCGTGGACATCTCATAGAACTGCGAATAGAGGAAGAAATTCGAGAGGAAACAACATGAGAAGACGAAGCTCTTTATCTAGAAATTCACGTCCTGATTCAAGAGGATCAACGCAGGTTAATTGTTGGGGATGTGGAGGACCGCATTTTCAATGTGATTGTCCAGAAGCTTCATCAAGTATATTGCATAGGACTGGAAAAGAACCAATATCAAATAATCAAAGTAATCATAGAATTCATGCAGTAGTCAACAACAACCAAGCAGCACATCAATCCACTATAGTAGAATCTTCAAGTATTATTAATGGTATAAAACTCAAAATCTTATTTGATACTGGTGCCACATATAGTTTCATTTCGTCATATGCATTAAACAAATGTGGGTTGCCAACTCACAGACAAAATGATTTCAGACAGGTAGAAATGGCCTCAGGAGAACTCCAATCCATAGACTTAAGTGTGGATCAATGCAAAATTGACCTAGGGGTCTGTACGACTAAATTGAAAGTTTATCTCACAGCCTTAGGAACTTATGATCTTGTCATAGGTATGGATTGGCTAGAAGCTCATCAAGCTTGGGTAGATTGTTATGGAAAAAGAATTCTAGGTATAAATGATGAAGGAGAAGCGATCCAAATTCAAGGAATCAAGAGAAAAGTATCTTTATGTTACATATCCGCAATGAAAATGAAGCGTTGCTTAAGAAAAGGTTGTCAGGCATATGTAATTCAAGAAGTAAGTAAAGAAAAAGGACCATCCTTAGAACAATATCCAGTGTTAGCCAAATTTCCGAATGTATTTCCAAAGGAACTACCAGGATTACCCCCTGTAAGAAAGCTAGATCTCACTATTGAGTTGAAACCTGGTACTCAATCTCTAAAACACCTTATAGAATGACAGCTCCAGAACTTCAAGAATTGCAAATTCAATTGAAGGAACTATTGGATATAGGACATATTCAACCTAGTATCACCTTGGGGTGCTCCTGTAATTTTTGTCAAGAAGAAAGATGGATCTTTAAGATTATGCATAGATTATCGAGACTTGAATCGAACTACAGTAAAGAATCAATATCCTATGCCTCGAATCGATGATATTTTCGATCAAATGAAAGGAGCTGCTATCTTTTCAAAAATTGATCTTCGATCAGGCTATCATCAACTAAGGATTTCTGAAAGCGATATTTCTAAGACTGCATTCCGGACACGTTTTGGACATTATGAATTTACTGTGGTACCATTTGGATTAACAAATGCACCAACAATATTCATGAATCTTATGAACAGTGTTTTCCGCAAATATCTTGATCAATTTGTACAAGTCTTTTTAGATGATATTCTCATCTATTCCAAGAATAAGAAAGAGCATGAAGATCATTTACGGATAGTATTGTCCTGCCTTAGAAAACATCAGTTGTATGGAAAATTATCCAAGTGTTCATTCTTTCAAGAAAAGATTCATTACTTAGGTCATATCATATCAGGTGAAGGGATTTCAGTAGACCCTGAGAAGGTAAAAGCAATCATGGAATGGCCAATACCGAAAAACGCACATGAAGTACGAAGCTTTATGGGTTTAGCTGGTTACTACCGAAAATTTGTGGAGGGATTCTCCAAAATTGCAAAGCCGATTACAACCCTTCAGCGTAAAGGTGTTAAGTATGAATGGACTGAGGAATGTAATAAAGCATTCTCTAAACTCAAATGACTACTAACCAGTGCACCAATTTTAAGAGTCCCTGATATGGACAAAGATTTTACAGTATGTACTGATGCATCCAAACAAGGGCTAGGTGCAGTATTGATGCAGGATAGAGGAGTAATAGCGTATGTCTCAAGAAAGTTAAAGCTTCATGAAGAACTCTATGCTACTCATGATTTAGAGTTAGCCGTTGTAATACTAGCTTTAAAGATTTGGAGACACTACCTAGTGGGACGAAGTTTTACACTTAAAAGCGACCATCAAAGTCTACAATATTTGTTCACTCAAAGAGACTTAAATGCTAGACAAAGACGATGGAGTGAATTCCTAAGTGAATATGACTTTGGAATATCATATATTAAGGGAAAAGAAAATGTAGTAGCAGATGCTTTAAGTAGAAGACCTTGGATATTTTCTCTCATACCTGCCAAGGTAGACTTAAGACAACGAGTACTAGAATATCTCATAAAAGATAGCTGGTATTTAAAAGTGAGATCTAGTCTTGAGGGTAAAAAGCCAAAAGAATCTAAGTTTCAAAAATATGAACCAGAAGATGATAGAATCTTACGATTCCATGGAAGGATGTATATTTCTGATAATAAGGATCTTCGAGACAATATCCTTAAAGAAGCCCACAGAGCAATATATTGTGCACATCTTGGAATAAAGGAAATGTATACGGATACTAAGAAACTCTTCTTCTGGTCGGGCATGAAACGTGATATCGTTCAATTTGTTGCAAAATGCTTGGAATGTCAACCTCATGACATTCCTATGACCAAATGGGAGATCATTTCTATGGATTTCATCACTGGTCTACCTCTTACTTCTCAAAGACACAATGCCATTCTAGTAGTAGTAGATAAATTAACGAAAAGCACACATTTCATTCCCATAAGAGATACTTACGAAGTTGTTGACGTAACTCGAGTATTCATAAATGAAATTATCAGATTTCATGGAGTACCTAAGAAGATTATATCCGATAGAGATTCACGCTTCACTTCAAGATTCTGGACTTGCATGCAGTCAGTCTTAGGAACTCAACTAAATTCGAGCACTACTTATCATCCTGAAACTGATGGGCAAACAAAAAGGGTAAATCAAGTACTTGAAGATATGTTGAGGATGTATGTTATGGATCAGCAATCACACTAGGAAAAGTAGTTATCCTTAGTTGAATTTGCATACAATAACAGTTACCACAGTTCGATTGGAATGCCTCCATTTGAAGCATTATACGGCAGACCTTGCAGAACACCGTTAAGTTGGGACAAGTTAGAAGATCAAGTGATAATAGGACCAGAATTAATCCAAGAAATGGAAGAGCAGGTAAGACAAATTAGACAACGGTTAAAGGAAGCACAGGATAGACAAAAGAGTTATGTTGATGCTCACAGAACTAATAGGAAGTATGAAGTAGGGGATCAAGTTTTCATCCGCATCAAACCAAATAAAAGTACTATTCGATTTGGAAAAGGGACAAAGTTGTCACCCTGATTTATTGGACCATTTAAAGTCATGGAAAGAGTTGGACCTGTCGCCTATCGTCTTGCACTGCCACCTCACTTGCATAAAATTCATAATGTATTTCATGTATCTGTATTAAGACATTATATAGCTGATCAATCTCATAACCTTCAATGGAAGGAACTGCAGGTATCGGACGAAGGAATCATATCGGTCGAACCATTACGTATACTGGAACGTAGGGTTCGACAGCTCAGGAATCGTCTGATAGACCAAGTTAAGGTCCAGTGGAACAAGTATAGTCCTGGATCAGCTACTTGGGAACAGTGTTGCACGAAGCGCCCCCCCCCCCCCCCCCCCGGTTCCAAGCCCCGAAGCGCGTCCCGTACGGAAGCGCCTAGGAAGCTTGGCCGGAAGCGGCGCTTCCGAATTCGGAAGCGCCGCTTCGGCTTTTTTAGCCGCTTCCTGGAAATTTGGAAGCGCTGTACGGAAGCGCCGCTTCCGAAGCGCCGAAGCGCGCTTCGTACGGCGCTTCGGAGGAGGAAGCGTACGCTTCCCAGACGCTTCCCAGACGCTTCCGTACGCTTCCAGAAAAGCTTCTGGAAAAGCGTTTAGAAAATCGTTTTTTTTCAATTTTTTTTTAAATTTTAAGTGAGTTTGCTTGTTGGGGGTGGGTCCACCTTGGGTTAGGGTGACGAATGAAGGAAAAAAAAATATAAATATAGCAGATGCTCCCTCATGGTAATGTTAAATTCTTAAAGTAAAAGTGACATTCTCCTTTATTTTTCATTTTCATCCTTTTACTTAAATTTTTAACATTACCATGAAATGACTCAGGATGTTTGAGAGTGGTTCCAGCCTCATTGGACTTCATATGGAGAAAATAGAATTTCATATCCTATTCAAAATTCAGCAGACTTAACAGTTTTCAGGTATTCAGGATCAATGGGATTGTGGCATTTCATTAGATTATATCAAGTATGAAGGTATGCGATTAGCATTTAATCAAGAGCACCAAGCCCTATATGTACCCTGGTGTTGGTGGTGTTAATTGTTGAACTCCTTTGTCACGCGGCACGCCCTTAGCAAAAAATTACCTTTCAATCAAGTCAAAATCATCGATCAAACATGTTAAGCTTTTTCTACCATATTTTAAGTCTTGAATTAGGTAGTTTGATCAAAATTGGGCAATGTTGACTAATATCCCTAGACAATCGAGGTAGAGGCAAAGGCTAGACAAGAGGAGAAGAATCTAGATTCTAGATCATTAATGTACAATGGATGTTATATCTATCTTGATTTATGCAAAAATATGCATGTTTTCATATCTTCTACAATTAATTTGGTATTTGGGATGTTTGTTTTGAGTATAAATGCAAAAAAAATATAAAAAAATATATATATATATATAGCAGACGCTTCCGCGGACGCTTCGCTTCCTAGATTTTTGGAAAATGACGCTTCGGCGTCTTTGCTTCCAAAAAACGCTTCCGCTTCGCTTCCACTTCGTGCAACATTGCTTGGGAAGATACAGAGAACATATGTCAAAAATACCCTAACTTGTGCCAATTTTGAAGAACTTAAACTATGGTTTGTATATATTTTCTTTACTTCAAATCAGAGACTCAGAACCATTTTGAAATGATCATATATAAACGTGAATTTTTATGACATAATATCTGTTTAATTCCACTAGTACATGGATACCAAAACGGAATATGTTACTGATCTTACTAAATTATAGTTAGCAAAGTAAAGTTTAAATATTTGAGTAATTTTGCTTCTGATGGGAATTAAGATATTATAATTTTGTTTCATTTATTCTTATCAATATGATTGATGAGACAGAAATCAAAGAATGATTACATTTTAAATATGAAAGTTAATGACATGAATAGAATAAGGCAAAGTATGTTATACTGTAATTAACATGCGTGAATTATACATAAGCTATTTGTTTTGAATATGTTAAAGCACATTTTGCACGGACAAGTGTTTATGATTGCAGATAATATTCGTTACCAAATGACTGCATGATGACAGAAACTTCAGAACAATTAAGGCTCAAAGAGATTCCATGATAGGGCATTAACCCTGATTCCACTGGGAGGGGTGGAGGTGTTGCCCACCGTGTATCCTCCAAAACCTGGAGTCATGGGAGGACTGTGCGAGTCACGCTCCCCTAGACGTGTGATGATAACTGCCAGATGCCCAATAAGGATCAGGTCGATATAACCGACGCTATCACCCTTGGAGTTTATAAATGGTTAGGCCAGTATAACTGACGCCATGACATACTCCAGAAGAGGACGGATAGGATGGGAGCGGAAGAGATTAGGAAGGATAGGATGATGTTGTAAATAGTTGGGGAACCTAATGAAATAAAACATGATCATTAAAGTTATAAACCTAAGGTATTCAAAACACCAAATTTGGAGTGCCTTACATTAAGTAAGAATTTAACCTCAATACACAATCCTAAGAAAAATGTACTAACCGCTATCATAAATATTCATATAAGATAACACTCTAACTTCGAGACGAAGCTTTTCTAGAGGGGGGGTATATGTAACGACCTATTTATAAAAGTAATATTAAATAAATTTTAATAAATAAATTATATTAGTCAATTAATAAATAATAATAAAAAATAAACTAATGATAAAATATTTTTCTAACCTTTATATTAAAATAAAATCAGAAAAAGGAAAGGATATGACACAACAGGGGAAGGGTGTCATGAGGAAATGAAGCGGTGGGTGCGGGAGGAAGGACGGCCACCGCCAAGGATTAGTTTATAAACCAGAAGGAAAAGTTTGAGAGGGGAGGGGGAGAAAGAAGGAAGAACGAAGGGGATACCGAAGAAGAAAATTGGAGTTATCTACGAAAGGAGAGCTGGTTGTTCTAAGGTTTTTGGGCGTGGGGGGAATAGTCTGCTTCAACTGAGAAGCTTACTGGACTGAGTAGCGAGGTTCTGCTCAGTTTGGCTAGGTGGTTTCGGTCTTTTGGTAAAGAGGTAAAGAGGAAAAAACTGGAGGAGTTCTGAACATTTTCATCCGCAGCAGACATTCGCAACAGACCAAGTATTTATCATTGAATCAAGCAATTAATTATATGAAGTTTTGCATAAACTTAGAACAGGAGTTTTATTTTCTTAAAGATTCGTACTCTGTTTTAAATAGAAACTCTTTACAATAATTACAGTTTAGTAAATCTTTATACTTTCAGAAATAGACCTTTATATCAGTTCAGCCCCTCACACTTATGGAGGAAGGTGTCATGGTCTTGGTCTTGATATCTCATTTTGATATGATTCTGGAAGAAGAGGATTGTTTGGGTTTTCCCCAGTTGTGGGGTTTTGCCTTGGCATGGAGCCTATATCTTGTGTTTATTGTCTCTTGTGATATTCATGTTTTTATTTTGGTAATTGTTTGACGAAGAAAAGAAACACAAATAATTTAATAAGAAGCCAACTAAATTCACAAGTAATTATCATGTAAGGAGAATCAACAATCACATTGATTTTCCAACATCGTTTTAGAGCTCAGGTCGGTAAAAGGAGGCTAGAAGATCACTCTTGTTGGCATAAATGAAGATTACTCTACAACAGTCTACCAAGTCATGGCAAAGGCGAAGTTCTGCGGCAGTAAATGCAGTGGTTACACTTTCATTCAATACGAGATTCTGAGGATAAGGAAGCTAGTTCCACTATGAAATGGTACCTATGATGCTGGGCACAAAATCAAGATCCAAATTATGATTCAAGCATGTCAAAGTCCTGAAGCATGAAGGACTGTTACAAGATATGTAAGATCTGCAAAGTCTCAAACAAGGTATGCGAAGCTTTGGATCAATCAGTGATATAATGATGCATCGATCTCCGATCTTTTGGTTCAAATGTGAATTTACTCCTCATTGAACTACTAGACTGAAGTTTTGTGCTAAGTTCTGAAAAGTATCAAGACATGTCAACAGTGATCCGAAATCATCATTACAGTTGACAAATATTGGTCCAAGTTTCTCCAAGAGTCCAAGATACAAATTAATTCCTGAGGTATAATGTAGTGATATGTGTTGTCCCTTTAAATACAAGTGATATATATGATGCGAGCTAAACAAAAAATGTGTGATACAAATTCTTTCCAAAGGAAACCGAAAAGATGAAAAAGAAGCGAAGATGTAAAAGCTGAATTTGAAGGTTGAGATGAGCTACTAGGGAGCTCATAACCTAATCCATTCTAATACAATTTTTTCTAGAAGATTTTTGTCAAGAAGGAACAAGTTCTCAAGGAGTAAGTTGGGTTTTTAAATCTAGTCATGCTCATGGAGAAATTGTTCTTGTAATAAAGCAACCAAGTTTTGAGAGAAAGGGATCACCTTTATCAAGGAATCTTGTAGAAATGTAGTCATTATGGAGGCCGAATAGACCTAGTAGGGCTACAAGAAGAAAACCAACGTCCAAGCAACACAAGAGCAACTCAGATAGGGAAGAATACTTTTGTTTTGGTCGCAGTACCTTGGAGCTTAGCAAAGAAGAGGAAGTCATTTGTTTTAGGGCTCATTCTCATGACAGACTAAGCTGAGTTGGGAAGGAGTCCAGGCCGAGTAGAGGGGACCAATTCTGTGCATTGTTTGTGGAGGATTTTCTGATTGTACAGGCCAAGAAGTTTTGTGACCTAAGGAGAAAGGGCCGAGCTCCTGTAGTAGCATTTGGGAGGGCTGAAGAGGCCTAAATAGGTGGTTGTAACAGTCTTCTAAGGCAGTGGATGGCAGAGGCTTCTAAAGGGAAAGATACCACAGGCTTTTGAAGAAGGTTTGACCACAGTTAGAGGGCTAAGGTAGAGTACAGGTGTGCCCTAACCAATGAGCAGAAACTTCAGAGGCATGCACAGAAGTTTGCAAGGTATATTATTCCTCTATTGTTTCTAGGTGTTAGGTCCATGTTTGGGACTACTTTGGATAGTTTATTTGTGTGTCGTAAGGTTATTGAAGGGTAGCAAGTAGGTGCCCAAAGTACAATCTCTTTATAAGGCAAGAAGGATTGTTGTGTGGGCTGATTTGACAATTCCTGAAGTATGGTGATAAAGAGCAGTCTTGTCACTGTTGTGGGTGTTGTCTTAAGAGCACTAGATCAGCTGTCTTTGATGGAGTAAAGAGGTTGTAAGTAGGTTGTGCAAGAAGCCCTAAGTCTCTCATCTTTGAGGAACAAAGAGGACAGTGTGAGGGTTGGTTAATGTGATACCTTTGATATGAAGGCAGATTTAAAGACCATATGTGTAGTAATAAGTGGTGTAACTAGGCAGTGTGAGAAGGCAGCCTAAGAACAGTGTTCTTTGTAAACTGTTAGTGGCTGGTATGAAGTCCTAAGGACAGTGAATTCTAAAGTTTAAAACATTGTTGTGTGGGCAAACTTGTGAATTCCCTATGTACATTAAATGATAAGGTTATTCAGTGTTATATAATGCCCTAAGTTGTGTGACAAAGGAGCTGCCTTGTCACTGTGTAAGGGAAGCTCTAGAAGACCCAATGAACAATATCGTTTGGAGCAGCAGAAGTATTGTTGGAGGGCAGAATTGCAAGCCCTAGTTCCGTGATTTGGAGCAGAATAACAGAGATAAGAGGAGAACTAGTTAAAGACCATATGAGTTGGCCATCTTGAAGGAGCAAGATAACAGCTAGAGGGAAAAATTATTTACTATGGAGTTGTGTTGACTAATTGGAAAGGTCAGCCAAGTTGTGGCTAACCTTGTGATAATCAGTTTATTGAAGAAACTACGAAGTGGACTATCTTCAAGGCAGAATACAATACAGGAGGTAGTGGTGGTCACAATTGAAGATGTTGTAGGTGAAGACCTCAAATGCAGGATAATGATCTGTTAGGACGCAGATTTGGAACCGTAGGAGTTGCAAGATGAGCAATCTCAGTGATAAGAGGGCTGGTTGAGGAAGCTACAATTATAGCTGGTAGCTAATGTAGGGGAAGTATGAGTACTACTGACACAAGCAGTGGGCTGTTTATGAATTCTCCCTGGTTGAGATGGAGTATGCACGGATTTCTCCTCTCAAGTTGAGAGGGAGCGTTGGACACTGGTTCTCCCTGTGGCATGTACTAGGCCAGGACTAACAGTTGTAAGTCTAGTGCATGCATCACGGATAGGGAGAATGATGATTTGAATTAACATGGTTTTCCTTGTGTCAAGCACTGTGACGGATTGGGACAGATATCCTAAGTCAAGTACATGGACATGGATAAGGAGAATGATGGATTGGATAAGCATGTTGGACAAACATTCAAGTCATATAATGTGATGGATTAGCATGAAGAACCTAAGTCACATGGACTTGGATAAAGAATGGTTCGATGGACAAACATTTCCTTGAGGGAAATGGTCTGATAAAAGATATACTCCGAGTATCCTAGTTGGAGTATGTACCTTGGTGAGGTGGTATGGTGTCCCATGAAATATCTCCCATCATTGTGCTCTGATCTTGTGAGAGATAGAGTGTACCTAGCAAGGCCCTAGTAATGTAACAATGTTGACTATGATGATATTTTCATGCTTATCAATCTGGACCCTTTCTTATGAGAATATTTCAGATTGAGATGGACTCGTTGAGTCATTATGAACACCTCCCTAGTTATGAGGGACTGTTGGAAAAGTAACTAGGTACGGTCTTCATAATTATTTATGTACTTGTATCAATTTGTATTTTATGTAAAAGAAGAAAAATAATTTTATTTAAGCATGGGTTTCATGCTCAAGTCTAGGTCAAGCATGTTCTTCATGCTTCTAGGTTTTTGATTAAGTCAAAGAATTAATTTTGAGTCAAATTCCATTGGGACTCTTTGTAAGAAAAAGGAAAAGAATATTCATATTTCAAAGAAGTCAAATAGTCTTCCATAAGACCAAGTAAGCCCTCCTATTGGTCAATTCGTCTTGCTGAACAACCATGACCCTTCATAGTGATGAACAACTATATATAGGCGTGTAACCTCCATCAAAAGGATAGAAGTTCGTGGATGTTCTAATAAAGGATGTGAGTTGCAGTGATTGGGATATGCGAAGTTCTTCTATGGAAGGATGTGTGAGCTCATTGAAGTTGTGTGATAAGACAAAATATTTGAAGTGGTATGTAATGTTGTGATAGAATCGAAAATCTGAAGAAGTCTGAAATTTGTGACAGGGTCGAAATTTGAAGAAGCTTGATCTTTTACTATGACTTGGAGGTGTTACCCACCACCTGCAGGTAGTGTATATAGAAGAAATTTTTATCCTAGATGGTCGTCAGCCGGCAGCCCCTTGTAGCCACTAGATAGCTCAATGTGCCATTGTCTCCACCACCTAATCCTGCCATGTGGTCCCTCAACCACTTGTCATGATTGTATGTTTGAAGGTGGGCCTCCTGACCCCAGAGGTATAGCTTTTCATAGGTATAGTTGAGTAATTTTTCTTACTTGTCATGGGCACTTTTGGGCATCAATTGGTGGAGGGATTTGGCGGAAAGAGTGGGTTAGGTTTGTATTCTTGCCTCCACTACCCAATTTCGTGGTTACCGTTGTATCCTAGTCCTATGGGATCTCCTTTGTTGGCCATTAGCTTTAGGGTTGGCACTACATGGGAAATCTCAATTTTGGTTGCATGTCCCTGCTTCCCGATACCACCTGCATCACTCCCCTTCCACTCATTTTAGCCCCATTCATCTATTTTCCCATCCAGGTCCACGTGTGTCCACTCTGTCCACATAGGGTTAGCCTCCCCTTCCCCTTGTCGACACCTTGGGTTGGGCTTGGAATGATGCCCCGGAGGTTGATGCAACTAAAAAGAAAAGAAAAAGCATAATTTTGCCTCTCAACAAGAAATGTACCACAAGATGCAGAAGATGGTCGGGACATACAAATTTAGCACGTGGGCAAAAGCCAGACATGAGCTCTACCCCTTACCCATGGCCATCACCCTAGTTCCTATGGACCCTAGATTAGCCCCCTCCATCACCCTCCATCATTAAGGAACCCATGATTGTCCCAACCCCTGGTGGGCGATGAACTACCCCATCGTAAGGGTGTATCTACTGCCACATATTACACATCATGCTCTTATCCCCTGGAGCCCTGAGCAATTATTAAGAAAAATCAATCAAAGGCAAAAGACATATGAAGAAGGGTGGAAAAACAAAGGTCGGGGTAACTCATGTACCACGATTTTCTCACTCCTACACTCATATACCCAAGTGTGGGCTTCCCTTATTATAGCTACCCTTGTACCATGACATGTGGTCTGGATGATTCCCCTGACCCCCACTTTGTTCCATCACCATATCATTTGTCACCTAACACTTGGGGGATGTGCCATGGACATGTCACCCCCTTTAAAGGTTGAAACCACCTAATAAGGTCCTTGATTAACCTCTTTATTAAGCTTGGAGACACTTGTACATGCCAAAGCCCATTATGGAAGGGTATGTCACCATGAAGTGCCCCATTGATTCCATGACCTGTAAGCTCTTTTACTTGATTATTCTAATGATTTGTTGTATTGGATGGGAAAAGGGGACCCATTCTTTCGTTGGGCTCTTGGATGAACCATCAAAAGTTGAGAGGAACAATCTCCCCATGGTGCACTGCAAATCGATACCATGTCTGTAGCTTCCTCCGCCTTGCTCTTTCCCCTTGTTGTTACCCTTCAATTGGCAGAAGTCCTTGAAGGTAATAGCCTCTCTAAAGTCAAGCCCATAGGACTGATACTCCAGAAAATAGTCCCCCATGGGCATCTCCTCTTGCCCATGCAGCCCTCCAGCACCGGATGCTAGAAACGTGGGGATAGTGGACCTGGGTGGTGTACTGGGAGTGGGTGGTGCATTGGGTTCATGAGCCCCATGGTGATGCGAAGTGTCGGAGCCCTCACCAAATTGGAATTCCCCTTGAATCCCTTTTCCCTTGTTGTTGCTGCAAGTTTGTTGCCTCAGCTCCTCAATACCCTTAGACAAATTCTAAACGGCCTTGTGAAGGTGTTGGGAAAACTCTTTTTTACTCCTTTTATCTCCCTCATTATCTCCCATGTTTGGCCTTTCAACCTCTGGTTCAAATATCATTGGATCTAGGGTAATTTGCAATTGCCTCTCTCTACTCCTATACCTCTACTTCCAACAAGTCATGTTTTGTTGGTCTTCTGGTGTCATAGACCGATATTGCTCCAACAGGCTGAGCCAAGACTATGAGCTCTCATACCACTGTAATATTCCTAACGAAAATATACAATGATAAACAAAACAAACATAGCAAAAACATACATAAAAATTGCACACAGATTAGACACCAAGAATTGAGCCAAAAACCGCATTGCTCTAAGCCATTTTATTATAAAATCATGGGATTACAATTTGGTGTTTGGAAAGTGTACACCTGGGCTTGCACAAGGCAAGCTAGCAAAGCCCACGTGATGAAAGCAAGTCCCCAAGTGATGTTGGCTTATCTCTCTATGGCTCTGCGTTGATCTTCCCATGAAACTGAACTGTTGGCTGCTAGGGCCTCCTCCGTTGCTTAGAAAATTCTGGGAAATTAACCCTGAGCTCTCCTCCAATAACCCACAAAACCCCATGAAGGAATTGGTCAAATGTTGACCTCAGAATTTCATCCCAATTCCCCTAACTCCTCCAGGTGTTGGGTATTTCGACCCACATGTAAGTGATGTTGCTGAATGCCCCCAAAATGGCTGAAATATTCAACAAAACTCCTCTCGGGACTCCTCCACAAAGCCCCAAATTCCTCTACTCCTTGTGTCCCACGTGTGGCACGAAAAAGAGTTGCGCAATCACTGTTGAACTCACTCCACACACACACTGCAATGCTCCCAGATCGATCAGAAAATGATGGAAATTACCTCCTAGGGTTGGCACTCGAAGTCCCCCGAAGCAAGAGTGAGATTCTCGCCTAAAATCTCTTGTGTTCAGCAGCACATGCAGACTTGGCCTCCAGCTCAAGTGCGCTAGTCAAGGTAAATGCTCAAATGATCAAAAATGCCCAAAATGAGTGCCTCCTATTTTGTCATTGTGCCTCCCAATTGCCCATGTGGGGCACAGCCATCAAACCTCTGTTCATTTCCCTCCAAGGAATGCGTATTTCCAAGGGAAGTCGTATTTCCTCGTTGGAGTGGTCCCCACCACCCACTATCATTTCAATTTTCCCTTTTCTCCTAAGTTGCGCCTTTCCTTAGCTCCAAAAACTCAAGTGGGGTCCCGCAACCCACTTTTCCTAAGTGTAAGTGCAAAATATGACAAAACTGGCAAAATTGATATTTCCCCTTAGCAATATCGCTAAGTGGGAATATCACAAACACAGCCACTAAGGAAGGAGAATATGCTTTATTTGTGACTGTCACCACGCAAGAGGAACTCATCTTGGCTCCAAAGAAATACAGTGACCATATGCACAACGTTGCAGGAAGCGCCCCCCCCCCGGATCCTAGGCCGGAATCGCGCTCCGTACGGAAGCGTTCCGGAAGCGCACCAGGAAGCGCGATTCCAAAAAATCCGAAGCGCGATTCCGTTTTTTTAAAACGCTTCCTGGTTTTTAAGAAGCGTGGGCCCCGAAGCGCGCTTCGGATGGCGCTTCGGGCCTCCGAAGCGCCACGCTTCGGGCCCGGAAGCGTGCGCTTCACGCAGCGCTTCGGAGCGCTTCCGAAAAAACCGCGCGGGCAAGGGAAAATACCTCATTTTTTTTAATTTTTTTTTAAAGTTAACTTAACTTAGCAATAATCCCTGATGGGTTCACCAAAAATATATGGCTGCATTGAGTAAATTAATCCCTGATGAGGAGGAGGCTGCATTGGTACGGAGACAGGTGAGCAACTATACGCTCAACACTGGTCCATTTGGGAGCATGCATGCAATTAGAGATCGAGAGACTTTTTCTGCTCTTGAGTGGTGGAACATGCATGGAGGGGGTACTCCACTTCTACAGAGTTTGGCATTGCGGGTGCTATCACAGGTGGTAAACACTTCTTCTGCAGAGAGGTGTTGGAGCTCTTATTCTTTCATCCACAGTGTTAAAAGGAACAGGTTGAGTTTAGACCGGGCAGAGAGCTTGGTTTATGTTCATTACAACTTGCGATTGTTGTCCCATTACTGTGAAGATGCAAAGTCTAATAAAGACTTGTTGATTTGGGACAAGAATCCAGAGGAGCCCAATTTGGAGGATGGAGTGTTGCGACTAGAGCAATTAGAGGATTCTCTTTTCCAGGTATGTCCATTGTGGTATGAATTTTCCAATTTTCCCTTATAAAGCATTTCTCTAATTCATGTTTTTAATTTTTTGCAATTAGAGGATTCTCTTTTCCAGGTATGTCCATTGTGGTATGAATTTTCCAATTTTCCCTTATAAAGCATTTCTCTAATTCATGTTTTTAATTTTTTTGTTAACTAGTGCTTTTTTTTTGCATGAATTTTTTGAGCGATTCTAGGATGATGATGACCGTGTTGATATGCCACCACCCCCATCTGGTCCCTTGGTTCCTAGGTTCCATGGTTCAACACCAACAGCAGGGGGTTCTTCTTCATCAGTTTCAGTGCCACGACTTCCACAGGCACCATCTTCTTCATTGCCACCACGTGGAGGCCCGCCACCACGTTCTATTCGTGGTGGAAGGAGGAGAGATTAGTAGATATATTCACAATCTACTACTTTTTGTCATAGATTACTCATTAGACTTGTAGACTTGTGAATTTGAATTTTGAACCTTTTTGGCTTGGCGGTGACCAAGTGACATATTTTGTAAACATTATTATTTGAATTTTGGACATGACAAATGTTGACAGTTGCTCACTTGCTAGATAAATCATAATATGCTCTATGTTTTATGTTTTATAATATGCTTAAATGTTTTATGTTTTATAATATGCTTAAAAATTTGATGTATGTTTGTAATAGCTAGAATATAGATGATTGTTGTACATACTAGTAACTACAATGGAATCATGGATGCCATATCTATTTTGATTTATGCAAAAATATGCATGTTTTCATGTCTTCTACAATTAATTTGGTATTTGGGATGTTTGTTTTGAGTATAAATGCAAAAAAATATAAAAATATATATATATATATATATATAGCAGATGCTTCCGCGGATGCTTCGCTTCCTAGATTTTTGGAAAATGACGCTTCCGCGCTCCCGCTTCCGCTTCCGCTTCGCTCCCGCTTCGTGCAACATTGCATATGCACTTTCCTTCAGCACTGTAATCACAACATTTGAGGCTGAGTGTGGTTCTTTGCTTGCTCGGGTACACACCAGCAAAAGGAAATGAACTTTGCCATCGTTAAGGAAGGTAACTTGACCCCTTTTGTACTCTGAAAAACTCAACTCAATATGCACAGAGCTTATCCCACCAAGCAGTAAAGAAAATCGACATCTTCAGATGGAACTTTGACCTATTGAATCCATGACAGAGTTTGGTCCCTCTTCAATAGAAAAATCGACCCTAGCTTTGGCTTGGACCTCCACCTATGAGAAGATATATAGAAAACACAATATCAGAAGATAAAATCAACTGATAAGACCTCTTTACCTCAATATCTTCTACAAATATTTTACTCCATGATACCACCATGATGAAATCTGAGTGATTTTACTCTCGGAACCAACTAGGGCATCTAGTTTCAACACTAAAGCTACTAGCTATAGCGGCTAGGGTTTCTCAAACCCTAAGTTTCTCTCCAAAAAACTCTCCAAGAGCTCATTTTCTCCAAATGCAAGTGTTAGAATGAGAAGAGACTCTTCACTTTTCTCTTTTTATAATTGAGTGGCCACTTTTGCTACCATTTTACCCTTTTAATATTTTATTAAGTCACTTTAGGAAATATTCACTTTATAAAATGAAAGTGACTTTTCATTATCCTAACATATGTCCCCCTTTTCACCCCTTAGGTAGTTATAATGTTTTCTTAGGCGAATCATCTTTCCTTATTAAAATTTCTCCCTGCCTTAGCCTAGGGGAACTTATTAGACTAGCAGAACTTGTCTTATTTCTCCTAAGCGGTTGGGGAAATTACATCCTTGCATTTCATCTATTCTCTCTCTAAGTTCTAATCATTTGCACTTAATAGGGCTTACAAAAGTACCAAATACTAGTGATGATAGTACTAATTTCCAAGGGAAATTTTGATGAAGGAAATGTCTCATCAAAAAAATTCGCATAAACTAAATGTATCACCAAAAGTTTGCCTAAAGGAAAGCGAGACAAAATTGACCAGATAATAGAATGTTAGGAAAAATGTGATCTTCAATGCATGCCTGGAAGGTGAAACTTTACCAGCTTGAAAGTAAGGCTACCAACTTCCAAGTAAATCATAGCCACAATGAGTAATTGGCCTGCACTATAGTGTTCGAGCATGTGTATGTATATGATTGTTTTGTTTCAACTACAAGCAAATCGTCTCACTAATAAAATACAAAATTATGCATTGTAATTGTAAGGTATCAACATAAACATATGTGTAAACATGTCAACATACACATCATTTTTCTTCTACCAAAAAGGCAAACGTTTTCACGCAATGAACCTAAAGTAGAGGGTTTTCATCCAACATGAACACAGTACAAGGCATAGATAAGATAATTTGAAAGAAAAAAAAATGATGCAGAATACTCACAAAATTGTGACGTAGATGCAAGAGTCTAGATAAAGAAGTGACAAAGGCATACCTTTAAGCCAGAAACTGTTGATTTTTGTAGCATCGGTTGTGTTTTAGCCCCGAAATTTGGTGGAGACGCTAAGTTACATGTATTCTCCAAAACCCAGAAATCGTTTCAAGAAATTCCACCTAGAGATGACTTAATTAAAATAAATAATCTTTTTTTAATGGTGCCTAAGTCTAAACTTAGGAAAACTGAGTAATTAAAGGGTATTAATTAAGTCATGGTGAAATCTTCTAGAAGAAGACATCGATCAAGTTCTAGTTAATATTAGTCATCGATTATGTTTTAATCCTCGTTGTTGAAGCCTCGACAAGAGATTATAAGAATAATTTCGACTGGGGTTGGAGAACACACTTGGAGCCACCAGACATTCGATTTTGCTAAGAAATCAATTTCCAGAGCAGCAGTTGTGAGTTGCCGAAGGTGATTTAGTAAAGTCAAAGTAGTTAAAGAGGGGCAAGGATAGTAAGACCGAAAGGAAGTTTCTCCAGTCCAATGAGTGCATAGTAGAGAGGCAGTGAGTGCCACCAAGAGGCAATGTAGAGCATAGATGCAATGCAGAGCTTCAGAGGGAGATCCATATTTTCTAAGGAGAAGTCGAAATTCAGTGCTAGAAGCTGGAGTGGGAGCCCAGAGGCCAGGTTGATCAGTTAGCGAGAGAGGCGATGGCCTGAGTTGTGGGACACAGATCTGCATAGGCTTACGCAGAGGTAGCAAAGGGCAACTCGTCTTGAGCCAAGGTCAGTGATCGGATCACTGGTGGGAGTGAGATTTTTCTCACTAGATCTCCTGTCAGTTATTTCTCTGTATGGAAAGCTAGATTTGAACTTCCATAGATTTGTACTAAATTACTACTACATAATAATAAAATCTTCAATTGCTGCACCAGTTTTCCCAAGTTGGGTTTTTCCGAGGACATTAGTCCAAAAACAATGGTGTATTATTTTATGTGTGCATCTATTCTTCCAGTGTCTTTATTTCTTCTGCAGTATTTATGTTTGTGAAGGCTGTAGTGTATTAGTTTCGATATTTACTATAGAATGCAATAAATAATGTATTTAAATTATTTAACAAATAGAAGAAACTTAATCAGTTGTTGCAGTAGGATTCTGGGTTTCTGAATTTTCACATGGTATCAAAGCACAAATCGTAAGTCGAAGAGCTCAGTAGCAGAAAGGAGGAGGAATTTCGAATCTCTATAAAGGCAGCAGTTCGAAACCCTCAGAGGCAGTGTAGTCCCTTGGGCCAGGAGGGTTAGTTTTTGAGGAAAAATTATTTCTCTAAGAGAGTCAACAGAGGAATTAGATTTTTCATATCGAAGATTACCAAAGGTAGAGGAAGTAGCAGCAGTTTCCTTGCAGAGAAGATCTTCAGCTGGGATGTAGTTTTTTTTGCAGCAGTTTGCTAGTGCAAAATATCGTCAGGAGGAAGGAAGAGCACACACTAAGGGAGTTCTTTCCTCAGGGAACTTCTAGCCAAGAAGTTCGAATTTTCCTAGTAGAGTAGCAGTAGTTGTGAACAGATTTGCCCACTCCAGTAGCGAGTGCGAAATCCAGTCAGCAGCTGTGCAGAGGAGAAGAGGAGGAATTCGACATTTTTGCACAAATGGCATCAGCAGGGTTGAGAGATCAGGATCGGTTGGACGGAGCCTCCAGCTACGTGATTTGGAAGGCAAGAATTTCCTGTCTTCTAGATGATTACGATCTCGAAGCTTATGTCAATGGTGTGGTAGTTGTACCCATAGATGCAAATCCACTTAAGGCCTACAAGAAGGAGATGGCGAAGGCAAAGAAGTTGATTCTCGATGGAGTTCGAGATCACGTGGTGTCTCACATAGCCGACAAAGATACTGCTTAGCACATGTGGGAGGAACTTGCTACACTATACGAGGGATCTTCTGAGCAACGGAATATGTATCTTGAGGAGAAGTTGAGATGCACGAGGATGCAGAAAGGGAAGCGCATATACCCATTCCTTACTAGGCTTCAGGATATCCGAGATTAGTTGTTTGTAGTAGGTGTGAAAATTCCTGAATCTAAAACATCAGAAACCCCTACTACAATTACTAGTTTACAATCTCCTACTTGTTCTTTACATTAACAAGTTATTTAATTGCATAAACATCGAAGTAAACACTATTGCATCCTTCACATATATACAGATCATGCACTGAAGTAAACAGAAACAATAAGCAAGGGACACCATTATTTTTGGACAATTGTCCCCTGAAAAACCCAATTTGGGAAAATTGGTGCAGCATATAGAGGGTTTGTATTATTAAGCAGATTTTGTGAATACAACTAAGGTGCCAGAAATGGCTCACCCAACAGAGAATCTCCTCGGCAGTAGTACCTATATCCGGAGATAGATATTCCGGCAAATTAACAATCAGATGATCAAACCCCACAACAACTCCAGTTGTTCCCTATGCTAGACAGCGAAAGCTGCTACAAGCACTACTTAGGAACTACGTCACTCCTCCAAGAGCTGCGTCACCCTATCCAGGCTTAGAATCCGTTGATCTGCTCCCAGTCTGCCCCACAGAATCTCCCAACGCTATCTTCGAAGCCCTCTACGACTTCTGCGTCAACCTCTATGGCCCTCTACGTCCTCTGCGTCAGCTCCTACGGCCCTGCGTCAGCCCTTCTAGGGCCTGCGCTGTCTCTCCCGACACTTCGCTGCCTCTCTGCTATGTATTCTTCAGCCTTGGATGGAAATCCCTTGTTGAACTGCCCCTCATTGCAACTGATCACTAGCTCGATTTCCTCAGCAAACCGTGCCCCAAAAAATCGAATTCTTGATCTCTCTTGGTGTATCTCCAACTGACCCTCAAGCCTCCTCTTATACTTTTCCTATTGACAATTCAACGGCCGAAATTAAGTCCCTAATCAACGGCTAAGATTAGAACTGGCTTGATCCTCGTCACTTAGAACTGTCACCCATATTATATTAATACACATTAATATTTTTATTTCCCTAAGTTTAGACTTAGGAACTCATTAAAAATATTAATTATTTTAATATCTCTTCATCTGGGTGGAATTTCTCCAAATGATTTATGGCTCTTAGAGATCTCATGCGCCTTAGCCTCTCCACCAAATTTCAAGGCTAGAGCACATCCGATGCTACCCAAAATCAATAGTAGGGTCAACGCCTCAGCTTACTGAGTTGGTGCGGTTTGCTCTAAATAGTGTTTCCGAAGAGTGGCAAGTCTTCGTCCAGAGTATTCTAGGCAGAGAAAAGTTACTAGACTGAGATCGTATGTGGGTTGATCTGTAGCAGGAGGAGATGAGATGAGATTTGGTGAAGACCACCATCACTGGAAACAGCAACAGCAATGGGATGAAGCAAGTAAAGGAAGAGGAAGATGTGGCCCTCGCATCAAAGGGGCAGTAGGAGCAACGCAGGAGGAAGGACATTTCCAAAGTGGAATGCTTCAGATGTGGTGAGCTTGACCACTACATTACTCAATGTCCTCTCAAGAAGGACAAGGAGGAGAAGCAGGATCAACAGGCTGCATCCGCGGAGATTGACAGGTTGTCCTCCAGATTGGAGGAAGAGTTTGCCATGATCACCAAGATACCTCCAGGAGTGAGGTGGGGTGATTTGGTTTTGTAGCCCCAGAGAGCTACAGGATGGGCAGGATTATTGAGGAGATCCACCTCATGAATCAATACCTTGCTACGGGAGCCCATAACATGCAGTAGCAGAATGGATCAGTGGTAGATGGTGCAGTCAGATGCCAAAGTGACAGATGCAGTAGATAGTAGCGGTTAGATACTGGGTAGCGCAGTGCAGAGTTGGCACCAGTGCAAATTGCATAGAGCAGAGTTAGCAGCAGCACAGAGGCTTCAGTGGCAGCGCAGAGTGTAGCACCAGTCAGAACTTAGGTGACAGATGCATCATAATGACCACAGATCGTTTAGTAATTTTGGAAGCTTTTCTGTTGCAGATGTTGCAATTGCAGCAACAACAGATGGATAGGGAGTTGTAGTGTTGGCAGCACTCTAGTAGGGCTAGCAGCAGCACGAATACAACATTTATCAGAGTTGCGCAATAGTTGGTGCCTGGGCAGTAGCAGCCATACATCAGCAACGTAACAAGAGGTGGTGCAAAGACAAGGTGTTGCTTCATTAAGTTGCAACGCTAGAACACATTCCTCTCTAAGAGGGAGCGTTGATTTTTGTAGCATCAGTTGTGTTCTAGCCACAAAATTTGGTGGAGAGGCTAGAATACATGTATTCTCCAAAACCCAAAAATCGTTTCTGGAAATTCCACCTAGAGATGACTTAATTAAAATAATTAATCTTTTTTTAATGGTGCCTAAGTCTAAACTTAGGAAAACTGATTAATTAAAGGGTATTAATTAAGTCATGGTGAAATCTTCTAGAAGAAGACATGGATCGAATTCTAGTTAATCTTAGCCATCGATTATGTTTTAATCCTCGACGTTGAAGCCTCAACGAGAGATTATAAGAATAATTTCGATGGGGGTTAGAGAACATACTTGGAGCCACCAGAAATTCGATTTCGCTGGGAAATCGATTTCCAGAGTAGCAGTTGTGAGTTGCTGGAGGTGATTCAGTAAAGTCGACGCAGTGAGAGAAGGGCAGGGATAGTAAGACCGGAAGGAATTTTCTCCAGTCTGATGAGTGCATAATAGAGAGGCTATGAGTGCCACAGAGAAGCAGCGCAGAGCTTCAGAGGGAGATCCATATTTTGCTAAGAAGTCGAAATTCAGTGTCAGACGCTGGAGTGGGAGCCCGAAGGCCAAGAGGATTGATTTTCCAGATAGCAGTTGATCATTTAGCGAGAGAGACGCTAGTCCGAGTTGTGGGACACAGATTTCCATAGGCTAACGCAGAGGCAGCAAGGGGCAACTCATCTTGAGCCAAGGTCAGTGTCGGATCACTGGTGGGAGTGAGATTTTTCTCACTAGATCTCCTGTCAGTTATTTCTCTGTATGGAAAGCTAGATTTGAGCTTCCATAGATTTGTACTCAAATTTACTACTGCATAATAATAAAACCCTCAACTGTTGCACCGGTTTTCCCAACTTGGGTTTTTCTGAGGACATTGGTCTAAAAACAACAGTGTATTATTGTGTGTGTGCATCTATTCTTCCAGTGTCTTTATTTCTTCTGTAGTATTTATATTTGTGAAGATTGCAATGTATTAGTTTTGATATTTACCATAGAATGTAGTAAATAATGTGTTCAAAAACTTAATCAGTTGTTGCAGTAGGATTCAGGGTTTCCAAATTTTCACATAAACATGTACATTCACATAGAAGAAACGCAACAAAATACCAACATGCATATAGTAGATACCTTTAAGGCAACGAAGAAATCCAAATTCTTATAACATCAACAAACCTTACACAATTTTGCATAAAAAATGACAAACAGGTGTAGAAACCTAGTAGACAAATGCTCCATATCAAAGAATCCTGTCATACAAAACATTTATCTCTAGAATATTTTTAGACATGGCATATAGAGACCTAAAGCCAAGAATGTGAGATTGTAGGCCAAATCCATACAAAGAGCAATGATTTTTTTGCAAAATACAAAGATTGAAGGTATTTTTTTGTTCTAGAGGTTTTTTTTTAAACTACAAACAACATCCTATATTGAGAAGTTTATGAGGAGAACTTCCATACTTGGAAATTGAAACAATTGTCAAGAAGTAATGAGTCGTGTAGAAAATGCCAACACATGAAAGAAAATGAAATGAATGGCGAAACAAGGACAATATCGAAAAGGCCTTTAATAGGATTGGGAGTCTAGGACCATCAAATGCCTAGATACATCACTTATTAAAGAAATCCATTAAAGAGGTTAAGGAAAAGTTGTTGTCTCCAGTGGGTAGATCATTTAAGGCCAAGTTGCTTGGTGTAAAAGAAAAATCGATGCTTGATTCGAGAGTCTGACACTTCAAATCTAACATGTGGATGAAGATTTACTACGCACTAAGATCCGTCAACTAGATCTGTCTACAACCTCCACTGCCATACTAAATCTCATAAGTTGGACAAAGGTTCTAAGTGTGGAGATTTGGACAACTGAAATGTACGTGCTTAAAATGTAAGCTATGTTTCCCACAGACTGAGCAAGAGATCCTTTGACTTAGGTGGTAATTCTAATGGGTAATGTGAATCTCCATCTTTAAAGCGAAAGGGCGGAAGCAAGGACGAATCTACTAACTTCCAGCTTACAGACAAAACACAAAAAAGAGATGACAATCTAGCCCGCCACTCTAAGTCGGTTTCAAAAAAAAATGAATGTTGGCTACTTTGGGCTACAGCAAAGAAATTAAATAAAAGAAAAATGCCTCTTGAAAAATCAGAGGTAATATTGCCAAAATAAATAAACAAACCCAAAAAAATACTACTTCAAGATGACCATCGAACACACTCATACCATAAAATTTGGAAAAGTAACCCTCCACGAACAGTTATCAGAACTCAATTTGATATCCATCATGAAGAACAAAAAATGAAACGTTGACAAAAATTAAGAACATAAAATTTCAAAGCCTATTTAGTCCGGTCCAAATGGGATCGGAAGGAAATTACATGAAATTTCACCAACAAGAAGAGAAAAATAAAATAAAGATCAAAAGATCTAATGGCTGGAAAACAAGGTCTACTGTGAAAAGTTGATCTATGAGGCAAAAATTTCACCCAATTGTCCCTATTCTCTGAAAATAAGAGGGGAAAAGACAAGATCTAGTATAAATTACAATAGAAATATCTAATTAAAGAGCCATCTCTGAAACAAATACTTCAACACCTGAATTTGTTCGATTTTAACAGAAATCACAAAAATCATAGCGACAGAAAAATTGAACGAAAAGGAGACCAATTATCGTATATTCGCAGAAATTTATGAGGTGTGTTTACAGTAAAAAGATTCGATTAAATGACCATCTCTTAAGCAAATATTTGCAGAAGTTAAGATGTGTAGATTTGTTAGTTGCAGATCCACTACAAAAGATTGTCAAATTTACCATCCAAATCTAGAATACTTTTCAGATCTACCATATTAGATCTAAAACATATCTGAAATACCCTATGCCAACATTGGCATATTATCAAATCTAGAACAATAAGCATTGATCACAAAATTTACTAAACTATTAATTAGGGATGGCAAAAATATAGATTTATGTAATGTAGATCTAGTTAGTTATCAATTTTACTATTAGATCTAAATTAGATCTACACAAATCTCCTTATCATCACAAGCCCCATAAGTCCAAGAGTTGGAGCTTATGCTCTTATAGCAAATGTAAAGACCCGGAATCATAATATACAAATTTTACATCAATCCATGCTATAAAAAT
The DNA here is from genome assembly GCA_031772625.1 of Pinus tabuliformis. Classification (NCBI taxonomy): domain Eukaryota; kingdom Viridiplantae; phylum Streptophyta; class Pinopsida; order Pinales; family Pinaceae; genus Pinus; species Pinus tabuliformis. Next base: position 32,613,240 of record CM062807.1, on the reverse strand, counting down.
ATCAACACATAAATATTCATCTAACTATCACATAATTTACGAGATCGTGAGATGAATGACTTCCCTATAAGCGATGATATTTCTTACTGGAAATTTCAGAGTGGTTGTGCTATCCCACTCCTGTTGACCGCAACATTGTTTTGGGGACGACTCTCCACCCAACCGTAGGCTCAGCTGCACAGAACTTTTCTACAGTTGGCCACCCCTGAGCCCTCAATCAACTACCACTGCCAATGACTCCTTTGTCTCTTAGCATTCCCCTCTTAAAAGAATGAATATCTCTCATCTCACTTTTCAGCCATTAAATAGAATAAACTATTCCAAAAATGGAAAGGGATCCGCATGTACACAATCTATGTGTCATCATGCCAACTTTTATTTTTTTATTTTTTTTGTTAACTTTGCTTATTAGTACTATTCATAGTTTATTTCTATATATATGTATTCAGAACTTCATTTTATTATTTGTTATTTTATTTATTTATATATTAATATTATTATTATTATTGTTACTACTACGGTGCATTACACTTCTAACATGCTTCTGATGAGTAAAAAGGAAAAGCACAATTGCTTTGAAAAAAGAATACATCAAATATATTGTTACAAGAAAAAATTTAACTAACCTTAAGCCAACCATTATTGTAAACTGCAATTAAAGTACCATTGCACATGGTGATAGCATGCACTGCACTCAAATGAGTTGGAGCATTATCTCCTAAAACTGACAAAGGACTGTGATCTCCAAGCCACCACAAACGGACAGTTCCATCCCAACTCCCACTATACAGCAGCTCTTCATTGACAAATAATGCAGATACCAATGACTTATGGCCTTCCATAGTATATACAAGGCTGTAATCCTACAGAGAAAAGAACCATATTAATATTTATACAATGCATTCTATGATTCTGAAAATTTCACGGTACAGGGAAATAACAAAAGGACAAATTCAGTATGTTATACAAGATACAAAAAATCAAAAGTTCATAAAATGGGCAGTAATGTCAATAACAGAAAAAATAGTATTTGAATCGGTTCTATGCTTTCACAGACATGCACATAAAGTCCACATCAATATTGGAAATATTTGTGTAATCTTCATGTGTGGCTATGGCACACTCATAAGTATCATTAATGTATTTGTAATCATAGCTACGGCCATCATTTGGATCATTTATTATCATTTATTCTAATACAAGGGAGTGATTAAGGGAAACATAGTCAAACTTGTACACATAGGCTCATCGACTCTTCTTAAGGGTACCACCCTACTTTAGTTCTGTATAAATACACAACTCTCATTTGTATTGCATCATCTTCTGATCTGCTTGATCTTTCATATAATGTGTTTTATGCCAAGGGCACCTACATCTTTGGCGTTTTCTTGTGATTGGCATTTCTTCTTTCATGGGCACTTGTGCTAAGATATTTCTCTCTTTGTCTAGCATACTAAGGTTTTCTCTCTCTAGCAGACTTGTGACTTGGGTTATTGCAGAATTTCGATTTGTCTTTGGTTCCATTCTATTCTCGTACTTTCACTTGTGAATCTTAACATCATATTACAGCGAGTGTGGACCTTACTCTCTTAACTCTATATCTGATCTGAAATTATTGGCTAGTGGCGTCACTCAAGTTCTCTTGTGACTACAGGGCTCAGGTTTTCTTGAATCATCTCTTTTTTCAGGTTTTTGAAGGATTTTTAGAAGTTTGAAACCTCTCTATGGCCAGTGCCTCCTTTCCTAAAGTTTCCCACGGCTTCCATCATTTGGTCCTATAAAGGAGAAATATTGAAGGCTTCAGTCTTTCAGGCTTCTTATTGCTGCGACTAAGACCAATGGCTTCAAAGTGGAAATTTCCTTGAATGAATGGGACCAATAATCCTACTTAGCAGATCAAATCACTGCCCTTCTTTGAAGCAAAGGTTTATGGTTGTATTTTGTGAAACCCCTTCCCACGACCAACAATAACATTGTGTTACCCCCCAAACACTCATTTTAGATGATAAGGCCCTAACACAAGTGAGACCATAGAGGTAATGGAGAAAGGCAACCCACTGTCACCATGGTAGCTCCTTCACTCTCTAGGCCAAATCTCCTCTAACACAAGGTGGGAATCCCAAGAAATACTAAGTCCAATTTATGATGATTACTTAAAAGGGGTTTTAGATGTAGAAACAAATCTGATTAATGATGTTTATTGAAGTATATTTAGAATTGTGAAGACAGAAAATAAATGACTAATTTTTCTGCACTTTATGAGGTGGCTGAAAGAGAGACAAGTGGCCCAAAACAATCTAGGGCATACGGAGTCAAGAAATCAGTCTTGAGAGGATTTTTTTCTACTTGAGATTATGATAAAACAAAGATAAAATGGCATGCTACAGCTGCTCCTACATTGCTGTTATATAGTACATAAACTTTACTTGGAGGGCCCTTCCAAAGATGCACCTCTTAAACTTTGCAATGAGGGTGTGCCTATCAATGAAAGTGAGAATCTGCAACTATTCTAACTAAGATGAAGGCTGCAACATCAACATATTATGAAATAAAAAAACAAAGGTACTTATGGGGGGAAGACCCACACTCAAGAATCCAGCCCTTCTAATGGAGTAGTATTAGCCATATAATTAGTCCTTTAAGCAGATTTTACAAGCATTTCTAGCATAAAAATTCGGCAAATTGAGATTAAAACATAAACCTCACATCAACAAGAAAGGAACCTTTGAATTCCAAGCCTTCAACAAGTCTTCAATGATATCTCTAGAGTACTTTTGCTCAAATTTTTGACAACTATTACAGTGTGAGGGAGCCTCTCTCATATAGAGTTTGAGCTCAAAACCCACATAAAAGAATAAAATCCAAGTTTAGATCCATGATCTCTTCTAAGAAAACATAAGATATGATATCTCTTAACCCACACCTAAAGACACATCAAAACAAAATACATGATAAATAAAGAGACAAGCAAGTGGACATGCCACTTGTCCTCTCCTGGGGCAAGGCATCCCCTTTAAATGGGCATGTTTGACCATCTAAACCCATCCAAAAGGCCATATGTAACCCCTCCTCATGGATCACTTCTCCAAAATGCCTCAAAAATTGTGCATAGGATTTCTACTTAATGGAGAACCACCTGCAAAAACCATCTCAAGATCAAGTGAAAGCCACCAAACATTGGGGACAATGATCATAGATGCATCATAGTGGACCATACTTAACTATTAAGGGTATAATAACACTTCAAACCGAGATCACCTTCAAATATCTAACTAGACTAAGTCCCGTAAAGTGTTCCCTACTTGTGTTAGGGATGGCTAGAAGGTCAACCCTATTAGGTGCTTCCAGCTCCTAAGAGGAGATGACATGTCCTAGGTGAACCCTTCAATCCATAGGTGCTTTTGATAATAGTGGCAATGGAGGGGAAGGACTTCAGGGCAAGGTGCCATGGCCATGGGACTAGCTGACAGAGGTCCATCATCTTGAAAGTATAGATGTAAAGAGGGAGCAATCATGGAGGCATGAGTTACCCCTTTCCTCGACCTGCTTTTTCCACCCCTTTGGTGTGCCTTTTACTTCTTTTCGATAATGCTTTGAATAGGAGCATAGCTTAGAAGCCCAAGCTTGGTTTTAATGATTTAGCATCTATTTATCCCTTAATGATGAGTCAATTTATCATTCATCAAGGTTGGGACATGCAAGAGTTCCTTTATTATGTGATGGAGCATCAAGTGCTCAAGGAACAGGGTGATGGCAAATGAGGGGGGTAGAGCTCATGCTAGGATTTTTCCCACACACTAATTAATGTCCCGACCATCTTTTGCACTTTAACTTTCTTTTTCTTTATTGTGGCCATTATATATTTTTAACGTTTTTTAAGTTGCATCAACTTCCAAAGAAAATTTTCTGACCTGGACTCAAAAATGAGAATAAGAGGGTGTCAATCCTAATGAACCAATGACCACAAACTCGAAGAATGGAAATGAAATATAGGGAATGATGGAAAGTGGTAAGTATGGAATAATCAGGGACACACTGCTTCAATCCAAGTCTCACAGGCAGTGCCCCTCCTATGACCCTAAGGCCTCAAAGGAGGTTCCACTAGACTAGGGTCAAAAACTAACCTACCTAGTAATGTCAGAGAATAAATTTACAGTCAAGATCAGTCAATCATGCAGATCACCCCTTAATCCATGTTAGAATGCCCAAAACATTCAGTAAAAGCACATCATTATTAGATAGTTCAAGTACCTGTTGAATGATGACCCACCTTTCTTCAAGAGTAATGTCAGATGGCATATCATCATGTATTATGCAATGTAGGGCTATTGGTTGGATGGGTGTCCAAAGAAGGAGAAAAAATTTCTCCTATGGGGTTACCCACTTTTGGTGGGTAACAAGAACTACTTCTCTTCTTTAACTTTGACACATGTAATGAGGGTTGATGATGCCCCCACCATACCTTAACTTGGAAAATTGTATAAATTATATAAGTTATTGTGAAGTTAGAAGATGATACTTAATGTGAGCTACCTAATGGCATTGACATTTCACATAATTCATTTCTTACGTTCCCTTGGACTTGTGTACATGCATCTTGATTGATCACTGCATTAAGTCGCTTGAGCCTCTCTCTGGATGATAAACTTTGCATCGATATGACTTGGATTGAGGCTTGGGCCTTTAGAGGGATTTGAGGAGGCCACTTGGACAATTGATTGAGGCCATCACACTTCTTCTAGAAGACATTGGGCTATTTTTTGTTGATTTTTCTAGTTGCAAACAAGATTAAAGTAATTTTCAAATTGATAACTACTTCCAATGATAAAGTTTGACTTCTTTAGAGCATTCCAATCATTAAGCAGTTAGACTTGAAAATTTCAACCATAAACTTCAATAGAGCAATAGAGATCACAATAAGACAATGAAACAAGAGACACTAAAATTCTTGGGATAAAACCCCACAAGGTGGAAAACCCAATAATTTTTCCTTATGAGAGAGAGTTCAATTCATCAATTATACATCAAAATATTCAATTCAAAATGCCAATCCTTGACCTGAATAATTACCAAGAAAATACCAGTCAAAAGAGAGAAAAATTCAATGAACTGCTCACAGTCAAAGTCTGAACAAGAGGGCCGAATTTTGGCCTGAGGCTACTAGTCAAAGGGTTGAAATTCAGTCCTACAATTTCCACAGAGAATTCGACCAAACCTCAAAGTTTGACCTTCGGTCAACAACCCAAAAATAGTGACAAAACTTTGGTCAAAGTACAGTCAACGAACCACAAAAAATTCAGCCTCCAAACCTCAATCAATAGCTCTGTCAAATAGCAGAAGTTTGGTCAAGTCAACATTAGTCAACATAAGTCAAATTTCGTTGGTCAATGCAAAGATAATGCTTCTTCTTCTTCCCCGCACGTGTGAACATATCTCCTTAATTGGTCAAATGAATGAGTTGTGATCATGATGCCAAATGAGGTCAGTTGAATGCCAATATATATGTGAGTCAAGAGGTGGGATTTTGACCTTGGCGTCAAACCCCTTCAAGTGGTGGTCAGGCTAACTTGTCAAGATTATGCTGACTTGGACAAATGGATGATAAATGATTTCTCTTTTGACTTTGACAATGATGTAATATTCCTTATCAGGAATATTCCTCAAACACAAGCAAACTCCAACCAGAGATGGACTGGGAGGGCATTTACCAGATATGTCGCCTCTTAAAAGAGGACGAGATTTGGAGGCTACCTGGCCCTTTCCAAACTCTGTCTAACAATATAGGAGAAAACACACAAGTGGTATAGTAGTCGGGAAGCTCAACGAGATAAAAAAAAAATAGCAATGGTGCAACATATAACAATATAACCATAAGCAGATACTCAAGAAATGCAGAGAGAAATGCTAAGCCATTTTATTATACTGAGTAATAGAATGAGTACAGGAGGTGATCAGAAAGATGGTACCTCGTCTTGCACAAGGCAAGTGAAGAAATACACTCAGAATAGCAAAGGAATGGCCTCTCCTTGAACTGCGTCCAAGCTGCTGGAGGACTGTCGTGCTATTGCTGCTGCTAGAAATCAAATGAGGATTTGGGGTTGTTCCCCTCCTCAAAAAATGTTGAAACTCTGGAATCGGATTCTACTCAAAAAACCCAGAAAGCTTTCTTGAAATGGCTGACCCCCGAAAATCACCCCGTTGAGGACCCACGCAATCCCTCAAGGCTCTGCGCTGCCACTGAAATAAACGCACCACAACTCTGCCTGAAACTCAGCCAAAATTCTCCAATATGCAAGAGCTAATCCCTTGCTCAACCTCCCAACACAAATCCACCTGCAAAACCTCAATCCAGAACTCCTACCAGAAAGAACTGCATCATCCCTCTCAAGACTACGCAGTCATCCAAGATGCTCAATCCTCCTGCAAAAATGCTAATGAAACTACTGCAAAAATACTGATGGAAATACCTTGCCTGAGCAAGCACTCGAAGTTCCCCGGGGCTAAGGGTGAGATCTCCGAAAGGAGACACTCAATGCATTAAACAGTGCTGCAAACTAGCTAAACAGCCAGCGTGCTCCAAGTGGAAGTGACTAGCTCAAATGCACATAATCCAATGCCAAAATGAGGAGGCTACTCTCTCCTTTATAGCGTTGGCCTCTCTCAATCCCAAGGCTCACCTCCTCCAACGTAGTTTCCCTCTTGCCACGTGTTTCTCACCATCTGCGCAGTCACTCCAAGTGTCTACGTGGGCCCCTTCTCTACATGGTTCTTTGGCCCCCCTTGGCTCACCTTTTAAGTTACAACGTTGTGCTACTAGGGAGTGTCTTTATTCATGAAGTGAGTATGTCCCCCTCTCCTCACCTTTTTATTTATAACTAGCTATAGAAGACAAAACTAAGCAAAATCAAATATTCCAATTAGCCATGGCTAATTAGGAATATTACAGTCTCCCCCTGCAAAATGTTGCTTGTCCTCAAGCAACTGAAGTGATGGATGTTGCAAGATCTTCTCACTATCCCAAGTGGCATCCTCATCCGATAAATTCTTCCACCTCACCAAGAATTCCTGAACTGTCCTGCTCTGTAGCCGCCTCTCCCTGGTATCAATAATAGCCTCTGGCTGCAACACCAAATGCCCCTCATCATCTATGGGTGGTAGCTCATCTATCACTGTCACATGCTGTCCCAATGCCTTCTTCAGGCATGATACATGAAAAATGTTATGAATCTTGCTGCCTTGGGGCAGCTCCAACTCATATGCAACCTGTCCAATCCTGTATATCACCCTGTATGGCCCATAAAAGCAGGGCTTGAGCTTCTTAGCCCCCTTCTGCTTCAGTGACGACTATCGGTATGGCTGTAATCATAGGTAGACCAGGTCCCCTACCTCAAATTGTCTCTCCACCCAACCCCTATCAGCATACAGCTTCTGCTAGTTCTGCGCTGTAGCCATATTATCCTTGAGAGCTCGAAGAATATCCTGACTCTCTTGGATCCAAATCTTGGCTCTTGGAGCCTTGCTAGCACCAAACATCACGTCAGCAAAAGATAAAGGATGATACCCATACAAAGCATAAAATGGTGACATACCGATGGACATGTGATGAGTAGTGTTGTAGCAGTACTCCCCCAGATGCAACCACTTCAGCCATGCTCGCTGCTTCCCACTGACATAGTTACGCAACTGGCCCTCCAGCCACTTGTTAACTATCTTTGTCTGCCCGTCCGTATGTGGGTGATAATTGGTACTCGGTGTCAACTCCGTTCCTACTAACCGAAAAAGCTCCTGCCAAAATCCGCCCATGAAACAGTTGTCCCTGTCACTAGTGATGGGCTTGGGAAGACCATGTAACCTGAAAATCTCTCTGAAGAACAGCTCGGCCACCTGCGCTGCTGTGTAGTGTGCGGATATGGCGAAAAAGTGTGAGTGCTTTGTCAACCGATCAACGATGACAAAGATGCAGTCCTTGCCCTGTACCATGGGCAACCCTGTGATGAAGTCCATCGAAATACACTCCCATTTCCCCTCCGGAATGGGAAGAGGCTGCAATAGTCCCGCTGGATGGTTCATCTCCCATTTGTTCCTCTGGCAAACATTGCACTCCCGGACATGTTGGAGTACGTCCTCCTTGAGGCCCTTCCATGAGAACCTCTCTCTAATGGCCCTGTAGGTTTTGGTAAACCCCTGATGACCTGCCAATGGTGAATCATGTGACACCTAAAGTATCTTCTTCTTGAGTTGAGACCCCTCAGTCAAGAAGATCCGGTCCCTGTAGTAGATGATCTCATCGACCACCCTGTACCTGTCATTTGCCACCTGCCTATCCAGAACCTCACATGCAAATTTGTCCTTGGAGTACTCTACTAAGAGTCGAGCCCTCCAGTCTGTGTCCAAGCTCATAAGAGACAACGTGGCTAGCCTACGTTAAAGGGCATCTACTACCACGTTGTTCTTACCCTTGACATACTCAATGTCAAATTCATATGCTTGGATCTTGCTAATCCACTTATGCTGCCTCTCCTATAGCTGCTTCTGCTCCAAAAAGAACTTGGCTGTTGTGATCAGTCCTCACCCTGAACCTGTTACCCACCAAATACTACCGGTACTTAGCCAATGCATGCATGATGGCCAGCATCTCCTTGTCGTATATAGAATACAACCTCTCGTGTGGAAGGAGCTTCCGACTCTCAAAGGCTATAGGGTGACCTCCCTGCATCAACACTGCACCGATCCCCTCTCCCGATGCATCACACTCCAAAACAAATGGCTGCCTAAAATCTGGCAACACAAGCACTGGGCAGCTGCCCATAACTTCCTTGAGCCTGTCAAAGGCTCGTTGCGCTGTATTCGACCAACTGAATGCCCCCTTCCTCGTCAAATCTGTCAGGGGTGCAGCAAGCTGTGAGAAACCCTTGACGAATTTCCAGTAGTAAGTACAAATGCCAATGAATCCTCGAAGTTCCGTCACGTTTCTCAGCTCCAGCCAATCTCTGATGGCCCTGATCTTCTCCTCGTGGACCCTCATTCCGTCCACTCCTATGATGTGTCCCAAGTATAACATCTCTGTCAACCCGAACTCACATTTGGAGAGCTTGGCATAGAACTGCGGCTCCTCCAAGATGCGTAATACTGTCTCAATGTGTTGGAGATGCTCCTCCCAAGTCCTGCTGTAAATGAGGATGTCATCAAAGAATACCAACACAAACTTCCTTAAGCGACTGCGGAAGATGTGATTCATGCAAGACTGAAATGTAGCTGGGGCGTTGGTTAGCCCGAAGGGCATCACTAAAAACTCAAAGTGCCCATAGTGACACTTGAAGGCGGTCTTAGGAATGTCCTGCTCCCTCACGCGAATCTGATGGTACCCAAATCTCAAATCAATCTTTGAGAAGAACCGTGCTCCTCTCAACTCGTCCATCAACTCATCGATCCTGGGTATGGGGTATCTGTTCTTCAGGGTCTTCTTGTTCAGGGCCCTGTAGTCAACGCACATCCTCAATGTGCCGTCCTTCTTCTTCACCAACACCACGGAAGAAGCAAAAGGATTCGTGCTCGGCCGAATGTGCCCAAGAGCCAGCAACTCCTGAATGGCCCGCTCAATCCAATCCCGATAGGCCTTGGGATGCCTATAGGGGGTAGTAATCACTGCCTGTATGCCCTGCTCAAGCTCAATGGTGTGCTCAAACCCCCGGTCCGGTGGTTGTCCCGGTGGAATCTCCCCAAATACTATGGCATACCAGTCAAGGATGGACTGTATCTCCGGGTGCACTGTCTGCCTTGTAGTCCCTGTCTCTGATGCACGCAGCTCTACTGCCCACTCTATGTCTCCCTTCCGGAAGACTGCCTCCATCCGATGAGCCGAAACAATCTGAGGCGGATATGTATGTTGTTCCCGTATCTTCTCATGCCTCCTTGTCTTCTCATCATCCCACTCCATCTCTAGGGTCTTCCAATCTGTCGTGACCTTCCCTAGAGTGATGAGCCACTGAACACCCAGTATCATGTTGGTGTCCGGAATATCGACCACGAAAAAGTGGTCAGTCAATGTGTAAGTGCCCATCGTCATGGATAACTCTGGAACATAACAAGCACACAACATGGTCTAATCTCCTAGGACCAAAACTGAAAATCCATTGAAGCTCTCTGTCAGTATACCTCTCCGCTCAACCATCTGTGCATCGATGAAGTTGTGGGTGGCCCCACTATCAACCAAAACTGATATTCGTTAGCCATGTAATGTCCCCCGTATGCGCAGCGTCAAATACTTGGGAACTCCTCGCAATGCTGCAAGGGCTCCTCCGGTAGGTGCAAAAGCTGCACCACCTGCTGTTGGTGGTGGAGGTGGCAAAGGACCCTGCATGGCATGACTATCTCCTGCCTCCACATCATCCTCCTCATCCTCTTCCCCACTGCTCTCGAAGAAGACCTCAATAAAATGTGCTTTGCCAGCAGCACATCTATGTCCTGGTGCCCATGGCTCCTAACAGGTGAAGCACAACCGCTTCTTATTCAACTCTCTCCTGGCATCATCATCAATTTGTACTCGTTCTGGATTCCCCTTCGGAGGCAGAATCCTCACATTCTTCCCCTTAGGGTGAAAAGCCTGTCGCTGGGGGTAAGGTGTCTGGGTCCTGGGTAAGACATCCTATAAGTCCCAGGTCCTGCTAATAGCATCCTGAAGGGTGGTTGGTCTAGCGGATTTGACTAAACCCCAAAGTGGCTCTGCTAACCCCTCAACATAAATGTAGATCCTTCGTGCCGTGGATAGATCTGGCACCATCACTAAAACCCTCAAAAAGTCCGCAATGTAAGTCTCTAGGCTTCCTGTCTATTTGAGCCTCGTCAGCTCAACAAAGTGTTGTTCCGGATCCCTCCGATCAAACCTCTCCATCAACCTCCTAGTGAACTCGACATACGTCGTCACTATGGAATACCCGAGTGTAACCATCCCATGGAACCACCAATCCTGGGCCTCACCATCCAAATGTAATGTCGCCACCTTGATGGCCTCTGTCTCTGACATCTGGTTAAGCTGGAAGTAAATGTCCAGCTTCTCCACCCAAGACTTTGCCAAACTGTTTGATGAACCATCAAACGTAGGCAAGTGGAATCTACTAGCTGCACAATGGGTTTCACCATCATGATAATGCCGATACCCTCTGTGATGGTCGCGAGGTCTACTATCCCGTTGGAGCTGAACAAAGTCTCTGAATGAGAGAGCCTCCCTGATCTCCTGCCCATAGGCCTGGTATTCTGCAAAATAATCGCCCATATGACCAAGCTCTATCTCCTGCTAGGCTCCGGCCCCCGTGTCTGCTCCTAAGAAAGTGGGCATGGTAGAGCGTGTAGGGGCATGTGAGGCCACCTGCTGAGTAGTATCACGCTGCTCTGGCAAATGGTGGGATGCACCCGATCCCTCACCAACCTGGAAAACCCGTGGGCTCTCACGCTGTCTAGCCTCTACTGTCGTGAATCTCTGTCCCATCACCTCAATCTGCCTCGACAGATCCTGTACTAATTTGAGGAGCATGTCCGCAAATCTCTTCCCGCCATCATTTGCCATAGGATTCTCCTGCTCTACGTCCACCACAGGCTCCTCCTGTCCTGCATCCACCATAGGCTCCTCTTGTTGTGCATCCACCACTGGAACACAGTCTCCCTCTCCGTAGGTGTTCTCCAACCTACGCCCAGCGTCTCTATATCTCCTACCTCTGTAACAGATATAGGGCATTTCCCCCGGTGTCATAAATTGCTAGCTCCACAAGCTAAGCCAGATCTATGCTCTGAGACCACTATAATATCCCTTATCAGGAATATTCCTCAAACACAAACAAACTCCAACCAGAGATAGACTGGGAGGGCATTTACCAGATATGTCGCCTCTGAAAAGAGGACGAGATCTGGAGGCTACTTGGCCCTTTCCAAACTCTGTCTAAGAGTATAGGAGAAAACACACAAGTGGTATAGTAGCCGGGAAGCTCAACGAGATAAAAAAAAATAACAATGGTGCAACATATAACAATATAACCATAAGCAGATACTCAAGAAATGCAGAGAGAAATGCTAAGCCATTTTATTATACTGAGTAATAGAATGAGTATAGGAGGTGATCAGAAAGATGGCACCTCGTCTTGCACAAGGCAAGTGAAGAAATACACTCAGAATAGCAAAGGAATGGCCTCTCTCTGAACTGCGTCCAAGTTGCTAGAGGATTGCCATGATGTTGTTGCTGCTAGAAATCAAATCATGATTTGGGGTTATTCCCCTCCTCCGAAAATGTTGAAACTCTAGAATCGGATTCTACTCAGAAAACCCAGAAAAACCCAGAAAGCTTTCCTGAAATGGCCGACCCCCGAAAATTGCCCCCTTGAGGACCCACACAATCCCTCAAGGCTTTGCGCTGCCACTGAAATAAACCCACCACAAGTCTGCCTGAAACTCAGCCAAAATCCTCCAATATGCAAGAGCTGATCCCTTGCTCAACCTCCCAACACAAATCCACCTGCAAAACCTCAATCCAGAACTCCTGCCAGAAAGAACTGCATCATCCCTCTCAAGACTACGCAGTCATCCAAGATGCTCAATCCTCCTGCGAAAACGCTGATGAAACTACTGCAAAAATACTGATGGAAATATCTTGCCCGAGCAGGCATTCGAAGTCCCCCGGGGCTAAGGGTGAGATCTCCAAACGGAGACACTCAATGCGCTAAACAGTGCTGCAGACTAGCTAAACAGCCAGCATGCTCCAAGTCGAAGTGACTAGCTCAAATGCACATAATCCAATGCCAAAATGAGGAGGCTCCTCTCTCCTTTATAGCGTTGGCCTCTCTCAATCCCAAGGCTCACCTCCTCCAACGTAGCTTCTCTCTTGCCATGTGTTTCTCACCATCTGCGCAGTCACTCCAAGTGTCTACGTGGGCCCCTCCTCTACATGGTTCTTTGGCCCCCTTTGGCTCACCCTTTAAGTTACAACGTTGTGCTACTAGGGAGTGTCTTTATTGATGAAGTGAGTATGTCCCCCTCTCCTCACCTTTTTATTTATAACTAGCTATAGAAGGAAAAACTGAGCAAAATCGAATATTCCAATTAGCCATGGCTAATTAGGAATATTACAAATGAAAATACGAACCGCAACTACCATTTTTCAACACTCCCTCTTAGCTAAGGAGGTACTTTTCATTCCCTTTAAAGATCAGTCTCCCCAACCAATCCACTGGTCTCTCAGTAATGACCTAAGGGAGAGAGCAAATGTTCAAGTCTCATCGTAATGAAAGATACATAACATCAAGCTCATCCCACAAGCCAAAACCAATGGCATCAAGATCAGAACCCAACTAACTATGGGATCAATCAATATCATTCATGAGGCCAGATTCTCCAACCATAGGAAATTGTTTCTTAGTCAAGCACAATGACTCAAGAGAGTAATGAAAGTCAATGTCTCTGACCATCCCACTGGTCTCTCAATCAAAACTAATGACCCAAGAGATAGAACTCAACATCAATCTCCCTGACCAACCTACTAGTCTCTCAATCAAACACAATGACTCAAGGGAGTAATCAAGATCAAACTCTCTGACTATACTAATGGTCGCTCGGTCAAACCCAATGACCTAAGAGAGTACATAGGGTCCATCTCCCTGACAATAAACAAGTGTCTCTCAGTCAAACTGAATAACCCAAGGGAGGAATCCCTATCTCAATATCAAACTCCCTGACTATATAGTCTCTTGGTCCACAACCCAAGGGAGGAATCTTGATCTCAATGTCGAAAGGGTCAATCTACCCAACTATATGGTCTCTCAGTCAAATGCAATGACCCAAGTGAGGGTACTCAAAATCAATGCCCCCGACCAAACCTACTAGTCTCTCGGTCAAACACAATGACCTAAGGGATCACTCCAAGCCTCAAACCAACCTCCTCAACCATAAGGTTTCTCGGTCAAACTCAATGACCCAAGGGTGTAACTAAAACAATCTTCCCAAACATAAACCATGGCTTCTTAGCCAAGCCCAAGGAAGATTCATGATGTTATACAATCAATGCGACCTCTCTCCAAGAGAGGGATTCTCAGCCACTCTATGCTTCTTACATAAACAAGCAAAATTCATCTGAGATAGTGGCTTAGTGAAAGCATCATCAACCTATTCATTAATAGAAATGTATCTGAGCCTCACACCTCCTCCTTGGATATAGTGACACTTGATCTCAATGTGCTTTGACCTGTCATGAAAAAGCAGATTCTTAGAAAGGTTCACACAAATTTGGATATATCATGGTCAATTCCAGCACCTGGTCAAACAAACCCACAAACAACTTTCGAAGACAAACCATAGGCCAAACAATCAGCTATATACTCAATTTTAGTCATGTTAAGTGAAACAGAGGTTTGTTAAGTGAAACAGAGGTTTGCACCATACTCATCCATGATATCCATCGCTAAGACAACATTTAGAAATGCTCTTTTTGTCTTTAGAACATCCAGCCCAATCAGAATTTGCAAATCCATGCAGCAGATAGTTCAACAAGCCAATCAGTAAGATCAAACAAGTCAGCAACAAAGTCTCGCAGCTTCTTCAAATTTGTTATCATGGAGGTGTCCATGGACTCACAATCCATCATGCCAAATTTCTGAAGGATCTCAACAAAGATTTCAATAGGCTTATGCCACACTTTCAATCCCATGTAGTAATGCATTAGACCAAGATCCTTCAATCAACTCCCTCTTACACTGGACAAAGAAGTCCTCGGGCCCAATCAGAAATAGATCATCAAAATCACGGTTTCATCTTTGAAAATGGATCAACATTGTTCTAAATAGCCATTAATTTGAGATTACCACAAGGTGTCTGACTTCATATTGTTCTCCCTCTTACTAAAGCAATCCTTCGCTTGGAACTTCTAGCCAAATTCATCTTGGAAATCAAAACTGACTTCCTTTCGGCATAGATCAAATCTGCTCCCTCTATGTCCATAGCTCAACACAAGTCTTCCTGCTCTTCCATTCTTTCCATCTGTTGCTAGCTCTGGCGGCATTCATCATGTACCTGCAATCCTCAATAGGAGGGCATGGAAGAACAATCACAACCAAGCAAGATATAAAAAGACAAGAGACTAATAATAACATCAATAGCAATAATTAAGAAAGAGAGATATAACTACTTATCTTTTGTAAATATGTCAGTTCCCTCTTAATCTCAGCCTTCTTACATCCTACTTGTAAATCAACTTCGTCCACATCATCATCAAGATGGCATTCCTTCCTTGCAGGAGCTAGGGTTTCTTCTTTTAGTTAAAGAAATCAATCCTAGGGTTTTGACCATAAACACTAGAGCTTTCTTATCCAAAGTTCAAACCATGTTGCTTGCTAGGGCTTTCAAATCAATAAATGCAAGGTCTTCCACAACAGCACATACGTCATCAACTAAGAATCTTTGTCACCAACAGGTTCATCCAATATCCTTGGTCACAACAAACCAGGTAGCTCGGCTTCTTCAAATTATTGTAGCAATGGATTTCATCAAGGAAGATCTTCAGTACCAAGGTCTTTAAAATCATACATGGCATCAACGCATTTAGAAACATATATCTTTAGTGATGATAGAGCAATATCAAATTTGCAAGAGCTTTGATCTTCATCCTTGAAGAGGAACTCGGTCTCTTTTTTACTGTAGGTAGTGTTATCACTCAAACTAGCAGGGGACCTAAGGGGAATCCCTAAAGGGAAAATGTTAGGTCAAGGGCAACAAATGGAGTCTTATCCCACTGTCACCTCAGTTAAGGCTCCCTTCTATTTACGGACTTTCACCGATGGGAGGAGACCCGATGTGTATGGAGTCACTAATGTGTAACAAGTCAATGGATATGAGTGACATAGACCCTTTTCAAGAACGCTTTGAAGAATGGGCTTGCTTGCTTTCTAAGCAAGGGGCTTGGGGGTTAGGTGTACGAGAATAGACTTTGAAAGGAGTTTCTCTAATCTTAAATCCTTGTTAAAGTTGGTATCCTGGATGGTTCTTGAAGAATAATCCTTTGAAGGAGTCGGACCACACAGGGTCAAGTGGACCTGGTTTATGGTATGAGGGAAGTATGAAATAATCAATGATTTTCTTACCCTAGACAAGGTGGCAACGATCAAAGAAAGTATTTGACTCAATGATGTTGTTTGGACCCTGGGAAGTGCTAGCCTTGGGGATTGCAGGGCAAGTTTTGGTCCCGGAGCTAAGGCTTGGCTTTTCTACCAACTCCACAGTCGGAATGTCTTCAAATCTGGAGGAGAACTAGAAGAGAGGCCAGCACAGGAGACCCTAGGAGATTGAACTTTTTCAGCAGCAAACTTGCCGGGAAATTGATGCCCTAGGCACCCCAATGTGGCTAGACTTGGAAGAAGATGAGAGAGTATGAGTTTTGGTGACCACCCTTGGTAGATCAGTGCTTTCATAAGTGGGAGAATGGAGTCTATGTTGATTATGTGTAAGATTTCTTGGTTTCCAGTCAAGGAGGCTTCAAAAATAATTCACAAACCCTCTAGGTCAAGTGAAAGCAATCTTGCAACTTTTATACATCAAATGCACAAGAGGTATGGCTTGTCAAGGAGGCTTCAAAATTAATTCACAAACCCTCTAGGTCAAGTGAAAGCAATCTTGCAACTTTTATACATCAAATGCACAAGAGGAATGGCTTGTCAGGGTCAAATTTTACCTCTAGGAGATTTCGCTCATACTACAAGGGCCAATGCATGGAGAGAACATTATGATAGAGACAATCCCACAATATTAAGCAACAATTTGCATGCAACAATTAGCTTTAAAACAACAAAAATCCAAGCCAGCATATCTGACAAAGTAACAAAAATAGCATCAACAATTTTGTACTTACAATGCAGTAGAGTATATCCAACCATTCACAAATGACAATAACGAAGCTCCAAGAGAAGATAAACCAATAACCATACATCAAAATTCATCCATAAATGCTCCAATTCATCCTCCAGCGAAAAGTGCGAAATTCTCTAAAAAAGAGAGAGATCCAACCCAAAGTGATGATGAGAAATGACCTCACCTCACTTGTATTTATACACATCTAAGGAGTTTGAATTAGCCTCCTTGGCCTACATAAGCCCCAAAAATAAAATAATGTGCTAATAATACAACCTTTTGTTGACAAGCCCACCAAACTAGCTCACAAATGAAAAAGTAAGCCTCTCGAGAGGACAAATAATAATCTATGCATGCCGTAGGGCCCTCTAAGAGGCCTAATGAGGTCCATGGGTGCCACAATGAAGAATAGGACCCTCAATTCAGTGTACAAGGGGTTGGCCCCTTGTAATAACCTGTGGTGCTCTAAATGACTATGGGGGCACACAAGTGTCCTCATGGGTCTCCAAACAAATCGAAGATGCCTGTAGGTTGCCCCCAAGGGCTAGGATGATAATGTAGGAGATGCCACATCATCGTACAAGTCTTGGATCGTCTGCCAAGTGTATGGTGTAGATTTGGGGCCCGCTGGGCATGATGGATTAGGTGCATCTTTCTCATCCAATAAGTGAAACACGATAAATCTCTGAATGGTTGTGGGGATCCATGAAATGCAATCTGCTATTGTGGAGTTCCATGGCTCTCAATGCACACCCCATATGTGCCATTGTATCCCTCTGGAGGATTAGGACCCCGTATGGGGAGACCAAACCCCAAATGGAAACCATCTGCAATCCTGCATAAGATCCAATGTGTCCCCTAGGTTTCCAGTACAACAAGTCATTAGAGAAACCGAGTAAATGAGCTCACCTAATCATGGACCACAGGTGGGGACTTCATAATGGCCTGCCCTTCCATAACGGGATTCGAGATGTGCCAATGTCTCCTAAAATCCTAATGGGGTTTACCAAGTATCTTATTAGGTCGTCTCTACTTCTAAAGGGGGTAATATAGTCAAGGTACATCCTTCTAAAGGTGGTGGCATGTGACCAATAGGTGAATGCAGTAGGAGATGAGAAGGAGCAGCCTTAGGTCACATGTTCGGGTACAAGGGTAGCTAATAAGAGGGAAACCCATACTTGGGTTTATAATGTGTTGGAGGGAACAATCGTGGTACATGAGATGCCCCGGCCTTGGTTTTTCCACCCTTCTTTATATGCCTTTTACCTTTTTATGATTTTCTTTGATTAATTACTTGGGGCTCAAGGGGTTAGAGCATGATGTATAAGATATGGCAGTGCATTCCCCCATTTAAGGTGGGGTGGTTCATCGCCCACCAGGGGTTGGGACAATCATGGGTTCCTATATGATGAGGGAGGTTCATGGAACCTGTTGGAACCAGGGTAATGGCCATGATGATGGGGTAGAGCTTCATGTAATGGCTTTTGCCCACGTGCTAAATGTTTTGTCTCGGCCATCTTTTGCATTTTGCGGTACTTTCCCTGTTGAATGTGGTCATATATGCTTTTAACTTTCTTTTTAGCTACATCAACCTCCGGGCTTCATTCCAAACCATGACCCAAGGTGTGGGCAAGGGGAAGGGGTGAGTTGACCCTATGTGGACCCGATGGAGGAATGTGGACCCAGGTGGGAGAAATGATGGATGGGGTAATAATGAATGGAAAGGTGGTAATATGAGCGGATAAGGGAGCGGGTCCACGCATCCAAAATTGGGGTTTCCCATGTAATACCATCCCTGAAACCAAGTGGTCAGTAAAAGAGATCCCACAGGACTAGAATCCAAGGTTAAGTCCTAAAAGGGGTCTAGGGGACAGAGGCATAAACCTTGCCCATTCTTTCCGCCGAATCCCCCCACTAATCCATGCCCAGAAGTGTCCATAATAAGCAAACTACAAAACTCAATTTCAAAATGACGAGGCATACCTTTAGATTCGAAAGGCCCACCTTAAAACATACAATCATCACATATGGTTGAGGGACCACATGGTTGGTTCAGGTGGCAGAGAAATGGCACAATGAGCTAGTTGATCGCTGCAAGGGGTTGTTGGTTGTTCACTGAGAATCATCTCGGAGAAAAAAATTATCCTAGGGATATTACCCACAAAATGGTGGGTAACATCTGGCTCCAACTGGTATGTGATCTCTCGAAGAAGTGCGTGAAGCTATTTGAACGAGAGTTCACGAGAACTCCAGCAATATCTTGGTTACTGTAGACCTGTCACCTACACATACAATGGATGAACAAAACACGAGGCAGCATGCTTTCGTGGCATCTCATGATCACACATGCTAATATGTTAGGCCATAAAATCAACAAAAATATAAATATATGCAGATTTAAATCTAAGTGTAGCTAATCTATGATGAGAAATATCATATGACATTATTTCTAATGCAAAAATCAGCATGCCATGCATCCTACTCTACTATGCATATGACACAATGTTAAGCCTCAAGATAATACTCCTTTAGGAGTTACCCATTCATGGGAAGGGGAATGGCTTTTCTGTCTAGAGTCTCCAAATGATATGAGTTCACACCTGCCACATCCCTTATCTTGAATGGGCCTATCCATAGGTTATCCCACTTCTTGTGCATACCAGGTTTTTCTGTTCTTTTATCCCACAAGAGCACAAGGTCACCAGGTTTGAAGGCTTTGTGTCAGTTGTATTTGAAGGCGACTTTCATTTTATCATGACTACGGTCAATCTGGTCAAAAGCTTTCCTTCTATTTTCGTCACCTTCAATTAGTTGATCGATCCGGGATTGTATGGCATTTTGTTGATCAGGGAATGCCTTCAGGCATTCAAGGATGGGTAACTACATTTGAATAGGCAACTTGGCCTCAGAACCATAAACCAATTGGAATGGGCTAAAACCAGTGGAAGCCTTCACAGTTGTTTGGTCAACCTATAAGGCATACTTGATCTTGTTGTCCCACCCTTTCTTATTATCACCAATGGTTCTTTTGATAATCTTTATGAGTTTCTTATTGCTAGACTTAGCTTGCCAATTTCCTTGAGGGTAGTAGTTAGAAGAATGCAATAAGATAAAGTTGTACTTGTTACAAAGGGGTGTCAGAGCCATGGAATCAAAAGTTTTGGCATTATCAAAGACAATCTTGGCTGGGACGCCAAATCTGGTAATAATATTGTCCTCAATGAAATCCATAACTACTTGGTCAATTGCCTTCTTGGTTGGTATTGCTTTAACCCACTTGGTGAAGTAGTCAGTTGCTACGAGGATCCATCATTGTTGGAATTATCCTTGAACTCACAAATAAAATCTAAGCCCCATTGTTGGAAAGGCACATCAATAACAACACTTTTTAATGGCATAGCGGCAAAGTGTTGCTTTCCCGCGAATAGTTGGCAAGGTTGGCATCATTTTACAAAGTTGAGGGTGTCGGCAAAGATGGTGGGCCAATGATAACCTGCTCTCAAAATCTTATGAGTGGTATTTCGAGCAGCATAATGTCCACCGCAGAAACTAGCATGGAATTCATTCTTCAATTTTTTGGATTCTTCCTTGCTAACACACTAAAGGATTACCCCATCGAGACTCTTCCATCCAAGCCCATCTTGGGTCAAACAGAACTTAGATGCTTTTAGCCTCAAGGCCTGCCTCTTGTGATCAACAAGATGGGGAGGGGCGGACAGATTGCGCAAATAATAAACTATGTCTGCATACCAGTCATCGTTTTCGAGCTTAGTGAATGTAGTGCATAGTTACTCCTCTTCTCCTTCTTTAATGGCTTGATTATTACCCTTAGTAAGCATCTCAGCTAACCCTTGTCTTTTGATGACCTTTCTAGGGCAGATATCAAGGTCATATTCTTGGATGTTGGATACCCATTTGCCTCTAGATCCAAGACAATCAGATTGTGACTACACATCCTTCACAGCGGGGTAAGGGACATATGCATATATCTTATTGTACCCTACATAGGCTCTAAAGAACTTAAGGGATTTGACAAGAGCGTAGGCTTGTTTTCAGTAATGGTGTATATTGTCTCGCCATCTCTAAGAGGCTTGCTCATGAATTCCACCAGTCTTTCCCCTCCTTCCTCATCCTTTTGCATGAGAATACCAGCTATAGTGTGCTTGGATGCGAAAGGATATATTATGAAGTCCTTGGTGTAGTCAGGGCTGCTTAAGACAGGGACAGAGGCGATTCTTTCTTTAATATCTTTGAAGGCCTCATTTGTAGATCGATTCCATAAGTAGGGAATATCTTTCTTAAGGCGATCATTCATGGGCTTAACAATTTCAGCAAAATTTGGCACAAATCTCCCCACGAAGTTTATTTTGCCGAAAACGAATCATAAGGCACTTTGATCTTTAGGAGGGGGAATGCTTTTGATGGATTGAATCCTCTCAGGGTCTATACTAATCCCATCCTTAGAGACCACGTGTCCTAACAGTTTACCCTTGTCAACACCGAATATCGATTTCTTAGGGTTTAGGGAGATTTGTATCGCCTACATTTCTCAAATACATTTCTCAAGTGTTTGCAATGATCATGTCTTTCCTTAGAAGCGACAGTTAAATTGTCTAGGTAGATCTCCATGATCTTTCCAATAAGGTCTCTAAAAGAAAAATCCATGGTCCTTTGGAAAGTAGATCCAACGTTGAGGAGACCAAAAGGCATTCTAAGGTACATGTATGTTCCCCATGGCATGGTGAACGCAGTTTTCAAGCGATCCTCCTCCTTCACAATAACTTGGTTATAACCCGAAAAGCCATCAAGGAATGACATCATTTGGGAACTTGTTATTCTTTGCAAGAGATTTTCCATATTGGGCAAGGGGTAATTGTCTTTGAGACACACACGATTGAGATCCCTAAAGTCAATACACATCCTAATGTTTCCAGTCTTTTTACGAGTGATCACAGGGTTGGAATCCAGGATGAATGTCGTATCAGGGTTATTATTCCTGCGTTGTCCATCCTTTGGGGTTCTTCAACCAAAGGTGCAAGCTTGGGGTTTATTCTTCTCAACTTTTGCTTGATGAGTTTGGCACCTTCCTTGAAAGGGATAGTATGTTGGATAGCCTCAAGGCTATAGGATTTTAAGTCATCATAAGACCATGCGAAGACATCCTTGAATTCCCTTAACAATTTCTTGAGTTCTTCCTTCTCTTCTTTGGACAAGCTCTTACCGATTTTGACCATTTGAGAAGAGGTTTTAGACCCAAGATTGAGATCCAATGTATCAGGGGATTCTTGATCATCCTTCTTAGCGGTGGTAACATCATCCCTATCAAATTGTTGTTCATTTATTAAGTCTTTGCTTCTTTT
Organism: Pinus tabuliformis; assembly: GCA_031772625.1. Taxonomy (NCBI): domain Eukaryota; kingdom Viridiplantae; phylum Streptophyta; class Pinopsida; order Pinales; family Pinaceae; genus Pinus; species Pinus tabuliformis. The sequence continues at coordinate 32,591,002 of CM062807.1, read as the reverse complement.
ATCGAGATCTTCATGGTCCTGAAGGAAATTGGCTATATGTTGATTATCTTCGAAAACAGGGCAATTTTCTTCATAATTAGGGACAGAGGGCCGGTGGATTGTGTCAATTATACATTTCCCTTTTTTAGCAACATCGTTGCGAATAGTTGAGGATGTGGATGTAGTTATAGCTAGGGCATTGGCCATGTCATTAAGGCATCAATCTAGGGCAAGGAGTTGTAGCTTCACGAACCCCTTGATCATGCTAGTGATTCTCTCCCTATAGGGTTTCAGTTTTCATCCTTAGTTTCAAAGTCCCTCTTACTTGTGAGATGACAAGGTCAGATTCCCCAAATATGAGTAAGTGTTGGATTCCCCTTGATCGAGCCGCCTCGGCCCTCAAGTCCTAATAGGAGGGCTTCATACTCAGTTATGTTATTAGTGCAAGCAAATTGGAGTCTTAAGGAGAACAACAAGTGTTCCTGTGAAGGGGATATGATGACAATGCCATCCCTTGATCCGGACTGAGAGTGAGACCCATCAAAATACATGACCCATATCCCAGGGGGAGGGGTAGTTTTGATATGCTCACTTTTGAAAATTCTCCATTCTCCAAGTCTATCATATTCTTCTTCCAAGTCATTATCAGTTTCTTGAGAGTTGGCAATCATTGGGGCAGAGAATTCTTGCTTAGGGATGGACACGTAGGAATTTTCTTTCCAAGGAAGGTATATAGTGGAACTATCTTCACTGATGGACAAGTTAAGGTTCTCGACTAATTGTTTCGATATAATCATGCCCCATGTTGGATTGGTTTTGATAATGAGAACGTTTGTAGAGAATTCTTTCTCAAGATATGTATGGAAAAAGACCTGTCTACCTTCTACTAGCCCACATACCCTGGATTCTTCACAATTGAGAATCACCTTGCCCCAACACTTTCTTGAAAGAGTAATCCCAAGCATTTTCATGATACTCAAAGGCATGATATGGATAGGGCTCCCTAAATTTAAGATGCAATTCTTCAAAGTATGCCCATTTATTCCCAAAGCCACATAAAAAGGATCATTCAAACTTAAAATCAATCTCAAGGGAATTTTGGGAGTAGGGTCAAGAGATTCCTTTGCCTTGTTGCTGAGTTTTTGTGTCATGATTTCTTCATGATAGGGAATACTTTGATTTGCGGGGGGAGGATCATCTTCAACTTGTAGCATGTTAATTGAAACATGCTTCATGGCTTTATTAAGGTCAACCATCATGTTTTGAGCTTGGAAGAGGCTAGAGGGGTTTTTATTTCGGACATCGAAGATCAGCTCTCCTTTGAAGGCATTGAGGTAAGCAGCTATAGTTACATCCTTTGGGGAGATAGTTCTTGAGGGATAGAATAGATAATCGTGTTGAATCATTGATTAAACTCAGCAATAGTCTCATCCTCTCTCTTTTCACTAGACAAGAGCCCTTTGTATATTTGGAGCACATCTCTTTTTAGGAACCATCTTCCTATAAAGGTTTGGACAAATCCTTCCCATGTAGAGATAGAAGATGGTGGAAGATTGAAATACCAAACTCGGGTGTTTCCTATCATGGTTGTAGTGAAGGTAATTATCTGGCTATAGTCATTATATAGTCCATCACATGTTTGGTACTCAAGATTTAAGAGATGTTCCTGAGGATCCTCTTTCTCAGTAAACATAGGCCTTTCGGTATCTTCAGGTACTGCACAAAAGAGAGCCTCGGTCATGGAAGATAAGTCTAAAGGTCTAAATATCTCATGTTTCTTCCTATATTGATTGAGCTTTTTGTTGAAGAAAGGAACATGTGGTTTGTCATCTCCCCTACGATGGTATGTCATGACTTCAAGATCTTCCATTCGGGAGAGAGAATGTGGAGTTGCCAGAGGAAAGCTTTTATAGATTGTGAAAATTTCTAACACAAAATTCTACTACAGTAACTGATTTATTTCGCCTACTTATTTCTCAAAATAAGTTATTTACAAAACCCTTCAGTAAACTTTAAAATAAATTCCACTGCAGTTATCACATAATTACATAGAGAAAATAACAATGATATACAAGCACAAGAATCAATCACATCAACACAGTTGTTTTTGGACAATTGTCCCTAGAAAACCCAATGTGGGAAAACCAGAGCAGCAGATGAGAGTTTTATTAATCTTCAGCAACAATCGCTTTACAAAGAATGATTTCATAGAAAACTAAGACACTTCTGAGAGAAAACACATAAGACAAAGTTTCTCCTCCTCCTAGAGAAGTTCTGACACCGTGGAGACCCTTATCCCACCTCTGTGTCACTTCCAGCCCAATCTGCGTCAGTGAACCCACTTAACCTGATGTCATTGCCTTGGGTGTACATTAGTCCATGCTCGACTGTTCCTCGTATATATCTGAGAACATGCTTGGTTGTTGCCGAGTGCGCCCTCTTTGGTTCTACCATGAACTAACTGAGGGTGTTGACAGCGTAACAAATGTTCGACCTGGTATTGACCAGATACATCAAGGACCCTATGAGCTGCCTGTACAAGGTGGGATCGACTTCTTTATCTTCGGATGCATCAATCTTCTTCTATTTGGTGATCATTGGAGTAGCCATAGGTCTATACTTCTGCATTCTAAACCTTTTCAAAATCTTTGTAGCATATCTCCCTTGCCCAAGGAAAATTTCACCCTTTCGCTCCCAAACTTCCAACCCCAGGAAATAATGCATCCGTCCCAAATCCTTCATGTCGAATTTTGTGGCTAGGTTCTACTTGCAATCTTTGATGAGCCTGGATGATATTGTCAGAAAGAGATCATCCACATATAAAACCAGGATTAGAGGCTCATCCTCTACAACCAGATAGTAGAGGTTAGGATCTACGTCACTCTTGACGAATCCCATTTTCTGCAAGTAGACATCAATTCGACCGTACCATGCTCTAGGTGCATGTTTAAGCCCATAAAGAGCTTTCTTCAATCTGCATACATGAGATTCCTTCTCATGTGTCTCAAAACCCTTTGGTTGTTCAATGTATACTTTTTCTTCTATCACCCCATTTAAGAACGTCATCTTGACATCCATCTGGTGAATCTCCCACCCCATCTGAGCTGCAAGGGATATCATGGATCTAATAGAAGTATACCTGGCTACTAGGGCGAAGGTTTCTTTGTAGTCTATCCCTTCCTTCTGAGCAAACCCCTTAGCCACAAACCTGGCTTTGTATTTCTCTACACTGCCATCTGCAGTGTATTTGACTTTGTAGAGCCATCTCGACCATACAACTGACCTGTCCAGGGACCTAGGTACCACTTCCCAGATGTCATTGACCATTATGGAACTATATTCCTCCACCGTAGCATCTACCCATACTTGATGTTGAACGACCTCCTGAAAACTAGAGGGTTCTCCAACCTGAGCCACCAAGGCTTGGTATCTGCCAAGCTATCTACACTCCCTTTTCTCGTTCCTGGGCGCCCCGACAAAATCCTCTGCATCTTGTAGTATCTGTCGAAGTTCCCAGCTCATTCTACCACTGGGAGTGTGTATATCTATCTGCTCCTCCCTTTCCTGAGGTTCCACATCTGGAGTTTTGTCTTTAGGAGAAATACTAGCGCTAGTTTCTGCTGGTCGAAGTGGTTGGACCAACGAATCATCCTTTGACAGCTCTTTGGAAGGCATTTCTCGGGATTTTCTGAAGGTTTTGTCCTCTGTGAACTTTACATCCTGTTGAATTACAATCTTCCTATTCCCCGGAAGATAGACTCTATATTCCTTAACATTCTCACTATATCCTACAAGATATCCTTTCTCCGCAGTCTGATCCAATTTCTTCCTCTTCTCTTCGGGTACACGACAGTATGCCAAACTCCCAAATATCCTAAAATGACTCACCTCAGGCTTCTTACTGGTAAAGACACTTTCTGGAGTAATCTTTCCTAATGCCCTGTGAGGAGTCTTGTTCTGGATATACACTGTCGTGTTGCATGCTTCTGCCCATAGAAACTTGGGCATATCCTGATCATACAACATTGCCCTGGCTGCTTCAACAATAGTCTAGTTCTTCCTTTCTGCTACTCCATTTTTCTCCGGATTGTAGGGGGTTGTCCACTCCCTTCTGATGCCTTCCCTTCCGCAAAAATCAATGAAGTCCTTGTCGATGTATTCTCCACCATTGTCTGAACACAATATCTTTATCTTCTTTCCTGTCAGATTCTCAACTAGAGCCTTGAACTCTTTGAATCGACCAAAAACCTCATCCTTGGTTTTTAGAAAGTAGATCCAAGTCTTTTTGGAACAGTCATCAATGAAGGTGACGAAATATTCGGCACCACTAAGAGCTTTCGTGGACATGGCTCCACAGATATCTAAGTGTATCAATCCCAAAACACTCTTAGCCCTATTGTTGCTTCTGGAAAATGTTGCCTTGGTGTACTTGCCTAGTGTGCATCCTCTGCATACATCATCTCGTTCGGTACTTAATTCTGGAACTCTTGATACTGTTTTCCCGAGAATTCTTAGAGCCCCATGGTGTAAGTGTCCCATCCTCCTATGCCATAGTTCATTCAAATCTTTATCCCCACTACTGCCTATCAGTGCCATTGGAGATACTAGCTGTAATCTATAAATCCTGTTACTTTTGATTCCAATCTAAGCCTTCTTTTTCCAACTCGGGTCTTTGACATATACTTTCTCCTTAATGAAGAAAACGTCATAGCCCTTGTTTTGAAGCTGAGATACAGAGTGTAAGTTCATCCCCAATCCTGGTGCATGCAGCACATTGGTTGCTCGAAGCCGATCCTCTGCTTCTATTTGAAAAATTACAGTACCTCTTCCTATGGAAGTACACTTTGCCTTATTTCCCATGGTGATCTGAAAATTCATCTTTTCTTCCTGATAATTCGAAAAACATTCTCGTATTCCTATCATATGCCAAGAAGCTCCACTATCTATATACCAAACCTCAGAGGAGGCAAAACTCGCTAGACAAGTGACTTCTTCTTCCAGTCTGGAAGCTAACATAGAATAATTGTGATCCATGTTCTTCGTGCTCTCTTCTTTCTCTGGAGATATGTGTGAGTCCCTCTAAGTTGATGCTTCGGCATCATACTCCTAACTCATAGCAGATTCTTCAATCCCATTGCCCAATCTCTGCTTTGATACCATGTGAAAATTTCTAACACGAAATTCTACTGCAGTAATGGATTTATTTCACCTACTTTTTTCTCACAATAAGTTATTTACGAAACCCTTCAATAAACTTTAAAATAAATTCTACTGCAGCTATCACAGAATTACATAGAGAAAATAACAATGATATACAAGCACAAGAATCAATCACATCTACAAAGTTTTTTTTGGACAATTCTCCCCAAAAAAACCCAATGTGGGAAAATCGGTGCAGCAGATGAGGGTTTTATTAATCTTCAGCAACAATCGCTTTACAAGGAATGATTTCACAGAAAACTGAGACACTTATGAGAGAAAACACTTGAGACAAAGTTTCTCCTCCTCCTGGAGAAGTTTTGACACACTGGAGACCTTTCTCCCACCTCTGCATTAGTCTGCGTCAACCTGCGTGAGGACTGTGTCTCCAATGGTGCTGTCTCCCTGCTCTTCCCTCTGCGTTGTCTCTCAAATGCCCTGCGTCACCTCCTCCTCAGTCACTGATTGTTGTTGATGCCCTCCTCTTCCTTCACCCTACAACTCTCCCTCTGAAATCGAACTCCTCCTCCTTGAGAATCGATTTCCCTTGGGGTAATGAGTATTTGCCTGGTGTATCTCCAAATGACTCTCAAGTCTTCTCTTATACTTTTCCTGTTGATGAATCAACGGTCGAGATTAAGTCTCTAATCAACAACTAGGATTAAAACAGACTTGATCCTCGTCTCCTAGAAGCTTCTCACACATATCTTTATTAATACCCATAAATATTTTTAAGGAACCCATTAAAAATATTAATTATTTTAATAACTACTCATCCTAGTGGAAATTCTCCAAACGATTTATAGGTCTTGGAGATCTCATGTGTTCTAGCCCCTCCACAAAATTTTGGAGCTAGAGCACATCTCATGCTACCCAAAATCAACATAGACGTCGTCAATGAATCAATTCCTCGATGATTCGCAAGGGAGGTAGACCTTCTTTCATCCCCAAAAACGGCGCCAAAATGTTACCTCTCAAACTAGCAAGGGACCTAAGGGGAATCCCTAAAGGGAAATTGCTAGGTCAGGGGCAACAAATGGAGTCTTAGCCCACTATCACCTCAGCTAAGGCTCCCTTCTATTTACAGACTTTCACCGATGGGAGGAGACCCAATGTGTATGGAGTCACTAATGTGTAACAAGTCAATGGATATGAGTGACCTAGACCCTTTCTGAGAAGGTTTTTAAGAATGGGTTTGCTTTCTTTCTAAGCAAGGTGCTATGTGCTTCTAAGGAAAGGAGGAGGATTTAGCGGTTAGGTGTATGAGAATAGACTTTGAAAAGGAATTTCCCAAATCTTAGATCCTTGTTAAAGTTGGTATTCTGGATGGTTCTTGAAGAATAGTCCTTTGAAGGAATCAGACCACACGGGGCCAAGTGTTCCCAGTCTAGGGTATGAGGGAAGTATGAAATAATCAATGATTTCTTACCCTAGACAAGGTGGCAAGGATCAAAGAAAGTATTTGACTGAATGATGTTTTGACCCTTGGAAGTGCTAGCCTTGGGGATGGCAGGACAAGTTTTGGTCCCGGGGCTAGGGCTTGGCTTTTCTCCCAACTCCACCATTGAAATGTCTTTAAATGTGGAGGAGGGCTAGATGAGAGGCCAGTGCAGGAGACCTTAGGAGATCAAACATTTTCAGTGGCTAAATTGCTAGGAAATTGATGCCCTAGGCACCCCAATGTGGCTAGACTTGGAAGAAGATGAAAGAGTATGAGTTTTGGTGACCACACTTGGTATATTAGTGCCTTAGTACTTGGGAGACTGGAGTCTATGTTGATTATGTGTAAGATTTCTTGGTTTCCGGTCAAGGAGGCCTCAAAATTATTCACAAACCCTCTAGGTCAAGTGAAAGCAATCTTGCAGCTTTTATACTTCAAATGCACAAGAGGAATGGCTTGTCAAGGTCAAATTTTACCTCTAGGAGATTTTGCTCATACTACAAGGGCCAATGCATGGAGAGAACGTTATGATAGAGACAATCCCACAATATTAAGCAACAATTTGCATGCAACAATTAGCCTTAAAACAACGAAAATCCCATCCAACATATATGACAAAGTAACAAGAATAGCATCAACAATTTCGTACTTATAGTGCAGTAGAGTATATCCAACCATTCACAAATGACAATAACGAAGCTCCAAGAGAAGATAAACCAATAACCATACATCAAAATTCATCCATAAATGCTCCAATTCATCCTCCAGCAAAAAGTGCGAAATTCTCTAAAGAAGAGAGAGATCCAATCCAAAGTGATGATGAGAAATGATCTCACCTCACTTGTATTTATACACATCTAAGGAGTTTGAATTAGCCTCCTTGGCCTACATAAGCCCCAAAAATAAAATAATGTGCTAATAATACAACATTTTGGTGACAAGCCCACCAAACTAGCTCACAAATGAAAAATTAAGCCTCTCAAGAGGACAAATAATAATCTATGCATGTCGTCGAGCCCTCTAAGAGGCCTAATGAGGTCCATGGGTGCCACAATGAAGAATAGGACCCTCAAACACAGTGAACAGGGGTTGGCCCCTTGTAATAACTTGTGGTGCTCTAAATGACTGTGAGGGCACACAAGTGTCCTCATGGGTCTCCAAATAAATCGAAAATGCCTATACATTGCCCCCAAGGGCTAGGATGATAATTTGGGAGATGCCACATCATCGTACAAGTCCTAGATCATCTGCCAAATCTATGGTGTAGATTTGGGGCCAGTTGGGCATGATGGATCAGGTGCATCCTCCTCATCCAATAAGTGAACCACAATCACTCTCTGAATGGTTGTGGGGATCCATGAAGTACAATCTGTTGTTGTGGAGGCCTATGACTCTCAACGCACACCCTATATGTGCCAATGTATCCCTCTGGAGGATTAGGACCCCGTATGGGGAGACCAAACTCCAAATGGAAACCATCTGCAATCCTGCATAAGATCCAATGTGTCCTGTAGGCTTCCAGTACAACAAGTCATTAGAGAAACAAAGTAAATAAGCTTACCTAATCATGGACCACAGGTGGGGACTTCATAATGGCCTGCCTTTCCATAATGGGATTCGGGATGTGCCAATGTCTCCTAAACTCCTAATGGGATTTACCAAGTATCCTATTAGGTGGTCTCTACTTCTAAAGGGGGTAATATAGTCAAGGTACATCCTTCAAAAGGTGGTGACATGTGACAAATAGGTGAATTGAGTAGGGGATGAGAAGGAGCAACCTTGGGTCACATGCTGGGGTATAAGGGTAGCTAATAAGAGGGAAGCCCACACTTGGGTTTATAATGTGTTGGAGGGAGAAATCGTGGTACATGAGGTGCCCCGGCCTCGGTTTTTCCACCGTTCTTTATATGCCTTTTGCCTTTTTATAATTTTCTTTGATTAACTGCTTGGGGCTCGAGGGGTTAGAGCATGATGTATAAGATATGGCAGTGCATTCGCCCTTTTAAGATGGGGCGGTTCATCACCCACTAGGGGTTGGGACAATCATGGGTTCCTATATGATGAGGGAGGTTCACAGAACTTGTTGGAACCAGGTTGATGGCCATGATGATGGGGTAGAGTTTCATGTAATGGCTTTTGCCCACATGCTAAATGTTTCGTCCCGACCATCTTTTGCATTTTGCGGTACTTTTTCTGTTGAATGTGGCCATGTATACTTTTAACTTTCTTTTTAGCTGCATCAACCTCCGGGCTTCATTCCGGACTGTGACCCAAGGTGTGGGCAAGGGGAAGGGGTGAGCTGACCCTATGTGGACCCAATGGAGGAATGTGGACCCAATTGGGAGAAACAATGGATGGGGTAATAATGAATGGAAGGGGGGTAATAAGAGCGGATAAGGGAGCGGGACCACGCAACCAAAATCGGGGTTTCCCATGAAATACCATCCCTGAAACCAAGTAGTCAGTAAAATAGATTCCACGGGACTAGAATCCAAGGTTAAGTCCTAAAAGGGGTCTAGGGGACAGAAGCACAGACCTAGCCCATTCTATCCGCTGAATACCCCCATTAAACCATGCCCAGAAGTGTCCATGATAAGCAAACTACAAAACTCAATTTCAAAATGACAAGGCCTACCTTTAGATTCAGGAGGCCCACCTTCAAACATGCGATCATGATAGATGGGCAAGGACCCACATGGCTGGGCTCAAGTGGTGGAGAAATGGCACAATGAGCTAGCTGATGGCTACAAGGGGCTGTTGGCTGCCAGTTGAGGATCATCTTAGAGAAAATAATTCTCCTAGGGATATTACCCACAAAATGGTGGGTAACATGTAGTCTTTCTTCAAAGGTATCAATAGTGATACCTTTCTTTCATCCTTCAAAAACTGAGCATGAAATAGATACCATTCTTCTAAATATGTAATGCAGAGATACATCTAGCTTCTGAACAATATCATCATACTTTAATCTTTTGATATACGAGTAAGGTCACACAATTTTCACATGTGGTTGAGCCAATGCCATTTCTCCTTGCCATAATTTTTATGCCACACATTAACAATATCGAACATTATAAGGTGGAGGGACACCTTCAAAATTTACGGTTGTCCTTAAAGATTCCTCACAGTCACATGACTGACTAACTTGTTTCAGTAAAGTTCATGCCAACAAATATTAGTGCTTGGCAATCTACTTCAACAATCTTTCTTTGGAAACATTTTCAAGTGTTCAATACATCTTATAATAGAACGAAGAATACGAGATTTTGTACCTTCAGCACTTTATCAGCCAAGGTCATACTTGAATTCATTATTGCAACTGTCCTTCATATAATGCATACGATTTCAGGACATTAACATTTTTTTGAACAACTCAAAGGGATATTATGATGGAAGTCTTTTGATAGAGCTCCAAGAGATCATACAAGAATACCTTCCACAGTAAGATAGATTTGTGGCTTATCTTTCAACCTTTCTTTATCTGCATCCTCCGAAGAGATACTCAACTCAACCTTCCTTTTACTTCAGATCATATTCAGCCTTTTGTAACTAGAGATATTTCAGATTTCTGTAGCAGACTTTTAAGGTCTTTTCGATAGATGGTACAGAGACACAGAGCCATCCCTTATTCACATTTGCAAAACAAACTTTGACATATCTTTACAAATTAGTTATGTCATACTTCACATAAGTCACATTTTTCTTGCGACTTTGTTTTGCCAGAATTCAAATCCTTTTAAAAATATTAATATAGCTTTGATCTCTTGTATAACTTATCACTGAACTTGTAGGAGAAGGCATTCTTCCTTTATGACTCATGTAGGACATCAGATACCTCTGGTTCAATGTTGCTCACATTTTCCAGTACACGAGTGGCTCACATGCTGTAAATTTTGAAGTGTGTATGTATATGAAGTCTTTTCATCCTTTAGGGAGTACAGAGATCAGCCCTTGTTTTAACAAGTTAAGGATCAAAAGCAGACTTTCTACTTGGCCTTCATTGATAGGTGTTAATTTTAGGCAACAATGGTATGTTCTATGATTTAGAGCAAGTTTACTTCAATTTCTTTATTAGCCCAATATCAATATCCAGATTAGCAATCACATCAACATGAGAGTAAAATGTAGATAGAACATAAACATAAGCAGTAGTAGACAAGCCAAGACAAGAGGACACAAGATGTGGCACCAGCCAGGGACAAACCCCAATGTGGGGAAACCCTTGATCAATTCTTCTAAGTTCTTATATTCTTCAATAGTTCTGCAAAGAGAAATAGTACAATTTACAAATCTAATAATTTATGACAGCAGCAAAAGAGCCCTAACCAAAAAAGTCAATGCTACTCAACAAGGCAGATTTGACCCTCAATAAATTGGTCAACTTCAGTCAACTTCAGCCTCCAAACAACAAGATGAATCAGTCCTCAAAACAACCCAAAATCAGCCCAGTCAAATCAAGTCAAACAGCCAACCTACGGTCAGCCCTAGCTGTAGTCAACACTGGTCAAAGTCAACATTTTGCCTCGATTTTTGTGCCCATAAATATGGCCTGCCCAAACAAAGATAGCCCCTACAAAAACGCAGTCAAAAGAGGTCAACGCTTGGTCAAACTATCCAAAAATTTGGTCTCCTGAAATTTCGGCCCCTGAAATTTCGCTCTCCTGAAATTTTGGCATCCTGAAATTTCGCTCTCCTGAAATTTTGGCATCCTGAAATTTTGCTCTCCTGAAATTTCAGACATCTGGAGAGAGAGAGGCCTAGAAATCTGTACCCAATCAATGAAGAGAGAGAGAGAGAGAAGTGTGAAGATGAGTGTGTCCAAATGAGGCTAAGGCATCATGTATTTATAGCAAATGTTCAGGATGAATAGACGTGACTGTTGGGCTTCTAAGCCTACATAAGTTTGTTGGCTGACCTTGACAATTTGTCCAGAATCAAAATAAATTCATAACTTCATTTGTAGATGTCGAAATCGGATGATCTTTAGATCAATTCTGCACCTCTTGGAGAGAGGAATCCAAGAAAAATATTAGTTGTTATAAATAAGATGACCCATGTGGAGTTTGACCCTAGTTTCCAATTTGAACACTACCTCTCAACTAGGGCGAACTCCATTCGCTAATCCATCTGCCAATCTGTACTATCTCTGCCATCAATGCACTGCTTTACACTACTCTTCTCTGCTGAACTATGAAGAAGAAGAAGTGGTCGAGAATGTACCACACCATTCTCTACTGACTCGAAGTCAGTCCCAATCAAAGGAGAGTGTGTCATACCACTCTTACTGACCTGAAGTCAATTCCAATCAAAAGAGCGTCTCATACCACTCTTACTGACCCGAAGTCAGTTCCAATTGATCCCAGATTAATATCATTCATCGTAGCATAGGGAGTACAGTAGTACACGATGCGTCCATCGGTAGTACTATGGTCCCTATCCTCATTTTCCTACTCATTGGCCAAATGAGAGGTACTTCCCATAAGTCCCAGACTGCATGGGTAGGATGTCTCAGCAGGAGAAGGATGAACCATTCATCCTGCCTACATGTCACCAAGGGGTATTGCAGGGGAAGGCTGAACCACTCACCCTATTGTTGCTCATCGCTCCAAGAAGCACCCCAAGCCCCCCAGAGCTCCCAGAGCTCAATGTCCATCTCATACAGGACCCTCATAAGAGGATCTCTCCACAAATCCAAGTCTTTCTCGGAAGGCCAAGAACTTAACCTTCCCCAGGGACTTTGTCAAAATATCGGTGACTTGCTCATCAGTCCCAATGTGATGGAGCCTTATTGCTCCTCATTGTACCATATCCCAGATAAAGTGGTACCTTATATCTATATGCTTGGAGAGATCATGAAACATGGGATTCTCTGATAATCGGATCCCACTCTGGTTGTTGCAGAGGATCACGGTGGTATCCAGCACATGTCCAAACAGCTCACTGAAGAGCTTCCTCAACCAGACAACTTCACAGGAGGCCATACTAGCAGCTATGTATTCGACTTCGACGATGCTCAAGGCAACCGATTTCTGCTTCCTTCTCATCCAGGATATCAAAGCAAAACCCAAAGAAAAACAGCGTCCAGAAGTGCTCTTGCAATCCACCACACTGCCAGCCCAATCAGCATTAGAATAACCATGCAACCTCACATCTCCGGCAATGTATCTTAGTCCATGAGTGATTGTGCCCCGAAGATATCTCAGAAGATTCTTGGCACCAATCCAATGTATATGATAAGGCTCAACCCTATATTGGCTCAATGTGTTAACTGCAAAACATATGTCCAAACGGGAGATCACCAAGAACATCAGTGCTCCTATGAGTTGACGATACTCAGAAGCATTTCCCAATTCAAGTCCAATAGCACTAACACATAACTTATTAAAGTTAAGTTCCATCGGAGTAATCACAGGCTTGCAGTTCACCATCCCAAATCTTTCCAATATCTTCACAACATATTTTCCTTGAGAGAGATAAATTTCACCTGGCTATTGCCAGACCTCCAACCCTAGGAAATAGTGCCTCAGTCCTAGGTCTTTCATCTCAGATTCAGAAGCCAACTCACTCTGACATTTGTGAATGAGAGGGTCTGCACTTCCATCAGCTCCATGTTTGATTTTTTAGAGCCACTTAGAGGTGACAACCGATTTGTCCTAGGGTCTAGGGACCACATCCCAAACATCATTCTTCATAATTGACTCATATTCTTCATTCATAGCATCCTTCCATACGTGATGCTTCATGCCTTCTTCAAATGATGAAGGCTCATTTTGAATGATAGTGCTCATGGCGATCAAATATCCTTGATACCTGTTCGGCTTCTTGCTTTCACGGAAAGTCCCCCTTGGTGCAATGTATCTCTCGGCATCTTCGAGAGTCTCCCTAAGCCATGAGGGTCTCCTTTTGGAGGAGGATGGTTCATGAGGAGGAGGATCAATAAAATCCATAGGTTCATCAACATCAGTCATCATTTCGCCTTCTTTTACACCCTAATTTCCGATGCCAGCTTCTTTGTCCTTCCTTAGGATAGCAAGGTTCTTGATCTTCCTGAGGGCCATATCTTCGTCAAAGGTGACATCATGACTTATCTCAACTTCCTTTTGACCAGCCACATAAATTCTATATCCCTTAAAATCTTCACTATAGCCCACAAAGATTCATTTCTTCCCAAATGCACCCAATTTGCTTCTTTTCTCTTTCAGCACATGAAAATATACGGGACTTCCAAAATTCTAAAATGAGAGACATCGGGTTTCTTACCAGTGAACATTTCTTCGGGAGTCTTGGAGTCTAATGCTTGATGAGGGCATCGGTTTTGAACATACACGGCAATATTTCCAGCTTCAGCCCATAGGAACTTCGAAAGGCCTTGATCATGAAGCATGGCACGAACTGCTTCTATAATAGAGCGATTCTTCCTTTCAGCCACAGCATTTTTCTCAGGAGTGTATGGCGTTGTAGACTCCCTTTAATGCCAGCTTCTCTGCAATAACATTGGAATTCATTGGATTTGTACTCGGTCCCATTATCAGTCCTCATACCTTGATTTTCTTCTCGGATTGGTTTTCGATCAAGGCTTTGAAGTGTCAAAACCAAGAAAACACTTCATCCTTCTTCTTCAAGAAGTAGATCCAGGTCTTGCGAGAATGATCATCCATAAAGGTGAGGTAATATAAGTATCCTTCCAAAGAATTTATGGGCATCATACTAGATATGTTGGAGTGGATCAATTGCAATATATCTGTGGTCTTGCTATTACTTGAGGGGAATGGTCCCCTTGTAAGTTTTCTTTCGGCACATCCCAGACATACACCTTCATGCTCTACTTTGAACTCACACATACCTATCACTATTTGTCTCACATCGAGCAGGGCCTCATAATGAAAATGTGCAAACCTCCAGTGCCATGGTTCAAATTGTAGAGATGGGTCACAAGACATGGCTCCCAATGGACTTCCTCCAACTTGATCCAAAGTGTCAACCCTGAACCCAAGAGTAAAAGCATCTTTAAAATTTCTTTTCCAAACACGTACCTTTCCCTGGATGAATGCCACCTTGAATCCTTTGTCCTCCTGGCTGAAATGGACACCATGTTCTTCTTGAGATCAGGTACATATAGTATTTCTTGCAAATGAATAGTGTCACCTTGATTCAATTGAAGGGTAACATTCCCTACTCCCTTCACGGGATAGGTGGCATCGTCTCCAAGGACGATTTCCAAGTTTGTCTCCTTTTCTATCAGATTAGAGAGGGCTTCCTTATATTCGGTGAAGTGCCTTGAGGCACCACTATCAATCAGCCAATTTCCCAAAGTGTCCGGAGGAGAGGCAGTGGAGAGGGCCGATATAAGATAGTACTCTTTTTGCTTATTGTTAACAACATTGGATTCTTCAAACCTGGAGTTCCTTGATGTCCCGCATTCCTTTTTCCTTTGCCATTGGACTTGCCATTCCTTTGATCGTTGTTGTTGAAGTTGCCCCTGGAATGATTGTGATCGTCATCATGCGATGTGTCCCTTCTATTTGAAGACTCCTTGCATAGTGGCCAAACTTATTGCAAACAAAGCATCTTCCCTTCCTTCCATTTTTGAATAATGGTCTTCCGTGACTTTGCTTCTTTGAACCTGCATTGTTCTTCCTCTTAGCATGAGCGGAAAATGCAGTGGGTTGCTTCTATTAGAAGGCATTTCTTGCTCCACCATTCTTGTTTCTTCTTGAATGCATCTTGACATCAATTCTTCGAACTCTGGAATTCGATCATTGTTGAGTATGGTGGTTCTAAATACATACCACTCAAGTGGGAGTCCTTCAAGGGTGGTGAGAGTAAGTTCCAAATTAGGAATGACCTCTCCAATCGAGAGTAGATCATTCTTGATCTCAGTAATCCTCAAGGAATAGGATTGAATGTCCTCGTCCTTGCCCTTCTTAATATCCTTCAACTTAATCTTGAGAAATAGAATTTGATTAGCATTACTAACCTTGAACATGCCGACCAACCTGTCGTAGATCTCCTTGGAGTTCTTCAATTCGGAGATATAGGCCATCAGATGCTTGTCAATGGAATCCCTGATAATCTTCTTCGCTTTGACTTTAGCCCTATTGTACTTGGTCTTAGCAGCAGTCGGTGCATTTGAAGGAGGCTCAGGGATTTTACCCTGCACATAATCCAAGGTCAAATCAAGAGACATCTTCCATCCATGATAGTCAGATTTATCATGGAGCTTGTCTTCGGCTGGGAAGTAGGATGAGGAACCCATTGAGCCTTTTGTCCTTGTCCAACTATCTTTGGCGATTGCTCTTTCATTCTTGCTTGGGCTTTGTCTTCACCTCAGCTCTGATACCATGTTAATTTCAGGCAACAATGGTATGTTCTATGCTTTAGAGAAATTTTACTTCAATTTCTTTATTAGCCCAATATCAATATCCAGATTAGCAATCACATCAACATGATACTAAAATGCAAATAGAACATAAACATAAACAATAGAAGACAAACCAAGACAAGAGGACACGCGATGTGGCACCAGCCAAGGACAAACCCCAATGTGGGGAAACCCTTGATCAATTCTTCTTATATTCTTCAATAGTTCAGCGGAGAGAGATAGTACAATTTACAAATCTGATAATTTATGACAACAGCAAAAGAGCCCTAACTAGAAAAGTCAACACTAGTCAACAGGGTAGATTTGACCCTCAACAAATTGGTCAACTTCAGTCGACTTCGGCCTCCAAACAACAAGATGAATCAGCGCTCAAAACAACCCAAAATAAGCCTAGTCAAATCTAGTCAAACAGCCAACCTGTGGTCAACCCTAGATGCAGTCAACGCTGGTCAAAGTCAACATTTGGCCTCAATTTCTGTGCCCAGAAATGCGGCCTACCCAAACAGAGATAGCCCCCACAAAAACGCAGTCAAAGGATGTCAACGCATGCTGGTCAACGCTTGGTCAAACTGTCCAGAAATTTGGTCTCCTGAAATTTCGGCCTCCTGAAATTTTGCTCTCCTAGAATTTTGGCCTCCTGAAATTTCAGCTGCCTGGAGAGAGTGAGGCCTAGAAATCCATACCCAATCAATGAGGAGAGAGAGAGAGAAGTGTGAAGATGAGTGTGTCCAAATGAGGCTAAGGCATCATATATTTATAGCAAATGTTGAGGATGAATAGACGTTATTGTTGGGCTTCTGAGCCTACATAAGTTTGCTGGCCGACCTTGACAATTTGTCCATAATCAAAATAAATTCATAACTTCATTTGTACATGTCGGAATCGCATGATCTTTAGATCAATCCTACACCTCTCAAAGAGAGGAATCCAAGAAAAATATCAGTTGTCATAAATAAGATGACCCATGTGGAGTTTCGCACTAGTTGCCAATTTTAACAACAAGGCTATAGGAGTCTAGGTATGTTGTCAAAGAAACTTTGAATGAAGACGATAATAATACATACCTTACACTTCAACAAGAAATCCAGCATAATACCTTATCAACCGTGAGAGAGAGATGCTTCTTCCTTTTTCAACAAAGGATATTGACAAGAATATTGGCAAACATCTCCTCTCCTAAGATTTCAAAATAATCCTTTCAACGAAATCACTGTAGGTGATGGCACATACCTCATGTTCCAAGCAACGAATGACTTCGCTGGCTCTTTATGTATATCTGCACTTTCTATCTCATAATTGAATGGAAACAACTTTACACAAAGGTACATAGACGTTTCAAATTTGAGTGACATAGATCAGGGTTTCTTTAGAATTTGATCTTCCATCAAAAGCCTTTTGATCTCCTGAGGATTCTCGGCCCCCAAACAGGTCTCCCAGTTATTTTGGACTAATGTCCCCAGAAAAACCCAATGTGGGAAAACTGGTGTAGAAAGGGAGGATTTTATTATTCAGCAATTTTCTAGTACAACAGGGTGCCAAACTAGCTTACCCACAGATAAACAAATTTCTAGCACTTCTTCTAAACCCAGCATAGGCCCTACTGACCTTTGCGTCAGCCTGAAACCCTCTGCATCAGCTTGAAACCCTCTGCATCAACCTACTGAAGCTTTACGCGGTCTCTAGCCTTCTACATCACTTCTGCAGCCTCTGCGTGGATGATGCAGGCCCTTCTGGCTCTACGCAGTCTCTGCTGCCTCCGTGTGACTTCCAATGCTCTGCGTCTGCCTATACTCTGATCTCCCATCTCTCTATTCTGTACTTGTTGCCTCCTGACTACTCTCTAGACCACTGGTTCAATTTCTCAGCAAACCCCACTCTAGAAATTGAACTGACTGGTCTCCCTCAGTGTGTTCTCCAAGTGACCCTCAAGCCTCCTCTTATACTTTCCTCGTTGACAAATCAACGGCCGAGATTAAGTCCCTAATCAACGGCTAAGATTAGATCTGGCTTGATCCATGTCTTTTGGACCATTCTAACACAGTTTCATATTAATACACATTAATATTTTATTTTCCCTAAGTTTAGACTTAGGGTCTCCATTAAAAATATTAATTATTTTAATATCTCCTGAACTGTTTAGAATCTGCCCAAATCCTTTCTAGGTATTGGAGATCTCATGTGCCCCAACCTCTCCACCAAATTTCGTGGCTAGAGCACATCCAATGCTACCCCAAATCAACACTCCTTCTTAGCAAGGACTGTGCTCTAGTAATACTTCTCACTGAGTATTACCCTAATCATCCGGCATCGGTCCCTGTGCTGAAGTTAAGCCTCCTTGCCCAACATCCTCTGCGTTGTTGCATCCTGTATTGCTGCCCATGACTCTGCTACTGCCACTGCTGCATCTGTACGACAGCTCCCTCTGCATCCGTGTTGCTATTGGTCCTTTCTCCCAACACTTCATCCACACTGCAACTCCCTCTGCATCTGTGTTGTTGCTGGTCCTTTCTCCCAACACTTCATCTGCACTGCAACTCCCTCTTCATTCGTGATGCTTAACACACTACTTCTGAAAGGGGTTCTTTACCATCCCCATCTTTTCCCTAAAGTAGTCAAATTTTGATTTTCCAAGGGCCTTGGTGAGGATATCTACCACTTGTTCCCCTGTAGGAGTGTAGCTCAATTGTACAGCTCCTCGTTGGACACAATATCTGACAAAGTGGCACCGGATATCAATATGCTTCGACCTATCATGGAATACTGGATTCTCAGAGAGTTTGATGCAACTCTGATTATCACACATGATCCTGGTCGCCTCCATATTCTTCTGAATAGGTTTACCAGTAGTTTTCTAAGACATATGGCCTCACACGAAGTTGTGCTTGCTGCCATATATTCTGCCTCAGATGAGCTCAGAGCCACAAACTTTTGTTTGCTACTGCACCAAGAGGTCATTCCTGATCCAATGCTGAAACAGTACCCAGAGGTACTTTTCTGATCCACTGAACTTCCTGCCCAATCTGCATCACTAAATCCACTCAACCTGATATCCTTCCCCTTGGTGTATAAGAGCCCATAATCAATTGTTCCCTGTAAATACCTAAGAACATGTTTGGCTACTTCCTAGTGAGCCCTCTTTGGTTCCACCACGAACTGACTTAGGGTGTTGACAGCGTAGCAAATATCTGGCCTGGTATTGACTAGATACATCAGGGACCCTATGAGCTTTCGGTATAGGGTGGGATCGACATCCTTGTCTTTTGATGCATCAATCTTTTTCCAGTTGGTGATAATTGGTGTAGCCATAGGTCTACAGTCTCCCATCCCGAACCTTTTCAGGACTTTTGTAACATACCTCCCTTGCCCAAGGAAGATTTCTCCTTTCTGCTGCCAAATTTCCAACCCTAGGAAATAGTGCATTTGTCCTAGATCCTTCATATCGAACTCTATGGCTAGATTCTTCTTGCAGTCCTCAATGAGTCTGGATGACCCTGTCAGGAAGAGATCATCCACATGTAATACAAAGTTAAGTGGTTCATTCTCTACGACTAGATAGTAGAGATTCAAATCCGCGTCACTCTTAACAAACCCCATCTTCTGCAAGTAGCCATCTATTCGACCATACCAGGTTCTCGGTGCCTGCTTCAACCCATACAAGGCTTTCTTCAATCTGCATACATAAGACTTCTTCTCATGAGTTTCAAAGCCCTTTGGTCGTTCAATGTATCTCTTCTTTTATTACCCCGTTCAGAAATGTCGTCTTAACATCCATCTGATAGATCTCCCATCCCATCTGGGCTGCAAGAGATATCACGGTCCTAATAGATGTATACCTGGCTACCGGGGCGAAGTTTTCCTCATATTCAATCCCTTCCTTTTCAACATACCCCTTAGCCATAAACCTGGCCTTGTATTTTTCAACACTGTCGTCTACAACATATTTGATCTTGTAGATCCATCTTGAACCTACCACAAATCTGTCTTGAGGCCTTGACACCATCTCCTAGACATCGTTTACCATTATGGAGTTATACTCCTCCACCATCGCATCTAGCCAGACCTAATGTTGCGTTGCCTCCTTGAAGCCTACAGGCTCTCCATCCTGAACTACTAAAGCTTGATACCTGTCTCGTTGTTTTCGCTCTCTTTTATTGTTCCTTGGCTCTCCGATGAAGTTCTCTACATCACGCAGAATCTGACGAAGTTCCCTTCTGGTTCTTGCTCTGCCAGTAGGTTCTTTTGTTCGCTCGTCCTTCTCATCCTGAGAATCTTACTTATCTGAGGAAGAATTCTTCACTTCCGTTGGTTGATGAGGCATGACCAACGGATCCTCTTTCGACTGCTCCTCGGAAGGCATTTCACGAGATCTTCTGAAAGCTCTGTCCTCCATGAACTTTACATCTCGTCATACTACTACCTTCCTGCTCCCTGGAAGATAGATTCTGTATGCCTTAGCGTTCTCGCTATATCCTACCAGATACCCCTTTTCTGCAGTCTGATCCAGCTTCTTCCTCTTTTCTTCGGGTATGCGACAATATGCTAAACTCCCAAATATCCTGAAATGACCGACTTCAGGGGTCTTCCCAGTGAAGACTTTCTCGAGTAATCTTGCCCAATGCCCGATGAGGAGTCTTGTTCTGATGTTGATCTGAAAGTTCATCTTCTCTTCCCGATACTCTGAGAAACACTCCCTGGTTCCCGTCATATGTCACGAGGCTCCACTGTCTATATACCATACTTTTGATGATGCAGCACTAGTCATGCATGCCACTTCTTCTTCCAACCTGGAAGCCAACAAAGAGAAATCGAAATCTCTCTCTCTTGTGCAATCTTCTGAAAATCTATGTGAGTCCCCTGAGTTGGATGCCTCTGCATCATGGTCTCGACCCATAACTGATTTTCCCTTTCTGTCTCTGATTACTTGCTCTGATACCATGTGAAAATTATATAACTGCAGCAATTGATTTACTTTTCCTACTTATTTCATCATAAGTTATTCATGAAATTACTTCAGCAAACATTAAAATAAATACGGTTGCAGATATCACATCGTAATACAGAAACAAACATATGCACACATTGACACAGTTATTTTGGACTAATGTCCCCGAAAAAACCCAATGTGGGAAAATCGGTGCAGCAAGGGAGGATTTTATTATTCAGCAATTTTCTAGTACAACAGGGTGCCAAATTGGCTTACCCACAGATAGACAAATTTCTAGCACTTCTTCTAAACACAGCGTAGGCCCTACTGACCTCTGCGTCAGTGTGAAACCCTCTGCGTCAGCATGAAACCCTCTGTGTCAACCTACTGAAGCTCTGCGCAGCCTCTCTGACCTTTTGCGTCACTTCTGTTGCCTCTGTGTGGATGACGCAGGCCCTTCTGGCTTTGCGCAGTGTCTTCTGCCTCTGCGTGGCTTCCTCTGCTCTGCCTCTGCCTCTTCTGCCTCTTCTCTGATCTCCCATCTCTCTGTTCCGTACTTGCTACCTCCTCACTGCTCTCCAAACCATTGGTTCAATTTCTCAGCAAACCCCGCTCCAGAAATTGAACTGATTAGTCTCCCTCAGTGTGTTCTCCAAGTGACCCTCAAGCCTCCTCTTATACTTTCTTCGTTGACAAATCAAGTCCCTAATCAACGGCTAAGATTAGATCTGGCTTGATCCATGTCTTTTGGACCATTCTAACACAGTTTCATATTAATACACATTTATATTTTATTTTCCCTAAGTTTAGACTTAGGGTCTCCATTAAAAATATTAATTATTTTAATATCTCCTGAACTGTTTAGAATCTTCCCAAATCCTTTCGTGGCTATAGCACATCCGATGCTACCACAAATCAACATCTCTCTATGTGTTTTCCAAATGACCCTCAAGTCCTTTCTTATATCTTTTTGTTGAAAAACCAACGGCCTAGATTAAAACATAATCAAAGGCTCATATCGATTTGACTTGATCCATGGCTTTTTCTAGAAGTTTCACCCCTGATTAGATTAATGCCCATTAATATTTTAATTTTCCTTAGTTTAGACTTAGGAACCCCATTAAAAATATTAATTATTTTAATAAAATCACTTTTGGGTGGAATTTCCCAAAACACGTTTTGGGTTCTTTGAAATGCCAGTGTCCAAGCCTACCTGCAAAATTTGAGGCTTAGGGCACATTCGGTGCTACCCCAAATCAACACTCCCTCTTAGCGAGGAATGTGCTCTAGCAATACACTACCTCTCTGCATACTGCTCTTACTCTAAAGCATCGTCTTTGCATTGCTGATGTCTGACGTACTATCCACCAACCACTGCGATGTTGTTGCCACTGTATTGTTGCCTTTGACACTGCCATCACCAATGCTACATCTGTACTGCATCTCCCTCTCAAATGCTGCATTTGCTATGTTGCTAGCACTGCCATTGCTAGCGCTACACCTGTACTACAATTCAGTTGCTGAGAGAAGCAACTCAAAACACCCAAGACTAGACAAGTATCCAGTGGCTACTCCTCGGTGCTGACATCCTGACTACTGCTAGTCCCATGCTGCCTCTGAAGCCACTGTGTTGTTGAAGCTCTGCATTGTGCCTCCTTGCACTGTTGCCTCTCTACTCTGCGCTGCTCAGTCTCTGGCTCTCCTAGCCACTCCATCCGTCGAATCAACACTCCATGGCACCAACTGAAACTCCACCATCTGGCTACTCTTGGTCATGGGCTCCCGTAGCAAGGTGTCGATCCAAGAGGTGGGCTCCTCAAAGATCCTGCCCATCTGCAATCCTCCCAACTACAGCTCTATATCATCCCACCTCCCTCCTGGAGGTATGTTGGCTGTCATGGCAAACTCCTCCTTGTCAATCATTGCGGCTGCAACCTTCGGATCAGGCTCCTCATCCTTGTCCTTCTTTTTCAAAGAACACTGGGATGCATAGTGGCCCACCTTGCCACATCTAAAGCACTTCACCTTGGAGACGTCCTTATTAAGGCTTTGTTGCCCCGGCTATCCCTTCGATGCAAGGGTTGTGTTATCCTCTTCCTCCACTTCAACCCACTATTGTTGTTGCTCCCGTCAAGTTTTACCTTGAGCGGGTCTCTCCTCCGCTCTTCTTGGTTTAGAGCTGCCCACATCTCGTCCCAATTTGGCAATGTTGCCCTGCCCAAGGTACTCTGGACAAAGATCTACCAATCATCTGAGACAAATTTCAGAGCCAGTCTCACTAACTCTGAGTCTTGAGGTGTCCCGCAACTGACAGCTCATCACAGGTCTCCTTCAATTTCATGAGGAACGGATCCACACGTTCTCCCTTCTGCATCTGAGCAGATCTCAGCTTCTGCTCTAACTACATCTTTCATTGCTCGGAAGTCCCCTAATATAATGTGGCCAAGGCATCCCGCATCTCCTTAGCAATCCCTTTGCTTGCAAAGTGGCACACCATGTGATCCTTGACCCCGTCCAGGATCATCCTCTTCGCCTTAGCCATCTCAGCTTTTTACTTTTTCAGTTGATCTGCATCCGCAGGTTCAACCACCACATTATCAACGTACATCTTGAGGGCATGCTCATCAAACAGGAAGGTCATCCTAGCCTTCTAGATGGCATGGTTGGAAGCCCCGTCCAACCTATCCTAATCCCTCAAACCACTAGTTTCCATCTCCTCCGAAAATTGTCGAACAACTCCCTCTTTCTCCCTGTTGTCGCACAGATTGACACGACAACGCTCAGACCGAGGGCTGTCACCCTGATCCCCGATCTCTCCGTTTAAGCCTGTCTCCCGCGGGTAAGGGGGGTAGACCCTATGGGATAATGAGTGACCAACTAGGGACCAGTTGGGCTGGGAGACACGAAAGGAAACAAGCACTAAATTGATTTTATTAACTTAAAAGATCAGTGCCTTATGAAATAAATGATTAAACGATTATTTATCATATGCTGCAAAAATATAAACTCATGTAAAACAATCATTTATCATCAAATAACCCGAGCGATGTAAGATATTCAACAAATGCACAACGCCTTAACGATGATCCAGCAATTAAACTTCAAGAAAAAATAAATGCTTTAAATGATCATAAAATTCAAACGCTGACCACCTACCACTTTCATATAGCTAACTTATAAATAAACATTTAAATGCATTTAGCTATAGAGAAATGGAACATAAATACCACAAAAAACTCCAAAAAGGAATTTTCGAAATAAGCTTTTTCAAAATATTTTTTAATTTTTATATATTTTTTTATAAAATTTTAAGTCAAAACTAAAATCCTAAAAAAAAATTAATCTAATCTAAACTAAAGCTTAAAAAGAAAATTTTTAACTTTTTATGATTTTTTTTTTTTTTTTTAATGTTTTTTATGATATAAAATTCTAGAACTTAAAATTTAACCTAAGCAAAACTAAAAAAGAAATAAATCTAAAACCAAAGCAAAACTAAAACCTAAGTTAAATGAACTCAAAAGTCTAATTCTAAAAACTAAGATCTAACTTAACAAAATCAAAGTCTAATCTAAAGAAAACCTTTTATGCCTTTATGATTCTAAAAAAAAAAAAGAATTAAACTAAACAACACTAAAAGCTAAACAAAAAATAAAACGTAACTCTAAATTAAATCTAAAACCTAACTAAAAGGGGGTAACACATGAATATATATATAAACCCAAAATTTTATTTTTTAATTTTTTTAATTTTTTACGTTTAAATGGATCCTCGAACTTAGCCTTTGGAAACATTACCTAGGATCTAGGACTTAGGACTTATGACTTATGAGGGGATTAAAACATTTTCTAACCCTCAAGACACTTTACATTATGACTTTTACAATTTTACATCTCAAAGGGAAAAACCCATTTGACATAGACCCTCATAGACCACCCAGTTCTGCGACCAAATATAATCTAGCAAATCAACACACTAGGATTCCTCTAAGATTCTAATGACAAAATTCATTCCGGCTTTGGGGTTAGGCTGTGAAGGAAAACTCTGCCGATCATGGATCGGTGAGACAAAAAACCTTCTGGAACGTAGATTATCACTAGAAAATTAGGTCCACCTAGGCAATTTACATACATGACTCAACTCTGCTAAGATTATTTACAATTCACACATGCAGACTGGGTTTACAGCATAAATTGATCAAGTCGATGATAACTGTCGAATGGCACAGACACGTCAATCAAATGCTATCCCTTTTGCGAAGAAAAGGGGGTGTACTGCTATGGGAAGTTGACACGTAGTGGTCAACATCTGGCTCCACTTGGGGACACGTTGTTGCACTGCAGGAATGTGAGAATCCAGAATCTGCATCCATGCAATACACAATAAAACATAAGTAGCGCCCATCCAAAAATCATCATATAACATTAAGCACATGAAAGATATAAACTCTTCATTTATTAACTACCTGGAAAAGTAAATCTAATCCTAAAACAGAAATGAAATGCTGAAATGACAAGGAGTAGGGTTAGAAATACAATACAAAGGATGCCCCATGGCATCAGATGTGTTCAATATAGTGTATACTGAGCATTTGCCTGCTTTCAGGAAATCTGTCGGCAGCTTGTCGGACGTGCCATGTCCAATTCTGCATATGGTAGGACTTTTTCCTATCCGAAAATCACGTTGCTCGCGGCCGTCTGATGCATCAAATCTTCTTCTCATTTTCTTTCTCTTGCGCTTTTTCTTTGTGGCAGGTTGTATTACTGATGACATGGAACTTTCTGTTTCAAAGCTCTTAGATGAAGTATGTAAGATATGTGTGACATGTCTTTCTTCATCTTGCATCTGATCTTTATAGTTTTTAATTTTATCTGGATCACCTTCAATTAACCACCTTTCAATCGAACCAATGACCTCCTCATAATAAGATGGAGCTTGTTGCAGCAAATGAGAAGGCTCCTGATCTATTGATGTTTCCTGGTTTCTTTCATCCTTAATCCGCTGTTGAAATTTATGTACCTATATTGTAATGGCATTTATCTGGCTAGAGTGTTCAACTTTCATAGCACTGATTTCCCTGGCATGATCTTTTTTCCATGGTCAATAACTTTTTCTGAAGACATATCTGATTAGCTTCCATATATTTTATTACTTTATCGTCTTTTTCCTTTATGGTCATCAAGCAATGCTGCATAGAGTTTATCTCTTCCTTATGATTTGCTTGCATGGTAGCTAACTGATTATTATGATCGAATGTCATGATAGTCATTTCTTCATCCACAGTTAATAACTTGTTTTGCATAGAATTAATTTCCCTATCATGATTAGCTTTCATGGTCGTCATATTTTCCTCTAAGCCTGATAACTTGCTTTGCATTAAACTAATTTTTGTGTCATGATTAGTCTTCATGGCCTCAATTTCCTTAGCATGTTGATTTTGCATGATCTCCATCTCCCTATTACGTTTTTCCAAGTGGGTGCATAAAGTTCTTACATCATTGGCGTAATTAGTTTGATTTATCTCCATATTTTTTACGAGCAGCATTAGTTCTTGTATAATTTGCTTATGATTTTCCTTTTCATTGTCAACACTGTTTTTACAATTTATCCCTGCATTTCCACTATCATGGATTTGATCTGCAATGGTACAGGTGGATGGCACATTCTGATATGAAGCATTGTCTTGAAATCTTTCATCGACAGCTGAACCTTTCATAAGATTACTTTCATTTTGTTGCACAATTTTAGGGCATAAGGCAAGCTATTTGGATTACCATATCTATCTTTAAAAGCATTGACAATACCTTGTAAAGAAATGACAAAATCCTTAGGACAATTGTTAAACCAATTCAAAGCATCACCCTCTAAAGAAATGACAAAAAGACGCATTTTGACATCTTCATGATTACACTGAGGGGGTCTACAATATATGATCATTATACGAGTAAACAAGCCTAGATGTCTTTTAACAGCGACTGAATCACCACTTGAGAACAAAGGTAATTTAGAAATGGCCACTTCCGGAATATCATGGAGATCATCAGTAAAATGACATGGTTTAAACGAATAATCCATGATGAATAACAAGGGACCAAATGGATGATAGAAAGAGATCTTTGCTCAAGAAAATCAAGAGATGAAAGAAGTGGAGTCACCACTTGAACAATGAATCTAATTCTAGGATCCAAAAAGCAACCAACAAGCAGATATGAGGGAGGCTTCTTGTCTGGGAAAAAATAAATGAGAAGAAATGGAGTCGCCACCCAAACAAGAAACGAACTAAAGAGAAGTTGTTGATATGACGAAAGATAAGGTGATGAAAAAGATCCAAATGATGCCAAAAAATGTTGAATCTGCCAGCTCAAATGCGAGATGAGAAAGATGAAAGAATAATGAGAAATAAGAATATGAATGTCGTTGAAGCACCGAGAACAAAGTTTCCCCGGCAACGGCGCCAAAAAATGTTGTCGCACAGATTGACACGACAACACTCACACCGGGGGATGTCACTCTAATCCCCAATCTCTCCGTTTAAGCCTGTCTCCCGCGGCTAAGGGGGGTAGACCCTATGGGATAATGAGTGACCAACTAGGGACCAGTTGGGCTGGGAGACACGAAGGGAAACAAGCACTAAATTGATTTTATTAACTTAAAAGATCAGTGCCTTATGAAATAAATGATTAAACGATTATTTATCATATGCTGCAGAAATATAAACTCATGTAAAACAATCATTTATCATCAAATAACCCGAGCGATGTAAGATATTCAACAAATGCACAACGCCTTAACGATGATCCGGCAATTAAACTTCAAGAAAAAATAAATGCTTTAAATGATCATAAAATTTAAACGCTGACCACCTACCACTTTCATATAGCTAACTTATAAATAAACATTTAAATGCATTTAGCTATAGAGAAATGGAACATAAATACCACAAAAAACTCCAAAAAGGAATTTTCGAAATAAGCTTTTTCAAAATATTTTTTAATTTTTATATATTTTTTTATAAAATTTTAAGTCAAAACTAAAATCCTAAAAAAAAATTTAATCTAATCTAAACTAAAGCTTAAAAAGAAAATTTTTAACTTTTTATGAATTTTTTTTTATTATTTTATTATTTTTTGTGTTTCTTATGATATAAAATTCTAGAACTTAGAATTTAACCTAAGCAAAACTAAAAAAGAAATAAATCTAAAACCAAAGCAAAAAGAAAACCTAAGTTAAATGAACTCAAAGTCTAATTCTAAAAACTAAGATCTAACTTAACAAAATCAAAGTCTAATCTAAAGAAAACCTTTTATGCCTTTATGATTCTAAAAAAAAAAGAATTAAACTAAACAACACTAAAAGCTAAACAAAAAATAAAACGTAACTCTAAATTAAATCTAAAACCTAACTAAAAGGGGGTAACACATGAATATATATATAAACCCGAAATTTTATTTTTTAATTTTTTTAATGTTTTACATTTAAATGGATCCTCGAACTTAGCCTTTGGAAAAATTACCTAGGATCTAGGACTTAGGACTTATGACTTATGAGGGGATTAAAACATTTTCTAACCCTCAAGACACTTTAAAGTTTACATCATGACTTTTACAATTTTACATCTCAAAGGGGAAAACCCATTTGACATAGACCCTCATAGACCACCCAGTTCTGCGACCAAATATAATCTAGCAGATCAACACACTAGGATTCCTCTAAGATTCTAATGACAAAATTCATTCCAGCTTTGGGGTTAGGCTGAAGGAAAACTCTGCCGATCATGGATCGGTGAGACAAAAAACCTTCCAGAACGTAGATTATCACTAAAAAATTAGGTCCACCTAGGCAATTTACATACATGACTCAACTCTGCTAAGATTATTTACAATTCACACATGTAGACTGGGTTTACAACATAAATTGATCAAGTCGATGATAACTGTCGAATGGCACGGACACGTCAATCAAGCGCTATCCCTTTTGCGAAGAAAAGGGGGTGTACTGCTGTGGGAAGTTGACACGTAGTGGTCAACACTCCCTACTGCGTAGCTCCAAGGCTAACTTACGCACTCCCTGATGGAGTTGGTAAGCTATTGCTCCTCTACTACTCAGCAGTTAAGAATTGTTGATTTCCTCGACAAGAAATCACGAAGGAAGTATTCCCTCACTATGCTCCGCTGCTTCTTTCTTCTAACGTCTTTTCAGCCCAGCAAAGCTGCCTATTGAGAAATTTTCGCCCACCAACTGCTCCTCACGCTAAGGCTCAGCATTGCTCCCTCTGCCATGGCAAAAAATCGAATTGGAAGCCCTTTCTCTTCGTCAACTCACTCGGAGAGAGACTCCCTCGGATTTTTGACCCTTTGGCAGGAACTACGCAAACCCTATGGGGTTTCGACTTGCTGCCTCCTGCAGCTTTTCGATTTCCCCTTCTGCTCAGTGCTAGGGTTTCTGGTTCTGCTCCTCTTGTTTCTCTTGCACTAGCTCTGATACCATGTGAAAATTCCTACACTAGAATCCCTACTGCAGCAAACTAATGTTACTTCTCCTACTTAATTAAATCATACAAGTTATTTATTGTCTTCTATGTTAAATTTCTAAGTAAATACATCTGCAGCCTTCACTTAATTTATATATTTGTGGAAACAAAATAATGAGCAAGAAAGAACAATGCAACACATAGGACACAATTATTTTTGGACAAATAGTCCTCGGAAAAACCCAATGCGGGAAAACTGGTGCAACAGCTCTAAGGG
Organism: Pinus tabuliformis; assembly: GCA_031772625.1. Lineage (NCBI taxonomy): Eukaryota > Viridiplantae > Streptophyta > Pinopsida > Pinales > Pinaceae > Pinus > Pinus tabuliformis. The sequence continues at coordinate 32,561,333 of CM062807.1, read as the reverse complement.
TTTATTATTATGCAAGAGAAAATTTTGAGTACAAATCTAGGATGCTCAACTAGCAATCCTTTACAGATAAAATACTGGACAAAAGACTTGTGAAATGATCTGACCCTGTCACTAGAGAATCAGTGACTGATCCTTCAGCTCTGGAAGCTCTGCATCACCCTCTACGTGGCCTCTACGCAAAACTGCGTCACCCTCTGCGCATAACTGCATCACCCTCTACGTGGCCTCTGCGCAGAACTGTGTCACCCTGGGTAGCTTCTGCGTCACCCCTCCTGGGTATTACACTGTCTCTCTGCTCTGAATCCTTTGTTGGCTGAGAAATCGACTTTCCTGCCTCCTAGACTCAAACCCTGGCTTCCAGCAACTGAACTTTGAATTCCCTCAGCAGAAACTCGACTTCCCCTCTCTGACTGCGGTACCTCTACGTCAGCAATGCGTAGGCCAGCGTCAGCCTTTCTCTGGACGTCTTTCTATCCTCTCTCTACTCTCTGGAAATTCCTTCTCTCGGATTCTCACTACCCCTCTACTGCAAAATCTCCTCAATCGATTTTCCTCCAGAGAACTTCTCACTTCAAAAAATCGATTTTCTCAATCTCTTTATGTGTTTTCCAAATGACCCTCGAGTCCTTTCTTATATCTTTCTATTGGACAACCAACAGCCTAGATTAAAACATAATCAAAGGCTCAGATCGATTTGACTTGATCCACGGTTTTTTCTAGAAGTTTCACCCCTGATTAGATTAATACCCATTAATATTTTAATTTTCCTAAGTTTTGACTTAGGAACCCCATTAAAAATATTAATTATTTTAATAAAATCATTTCTTGGTGGAATTTCCAAAAACGCCTTTTGGGTTCTTTGGAATACCTGTTCGTTTATCCTTTTCTTGCTATCATGTTCTTGACATATTTTATTTTATACCTACAATTCTCACCAGCAAGAGAAAACAAGCAAAATATACAAAACCAAAATCAAAATATCAATCTAGGGTTTTTCTATGATTTACTAGGGTTCATAACCCTACACATTCCTTGATCCATCCTTAAGGGATTTTTACGAAACCACCTAGTTTCCAACCCTTGCTTAGGGTTTAATATATACCCTAGAATTTTCAAGACTAGGGCTTTAATATCAAGGAATATTCAGTCCTACAAACCCTAGATACCATTCCTCAAGAGCTAGAATTTCTTTAGAGGAATCAAATAGCTAGGTTTAGGGTTTTCTATCATATTCCTTTCTAGGGTTAATTCAGAAACTCTAAGTATCAAGAGTTTTCAATACTTCACAAACCCTAGCAACTTTTTACCATAAAGGAATAACATTCTACAAGCATACATCAAACTACGAAACCCTAACCATATTATGCAATATTTATCATAGCATTACTAGATTGTAAATGATCATACCTTTGACTTCCATGATGAGGAGTTGCTTCAAAAATTTTATCCTTCACTTCTTGTCATGGATCTATGTCACAACATGCCTTCTTTAAAGAACATGCTTCTGAAGAAAAGATCTCACAATCCAAAATACTATGTTGAGCTTAAAGAGCCATTACATGTTATACTTCACATTCTTTTATAAGAGATATGGTATCCCCTGCTAGGTCTGTAACTTTCACTTTCGGACGTTGTTTAACATATAGCCAAGACAGGAATTGTGCCTACAACCACTAAATTGATGCTTCTTTACCATCTGATCTGCATGCTTTTTGAGAGATCGTGCCTTCTTCAGATCATAATTTTAACCGAGATACTAAGGCTGTCACCTTTTTCCATCGGGCATGCCTTAATTCCTTAGAGTGATGTCAAGACTCAAAACATTCAGCACCATATCTAAGGTTATTATTTTATCACATCTTATCCATGCCACATCATGCTTACTAATTTCACATCATGTTATGAAACCAGCTCACAAAAAGATAGAAAAGATAGATCAAAGCCTTAGAATTCAGCCTCTTCGAGGGGGCAACCTCCTTTACATTACACAAATGAACAATTCTTGGATGATACAAATGACAAGCCCTCCTTTCTATATATAGGAGTCTAAGGGGTCATAATATAATCAGAACCGACATAACAATAATAATGTAAGGGATGACTTCATATGAAACTCGAATTACCCACAGTTTATAGCTTCATAATCTCGCATCAAATTTTTCTTGCAGACTCTGGATCCTTATTGTAGTAGTGAATAGAACAGTTGTCTTTCTTCCCTTCCAAAAATGCCAACAATTTGTGATCTTCAAGCCTCCTTTTACCAACCTTAGCTCTGATACCATGTTGGAAAATCAAAGTATTTGTATATTAGATTTGACTTTCTTTTACATGATAATTACTTGTGACATTTAGTTGCCCTTTTATTACTTTTGTTATTTCTTTTCATCCAGCAATTACCAAACATGAAGATCACAAGAACACAAAATATAGGCTCCAAGCTAGGGCAAAACCCCTCCAAGGGGAAAACCCAAAAAGAATTCTTCTCTTCTTGTAGAATCAAATCAAAGTGAGACCTCCAAGACCCAAAACCAAACCTCCTCCAAGCACCAAGTCAGCCCTCGATGAAGCCTTTATCAATCAAGTCAAAGTTCATCAAGTCTAACATGGTCAACCATTACAAATTCTGCTTCAAGTCAATGTTTCGGCCTTTTCCTTCAGGCCTGCAACTCGGATCTGCAACCTTCAGCCCTTTAACTTACACAAAAACCCTAAATCTTCATACATGTGAGCAAAACAATCCAATAATTTGGAACTTCCTTTCTTCATTAGGTTTCTCCTTCTTCTTGTCCTTCGCTCTTCCTTTTTTCTTATAATTGTAGAGGTTGAACATGCTTGACCTTTCTTCAAATGAGGACGAGTTTTCCTTTATTTATAGTCATCCAAGAGAGCAAAATGTACCCCAATAGAGTCGACTTCTCAAGGCAGGGCTGACTTGGTCTTCGAGGACAAAATGACTCTTTTTTACTCAAAAATAATAATTTTTCTTTGTTACAAAGAGTCCAAATGGTACTATAATACATGACAAATGTTCTTCTTTGACTTAATAAAACCTAGAAGCATGAAGAACATGCTTTGACCTAGACTTGAGCATGAAACCCATGCTTCAACAAATAAAAATTCGTTTTCTTTATACAGAGTCATGATTACAAATGTCATTATGAAGATCGAATCTAGTTACATTCTCCATCATGGTGGAGATGTAGGATTTCTTAATATTCACTATGGTGAGAAAACAAATGGAGACAATTTCACATGGGTGACTGATCTTAATTACATAGAAATTGGATAGACAGTAGACACAGGGAACACAAGGTTGTCATCATACTTGCAAAATCTACGGTTATTCCCAAAGCCTCTAAACAAATCTTGTTATAAGCTACATGTGACCCCCAATGTGTGTTATCTCTTAAGAGTATGGTGGGCTCTTGGTAATTCCAGTGATTTTAAAACTTCGACAAGCTTCACTTTCTCTATCGAGACACTGGGTATGATGGCTTCTAGATGTTGAAAATTTAAGTAGCTACGGTCGGTATTTTTCATTGGCAAGCAAAGGAGAAAATTCAAAAATTGAAGTTTGACCAAGTCGGCCTCATGTTCTTCAAGTCGACCCCACATGTGCTAATTAGCCCTCCTCACACACATATAAATAGGGCATCATTGGGATTCATTTGGAGCATCATCATCACACAATTCGATCTGCAATTTCAGAGAGACATCACACATGCAAAGGAGAGAGGAAGCTTCTTTTGACCTGTGTTGACTATCTTCTTTGGAGTTGTTTGACATTCTTTAACTTGGGAAACTCAGCATCTATTTTACCAAGGTTTTGACTATCCTGGAGGGCCGAAGACTGCAGAGACACAATGACTTTGTTTGACTATGATTTTGTCCCTATTCTGGCTCACTGACCAGCGTTGACCGCATGCATTGACTAGAGGTTTGACCGAAGTTTTTGACTAGTTCATTAATTTTTTTAGGCTACTTCAGGACCACATTTTGGCCCTCTGTTCAACCACCTCAGGGCCGAAATTCAGCGTCTGTGCAGACTACAATTGTTGACCTAAGTTGCTTTTCTCTCTCCTAGTTGTCTGGTTTTGACTAGAACATTGTTGAGGTCAGATTTGAATCTTGTTGGAAGTCTATAATGTACTACTGATGAACAAATTTTCTCTCTCATAAGGAAAGAATTGGTTGGGTTTTCCCCTTGTGGGTTTTGCCTTAGCTGTGAGCCTAATTCTTGGTGTCTCTTGTCTATTGTTTACTATTTACTGTGATCTCTATATTGCTCTATTGATGAAATGAATGGTTGAAGTTTTTCATGTATAGCTACTTGATGATTGAAGAATAAAGGACTGGTTATATCATTAGTAGTTATCAATTGTGAAAAACTACTCTAGTCTTGACTGCACTAGAAAATGACCATGGTATCAGAGCGTTGGTAAAGGAAAAAGAGTTGTGAGATCACCTTGCAGAGCACTTGAAGGGCATCAAGAAGCACTTTGAAGAGTTTGGATTATGCCTTCTATTTTTGACCAGCAATCTTCATCATGAATACTTACATGAAGATTGAAATCAAGCTTGAAAGAGCTACTAACTACAAGGCATGGAAGGCTAGGGTTGAAATACTACTTGAAAGAAACAAGGTCTTAGAAATTGTTACAAGTAAAGTTACTGAACCATCTGATCAAGCAGGAAAGGAGAAGTTTCATGAAGATGACATCTTGGCAAGAAGCATCATATTAGATTCTGTTAGGGATCATTTGATTCCCTATATTGTTGAGCATAAAACTTCCAAGACCATGTATGATGCCATTGTTGGATTGTACATTATCAACAATGATTATCAATCCATCAATCTAAGAGGTCAACTTTGCAATATCAAGATGATAAAGAATGACATGGTGGCATCATACTTCGTCAAAATTACTTCAATCAGAGATCAACTCAAGGCCATTGAAGAAGAAGTATCTGACAAAGAATTGGTAGCTATGGACTTGGGTGGTTTGCCTAGATCTTGCTACTCTTTTGCATCAAGCATTAGCGCAAGAGAAAATGCACATACTTTTGACAAGCTATGAGCAGCCTGTACTCAAGAAGAATCCAAACTCCTTTCTAGAGGTGACATTGAAGATCCGAATGAAGAAGCTTTTGTTGCAAATTCAAGAAGCACCAAGAGAAAAAGACCTACTTTTGGAAGGTTTCAAAGAAGTTCTTGTAGAAGATCAAATGCAATACCTGCTCCAAGATCTGATTCAAGAAAGGAACCTACTCCACATAGAGGATCTCCTCCTCCCTCTTATGATAGAAGAGATAGAAGAGACAAAAGAGATGAAAGGGATAGGATAAATGTTCAATGTTTTTGTTGCAAAGCATATGGTCACTATCAAGCTCATTGTCCTTGAAAACATCGAAGGGATGACTATCAAAGGGATGAAGATCGAAGAAGGAGAGGGAAGCATCATGCTTTTACTGCTGATCTAAATGAATCAGCTCACAAGAAAAGGCATAGGAATAATGATTCTAATTCTGAACACTCATTTTATTCTGCCCTTACAGATTCCATTGCAGGTCATGATGAGATACGGTTGGTAGATAGTGGGGCCTCTAGACACATGACAGGGAGTCGTGATCATGTTTTTGAATTGGTTGAAAACAAGAAGCACAAAAAGTTGAACTTGGAGACAACGGCAAATATGAAGTCAAGGGCATTGGTACATATTCCTTTCAATTGGAATCAAGAGGTAATGTATCCATTAACAATATTCTATATGTTCCTGCCTTAAAGAAGAATTTGTTGTTTGTTTCTTCTCTTGAAGACAAAGGATATAAACTGGCTTTCATGGATGGACAAGTTCTAGTATGGAAGAAGAATGCCTCTTTTGAATCTACTAAAGTCATTGGTGTTCAAATTGGAGGACTATATCATCTCCTTGGACATTCAATTCAAGCCCTACTACACAACACTACAAATATATGTGAACTATGGCATTGAACGTACGCTCATATGGATTATAAAGCTTTATCTAGATTGAAAGACTTTGTCAAAGGTGTACCTGAACTTAGGATTGAACATGATGGAGTATGCAAAGGATGTGGCCTTGGCAAAAATGTCAAGGGAAGATGTACTAGCAGTGATAGTAGATCCAAAGGGATCTTGGATCTTGTGCACTCTGATGTTTGAGGGCCTATGTTTGATAAGACCTTGGGTGGAAATTTCTATTGTGTCTCTTTAATTGATGATTATTTACACAAAACATGGATTTATCTTCTAAAGTCCAAGAAACAAGTGTTTGAAAAGTTTCATGAATTGAAGGCACAAGTTGAGAATGTTACAAGAAAAAGGATCAAGACCTTGAGGTATGACAATGGAGGAGAATATGTATCCAAGGAATTGATTGACTTTTGCAAGGATGTTGGAATTAAAAGGAAGTTGATAGTTCTTTACTATCCTCAACAAAATGGAACTGGTGAAAGGAAGAACAGGACTATTATGGAAGCTACCAAGGCTATGCTTCATGATCAAGAGTTGCCTATGTTTCTTTGGGGAGAAGCTGCAAAGACAATTGTCTATGTTCAAAACAGGTGCCCACATCAAATCTTGGACTACGAGACTCTTGAAGAAGTCTTTACAGGTGAGAGACCAAACGTTAAGCATTTAAGAATCTTTGGTTGTCATGTTTATGTTCATATGCCTAAGGAGAAAATGACAAAATTCGAACCTTCGAAGAAGAAAGGAACCTTTGTTAGCTACAGTGAAGATTCAAAGGCCTTCAGGTCTATGTACCAGGACAACAATATATTGAGACTTGTGGGGATGTTATATTTGATGAGGATGTTGCTTTCTGGGAGTCCAAAGGTTCACACTTGGACTCTGATGAAGAAGTATAGGTGGCTCCAAACAATGTGGTAACGAAGTCTAAGGAACCTGAATTGATGGATCAAAACACTCATGAGGAATTTGATGGTCATGAAATTGTTGAATCTCCAAGGGCCACTACAACTGAGACTAGAAAGAGATTTTCTTGGCTTGAAAGAACATTGAAGGAAGTTGAAGGACATGTTGCAGCTCGTGGGACCTTTAGGGAAAGCAAGGAGCCAAAGAAGTACTCAGGCTATACAGCGTTGATGTGCAAGATCATTGAGTCCGAACATACACCTATGAAGAAGTTGTTGAGGAACAAGTTTGGAAAAATTTGATGACTGAAGAGTATCAATCTATATTGAAGAATGATTTTTGGGAAATTGTGCCAAGACGTGAAACAAAGTTCGTTGTGTTTTCAAAATGGATCTACAAAATTAAACATGTTGTTGATGGAAATGTTGAAAAATACAAGGCTAGATTTGTGGCTCATGGATTCTCCTAGAAAGATGGAGAGGATTATGAAGACACCTTTGCTCCTGTTGCCAAGTATGCATCTATTAGATCTGTCATTGCTCTTGCTTCTATTGCAAGTTGGAAATTACATCAAATGGATGTCAAAACTGCTTTTCTGAATGGGGTCATTGAAGAGGAAGTCTATATTGAACAACCTCAAGGGTTTGAGGTCCATGATAGAGAAACACATGTTTGCAAATTGAAGAAAGCCCTGTATGGGCTGAAGCAAGCCCCTCATGCATGGTATTCCCACATTGATGGTTATTTGATGAAGCTTGGTTTCAAGAAGAGCGATGTTGATCCAAACTTGTATTTCAAATTTGTTGAAGGCGAGCCCTTGATGTTTTTGTATGTAGATGACTTGTTTCTGACAAGGGTTGAAGTGTTGATTGTCCAGTGTAAGAGGGAGTTGGTGTCTGAATTTGAAATGAAGGATCTTGGTTTGATGCACTACTATTTGGGATTGGAAATTTAGCAAAAACCTGATGGAATCTTTGTTGGCCAAGGAAAATACACTATTTTGATCCTTAAGAGATTTGGCATGATGGACTGCAAGTCCATGGATACTCTGATGGTGACAAATTTAAAGAAGATCTGGGACTGTGACTCTGACTTGATTGATCCCTCTATGTATCACAAACTAATTGGTTCATTGAATTATCTTGTGAACATCAGGCCTAATATTTGTTATGTTGTGAATACATTGAGCCAATTCTTGGTTGAGCCCCGACATGTGCATTGGGTTGCAGCTAAACATATTATGAGATATTTGCGTGGTACTATTGAGTATGGATTGAAATATGATTCTAATGGACAATGGCAGCTGCATGGATTTACTAAGGTTGATTGGGCTAGAAGCTCTAATGATAGAAAGAGCACCTCTGGATTTTGTTTTGGCTTGGGATCCGCTATGATTTCATGGGCTAGTAAAAAGCAAACTTTTGTTACTTTGAGTACGGATGAAGCTAAATACATTGTTGCATGTCTTGCCTGCTATGAAGTTGTGCGTCTTTGGAAATTGTTTGTTGATTTGTTTGATCAAGTGTTGGAATTGACCATTATATATTGTGATAATCAAAACTATGTGAAGCTTTCCATGAACTCGGTGTTTCATAACATGTCGAAGCACATTGAGATCAAGTATCATTACATCTGGAATATTGTTCAAAGAAGAGTTGTGAGGCACAAATATGTCCATATTGATGAGCAGGTTATTGGTGTGTTGATAAAGTCATTGTCTTGGATGGAGTTTGCATATTTCAAAGAGCAACTTGGAGTTGTTGAGACCCCTCTCTGAGAGAGAGGGAGAACTGATTGCATAGCATCACAAGATGGACAATCTTCCTTAGGCTGAGGCTGTGAGACATATGGATTGGTCGGGAAGATTGTTACTCCCGTAGGCTGTGTTGTGAGATCTTGTGGTCCAGGCTAAGTCACCTAACACGGGGATTCGGGACACGTAGGATTCGAGATTCGTGGTGTCAAATTCAGACACGCTGACCCCCCGGAACAGGACACGTTATATATTATTTTATTAAAATATATATATATATGAAAAATTAGATATTATCATATTTCTTACACAAATTTTAATTAATGATACAAATTTATTGATTTCAAACATAGATCTTCATCTATAGCTATTAGCATGCATAGTACATACAAAATTCAAATAAATGTCAGTGGTACTGGTCACATAAATGATAAATCTATTAAAAATTTAAATCATGATTCATAATTCATAACTGAAAGACAACTTACAACTACAAGATAGTAAGATAAACACACTGAAAATTGTAGTTTTCTCATTAAGTCATCAAATCAAAATGTGTTACATAGGTAGTGTTGGTGCAATGCCAATGGCAAATAGAAATAGAAAATATAAAACAACTACAGGTATACAAGCCTCAAGGCATCAATCAGCATCAGAATCAGCATCACTGTTCCCGTCATCATGGTCCCCACTGCTCTCCTCTGCATCCTCCTCCTCCCCTGTATCCATAGTCGCCTCTGCATCTGCTGGTATGGAGGTTGACCCCTCTAAGTCATCAAATATAACAGGCTCTAGCACTGGATCATTGAGATCCATGTTGGCCAATGCCAACTCAACAGTGGTGTCCAGACCCATATCATCAGGAACAGTGTTACTAGCGGGAGCAAAAGCGGGGAGCGGGAGCGAAAACGGGAGCGGGAGCGCCATATTCAAAAGCTCTTGGTTTGGTGCTCTTGATGAAGTACGAGTTCGATACCCTAATACATGACAAAATTCAATGAAACATTGCAATCCCCCAATCCTAAAATCCTGAAAAACTGATAAGTCTGCTGGATTTTGAATGAAGTCTAAAATTCTACTTTCTCCATATAAAATCCAATGAGGTCGGAACCACTCTCAAACATCCTGAGTCATTTCATGGTAATGTTAAAAATTTAAGTAAAAGGATGAAAATGAAGATTAAGGAGAATGTCACTTTTACTTTAAGAATTTAACATTACCATGAATAGCATATCAATACTAGGGCCTAGACTTGATCATGAAGCTGCCAAAATGCTCTACTCCTTGCTGCAACAGCACAAATCACTTGCAAAATGAAAATATTAATGAGCAAACACGCCCTTTTCTTTCCCGCACTGAGCTTAGCGAGTCCTGGAAACAGGACACATGTCCCAAAATCGCGACACGCTTTTGAAAATCGTGACACAACCTCGGATTCGACGTGTCGGAAACGGACACGACGTGTCATATGATTTGGACACGAATCTGGACCAAATCGTGTCGGATTCACTGGATTCGGGATTCGTAGGGGGTTTAGGACGAATCCGGTGACTTAGGGTCCAGGAGATATATATTGATTTGATGATACCTCCTCTAGGCTATGTGCTGTGAGACCTTGTGGTCCGAGAGAAGTATTGTTTTGATGATTCCTCCTGTAGGCTGTGTTGTGAGACCTAGTGGTCTAGGAGATGCATTGATTTGGTGATTCCTCCATTAGGTTGTGTGATGTGAGACCTTGTGGTCGTGGAGATGTTTTGAGATGAATTGGATGCTATGTATCTTTCCTTATGATGAGACTTGTGATCTCTCCCTTACGCTGTGTTACGAGACTTATGGAGTGGTCGGGGAGATTATAACTGACAGAGAGAGACTTGGATTGTGATCTCTTCCTTAGGTTGTGTGTTGTGAGACCTATGAACTAGTCGGGAAGATTGATCTTGAGAGAGAATGAAAAACTACCTCCCTAACTAAGAGGGAGTGTTCAAAATTTAAGTAGTTACGGTCAATAATTTTCATTGGCAACAAAGGAGAAAATTCAAAAATTGAAGTTTGACCAAGTCAGCATCATGTTCTTCAAGTCAGCCCCACATGTGCTAATTAGCCCTCCTCACAAACATAGAAATCTAATTAGCCCTCCTCACAAACATAGAAATAGGGCATCATTGGGATTAATTTGGAGCATCATTATCACACAATTCAATCTATAATTTCATAGATACATCACACGTGCGAAGGAGAGAGGAAGCTTCTTTTGACTTGCATTGACTATCTTCTTTGGAGTTGCTTTGACTTTCTTTGACTTGGGAGACTCAGCATCTATTTGACTGAGGTTTTGACTATCTTGGAGGGTCGAAGACTGCAGAGACACAGTGACTTTGTTTGACTGAGATTTCGTCCTATTTTGACTTGTTGACTAGCGTTGACCACATGCATTGATTGGAGGTTTGACCGAAGTTTTTGACTGGTTCATTCACTATTTTCTGAGGCTACTTCAGGATTGAATTTCGGTCCTCTGTTCAACCACCTCAGCACTGAAATTCAGCCTCTCTATGTAGACTGCAATTGTTGACCAAAGTTTACTTTTCTCTCTCCTAGTTGACTAGTTTTGACTGGAACATTGTTGAGATCGGATTTGAATCTTGTTGGAATATTCTTTGATGTACTATTGATGAACAAATTTTCTTTCTCATAAGGAAAGAATTGGTTGGGTTTTTCTCTAGCTGTGAGCCTAATTCCAAGCATCACTTGTCTGCTGTTAATTGTTTACTATGATCTCTATATTGCTCTATTGATTAAATGAATGGTTGAAGAATAAAGAAAGGATTGGTTATATCATTATAAGTAATTATCAATTGTGAAAAATTACTCTAGACTTGACTGCAATAGAAAATCAACACTATAAACATAACAATTCAATCTGATTTGGACCCAATTGTGGGCACAAGAATCTTGGTTAGTTCTGGCAGAGAACTGTATATTTGCTTCATTATAACCTTGGAGATGAGTGATACCTTTGTGAATGCTATCCAGTTGAGAACCCTCAGAAAAGGCATGTATAAATAGGTTAATCCAGGAACAATGTTGTGTGTAGTACTAATAAAAGTTGTTGGTGGAAATTCGATTGTACTATGAACATTTTCAACTTTATGGTTCAACAAGGTATCGTAAGGTGAAACAATTACTTGGGCCACAATTAATAAATCTTTCCCCTTTATTAATTTTTTATTTTCAGAATAGATGTTGGATGCAGGTTTTGTGCATATTTTGGACACCATTTTCCCCCCCATCCTTGACCATTTCACCTCTGAACTTGTGGACTTTATATCATAATTACCTTTTTCCCGGTTATAAGAATCCATTTTGTTCTGACATATTATTTTGCCATTTTTGTTAAATATGAATGAGGTGATATCTTTTTTATGGCTAACCGAAGCAATTATGGAAAAAAGTTCTTTGGTTTTATTTCTTTCAAGTGATGCTCCAAAGTCACAGCCAAAGGATGAACAGCGGTGTGATAATTCACAAAGGGATTTTGAGTACTTGTTGTTTCAAACCATTGTTGTTACACCCCAAATTGTTGTTACACCTCAAGCATTGTTGTTACACCTCGAATTGTTGTTACACCATGGGATGTTGACTACACCTCAACTGTCTAGGACCGTGGGTACTATTCCACAGGACAACTGTTGTAAAGATTGTATTATCTATGGGCGGCTAAGGAGTCAAGGCAGTTGTGATTTTGAGAAATGATGTAACAGCAATAGGCCTTGTATTTAGAACCTGTTGTAATGATTTCTATTCTCTCTCGATATTGATCAGCATGAGAATCATGAGATTCTCATGACTGATTTGTTTCTTATTTTGGACATGTAAATCTTATAAAGGGGGCTTAGTTCCATGCAGTGTTTTTAAAAACCGGTGACCGGACCGGTCCACCTAATGAACCGGTTTACCGACCGGAACCGGTTTACCGACTGGTTTGGTAAACGAACCGGTTTAATGAAAATACATTTTAAGATTTTTAAAAAAAAACTATTTTTAAGATTTAAAACCATGATTCCAAGCCAATAGAGACAAAATATGGAAAGATTGCTCATTGATATACCATGTAAAGCCTTAAAATATATCAAAATGGCACCGAGTGCAATACATATCATCGACAAAATACATAAGCAATGAGGCTCTAAATGGCCACTAGAGTGCAAAAATAAAGCCTACAAACTATGGGGCCAGTGGCCTACTACAAGACTTCAGTCTAGACTCTAGACTCTACATATATGATAATAGCAATACTATAATAGTGATCAACATTATCACTTGAAGTTGAAACTTCTCATGAGTCTCAGTCATCATGATCAAACTCAGTTGGTTGAGTCTCGACTCCCAAACTGTGTAGCCACAAACTTCTCTATTGGTTCAGTGACTTGAGTCTCAAACTTCTGAAGGTATTCTGCCCTAATATGCCCTATTATTTCATTTGGTGCTCCACATGGCTTTACATGGCCTCCTATCCCAGCCAAGTGTTGCTTGAACCTGTTAATACCCCCTCCTTGAATGGATTTTTGGCAATATTTGCAGATCATTTTGCCATCAATCATATCACAATGAGCCCATGCAGTATCTTCGGCTTTTGGAGGCATGATGACTCCCTGGATGGTAGATCATAGAAGTGAGAAGTTTATAACACAAAAAAAAAATTCATGGACAGCAGACTCAAATGAGGAATTATCAAGTGCAAATCCTTACCTGGAAATGCAAACTAGCTCCCTTAGCCTCCTCTTGAAGATGGCAACTCCACTGACAGCTACACACTATCTCCAAAATAGCTCCAACTCCAACTCCAAGATGACTACTTCAGCAAAAACTCCACACTCTCCAAGCTCACAAACAAACTCACAAACACTCCAAATCAGTTGTGTGAGACAAATGAGAGTGAGAGGGGTGTCTTATAGCAAGTGTGAGGGTGTTTTTGGAGGGAAAACACCTTTCCCTGCCCCCCAAAACCCCTAAACCACCACTAACAGCCAAAACCGCAGCGCTTTTTCCTTTTACCGGCGGCCTGTCCATAAACCGGCCGGTTAGCTATAAACCGGCCGCTTCCGCCCTAAACCGGCCGGTTTTTACCGGTTAGGGCTGTATTTTGGGCGAGTGAGGGAGGAAACCGGGTTAGAAGGGCCGGTTCGGACCGGCCAGGCCTCCAACCGGCCGGTTAGGCCGGTTACCGGTTTTTTCCGCCGGTTTTTAAAACTATGGTTCCATGTAAACGGGACGAACAGTATCGTTATTTTTCTTCTGTAATTCATAACCATTTTAATACAAAGAATAGCATTGCTGATGTTTTTACAGACGTGGTGTTGAGACTTTACTAATTCGCATCTCATCATTGCGCCTTGCTAGGGAGGAGGGCCCTCCTCTTTAACAGGAATTACAGCAACAACAGTAGCATAGTGGTAGATTAATTATTGTTCCTTTCAGTAAGTGTGAAGTTATTTCTATCGCCATGTAATTTGCAGAATGGGTTTATTTATGTTTCCAGATTTTTGATATGTTGTCACACATGATTGATTTGAACATAATATTCAGCCAGCCAGCTTAGTTAGTGGTGTGGTGTGTGGCGCGCCTTTTCCTTGGTAACATGAAGTGTGGTTTCATTTCTGTAGAATGTTTTTGATTTCTGCATGAGTGTTACTTTCTGCAATTAAATTCAGCAACATTTGTTTTGTCTTTTATTTTTACTCTTGGTTGAAGTGTATCAGCACAAACAGTGCATACTCCTTTGAAATAAACAGACCTACCCTGGGTTGACAATTAATGGTTGTGATTCAGTCATATTAACAGTGATTAAATCGACTCAACAATAGAATTATGAAATATATGCCCAAAATGAAGCTCTAATTTGGATGCATTACTTGCAGGTATGATGTTACTTTTTAATTATTATTTTGTATGGTGAAGTTAACCTCGAGACAAGTTCGACCGCCAATGCACAATAGGGTCGTCTACAATGGCATATACAAATTTGAAGTCAAAGAAAATTTATCAGTATATCTCACTTCTTTACATGTATGAACCAATTTTTCTTGGCATCAAAATAATATAAGAAATTCAAACTTATGAGGATCAAAACAATAAAAGAAATTCTTACACGTTTTTATCTTTTAATTTTAGTTGAGTTATTTTTTTGTTATAATTTAATTTTTTATAAGCCTACATGTAAATAGAGTCGACATTTAAAAAAATGTTGACATACAATCTTACATTACACCTACACATCTCCCCCATATTGGGTTGTAGAGCGCCTCTCGACACAAACATTATCTTATCAATCATTCTATCCATCAATATATTATATTGTACAACAATTCTATTGTATTACATTGGTATCAGAGCCAATGTTCTCTACCTCTCCAATTGCAAGTACAACCACATCACCTAGTCATATCTGTACAACCACTGTCACTTCACCATAATCCTCTTCCATCCGTACATTCAACCACAAATTCTTCTATTTAAACACCCACCACCCTACAGTGATCGTACGCTTGTTGAACCACTCTGTCATACAATGTTTCTTGAATTTGTCTTCCATATTGTTTTTTGTACCAATCATTGTTTTTCCATTTACTTCATATTGCTCCTTGTCCCACAGTGGTTTACACCATCATATACTGCCGCCAACATTATTCTACAGTCATCCACCCGAATATCCTCGTTGAATCACTGCAAGTATATTAAGTCACAAGTGCCCACAATCGTATGAACATGACCATACGATTGACCATATGAGTCGACTTTAATTTCTCAACTAGTTATTTAATTTTCAATTAATCATCTATTTAAGTAATTAAAAAAATTACTTTAAAAATACTTATTTATTAATTTAAGGTCACTTTAATATATATATATAATAGTGGAGAAAAAAAGTAGGGTCCATAAGGAAAAAAGGTTAATCCCAACTCCAAAATGGTTAATAATGGCAAAGTTAATCGATATAAAGATGAGGTCAATAGCATAAGATATCATCTCAATAATGTTGAGAAGGCACAAATAGAGTTCGAAAAAGGGAAAAAAGAGTTAATCAATAAAATCAATAAATTAATAGAAAAAGGAGACTAAATTGACAAGTTGATATATGATTCTGAGATTCTGAGAATTGATAGAAAACCGCATTAAGAATGAGAAATGTCAACAAGGATACTTAACTCCCAAGGCGAAGTAATTCACCAACTAACCAAGAGGGTAGATGCATTAATTGCAGAACCCTTAACTTACCGAAAACCAACATCAAGCCAAGAATTAAAAAAAAACAAGTGAACATGTACATCAAGAAGCACCTGAAGTAATTTTTTCCAAAAGTAAGTATTACACAAGAGTTTTAGATAGAGATTATCAATTAACTAAAAAGTTACTGAAATATGATGGTAAAGAGTCAAGATCATAGAGGAGTAGTCATCTGGGTCAACAAAATGGAAGGAATTACTGAATTATTGAAGAGAAAAAATAATGACAACGTCCAATAAGATAGAAGAGAGAGCTTATGATTGATTTCTAGGTGGACCAAAAATTGTGACGCTTATTCTTTCCATTGGTGAAGTTTCACTGCTTCCCTATTGAAAGGTTCCATGACGAGGAAGACGACGAATTGTACAATAAATTTGTTCATCTTAAACATAAGGGAAACAATAATGACTACACACACAAATGGGAAGTTCTAGCCACAAGACAAAACAGATTCACAAATGAACAATTGCTAAAAATGTACGTCTAGGAATTGAAGGATTACATCTGTAGTGAAATAAACCTATGAAACCATAAAACAATTGAGGATGTTAGACATGCGGCGAAATTAACTAAACAAAATAATATGTTCAACAAGCCATCATTCACCAGGGAAGATGAAAACCGACAATAGGACTTAGATAAGAAGGGAATAAACAAATGTAGAAATAGATGCAATTGTTGTAAGTATGGGAAAAATGGGACACCAGGGCATAGATGTGAAGACATGTCATTAGGAAACTATAAAATAGTGGATGTAAGGCAAGTAAAAGTATAGAAGCTAGATGATGAAATCGATATAACATACAATCCAGACTCAGACCTGTTGAGAAATCTAGGTCATAGAGATTAAGTGATTTCTCTTCTATTAGTAACTACATGTGAGTGCTTTTTACTTCTTTAGATTAGGATCTTCTTTTACTAAGGTTATTAGTGTTCTTCATCAAACAGCGACCAATGCATAAACAATAAAGAGACAAGAGACACAGAATATAGGCTATCAGCCAGGGCCAAAACCTCACTATTTGAGAGGAAAACCCGAACGAATTCTTCTTATAGAGATTCCAATTGACGAATACCAAGACCAAGACCCTTGACCTATTGCCACTCCAAGATCAAGACACAAGATCCTTAGTCAACGATAGTCAACCTTCTGCTCCTTTCTCCTTCTCGACTTCTTCTTCAACCTTGGCTTTCTTCTACTTTAGACCTTCGGCCTTCTTCCACTTCGACTCCCTAGGAGGACTGCACTTCTCCTTACCTTCCACTGCTGCAGTAGACTTCTCCTCTCCTCGGCCTTCACAACTGCAATAGACTTCTTTTCATTCTTTACTATTGTAACAGACTTCTAGCACGTATAGGGATTTTCTACCCTTAAAACAGTCCCATAAAGTACCCTAAGAACCTTGCTCTTCTTCTTTACTTCGCAAGTTGGGAGGCTTCTCCTTTTACCCTTTTTGCACTTCTATTTCAAATCACTGTTCCATCGAAATTCTATCTCAAAAGTGATGCCGAGCAGCCCTATTTATAGTTGTTTCCTCCTTAAATAAACTGACATGAAGAGGGTGAGCCGACATGTCTGTTTGGAGGAGATAATTAATTCCACTTTGAAGTCGACCTGAGGTTAATGCGTGTGCTTGGTCTTGGAGGGCTACTTGACACATTCATTGACTCATATACAAATATAATATACCCAAGAAGGGTCCTTCATACATGACATAGACTCAAATTGACTTGTATGACTAGATGACAAATCCTGAAGGCTCACAATGGGATCCATCACTAAAAATAAAATTCCTTGCTCATGAAACCCATGAGACAAGCATTACAATAATAATTTTATTTTTCTTATTTTCATCAATTACATAAAATCACAACTACAGATGTCATTATGAAGACTGAACCTAGTTACACTTTTCAACACTCCCTCTTAACTAGGGAGGTATTCATAATGGTACTTGGTCATTCTCAATCTGAAGAATTTCTCATAAGAAGAGTCGGATTGGTAACCCATCTGTTTAGCATCATATCAACCAGCATTATCGCATAGCAAGGCCTTGACTAACAGCTCTATCTCTCCACAATATCTAAGCTCAATGCTGGCGAGACCAATGATGCATAGTTACCCTCATCATTGTCTCTCTTGGAACATACTCTACCCGAGTTCTCAAGGTGTGTTCCACCAAGACTATTCTTATCTTGGATTCCCAGTGCTCAAAGAATATCGGTCCTCTACGACTACTCTTATATTGGATGCCCTAAAACATCCTCAAAGAGCATCGGATACCAGATGTTTATCCAATCCTCCATTCTTTCTTCCCAAGTGAAGACAAGAATGATGTGTCTATCTCTCCCTCTTAATTAGGGAGGACATATCTATTCCAATAAAGGAACGTACTCATTCCTACAGAAGGAATGTACCTAAGCTCCCACTTGGCTTAGGAATTTCCAAGTTCCTTCCAAGTAAGAAACTTGTTTCCAGGCTCCTTAATTAGGGGCCTACAGCAGCTCCTCAGGTGGAGATGATGGGACAACCAACTACTTGAAGAACTCCTCTTCACAATGTCATGAATTTCTTTTCGTCATTGAGGAGTCTTCATATTTTGGGACTTCTTCTTAGGGCAAAAACCATCCATCACTTCCATCCATGAGCCAGTCATGTCATCATCGAAAAATGATCGATAGGTTCATATCTGGCCTCCCTTCATGCCATGTTGTTTTCTTCATGCCATGTTTACTTAAGGATCTTTCATGCTACTACATGTGCATCGGTGGTGGAAGACATCCATAGATCTTCCCTCGACCACACTGTGCATAAACCCATTCAGATATTTGTTCAAAAATAAAGGAATGAAAATTAAAATCAACATTACCTTTGTGATGGTCTTTCAACATGACATCTTCTAGTTTGCATCAGCATTTTGCATACATATCGACACATCTCCCAAAGATATATATATTGTCAAGGGTCTCTTTCTTTTTCAAACTCCATCAGAGTCTTCATATCTTTCATGGAGATATCCTAGTCAAATCTTCTTGGTCTTTCGAATGTTGATTGTCTTTACCATGGTTGCATATTCCACAATCTCTTTCTTCCTTTCTTCACACATTTCATTCCCAGGAGCTTCCAATTAGAGTTCCTCAATTGTTGTCAAGCACCTCATACTTCATATGAGGACATATTGTTGAAAATGGCAACAAGAAATGCTAAAATAGCACTGCTATAAATAGCAGTTCAGGTACCAGTGTTGGACATAGCAGCAAGGAATGAAAAGTGGAAGTGCTATAAAGAGCATTGCTAAAAATAGCAATTTGGGATAGATTCTTATTTTAGTTAGTCCCTTAACTAAAATAGAGAAGTAAAATTCAAATTTGATCTTAGCAGTTGTTTGTAAAATAATTAATTAATTCATCTTGAGTTAATTAGTTGTAGAAAATCAAACATGAAGTCTATGTGGGGACATGCAACATTTTCTCCATTAATTGAGGAATTTATCCATCAATTAAAGAGATAAGGATGAGTTGTAATATTGAGTTGTAATTAGTTGACTCAGTTAACTGAGTCAAGTCCAGTTAGATTAATTCAAACAGTTTGTTGAATTAATTGTGAGTCCAGTTAGTTAATGCTTGCATGCATGTAACTGATGCACTTCAGACAACTGAATATTCTCTCATAAATAACTCATGCATGTCAGTTCTGTCAGAGACCCAGTGGAGATCAGAGAGGGGGCAGTGTACTATCAGTTGGATGAATTTTTCCTATAAAGGAAACTCATCCATGCAGAAGGATTTATCTCCTTCAGGATTGCGCAGTTAGATCAGAGGTTAGTGAGTGTGTGAAGAGGCCAATTCACACAGGTGGCAGCACTAGACCCCAAGGAAAACTGCGCAAGGAAAAAGGAGGTTTGGAGGGCTTGAGGAGGACATATACTATGTCTATTCAGTCTGTGAGTTGTATTGTTTGATTGCAGAGAGAGCAGGATAGCTTGTGCACTGATTCTTTTTGTAACTTGAACAAGATTTCCACTTGTATGATAATACAGAGATTGGGGTTTTAGGCTAAGGCTTTCCCCGGGTTATTTCTTCTGTGTTATGTGTGATTGATTTCTCATTCTCAGTTATATGTGTTCACTTGATCTTGCTCAATTCGATTAAGCTTCTGCAAAGTGTTGTAGAAGTAGATCTTGTACTGTGTTTTAGTATATTGCATAATCTATTGATCTACAGTGGGAATTTCTACACATATTATGTTGATTTCATCTAGTGAATGTGTGACCCATGCATTCCTACATTCTTTCAAGGGAGGAGATCCTTTCCTTTGATTATGCTCTCAAGATAGAGCATTGATCCATGTTACCTACAACCATATGACATGACTTCCACAATATCAAATGTAAGCACGCATACCTCATTTTTCCTTTAGGTCATCCAGACTTCTTGCAGCAACTTCCTTGATTGAAAGAGCTTCAATCCCTTGATTTTCTTCACTTTTATGTCATTATACCATCATCCCATGAATTCCACAAGTTTGAAATTCTTGATGAAACACTTGCTTCCCCTCATGATCGATGAACCTTCCAATGAAGATTCCATCAGAGAATCTTGAGGATCTAAAATATCCCCATCAGCGGATGTTTCTATTTGACGAATGTATGATGAACCTTGTGCTAGATGGCCTTGCCACTTGTGTTTTCAATGAGATTCCCAAGAGCTATATCCTTGACTTCCACAGACTATCCGTCTTTCATGCTTCTCTATGATGATGTCTCGAGCTCTTGCTTCTAATGCTTCTATGATGCCTTGATGCATCCCATTTAGTGAATCATGATAGCCATATCTTACAATAGAAGACTTAGGAACTTAAAAAAAACTTAGGTGAGGAAGACTATCTCAGTCAGAGTAGAGATCTTGTACTTCCTCTATCTTGGACTTCTTCTTTTCAACTTCTTCGGTGATATGAGCTTCTTCTCTTCCTGTTTTGTTATTGTCCTTCTTGATCTTAGGACAATCTCTTCTGTAGTGTCCATATTCTTGACACCCATAGCATTCTATTTTAGCCATGTTCTTCCTTTTCTAAGGACCAAACTTTCCAAATTGTCCCTTTCTTTTTGATATTGCAGCATAAGCTTGAGTTTGCTCACCCACTCCTACATCAGATTTGGCCTTTAGTCTAGATTCTTCAATCTTGCACAGTGACCATAGATCCTGGAATGGAGTAGCTTCTTTCTTCCTATTAATACTTGAAGTAACATTACCCCACTCCTCCGATATCCTCCGGTAGTGCATTTAATACAAATGTAGTCATTTCTCCATCAGACATGACTTCTCCTAGATCTTGTAGTTGATCCCAGATCTCAGATATCCTCATAAAGTATGAGGCTATTCCATCTTCCCTTGACATCTTCAGCTTGTAGAGTTCTTGCCTTAATGAGATGACTTCTCCGGCAGTGCTTACGGAATACAACTCTACCAGTTTTTCTTAGATTTATTTTGAAGTTTCAAGTTTAGATACATACGAGATGAGGGGATCCTTGATGGATTCTATGAGAATCCTTTGAGCCCTAACTTCCCCTTTCATATACTTGGCAAGAGCTTGAGCATCTTCCTTTCTTGGTTTAGTGATAGAACCTTTGACATGTTCCATAACCTCATTTTCAATGAGATTCAGTCCTTTTCTTCCATGCAAGATAGTTTGAAGCCCCAACCAATTTGTTTCTTTCCTTGCAAAAGGACATTTTGACAAATTCATATGTGGACATAAATATACTTACTTGATAGGATGCTCCTTCTTCTTGTTGCTTCCTTGATGATGATATAGAAGATAGAAAACTTCTCCTTGATGAAGGTAGTTTTCTTCAAGAATGATCCTTGATCCCACAGAGAGTGAGATGACACCATCTTTTGATATAGCTTCCTTTGGATGAATAGTCTTCAAAACACTTTAACTTGAATAGATGTAGGGTTTTGGCCTTCTCCCTTGTTGCACTCAAATTGTCAAAGTTTCAAGGAAGTGGAAGTGCCAACTTTTTCAACAAGGATCAAATCACATATCAGTAGTCCATGTGTCATAGTCATCCCATTCTGCAAGTTATATATTGTAAATGATCTTAGTAAAACCATGAGTCTATGTAACAACCTAGGTAAGCCTAAAATTTGATGACGAATTACATCCTAGAAGGTTTTTTAACCTCACTAATTACCTATGTTTTTCGACACAACTAATCAAAAGAATTTTTTCCCTCCAGCTTAAGCCCCCAAAGCTAGGGTGAAATTTATTGTCGAATTATTAGGTGAGTCCTAGTGTTTTAGTCGAGTCTGTGAAAGTGAGTCGAGTCTGATGTGAAAATGGTTTGGGAATAATTTAAGCTAATTAGCTAAATTATTTTATTACAAATGACTGGGTTTACTAGATCATATTGAGTCGCAAATGGGTTATGTGTCTTGAGGGTCTAAGACGAATGTGTATTCCCTCTTTGATTCTTTAAATGAAAAAATCATATGTATTAGAGGTTGAAAAATAATTAGTCGTCTCATGTGTAAATTAATTAATTTTTCTGGCAAAATAAAATTAAACCCTAAGCCAAAAAAATAATTAATTAGAGTCAAAATTAAATTGTCTAGGAAAATAAATTCTCCAAATGGAAAAATTCGTGGGTGGTGAAAGAATCAATTTTCAAAGGTCCTCCACCAAGGGAGTATTGTCTTTTTCAAGAAAATTTGGACCCTTGGACCTTAGTGGTTAAGTCAAAGTCAATTTTTTGAGGAAATTAGCTCCAAATAATTAATTTTGAGTTAATTAAAATGGAATTAAAAAATAAATTTGAAAATTCCTCAAAAATAAGAAATCAAGGACAAAGATTAAAAGATCTTGAAATATTTATCAACGGCAAAGATTATTTTGACAAAGATCAAACAAACTAGCCGTTATTTTTCCATTTGGAGGATTTATCTATAAATTATAGAGTCATTGGAGTCTCTAGTCATCTTGGTCTCTGGCCAGAATTGTTGTTGAAGCATTGTGTAAACTATTGTCCCACTAGGAGCTATTTTTTCTACCATAATAAAAAACTTTTGGGTGCAACTCGAGATATTCTTGTTTCGTTGATCTGTGGTATGTATTGACTATGGGCTTCCTATGTGGTGCTTAATGATTATTATTTTGAGATAATATATAGTGTTTGTAGGTACTCGATCCTTGGTCTCCAAGTTCACAGATTGTGGGCAAGGGTTACTTTGCTTGGATCTCTAGTTTTTTATATGGCGGATTTAATCTTCGCTTGGGCTATAGTGATCATTAATTTTTCTAAAGCGTTTTAGCAATTCTTTTAAGTAAAAAATATTTGAAAAAAATATTTTCTCAAAATCCATTCAAAAGCCCATGTATATTTTGTAAATAAAATTGTAAATTGTAATTGTAATTTATTTTTCTAACTTGGGTTGGGGATTTTTTTAGATTTATTTTGTATATATTTGGGGTTTGGGTGTCTCTATTTTCATTTTTGCAGGTTAGATCGAGTTAAGTGGAAGAAGAGCTAGATCTAGGCCCTTGAGGGTAAGATCTAGTCTTTTGGAATTTTTTGCAAGGTTCTCACGAAATGATATTTCAGAAAATCAAAAGAGCTGAAGCATAAAAAAATTCGGAGCAAGGGTTTCAAATTTTTCAAGGCTTTTAGCCCAGTTCTGCCCTCCTTAGCCCCAGCGTTAGCCTTTCTGCCCCCTACGTCTTTGTTTTCAAGCTTCCTAGGGCTAGCTGTGACCCCTAAGGGTTGCGACTTCCCTTCCTTGCCTTGGCTGCAGGCCTAAAAGGCCTTGCGGCCTCCTCTTTGGCCCTCCTAGGCCTGTCGTAAGCCTCCCTCCTCTCGGCCCTCCTCCTCTAGCCCTCCTCGGCCCTCATCCTCCCCTCGGCCCTCTTCCCTTCGGCCTCCTCTCCTCCTTCCTCTAGCTGCAACCCCCTAAGGGCTTGCAGCTCCCTTGTGGAGCCTTTAGGCCTTAGTGCTTGGCCTTAGCCCCTAAACCCTCATTTCCCAAACGCTATCCTCACTGGGCAAAGCATGGGCCATTTCCAACCTCCTTGTGTCCCAATCTATAATCCTAGCCCATTTATCCCCGCAAATTCACTTGCCTTGTCCTTGTTCTCCAAGTTTTGGCCTCTTTGCCCTAAAATTGACCTAAAACCCTATTTTGAAGATTTAAGGCTAAATACTTAGCGGTTTTACAGGATTAAGGTCTCAAAATTCATATCTAGCAAGTGGCAAAGCAATCCCAAAGTTTCAACGATTTTCAAAGGTGGGATCTTCAAGGCCTTGGGCCTAAGGTTTGACCTCTAAAACCTTATTTTGCTTCAGTTTCATTACAGCAGTAAAATCTTAAATATCTAGGCCCTAAAGTCATATTCTAATTGGTCAAAATCGATTAAAATTGCAAAATCTAAGTTTTCACAAGTTTTGGCCACTTGGGCATCTCTAATTTGACCTAGATCTAACATTTTAGCTTGCTGGAATTTACTGCATAACTGTGAAATTCAAGTCTGAAATATTTCTAAAGCATATACTTGATAAAAAACTAAAATTTTGAATTTTCAGTTCCCCAACAAAAACTTACTATTTTTAGACATTTGGGGCAGCATGTTCAGAATTTGAGCTTGTTGATCTATAACTAACTTACTGTTGTAATTAGTTTCAGTTCTGAAATTTTTGAATCATATTCTCTAAAAAAGTCAAAAAAATAATTTTTTCAAGTTTTGTGAAAATTTTCTTTTTTCAGAAGTATTGGGCATCTATTTTTGACTAGATTAATTTGTTGATCTGTGGTTAACTCATTGTTGTAATAATCATATCAGATCTGAAAATTGCAAAGGCAAACTCACCAAAAGCCCTAAAATTGAAATTTTCAAGTCCTAGTGCATTTTGTTATTTTTAGGCATATTGGATATCTTAGGCAATTTATTTTGCTAATCTATCTTTATTTAATGTTGTAATCTTAAAATCAGATCTGAAATATTGTTGAATACACCATCGTAAAGTGTGTTAAATAAGCTAATTTAGATTGCTAGTCAAATTGGAAATTTTATGCTTCAATGTGTTGAGCAATTTTTGTGATTTCAAATTGTTTGTGTACTGTTACTACAACATTGGTAAATCTGAATTTTCTGAAGTAGTATTGCTGATATAAACTGTCAGAAATCTGTGATCAGCATCTTGATTGACTATTGTTAGCATTTGGCATCTTCGGTTAATTGGTATCTTGTGAAATATTGTTGAAATTTGCACTTGTATCTATAAGCAATTTAGCTTGTTTAAGATTGCATTTCACTACTGATAAGTACTCTTAAAAAGGTTTCAAATCAAAGTACTTAAACAACTTAAAAAAATCTTAACTCAAGATAAATCTCACTCATAATCTCTTGCATAAGCATCCTAGATCTAGATTTGCATTAATAGTTTTCCTCCTAGCATAAGCTAGGATGATAGAGATATAGGTCAACCATTTTTATCTAGCTTGAGGGGTCTCGACAACTATTCAATGGTTAACATAGTGACCTTGCAGTCATCAGAGCCACAGTGTCTGCAGCACCAGAGGCATCGGGTAATAGAAGCCTAACAGAAGGTATCGTTAATCAAGCCCTACTCTGCATCCTGTTAGCCTTCTTCCCACAACCTACCTTGGAGCCTAGCTTCAAAATCATTAAAAGAAGGTTACATTTAGACCATGCATTTAACTAAAATTTCCCAAGATCGTTGCATCTCACATGTCCTAGGATTCGCATATCATATAGGTTAGTTAATCATTCAAGCAGTGGGTGTCCATCCGATCATTTGGTTTCAATTCATAAGAAGCAAGAATTTGTGACTCCATTAAGGCATTGGTCTCATAAAAAAAAGATTTAATTTAATCAATAATCTTGCTTAAATTCAACCAAGTGGCTAGGCCACTCATCCGTGTCTCCCAAGTAAGTTGATTCTCAACTTGCTTTCCTTCACTTCATTCCATAGGGGCTACCCCCCATAGCCTGTTCTTCGAAGATAGCTAGAACGAAGTGGGCGAGGATCAGAGTGACAACCCACGTCCTAAGCGTTGTCAGGTGCCTGTATAATCCGGGCGAAAACATCCCTCTTGATGATGATCCCAATACTTCTTTGTAGACTTCTTTGATCTAGGGTTCTAATGCTTCCTTTGACTTCAAGATGATCTTTGCTTTAATGCCTTCCTTGAGTGTCCCTTGATAAGATGCCCTTCCTTGACTTAGTCACCTTACCTCTTATACCATTTTGAGAAATCTAGGGCATAGAGATTAAGTTATTTGACTTCTATTACTAACTGCTTGTGAGTGATTTTTAATTCTTAAGATGAGGATCTTCTTTTACTTAGGTTATTAGTGTTTTTGTTCATCAAACAGCTACCAATGCATAAACCATAAAGAGACAAGAGACACAGAATATAGGTTGTCGGCCAGGGCCAAAAGCTCTCATTCTTTGAGAGGAAACCCCGAACAAATTCTTCTTATAGAGATTCCAATTGACGAATACCAAGACCAAAACCCTTGACCTATCTGCCACTCCAAGATCAAGAGACAAGATCCTTAGTCGACGATAGTCAACCTTCTACTCCTTCCTCCTCGATTTCTTCTTCAACCTTGGCTTTCTTCTGCTTTAGACCTTCGGCCTTCTTCCACTTCGACTCCCTAGGAGGACTGCACTTCTCCTTGCCTTCCACTGTTGCAATAGACTTCTCCTCTCCTCAGCCTTCACTGCTCCAATAGACTTCTTTTCACTCTTTACTTTTGTAACAGACTTATAGCACGTATAGGGATTTTCTGCCCTTAAAACAGTCCCATAAAGTACCCTAAGAACCTCGCTCTTCTACTTCTTTACTTCGCAAGTTGGGAGGCTTCTCCTTTTACCCTTTTCACACTTCTATTTCAGATCACTGTTCCACCGAAATTCTATCTCAGGAGTGATGTTGAGCAGCCCTATTTATAGTTGTTTCCTCCTTAAATAAGCTAATATGAAGAGGGTAAGCCGACATGTTTGTTTGGAGGAGATAATTAATTCCACTTTGAAGCCGACTCGAGGTTAATGCTTGTGCTTGAGGCTAATGCTTGTGCTTGGTCTTGGAGGGCTACTTGACATTTTCATTGACTCATATACAAATATAATATGCCCAAGAAGGGTCATTCATACATGACATAGACTCAAATTGACTTAGACGACTAGATGACAAATCTTAAAGGCTCACAATGGGAGCCATCACTAAAAATAAATTCCTTGCTCATGAAACCCATGAGACAAGCATTTACAATAATAATTTTGTTTTTCTTATTTTCATCAATTACTTAAAATCACAATCACACAAGTCATTATGAAGCCCGAACCTAGTTACACTTTTGTTAATTTTAGATAACAATGGTATGTTCTATGTTAAAGAGCAATTTACTTCAATTTTTCTTATTAGTCCAATATCAATTTCCAGATTAGCAATCACATTAATATGATAGTAAATGCAGATAGAACATAAATAAAAGCAAAAGACAAGCCAAGACAAGAGGACACAATATTTGGCAGATGCCAGGGAAAACCCCCAATGTGGGGAAACCCTTTGATCAAGTCTTCTTATTATTCTTCAAAAGTTCAGCAGAGGGAGAGAGTACAATATACAAAATTCACTTGCTCAAACACAGTCAAAATTGTCCAGTCAAACTACAGTGAACAGAATGCCCTAACCAGAAAGTCAATACTGGTCAAATCAGCAGAATTACTCCTCCAAATCAGCTCGGTCAAACCTAGTCAATTCGGCCTCCAAAAATAGTTCAAATCAACCCAAAACAATCATGAACATATCGGTCAAACTTGGTCAACGCACAGTCAAACCTTCGGTCAAGCTTACTACAGTCAACATTGGTCAAACAACAAAGAAAATCTGGGTTTCTGTGCCAAAATATGTGGCCTGCCCAAACAGAGATATTCCCACAAAAATCACAGTCAAACACTGCCTGGCCAACATTGGTCAAAGTTGACTGAAACTTGGTCAACACAGAAATTAGATAAACCCTAGTCAAATTTTCGCACGTGTGGAGGAGAAGAAGGTTGCCTAAAATTCGTACGACCCAATCAGATGAGGAGAGAGAGAGATATGTGTGAGATGATGAATGTCCAAATGAGGTAGATGCTCCTATTTATATGCAACGTTGAGGGTGAAGAGACGTGACTTTTGGGCTTTTGAGCCTACATTAGATTACAGGTCGATCTTGACAATTTGTCCATAGAAGAAAGAAATTCATAATTCCATTTATACATGTCAGAATGAGATGATCTTTAGATAAATCCTACACCTCTCGGAAAGAGGAATCCACCAAAAATAGCATCTCCATCATATGAGTTGTCCAAGTTGGAGTTTGGCCCTAGTTGTCAAATTTACCACTCCCTCTCAACTCGGGAGAACTCCACATGCCAAACCATCTGACAATCTATACCATCCCTGTCATTCCTGCTCTGCTTTGTTGAACTATGAAGAAATAATGAAGAAGAAATGATCGAGAGTGTATTATACCACTCTCCACTGACCCGAAGTCAGTCTCCATTGATCCCAGATCAATATTAAACATCCTAGCATAGGGAGTACGATAGTACACGATGCGTCCATCGGTAGTACTATGGTCCCTATCCTCATTTCCCAACTCATTGACCAGATGAGAGGTACTTCTCATGAGTCCCGAACTGCATGGGTAGGATGTATCGGCAAGAGAAGGTGAACCACTCATCCTGCTCATATGCCATAGGAGAAGGTGAATCACTCATCCTATGCATATCTCAACCATCATGGGGTATCACAGGGGAAGGTGAATCACTCACCCTGTACACAGCGCACCACTAGGGGAAGGTGAACCACTCACACTATGGTCGCTCCAAGAAGTACCCCAAGCCCCCTGGAGCTCCCAGAGCTCAATATCCAACTCAAACGGGACCCTCATAAGAGGGTCTCTCCACGACTCCAAGTCGTTCATGGAAGGTTAAGAATTTGACCTTCCCCAGGGGCTTTGTAAGAATATATGCGACCTAATCATCAGTCCCAATGTGACAAAGCCTTATTGCTCCCCATTGTACCCCACTTTGGTTGTCGCAAAAGATCACAGTGGTTTCTAGCACATGTCCAAACAGCTTCACGAGGGGCCATACCAGCAACAATATATTCGGCCTCGGCAGTGCTCGAAGCAATTGATTTCTGCTTCCTGCTCATCCAGGATATCGAAGCAGAACCTAGTAAAAAGCAACATCTCGATGTGCTTTTACGAACCACTACACTTCCAACCCAGTCAGCATCTGAATAACCATGGAGCCTCGCATTCCCGACAGTGTATCTCAATCCTAGGTGATTGTGCCCTGAAGACATCTCAAAAGATTCTTGACAGCAATCCAATGTATGTGATGAAGCTCGACCATAAATTGACTCAATGTATTCACTGCAAAGCATATGTCCGGACGAGATTTCACCAAGAACATCAAGGCCCCCACTAGTTGACAATACTCAGAAGGATTTCCCAAATCGGGCTCAACAGTGCTTCCACATAACCTCTTTAAGTTAAGTTCCATCGGAGTAGTCACAGACTTACAATCCACCATCCCAAATCTTTCAAGTAGCTTCACAATGTATTTTCCTTGGGAAAGGAAAATTTCACCTGCCTTTTGCCAGACCTCCAATCCTAGGAAATAATGCATCAGTCCTAGGTCCTTCATCTCGAACTCAAAAG
Organism: Pinus tabuliformis; assembly: GCA_031772625.1. NCBI lineage: Eukaryota > Viridiplantae > Streptophyta > Pinopsida > Pinales > Pinaceae > Pinus > Pinus tabuliformis. The sequence goes on along the minus strand of CM062807.1, from coordinate 32,531,663 downwards.
CCAACTCCCTCTTGCATTGATGAATGAAAGGGTCTGCACCTATTAGAAAGAGATCGTCCACATAAAGTACCAAGATGAGAGGTCTATCATACTCAACCTTAAAGTAAAGGTTCGGATCAACCTCACTTCTTGTAAATCTCAGCTTCATCAGATAGTTGTCGATCCTCTCATACCAAGCCCGGGGAGCTTGCTTCAACCCATAGAGGGCTTTCTTCAACCTGCATACATGTGACTTACGATCTTGAACTTCGAACCACACTGGTTGTTCTACATAGACTTCCTCCTTAATCGAACCATGAAAGAAGGCGGTTTTGACATCCATCTGGTGTAGGTTCCATCCTTGCGAGGCAACAAGGGCTATAATCGAACGAATGGTGGTATATTGGGCAACTAGTGCAAATATCTCATCGTAGTCTACACCTTCCTTTTGAGAGAATCCTTGAGCAACAAACCTGGCCTTGAACTTTTCAGCACTTCCATCAACTCCATGATTGATCTTGTAGAGCCATTTCGAGGTAACAACGGATTTGTCCTTGGGTCTAGGGACCACATCCCAAACATCATTCTTCATAATCGACTTATACTCTTCGTTCATAGCATCCTTCCAAACTTGGTGCTTCACAGCTTCTTTGAATGTGCAAGGCTCAGATTGAACAATGGTGTTCATGGAAGCTAAGTACCCTTGGTACCTATTCAGCTTCTTACTTTCACGAAAAGTTCCCCTTGGAGCAATATGATTCTCGACATCTTCAAGAGTTTTCCTAAGCCATGAGGGTCTCCTTTTTTAGGAGGAGGGCTCATGAGGAAGTGGATCAATGGGATTCATTGGTCCTTCAACATCGGGCATCAGCTCATCTTGTGGTTCTCCCTACTTTCCTGTATCTGCTTCTTTGTCCTTCCTTGGAATAGGAAGGTTACTAATCTTCCCAAGGGCAGCATCTTCATTGAAGGTGACATCATGACTTATCTCCACTTCTCTTTGACCAAGCACATAGATTCTATATGCCTTATAAGTTTCACTGTAGGCCACAAAGGTTCGTTTCTTCCCAGATGCATCCAATTTGCTTCTCTTTTCTTTCGACACATGAAAATACACACGGCTACCAAAAATTTTGAAGTGAGAAACATCAGGTTTCTTACTGGTGAAAACTTCTTCGGGAGTTTTGGAGTCCAATGCTTGATCAGGGCTTCTATTTTGAACATACACAGCAATGTTGGCAGCTTCTGCCCATAGGAACTTCAGAAGGCTGTGATCATGAAGCATGGCATGAGTGGCTTCTATAATAGAACGATTCTTCCTTTCAGCAACACCATTTTGTTCAGGAGTATATGCGGTAGTAGTCTCCCTCTTAATGCCAACTTCTACAATAGTCATTGAACTCATTTGATTCATATTCGGTTCCATTATCGGTCCTCAATATTCTGATCTTCTTCCCTGTTTGATTTTCGACCAAGGCTTTGAAAGAATGGAACCATGTGAACATTTCGTCCTTTTTCTTCAAGAAATAAAACCAAGTTTTATGAGAGAAGTCATCCACAAAGATAGCATAATATATATATCCTCCCAAAGATGTCACAGGCAACATATTGTTGATTTGGGGTAGCCTCAGATGTGCTCTAGGCCTAAAAGTTTGCAGGGAGGCTTGGGCACATGCATTTCAAAGAACCCAGAAACCGTTTTGGGAAATTCCACCCAGAGACAATTATATTAAAATAATTCATATTTTTTATGGTGTTCCTAAGTCTAAACTTAGGATAATTAAAATATTAATGAGTATTAATCTAATTATGGAAGAATCTTCTTGATAAAGACGGAGATCAAGCCAAAATGATCTAAGCCTTGTTGAAATTTCTAAGTATTACCTGTTAGAAATTTTATCTGTATTCTCTGGTTTATTTCGCCTACCTGTTTAATTACTAACAAGTTATTTAACCATATAAACACTGAAATAAACACAATACAGTCTCAACCTTCTAATGATCAACAGTTGAAAGAAATGAACAAACACACAAGGGACACCATTATTTTTGGACAATCGTCCCCAAAAAATCCCAACTTGGGAAGACCGGTGCAGCAATTCTAAGGGTTTTATTATTATGCAGCTTTTCTTGAGTACACTGTGTGCCAAAATAGGTCACTCGACAGAGATAAAAAATCTGGCAGTAATACCTCTCTTCGGAAGCAGATATTCTGAAAGTCTGCCCCACGAAACCCTCTCCAGCACAATCTGAAGCACTACGTCAGCCCTCCTAACCTTTGTGCCAGCCCTCTGAGGCTCTGCGCAGCCTCTCTAGCCCTCTGTGTCACTTCTGCATGCTTTGCGTGGATGACGCAAGCCCTTATGGCCTCTGCGTAGTCACTATAGGCCTCTACGTAGCTCCCTCTGGCTCTGTGTCTGCCTCTCTACCTCTGCGCTGGCCTTCTGGCACTATCTCTGCCTCTCTGCCTCATACTTACTGCCCCTCGCTGCAACTCTGATCACTAGTACAATTTCTCTTAGCAAACCCCGCTCTAGAAAATCAAACTGACGGATCACTTTGGTGTATCTCCAACTGACCCTCAAGCCTCCTCTTATACTTTTTCTGTTGAGTCTTCAACAGCTGAGATTACATCTCTAATCAACGACTAAGATTAGATTTGGCTTGATCCAAGTCATTTAGAACCTTCTAAACCAGTTTTATATTAATACCCATTAATATTTTTATTTTCTTAAGTTTAGGCTTAGGAACCCATTAAAAATATTAATTATTTTAATATTTTCTTCACCAGGCAAAATTTCCCCAAACCATTTTCTGGGTCTTGGAAATCTCACGTACTTTAGCCTCTCCACCAATTTTCATGGCTAGAGCACATCCGATGCTACCCCAAATCAACACTTCCTCTTAGCGAGGAATGTGCTCTAATAATACTCCACCACTGAGCATCACCCTGATTATACGGCACCAGTACTTGTGCTGATGCTAGGCCTTCCTGCCCAACGTCCTTTGCACCGCTACATCCTGTATTGCTGCCCATGGCTCTACCACTGCCACTACTACATCTGTACAGCAGCTCCCTTTGCATTCGTGCTGCTACTGGTCCTTCCTCCCAACACTGCATCTGCACTGCAGTTCTCTCTCATCATGCTGCATCGTGCTGCCCATAGCACTACCATTGCTACTGCTGCACTGCAACTCGGTTACTGAAAAGTAAGTAACTGATCCACCCAACTACTGACATCCTTGTCAGACTAGAAAACCCTCCCGATGTTGAAGCTCTCACTGTCGCTATCCTGTGCTCCCTCTGTTGCCTCTTTGCTGCTGCAACACCTCTATACCTCTCGCACTACTGCAAACACCTTTGTGCCTTCTTGCACTGCTGCGACCCCCTATGTGCCTCTCGCACTGCTGCAACCCTCTCTGCGCTGCCAGGGACTACTGCACTCTAGCACTCTCCGTCACTCCATCCGCATCCGCATCCGCTTCTACCGACATCCGTCATCTTGCTACTGTCTCTTCGAGGCTCCCGTAGCCGGATATGATCCAAGAGTTTGGGTACCTCAAGGATCCTACCCCTCATCTCCTATAGTCCTCCTCAATGTTGCACGAAACGGGGACGTCTCTTGGAAGCGGGGACGCGGAAGCATCATTTTCCAAAATCTAGGAAGCAAAGCGTTTGCGGAAGTGTCTGCTATATATATATATTTGTTTTGAGTATAAATGCAAAAAAATATAAATATATATATATATATATATATTTTATATTTTTTTGCATTTATACTCAAAACAAACATCCCAAATACCAAATTAGTTGTAGAAGACATGAAAACATGCATATTTTTGCATAAATCAAGATAGATATAACATCCATTGTACATTAATGATTAATTATTCGAGCATCAACCATCTAGAATCTAGATTCTTCTCCTCTTGTCTAGCCTTTGCCTCTACCTCGATTGTCTAGGGATATTAGTCAACATTGTCCAATTTTGAACAAACTACCTAATTCAAGACTTAAAATATGGTAGAAAAAGCTTAACATGCTTGATCGATGATTTTGACTTGATTGAAAGGTAATTTTTTGCTAAGGGCGTGACAAAGGAGTTCAACAATTAACACCACCAACACTAGGGTACATATAGGGCTTGGTGCTCTTGATTAAATGCTAATCACATACCTTCATACTTGATATAATCTAATGAAATACCACAATCCCATTGATCCTGAATTCCTGAAAACTGTTAAGTTTGTTGAATTTTGAATAGGATATGAAATTCTATTTTCTCCATATGAAGTCCAATGAGGCTGGAACCACTCTCAAACATCCTGAATCATTTCATGGTAATGTTAAAAATTTAAGTAAAAGGATAAAAATGAAAAATAAAGTAGAATGTCACTTTTACTTTAAGAATTTAACATTACCATGAGGGAGCATCTTCTATATTTATATTTTTTTTGCCTTCATTCCTCACCCTAACCCAAGGTGGACCCACCTCCAATATGCAAACTCACCTAAAATTTAAAAAAAAAAATTAAAAAAAATCAATTTTCTAAACAACACGGCACTTTTTCCAGAAGCGTGTATGGAACCGTACGGGAACCATACGATTCACCCTCCAAAGCACCGGAGGGACGCTTCCGGAATTTCCAGGAAGCATCCAAAACAGGCAGAACCGCGCTTCCGAATTTTGGAGTTGCGCTTCCGGGGACGCTTCCTGTACGAATCCGTACGGGACGCGCTTCGGGCATTAGATCTGGGGGGACGTTTCCTGCAACATTGGTCCTCCTGACTACAGCTCGATGTCTCCCCACCTCTTCTCTAGAGGTACATGAGCTCTCATGGCATAATCGTCATCATCCTCTACCTCCTTTTCCACCTTCGTTGGTGCTGCCTTAGAGTCAGATGCCTCTCCCTTATTCTTCTTCCTCGGACACTGGTTTGCATAATGGCCTAGTTCCCCTCAGTTGAAGCACTTTATCTTGGAGAGGTCCTTTTTCTTCCTCTTCCCCTGTTGCCCCACAAATGCCAGAGCTGCATCCTCTTCCTCCTCTGTCTTGACCCGAGCTCCTTTGCTGCTATTTCCCGTCTTGGTCAACCGTCTAATCTCTTCTTGGCGAAGAGCTACCCACAGTTCTTCCCAATCTAGAATATGTTCTCTACCCAAAATGCTTTGGAGTTTGGACAAATGTCTCCCACTCCTCGGAGACTGCGTTCAGGGCAGTCCTCACCATTAACTCCTGATCCGGCGTGGCCCCTATGGAAGTCAGTTGGTCCCGAATCTCCTTCAGCCTGTTGAGGAAGTGATCTACCTGCTCCCCCTTCTGAATATGATATGACCGCAGCCGATTCTCTAGTAGCATCTTCCTCTGCACGGAAGTGCCCTGATACAATGTCGTCAAGGTGTCCCACATTTCCTTTGCCGTATTCTTCTCGGCAATATGTTGGACCACATGATCCTTGACCCCATCAAGGATTATGCTTTTTGCCTTAGCCATCGCATCCTCATATTTTTCATTGTCAGCTGGGTCGACTAGGATAGCCACGGTTCTCAAGGCGAAGCCCTTGATGCGATGTCTATCTAGAACGGACAGGATCCTGGCCTTCCAGATGACAAAGTTGGACGCCCCATCCAGCCTGTCCTGATCTCTCAATCCATTCATGGCCATCTCTCTACTCTTCTTTTCGACTCCGCTGAGTCTCTACTTCCCTCCTGGAAGTTCATTCTTCGACTCCGAGTCTCTACTTCCCTCTTGGAAGTTCTCTGCTAGACTCCCTCTAAGTCTCGATTTCCCTCCTGGAAATCCACCTGCCAACCGTCGAGTCGCACCTCTCCGATCTCCTATGCTCCTGCAACACTGATCTGGATTTCTTGGCTAGAAATCCACCTAGGTAGCAACTCTCTCTACCTTGGTTCTGTCCCGTTAGGTACTGTTCTGCCTCAACAACAACAACACCCCACCAACTTCACTCTCCGCAATCTTCCCACAGCTTCCTATGCCCCAGCAACTGAAAAACTGAGCCTCTAGGCTCTACGCGATCTCGGGAAGGCTGATTTGCTCCCTTGGCCAACTATGTCAACCCTCTTGGTCTCTGTGTGGCGCTTCGTGAGCCCCTTCTGCCTTCTTCTGCCTCTACGCTAGCCTCTCTCTGGCTCGAACTGATGACGCATTACCTCTGCGTCAACCCTTCTCTATTGCTTTCTGCCTAGGAACAACTTGTCACTCGGAACAGTTGTTTTTGCTGTAAATTCTCTGATTCAGCTGGCGCCTTTAGCTCTCCTATGATCTGCAACCCTCTGATACCATGTTGAAATTTCTAAGTATTACCCATTAGAAATTTTATCTGTACTCTCTGATTTATTTCGCCTACTTGTTTAATTACTAACAAGTTATTTAACCATATAAACACTGAAATAAACACAATACAGTCTCAACCATCTACAGATCAACAACTGAAAGAAATGAACAAACACACAATGGGCACTGTTATTTTTGGGCAATCGTCCACAGAAAAACCCAACTTGGGAAAACCGATGTAGCAGTTTTGAGGGTTTTATTATTAAGCAACTTTTCTTGAGTACACTGCGTGCCAAACTGGTCACCCGACAGAGATAAAAAAATCTGGCAGTAATACCTCTCTTCGAAGCAAATATTCTGAAAGTCTGCCCCATGAAACCCTCTCTAACACAATCTGAAGCACTGCGTCAGCCCTCCTGGCCTTTGCATCAGCCTAAAACCCTCTGCGTCGGCCCTCTGAGACTCTACGCAACCTCTCTGGCCCTTTGCGTCACTTTTGCAGCCTTTGCGTGGATGATGCAAGCCCTTATGGCCTCTGCGCAGTCAATGTTGGCCTCTACATGGCTCCCTCTGGCTCTGTGTCTGCCTCTCTGCCTCTACGCTGTTCTTCCAGCACTATCTCTACCTCTCTGCCTCGTACTCACTGCCCCTTGCTGCAACTCTGATCAGTGGTTCGATTTCTCTTAGCAAACCCCGCTCTAGAAAATCGAACTGATTGATCACTCTAGTGTATCTCCAACTAACCCTCAAGCCTCCTCTTAGACTTTTTCTGTTGAGTCTTCAATGACCGAGATTACATCTCTAATCAACGGCTAAAATTAGATTTGGCTTGATCCAAGTCATTTAAAACCTTCTAACCCAGTTTTATATTAATACCCATTAATATTTTTGTTTTCCTAAGTTTAGACTTAGGAACCCATTAAAAATATTTATTATTTTAATATCTCCTTTACCGGGCAGAATTTCGCCAAATCATTTCTGGGTCTTGGAGATCTCGCGTGCTTTAGCCTCTCCACCAATTTTCATGGCTAGAGCACATCCGATGCTACCCCAAATCAACAAGCCTTTGGTTAGGAGTTAATCTAGGCCGTTGGTTGTCCAACTGGAAGATATAAGGAGTTTGAGGGTCATTTGGAAACACACCAAGAGAGATCAAGAAATCGTTTTCTAAAGTGAGAAGTTCTCAAGAGGAAATTCGATTGAAGAGATTTCTTCTAGTTGAGGGGCAGGGATAGTTGGGTTGGAGGATCTTCTCTGAAACCCCGAATACTCAGTAGAGAGGCAGAGAAGCACCAGTGCGGGAGCGCAGACCCAAAAAGGACTGATGTTGGGCCAGGAGGGCCCACGAAGTGCTTGACGCAGGGCCAGAAGGGCCAGCACAGAGGCAGAGGTGTCTTCCAACAAAAGTCTGAAACTTGCCAGGGAACTACCGAATCAACCAGGAGGGTTGACATCAGAGCTCCAGGAGACAAGGAGACCCAGCACAGGGCCTTAGAGAGCACTACATAGGCCCACGCAGTTACTGCGAAGGGGTAGCGTAGTTGTAGCTAGGGACAGTCAATTCAACTGCCGAATCAGCCAGGATTTGTCGGGGAAGTGAGGTAATCTCACTAAGTTTTATGTCGGAGTCTTTTTCTCTGTAATTGGATTGTCAGAAGGGCATCCAAAGTTGTATTCAAAACTACTGCTTAATAATAATAAACCCTCAGAGTTGTTGCACCGGTTTTCCTGCATTGGGTTTTTCTGGGGACATTTGTCCAAAAATAACGATGTCTATTGTGTTGTATTTTCTTTCTTGCTTTGTATCTTGTTTCCGCTTACAATTTAATTAAGTGAAGGCGTATTTACTTCGATATTTAACGGAGAACACAATAAATAACTTGTATGGATTATCAAGTAGAAGTAACATCAGTTTGGTACAATAGGGATTCCTATTATGGAATTTTCACATGGTATCATGGCTGCAGGTGAAGCAAGAAGAGCAAAGCCAGTAGATCCAGTGTTGAGCAGAAGAGGGAATTCGAAAAAGCTGCAGGAGGCAGCAGTTCGAAACCCTGGAGGGTTTGCGCAATTCTTAGCCGGGAGGGCAGATTTTCGAGGCGATCTCTCTCCGAGTGAATTGACGAAGAGGACTTCTAATTCGATTTTTTGTCAGGACAGAGGGAGCAACGTTGAAGCCTCTGCATGAGGAGAGTTGGTGGGACGCAGATTTTCAGCAAGCAGATTGTTGGGCTGAAAAACGTCAGAAGAGAGAAGAGAAGCACTTTGAGGGAACTTTTCCTCAGCAGACTTCTCGTCGAGAAGTCCGTTTTCTCATTGGCTGAGCAGCAACAGTGAGAAGAAGAGAGGAGATTTTCGACATTTTTTGCAGATATGGCAACTAGTGGCTTGAGGGATCAGGACAGGTTGGACAGAGCATCCAACTATGTCATCTGGAAGGCTAGAATGCCATTCCTTCTAGATGAGCATGCCCTCAAGACATACGTTGACAGCATGGTGGCTAAACTAGCAGATCCAAATCCACTGAAGAAGTACAAGGCAGAGATGGTGAAGGCCAAGAGGATAGGATGATAATGGATGGAGTCAAGGATCACGTGGTGTCATGTTGCTAGCAGAGGGACTGCTAAGGAGATGTGGGATGCCTTGGCCACGTTATATCAAGGATCTTCCGAGCAGCAGAAGATGTACTTTGAACAGAAGTTGAGATCTACGCAGATGCAAAACGGAGAACATGTGAATCCATTCCTCACGAAGCTAAAGGAGACCCGTGATGAGTTGTCGCTTGCGGGGCATACACCTCAGGATTCAAAGTTAGTGAGATTGGCTCTAAATTTTGTCTCGGATGAATGGAAAGTCTTTGTCTAGAGTATGCTAGGCAGAGCAGCATTGCCAAATTGGGATGAGATGTGGGCAGTGCTAAAACAAGAAGAGTTGAGGAGGGACCTAGTCAAGATCAAACTTGACGGAAGCAGCGATAGCAGTGGGTCGAAACCCAAAGTAGAGGAGGAGGATAATGTAGCCCTTGCATCGAAGGGTCAGCAGGGGAAACAAAGACGAAAGAAAGACTAGTGTTTCAGATGTGGCGTGATGGGCCACTATGCATCCTAGTGTCCTTTGAAGAAAAAGGATAAGGATGAGAAGCACGATACTTAGGTTGCAGCCGCAAAGATCGAACAGGAGGAGTTCGCCATGACAGCCAAGATACCTCCACGAGGGAGGTGGGTTGATTTAGAACTGTAGTTCGATAGAACTACAGGTGGGAAAGATCCTTGAGGAGCCCATCTCTTGGATCATCACCTTGCTACGAGAGCCCATGATCAATAGTAGCGGGATGGAGGAGTTTTCAGTTGGTTCCAGGGAGTGTTGGAGCGACAGACGCAGTAGTTAGCAACGCTAGAACTTGAGCAGCGCAGAGTAAACAGGCAGTAGTGCCTGGAGGCACAGTGCAGAGATTCAGCAACACAGTGGCTTCAGGAGACACCGTGGGACTAGAAACAGTCAGGCTTTCAGCATCGAGGTGTATCCACTGGATACTTGTCCAATTTTGGGTGTTTTCAGTTGCTTCTCTTAGCAACTAAGTTGCAGTACGGATGCAGTGTTAGCAGTGGCAGTGCTAGCAACATAGCAGATGCAGCATTTGAGAGGGAGTTGTAGTACAGATGTAGCATTGGCAGTGGCAGTGTCAAAGGCAATAGTACAGTAGCAGCAACAGCACAGTGGTTGGTGGACAGCATGTCAGACATCAGCATCGCAGAGGATGATGTTTCAGAGTCAAAGCAGTATGCAACAGCAGTATATTGCTAGAGCACATTCCTCGCTAAGAGAGAGTGTTGATTTGGGGTAGCATCGGATGTGCTCTAGGCCTAAAATTTTGCAAGGAGGCTTGGGCACATGCATTCCAAAGAACCCAAAAACCGTTTTGGGAAATTCCACCTAGAAACGATTATATTAAAATAATTAATATTTGTAATGGGGTTCCTAAGTCTAAACTTAGGATAATTAAAATATTAATGAGTATTAATCTAATTGTGGGAGAATCTTCTAGATAAAGACGGAGATCAAGTCAAAACGATCTAAGCCTTTGATTACGAGTTAATATAGGTCGTTGGTCATCTAACAGGAAGATATAAGAAGGGGCTTGAGGGTCATTTGGAAACACACCAAGAGAAATCAAGAAATCGATTTTTTGAAGTGAGAAGTTCTTAGGAGGAAATTCGATTGAGGAGATTTCTTGCAGTTGAGGGGCAGGGATAGTTGGGTTGGAGGATCTTCTCTGGAGCCCCGAATACTCAGGAGAGTGGCAGAGAAGCACCAGTGGAGGCAGTGCTGACCTAGAAAGGACTGACGCTGGGCCAGGAGGGCCCACGCAATGCTTGACGCAGAGCTAGAAGGGCCAGCATAGAGGAAGAGTTGTCTTCCAGCAGAAGTTCGAAACTTGCCAGAGAGCTGCCGGATCAGCTGAGAGGGTTGACGTCAAAGCTCCAGGAGGCAAGGAGACCCAGCACAGAGCTGATGCAAAGCCTCAGAGAGCTCCACGCAGGCCCACGCAGTTACTGCAAAGGGGCAATGCAGTTGTAGTTGGGGATAGTCAGTTCAGCGACCAGATCAGCCAGGATTTGCCAGGTGAAGTGAGGTAATCTCACTAAGTTTTTTGCCAGTGTCTTTTTCTCTATAACTGGATTGTCAGAAGGGGATCCAGACTTGTATTCAAAACTACTGCTTAATAATAATAAACCCTCAGAGTTGCTGCACCGGTTTTCCCGCATTGGGTTTTTCCGGGGACATTTGTCCAAAAATAACGGTATCTATTGTGTTGTATTTTCTTTCTCGCTCAGTATATTGTTTTCGCTTACAATTTAATTAAGTCAAGGCTGTAATAGTATTTACTTCGATATTTACCGAAGAACACAGTAAATAACTTATACAGATTAACAAGCAGCAGAAGTAACATTAGTTTGTCGTAGTAGGGATTCTCGTTGTGGAATTTTCACACATACCAGATAGATCAGAATGAACCAATTGAAAAATGTCGGTAGTCTTGCTATCACTTGAGGGGAATGGTCCCCTTGTATGTTTTCCTTCGGCACATCCCTGACAAACACCTTCATGTTCTACTTTAAATTCAGGCATACCTGTCACCAGCTTCCTTGCATGGGGTAGAGCCTTATAATGTAGATGAGCAAACCTGCGGTGCCATAATTCAGATTGAAGAGATGTGTCACAAGACATTGCTCCTAATGGGTTTCCTCCAACTTGATATAGGCTATCAACCCTGAATCCAAGAGTAGATGCTTCTTTGAAATTTCTTTTCCAAACACGTCCCTTTCCATCGATGAATGCCACCTTGAATCCTTTGTCTTCCATTGCTGAGATAGATACCAAGTTCTTCCTTAGATCGGGTACATATAGTACTTCTTGTAGATGAATGGTGTTACCTTGATTCAATTGAAGAGTAATACTCCCAACTCCTTTCACGGGATAGATGGCATTGTCTCCAAGAATGATTTCCAAATTTGTATCTTTTTCTATCAGATTTGAAAGAGCTTCCTTATACCTAGTAAAGTACCTTGAGGCACCACTATCAATCAACCAATTTACCAAGGTATCCGGAGGAGAGGCAGTAGAGAGGGCAAATATAAGATAAAATTATTTTTGCTTGTTATCTACAACATTAGATTCATCATACCTGGAGTTTTTGATCTTTTGGGAGGTCAACCATTTCCAAGTTGAGTAGCGGGAGCATTCCTTTTTCCTTTGTTGTTGAATCTGACATTCCTTTGATTGTTGTTACCCCTGAAATTGTTGTGGTTGTTGTCATCATCCCAAGGTGTATCCCTTCTATTAGGAGACTCCCTAGCATAGTGACCAAACCTGTTACAAATGAAGCATCTTCCCTTTCTTCCATCTTTGAATCCCGGTCTTCTTTGACATTGCTTCTTTGAACCTGCATTGTTCTTCTTTTTAACATGAGCGGAGAGTGTAGTAGGTATATTCCTATTTGAAGGCATGTCTCTCTCCATCATCCTTGTCTTTTCTTGAGTACATCTAGTCAACAATTCATCAAAACCTAGAATCCTGTCATTGTTGAGGATAGTAGTGTTGAACACATGCCATTCACGAGGGAGGCCTCCAAGGGCAATGAGAGTGAGCTTCCCTACTAGCAATAACTTCTCCAATTGAAAGAAGATCATTTTTAATCTCGCTAGTCCTCATGAAGTAGGATTGTATTCTTCACCTCTTTCCTTCTTTATGTCCTTCAACTTGTTTTTGAGAAAGAGGACTTGGTTTGCATTGCTAACCTTGAACATGCCAACCAACCTGTCATACATCTCCTTAGATATGTTCAAATCAGAGATGTATGCAACCAAATGCTTGTTAATAGAATCCCTAATGATCTTCTTAGCTTTGATTTCACCTTTCTTGTACTTTGTCCTAGCGGCAGCCGATGCATTTGAAGGAGGTTTAGTAATCTTTCCTTGCACATAGTCCATAACATCCTGCTCTTCCAAAGTCAAATCAAGAGACATCTTCCATGCATAATAATCAGACTTATCATTGAGCTTGCCATTAGGTTTGAAGTAAGATGCGGAGGACATTGAATCTTGACCTAGTCCAACAAATCTCAGTGATTTCTCTTTTCACTCTTGCTTGGGCTTTGTCTTCACCTCAGCTTCGATACCATGTTAATTTTAGATAGCAATGGTATGTTCTATGCTAAAGAGCAATTTACTTCAATTTTTTTTATTAGCCCAATATCAATTTCCAGATTAGAAATCACATTAATATGATAGTAAATGCGGATACAACATAAATAAAAGCAAAAGACAAGCCAAGACAAGAGGACACAATATTTGGCAGATGTCAGGGAAAAACCCAATGTGGGAAAACCCTTTGATCAAGTCTTCTTATTATTCTTCAAAAGTTTAGCAGAGAGTACAATATACAAAATTCACTTGCCCAAACACAGTCAAATCTGTCTAGTCAAACTGCAGTCAACAAGATGCCCTAACCAGAAAGTCAACGTTGGTCAAATCAGTAAAATTACTCCAAAGCAGCTCGGTCAAACCCAGTCAATTCGGCCTCCAAAAACAGCCCAAAACAGTGCTGAAGAAATCAGTGAAACTTGGTCAACGCACAATCAAACCTGCAGTCAAACTTGCTGCAATCAACGCTGGTCAAACAACACAGAAAATCTCAATTTATGTGCCCAAATATGTGGCCTGCCCAAACAAAGATATTCCCACAAAAATCACAATCAAACGAAGTCAAACACTGCCCGGTAATGCTGGTCAAATCTGACTGCAACTTGGTCAATCGCTCAAGGGGCAAATGGGGAGATGTAGTCCACATCATGGAGGGATTACTAGCAGATTGGTGGATGCATTGGCACATGCAGGATGGCATATGATACAGGGTGGTACGACAGTAGGCATTGGTACCCAAGGGTGCACAAGGATATGCCGCAGAGTCTAGTCTTATGCAAAGGGATGCGACCTGATGCATACGGACAAAATTTTTGAACCTAGCATCTAGTGTGGTATAGAGGTATGCAGTGATGAGCAATGGCCTATAGAGGAGCATGGAGATGCGTGGTTGTTTGATGTAGCATGTTGGTTTGCATTGAGTGACTCACCTCACATCGAGTACACGTGGGGAGAGCTAGATACAGTGACACAAGCAGGATATGAGACGGTACAAGATGGTACAACAGTAGCACGGGGTATCCAGTGGTGTACAGAGATAGGTTGCAGGGTACAGTGCCAAATCAAGGACTACAGGGATACTCGATGGGATGCAGGGGCATATGGTGTTGCACAGCAAGGTCTTGGAAGGTTGCCTCCAAGGAGACTTATGGACGAAGACACCAGGCATACCTTTGGGTGTACTTCACCCAGGACCAACGAGAACGCAAATGAGCGATACTCGATGGTATCCATGGGGACTCACATGCTTGTCCCTCTTATACATCACTTATAGGCACAGACGACTTGGTTGTTGTCCTTCGACACTCTAGGTGCGAGCAACTGGGAACAGGGAGCTCACCCAAGATATTGGGATAACACTCGTGACTCAACTCACTAGGGGAGAGACTTATAAGTGGTGGCATTGGGTCGGTGCACGAGTTGACAACCACAGGTTGGGGGATGAATTGATCATATGCAGGGGTGGCATATCGTTCATCAGTGAGCCTACGCTTGGGGAGTAGGTCACGAGGGAGACGTGTCACTCTTTCCACAGGGCATGTCAGGGCCATGCATGAGTAGAGGATACTGTGTACGATTGAGGCAACTTTCCAGTATGTGTCTAACCTCCAGACATTGTATTGGCACATTATTGAGAGGGTGGATGGCAGACCCAGGGGAGATGGTTGGCAGGGACAGGAGGGGTCCACATACCCTGAGTCGATTACGAGTATCGGATACCCATCTTTTGGTTGCATTCAGGGGGTAGCTCTTTGGCACACGTGGCTCCCAGTGATCATCGGTACTACATAGTGGCAGGCACAGGGCACATTAGCATGCATCAGATTAGCCCGCGATATATGGAGCCTATATAGTGATCACATGCAGGGACTAGAGATGAGGGCCAGAGGGATTCCATCTGTTGACAGGGCTATGTCGCAGCAGGTCTGGCTATGGGATGCAGGGATTCAGTTGATCGATAGATCACTCATGATGAGCGGAGTCGTGGCAGAAGGTGATATAGTTCGCTCATGGGATGACACATGGGGGTTCACAAAGGGTTTCATCATATGGGGAGGCAGACATTCTCTGTTGTTGCACAGGTTCGGAGTTAGATTTGGATGGGTAGGCCTTGGTGCCATGGAGATGCCCAGGCTGGGTGTGTCTCACCTCTTTCATTACTCCACCATCGAGTTCCAGGAGAGGTGGATACTGACTGCACACGATAGGGAGTATGACATAGTCAGAGTAGCGCAGGGTCAGCATGGTGGCACCACTCTGGGACTAGCAAGGAATTGGGGCATCACAGCTCTTCATAACCCAATAACCTTTAGGGATGTGTCAGCTACTGCAGCGGGAGATCATACAGATCTTCCATTGGGCTTTAGCGAGTCACTAATGGAGCAGGGGACTTTTGGTACTTTCACCAGGCAGGATAGTGAATGGAGTGAGGGGAGCTTCATGTTGGACAGGATTGCCTAGGATCCTGGTATTGAAGGATTCTTTTATATCATGACAGTGCAGGTCAAGCATGATCCAGTGGCACATCTGGGACCCTGGGACATTTTGTAGTGATAGTGGGGAGTAGCAGTTAAAGAGGATGCTTGCTTGAGGACAGGCGATTTTTGGTGCATTGGAGGAGCTTCCTGGATGAGGATGCCACCTAGGAGGGTGAGCACATTTTGGAGCACCCGGTTTTGAGGTTGCTTAAGGGAAAACAACATTTGGGAGGGGAGGACTGTCATGTCCCTTCTCAAACACATTTGTAACAGGGTGTTTCCACACATTTTTGCACAATTTTTGTTAATTTTAGGTATGTTCTATGCTTAGAGCAATTTATTTCAATTTTCACAGTTAGCTCAATATATTTTCTAGATTAGCAATCACATCAACATTAAAGTAAATTGCAGATAGAACATAAACATAGATCGCAGAAGACAAGCCAAGACAAGAGGACATAAGATGTGGCGCTAGCCAGGTACAAACCCCAATGTGGGGAAACCCTTGATCAATTCTTCTTATATGTTCTTCAATAGTTCAGCGGAGAGAGAGAGAGATAGTACATATATAACAGAAGTCAACACTTTGACTTATCTGAGTAAGATTATAGATCATCTCTAAGTAGATGATACATGAGGTAGTTGAACTCAGTTGAAGACATGCTGCTTCAACGGATTCTCCCAGGTGACTCCATCACCATGTGGCACCTATCATTGTGTTGCTCCTCATCATCATGCTGCACCTCACTATGCTGCACCATGCTGCACCCATCATTACTATGTTGCATCTCATCATGCTTTACCAATCATGATTGTACCCATCATTGTACTGCATCATGTACCATTGTTGTCCCATGTGGTATTATTGCACCATGCTATCACACTACTAGCATTGTTGTCCCACTATTAGTGACTATTGTTCCTATGATTGCTTGTGGCACCAAGAACCATTACCTAGTTGTCCTATTTACCTTGTTACAACAAGCACCATTGCCTAGCTATCCCAATGTAAGTGACTGTTGCTCCTATGATTGCTTGTTGTCCCATTTGTGTTTGCATCACCATGTTTGTTGTTGTCCCATTGCTACAGCAACCCAACATACCTTAAACTACCTTAATGACTAGTCAAGGTAGATGGTTGTCTCCTCATGCTGCTGTGAGCATATGGCAGCCCCTAACACTTCCACTTGGCCTATTTTGGAGTGGCCTACCACAGACCTTCGCTACACACACACCAAGCACCTAAAATGCATGCTTCAGCTCACTGTTCGAGGTCCACTCCTATGCTGCCACGTAGGCCTGGTTAGGGCATCATTACAGTCCCATATCCAGCCTTCAATTCTGCCCAGATCTGTTGTTAAGGAGTGCGGTTGCCCTTTGTTAGGAGGTTGACCCTTCTTGTTGTGGTTCTGGGCAGTCTAGCCCTCTTTAACAACCTCAGCCTGCCCTATATGCTTGTGGCCTGCTACAGCAAGGCATCACAAGTCTGCGGCTGCCTGTTTAGGGTCTGCCTCCCCTCCACTTGGCCCTCAAACAACCCAGAATTCCCCTTCTCTGCTTCAGCCTCCAAGAGCAATCCTTCGGCCCTCCTTCCTGCACTTCGGACCCTTGAAAAACCCTCCAAACAGTCCCTAACTTCTCACGTTGTCCATGACCTCTTTAGGACAGCACCTAGGTCATGCATAAGACTCCTTCCTTACTGCATTTAGGTTACTCTCGGGACAACGTGGAGAATTAAGGCATCTCTTCATGACTGCGGCTAGGTTATGTGTTAAAATTGGCAACTAGGGCCAAACTCCATGTGGGTCATCTTATTAATGGCAGCTGATATTTTTCTTGGATTCCTCTCATGGAGAGGTGTAGGATTAATCTAAAGATCATCGATTCCGATAAGTATTCATGGAGATATGAATTTATTTGTGTTATGGGACAATTCGTCAAGGTCGGCCAGCAAAGAAATAAACCCCACTTGTGCTCAACGTTTTAGTATAAAAAGAGGTGGCCTTCAAGTCATTTCAACACACTTGGGATCTCTTCCTCTCTACTTGTCTTTGGGTTTTAGTAGGAGGAGAGATTCTAAGAGATAACGCTGCCCTAATCCAGAGGGCAGAAGCTGGAACTGCCAGGAATAGTCGGAATTGTCGAAACTGTCGGGAACTGCCAGAATTGCCGGGAAAAGCCAGAAAAGCCTGAACTGCCAGGAATTGACAGAACTGCAGGGAATAGCCGGCATTGCCGGAACTGCAGGAACTGTCGGGAATAGTCGGAATTGTCAAAAATGCTGGAACTGTCGGGAACTGCCGGGAATAGCCGGCATTGCCGGAACTGCAGGAACTGCCGGGAATAGTCGGAATTGCCGGAACTGCCGGAACTGTCGGGAACTGCCAGAACTGCTGGGAAAAGCTAGAACTACCGGGGAAAGTCGGAAAAGCCGGAACTGCCGAAATCGCTGGGAACTGTCGGAACTACCGGGAATAGCCGGAATTGTCGAAACTACTGGAACTGCCGAGAATAGCTAGAATTGTCGGAACTGCCAAAACTGTCGGGAACTGCCGAAACTGTCGAGAATAGCTGGAATTGCCAGAACTGTCGGAACTGCCGGGAATAGCTGAACTGCCGGGAACAGCCAGAATTGCCAGAACTGTCGGGAAAGTTGACGCAGAGGGCAGAAGCCAAAATTTCCAGGAACTGCCAGAACTTTCGGGAAAAGCCGTAACTTCCGGAATTGCCAAAATTGTCGGGAACAACCGAAATTGCCGAAACTACTGGAACAACCAAAGCATCTGTCTCCGAAGGAGAGCAGCATGCAAGGGACAACTAATTAACATTGGGACAGTTGTATGGTACTTAGCAGCAAATACACCAAGCATGCAATGTTACAGCTAGCATGCAAGGGACAGCTAGCATGCAACAGCAAGCATGCAAAGGACAACAAGCATGCTAGGGACAACAAGCAAGCAAGATGCAGCCAGCACATAGGTCAATATGGCAACATGGTGCAGCAATGGCACATAATGCAGTACAGTGATGGGTACAGTGATGATTAATGAAGCATGATGAGATGCAGCATAGTGATGATGGGTACAGCATGGTGCAGCACGGTGAGGTGCAGCGTGATGACGAAATGCAGCACAACGATAGGTGAAGGAGTCACCTTGGAGAATCAGTTGAAGCAGCATGTCTTCAACTGATCTCATGTATCATCTTCTTAGAGATGATCTATGCTCTTATCTAGATAAGTCAAAGTGTTGACTTATGTTGTAAACGTACTATCTCTCTCTCTCTCTGCTGAACTATTGAAGAACATATAAGAAGAATTGATCAAGGGTTTCCCCACATTGGGGTTTGTCCCTGGCTAGCGCCACATCTTGTGTCCTCTTGTCTTGGCTTGTCTTCTACAATTTATGTTTATGTTCTATCTGCAGTTTACTTTAATGTTGATGTGATTGCTAATCTGGAAAATATATTGAGCTAACTGTGAAAATTGAAATAAATTGCTCTAAGCATAGAACATACCTAAAATTAACATGGTATCAGAGTTGAGGTGAAGACAATGCCCAAGCAAGAGTGAAAGAGCAATCACCGAAGACAGTTGGGAAAGGACAAAAGGATCAGTGGATTCCTCATCCCTCTTCAAATTCACCAAGGGTGAAGTCGAAGCAGAGAATATTATCAGAATGGTGCAGTAGAAGTTTCTGATGGCCTACCTAAAGATCACTTCAATGGGAAGTCTGGATCTAAGGGTGGAAGGAAAGGAAGATGCCTTGGTTGTAATAAGTTCGGCCATTATGCGAAGGAGTATCTGAATGGCAGAGACACATCTCTTGATGAAGATAACAATCATTCCAGGGACATCTTCAATGATCAAAGGAATGACAGGTAATGCAGGTCATCAAGGAAATGGCCAACTCTTCAAAGAAAGCAAGGAACCCCGGGGATGAAGAATAAAATGTTGTGTTTTATAAGATAAAGAAGCATTATCTTGTATTGGCCCTCTCCTTCTGATTCTTTGGGAATCTGGCTTATTGATTGTAGTGCTTCAAGGCACTTCATAGGATAGAAGGGTGCACTCTCTAATTTAGTAGAGATGGAAACAATCGTGGGATTATACTTGGAGCCGATACCACCTATCCCAGAAAGGGTGTAGGGAATGTTACCCCTCAACTGAATGAGGGTAACTCAATTCATTTATAGAATCTCTTTTATGTACCTGATCGCAAGAAGAACCTGGTGTCCATTTCAGCAATGGAAGTCAAAGGTTACAAGGCGACACTCATCAATGGAAAAGGTACGTGCTTGAAAATATAATTTTCAAAGATGTTTTTGAGTTCAGTGTTGTATCAAGTTGCAGGAAGTCCACTGGGGACCATGTCCATTGACACATAGCACCGAAGGTCTGTGAGTCAGATGGTGACAGGGATGCCTGAATTCAAAAAGAGCATGAAAGTACATGTCTAAGATGTACCGAAGGAAAATCTTACAAGGGCACCATTCCCCTCATGTAGCAGGTCCACAAGTTTGGAACAACCCGAAGGGTTTGAGATTGATGATCAGGAATCTCACGTCTGCAGGTGGAAGAAAGCCCTCTATGGCTTGAAGCAAAACTCCTCGGGTGTAGTATGAGAGGATTGATAACTGTCAGATGAAGCTGAGATTCACTAAGAGTGAAGTCGATCAAAACCGTTGTTTGAAGGTTGTGGATGATAAACCTCTCATACCAGCACCTTATGAGGATGACCTATTTCTGACAGGTGCAGACCCTCTCATTTGCAGAAGTAAGAGGGAGTTGGATTCCGGATGTGGAATGATAAACTGCAAGCCTGTGACTACCTTGAGGATCTTAACTTTCAGAAGTTATATGGTAGTGATGTCGGACCAGATTTGGGAAATGCCTCGGAGTTTCATAAACTCATTCGCGTTGATGTTCTTGGTGAACTTCCGTCTAGACATATGTTTTGCAGTTAGCATGGTGAGCTCATATTTGGTTGAGCCTCACTGGATTGGTGCCAAGAATCTTCTGAGATATCTTCGGGGCACAATCTCTCATGGATTGAGATACACTGTCGGAAATATGAAACTGCATGATTATTCGAATGTTGACTGGGAAAGCAGTGTGGAGGATCGCCAGAGCATTTCTCAGTGCTGGTTCTCTTTGGATTCTGCTTCGATATCATGGATGAGCAGGAAGTAGAAGTCAGTTGCTATAAGCACCATCGAGACCGAATACATAGCTACCAGTATGATCTCGTGTGAAGCTACATGGTTGCAGAAGCTCTTAAGTGAGTTGTTTGTACACATGATGAATACCACTGTGATTCTATGTGACAACCAGAGGGGGGATTCGATTATTAAGGAATCCCATCTTTGATGATTGCTCCCGCAGATAGACAACAGATACTGCCTTATCTGGGATATGGTAAGTCGATGAGCGAGGAGGCTCCATCACATTGAGACTGATGTACAGGTCGCAGACATTTTGTCAAAGCCCCAAGGAAAGGTCAAATCTGTGACTTTCCCAAACGACCTGGAGTCGTTGAGAGACCTTCTTATAAGGGTCTTGCATGTTGCATGCATTGAGCTCTGGGAGCTCTGGGGGGCTTGGGGTATTTACTAGAGCAACATACGACCACAAGGTGACTCATCCTCCCCTGGTGGTGCGCTATGTACAAAATGACAGGTTCAACCTTCCCCTGTGATACCCCGTGGCGACTATGGAACAGGGTGATTAGTTCTCCTGTGGGTCGGGATAATTAGTTCTCCCATGGCAACTGTGGAACAGGATGATTAATTCGCGTTGATGTTCTTGGTGAACTTCCGTCTAGACATATGTTTTGCAGTTAGCATGGTGAGCTCATATTTGGTTGAGCCTCACTGGATTGGTGCCAAGAATCTTCTGAGATATCTTCGGGGCACAATCTCTCATGGATTGAGATACACTGTCGGAAATATGAAACTTCATGATTATTCGAATGTTGACTGGGAAAGCAGTGTGGAGGATCACTAGAGCATTTCTCAGTGCTGGTTCTCTTTGGATTCTGCTTCGATATCATGGATGAGCAGGAAGTAGAAGTCAATTGCTATAAGCACCATCGAGACCGAATACATAGCTACCAGTATGATCTCGTGTGAAGCTACATGGTTGCAGAAGCTCTTAAGTGAGTTGTTTGTACACATGATGAATACCACTGTGATTCTATGTGACAACCAGAGGGGGGATTTGATTATTAAGGAATCCCGTCTTTGATGATTGCTCCAGCAGATAGACAACAGATACTGCCTTATCTGGGATATGGTAAGTCGATGAGCGAGGAGGCTCCATCACATTGAGACTGATGTACAGGTCGCAGACATTTTGTCAAAGCCCCAGGGAAAGGTCAAATCTGTGACTTTCCCAAACGACTTGGAGTCGTTGAGAGACCTTCTTATAAGGGTCTTGCATGTTGCATGCATTGAGCTCTGGGAGCTCTGGGGGGCTTGGGGTATTTACTAGAGCAACATACGACCACAAGGTGACTCATCCTCCCCTGGTGGTGCGCTATGTACAAGATGACAGGTTCAACCTTCCCCTGTGATACCCCGTGGCGACTATGGAACAGGGTGATTAGTTCTCCTGTGGGTCGGGATGATTAGTTCTCCCATGGCAACTGTGGAACAGGATGATTAATTCCCCTGTGGGCCGGGATGATTAGTTCTCCCGTGGCAACTGTGGAACAGGATGATTAGTTCTCCAGTGGCAACTGTGGAACAGGATGATTAGTTCCCCTGTGGGCCGGGATGATTAGTTCTCTCGTAGCAACTGTGAAACAGGATGATTCGTTCTCCTGTGGACAGGATGATTAGTTCTCTTGTCGAGGCATCCTACCCATGCAGTCTGGGACTCATGGAAAGTACCTCTCATCTGATCAATGAGCAGGGAAATGGGGTTAAGGACCAACGTAGTACTATCGATGGACACATTGATGTATCTACCGTACTCCATATGCTAGGATGACCTCCATTGATCTGGGATCAATGAAACTGATCTGGGATCAGTATGAGAGGTTCGAGACACTCTCTTGTGATATTGATCTTGGATCAATAAAACTGACTTCGAGCCAGTAAGAGTGATGTGACACACTCTCTTAAGATGAAACTAACTTCAGGTCAGTAGAGAATGGTATGAGACATTCTCGATCAATTCTTCTTCTTCATGGTTCAGCAGAGCAGTGCAGGGCACTAATGGCAGAGATAGTACAATCGGACATATGGATCAGCGGATGGAGTTCTCCCTAGTTGAGAGGGAGTGTTAAAATTGGCAACTAGGGCCAAACTCCATGTGGGTCATCTTATTAATGGACGTTGATATTTTTCTTTGATCCTTCTAATCGAGAGGTGTAGGATTAATCTAAAGATCATCTGATTCCGATAAGTATTCATGGAAATATGAATTTATTTGTGTTATGGGACAATTCGTCAAAGTCGGCTAGCAACCAAATAAACCCCACTTGTGCTCAACGTTTTAGTATAAATAGAGGTGGCCTTCAAGTCATTTCAACACACTTGGGATCTCTTCCTCTCTACTTGTCTTTGGGTTTTAGTAGGAGGAGAGATCCTAAGGGATAACGCTGCCCTAATCCAGAGGGTAGAAGCCAGAACAGTCGAAACTGTCGGGAAAAGCCGGAACAGCCGAAACTGTCAGAACTGTCGGAACTGCTGGGAACTGCCGGGAATTGCCGGAATTGCCGGAATTGCCGAAACTGTCGGGAATAGCCGGAATTGCCAGAACTGTTGGAACTGCCGGGAAAAGCTGGAAAAGTCGAAACTGCCAGCACTGTCAGAATTGCCGGAACTACCGAAACTGCCGGGAATAGGCGGAATGGCCAGAATTGTCGGAACTGCCAGAACTGTCGGGAACTGCCAAAACTGCCGGGAATAGCTGGAATTGTCGGAACTGTCGAAACTGCCGAGAATAGCGGAACTGCCGGGAATAGCCGGAACAGCTAGGAAAGCTGATGCAGAGGGCAGAAGTCGGAATTGTCAGGAACTGCCGGGAATAGCTGGAATTTCCAGAACTGTCGAGAATAGACTAAATTGCCGAAACTGCCGGAACAGCTAGAGCATCTGTCTACGAAAGAGAGCAGCATGCAAGGGACAACTAACTAACATTGGGACTGTTAGCTCTGCTACAGTTTGCAACATTTCATGGGTTAAAGCAAGTCAGACAGTGCTAGTTTGGGTCGCAGAGGAGTTGTAGTTGTTCGTTTCATCCTTCTCCTTCATTTTTGTTATGCCCTTATAACTCCCCATACCATCATTTCATCCTTCCCTTGCTTGTTTCCTCATTCCCTCAAAACCCCTTTATCCTAGTTTTGGCCCCAAAACCCCTCATAATCTCTTTTTAGGCTCCCGGGCTCCCTTTTGGTTTAAACCCCATTACCCTTTATAAAAGCCCGAAAGCCTTTTAAACCCTGCATGAACCTTATATGTTTATTCCCGGGTGCTCAAGTCATAACCTTGGTTCATATAGCGCGCATATAATAAACTATAGCCCTAAGTTTTAATAGAGCCCGGGCCCGCCTGCACCTGTCACATCAACCCCGTATCACATGTCTGTTACCTCAACTGTCCGATCGCCCGCCTTTTGATCCAACGACTGACGCTTTCCCCGCTCCGTGAACCTGCATGTAATATAACCCCCGGGGAAAGTGGTTTACCCGCCATCGCATCTGCCACGTGTCTTCATATTATTGCATCGCACCCGTTTGTACGAAAACTGCCGAGCCCGGGTAAGCGGTGCGGGGAAACCGCTTACCGCCGCCGTACCCTTTCCCCGCTGGTTAATGTGCTCGCATCTCTGTCGCCCGTGAACCGTCGGATCTCCCCGATTATGATCCGACGGCCCCCATTTAACCCAATCGCCCGTCTCCCGATACCCTCCATAAACTAATCTCGTCCGTCCATGTGTATGATCCGACGTTCCGCGATGCTCCGCTCCCATATACTCCTGGTAAGCCATTCCAAACAGATCTTGGCCGTCCTTTTTGCCATCCGATGGCCAGTGTTTCCCCTTGTCCCTTCTTAATGTATATTGCTGTGTTTTTAGCCAATTATGAGCGCGCGAAGAAGCAAAAGATGATCCGGTTTTCAGTGCATTTAATCCTCAGCAACTCCATTCAAAGAACAGCATGGTCAAGGACAAGAAAGTACTGCCTCGAGCAGTAGAATTCATGCAGCAGTTATGAACATTTTGCAAGAAACATTCCACCTGTTCAAGCAGTACACCAAAGTACCAAAGATTGTCAAATTTGTTAATTAAAATAGTCAAAATGTATCAGAAGCCCATAATACTTTGTAAATGCAGTTGGTGGTCAATTAACACACCTCCACGCATACCCTAGCAGAGATTTTTGTAAACTAATTCTATATATACTCAGAAAAATGATGTAATCAGGTTGATGAGTGTTAGATGAGTGTCATTTTGCTGTGAGCTTCAACTTCTGGAAACTGTAACTGCTATGTAACCAGCAGCTTCTGGTTTTCATTTCCAACTAATACAAGCTTCTTTTGCTGTTAATTGTTCACTTTCCACTTCTTCTTCTTGTCCCAGGCTGTGCCTGCTTTGCAGATATTCATGTGTTGTTAATGTTTAGCATTAGAGAGGCTGTCATCCCACCTCTGTGTTAGAATTTAGCATGTATCATTGAATTTGTGTGCAGGTTTTGTTGTTTTAATGCCAGAGAGCTGTCATCCTGTCTGTGTATTAGAAAACAGATTTACAGACCTTTTCACTAGTTGCAACCGGCCATCACAAGGTCCTGTGCATCCGTTGGTGTGGTCAGTCTTCTCCATTATCACATTTCCCTTAAACTGTGAGTAATTGGTGGTTTAAAGCCTTGTACTCTGGGGGTGTTCACCCATGTCTGGGGTCAATCATAGTAGAAGTGGTTATCTGGCTTGAACAATGTTGCACGAAGCGGGAGCGAAGCGCGAAGCGGAAGCGCGGAGCGCGGAAGCGTCATTTTCCAAAAATCTAGGAAGCGAAGCGTCCGCGGAAGCGTCTGCTATATATATATATATTTTTATATTTTTTTGCATTTATACTCAAAACAAACATCCCAAATACCAAATTAATTGTAGAAGACATGAAAACATGCATATTTTTGCATAAATCAAGATAGATATGGCATCCATGATTCCATTGTAGTTACTAGTATGTACAACAATCATCTATATTCTAGCTATTACAAACATACATCAAATTTTTAAGCATATTATAAAACATAAAACATTTAAGCATATTATAAAACATAAAACATAGAGCATATTATGATTTATCTAGCAAGTGAGCAACTGTCAACATTTGTCATGTCCAAAATTCAAATAATAATGTTTACAAAATATGTCACTTGGTCACCGCCAAGCCAAAAAGGTTCAAAATTCAAATTCACAAGTCTACAAGTCTAATGAGTAATCTATGACAAAAAGAAGTAGATTGTGAATATATCTACTAATCTCTCCTCCTTCCACCACGAATAGAACGTGATGGCGGGCCTCCACGTGGTGGCAATGAAGAAGATGGTCCCTGTGTAAGTCGTGGCACTGAAACTGATGAAGAAGAACCCCCTGCTGTTGGTGTTGAACCATGGAACCTAGGAACCAAGGGACCAGATGGGGGTGGGGGTGGTGGCATATCAACACGGTCATCATCATCCTAGAATCGCTCAAAAAATTCATGCAAAAAAAAAAAACACTAGTTAACAAAAAAATTAAAAACATGAATTAGAGAAATGCTTTATAAGGGAAAATTGGAAAATTCATACCACAATGGACATACCTGGATAAGAGCATCCTCTAATTGCTCTAGTCGCAACACTCCATCCTCCAAATTGGGCTCCTCTGGATTCTTGTCCCAAATCAACAAGTCTTTATTAGACTTTGCATCTTCACAGTAATGGGACAACAATCGCAAGTTGTAATGAACATAAACCAAGCTCTCTGCCAGGTCTAAATTCAACCTGTTCCTTTTAACACTGTGGATGAAAGAATAAGAGCTCCAACACCTCTCTGCAGAAGAAGTGTTTACCACCTGTGATAGCACCCGCAATGCCAAACTCTGTAGAAGTGGAGTACCCCCTCCATGCATGTTCCACCACTCAAGAGCAGAAAAAGTCTCTCGATCTTGAATTGCATGCATGCTCCCAAATGGACCAGTGTTGAGCGTATAGTTGCTCACCTGTCTCCGTACCAATGCAGCCTCTTCATCATCAGGGATTAATCTACTCAATGCAGCCATATATTTTTCGTGAACCTCTCTATCTTGGTGTGGTTTTTTCCTGCTTCCCCCCCCAGGTGCTGGTGTTGAAAGCCATGATGGATGATAGTATTTAGGTGTCAAAACATATGCTAATGCATGCAATGGAATATTTAGCATTTCCCATCGGTTTTGCACCTCTACACGAATATAATTGTACAAGGTGGTATCTCTAGGCTCAACAATGTCTTTAATCTGCCCCAACATGCTATCCATTTGCTCATACACCTCCCCAATTACTGGTCGATCTGAATCTGCACACTTGATCATGTAATAAATTGGTTTGGTGAATTGCAAAACATATTTAACCTGTGACCAAAAGTAACTGTCAAGAACAGTGTCCTTGACTACATTAGCACCATCTGTGTCAGTGTTAATTTCATCCCATGTTTCAGCACACACCAGATTAGTTAAAGCTTGTCTCACCCTCACTAGCCGCCTAAAGGTGAGGTAATAACTAGCAAATCTTGTCTTTGCAATTTTAAGCAATTGCAACTTGGAGTAAGTGCCATAGAAGTAGTTTACCCTTGTATGCCCTGTGATGAATTTAATGAGCTGCTTCCCTTTCCTGTAAACCTCAGCAATCCACCCACAATCTTTGTGTTTCACAATATCATGCATCAAAAGGTTCAATGTGTGAACCAGGCACCCAGACCAAAAGATGTGTGGATGAGTACACTCAATAATTTTTCCTGCTGCCTTACAATTTGCTGCATTATCTGTGATCACTTGAACCACATTATTCGGACCAACATCTTTGATTGATTTCAATAGGAGATCTGCAATGTTTTGTGCAGTTGCACTGATGGAGGAGTCATGACATGCAATAAATACTGCACCACTAGAAGAAACACCAAGAACATTTATCAAATGTTGGTTTCTAATATTTGTCCACCCATCTGATACAATGGATACCCCAGAATCCACCCACTCATGTGTAAAACGTGTCAAAGCTCTTTGAACCTTAGCTTTTTCTCTTTCTAATAACACTGTTCTAGCTTTCTCATAGTTGGGGGCCTTGTATCCTTTTGGGGCTTCATTGATGGCCTTTACCATGTCATGCCAATAGGGAGAGCGAAGCACATTGAATGGTACACCGCAAGCACAAAGAAAACGGACTATCTTTCCATCCACATCATCCCTCCCAGCAACATTAAGGAAATCCCCTATTGTTCTTCTACCTCCAGAGGTTGCAGAAGTACCATGAGGAGATGGGCAACTACCAAATTTAGAGGTTGCACTTGATTCAGAATGAGTTTTTTGTTTCTTGTTTTTTTGTTGTGCAGCCATCTCTATTTGGATGTATTTTCTTCTTTCTTCAGTTGAAATGTTTGGGCAAATTTGTACCCCCACAGAACCCTTTTTTTCATCACTGTCCAGCACCCCACAAAGATGCCTCCTCAGACGGGTATATGAACCACAATATGGTTTTCCTCCATGACAACCATGAGGGCACACAAATTTGTAAGATCCACCACCCTTTCCCCCATCAAGTTTGGTCACATAGTTCCACAAGGGTGTTGATGTACCTTTCCCATCTTGTGCTTCAGTGTCCCCTTCAAGTTCATCCCCTTCCTCTTCAAACCCTTCCTCCTCATCATACATTGGGTCACTACTATTAGGACCAAGTTCATCCCCTTCCTCTTCCCTTCTATTCCTCACCCTTGCCATCATTAAAACCAAGAGTGGAATGATACATAGAAGCCAAAAGAACACCATCTTGGAATATGGATATAGGTGGTGGACAACCTGTAAATAAAGGAGCAAGTAGAAACAATGGGAAAGAGTAGGAGAGGGAGGAGAAAAATACAAATTTTTTTTCAAAAAAACAAGGGAGTTTGGGGTTTGAACTTACCTCTTTAGCTCTTGTAGATGAAGTCCTCCAAGCTCCTCCTCCTTCTCCTAGCTCCTCCTTCTTCACTCCTCCAAGCTCTCCTCTCTTCTCCTCTCCTTTCCTCTCTTCTCTTCTCCTCTCCTCTCTTCTCTTCTCCAACTCTCATAAACTCAAAGTGAGAAAATGAGGAATGAATGGGAGCTTTATGCTTTTCATTCCTCACCTAAACTCACCCTAACCCACCCCCTCATTGCAAGTTAAGTTAACTTTTAAAAAAAATTAAAAAAAATTGAAGTGTCATTCCTTAGCCCGCGCGGATTTTTCGGAAGCGCTTCGAAGCGCTCGTGAAGCGTGCGCTTCCGGGCCCGAAGCGTGGCGCTTCCGGAGGCCCGAAGCGCCCTCCGAAGCGCGCTTCGGGGGCAACGCTTCTCAAAAACCAGGAATCGCTCAAAAAATGCGGAATCGCGCTTCCTTTGGCGCTTCCGGAACGCTTCCGTACGGGACGCGATTCCGGCCTAGGATCCGGGGGGGGGCGCTTCCTGCAACACTGGGCTTGAATATGCAACATTTTTTTCATTCATCCACCATTTATCCAACATTTTTGTTGAGTTTGTAATGTTCCCGAGCATCACTGATATACAACCTAGGTGAGTTTCTTGGGGTGATAACATTAATTGGCGTCGTTGCCGGGGAGAGGAGAATCGAAGCTCAGCTTCCCTGGGAGAACGACACAGCTTCAAGCTTTGATGACAAGGTTTGAACACAGATTTTGGTTGTAATCATCTGTCTGGCAACTCCATTGGAGGAAGACCATCCTTTGGCGACTCCACATTGAAGTTCTATCTCAGTTTGTGAGACACACTCGAAGAAATCCTTAGAAATCACCAGCCGAACCAGTACCTGAACCTGAGAGGACCGTTAAATCGAAGAAATCTAAACAGAAAGGGGCATCAGGATCAGGTAAGCCTAAGAAATCTAATTCATCTCTGAAAGATAAAGTCATAGCTGAAGATGTACAGTTTGAAGATTTAGAAATCAGCCCTGTTAATAAGGAAAAACCTTCAGAGATTAGTTTAGCCCTTTGCTCAGTTAGTTCCCCTTTGAATCTCAGTCCAAATAAAGCTTCCCATTTAGTCCAAAACATCCCTTTATCTTTGCCATCCATCACATTACTCCCTACCATTCAATCTGCTAGTATCCTTCCACATATTCCAATCATGGCAGGACAGCAAGCACCTACAAGGATAGAAAGAATTGTAGCTGCCAGATATGGACCATTGGTCTTGCCTGTTCCTTTAATTCCTATGCCTGTGGGAGAATATCAAAAATATATGCCTAAATTCACTGGAACAGAGGGAGTGACAGCAGAAGAACATCTTGAAGCTTTTTACAGTTATGCTGATAATTTAGATATAAGTGAAAATGATGTGTGGATGAGAGTTTTTGTCCAGAGGCTAGGAAGTGGTTCAGAGAATTACCCTAGAGATCTATAACAGATATCGAAGCATTACATGATGCATTTTTGAAGCAATGGGGAGATAAAAAAGACTTGTTGTATTATCATACTGAGTCTGGTAATTTGAAAAGGGAAAATGGGGAATCAATACCTGATTTTAATAAAAGATTCAATCGCATGTATAGTAAGATACCAGTTGAGGTAAAACCTACTCCTACTTCTACCAAACTCACTTATGCCAATGCTTTTGACTCTGATTTCTACCTGTTATTGAGAGAAAGGAGATGTGCTACACTGGCAGACATGCAGGATGTAGCCCTAGAAGTAGAATCTAATATCATGGTTGCAGAGAAACTAAAGAGTCAAGCTGATAGAAGGAGACAGAGAAATCAGGCTTCTACTTCTTCTACATCATCTTCAGAGCCAAAATTAAATAAAATGACTAAGATGATAGAGTCAATGGCTGCTGAAATTTCAATGCTGAAAATTGAACAGAACTCAGGGAAAACAAGGCAGCAGAACACATTTGCTCCAAGGAATCCAAATCCATTCAGAAGAGCAAATGAGCAGTTACAAATAATGCAGAGGGGTGAAGATTCAAAAGAAGATCAAAAAGTCAAAGCTCCTTTCCAAAATGTAGTCATGGAGGAGGAACAATATGAAGAAGATGAGGATGAAATCCATTGCGTGGAGGAAAAGGCAGTGCTGAATTTTTGACATTGGCTGAGTATGAAGAGTCTTTACTACAAGAACAAAACAGTCAGGAGTGGAACAGAGGAGCTGTTCTACAATCTGGTGAGCAGCAGCAGAGATACAATCTGAGGTGCAATGCAAAGAATGTCAAAGAAAATCTTGCACAAAGAGTTGTTGTCCAAACAGAACCTCAAAATGGCAAGCAGAGAAGACCAGCAGTTGATCCAGTGATCCTCAAAGCTCCAGTTCAAGAGGTAAAAAGTTCTGATAAGTCATCTTTTTCTTTTAGCTTTGAGTCAGAAGTTCACAAATTGAAAATATCTGTGCCTCTGGTTGAGTTGGTAAAAAGTGAAGTATTTAGAAAGCCTATCCTTGAAGCCCTTAAGCTAGAAACCAAACAAACCTCCACTGACTCTATTAAATTGCAAGATGACAAGCCTGCCATTGTGCTTAGCCCTATGATTGAACCTGCTGATAACAATTCTCCATCTTTTTATGTCTCATTGACCATTCATGACAAAATCCTCCACAATTGCTTGCTAGACACAGAGGCCAGCCACAATTTAATGCCTAAAGCTATCATGGAAGAGTTAGGCCTTGATATCACTAGACCCTATCATGATTTATTTTCTTTTGATTCAAGGAAGGTGAAATGTCTTGGATTGATTAAAGATCTGGCCATTACCTTAACTCAGCTGCCCATGAAGAGTATGATGATGGATATTGTGGTAGCAGATGTGCCTCCCAAGTTTGGTATGTTGTTGTCCAGAGGGTGGATTAAGAAATTAGGTGGGACATTACAGAATGATTTATCTTATGCAACTGTCCTAGTGTTTGGAGGAGAAAGTAGGAGGTTATATAGAGAAGCACAGCTGGCATACATCATTAGTGATGAGAAGAACCCTACAAATCATCTTATATATGCAGTGGACACTGATTTTGGAGCATGTATTCTCTAGATAAATTTCATAAGGTCGTAATGCAGCTCAGACAACCAACAGTTCAGGCCGAGAAAGAGCAAGGAAGTCAAATTTGGTAGATGTTCTTTAATGGAGCATGTTCCAAGGAGACTGCAGGAGCAGGGGTGGTGCTAGTATCTCCACAACAAAAAAGCATTCAGCTGTCTTTCAAGCTGGTTTTTCAAGTCACAAATAACATAGTAGAATATGAAGCTTTGTTGTTAGGCCTTAATGCAGCAAAAGACAGAGAAATCAAGAATCTGAAGGTATTTGGAGATGTTGATCTGATTATCCAACAAGTGAATAAAACGTTTCAAGCAAAGCATCCAAGGCTGAAAGCATACAGAGATGAGGTATGGAGAATCAGGGATGCCTTTGATTTTTTCTGTATTTCATACATTCCTAGAGCCCAAAACCAGCTTGTTGATTCTCTTGTTGTTTCTGCTAGTCTATTTATACCTCCTATGCCTCTCAGACTAGTGTATGAAGTCCAAGTGAAACATAGACCTTCCTTGCCTGATAATGTCCACCATTGGAAAGTTTTTGAAGATGATAATGAGTTGAATAGATTCCTTCAAGTCATTGATGAATTTTCTGAAATGCAAATTGACCAAGAAAATGATGCCTTGTTAGAGAAACCCCAGTCCCAGCTTAGAAATAAAATTAGGAAAAACAGCATAGTCCATCTTCCTAGTAATCATATTCCTAAAGGCCTAATTCCTCTTGAGAGACTGTTTGACCAAAATGATGTGCCTTACAAAGCTGTCCAAAAAGAAGAGCAATCAGCAGTGCGTAAGCATGACATAGGAAGTCCAGGTCAGCCTAGATATGTAAATCTGTCCACTCATTTGTCTGCTGATCAGAATGCTGAATACTGCAATTTAATGAGGCAATTTGCTGATGTGTTTGCCTGGGAATACAGTGACCTGAAAACTTATGATAGGAATATAATTCAGCATAAAATCCCTCTGGAAAAAGACACTGTTCCTTTTAAACAAAAGCTGAGACCAATAAACCCTATGCTTCTTCCATTGATTGAAAAAGAAATTAAAAAGTTGTTGGCTGCCAAGATTATTGTGCCTCTCAGATATTCTAAATGGGTAGCCAATTTGGTGGTGGTGAGGAAGAAGAGCGGAGAAATCAGACTGTGTGTTGATTTCAGAAATTTGAACAAATGCTCTAAGAAAGACAACTATCCTCTGCCAAAGATGGAGCATTTGCTGCAAAAGGTCTCAGGAGCTAAAGTGATGTCATTTTTGGATGGATTTTCAGGCTTTAATCAGATTGTTGTGCACCCAGATGATCAAGAAAAGACTGCATTTACCACTCCTTGGGGCACTTTTATGTATGCCAAAATGCCATTTGGATTGATGAATGCTGGAGCCACCTTTCAACGAGCTATGGATATAGCATTTGTGGGAGAGAAGGAAAAATTTGTGCTTATCTACCTTGATGATATAACAGTTTACTCCAGCAGCCATCAAAATCATTTGCAACATTTAAAAAAAGTGTTTTTAAGTGCAGAAGGTTTGGAATATCAGTCAATCCCAAAAAATCACAATTTGCTTTGAATGAAGGCAAGCTGTTAGGACATATTGTGTCTGCTGCAGGTGTTCAAATTGATCCAGAAAGAGTCAAAGCAATTCAGGCTTTGATTGTCCCCAGATCAAAGAAAGATATACAGTGTTTTCTGGGCAAAATTAATTTTGTTAGGAGGTTTATTCCAAATTTCGCAGAACTTGTGAAGCATGTCACCTCCATGTTGAAGAAAAGATCAGCAGTAAGATGGACTGATACAGCAAAAAAATCATTTGATTCCATCAAGAAGGCTATAATGGAAGCTCCCACATTAATAAGTCCTGACTACAGTAAGAAGTTTCATCTGTTTTCATTTGCCTCTGAAGACACCATTGCCGTTGTTTTATTGCAACAAGATGAGGAAGGTTCAGAACATCCAGTGGCGTTTTTCAGCAAGAACTTGAGGGATGTTGAACTAAGGTATGATATCATAGAAAAGCAGGCATATGCTCTTATTAAATCCTTAAAGGCTTTCAGAGTTTATATCTTGCATTCAAAAATAATTGCATATGTGCCTTCTGCTGCAATTAAAGATGTCCTAACACAACCTGATGCTGATGGAAGAAGGGCAAAATGGATTGCAAAAATGATTGAATTTAACATAGAGCTGAAGCCCACTAAGCTGGTCAGAGGTCAGGGGCTTGCTAAGTTATTGGCTGAAGAAAATTGCAGATCATTAGACATTGATTTCCTATGCACAATTGCAGAAAATGGACAGATAGATATAGAAGAACAAGCAGCTGAAACAGAGAGGAAGTCAGTGGCTGAAAATCTAGCTTTATGTAGTTGGTATGCTGGAATTATTGATTTCTTGTTGAAGCTAGAGATCCCTTCAGGATTTACTCAAAGCCAAGCTAGAACTTTAAAACTCAGAGCAGCAAAATATTGCATTATGGAAAATCTGTTGTACTGGAGGGATCCATCTGGAATATTTTTAAGGTGTCTGGACAAAGAACAATCAAAAGAAGTTATGCAGCAGTTTCATTCCAGCATGTGTGGAGGGCACCATTATTGGAAAACCACAGCCCATAAAATTCTCAGAGCTGGGTACTATTGGCCCACTTTATTTTCTGATGTATTTGCTTTTGTTAAATCTTGTGACAGGTGCCAAAGATTTGAAGGAAAGCAGCAGTTGAAATCCCTGCCCCTAAAACCAATTCAGGCAAAAGGACCTTTTCAGCAGTGGGGTTTGGATTTCATTGGTGAAATCAATCCGCATTCCAGTGGCCAGCACAGGTGGATATTAGTTGCCACTGATTATTTCACAAAGTGGATTGAAGCAGTCCCTACAAGGAAGGCTAATCATAATGTGGTCATAAAATTTTTGACAGAGAATATCTTCAGCAGATTTGGTTGTCCACATAAATTAATAACAGATAATGTAGCAGCCTTCAGGGCCAAAGAGCTGGTGGAAATGTGTGATTCAATGGGCATTAAACTTGTTCATTCCACCTCATATTACCCACAGGGAAATGGTCTAGCAGAATCCTCTAATAAAAGTCTGATTAGGATAATTAAAAAACTGTTAGAGGACAATAAAAAGAATTGGGATTCAAAGCTCAAATATGCACTATGGGCTGACAGAGTGACCATTAAAAAATCCACAGGGAATTCTCCTTTCAAGCTGGTATATGGCACTGAGGCTGTATTTCCAATCCAACTAACTCTCCCTGTGGCAAAATTCCTTCAAGAAGAGCAAGATGAAGAAGAAGACATGGCAAAGAGAATCACTGATTTAACAGAGTTGCATCAGATTAGAGAACAGCTAGTTGAAAAAGCTGCAGCACATCAAAGAAAGGTTAAGGAAGCCTTTGACAAGAGGGCAAAAAGAAATAATTTTCAGATTGGTGATTTGGTGTTGAAATGGGATGCACTGAAAGAAAAGAAAGGCAATCATGGGAAATTTGATGCTTTCTGGACAGGGCCTTTCATTATTTCACAGGTTCAAGGGAACAACACCTTCATACTGAAAAGTATGGGAGGAGAGATAGTTTTTGATGGCCCAGTCAATGGGCGGTTTTTGAAAGTTTATGTTGCTTAAGGTCTTCGGCCTTAAAGGTTGTAAATATTTTGTTTTTATCAGTTTTGTGCAGGCAAGTAGACTCCATGCCCAATGGAACACTAGGAATTTTGATTAATGTGTTTTCAGCTGGAAAGGCAGTGGTCTGCAGGTTCTTGAGACCTCACAGGGAGGATCTCATCCCCAGAAGGAGCCAGTGTTAGCTCTGCTACAGTTTGCAACATTTCATGGGTTAAAGCAGGTCAGACAGTGTTGGTTTGGATCGCAGAGGAGTTGTAGTTGTTCGTTTCATCCTTCTCCTTCATTTTTATTATGCCCTTATAACTCCCCATACCATCATTTCATCCTTCCCTTGCTTGTTTCCTCATTCCCTCAAAACCCCTTTATCCTTGTTTTGGCCCCAAAACCCCTCATAATCTCTTTTCAGGCTCCCAGGCTCCCTTTTGGTTTAAACCCCATTACCCTTTATAAAAGCCCGAAAACCTTTTAAACCCTGCATGAACCTTATATGTTTATTCCCGGGTGCTCAAGTCATAACCTTGGTTCATATAGTGCGCATATAATAAACTATAGCCCTAAGTTCTAATAGAGCCCGGGCCCGCCTGCACCTGTCACATCAACCCCGTATCACATGTCTGTTACCTCAACTGTCCGATCGCTCGCCTTTTGATCCAACGACTGACGCTTTCCCCGCTCCGCAAACCTGCATGTAATATAACCCCCGGGGAAAGTGGTTTATCCGCCATCGCATCTGCCACATGTCTTTATATTATTGCATCACCCATTTGTACGAAAGCTGCCGAGCGCGGGTAAGCAGTGCGGGGAAACCGCTTACCGCCGCCGTACCCTTTCCCCACTGGTTAATGTGTTCGCATCTCTGTCGCACGTGAACCGTCGGATCTCCCCGATTATGATCTGACGGCCCCCATTTAACCCGATCGCCCATCTCCTGATACCCTCCATAAACTAATCCCGTCCGTCCATGTGTATGATCCGACGTTCCGCGATGCTCCGCTCCCGTATACTCCTGGTAAGCCATTCCAAACAGATCTTGGCCGTCCTTTTTGCCATCCGACGGCCAGTGTTTCCCCTTGTCCCTTCGTCCCTTCTTAATGTATATTGTTGTGTTTTTGGCCAATTATGGGCGCGCGAAGAAGCAAGAGATGATCCGGTTTTCAGTGCATTTAATCCTCAGCAACTCCATTCAAGGAACAGCATGGTCAAGGACAAGAAAGTACTGCCTCGAGCAGTAGAATTCATGCAACAGTTATGAACATTTTGCAAGAAACATTCCACCTGTTCAAGCAGTACACCAAAGTACCAGAGATTGTCAAATTTGTTAATTAAAACAGTCAGAATGTATCAGAAGCCCATAATAGTTTGTAAATGCGGTTGGTGGTCAATTAAGACACCTCCACGCATACCCTAGCAGAGATTTTTGTAAACTGATTCTATATATACTCAGAAAAATGATGTAATCAGGTTGATGAGTGTTAGATGAGTGTCATTCTGCTGTGAGCTTCAACTTCTGGAAACTGTAACTGCTATGTAACCTGCAGCTTCTGGTTTTCATTTCCAACTAATACAAGCTTCTTTTGTTGTTAATTGCTCACGTTCCACTTCTTCTTCTTATTCCAGGCTGTGCCTGCTTTGCAGATATTCATGTGCTGTTAATGTTTAGCATTAGAGGGGCTGTCATCCCACCTCTGTGTTAGGATTTAGCATGTATCATTGAATTTGTGTGCAGGTTCTGTTGTTTTAATGCCAGAGAGTTGTCATCCTGTCTGTGTATTAGAAAACAGATTTACAGACCTTTTCACTGGTTGCAGTCGGCCATCACAGGGTCCTGTGCATCTGTTGGTGTGGTCAATCTTCTCCATTATCACCTTTACCTTAAACTGTGAGTAATTGGTGGTTTAAATCCTTGTAGTCTGGGGGTGTTCACCCATGTCTGGGGTCAATCATAGTAGAAATGGTTATCTGGCTTGAATATGCAGCATTTCTTTCATTCATCCACCATTTATCCAACATTTTTGTTGAGTTTGTATTGTTCCCGAGCATCACTGATATACAACCGAGGTGTGTTTCTTGGGGTGATAACAGGGACAGTTGTATAGTACTTAGCAGCAAATACACCAAGCATGCAATGTTACAGCTAACATGCAAGGGATAGCTGGCATGCAATAGCAAGCATTCAAAGGACAACAAGCATGCTAGGGACAACAAGCAAGCATGATGCAGCCAACACATAGGTCAGTGTGGCAACATGGTGCAGCAATGGCACATAATGCAGTACAGTGATGAGTACAGTCATGATTAATGAAGCATGATGAGATGCAGCATAGTGATGATGGGTGCAGCATGGTCCAGCACGATGAGGTGCAGCATGATGACGAAATGCAACACAACGATAGGTGAAGGAGTCACCTTGGAGAATCATTTGAAACAGCATGTCTTCAACTGATCTCATGTATCATCTTCTTAGAGATCTATGCTCTTATCTAGATAAGTCAAAGTGTTGACTTCTGTTGTAAACATACTATCTCTCTCTCTCTGTTGAACTATTGAAGAACATATAAGAAGAACTGATCAAGGGTTTCCCCACATTGGGGTTTGTCCCTGGCTAGCGCCACATCTTGTGTCCTCTTGTCTTGGCTTGTCTTCTGTGATTTATATTTATGTTCTATCTGCAATTTACTTTAATGTTGATGTGATTGTTAATCTGGAAAAGATATTGAGCTAACTATGAAAATTGAAATAAATTGCTCTAAGCATAGAACATACCTAAAATTAACATTATGCGTAGAAGCTAGGGCTAGCACTGCGGCTAGTGCAGATAGATTAGCCTCCTTTCCTCCTGCGTTTAGGGTTGCTTCCTCCAAGATTTCTCTCACACTAAAACCCAAGACAAGTGGAGAGAAATCAAGAGAGAAGTGTGTGTGAAATGACTCTCAAGTCATCTTCTTTTATACTAAAACGTTGAGCACATGTGTGGGTTATTTGGTTGCTGGCTGACCTTGACGAATTGTCTTATAACACAAATAAATTCATAACTCCATGAATACTTATCGAAATCAGATGATCTTTAGATCAATCCTACACCTCTCGATTAGAGGGATCCAAGAAAAATATCAGCTGCCATAAATAAGATGACCCACATGGAGTTTGGCTCTAGTTGCCAATTTTAACAATTTTGGCTAAGGGAAAGAACCCAGCATTTTCAACTTAGGGACTTAGGAGGAAATTCGACTTAATTTGGTTGCTAGTGGAAGGTGGGGGCCACCCACGTGGGAATTCGAACTAGGCCATTCGAATGGTTTGGAGGGAATTCAAAGTTTTGGATGGAGGGGCCCACATGAGGCAAGGAAGGCCCACAAAGATAAAAGGAGAGAGCTCTCATCTGGATTCATTCTTACACCTTGCAATCAAAATTACTTGATTGTTTGATCTGTTGTTTAGTTGAGTCAACCGGTTGTTTAGCCACGAATCTCTCAAGTGGGAGATTCAACGTCTACTTCGGGGGACCATCCGTGCCTGCCCCAGAGAGGCAGTTCCATAAGTATTTCAGGAGTTCCAGGAGTGTGTACAGCGCTACCATTCAGCCACAACAAGGAGTGTGTATTTCTGCTAGCTGGAGAATACGTAGGGGAGTTTGGAGCTATCAGTGATCAAGCATTTGCCGAGAGTTAGAGGATTGGGAGAGCAAAAAAGGGTCAGCCTTTCTTGTGAGTTTTGGAGCCAACAAAGCAAGGATCCCAGCAGTTCGATTTATAGTTACCCAGGGCCTACACAAAGAGCCACCACTAGGCTCACGTGGGAGTTGGAGGAAGGAATTGTAGAGTTGGAGTTGGCCAGGAGAAGTAGGAGATCACTTGGAGGGCCATTTGAGGAGGATTGTTGGAGTTGGGAGAGCATAGATTGACAGGATCAGTCATAGCAACAGAATTCGAAATTGGAGGAAGGCTGCGCTGTGAAAGGTCAATTTTTTAAAGTTGGAACCAAGGGAAACCATTTTTGGGTTTTTCTAGGTTTTGGGCAAAGATCACACTCCTGATTTTATAGAATTTTCTAGGCAGATCTAAGGGATCAAATAGGGATCCCAACTCAGATAGCAGCTAGAGGAGCTAAGGGGAATTTGGACCAAAATTCCAAGGTCAACATTTGGCCAATTCCTTAGTGGGTTTTTCTGGGTTTAGGCCAAGGAGCAAGGAGCTGAAATCTCATAATTTTCTGAGCACGGGAAGCAGTGATTCCAGCCTTTCGAAGTCAGCAGACAGAGCAGTTTTCTGGGGCAGCGCAGTTCAGTTTGGTGTAGCAGTTGTAGCAGCCTTCAATTCAGCGTTTTCTCACCTGGGTTTTGTCAAGCTTGTCCATTGAGACAAGC
This sequence comes from Pinus tabuliformis, assembly GCA_031772625.1. Taxonomy (NCBI): domain Eukaryota; kingdom Viridiplantae; phylum Streptophyta; class Pinopsida; order Pinales; family Pinaceae; genus Pinus; species Pinus tabuliformis. Next base: position 32,491,992 of record CM062807.1, on the reverse strand, counting down.
CCAAGTGCACCATTCTATTTTACTATTGTATTTTGCTCTTGAAGAAGTAATAAAATGGCTCAGCGGTTCTCTATTTCCATTGTTTCCATGGGTGCTTAATGTATATTTTGTTTTTCTGATTGTTGGATTGTTTGCTTGCTTTGTATATCACTTACATTCTTGTTTAGGATAATTACACTCTCAAAGAAGATGCAACAATATATAGGAACCTCAGCAACACTCAAAGCATGAACAAACTCAAACAATAAAAGCAGATAAACGTCATTCCATAGAAGCGTGCTCAACTAGAGAGAATCTTGTTTATTATGCTTTCAGGACAAAGCATTCCTTAAAGAGGGTGGCAATGTTACAGACATAATAATATGATAAATGATAAATAATTCGTTAATGGAAAGATGTGTCTTGTCAAAAAGACATGTTCATTAGTATGAGTAGGCACTCCATTTAGGTATTTATAACAGGTGCCCTCATTGTAATATCATCATTATCATATCAATCACTTTATGAATCAATATATTTTACTGCAGAATAATTCCCTTTTCACACATATAAACAGGGACTGTTTATTACAGAAAACTGATTTTCATGATAATATCTGTATTTCATAAGCATTACATAGCTCATTCTAGGGTGGCTATTAAGCAATGCAATGGGAAATATGAACTTCATGAAATGAGTTGTTTTTTGTCAGAGAGATTAAAATATCAGATTATGCAGAACAATTTTCTATCTTGAAGCAAAATTGTGGGTGAAAAACTTGAACATTACCGTCCTTTCCAGGCAATCAACATTGAATTTTAATAGCAACAAATTGCATGTCTCCTTGGTGATAAACAACCTACCCAGAAGGCAGAAAAATCAAAAATATAAATGCTTCCCACAACAAGTTGTTTATGGAGGATATAATAATAATAACCATCTGGCATGAATAACTAGAAACATGAAGATTATTCCCCCAAAGCTGGCTATAGCAGTCATACAACAGTCTACTTCCATGCACACAAGTATTTCAGTAACATGCAGTCTCTATTCCCTCTGAGATAGAATTGAAGGTAAGACTTTGATGGCAATTATATTTATAACGCCTCAAATACCTTGAATTCTTAATGCCTAGTTGCTTGGGCCTTAGATTTGTCCACGCATAGTGCTTATTCCCTTTTGTCGTCATAAAGCTTTAGAAGCTCATGTATTGTGCCATTGATTGCTATATCTTTCTTTTGGATTATTAGACCCCTTTTGTCTTACGTGAACTCTTTTTCCCAAGTCCAAACTTTTTGCATTATATATATGCACGCTGAACTTCTGAATTATTTTGTCAATATAAGTGTCCTAAGAGAACTTCTCTTAGCATCTCTGTATGTATCCTCTACAAATGATTATGACAGGTGAAAATGGCTAGTGCTGAATTGGGTGCTTTGTCATATACTCATCCAAATTGACACACAAATATGCCATCAATCAAAATCTGTCTTCAATCAATTCCTTGGTGAAGTTGATAAAAACCAAAATACTTGTCAAATGCATCATGAAAACGATTTTGAAAAAAGTTGATGACTTCTGGCAAACACACTTATCATATATTAGTATAGATGCATTCTAAAAATGCAAAGCTTGTCTTTCTTTACTGATATAATGACAACTCGCATTGCACATTTTCCAACGGACTATAAAATATAAACTCTTACTAAAAAAAAAACAATGACTAACCAATCCAATCATCAATGACATACCCAGATTCAAAAAGATGTATGTTTTTGGTCTGAGATTCACCTGCAATGACCATGCTTTTATTGTTTTATCCCCACTTCCACTATAAAGATATCCACCTTTAGAAATGGCTAATGCATGAACCCCACTATACCGCCAATCTCTATGCTCATACCATGTTGTAACAGGTTCTTGTCTAGGAACAGATTCAATAGCCCAGACAAAAATGCATCCTCCATAATCACCACTGAAGCATAGAGATGTTTTTGGATCAATAGCTAGAGCCAGTATTCTGTGTTGATGTCCTCTCAAAGTCTCCAAATGAGAATTAGTCTGTGTAGTGAAAGTGTCAGTAAACTCTAGAAAAAAATGTAAAATTAAAACAAATCAAAACAATGCTATTATTCTAGGGTTGGAATAAATGATACAACATAAGAAAAATGACACGTTACCAGTAAAAAACGGGAAACAATAGCTACCATCAAACTGATTTCATGCTAAAGGAAAACAGTGCTAATCATTGTTTTGCATGAGTTAAATGTCTCTCCATTTTTTCTTGTTTTCAAAAATACAGACTCTTTTCATACAAAATTGAGAAAAATATATCATGCAATTAAGGACTTTTCTCCCTCTGCCAATGCAGGAAAGGTGTTAAACTACACAAATGAAACAGTAGATTAAGATAAAACACTGAATGTATTTTCTATTCACAAGGATATACATATTAATACATGTGTATGACCCTTGGTTTCATATTCCAAGAGGTCTCTTGGGCTTCCATGGCTATTCAAATTCGTGCACACCAACCCTTAGCGGATTAGGTGTCCAACATCCCCCCCTTAACCCGAAGGAATGTATATGAGTCCAAGAAGAGAGTTGTAATACAAAAATGCAAAAAATGCATGGTAGCAATTGCTTGACTGTGCTCTCTAAAATGATGGGATAAGGTGGGAGAACTCGAGGTCTCAACTGGTGGTGGTTTAAGGATGACTACCAACACTGGAACGCTTAGTGCAGTTCCTGGAATAGTTCCAAATTTGGCTTGAAGCTGAAGTCTTCTACTAGAGAAAGTGCTCCCTAATTTTGTGAAAAGGGAGACCATTGAGGTCTCAACCTAAAATACTTGTTGCATTCTTGGAACAATTCCAACTCTAGCAAGAAGCTGAAATTTTCTGCTAGAGGAAGTGCTCCCTATTTTTCTTGAAAAGGGAGACCATTGAGGTGTCAACCTACAATGGTTTAAGGAAGGCCACCAACCAAAGTGCATGCTCATAGGCTTCTCTGGCTGCAACTCTAAATCTGGGTATGGCTAACTCTGGCTCTAGGCTCAGGCTTACTTGATTTATCTTTGAAGCTTGTGGATGTCCATCAGTTCCCCCTTGTCAAATACAAGGTGAGAAGATAAAGAAAACTCAACTGCGAGACTTTTCAATACTCGAGAACAAATTCTATGGTTGACCAAATATCTTCTTGATTGTTGAAGCCCATTGCCAAGGAGCGATCCATCCAAGGTGAATCTTCATTTTTGCATGAGGCTTGTTTCTAAAGCATCTGTTTGAATGATGAGTGTTTTTATGAAAATGATCACACAGGTGAAGATCAAAACAATGATCTTTCACAAGGCCAACTCTGTCACAATGTTGGCATATACCAATCTGTTGTGGTTGTAGAAGAGGAGGAGGTGAACTTGAATTGTCTTGAAGAAATCCAGCACTATGAAACTAGATGGGCTTAGAATAGTCTAGAATATGAAAGGACCCATCCTTGTGATATCCAAGACCAGTTTTGTTCATGTTATTAACAACTTCTTCCCAAGGTTTGATGATGGGCTTGGGAAGTGTAGACCGAACTTCTGCATCTTTAGTTTCTGGCAGTTGATGGGAGTCTGTCTCAAACTCAAATAGATTATTGTTTTGAACAAAAACTAGTTCAGAATGATGACTACACTGTTGTAACTCATCTCGTTGGAGCTAAGATTCGAGATGCAAAAACTCAAACTTTTCATGTGCATCTTGTAGAAAAATTTGAATATCAGCAAGAGTGGTTTTGCTGATTTTTACTGTGTTGTCAACGGTAGATAGGATTAGAGTTCTCAATAACTCCAATAAATTATCAATTTGAGCCATTTAAACTTCAAAAGGTTTTTTTGCAACTCAATTCATTAGCAGCAATCCAAAATTAATACAAAAAATCAATCTATTGCTTGTGCAAATCAATATTTAGTGCACTCAAATAAGAAACCAAAGATTAAGTTGGCTAACAATGAGGAAACATCCAAGCATGTGAAGTCATCCACCCACAAGGAAAACGAGTTAGGACAAATGCTCTATCACTCTATATTGACAGTTTTCTCAATATGCTAAGGCAAACAAGCTCTCAATAATCTCTAATGTCCAAATTACTTCAAATATCCAAAACCCCACAAGCTATAACTCCTCCACTGAACTAAACATTTTTTCCATAAATAAGAGATGCATCACACAAAATATTGGCTGCAACAATCCTTTCCTCATCTAGCCCAATTTGCCATAGTTATGCCAATGTAAAATGAGGATTGTCTCCTCTATCATGATATTCTTATCTTTATAAACATCCATGAAATATCTAAGAGACAAAGTTCTCAATATATAAAACCTGACAAAAACAGAAAAGAGGCAATGCTTTGAACTGTGGATTCAAAACCTCCATCCTGCCATTCATACAACATATATTAAGCAGTACCAATTTTTCCAGGTATTAAAGAAAACGTAATAAGCCATCGCGCACAAAAAGATTCAGATGTGACAAGATTGTGAGAGCAAACACTATAGCAAACAATTGTTCAATCTTTCAATTGGACATGTCATTCTTAGTCAAAGTAATCAACTTAGACAACATTAATTTATCCACTAGGCTATTATGAGGAGAAGCACCATATGGATGTGAAAGAAATGCATCAATAGAAAAAGAGTTACATGAGGCCAAAGGGGCATGTGGGTTTCAAAGGATAAGCAACCCGCAGCACCACTACACTAGCGCTCAACTACAAATGTATATACAAAACAACGTTAATATATTTGAACCAACGTGAACCAGTCATGAACCAATGCCAACGCATATATATAGCACGAACATGGCTGTCACAACTCATCAACGTACATTCAACATTTAACCAACACATATGACAACACAATCAACGAACCAACGAAGGTCGGGCTAGCGCACATTACCATAATGTATGCACATATAAACTTCAACGAAACCATCACACATTAATATTTAATTCAACCTTGAATGGAAATCTTCATGGCATTCAATACAAAACTCACGGCCATATGTTCAATGCACATATGTGTCATATGTTAAACAAATTCGATGCACAAAGAATACTTTAATCTTTAATCAACGCACAAAGAAACCGACCTTCAATGAATTGGAATAACACCAAGAGTTTTAATGCACTTACTACTTCAACACACAAAGAATAATTACTCCAAAACTCAACGTTGCATTCAACACAGGCTCAAGGCTTCAATAAGTGTGTTCTAGTGACTGGAGGTATTGGCATTACAAAGGCAAAAAAATGCTAAATTAAGATCTACGGGTTTCAAAATACAGAGAAACACTCTTATATCAGTTTCTGCATTCATTGGGATGGATATTATGCAAACAAAGATACTTGACACAGGGGGGCAGATAATTTTGGCACTTGAGAGAAACAACAGTTGAGAAGGTTGAGTGCATGTAGGACCTGAGGAGGACAGGTCTGACAGGTGCAGATTTGAAAGAGTTTGGACAATGCCCAGGTCTGGCCACAAACATGTAGAGGAAGGCAACAAAAAACACTGGCTCAAATTGGAGCAAGGCTAGAATTTGCCCGCTCTTATGCCATGTTAAACTACACAAATGAAACAATAGATTAAGATAAAATGTTGAATACATTTTCTATTCACAAGGTTATACATATTAATACATGTGTATAAACATTGGTTTCATATTCCAAGAGGTCTCTTGGACTTCCATGGTTGTTCACATTTGTCCACACCAACCCTTAGCAGATTAGGTGTCCGACAAAAGGAAAGCCAACATGGCTGATTCGGCACATTAGTTTATGATAGTTTTCAAACTTTATACTTGGGTCAATCCCTGCCTAATGGCTAATGGTTGTTTTCCATTGTTGCTACTAGCAATGTTATTTTCCAATGTGTTTCATTTCTTTTTTGGGCTTGTTAGCCCCATGTCAGTAGGGGTACATACAAAAACTTTGCAGTATATATCACCACCATTGTAAGCCGAAGGTCACAAGTCAAAGCATTCTAACAACCATTTGAGGTTTTGTGTTAGGTGTCCCATGATCTTATCGTCTATATCATCTTGTATTGGTCAGACCATGGCCAGTCCCTTGTAATTCATTTAAAGATCCTCTCATCCTATATAGGATTGGAGGGGCTTAGATGGGCTTACTTGAAGACTCATTGTTTTATGGGAACCTGCTTTTGTAGGGGTGATCATCGATGTATGGGCAAGTGCAGTCTGCGTCAAGGTGCACCTATGTCTTACCACATGGTTAAAGTCTATAGAGTCTGCAGGTGGCTTTGGCTTTGGTGAAGTATCTCTCACAAAACTCTCATGCATGGCAGTTTCATTTGATAACTTTTCATAGTTCTCAAGGCAATTCACAATTCTTAATGCAAAGTGGTCTCAATGGTCAAAAATTCAACTTGGTCTCAAATTGTTCAATTTGGTGAGAGGAGGCCATGCCATGTTGAATCTTTCCAATCAGAGCTAATAGTGGCTAATTGTAGCTTGGTCAAACTTAGTCAACACATCAAACATGTTTCCAGGTGGAAAAAAGGGTCAGTATTGGGTTGAATAATGTATGAATTACGTCAAAAATGATTAGTAGATGAGAGTAACAATACCCAAGTGCCAGATTTCTCAAATTCCTCAAGGCATCACAGGCAATGTTGCAGGAACCAGCTCCCCCCCAACCCGATTCAAGAGGCGAATTCACGTCTTGGATGTATCTGTCAGCGATCCTCGGGTGAAATTGTGGTTCTGCCCATTTTTTTCGGTTCCTTGGCTTTTGGAACCGTGACGGCTCTGAACCGCGGTTCTACAAGCCCAAACCGCAGTTCTGACATGGTTCTGCAGGCGTGAACTATGATTCCGACACAATTTCGTAGGCTTGAACCATGATTCCGCCACAGTTCCAAAAACTGCTCACACAGTTCCACGAGGCTTTTTTGGTTTTTGAACTGTTATGTGAGGAACTATGCTTCCCGAACACTCCCAAGGTGCCCCATTGATGTTCCCTAGACACTTCCTAGATGCTCCCTAATGGTAATGTTAAATTCTTAAAGTAAAAGGATGAAACTTTTACTTAAATTTTTAACATCACCATGAAATGACTCAGGATGTTTGAAAGTGGTTCCAACTTCATATCCCATTCAAAATTCAACAGACTTAACAGTTTTCAGGATTTCAAGATCAATGGGATTGTTGCATTTCATTAGATTATATCATGTATGAGGGCATGTGATTGGCATTTAATTAAGAGCACCAAGCCCTATATCTACCCTAGTGTTGGTGGTGTTAATTGTTGAACTCCTTTGTCATGGCCTTAGAAAAAATTTACCCTTTACTCAAGTCAAAATCATTGATAATGCATGTTAGGCTTTCTCTACCATATTATAAGGCTTGGATTAGGTTGTGTTGCACAGTGTTTGTCAAAGTTCCAAGGAAGCAGAAGTACCAATTTTTCCAACAAGATTGGATCATCTATCAGCAGTTTATGTGTCATTACAAACCCATTTTGCAAGTTATGTAATGTAAATGATGCTAATAAGACCGTGAATGTATGTAACAACCTAGGTAAGTCTACTGTTTTGGTAAAAGTTTCATCCTAAGAGATTTTTCATCTCACTGACTCATTTGTGTTTCTAAACACAAATGGTCGACAGAGTTTTTCCCTCTAGTCTCATCCCAAAGCTAGGGTGCAATTCTTCGTCAAAGTCTTAAGTGAGTCCTAGCATTCTAGTCGAGTCTTATGTAAAAGTGATTTGGGAATAATTTAATGGTTGGCTAAATTATTTTACTACAAATCACTTGGTCTACTAGATCATGTTGTGTCACAAATTGGGTATGTAATTTGAGGGTCTAAGCTGAATGGGTATTCCCCCTTTGAGGGTTGAATTGTAAAATTTGTTATGTAAGAGATATTTTAATGCATAGTCTCTCATACTTAGACACCATGGTTAAAATATTAGAGGGTGGAAAAAACATTAAATCCCCTCAAGTGTCAATTAATTAATTTTTCTGGCAAAAATAATTAAATCCTAAGCCAAAAAATTAATTAATTAGAGTCAAATTAAAATGTCTTAGGAAAATTAAATTCTCCAAGTGGAAAAATTTGTGGGTATCAAAAGAATTAATTTTTGGAGGTCCTTCATTAAGGGAATATTGGATATTTCAAGAAAAATTGGACCCTTGGACCTTGGTGGTTAAGTCAGTGAAATTTTTTAGGAAATTAGCTCAAAATAATTAATTTTGAGCTAATAAAAATGGAATTAAATGATAAATTCGAAAATTCCTCAAAAATAAAAATTCAACGGCTAAGATTAAAAGATGATCAAGTATTTTTCGATGGCCAAGATTATTTTGACAATGATCAAGCAAACTAGCCATTATTTTTTCACTTGGAGGATTTATCTATAAATTAGAGAGTCAATTGTCTCTAGCCATCTGATTTCTAGCTAAGAAATTGTTGTTGAAGCATTGATGTAACACTATTGTCCCACTGGGAACTTTTATTTCTATCATAATAAATACTTTGGGGTGCAGTTCAAGGTGTTCAGTGTTCATTGATTTGTGGTATGTGTTGGCTACGGGCTTTCATATGTTGTGCTGGTAAATGATAAAATTTGTTTTTCAATAGATGGAGATAAAGTCATTATATTGATAGTTTTGGGCTAATCTTAGATGATTTAATTTGCCATGTGATTAACATATTTTCTTGAAATATATACATAGTGTTTGCAGGTACTTCAGTCCTTCATTCCCAAGTTCACAAACTGTGAGCATGAGCTGACTTTGTTTGGACCCCAAATATTTTTGTGGTCGATTTAATCTTCGCTAAGGCTATAGTGTGCATTGGGTTTCTAAAGTATTTTTAGTCATTTATCAAAGAAAAAATTCCATTAAAAAAATTCTCAAAATTTATTTTAAAATCCTTGTATATTTGTAAAATAATTTTGTAATTTAAATTTGTAAATTATTTTTGCTAATTGGGGTTTTGGGGTTTTGAGATTTTGTAAAAATTTGGGGTTTTGGGTAATTTATCTCCATTTTTTGTAGGTGAAATCAAGAGAAGAAGTTGGAATAAAGCTAGATCTAGGCCCTTGAGGGTAATATCTAGTCTCTAGAATTTTTGCAAGGCCAACATTGAAAATTTTGTAGCAAATTGAAGATCTGAAAGGAAAAAAAAAAATTGAAGCTGGGGTATTGAGTTTCAGCCCTCCTAGGCCTAGATCCGACCTCTCCAAGTCCAACATCCTCCTCTAACCCCCTGCGTCAGCCCTAGGACCCGCTGCGTCATCTTGGTGAGGCTCCTTGAGGTCTACATCAGCCTCTAAAGGACTACGTCAACCTCTTTGGGGGGGCGTCAACCCTTTTCATCCTTTTGGAGGTTGGCCTCAACCTCCCTTTCTTGGCCTCCCTTCCTAGGTCGTGGCCCTTGTGGGGCCCACAACCACCCTAAAGGGCTCTTAACCCTAGTCGTCCAGCGCTTTCGGGCTTTCTCCCTCCAACATTGGCCTTTCTCCACCTCCTCTTCCTTCCTTTGCCCTTCCTTTGGCCTCCTAGCCTCTTTTTCCCTCAACGCTAGCCCTATTGGGCCTAGCGTTGGCCCTCCTTAGCCCTAGTTTGCCCTAAATCCATCTCTGATTTTTTCTGGACTGAAATACTTGATGGTTTTGCACGTTTTTGGCCTCAAAATTTTCGATTTTCAGGTGGCAAGCTTGTCCTAGAGTTTCAACAAATTTGGGCCAAGGGATCTTCAAGGCCTAGGGTTTGCTCTCTAAACCCCTCTTTTATCATTGTTTTGCTACTGCTGTAAATTTTATTTTATAACAGTGATATAAGTGCCCTAAAATCATACTAAGTTGGTTAAAATAACTCAAAATTTTCAAAATTTAATTTTCTCATAATTTGGCCACTTGGGCATCAAGGATCTAGCCTCGATCTAAAATTTTGCTTGATGAAATTTTTTGCAGAAATCACTATATCAGATCTGATCTAATTCTGAAAATTTCATTTCAAGTAAGCTAAAATTTATTGTTTCACTTTGGCAAATTGTTGGGCACTTTAGTGATCAAATCTAGTTACTATAGGGTTTGTCATCTCTTGGGTTTAAAGTGATTTCCTTGTTGTTGTCATAAGATTAATAAGTGTTAGAATTTCTGAAGTATCACTGCTAAATTTTGTCATTTGAAATCTAATGTTGGCTTGTCTTATCGTGAGTTATAAGAATTTTAAATTTCTGCACTTACATCACTCACAGTTAAGCTCTAAAATTCTGAACTTCATCATGGTATAAGTTGCTTTGGCATTTGAAATCTAATTGGCATTGTGATAAGAACATCTTGAATAATTTTTATTGGCATCGTATAATCATTGCGTAATGTTCTAAAAACGAAATAACAGTGATAGACAAAGCAAAATACCATACAACACCGAAATATTTAAACAACAAGCAAACACCCACAATTTACATCGGAACTGCACCAAAATTCAGCCATTTTATTATATATAGAGAAGAGTACAATGCATGAAATGTGTGCACCTGGGCTTGAAAAAGTAAGCTAAACAATCCCAGGTGAGGAAGAAGCTACCCGGATGCAAAGGAAAGGCTTCTCCTCAATGTTCTGCGTTGGCCCTGGAAATTCTGCAAATGCTGGTTAGAAAAAACCCCTGTTTGAGCTTCCAAAAGTGCTCAGAAAATTTCGCCAAATTAATTTTGAACTCTCCACCAAAAACCCACAAAAACCCAGAAAGGGTTTGGGCAAAATTTACCGACCACCCGAGATCCAAATTTAAGCTGACTTCTCCTAACTGGCTGCCAAATAATTTTGTTGTTTTGGGGCACCAAAACACCTTTAAAAATTTTGCAAAATTAGGAGCAAAGTCCCTGACCCCTAACCAACAAAACCCAGAAAGGAATTGGGCTAATTCCGACCTCCCAAAATTACCCAATTTTTGGTGCTACGCCCTTCTTGGTAGAACTGTGTCCCCCTCACTTCAGCTGCTAGATTTGGCACTTGGTTCTCCTCAATCTACTGTAGAACTACCCTAGAAATTACCTCTAGAGGGGTGAGTGGATTTTCCTTCCCAAAAACCCGCACAAGCATGAAGTATTCAACCCCACGAATTTTACCTAGTGTCACTACTGCGCAAGCCCTAGAGTGGCATATTTGGATCTCACAAAAGCTACAACTTCTAGCCCTGAAAATCTCCACAAATGATAGTCCAACCTGAGGGAATTTATGGCTAAATTCTCAAGCCAAAATACCCCTTTTCTTTGCCCCAACTCAATGGTACAATTTTGATCCCTGCGTCCTCCCAGAAATCGAACTAGTTGAGAAATGGGATGAAAGGTACCACAATCTCCAGCGAATTCACCTCCTATTGAGATTAGAAATTCCTCCTTAGGGTGGCACTCGAATTCCACCGAAAGAGAGGCTGGAATTCCCGCTTGGGAATTCCTTGTGCTAAACAGCATGGGTTGTTCTCCATGGATCTCCATCTGTCAAACAAGGCCTCCTTCTCTCTAGCGTTAGGGCTTCATTTGGTGCAACAAACCCTCCCTAGTCTCTTAGTGTGAGACCATCCACATCTAGGATCTAAATTAGCTCCTGCCCATCAAGTTGTGTCAAGGCCCGCCTAGCGACATACTGGTTCCAGTGGTGTCATCCTAAAGAATCCTCAAAACCATGTCAATGTTGATCAACTCCCTGGGTCCTAGAGGTACTTTGGTACATGTGTCATCTACTAGTGCTATTAGGAGGCTCCATTCTCTCAATGTTGCACTTGCTTTAGCCAATGTATTTCTCTTAAGGGCTCGAGTCACTGTGAAGTGGATGCCCAAAGCCTGGGCTGCTAAACCACCCAACAAGAACAACATGGAAAAGTGGCAAATTAATGTTAATTAGTTAAGGATGTTCGAGATTGCTCTAGAGACTTCTATTGATGAAGTCTAAGTGATCTTAGTCGTCGATGGAGATTAAACATGGTTGTTGAAGACTTAAAGAGAGATTATAAGAGCGGGTCGAAGAGCTTGGAGAAGATAGATATCAAGCATCAGTGTGATCAGTTGTGAGAGGCAAATCGACTCACCCAATTTGCAGTTTTCAGAGAGTGCGTAGTTCGATCCAAGGAAGGAGAGTAGCAGAGGTTTGCAGCAATGAGAATTTATGGAGAAATTCTCAAGTGGTTTTCCAGTTTCCAAATCCAGGAAAGGGAGGCCGAATTTTCTAGCAGGGAGACCGAAATTCTATAACGTGAGTTTCCTAGTTGCCTAGAAAGTGCCAGTGCACGATATAGAGCAAAGTGCAAGATCTCGAATCTACATCCTGGAGGCAGAGTGAATTGGATCCAGGAGCAGGAGGAGGCAAGAAGACTTTCCTGGGGGTGTTTCCAGGGCATATTGATTTCTTTGGAGTAGATAGTCCGCATTTCCAGTCTAGATGTGCAAATTAGCTGGAGAATGTAAATTTTCCACAGAGGGCCAGATCTAAAAACCCTTTCAGGATCAAGAGTGGGGTTGACCAAGCTATTTGGATTCCTTCTGGTAGAAACTCTTGCAGAGAATGAACCAAGTGGATTCGCCACTTGAACAAGAATCTAACTCAAAAAATCCAAAATGCAAGAACTGAAAGTTAGTCGTACTCCAAGTCAAAGAGGACTTATACCCGAGTCCCGACATCGGCGGCAAAAAATGTTGCCACCACAAATTGCACACCTAAAAATGTGGGAAAAATCCTCAACCCCACAAGGTGTGTTCTTCGTGGCAACGCTCAGAGAAGGGGTTGTCACCTAATCCCAACTCTCTCTGTTTAGACTCTCTCCTAGCTAAGCCAAGGGGGTTGGTCCCTATTGCAAATTTCTAAGGAAAAGACTTGTTATAGATAACAAGTTCTAGGTGATTATAATGTTAATAAATTAAGCCTTTACAATTCAAATTTAACTTGAAATATAACTTGCAATAAAGATAGATTAGAAAATTCAAGTAATTATGGGCATATAAACATCAACAATGTAAATAGACCAAATGGGTTCAACAAGATATCTTGCAAGGAAAAATTGTAAGTGGACTAGTGCCAATAATAATATACTTGCAAGAAATGTATGCTCAAAATGAAATTATGACACTTGCAATAGAATGTAATTTTCAAGTTACAACATGTTGCAAGAAATGGGAAGCTGCAAGACAAGCGTTTGACCAAAACCACAATAGATTATATATAACTTTGAGGTATGAGCAACAAGATGGAAATAGAGCTTGCAAGAGAATAAAGCTTGTACTTAAAGAGAGATGCTCAAATATGAGATAGCATTGAAGGACAATTTGTTGAAATTTCCAAGTCTAACCCGTTAGAAATTCTTTTTGTACTATCTGGTTTATTTCTTCCTACTTGTTTAATTACTTAACAAGTTATTTACCATGTAAACACTGAAAATAAACACAAGTACAGTATGAACATCTACAGATCATCAACTGAAAGAAAACAAGCACACAAGTGACACCGTTATTTTGGACAAATGTCCCCGGAAAAACCCAATGCGGGAAAACCGGTGCAGCTATTCAGAGGGTTTTATTATTATGCAATTTTCAGAATACAACTAGGGTGCCAGAAATGGCTCACCCAACAAAGAATGCCCTCGATAGTAGTACCTCTCCTTGGAGACAGATATTCCGACTGATTAATCACCGGATGAACAATCCCACAGCAACAATTGCAGCTCCCACTGCTCTGCATCACTCTGATAGGGACTGCGTCACCCTACCCGGCTCACCAGCACCCAATCTGTCCCACGAAATCCTTCCAACGCTGCCTCTTGGCCCTGTGTCAACTCTGCTAGCCTCTGCGTCAGCTTTTGGAGATTCTGCATCAGCCCCTAGACCCTCTGCATCTCACAGGCTGGCCTCTACTGGCTCTGTGCAACTCCTGGCTGCCTCTGCATAACACCCAGCTGGCTCTGCGTCAACCTCTTCGGGCTCTACACTATCTCTCTGGTACTAACTCTACCTCTCTACTATGTATTCACTGCCCCTCGTTGTTGATCACTGATTCTATCTCTCTTAGCAGACCCTGCTCTAGAGAATAGAATGATTGATCACTCTGGTGTATTCTCCAACTGACTCTCAAGCCTCCTCTTATACTTTTCTCGTTGGTCCATCAACGGCTAAGATTAGATTTGGCTTGATCCATGAATTTTGGAACCTTCTAACCCAGTTTTATATTAATACCCATTAATATTTTATTTTTCCTATGTTTAGACTTAGGAACTCCATTAAAAATATTAATTATTTTAATATCTCCCAAACTGGTTAGAATCTGCCCAAACCATTTATGGGTCTTGGAGGTCTCATGTGCTTTAGCCTCTCCACCAATTTTCATGGCTAGAGCACATCTGATGCTACCCCAAATCAACACAATTAACATGAGCATGAAAATGAAATATACAAGTATGAGAATATTAAATGAATTGCTTGCAAGTAAATGAGGTGCTTCACAATCCAAACTTGTACAATAACCAATTATATGCAAGATGAAACAAAGTTATAGGTGAAGTGTGCGAAATAAGTGGTATTGGTAAATTTTATTAATGTCTAATCTAAGGTGTGACTTCTCCTCAATTCCTTCAACTTGGTAAGGACTTAGGTGGTTGCAAGAAGGCTAGGATGAGGAAGCAATGGCCTCATTTACGATACCCACCTAGTACTTCAAGACAACCTGCATGCCTTCGTTCCTACAAATGACCTAGCCACGAAAGAGAACTATGAGGTCATGCATATTAACTTTCCTCCAAACTCAAATTTAGGGAGATTGAATGATAGTTGATGAAGTTTTCCCTAAATGTCTATCAACCAAGCTTATGCTTGGAGGTATATTTTAAATAATTGAAAATGCAAATTAGATGCTAAGTTAATACAAGTGTTTAAAGTGAGATATAGTTTTGACAATTTAAATAAAATGCTTCAAGTGTGAAATGTCTTAAATATGTCAATAGAGAATACCATTCCACATTCAATGACCAAATTAGCAATTAATGAAGTGAGCACAAATTATGATATCAAAGTGAGATTAGCTTATGCTAATGATCAATGAAGCAAGTGTGAATTACTCAATGAAGCAAATGCAAATTAGATCAAGAAGCAATATAAATTACTTCAATGCAAAATGCAAATTAAATCAAGTAGCCAATGAAACTACTTAATGAGACAAAAGCGACTTATTTCAAATTCATGATGAGTGATTAAAACTACTTGCAAAATGAACAAGAAATTAGATCTAGCAATTAGATGATGCAATGAGCAAGAAAATAAATAAATCTAACAATGCAAGATGAACAAGTTAGTCACAAACCATCCAAGAGATCCTCCTACCTAATGAGGAGATGGGATACCAAGGGGAAATCCCCAAGCTCCCTCCAAGAGATTATTTGTTATGCTTTTGACATGCGTGAAGATGCCAGAATACCAAATATGCGAAGAAATATACCCAGAACACAGAACAATAAGAAATAACAGCATGTATTTTATTATTCAAAAAGGAAAGCAATGTTCACTTGCCTCTTCGAGGGGGCAACCTCCAATAGAGCTGGGCTCAATTACAAAATAAGACACGACACTCCTCAAGGGGAGTCTTTATCCTTTATATAGGATTCATACATGCAATACCATGGGTCAGTACCATGGTTCTTATTAATACCATCTATCTAATACCATGGCCCATTTGTAACTAACTGTGGTCCCTTCTTTAAATGCAGATCAACCACTTACAATTATTAATATGGGCTTTATTGACTCTTTAACTAACTATAACTATGACTCGACCCTATTACATAAATAAGGGGGTTAGGGTTGGACCCTAACATGCCCTCCCCCATAAAAATAGCCTTGTCCTCAAGGCTGAAGCTGTGGAAACTGCTGAAGAACAGTGGCTGGTTCCCAGGTCGCATCTTCTGGAGAGGTGTCTTTCCACTTGACGAGGACTTCCTTGATTGTGCGGCTGCGCAGGTGCCGTTCTCGCGTGTCAAGAACCTGTTCAGGTTGGAGCCAGATTGAACCTTCTTCATCCAATTCCGGTAGACTGGTTTGAATTCTACAATGGTTCCCAACCACTTTCTTGAGGCATGAGACATGGAAGACGGGATGGATTTTTGCAGTGGGTGGCAAGGCTAGCTTGTAGGCTACTTCTCCGATGCGCTGAAGTATTTGATACGGTCTGTAGAATTTTGGAGATAATTTCTGACAACCCTTGTCTTTGAGTGATGTTTGCTTATATGGTTGTAGCCTCAAGAATACCTGATCCCCTTCTTGAAATTTGCGCTCTGAATGATGTTGGTCTGCCTGTTGCTTCATGCGATTTTGAGCTTGATGGAGATTCTCTTTGAGGTGGGCTAGCATGGTTGCACAGTTCTATAGGAGTTGATCCACTGCTTGTACCTTCGAGCATCCCTGGATATAAGAAGTAGGTGAAGGAGGGAGTTGACCATAAACTGCTTCATATGGAGTCATTTTGGTGGTGGCATGATAGTTAGTATTATACCACCATTCGGCTAGAGGTAACCACTGTACCCATAGATGTTGCTTTTCTGAAGTGAAACACCTAAGGTAGGTCTCCAGACATTTGTTGACTGCTTCAGTTTGACCATCAATTTGGGGATGATAGGAAGTACTGAGTTGTAGCTGGGTACCTTGTAGCCTGAAGTGTTCCTACCAAAAGTTACTAGTGAAGATCAGGTCACAATCAAATACAATGGAAGTGGGCATGCCATGCAATTTGAAGATATGGTCCATGAAGGATTGAGCCACCAAAGCTGGTGTAAAAGGGTGGGGTAGGGCGCAAAAATGAGCATACTTAGAAAGTCTGTCCACAACCACCATGATGACTGACTTCTTTCCTGACTTCGGAAGACCCGTAATGAAATCCATAGAAACCTTCGTCCAAATTGAGGCAGGGATGGGCAATGGCTGTAATGTGCTTGGGGATTTGACTGTTTCTCCTTTGTGGCGCTGACACACATCACACTCAGCTACAAAAGTAAGAAAGTCATTTTTCAAGCCTGTCCAAAAGAATGAACGTCGAGTGCGAGCATAAGTCTTCTGAAAGCCTGAATGGCCTGCAGTGGGAGATGAGTGCAACTCTGCCAAAATGCGACTTTTGAGGGTGGATGTTGGTGATATCACTACTTTGTCCTTGTAGCGAAGAATCTCATCCTGCCAAGAGTAGCCCGCTGTGGAATTTAGATCTGCCTGCATTTTATTAATGAGTTGGGAGAGCAAAGGATGTGAAAACCATTCCTTGCGAGCCTCTTCAATCCACTCTGGAATGGGAGGAGAGATTTCTAGCAGGGTGCTTTCCTCCTCAAATTGGCGTGATAAAGCATCTGCTACGACATTTTCGCGCCCTTTCTTGTAAATTATCTCATAATCATATCCCAACATTTTGGCTAGCCATTTATTTTGTTGTGGCAAGGATAGGCGTTGCTCCAAAAAATATTTAAGGCTTTGATGGTCTGTGCGGATTTGGAAACGCCGCCCCAATAAGTATGGTCACCAGGTATCCACTGCATGTAAGATGGCCATCATCTCCTTCTCATAGGTATATTGTCCCAGATTTGTCCCACTTAGTTGTTGACTAGTGAAGGCCAAGGGTCGACCTTCCTACATTAAGACAGCCCCAATAACCGTACCTAAAGCATCACATTCAATCACAAAAGATTTGGTGAAGTTGGGTGGTGCCAATACGGGAGTGGAACACATGGAATGTTTGAGAGCTATAAATGCCTGTTGCGCTTCATCATTCCAGAGGAATGAATTTTTCTTGAGAAGGTGAGTGAGGGGTCTAGCAATGCGACCATAATTGCAGACAAATTTGAGATAGTAGCCGGTGAGACCCAAAAATCCTCTCAAGCTCTTCAAGGTCTTTGGTTGAGGCCAATCCTGCATTGCCTGGATCTTTTTGGGATCCACCCTGACACCTTCACGCCCCACAATGTGGCCCAAATACTCAACTTCTTCCGTGCCAAAAGAGCACTTGGACAATCTAACAAATAATTTATGCTTCCGGAGCAGTTGCAAGAGCAGATCTACATGCTGAAGATGTTTTTCCCAAGTGAGGCTATAGATGAGGATGTCATCAAAGAAAACAAGGACAAATTTTCTGAGATATGGTTTGAGCAGGTGATTCATGAGGCTCTGAAAAGTGGATGGGGCATTACAGAGACCAAATGGCATGACCAGGAATTCATAATGGCCTTCATGAGTTCGGAAAGCAGTCTTTGGAATGTCTACTTCTTTCATGTGAATTTGGTGATAGCCCGAGCGAAGGTCGAGCTTAGTAAAGAATTGAGCCCCATTTAGTTCATCCAACAAATCATCAACAACCAGGATGGGAAATTTATCTTTGACCGTCAGCTTTTTGAGGGCCCTGAAGTTTGGACACATACGCCATTCCCCATCTTTCTTGAGCACCATGACCACAGGCGATGAATAAGGACTAATGCTAGGACGAATGACACTGGCTTCCAGGAGTTCCTTGATGATTTTTTCAATTTCATTCTTTTGGGCAAAAGGATATCTATATGGGCGCACATTTGGTGGTTGTGCCCCTGGGACCAAAGTAATGCTATGATCATGTTCCCCTCTCAAGGGTGGAAGCTCATGAGGCTTGTCAAAGACCTGCATATGGTTGTTTAAGACCTGTTGCATCTCAGGATGAATATGAAGAGAAGTGGGTTTGAAGGCCTGGATGGCATTAAATTGGGCTATAACTCCATGGTGGCCCTTTTTTTAACAATTTTTCCATCCTATGCAAGCTGATGATAGAAGGAGCACCTGCCTGGAGTCTGCGGAGGGTATGTGTGTGGTTATTTTGCTTAAAGCTCATATATAACTCCTGGAAATCCATTGTGATTGGGCCGAGTGTGCGGAGCCATTCAGCACCCAAGACAATGTCACACCCACCCATGTTGATGGCAAACATGTGGGTCTTTAGGTGATAATCCCCCATTTGAAGTTTGACATTTTCACAGCGGCCTTCACATTTCATTGTCCCCCCATCAGCAATCTAGACCTAGAAATTAGAGACTACTCTGACAAAACAATGCACTGCTTCAGCGACTCTTTGATGGATAAAGTTATGTGTACTGCCACTGTCAATCAAGACTACTACAGGGCGATGCTTAATAAAACCTCTGATTTTGAGAGTTTGGGGAGAAGAAATTCCTGCCAAAGCATGAAGTGAGATAACTAGTTCTTCAGGACTAGCTGCGAGCTCATTGTCCGGCTGGTTGTCCTCATCTTCCTCCTCTGGTCCCTCAAATGGTGGGGCTTCCTCAGATGAACTGTGATCCGTAGCATCAATTTGAAATAATCTGGATTCCTTGCATTTATGCCCCGGGGAGTATTTCTCATCACAGTAGTAACATAATCCTTGCTTTCTTCTTTCCACCATTTCCGCTAGTGACACCTTTTGAACCTTAAGTGTTTGGGTAGTGCTCGAAGCCTGGGTGGGGCATCCCTTGGCTATGAAATTTGGACGAGTCGACTAGGCCGCTAACGCGCGTTCTACTTCACGAGCTATCTTGCAAGCTGCCAGCCATGAGACTAGGTGTTGCAGTTGGACATGGGCTTGTATGGCGTCTTTGAGACCACTGACAAAAAATTCCAAGTAGAATTCATCTGCTAGACCTCCTGTGCGGAAGGCTAATGCTTCAAAGGCTTTAATATATTCTTGCACTGTGCCTGTCTGTCGGAGCTTAGTAAGACAACCCAAAAAGTTAGATTCATGGTCAAAGCGATCAGAAAGGGATTTTGAGAATATCTGCCAAGTCATTGGCCTTGCATAACAACGTTGATGCCACTGCCACCATTGCCATCTTTCTTGGTCCAAGTACAGGCTTCCCACACTTAGCTTAGTCACATCATCTTTGATGTGATTCAATGTGAAATATTGCTCCATTTGTGCTAGACATATGGCCGGATGAGAGCCATCAAATTTATACATGTCCAGCTTGGGTGGTTGACGTTGGGACCGTTGGTGGTTTCCATAGAAGTGAAGAGAATGGCTAGACTCGCCCGCAAGGTTTTCATTAAAATCATATGCCTCCGATTGTTCCCCCGACTTGCCCTTTGTGATTGTATCATTTAAGGTCTGGATCTACTTCGTTAATGCCTCCAACTTTTGTTCAAGGGTGTCTATCTTCTCATTGGCCATAGCTTGAGCTCTAGTGCACTTGTCGTTACTGTGAAAGAAATTTGGGACCACCCAAAATTTTGACGCTGACAAGTGAATGGTACCACCTTGCTCAGCTCGTCGACCTGATTCTTATGGGCTAAGTCTCCTATAAACGTCCCAAGAGGATCTCAGACAAAGGAATACTGCAGTAGCCGATTCCCAGAAAAGTTAATTCTACCCAATGTCCTGTGAGAATCACGCCTAGGTATAGGAGCCACACAAATAGTCAAATCTGTCAGTGAAACCCTCAACTGCAGAGTATGAGTAGGAATGTGGCAGTGATCGAACCCTTGCTGCTAGATCTGAATGGCGGATTTGATTGTTGCGACTGCTACAGAACCCAAACTGCTGGATCTGAATGGCGGATCTGATAGATCTGAATGGCAAAACTGATTGTTGCAGCTGCGACAGAACCCAACCTGCTAGATTTGATCTGGCAAAGATGATGCGTGATCTAGAGAGAGACAAGGGAACTATGGTCTCAAGGAGTGTTAGGTGCTACAGATCGCAATATACATAAGGGTCCGATAGTAGTACTCGGCCCAATCTTTCAGGGCACTAACCAAGGAGGATCAACCGTACCCTTAACCGTACAACCTCACTACCCTATCGTACGCGCAAGTAATCTCCCCGAGTGTTGTTCTCGAGGTACTGTAGTAGCAAGACGACGTTTATCTATGGCGAGGTTTCAAGAGAGCCTAGGGGGCTTCTGATATACCCAGAGAGTACTTGGAAGACAGTCTGTGCGCGGTTCTGTCTAATGCGCTACTACTCGAAGGGGTACCCACAGGGGTTACAAGGGAGTCCAACAAGCGTGACCACCTCTTGTATTTCCTGCGTGCATGCCTCTCCAAATCCGCAAGTTTATGCGCTCAACAACAAATCCCATGGTTTAAAGACATCGGAACACGTCTCTAGCCAAAAAAAATTATGCTAAAAATGGAGATCCAACCGGCCCTGGAAAGTGCTCTGATACCACTTGTTATGCTCTTGACCTGCGAGAAGATACTAGAATACCAAATATGCGAAGAAATATACCCAAAACATAGAACAATAAGAAATAACAACATGTATTTTATTATTCAAAAAGAAAAGCAATGTTCACTTGCCTCTTCGAGGGGGCAACCTCCAATAGAGTTGGGTTCAATTACAAAATAAGACATGACGCTCCTCAAGGGGAGTCTCTATCCTTTATATAGGATTCACACATGCAATACCATGGGTCAGTACCAGGGTTCTTATTAATAACATCTATCTAATACCATGGCCCATTTGCAACTAACTGTGGTCCCTTCTTTAAATGCCGGTCAACCACTTACAATTATTAATATGGGTTTTATTGACTCTTTAACTAACTATAACTATGACTCGACCCTATTACATAAATAAGGGGGTTAAGGTTGGACCCTAACATTATTCTTTTATTATTATTACAAGTGAAACCCTCTTATAGAGAAGTGAGGGTTTGAGATCTTAAGGAGGGTTTACAAAATAGAGCTTCAAAGAGCAAATACCCTTCCTTAAGATTCGAGATAGAAATGGAAAAGATTTACAATGGAGATTTCCTTAAATGAAAGAATTTGTTTCCTCCAACAGATCCTCACTCAAGGTTTGACGTCAATGTTTTCTTCAAGAAGAGCTTGCACAGAGGGAGAGAAACCCTCTTTCTTAGATCCACGAACAACGGTAATGTGAGATCTTTCAAAAAATGTAGATGTATGATTTTCAAGCTCCCAATGTGGATCCCTTCAAGATCGATTTGAAACCCCAAACGCAAGCTCTCTTCAAGAACTGCGCAAGCCACCAAGAGGAAAATTAGATCTGATGAAAAAATAGATCAAAAAATAATGAGAATATACATAAAAATACAAATGCTAGCCACAAGAGTATGAGGACACCTTCGCTCTTGGGCAAGCAAGAAAGGGAAAACCTTTCGAATAAGCTCCAAATAGAAAGATCGAATCAATTAAAGTGCATAGATAAATAAGTAGATCTTAAAATTTATATTATTTGCAAGCTATGGCAAGGAAACTCCCTCTTCAAAAAGAAATCATTTAATAAGCCCTTGAGAGAAAATCAATGTGGGTTCTTCCACTTCTATCCGCTTGAGAGTTGGTTCGTTCAACCAAAAACTTAACCAACGCTCAAGATCCACTTCAAGAAAATATTAGATCTCTACACACTTCAATAGATATTGTTAGATCCACAAGGGATTGGACTACACAATGAAGAAGAAGGCTAAGGGTTCAACCAAAAACCCACTAGTGATTCTAGAACTAGAGTGGTCTTCTAATCCAGAAAATTACACAAGATAGCTTGCATAAATTAATCCACAAAATGGCATATGAAACTCACAAATTATAGATCAAATCGTGTTAGAGCATTAAGCACAAAATAAATCTGAAAAATATTACCACAGAAGTAAAAGATAACACCACAAAGAATGTGTCCCCAAAGTCTTTCTTGATTAGATCAAAAGAATATTTCAGTACTGAATTTTTGTAGAGCTTTACTAGCACCAATAGCTCAAGAATGATTACAAATGAGGAGCCAAAGGCTTTATTTATAGAAAAAAATTGATCTCCAAGTGATCCCAAGCTAGGACATCTTGATCCTGTTGCACCTATTTTGTCACAAGTCCTAGGAAGCGGTGGAAAAAAATATTTCAAAGTTCAGAATCATCATCCAGCAAATTATCGTATCATTGTAAACCCAAATTATGCAAATTGTAATGTAAATGACGCTAATACGACCATTTAATTATGTAACAACCTAGGTAAGCCTCTGGTTTTGACGACAAATTTCATCCTAGGATGTTTTTCCTCTCACCTCATTATGGGTGTTTCTAAACACGGATAATTAACAGAGTTTTTCCCCCCAACTTAAAACCTAAAGCTAGGGTGGAATTCATTGACAAGGCCTTAGGTGAGTCCTAGAGTAATATCGAGTCTTTGTAAAAGTGGTTTGGGAATAATTTAAGTTATTTGGCTAAATTATTTTATTATAAATCGTTGGGTATACTAGATCATATTGTGTCGCAGAATTGGATAATTATTTTGAGGGTCTATAACAAATGGGTATTCCCCCTTTGAGTGTTGAATTTGTAATATCTAATGTAAAAAATATTGTAGTGCATAGTCCCTTGCAATCAGACACCATGGCTAAAGTATTTGAGAGTGGAAAAAATAATTAATCCCCTCGTGTCAATTAATTAATTTTTTTGGCAAAAATAAAATTAAATCCTAAGCCAGAAAATTAATTAATTTAGAGTCAAAATTAATCCTAAGCCACCAAGGCAAAAATGGATATTTTAAGAATAAATGAGCCCTTGGACCTTGGTCGTTAAGTCAAAGTCATATTTTTGAGAAAATTAATCCAAAAATAATAATTATAAATGGATTTTACAAGAAATTCGAAAATTCCTCAAAACTAAATATTTTCGACGGCAGATATTAAAAGATGATCAAATATTTATCAACGGTCGAGATTATTTTGATGAGGATAAAGCCAACAAGCTGTTATTTTCCACTTGGAGGATTTATCTATAAATTAGAAGTCATTTTGCTTCTCAAGTCATGATGAAATTTCTGACTTTGGTTTATGTAATTTTGTAACGCTGGTATTGATCCATTGATCTGTTGGGATCGTTTGAATTTCATAATAGAAATACTTTGGGGTTCAGTTCATGGTGTTCTTTGTCTGATGATCTATGGTATGTGTTGGTTATGTACTTTCCTATATTGTGCCTAAATTTTTTATAAACTTGTTTATTCATTTGTCGATGATAAGAACATTCTATTGGTAGATTTTGGGTCTATCTTAGGTGATCTGATTCACCATATGTTTAACAAGTTTGCTTGAAGAAATATATAGAGTTTGCAGGTACACCAGCCCTTGGGCTCCAAGTTCACAAACTTTGGAGAAGAGCCGACCTTGTTTGGGCTTCGGGAATTTTTGTTTGATTTTCTTACTTCGCTAAGGCTGTGGACAATACCATAACTTTCGAAACACATCTGATCTATTGTCATTACTCAACATTTTAAAAAACAAATCTCAAAAATATTTTATTTTCACAAGCATTGTATATTTGCACATATTTTGTAAAATAAACTTTATTTTGTAGAATATTTTTCTAACCCTGGTTTTGTAGCAATTGGGGTTTTAATTTAAATTTTGTATATATTGGGGTTTTGGGAAATTTTATTTTCATCTATGCAGGTGGGATCCAAGTATTTAAGAAGAACTGTTGGTGTTTTGAGCTAGATCTGGACCCTTGAGGGCAAGATCTAGTCTCCATTGCATTTGCAAGGCCAGCATTCAACAAATTTTGCATTGAAACTGGGAAAATTTGAAGATCCGAATCAAATAATTTTTTTGTTAAGGGTTTGATAATCTTTTTAGGGCCTTCTAGGCCCAGCGTTCCCTTTAAGCCCTAGCCGCAGCCCCCCTTTGGCCTAGTCGTCTCCTTTTCGTGAGTCGCTGCCCTTGCTAAGGCCTCCCAGGCTTGGCCATGAGTCTTCCTTCCCCTCAGGTGCCCTCCGTCTGCCACCTAACCCTCCGCTGCTGCCCCTCTTCCCCTCCGTCAGCCCCTTACTTGCCTCGGTCTGCCTTTTTCTAGGCTGCAAGCCTCTCGGCCTTCCCTAACCTCTGCAGCTCCCCTTTGTGGGCCTTAGGCCGCAACCCTCCTAGGGCTTGCAGCAGGCCCTAGTGGCCTCCCTACAGCAGGCCCTAGTGGCCTCCCTACAGCAGGCCCTAGTGGCCTCCTTACCTTGGCCACAGGCCTCTTTTGCCCTCTATTGCCTTAGCCGCATGCCTATCTAGGCCTTTACCCTTTGCTGTTGTCCTCATTTAGCCTAACGTTGGCCCTCTAGCCCTTCCATGACCCTCTTGACATCATTCTACCTCACTGTTTGATGATCATCTAATTTCTGAGCTAATATTTTGGTGTTTTGCAGTGAATTTGGGTTAAATTTTGTGGTTGCAGGTGTCCTAATCTTGGAAGAATTTTTGGCAAGTTCTCTTGTCCTCTACTAGGATTTAAGACCCATTGGTTTGCTCACTCAAACCCT
The DNA here is from genome assembly GCA_031772625.1 of Pinus tabuliformis. Taxonomy (NCBI): domain Eukaryota; kingdom Viridiplantae; phylum Streptophyta; class Pinopsida; order Pinales; family Pinaceae; genus Pinus; species Pinus tabuliformis. The sequence goes on along the minus strand of CM062807.1, from coordinate 32,466,713 downwards.
ATGTCTCCTCACTGTTTACTTACAGCTATCATACCTTTTGATAACAGTGGTACAAAACTCATTAAAGTGGCCTAAATTTGGTTAATAAGTAATCTAAACAAATTAACAAGGCATTGCATAAATTGGGCATCTATTTTTGGGATTGATTTCATGAAAATTGGATCTGTCATAGGTAATAAGGTCTGATATATAACAGTCGCCTTGGTATCTAAAAGGAGCTCTAACTTGTTTCTCTTATCTGCATTTGCATCATTGCTAAAGTGCCTGTCCTCATTTGCATTTTGTGGTCATATGTATTTCATAATTGGCATCCTAAAGTGCTCTAAATGAAAGTAACTTACTGCTGTCCTATTGCTCATTGGAACATAAGTTGCATAATATTTCTTGAATTTGTTAGTGCTCTATTGTTGAAGAGATTGTCAACATTGGTTTAAGAACACTAACATCATTGTCTCTTGTGAGTTGCATAAGTTTCTAAGTTTCAATTTTGCACTTAATAAGCTCACTCACATAAGCACATTAATCTTATCTCTAGTGGAATGTTTAAATTGGTTATTGGATATTGGCATCTCTTGTTGGCATTGTGGTAATCTAATTGTGTTTTTGGCACTATCTTGTTGACATACTTTGGAAAGCTCTTAATTGTCTAAAGAACATTAATCATTTGAGCAATTGAATAACATATTTTGATAAGTGCTATAAATCTCTTTTCTGGTCGTTATTGTTTCATGGTTAATATCTTTTTGTGGATGATAACTTTATCTTGGACAAATTGGTGATCTATATTTTAAGAGCAACTATCTTGTTGTTTGATACTTGGGCAATTATATCTTGGTTATCTCTTGTGTCTTGTTGGCACTTGTGACATTGAGCACTTTTTCTCATGTTAAGATTGTCTCTCATTTGTTGTGAAGTGCTCTTTGTCGTAAGCTAATTCTTATCTAAGTATTTAAGGTCATAAACCATCTTAACTCAAGATCTGTCAAACTATCTTGCATTACATCCCAGGCTAAGTTGCACGAAACGTCTAGAAGTTTCCAAAACAGGGATGGCCCGAAATGCGACCCCCAGAAAATGGAAACGTGGCCAAAACATCATATATATATAGTCAATATTAAATAAATTATAACACATTATTTTGCAAGAAAAGAAAGAATGAGACATATAAATGACATTTTAGAAAGCAATCCAGATTTATATTAACTCCAACAGATGATTACATGATGCAAATATCCAAAATTAGCCTTTATAGATGAGGCTTTACATTCAAGACTCCAAAATCAGCGTTTATATGTGAGGTTCTATGTTGCTAGGAAACGTGGGTTCAGGGACGGGTACGGGGATGGCGATGGGTACATCATTTTTTGAAACAGGGTGCGGGGGTTTGTCGGGGGTATATTATAATTTATATATATAATATATAAATATTATATTTTATAAATTATAATATATATGAATTTGTATATTTTTCAACTTCAAACAAGAAAACTAAAATATTTATGATTTAACCATACTGATTTCAAAAGTTAAAGGCTGATCGAATATCCTCTTTCAAGAGATAATAGAGCCCAATTTATGTATCCTTATTCACTGTCCAGATTTCAAGATTTTTGCCAAATCCTGTAGCAGCTTGCCTACTCAAGAAATCAAGTTAATTGCAGAAGCTCTGACAATCAGCAAGTTTAACTTCTTATCAAATGGAGCATGTTCCAGGTGTGTCCTTCGCAATGGCATTGTAAAATTTGGGAAATTTGCTCTTAAACAATATCAGACTTTGCCTTGTTAAACAACGATTTTTCAGAGAACAAGCTATGTTTATTGCTGATCCATCTCTGCTGTAGAAGACTGATTTTAATGGCTGAAGATCTATTATTTAAAGGCTGATATTCCATTTATATACTGTTGTAATGCTACCAGGTTCCACCGTTTTGACCTTCACTACATCTATTGGTGTCTAGTTAATTGCATGGCTGTTTATGCTCAGAAATTTTCATCATTTTAAGTTGTAACAGCAGTGAAAGTCTAATTCTGAGTTTATAAATAAGTTGTCTAGTTATTTGAAGCATTTTCCCATTGCTGCAATGACCCCTGTCCATGTCACTTGAGAGAAAATATAAAACCAACATCTACAGCAGTTGTCCTTCAACTATTTGATAAAATACCTCAATTAAGACTCATTGAAACTCAATTAAAAACTCAGAAATTTTAAGAGAAAATTGAGTATATTTGAGTTGGGAATATTACATCTACATCGACACTTTGCAATCCTTTCCGATGTATCAAAAGAACCTGGTTTATGATTTCGAAGTCTCGGGTTCTTTCAAGAAGAACCGGGTTCTCCAGGGTTCTTCTCAGAGGTACCTGTTCCAGCACCCAGAACGTGGGGATGGGAACCCGGGATGGGTTCGAGAACCCCACCCCTGGGTTCAGGAACCCGTGCAACATAGGTGAGGTTATATGTGCTAAAACTAAAATAAACCATGAACTAAAGACAATCATGGCTACATTAACATATCATTACTAAGACAACTCCTCATACTCATTAACAAAGATAGAATAAGATGCTTGTTCAGCAGAATAGGCAACTAGTACTAGTGCTTCCAGATGCACTTGCATCACCACTAGCACAAATATCAAGAGCAGAAAGAGAGAGCTCTAAATCTGGACATTTTGCATCCACATCCCATTCTTTATGAGGTCCACTTGTATATTCTTCACCCCTACGAGACACAAGGCATAGGTTTGAATGCACATATACAAGGTCCTCTGCCTTCTGCAATCCCAACCTGTTGCGCTTCACACTATGAATGAAACTGTAGGTGCTCCAATTCTGTTCTGCTGATGAAGAGCTTGCCACTTGTGATAGAATACGAGTGGCAAGACTTTGCAAATGAACACCACTTGCCCCATGACAAGTCCACCACTTAACTGGGTCCATGGTCCTCCTCTCATCCAAAGCTGATATGTCTACAAAATCCTCTAATCCAACAACAAAACAAGCAAATTCTTGTCTTACATTAGTTTGTAAAGAAGCTGGAAATATCCTCTGAAAGGCTTTCTTCACTCCATTGGCCACCTCCTTGTCCTTATGTGGAGCCTTCCTCTTCCCATTGCTTTCAGCAATGAATTCTTCATCATAAAATTTTGGATTCAGAGCATGTGCCAAAGTGTGCAATGGAGTGTTGAAGTCATTCCACCTGGAAAGAATAATGGAACTCACTTGTTCAACAAAATCAAAATCCACAAAAAGAAGAGTGGGAGCCTCCTGTGTAATAATTTCCACAGTTTTTTCAACCATGGTATCCATTCATCATAAACCTGTCCTATGAAAGGTTTCTCTGTGTCTGCAACTCGAATAAGATCAAATACAGGTGATGTGAACTTAAGCAAGAAATCAATCTTGCTCCACCAATCTTCATCAACCAACGCCCTTCTCACCATAATTCCCTTCTCTGAATCTTCCTGTCTCCACTCAGCCCAAGTTGGATCCACCACCATACTCATTAATGCATTTTTATCATCAACAAGTTAACGCAACATGATAAAGTTTGAGGCATACCGTGTCTCAACAACTCCAATTTGGAGTATTCTCGATATATTGCTTGAGATTGGTGGTGGTTGGTGATGAATTTTATAATCTCTCTAGCCTACCCTGTGACCTCCTTAATCCATTCTGTTTTTGCCTCAATCTCTTCTAAAATCATATTCAAATTGTGGACAATGCAAGGAGTCCAAAATATGTGATTGTATCTACTCTCAACAATCAAGCTTGCAGCTTTGCAAACAGGTGCATGTTGATTTCTGGTAGCAACGGATGTGCTCTAAGCCTCAAAATTTGCAAGGAGGCTAGGACACATGTATTCCAGAATACCCAGAAATCGTTTTGGGAAATCCCACCCAAAGACAGTATTATTAAAATAATTAATTATTTTTAATAGATGCCTAAGTCTAAACATAGAAAATTAAAATAATTAAAGGGTATTAATTAAACTGAGGATGAAACTTCTAGAAGAAGACAAGGATCAAGTCAAAATGATCTGAGCCATTGATTAGAATCTAATTTGGGTTTTTTATTGATCAACGAGAGGATTATAAGAAGAGGCTTGATGGGCATTTGGAAAACACATCAGATGAGAGATCAGAGATCGATTTTCTCAAGAGAGCAGTGCAACAATTGCCGAAGAGGTCATTGAGGAGATTTCTTGTAGTGAGGGGCAAGGATAGTTTTCCGGTTGGAGAGTTTTCCTGATCCGGTGATACATTATAGAAGAGGCAGAGAGAGATCCAAAAGAGGCAGCGCAGAGCCACGTTGAGGCAGCGTAGAGCCTGAGAGGAGATTCGAAATTTGTTGGAGAGTCGAGTTTTAGAGCCAGAAGTCGAGGTGTGAGACCGGAAGGGCAGAAGAGTCGAAGTTCTAGAGGCAAATCGACCAGCAAGAAGGGTGACGCAGAGCCTAGTAGCTGTGACGCTAGGTTGCATAGGCTGACGCAAGGTTGCGTAGGCTGGCGCAGAGGTAGTGTGGGGCTTGCCATCCAGAGCCTGGATCAATATCGAATTTCCAGTGATAGTGTGAGGTATTTCTCACTAATTCTCTGCCAGTCAGATTCTCTGTATCGAATAGCCAATAAGGCATCCAAAGATTGTATTTAGAAACTATTGCATAATAATACAAACCCTCAGTTGTTGCACCGGTTTTCCCGCATTGGGTTTTTCCGGGGACATTTGTCCAAAAACAACAGTGTCACTTGCGTGTGTTATTTCTTTTTGCTCATCTTGTTTCTGCATATTATTTATGTTGTGAAGGCTGCAGTTGTATTTATTTCGATGTTTGCTGTGTAATACGATAAATAATTTGTAAAAGAATTAGCAAGTAGGAGAAATAACATTAGATTGTTGCAGCAAGGATTTGGGTCACCAGATTTTAACATGGTATCAGAGCACAGGTGAAGCAAGAGAGCAAACCAGAAGAGCCCAGCGTTGAAGAGAAGAAGGGAGATTAAAGTGTTGCGTAGGCAGCAGATCGAATCCCAAGAGGGATTATGCATTCCAAGCCAGGAGGGCAAGATTCTCGAGGAAAATCTTTCTTTGAGTGAGTTGACAGAGAGGTAAGATTTCCAATTCATGATTTTTCAGTGGCAGAGAGAGCAGTGCTGCAGCAGATCCAACGTTGAGCAATCTTCGGGTGAGACACAATTTTCTGCAGCAGTAGCTGGGGCAGAAAAACGTCAGAAAAAGGAAGAAGACCCCTTTTGAGGGAATTTCTTCCTCAGTAAATTATGAGCCAAGGAATTCTATTTCTCAGTTGTTGAGCAGTAGTAGTGAGGAGCAGATCTACTAACTCCAGCAGGGAGTGTGTAGGCCAGCCTAGCAGCTACGCAAAGGAGAGAGGGAGCAGTTCGACTTTTTGTTGGCAGAGATGGCAGCCAATGGGCTGAGAGATCAAGATCGATTGGACAGAGCATCCAACTATGTGATCTGGAAGGCTAGGATCTCCTGCCTTCTAGATGAGCATGATCTCAAAGCCTATGTCGACAGTGTGGTAGTTGAACCTGTCGATGCAGATCCGCTCAAGAAGTATAAGGTTGAGATGGCAAAGGTCAAGCGGTTGATCCTCGACAGAGTGAGGGATCATGTTGTATGTCACATTGTTGGCAAAGGGACGGCCAAATAAATGTGGGATGTCATGGCTACGTAGTATCAAGGATCTTCCGACCATCAGAAGATGTACTTGGAGGAGAAAATGAGATCTGCAAGGATGTAGAAGGGGGAACGCATTGATCCGTTCCTATCGAAGCTTTAGGAAGTTCGAGATCAGTTGGTAGTTGTAGGGTCATCACCTCAGCCTACAAAGATGGTGAGGTTGGCCCTGAATTCAATCTCAGAAGAATGGCAAGTATTTGTCCAGAGTATCCTGGGCAGAGAGAAATTGTCGGATTGGGAAGGGATGTGGGCAACTCTTCAATAGGAAGAGATGGGGCGAGACTTAGTCAAGTGCAAACTTGATGGCAGCAGCATCAGTGGGACGAAGTCCAAGGATGAGGAGGAGAATGCAGCCCTTACATCAAAGGGGCAGCAGGGCTGAAATATTGATTTGGGGTAGTGCTCTAGCCACGAAATTTGTTGGAGAGGTTGGGGCACATGAGATCTCCAATACCTGGAAAGGGTTTGGGCAGATTCTAAACAGTTCAGGAGATATTAAAATAATTAATATTTTTAATGGAGTCCTTAAGTCTAAACTTAGGGAAATTAAAATATTAATGTGGATTAATATAAAACTGTGTTAGAATGGTCCAAAAGACATGGATCGAGCCAGACCTAATCTTAGTCATTGATTAGGGACTTAATCTCGGCCGTTGATATGTCAACGAGAAAAGTATAAGAGGAGGCTTGAGGGTCACTTGGAGAATACACTAAAGTGATCAATCATTCTATTCTCTAGAGCGGGGTTTGCTAAGAGAGATAAAATTAGTGATCGGGAGTTGCAGCTGAGGGGCATTGAGTACAGAGAGAGACAAAGAGGCAGAGATAGTGTCGGGAGAGCAGCGCAGTAGCTAGGGAGAGTGATGCAAAGCCAGCCAAGGCTCACGCAGGGCCACGCAGAGGTAGCCGGGAGCTGCGCAAAGCCTCAGAGAGGCCAGCATTGCTGATGCAGAGGGCCAGAGGGTTGACACAGGGCCAGCGCTGGGCAAAGGGGGGCTGACGCAGTCCAGAAAAGGCTGATGCTAGGGTTTTTAGGGCAGATTGGTGCTGAGGAGCTGCCAGAAGGATTATCCGAGGTTTCAGCTAGGAGATTTGTCTAAAACTGTGAGGTATTATTGCCAAGGAAATTCTCTGTTGCGTAGGCCAGTTTCGGCACCCAGATTGTACTCTAATATAGCTTAATAATAAAACCCTCAGATCGCTGCACCGGTTTTCCCACATTGGGTTTTTCCGGGGACATTGGTCCAAAAATAATGATGTCATATGGTGTGATTGTTTCTGTTTCTTTCAGTTGTTGATCTATAATATGTTGAGCATGCACTAGTGTTTATTTTCAGTATTTACATTGTAAATAACTTGTTAAGTAACGGAACAAGTAGGTAGGAATAAATCAGATAAAGTGCATGGACGGTTTCTAACTAAGTAGACTTAGAAACTTCAACATGGTATCAAAACGTGATTGCAGATTACAGGAGGACTGAGGACATCCGCCGAGCGAAGCAATAGCAATAGAAAACAGTTATCCCGAGGTGACAGAAGTTGTTTCTAGCAGAGCAGCAACAAGGGAAGGGTGACACAGTGCCTGCATCATCAAGGGTGAGCTGGGAAGAGGCAGCACAGAGGCTAAGGAAGGAAAAGGGAGCCTCACGCAAAGCCATGCAGAAGCTGGGAGGGCTGACGCAGTTGGCTGAGGAGGCCGGGTTGCTGGTACTGGGATTACGCAGAGCCTAGGAGCTCTCACCTTCAGGTTGCTGGGGTTTAGAAGGCTATGGGAATATTGCAGAGTGGAGCTGGTGAGGTACTGTAGTCAGAACAGTACCTGACAGAGCAAGGCCAAGAGAAGGGAGTTGCTACCGAGGGTTTCTAGCCGAGGAACCCAGATCAGTGGTGTGGTTGCACAAGACGATTAGAGTAGGGGTCATCTCGACAACAACAGGAGGATTTCCAGGAGGGAAATTGGGACTCAGAGGGAGTCCAGAAGAGAACTTCCAGACGGAAGTAGAGACTTGGAGGAGTCAAACAGAGAACTTGTAGGAGGGAAGTAGAAGAGCATCATGGCACTACACGAAGTAAGAGACCAGGATAGACTGGACGGAGCGTTGAACTTTGTAGTCTGAAAGGCCAAAATCTTATCCGTACTTGACAGAAATCATGTCAAGAACTTCGCCTTGAAGGTTATAGCTATCCCAGTCGACCCCAATGATAACAACAAGTACGAGGAGGCAATGGCGAGGGCCAAGAGCATCATCCTTGGCGGGGTCAAGGACCATGTAGTACCACACATTGCCGAGAAGGAAACGGCATATGAGATGTGGGAAGCCCTCAAAAATTGTACCAGCATACTTTTTTGCAGAGAAGAATGCTACTTGAGAATCAGTTGAGGTCATATCAGATGAAGAAGGGAGAACCGATTGACACCTTCCTCGGAGGACTGAATGAGATCCGAGATCAGTTGACTGCTATAGAAGCCACGCTGGATCAAGAGTTGATGGTGAGGACAGCCCTAAATGTTGCCTCAGAAGACTGGGAGGTATTTGTCCAAAGTATACTGGCAGAGGGACTCTCCCACCTTGGGACAAGATGTGGGCGGCTCTTTGCCAGGAAGAGATCATACGACAGTCGAAGATGGGTAGCAGCAGCAAGGGGATCAAAGTCAAGCAGGAGGAGGAAGATGTTGCCCTAGCATCTGAGGGAAAGCAGGAAAAGCAGAAGAAGAAGGATCTCTCGAAGATCAAGTGCTTCCACTGTGGGGAGTTGGGTCATTATGTGACCCAGTGTCCAACGAAGAAGAGTAAGGGAGAGTCTTCCGAGACTAAGGCAGCACCAGCAAGGGCAGAGAAGGAAGTGTTGACAGACGATTACTATGCCATGAGTGCACACGCGCCACTTAAGCGGAAGTGGGGAGACATTGAGTTGTAGTCAGGCAGACTACAGCAATGAGGGGTAGGATCTTCAAGGTACCCAACCTCTTGGATTAAACCTTGCTATGGGAGCCCCGAAGAGGAGTAGCAGGACTGGTTGAGTCGGGTAGAGACGGATGCAGATGGAGCGGCAGAGAGAGCTATAGTACAGGAGTCCCAAGACAGCGCGAGGCTAGCAAGACAATAGTGCGAGAGGCACGGAAGTGTTGTAGAGGGAGTTGTCGTACAGATGTAGCAATGGTAGTAGCAGAACCGTGGGCAGCAGTACAGGATACAGCAGTGCAGAGGATGGTGGGCAGTGGGCCTAGCATCAGCACAGGGACCGATGCCAGATGATCAGAGTAATACTCAGTGAGGAATATTGCTAGAGCACAGTCCTCACTGAGAAGGAGTGTTGATTTGGGGTAGCATCGGATGTGCTCTAGCCACGAAATTTGGTGGAGAGGTTAGGGCACATGAGATCTCCAATACCCAGAAAGGGTTTGGGCGGATTCTAGACAGTTCAGGATATATTAAAATAATTAATATTTTTAATGGAGTCCCTAAGTCTAAACTTAGGGAAATTAAAATATTAATGTGGATTAATATAAAACTGTGTTAGAATGGTCCAAAAGACATGGATCAAGCCAGACCTAATCTTAGTCGTTGATTAGGGACTTAATCTCAGTCGTTGATATGTCAATGAGAAAAGTATAAGAGGAGGCTTGAGGGTCACTTGGAGAGTACACCAGAGTGATCAGTCATTCTATTCTCTAGAACTGGGTTTGCTAAGAGCGATAGAATTAGTGATCGGGAGTTGCAACTTAGGGGCATTAAGTATAGAGAGAGACAGAGAGGCATAGATAGTGCCGGGAGAGCAGCGTAGTAGCTGGGGAGAGTGACGCAAAGCCAGTCAAGGCTCACGCAGGGCCACGCAAAGGCAGTCGGGAGCTGCGCAGAGTCTCAGAGAGGCCAGCGTTGCTGACGCAGAGGGCCAGAGGGCTGATGCGGGGCCTCCTGAGGCTGATGCGGGGCCTCCTGAGGCTGACGCGAACCCATTCGGGGTGACGCAGGGCCAGCGCTGGGCAGAGAGTGGCTGACGCAGTCTAGAAAAGGTTGACACTGGGGTTTCTGGGGCAGATTGGTGCTGAGGAGCTGCCGGAAGGATTATCCAGGGTTTCAGCTAGGAGATTTGTCTAAAACTGAGAGGTATTGCTACCAAGGAAATTCTCTGTTGGGTAGGCCAGTTTCGGCACCTAGGTTGTACTCTGATATTTCTTAATAAGGAAACCCTCAGATAGCTGCACCGGTTTTCCCACATTGGGTTTTTCCGGGGACATTGGTCCAAAAATAATGGTGTCATATGGTGTGATTGTTTTTGTTTCTTTCAGTTGTTGATCTATAATATGTTAAGCATGCACTAGTGTTTATTTTCAGTATTTACATTGTAAATAACTTGTTAAGTACCGGAACAAGTAGGTAGGAATAAATCAGATAAAGTGCATGGAGGGTTTCTAACTAATTAAACTTAGAAACTTCAACAGGAAGAAGGACGTCTCAAAGATCAAATGTTTCCAGTGTGGTGAATTTGGTCACTACGCTACACAGTGTCCTCTCAAGAAGAAAGACAAGGACGAGAAACATGATCTGCAAGCTGCAACAGCAAAGATCGAGGAGTGTGCCATGATTGCCCAGATACCTCCAAAGGAGAGGTGGGGTGATCTAGTATTGTAGTTCGAAAGAACCACAGATGGACAAGATCCTTGAGGAGTCCACCTCTTGGATCAAGACCTTGCTACGGGAGCCCATAGTCAGCAATAGCAGGGTGGACCAGTGTCAGGTGGTGCTGTCAGGTGCCAGAGTGACAGATGCAGTGGCTAGTAGCAGTCAGATACTGAGCAGTACAAAGCTAGTGTTGGCAACAGTGCAGTTGGCATAGAGCAAAGTCAGCAGCAGCGTAGACTTCAGTGACAACGTAGAGGCTAGCAGCAGTCAAAACTCGGACAACGGATGCATCATACTGAACACAGTTCAGTATTTTGGATGTTTTTCCGTTGCAGTTGTTGCAGAAGGCAACAGCAGCAGTTGGAGCAGAGTTGTAGTGCAGATGCAGTTGGTAGCAACATGAAGAGTCAGTAGCAGCATGGATGCAGGGTTTGCGCAGTAGTTGGTGGGCAGTGATGTTAGACATCAGCAGCACAGAGGGAGATGTTATAGAGCCAGGGTGATTCTTCAACAAGTTACATTACTAGAGCACATTCCTCGCTAAGAGAAAGTGTTGATTTTTGGTAGCATCAAATGTGCTCTAAGCCTCGAAATTTGCAGGGAGGCTAGGACACATGTATTCTAGAATACCCAGAAATCGTTTTGGGAAATTCCACCCGGAGACAGTTTTATTAAACTAATTAATTGTTTTTAATGGATGCCTAAGTCTAAACATAGGAAATTAAAATAATTAAAGGGTATTAATTAAACTGGGGGTGAAACTTCTAGAAGAAGATGAGGATCAAGTCAAAATGATCTAAGCCATTGATAAGAATCTAACATGGGTCGTTGATTGATCAACAAGAGGATTATAAGAAGAGGCTTGATGGGCATTTGGAAAATACATCCGGTGAGAGATCAGAGATCGATTTTCTCAACAGAGCAGCGCAGCAGTTGCTAGAGAGGTCGTCGAGGAGATTTCTTGCAGTGAGGGGCAGGGATAGTTTTTCGGTTGGAGAGTTTTCCTGGTCTGGGGCTACATTGCAGAGGAGGCAGAGAGAGATCCAGAAGAGGCAGCGCAGAGCCTGAGAGGAGATTCAAAATTTGCTGGAGAGTCGAGTTTTAGAGCCAAAAGCCGGGGTGTGAGACCGAAAGGGCAGAAGAGTCGAAGTTCCAGAGGCAAATTGACCAGCAAGAAGGGTGACGCAAAGCCTAGTGGTTGTGACATTGGACTGCATAGGCTGACGCAAAGGCAGTGTGCGGCTTGCCATCCAGAGCCTGGATCAGTGTCGAATTTCCAGTGATAGTGTGAGGTATTTCTCACTAATTCTCTGCCAATCAGATTCTCTGTATCGAATAGCCAGTGAGGCATCCAAAGATTGTATTCAAAAACTACTACATAAGAATACAAACACTCAGCTGCTGCACTAGTTTTCCCGCATTGGGTTTTTCCAGGGACATTTGTCCAAAAACAATGGTGTCACTTCTGTGTGTTATTTCTTCTTGCTGAGTTCTTGTTTCCGCATATTATTTATGTTGTGAAGGTTGCAGATGTATTTATTTCGATGTTTACTGTGGAATACTGTAAATAACTTGTAAGAGAATTAGAAAGCAGGAGGAATAACATCATATTGTTGTAGTAGGGATTTGGATCACCAGATTTTCACAGTGCATTATTTGTGATAACTTGCACCACATTTTCTGACCCTACTTGTTCAATAGCAGAAATTAAAATATCAGCAATGAACTTACTATCCTTTATCTCACCCGAACAATCTTCTGCTTTGATGAACATGGCTCCTTTTGGTGATGATGCAATGACATTAATCAAAGGTTTGCGCCTTGTATCAGTCCAACCATTTGAGATAATAGAAACCCTTGTACTACCCCATGAGCTACGAATTGGTTTGAGAACATCATCAAGAAGTTGCCTCTCTTTCTTCAACAAAATTGTTCCGACTTTTTCATAGTTTGGGCCCTTGTAACCTTGAGGAGCTTTGTTAATCGCTCTCACCAAATCCTACCAATATGGGGATTGAACCACATTAAAGGGGATGCCACAAGCAAAGATGGCCCTTGCCACTCTTGAGTCAGCTTCTTCTCTCCCTTGACTATCAAGCATTTCACCAATTTGTTGTCTTGAGTTGGAGTTGATGGCTTTGATAACTTTGCTTCTACTTCTAGTGCCCTCCTCTTTCTTTCTTCCCGAACAATCCTTAGCTCAACGCTATCAGACATGCGAGGATTGGTAGTTCCCATGCCGATTTTGCTTCCTTGATCCTTCAACCTTTGAGCAGCATCGCTCTCTTTCTAGAATCTAGCCCTCACCTCTGCATTTTTGGTATGTGCACACACATTAATACCCTTTATCTCTTCATGCAAAATGTGTGCCTTCACTCTTGTGTAAGAGCCCTTGAAGGTCTTTTCATTTTTGCACAAATTGCACTTCCATTCCCATGTACCAGCGAAACCCATCTGCTTCACTTTCGTAACATACTTCCATAGAGGATAATATTCTTGCTGCATGCTTCCTTGAATGGATTTAGGGGCACTTAAAACATAACTTTGAGAAGCCATGATTGCTGCAAAATTACAATAATACAAAATGAAAAACTCACCCAATTTAGAGGCACTTGAAATACTACTTTAAGAAGCCTTGAATGATGCAAAATTAGGAAATGAAAACTCACCGAACTAGCTGTTGTCCACGCTCTTCCTATTGCTACCCACGCCTTTCCTCTTGTTGGCCACGCTCCAAAACACAAATAAACTCCTTGTTGTTGCTATAGGAAGCTCTTCTTGCAAAATAATGTGTGAGAAATAAGTGAATGAAGTGCCTTTTTAAAGAAAAGAAGAGCCTCATAGGGTTTCTAGAGCCTCGTAGGGTTTCTAGAGAGTTCTATTCTTCTCATCTTCTAGAGAGTTCTATTCTTCTCATCTTCTAGAGAATTCCATTTGTATTTTTTTATTAAATTTAGCTAACATCCACATAAAAATTAGTTTATTAGTGTGTTTTGGTGTTAGATGGGGCCCACGCCCTCTTTCCACAAGTTGAGTTGGCCGAAAAAAGCTTTAAAAAAAGTTTAATTTCTTTTTGGTTGCCAAAACTCGGACTGTTGCGCTGAAACGTCATCAGTCGTACTGTCTGGCGTTTCAATATCATGAAAAATCGTACGGTATAATCAGCAGCGTTTCAAGCCCGTTTCGGCATTTCTGGTCATCCCGGGTACTAGTACGCCACTAAAAGTGGCGTTTCCTGCAACATAGATCTCAGGACTAGGGATGCATCTAATAAATTTACCTCCAAGCCTAAGCTTGGTTGATAGAAAGATAGGGCCACTCTTCATCTTGTAGCTTGAGAAGGATAGACCCTCTCTAATGGTTAAAACAGTGACCTTGCAGTCGTTAGAGCCACAGTGTCTGTAGTTGCGAAGGCATCGGGTATGTTAAATTTCAAGGAGAGGTATCGTTAACCAAACCTTTGCTTGCTTCACCTTCACTTCTCTCTTCCACTTACTTTTGAGACTAGCCTCCAAAAAGCTTGGATTAAGGGATTTACTTAGCTAGGCATGTAATTAAAATAAACCAAGATCTTGCATTTCACCTAGTTTGTAGGATTTGCATTTCATATAGGATAGTGTTCATTAAGCAAAGATTGTTCATCTGGTCATTTGGTCCTTAATTGATATAAAGCAAGTGGTTGACTTCATAAGGCACTGGTCTCATATAATAATAATCTAATCTATTCTTTAAAACTAGCTAAAATCAACCAAGTGGCTAGGCCATTCAATCGTGTCTCCCGAGCTTGTTAGATGCTAACGAGACTTGCATTCGCATATTCCATAGGGACTACCCACCATAGCCTGTTGTTGGGAGACAACGAGAACGGAGACGTCAGGGATTAGAGTGACAACCCCCGACCTGAGTCATTGTCACACTGTGCTTGTACAATCTGAGCAACAACAGATCCCAAGGAAAAAACAACTAGATTTCACCAAGCAAATCAAAACCCATGATAAGCCTATGTAGACCTCCAAGAGGGATAGTTGTTTGGTACAAATGGTAAATGGTTGGAGTGGAAATTAAGTATTGGAGTAGTGGGAGAACCTTCTTGAAGTTATTCCCAATAAAATCTTAACCAAAACCCCATCACTTATTTGGAACTCAAATTATCCTCCTTAGTGTGTTTTTCTAGACGAGTCGTTGAGCCTTTGGACCATCAAATTTTTTATGTTGGGTAACTTCCTTGATTCATGGAGTCCACATCTCTTTTTGACTTGACTTTACTTCTTGGGAAAGTCCACTTCATTTTTTATCATTTTCCAGTTGGAGAAATTGTTTTATTTTTCTCTCATTTTTTTATTTTCCGGCCAATTTATTTGCCAATTTTTGCCACAAATTAGAAAAATAGGTTTTGAGGGGTGAATAATCACTTTTTTACCCTCAAAGTGTGTCTAAATAGAAAATTGAGGTGTAGAGGTCTAATTTTGAGTACTCATATCCCCTACAACTTATATAGACAACACTTATTACATTTTACATCAAATAATTATTAAAAACCTCGTCCAGCGGGAAATTTTAAACAATCAAAAATTGACACCTAGACTCAACCAAATTCCACAAAACTTTATAATTGATCTAGTATGGTTATATACATGGACTCTAGACACTAGGACTCACCTAAAACTTTACCATCAAGCCTCACTATAGCTTTGGGGGATATCTGGGAGAAAAACTCAACTAATTATTTAGTGTTATGGAACAAAAATAATTAGCTAAGGAAAAAAAAACTCCCTAGAGTGAACTCACTTGCTAGTAAAGTCCTAAGCTACCTAGGCCTGTTACATGACTCTTTTTCATCATACTAGAATCATTTTTACAATGTCCCTGCAGGGCTGGGAAATCTGAACAACAGAATGATGAGAGAAAGAAGATGAATTATGGAATTCTAACATGGTTTGATGATGTTGGAATGCTCTAAAGTGTACTTTGATCATGGAGTCTTGGAAAAATCTTCAAATGACATTTGAGTGGTCAACACGGCCCTCCCTTCTTGAACAGAACAGAACTCGACCCTTTACACAGCGAACTGAAAGACAAGATCTGAGGCCTTTCGGCCCTGAACTAGGGCTTCGGCCTTCCTCTTAATCACAGATAGAACTTGACTTGGGCAGCCTCCTCTCTACGTCTAATAGATAGATAAACTCGACCTGGTCACAGAATAGAAAACTTCCGTCTTCCACACAGAGCAGACCTATGTCATAAGGTGATTTCCCTATTGCATCATGTTATCAGTCAATCAAGGAATGGTCAAACTACTAATGATCCAATATATCCTTTGCAAGGCTTGTACTCTGCCTCTTTATTGCCTAGCACTATCTCTATAATGGTTGCTCTTTCACCTAGGCTCTGACACCATGCTGATTTTCTTGGAGAAATCTGATCTTCTAATATGATAATTACTTTTCAATGATTTCTTAATCAATTTACCTTATGTCACATATATCATTAAAAAATTATACACAGAAAATCTCCACAGTAATGCAATAATGACAGTAGGATCATAAAGAGACAATCAAGCATAAAAGAGACAAAAATTTTGCCTTGGGAAACCCAAACTCAAGAGAAAACCCAACAATCTTTTCTAGGAGAAATTGTTCAATTCAGCAAAAGGTATTGTTGTCGCACAAAGTGTCTAGGCACCACGACAATGCTCAAAGTAAGGGTTGTCACTCTTATCTTTACTCACTCCATTTAGACTCTCTCCTAGACAGGTCAAGGGGCAGGAGGAACTCGAGCGAGGGGATTGAGGGAGAGGTGTAGGGAACGAGCAGTAGCAACGTTTGACTGGCAGCGAATGGAGCTCGAGCAAGGAGGAAGGTTGTGCGACGGGTTTAAGGATGCATGCAAGGAATAAGGACATGGGCAGGAGTAGGAAGGGAGGAGAAGTCACGGCTCAATGAGTGGTTGCGAGTAGTAGGGAGAGGGAGTCGTCGATAAAGAGATGAGGAAAGGGAGATATGCAGGTCAAGTAGGCTCGAGATGCAACCAGCGAATGAAGGAAACTCTGTGAGGGGAAGAAGGCGAATGCAAGGAGGGAGCTCGAGGGAGCTGCAACAGGTTTGCATGTCGAGGAGAGGGCAGTGTTGATGGAAAATGCAGGCCGCAGCAAAGGGAATAAAAGGAAAGGGTTTTTTCTATATATAAAAATTTGAAATTTTGCAGTGAATCGAAAAACCCAATCAGCAGATCGGAAAACTCAGTCAACAGATAAATGGTAGCCAGAAAACCCTTTAAAACATTTCCAAAAATTTTGATTAAAATGTTGAATCTTCTTGCTTCTGATTTATCCATGAACCCTCATGAAAATTTCCAAATCCAAGAATTTTAAAACCCTTGGACTGCAAAAAAATTGAATAATATCCATAGAAAATTATGTTGATAAACCCCAGAGATCCAGATCTTACCCTCCAAGGCTTAGATCTGGACTCTACACAAATTTCTTCCTCAAATCTATAGCTGCACGTCGACAAGAAAACATCCAAATAATATATACAATGATAAAAACTAAAACCCACGTTAGAAAAAAAACTACAAAATTTACAAACTGCAGGCTTTAATAAGCCAGATCTATCATTATGCCACACAAAAATTAAATTATTAAATTTTAAAGGAGGTGCTAACTCGAAACCCTTCGTGTATCACCAACAAAATCTTATGATAAGCTCGAAGCTAATTTAATTGGGCTCTTCAAGAAACACAAATCGGGTGTTCGCTGGCCCAATTGAAAACTTCCCCTAATGCCCGAGGATCTAAAATCAAGATTTCCCTGCAAAACTCAATCCAACCATCAAAATAGAGCGAGAAAATAATAATAAAATTCAGACAAATAGAGATACCTGCTATTACGTTCAAAATTTAAATTATTATTCAAACCCCAGCGACTGAGCAAGATACCTATACTCAAATCACTCTTCAGAAGCTATCATCAATGGCTTTAGAAAAATTCATGCATGAAAATAGAACATCTTACAGTGTTTCCATGAAGAGTAACACCAGTAGAATTTAACCCCAAAGTCTTTCTTTATTATCCGGAAAAAAAGATTACACAAGAACTTATTGCTAAGCACACGACTCAGAGATCGGATGGATCGACCAAAAAATGACTTCCTATTTAAAGATAAATCCTCTAACGGCTAGTTCGAGTGATCCTCATCAAAGCAATCTTGACCGTTGATGAAGATTAAAATTTCTTTTAATCTCATCCGTCGAAATATTTAAATATTTGGGGAAATTCAAAATTTTTCATTAAATGCATTTTAATTAACTCAAAAATAAAAATTTTGAGTTAATTTCCCAAAAAAATTGACTTTGACTTAACCCCCAGGGATCAAAGGTTTAAAATTTAACAAAATAATTAATTTACCTTAGTCCCGAAACCTTTTAAAATTTAATTTTTTTGGATTGATGAATTTTGCCTTTAGAGAATTTAAATTTATTTAGGACCTAGAACTAATTAAATTTCTGGCTTAGGATTTTAATTAATTTTTTGCTAGAAAAATTAATTAATTAACCTATGAGGGGATAAATTATTTTTCCAATCTTCAAGACACTTTACATCATGATTTTCATATTTTTTACATCATAAGGGGGAAAACCCATTTGTAATAGACCCTCACAGACTACCCATTTCTACGACAAATATAATCCAACAGACCAAGCAATTTGTAATAAAATAACCTAACCAAATAGTTAGGATTATTCCCAAATCACTTTTACATAGACTCGATCTAGAACACTAGGACTTGCCTAAGATCCTAGTGACAAAATCCATTCCAGCTTTGGGGTAAGACTGGAGGGAGAAACTCTGCTGATAATCCGAGAATGGATCGGTGAAACGAAAAACCTCCTAGAATGGAGATCGTCACTAGAAAGGTAGGTTTACCCAAGTCGTTACATACATGACATGGGTCTGTTGAGATTATTTACATTATACACATGCATAAAGGGTTTACATAACATCTTGGAAATCAAGGTGATGATGATAGCTGGACGGCATGGACACATCAATCAGGCGCTATCCCTTTTTGCGAAAAATGGGGGTGTACTGCTATGGGTCGTTGACATGTAGTGGTCAACATTTGGCTCTACTTGGGGACACGTTGCTGCACCGGAGGAATGTGAGAATCTAGAATCTGCATCCACGAAACACACAAGATAACATAAATAGCGTCCATCCAAAAATCATCATATAATATTAAGCACAGGAAAGATATAATCTCTTCATTTATTAACTATCCTAATAACATGAAAAACATAGATCTACCTACGAAATGAAATACTGAAATAAAAGGGTGTAGTGTTAGGAATACAATAGAAAGGATGCCTCATGGCATCAAATGCGTTCAATGTAATGCATGCTGAGCATTTGCCTGCTTTTAGGCAAATCTGTAGGCTGCTTTTCAGATGTGCGATGTTCAATCGTGCATGTTAAACACACACATGGCAGAAAGAGTATGAAAGATAAAACATGAGAGTACATTTTTTATTAACAAATGATATACATTTATAGTACATGGTGTGACCGTTGGGTTCCGCATCCCAAGGTCTCTTGGACTTCCTTAGTCTATCCGCTTCCACACTAACCCATAGAGGATTAGGTGTCCAACATTCCCCCCCTTAATCCGAAGGGTTATGAATGAGTCCAAGAAGAGAGCTGTAATACAAAATGTGCAAAAATGCATGGCAGCACTAGGCTGAACGTACTCTCTGAAATGTTGGTATAAAGGGCGGTGGTTTAAGGATGACCACCAGCACTGGAATGCTTAGTGCGATTCCTAGAACTCTTCCAAGTCTCGCATGAAGCTGAAGTCTTCTGCTAGAGGAAGTGCTCCTATTATTTTGAAGAGGGAAACCTTCAACCATGAAAGGGAGGTCTCACCTCGCATAAAAGGGAGAAACTCAACCTGAAAAGGGAGGTCTCAACATGTGATGGTATAAGGATTACCAACAACTCTGGAATGCTTAATGCAATTCTTGGAACTCTTCCAAAATTGGCAAGAAGTCTTCTGCTAGAGGAAGTGTCCCCAATTCTATTCGTGGAATTCTTCTGAAACTGGCAAGAAGTTGAAGTCTTCTGCTAGAGGAAGTGTCCCAAATTCTTTGAAGAGGCATTACCAACTGAAGGCATGCTCAGGGGAATCTTAGTCTCTGGCTACAACTCTAAAACTGGCGTGGCACGTTGTGGCTCAGGCTCGCTTGATGTGACTTTGAAGCTTGTAGATGACCATCATTTCCCCCCCTGTCAGATACAAGGTGAGATGATGGAGAAAACTCAACTGCAAGACTGTTCAATACTCTAGAACAAGTTCTGACATGTGACTGGAATATCTTCTTGGTTGTTGATGCCCATTGCCAAGAAGTGATCCATCCAAGATGAATCTTTGTTCTTGCAGTAGACTTGTTTCTGAAGCATCTGTGTGAAGAATGGGTGGTTTTATGACAGTGCTTAGATGGATGGAGATCAAAACAGTAATCTTTCAAATGGCCAACTCGGTCACAGTGTTGGCATTTCACAATCTGTTGTTGTGGAAGGGGGGTAGAATCTGGAACAGCTGGAGGTGAACTGTCATAAAGGAATCTAGCACTCTGAAACTGAATGGGCTTTGAGTAGTCTGGAAAATGAAAGGACGCGTCCTTGTCATATCCAAGACCAGTTATGTGCTTGTTGTGGACAAGCTCTTCCCAAGGTCTGATGATGGGCTTAGAAAGTGTAGATTGAACTTCTGCATCTGCATGTATAACTGTTGCTTTATTGGGCATTGGATCTGAATGAATTGTAACATTATTGACTTGTTGCTTATGGGAGTCTGTTTCATTGTTCTGAACAGAAACAAGTTCAGAATGATGACTCCACTGCTGTAATTCTTCTTGCTGCAGTTGAGATTCAAGCTGCAAAAAATCAATCTGTTCTTGTGCATATTGTAGACAGGTTTGCATTTCAAAGAGAGTCTTTGTTGATTTCGACTATGTTTTCGACACTAGAATGTATTAGTGTATTCAGTAACTCTAATACTCCATAAAGTCTTCCCATTTTGTCAACAAATCAAACTCTGTAAATGTGGAGTGTCAGCTTCAATTAAAAATACACTTATTTAACTTATTTTCAAAGATATTAGAAGTTGCTCCAATTTCGATTTGCACCAAGTTTTGGCTGAATGGTGAAATCATACAACGTTTGGAATAAGGGGATAACTTCTATATACTTTAATACTCTACGGGAACTTCAACACTGAACACAAAAACCATAATGAGTTTTAAATACAATGCCACAACTGGGGCAACAGCAACTGCAAACTTGCTTGGATCCTTCAAATACTCCTTCACTTTCTCAGCCAGTGGAAAAGAATAGTCAAGTTCAATAGCGACTGCTAATACATTCTTGTAACCGTTGATGATAGCATGTGGAACAGCTGTAATTGTGGGATAACTGATCGCTAGAGAAAGAGCTGTCACAATAGAAATACCAGCAACAAATTTCTCTATTAAATCATCCTCTGTGAGATCAAGAACTTCAGGATCAAATACCAATTCATTGTCATATACAGACTGCACAATCAATCCATAGGAAAATGGCCGAATGCCAAATGGACACTTGACTCCTCCTAAGGCGAATAACGAATCTCCTTTTTATAAATATCATTCAGTGCAGAGATAAAATAGTTCAATAATGCACCAGAAATAAACTAGCGCACTGAGATTTAACGCATAGAGACGTTCAACCTCCCAAGTTTTCAATCAACGCACGATTCATGCACGAATACAGAGACCGAGAGTGATAGAGAGTCCAAATGCAACAATCTCTGCGCAAACCATCAATCCAACGTTTGTAAACTCCAGTTGGTTTATTGAGGATGAAATGAAGTGAAACTGCATGTGGCAACCCCTCAATCAAAGCAGACATCCATTCAATCGCCATGGCCATGGCCGACTCACCGATCCCTGGTATTATTGACCACGTTGTGGAAGATGAAATAATTCCGCTCTTGTCGTGGCACACCAGACCGCTTCTGAGGGTCTTGAACATGGAAAACGCATTGCTAGAGTAACCCATTTGAGGCAGCCGCTCAAATGCCGTCTTGCAATAGAATACTTTGAAAACAATGCTAGACCACGGTACAGGAGATTTAGTCGAATAGTGCCCTACGGCGACCATGTCGTGAAACTTTTCGATGGGGAATGGAGAAACGTCGCCCCAGTTACTGGACGCGGGCCATACATATGTACAAGTCCCTTTCACATAACAGTTTTAGGAGTAGTTGATGGAACGCTGTATCTTGGTCAAGGGCTAGAAGGCCGAAATCATATCACTAGAATTATTGTGTTAGACATTGGCGCAGATTTATGGCAATGGCAGGAAGTATGTGATACTTATCCTCCTATTACATATGATATTCCAATGCATATATACAGTTCAAGACGGGTCGCAGGTGGCCTTTATGTATATCGCAGACATGACATATATGAGGATATAATAGAGATGCCTGCATATGAACATATAACTCATAGGGTACAACATTTTATCGACATCGACATCAAATGCTCTTTGCAGCCGATTTTTGTGGAGGTGTGCAAAAAACTGTATTTCTTTGGGTCAGTTTCTTACATAGGACAGTCTGAATGTTGAGAAAAATGTGCTCCTTTTAGCTTATGACTATAGATATTTCCACATACGGAGATATGAGTCGTCAAATGCACATTGGATAAAAGCGGCAACGATGTTATCGTTGGTTTGATTTCTGTTATCTTGGACATGGGCCATATCATATCACAGTTGGGTCATTCCAATGCATCAACAATCAACAGACATCAATGTGCATTCCAACGTTCACTTCATTATAGCACTAGAGCAACGTACACACACACCAAACTATTCGATGCAGAAAGCAGAGAATAATGACAGGAAAATAGGAGTATGGCAAAGGTGTCAGGATGAAGGGGAAACAAAGGGAGTTACTGTGCATTGATGATGGCTACACATAGTAGAATGAAAGATAATTATTTGCGAGGAATTTTTATGATAGCTACACAAAGAGCAGCATATCGGGGCATTATGTTGCAGATTTCAGAGAGCAGCGTATTGGGGTGTTATGTAAACTGTAGAATGGGAGAAACTATTTGGTGGAGCCACGATGGGTGGTATGGTGGTTTGATGCCACGATGCCAGAACAATGATGTTCTGATGCCAAAACAATGACAGTTTGATGCCAAAACATGAGATTTGCCAAACCACAGTCACGCCGACAATGTGTAATCCATGCTCGTAGGAGGAGCGATATTACCTTATTTTGAGCCTTCAACAATCACTCCTGAGCGCACCAGCATTCAATCCTCCACAACTTTCAAACTATTCCACGTTCACTGCTTGGTCTCCACGCTCACAGCAGCAACATTGGAAAGAGAATAATGGCAAAAGCGTTTTTGCATAGGAGAATATACAAAGTGCATGGCTGACAAGCGCTCAAGGCAACCTAAATGATATATGAGTATTCACAGAAAAATAATGGCTCAAAATGGAGCAGGGCCAATAATCGTCCGCTCTGATACCATGTTAAACACACACATGGCAGAAAGAGTATGAAAGATAAAACATGAGAGTACAATTTTTATTAACAAATGATATACATTTATAGTACACGGTGTGACCATTGGGTTCCACATCCCAAGGTCTCTTGGACTTCTTTAGTCTATTCCGCTTCCACACTAACCCATAGAGGATTAGGTGTCCAACAGTGCCTATGGTATAACTCTTCCCTCTCTGAAAATTAAGCCGTTTGGATCCATCTTCCGCAGAATTTACCTGAAAACCCTGAAACTTATCCAAATTATTTAGAAAGTGAATAACATGTGTTTCATTATCAAAAGCCTACCCATGTTCAGATTTATTTGGGATAGAAGGTTTAAAAATTATATCCGTCTTAGTTTTATCTTCAATTAATTTATCAGACAACTGCATGGTAGAAGCAGCAACAGCTAACTCATCAGCTAAAATATTTTTCTCTCTTGGGATAACTTCAAGATTGATGGCATCAAAATACTCCATGGTATCCCACACAACATTTCTATAATTTCTTAATCTTTGATTTTTACATGTAAAATTATTTTTTATTTGCATGATAACTAAATCTGAATCACCCTTGATACTTAGCAATTTGACTTTCAAAGTTTTTTCCATTTCAATACCCAACAACAGGCTATTCTCATTCATTCACCTTAGGGACTACCCCCTCTTGACTTGTCTAGGAGAGAGTCTAAACGGAGTAAGGATTAAAGTGACAACCCTTACTCTGAGTGTTGTCGTGGTGCCTAGACACTTTGTGCAACAACAGGTTCTATCTGATTCTTAAGTCAAACTTGGTCAACCCAGACCAAGGTTTCAGCACTAGTCAAATAACTAATCAACTTCTAGTCAAATAGGCCAAAATTCAGCATTCTACAACAGCTAGTCAACTCAGTCAAACTGCGCAGAAGTAGCTTAGTCAATTGTCCAGAAAATCGGTCAACTCTGCCCAGAAAAAGTTCAGTCAACTGCTCTTTTCTACAATCAAGCAAATCTCAGAGAACTTCAATCAGCGTTGGTCAATGAATGTCATATGTTGGTCAAACTCACTGGTCAAACTTCAAATCTCCTCTCTCCTTTGCACGTGTGGATCATAATAGAAGATATGTTGTGTTTAATGAAAAATATATCTAACAAAATTGAATGTAGTATTTTGTTGGTTTTAATTTTGTGCTGAAACTTACATTCAAAATATCCAAAAGGCAACCCCTAATTAACTCCACCTCACCTTTTGACCCTATTTAAGGAACTAGTATTCCTTGGATTGGTTAAGGTATTGAGTGGGAATCCTCCCATGGCTTGTTGGAAGGAAGCTGGGCCTAAAGAGTGGAGTGTCAAGCCGAGGTGATAGTGGGCTCATACCCTGTGTGTGCCAATCGTAGCAGGTTGCATAGACCTTTGCAACCCTACTAATTCAATCGGTAATTGGTCTAAAGTGAAAAAAGAGGTTGTTGAGGTGACAGTGACAACCCTTTTTAGCTATCTTTAGCCTCACACCCACTCTTTCGACATTGGGGCTCAGGTGCAAGAGAAATCAATAACATGAGAAATCTAATTCTTATAACTTTGAAAATCAGTTTGTCTTGAGTACATTCATTTTCTTCACATTGATTGTATATCATCTTGTTCTAAATACCATTAACAAATCTTAGGTAATAGTAATGTGACTAACTATCCCTTGTCTATAAAAAAAAATTGAAGCTTTCATTGACTAATTTAAAGTAAGACTCCATATGGAATTAAAAAAAAATGTAATATTCATGAAGAGCTAAAACACTTTAATAATACAATGCATAGAGATACCATACATGCAATGACCAAATACAAATGGTCTTGTCATAAGAGGCACTCAACAGACGCTCCCCTGCAAAGGCGAATGTACAATACTTCAATTAGAGATATTTCCTATAAGTAGGAAAATAATTGTGGGTATGACTTCCTGTTTGCACAAATCTATATCATCATTGCATATAAGAGAAAGTGTGCTTCCTTATAAAAATTAATAGCATGCATGAAAGTATTGCATGTAAGAACATAAAATAGATATAAAAATAACATACATAAATTTTATGAGAGATCAAAAAGAAATAGATAATAAGGGATGTGTTGCATTTTGTTAGGGAGCATCTCAGCCTTCTAATCATTCTTGGTGACATGATAAGGAACTGAATTTGTAGAGATTCACACAAGTACACTCTCTATGCATGTAGAGATGAAAAAGCATTACAAAAATTACTGAAGGAAGCATGCAATGAAGAAAAAGGGTGTTTGCTCGAAAGCCTAGAAAGCATCATAATGTTGCAACATTTGAGGACTCAAACCAAGGGAATGCACAGTGTCACATTAGCTTAAAATGTTGCCTACAATAACTAGAGATGTTGTTGCATTATTTATATTTGACATGATGGCTCTCGAAGGATCATTAATAACAACTCAATGAGCATTGAGAACACTTGACCATCACTGAACCATTTGTTATATTCTAGTGACTCACATATTATAGTAACCTCATCTTGGATATCTAGTGGTTAGTTATCATCAATATGACTGCCAAAGGCACAAAAACCATGGGGGCGTGTTAACACTAGATATTGGAAGGGCTCCAAGCTAATGAGAGAATGCACATTGTCACCTCGCGCAAGCTCTCTACACTTTCAGGTTAGTGCTTGCTAACCACAGTGGAGGATCCCTATGTAATCTAAAAGCAAACAGCGAGGTTTAGTGACCCAAGAAGATGCCAAACTGTATTTAATGCTTGCTGGAGATTGAAATATCAGACCTGTAAAACACTAAAAGCTACAAACAAAGTGTCACATTTACACCTTAGGGATAGATTTTTGCCTTGGGGAACATGTAAAACTTTTGTTTAGGCACAAAAATCTGGCATAAAAAATGCAGATCTGCATGGAAAAAAATGAAAAACAGTAAACTGCATGTTTTAAGGATGTAATTCATAAATTATGATTGCAATGCCTTGAATTTTAAGGGTAATTGAGCTAGCAAAACAATTAAGAGGGACTGATTTCCAGTATTAACCAACCAATGGATTAAAGGGAAGTAAAAGACATAGCTTACCAGTGAGATATAGCAACCAATTAGATGTCACCCTTTATTTCGAAAGTTGCAAGTACAAATTTTGGAGAATATTGGCTCCAACTACAAGACCTTGAGGGGGCATCAAGGCTCTTCTAGAGCACCATCTCACACCTAGTTCAGGGATGCATTCACATGAACTAAGTGGGATTAACCTCTACTTCTCACTAAAAAACTAAGCCACATTCACTCTAATCAGAAAATGGAGAGTGAAGACGAGAACTCAAGAGCAAACAATCACCTACAGTAAGATCCAACCCATCACCTCACTATCCCTTTTGTATTTACTATTTATAGAGTAGGCAAGAGGTTTGCAATGATAACATAGCCTTCTAAATGAAATAAAACCACTAAAAGTCAAAGAAAGACTCCACAAAAAGAAGGTGTGGGCTCTAGAAGAATAAAGTGCCACCTTAGTCCACTTTTGTTGAAGTCAAACCTTTTCTATCCCATGCACTTTTTTTCTTTGCTAAAGATGGAGCATGTAAAATAGGAAAGGACTAAAAGTAACCCTCCCTCTAAAAGCATTCAATTTTCCTGGTAATAAAGAGCTTTAATCCTTTTACAAAAAAGCACGTGTTTTTCCCTTTGGGGGGGAGTAGCATATATGAAACAAAAAGTGCATGAAAACATGCTTTGTGAGTGCATGCACTTTAATCCTCTACGAGAACCTCCTCCAACCATGTGCCTAACCTCTACACTATAAAATCATGTGTGTGTAGTTCCCATGACTCTCTCCAAACAAAATAGAAAGTATAAGGCACCTCATCAACTAGTGGAGCCTATATAGAACCTCCTAGGATGCTCCAAATCCTACAACTTTGGCCACAAACCAAACTTCTTGGGATGGAATGAAATTTGACCCAAGTGCTATATGCCATACTGGGTCTTCAAAAATAATGTCAAATCCCAAAAGGGAAAACTACTAAAAATAGCCCAAAATTTGGCAATCTTCAATTGCCACCAAATTTCACCTCCTTAATTTACTCAATACCTGGTATCTGAAAATATGATAATATCTAAAAACAAAAACTTACATTTGATCACTTTGATTCACTTTCACCAAAGCCTAAAACATGTCAAAACTTTGCCAAAATGAATCTCCATGCCCATCTCTCAAATGGGTATCCAAATCTATTTTCCTATTTCAAGCAAGTTGAAGTTTCTAAAAGTGCCCAATTGCAGAACTCCATACCAAGTGACCAAAATTGTCATCTATTGCTGAAAAAGTTCAAGTTTCTAAAAATAAAGAAATCAAGAATCTAAAAGTTCTCAGGTTTGACTAGATTTGATCACGTTGATTCGCTTTCACCAAAGCCTAAAACATGTCAAAACTTTTCCAAAACAAATCTCCATGCCCATCTCTCAAATGGGTATCCAAATCTATTTTCCTATTTCAAGCAAGTTGAAGTTTCTAAAAGTGCCCATTTGCAGAACTCCATACCAAGTGACCAAAATTGTCATCTATTGCTGAAAAAGTTCAAGTTTCTAAAAATAAAGAAATCAAGAATCTAAAAGTTCTCATCTAATTTCCCTCCATCCCCCATGCATCCTTCAAAACCCACATGTCAATTTGATGCATGCAGAAAACTGCTAAAAATAGAACCCTAAAAGTCTAAACTGAAAGCCTATTAAAATAGCACTGGTTGCATTATTGCCCTAGCATTCTGCTCTATAAACACTCTGCAAAACTTATACTTCACAACTTTGGAAATGTAGGGCTAGAACAAAGCTCTGTAACAAGGTACCCAAATGACTAAGGCACTCATGAACCATTGATGCCGAATGAAAAAACATATAAGCTGATTCCATCCTATGTAATGTCCACAAATATATGCTAGAAGGTAACACTCAAATTAATTTAGATGTATCTAGGATGGAGTTACCCATTTTGGTGGGTAACATATAGCTCCAACTCGGGGACATGTGCTCACTGTAGAGCACATGATCCATGTGATCAAACAGGGAGTTCATGAGAACCCCAACAATCCCTGGGCTCACAGACTTGGTACCTACACACTCAAATCAACTTGTTTGGAAGCATGTGCACAGGGTGTTGATCGTCACCCTTGTTTTCATATAATAAAATATGTACAAAGAAGAAAAAGCTAACTAAATGCAATCTAATCTAAGATGCAACACAACAACATGGTAAATGCAACTAGTTACTCTAACCTATGCAAGCATACAATACATCAACTAAATATAGTCATATAACCAATGTCGCTAACACGTCATTAGATCAATATCATACCTCTTACCCTATGATTAATCATGAGAGAGAACAATGGAACATTACAATCATCAAAATACTCAAATCCTACGTCCAAGTCATAAGGATGGGAGGTGGGAAATCAAAAGGACCACGGATCAATCTCACTACCATAAGAGACAGAGGATAAAAAGGAAGAAGCCAAATTTTGCCTATATTTGTGAATCCTTTCTTGCAACTTGAATATGGAGTAATCACTAATCAATTTCAGAAATTCTTGCCCAATAGCTATCTCAGGCACACAACCCTCATTGATGTCATCAGGGACATGTTGAGAGTGGCATGAGGATAGAGATGGCCGAAGAACAAGATCTCAACAACCCATCTACGTATCGGAATAATCAAATTCAAAAGGGTCAACCAAAGTTCGCTCATTTCGATTCGAATTTGGATGTGATTGAGGAATGACGTAAGGAAGAATAGAGGATGGCTCAAACAAATCAATGATCATATCTCGTTGATCATCATATGGAGTGCAAGGCAAAATAAATTCATCTTTGGCATCATCATCAATGTCATAATTTGGATCCTTATCAAAATGATAGCAACCCATATCACACTTCCCCTTTCCATATGCAGAAACTCATCAATGTTAATTTCTAGGGAACTAATGGGATCACCCCTTTCAAGGTCTTCAAAAATTGTATCATCAAACTTAATATCCATCAAAAGGGTGGAGCTTGCCTCAAATTCACTTGTCAAAGCATCATTTTTAGTAGGATTCTCTTTATTAACACCATGCTCCTCTCTTGGATCATCTTCAAGATCACTTTCAATATATTCATCTTGATGATCCAAAAGGGATTCTTCCTCTTGCTCATGGTATTCTTCTTCATCCCAACCCTGATTTTCTTCATCAACATAATGATTAGGATTTTCTTCTACTTGATAATCAGGGGTGGTGTTCTCTTTTGGATGACAATGATCTTCTTCCTCAGCTTCTACATCTTCAGAGGGATGAAGAAGGCATTCCCTTTGGATGGTTATGGCCAAATCTTGAAGGGCGTCTTCACCACTTTGAAACATTGGCCCCCAATACTTAAGAAACTTTTCAATAAATACCTTAATAGAGGGAATGCTTCTAGGTCCACAAGAATATTTAACCCATTCATGTTGATCAATCCCAAGAGAGTTAATGAATAACCTCATGAGAGCATCCTCATGAACCATATTGACCTTTGAAGCATATTTGATGAATTTTGCTATGTGATCAATTGTTGAAGAAGGATCACCATCAAATTTTGGAACATTTATCATAGAATTTGTATCACAATGATTTGGATATCTAGGAATATCCTTGACATCCAAAGCAAGGTACATCTCATGCAAATCCCAAGGAGCCATTGCCTTGAGTCTTGCATAACAACCAAATGGGGAATCGCCAAGGTGAATTCAAAATTCCTTAAGAGATGTTTGCTTCACCCTACAAGCATTGAAACTTTGAAGCTCATTGAAGAACTAGGGCTTCATTCTTCCAATGGAGTCGCAAAATGAGCAGATTTATCTTTATCTGTGGGATAAGATCAATCAAGAAAATGAAGCTTACACTTTAGATTACGAGGAGGTTAACACAACTCCTCCCCAGCAATGGCGCCAGAATTGTTACCTCAACATCTAACGAGTATTGTGAGATGTCTTACAAGACGAAAGCAAGACTAAGACACAACAATGAGGTGGATGCCACAATCACCTCAGCACTCTACCTCTTTCTCTTTAGTGGAACTTCACCACAAGGGAGGCTTCCTAGTATAGGTCACCTAAATGGTATTCTAGGTTAACAAGATCAAGGTGACACTTTGATAGGCTTAATCAAGGTACTCAAACTAGGAATAAGGTTCAAATCTTTGTGATAAGGAATAGTGTACCTATGAATGTTGAAAAGTGTAGTGAAGAAGGTCCTTCTTGACTTGGGCCTTCGTCAAGTAAGACCACAAACAGTCTTTCTTTTAGCATGCACGAGTTCCTAGGAAATAGGACGAGTCATGGAGTAGTTAACTCATGCGCCGGAGTTGGAGGCTCAGTTTTGTTTGTCTCCAAGTGCAAGTTTATTCTTAGAAAGGGCGAGCTAGTGAGCTTGAGTTTCTAATTGAGGACAGGACGAGTTAGAAGAGTCAGTTTGACTCAATTAACAAATCAGTCACAAGTATGATTCCTAAATTTAGACTTTCCAGTTATAGCTGAGACAAAAAGCATAAAAGGAGGATGAAGGCACCTTTAAAATTCACTCTTGTATGTAGAGGTTGTGTATCTGAGAGCATCTTGCTAGCAGAGGGTGTAAGGAGCAGCCAATACGTAGTTTTGTGAGAAGACAATTTCCTTATGTTGTGCACTAGGATTTAGGGAGAAACTCCTAAATAACAGGGGCTTAGGTTTGCGCTAGGAAATAGGGATTTCCAACGCAAAGAAATAGGAGCCAGATTGCACAAGGAAAGAGGAGTCTGATCAGAGGTTCTTGCAAGGAATTTCAGCTAAGTACTAGCAGATTCCAGAGAGAACACTTGTGTTTTTCTATTGAAACAGTGTGTAAAGAAATTTGATTGCTCAGAAAATTTTCTCAATCAAATCTACAGCAAGTAGAGGGTTTTCCCAGTGGGTTCCCTAGGAAATTATTGTACCTCTTGTGCAAATTGTGTCTTTATCTTTGTGTTTAATCCTGCTACTTCTATTGTTGAGAATGAATCAAATGCACATTGGGAGTGTGCCCTGGAACAATGAGTCAGTGATTGTTCACTAAGAGGACAAGTGGCACAAGATTTTAGCGCTAGACATTGGATGCAGATTTGACCTTGTAGTGGATTCTGGACTTCCTAGGAAGGAGGTGAAACCTGGTGTTACTTTGAGGGTGGAGGTGTGAGCCTCTGGATTCATGTGTTGCAGATGCAGGCATCGTATCCTTTTATTTGTTGGTTTAGAAAATGTGCATATTTGTATATGTGTGTATTATTGTAAACACTGTATCGAGCTAGATTTATAAGGCTCCATAGACAGTATGATTATTTGTTAGGTGAAGAAAATGTGTATGTGTGTTTATGTGATTATTATTATAAATACCGTAATGAGCTATGTTATAAAGAATCAAGATCCAGTAAATGGTATGTTTGTCATGTTCCAGCAGTGGTCCGCCATGGGTAGTATGTTCGGTTGCAGCGGTCCTGCTAGCTATAAGTATCATTGAACACCAACGATGGTGTTCCCCCAAGGGGGAGGGTTTTGTAATAGCCCTGGTTACAAATCCATGTAAAAATATATAAGACCATGGTCATGGGAAATGTATTCCAAGCTGAATGGTGGGAAAAACATCATAGTGGGTGTTCATTCGGTTTATTATCGTTAAGGAAATTGGAAAAGGCAATGGAAAAGGCTTTGGAAAGGCAAGAGGCATTAATTGGCATTTTATTTATGAAAATAAAAAAATTTAGGAGAAAAGGAAGGTGAAAGGTCACAGGTTGCATGTGATAAGGAAATTGAAGGAAAATAATGGAAAGTTGAAGAAAATGGAGGCATCATTGATAAAAAGGCTTTTGAGGATCAGTTGGCAAGATTTGGCTCAAGATTTTGCTCAGGTTTTGGTCAATGTAACCTTTTGTCAGTTCAGTTTTGGATCTCTCTCATTATTCTCTCTCTCTCTCACTCTTGAACACTTAGAGTTTCCTTGGAGAATTCTAGCTTTGGAGCAAGGAAGGGAAAAACAAGAAAAGGAAGGACAAGGAAAATAAAGGAAAGCAAAGAGAAAGCATGGAAGAGCAAGATCAAACAACTTCAGCAGGAATACTTAGAGGTAACATATTGCATGTGTGGTTTCCTAGCTGGTTTTGACATGCATGGTGTTGCATGTTGGTATTTGGTTCTCTGGTTGTCGGTGGCATGGTCTTGTTGGGTTATGACAGTGGTTTTTAGCCTTGCCTTGCCTTTTTCCAGATAGCCATGGTGTGATGGGATTGTTTCATAGTTTTGAGCTTTGGAATTTTCAAATGGTTTCAGAATGTGGGGCGGAGGTGGTCTCAGGGAAATTCCCAAAGGCCTAGGCATCCCTTGACCGGTTTTGGCGTGATACATGGTAAAGCCTAAGGGTGGAGTCTCGGTTTTGGGCCTAGTGATAGTGATGGATTCCAGAGGCATTCCAAGTTCAGTTTGGTTTTGTGATCTCGGTGGCAGTTTTGGTGAGATCACAGTTTGGTAAGGGTGGAGGTGGTTTAACCTTTGGATTCCCTTGGTGGTTTAACCGTAATGATTTGTGTTATAAAGCTCCAGTAAACGATTTTTAGCCTTGCCTTGCCTTTTTCCAGATAGCCATGGTGTGATGGGATTGTTTCATGGTTTTGAGCTTTGGAATTTTCAAATGGTTTCAGAATGTGGGGCGGAGGTGGTCTCAGGAAAATTCCCAAAGGCCTAGGAATCCCTTGACCGGTTTTGGCGGGATACATGGTAAAGCCTAAGGGTGGAGTCTCGGTTTTGGGCCTAGTGATAGTGATGGATTCCAGAGGCATTCCAAGCTCAGTTTGGTTTTGTGATCTCGGTGGCGGTTTTGGTGAGATCACAATTTGGTAAGGGTGGAGGTGGTTTAACCGTAATGAGTAGGCTAGATCAATGAATGCATTGACCAGAAAATGGATGATAAGCATATGACATTGGTTAAATGTGGATCATGGTAGGGCTCCTGGCTATCACGCTGCAATGTAGGAGAAAAAATTTCTCCTAAGGTTACCCATGTATATAGATGGGTGGAAGGATTGGTGCACTTTGACTTGATTGCTTGGCTTTCTTCCTTCCAATCATCATTGAGACTGTTGGGCTCATCCCATAGGAGGATGTGTCCAAAATGAATGTTTCCATGTCAAGTCCATTTTGGAGGAATTGGGGATGGAGCTTTGGTCAACCCCTTAGTGGTATGACACATGGAAGCTCTACTCCCTTTTGCATCAGCACCATGAGCTATCCCCTACTCTCAATGTTCACTCGTTGGCTTTAGATTTAAAGGATAGGTGGATTCATTATTTGCATAGTGTGTGGTCTGTGTAGTTATCTTACAAGTTGCATGGGTTATTGTTTACTAAGGGCTTACCTCTAAGGGCTTACCTCCAAGGCCTAGTTGACAAACACTGGTCTCTCTAACAGCCTCTAAACTATCTGCAAAAGTTTTGAAAAGGTGAAACACATGTTTAGGGATTGCCAATTTGCTAGAAATCACTAGAATGATGTTCAGACTCAGTATTGTGTCACTCTTTAGCAAAAGGTGCATTGGCATGCAACCCTTCTTGATCATTCTAGCTATTTGGTCTACGCTTCCTTTTTGGTATCCAACATTGTCTTTGTATCTCTACTCTATTTTCTCTCTAACAGATATGTTGTAAGTCTGTATTTGATGATGACATGAGTCTTTGTCTTTCTTTTTTTGCAATATATGGAGGGACAACATATGTATATCTTTGTTAACCAAAAGATTTTTTTCTCATTAAGGATGCTAAGTCTCTATACACAACCGCATAATCTTATTTAATTTTAGTTTTAGCAGCACTAAGGAAGAAGATATGAGCTCCATTGTACATACCTTTTGTTCTTTTGTTCTTTTGTTTTGCTGATGTGAATATTTTTCTGTAAATATATGATGTATTTTTGGAAAAAGAGCTCCTCATGAACCAAAAGGTTCAAACTTGTTAGTAGATGGGGTGGACGGGGAGCTAACTTGTCACAAAGGACAAAGGAACCAAGAGGACAATCTCTTATATCTTCAAGGCACAAGTTTGGGCAAGTGTGGGAAAGCCTCAAAATGGACAAATCAGCTTGAAAAACACTTGTAGCAGCAACAATCAGCATTTGACAGCTGCATATTGACGTACAGGCAAGCCACTAAGAAAACCAAAGTACTGACCAAGTATAGTGGCAACTATTGTAGAACGTTCTATGTCTAGGAAGGAAGCTTGCAACAAGTCGGAAACCTATGTTTTTAAAAGAAGCCAAACTCATTAAGAGGCAAAGTTAATGATGAGGAAGACTTAAAGAAGACAAACTTCAAAAGATGCAGATTTTGGCGAAGGGCAAGCTTGAGAGAGGTAGAGTTACACTCCTTCCTTGAGGCTACTTCTTGGTGTCCTTCTACAACCAAAAATATAGGCACAACTTCCAAACAAGGTCAATGGATGATAGAAGAGCCAATCCATCTTACAAAAATATCATTTGTGGACCTTGGCTTGTGAGTCTTGACCCCTTGGAAGCATCACCCTCCATAATTCCAGTGTGGGTAAAGCTCCCTAGATTACCCCTAGAGTTTTGAAATGAATTAGTTCTCTTAATTGGGAAACTCTCTAGGCTCATTTTTTATGCTTTTGCAAACAATAATAGACAAAAACAACCTCTCTACCCAAGATCATGTGTGGATTTAGATAAGTAAACTACCACCAGTTTCAATGTACTTGAGCAACCAATTGAGTATAAATTACTGTAATCTTTTGGGGGTTACTTCAAAAGTGTTTTCACCTAGCTAGGAGAGCACTAGGTCTCCTTATCCCTTAGTGAAGCTTGATGAACATATGGGTGCCTTGGTTTGAGTGGATGCATGACCATGGATAGAGTGCTAGCATAATGCACTTACCTAGAAGGTTGTTATCGTAATTGGCACAATGACTAACCCACTGGAGGCACACAATGGGAGAGTCAATTGCTTGATTAGGAGAGGTACCTACCTAGGAGGAGTGTTAGGCACTTGGAGGAGGGAACCTAACCCTATGAGCAAGGGACCGTATGACATACACCTTGGAGGTTAGACACTTAACTTGAGGACCCTTGGGTTGAGAAGCATACTTCATGGAGGTTGATTGTGGACCTAAACACATATGTTGAGGAAAAGCATTTAAGCATGGTAACTACCTTGGCACACATGTTGAGGAGCATTGCGCACATGATGACATGTGGTACACAACTAGCAAAGGAGCACCTTGCATGTTGATACTTAGATAGTGAACCACCATGGAAGATGGAGCATTGAGCTAAAAGCTTTTTAGATAGCACACCATCTTGGAGGAGGGTCATTGAGCCTATTACCGCTCAAACTAGTAGGGGACCTAAGGGGGATCCCTAAAGGGCAAATGCTAGGCCAAGGGCAACAAGTGGAGACTTAGCCCACTGTCACCCCAGCTAAGGCTCTCTTCTATTTACGGACTTTCACCGATGGGAGGAGACCCGTTATGTATAGAGTCGCCAATGAAGCATAAGTCAATGGATATGAGTGACCCAAATAAACCTTTTCCCAGAAGAGTTTGAAGGATGGAGCTTGCTTGCTTTCTAAACAAGGTACTGTGTATTCGAGGGAAGGGAAGAGAGGATTTGAGGGTTAGGTTTATGGGATAAGACTTGTGAAGGGTTTCCCCAATCCCTAAAATCCTTGTTAGAATTGATATACCGGATGGTTCTTGAAGAATGATATTTTAAAGGAGCGGGACCACACGAGGCCAAGCGGACCCGATCTAAGGTATGAAGAAAGTATGTAGCAACCAATGATATTCTTACCCTAGACAAGGTGGGGGAAAGGATTAAAGAAAGAATTTCACTTGAAGATGTTGGTATGAGGTACTAGCCTTGGGGATGGCAGGGCAAGCTTTAATCCTGGAGCTAGGGCTTCGCTTTTCTCCCAACTCCACTATTGGAATGGCTTCAAAATTAGAGGAGAGCTAGAGGAAAGGCCAACGCAGGAGACCCTAGGAGATCGAAAAAATTTTATGGCTAGCTTGTCGGGAAATTGATGCCCTAGGTACCTGAACCCGGCTAGACCTGGAAGGAGGTGAAAGAATATGATTTTTAATGACCACCCTTGGTAGATCAGTGCCTTAATCTTTGGGAGAATGGAGTCTATGATGAATATGAGTAGGATTTCTTGGTTTCCAGTCAAGGAGGCCTCAAGATCACTTCACTTGCCTTCTAGGTCAAGAAGAAGCAACCTTGCAGCTTTTATACTTCGATGTGCAAAAGGAATGGCTTATCAAGGTCAAATTCTTTGATAGAATTACCCCTAGGAGATTTTGCTCATATTACATGGCCCATACATTGAGAGATGCTATAATAGAGACAAATTCCACAATTTTAAGCAGTAAATGCATGTAGCAATTAGCCCTAGAACAGTGAAAATCCCAATCCAACGTATATGACAAAAGTAAACAAGAATAACATTAAAAAGCATGTACTTACATGTAATAGAGTATATCCAACCATTCACAATTGACAATAGAGAAGCTCCAAGAGAAGATAGACCAATATCCACACATCAAAACTCATCCATAAAGCTCCAATTCATCCTCTAGAAAAAGTGCGAAAATCTCAAGAGAGATAAGAGATCCAAACCAAAGTGATGATGAGCAAATGAGCTCATCTCACTTGTATTTATACACAACTTAAGAGTTCGAATTAGCCTCCTTGGCCTACATAAGCCCCAAAAATAAAATAATGTTCTAATAATACAACTTTTGGTGACAAGCCCACCAAACTAGCTCATAAATGAAAAAGTAAGCCTCTCAAGAGGTCAAATAATAATCTATGCATGTCGTAGGGCCCTGTAAGAGTCCTAATGAGGTCCGAGGGTGCCACAATGAAGAATAGGACCCTCAAAAGAAATGGATAGGGGGTTGGCCCCTTGTAATAACCTGTGGTGCTCCAAATGACATGTGGGGGCACACAAGTGTCCTCATGGGTCTCCAAATAAATCGAAAATGCCTGTAGATCGCCTGCAAGGGCTAGGATGATGGTGTGGATGATGCCATATCATCGTGCAAGCCCTGGATCATCTGCCAAGTGTATGGTGTAGATCTGTATGATGGATCAGGTGCATCCTCCTTGTCCAATAAGTGAACCACAAGCTATCTCTGAATGGTTGTGGGGATCCATGGAGTGCAATCTGCTGCTATGGAGGCCCATGGCTCTCAATGCTCACCCTACATGTGCCAATGTAGCCCTCTGGAGGATTAGGACCCCGTATAGGGAGACCAAACCCAAGATGGAAACCATCTGCAATCTTGCATAAGATCCAATGCGTCCCCTAGCCTTCTAATACAACAAGTCATTAGAGAAATCGATTAAATGAGTTTACCTAATCATGGACCACAAGTGGGGACTCCATAATGGCCTGCCCTTCCATAATGGGCTCTGGGATGTGCCAATGTCTCCTAAACTCCAAATGGGGTTAACCAATAATCCTATTAGGTGGTTTCTACTTCTAAAGGGGATAATATAGTCAAGGTACATCCTTCAAAAGGTGGTGCCATGTGACAGATAGGTGAATGAAGTAGGGGATGAAAAGGGGCAGCCCTAGGTCACATGATGGCATACAAGGATAGCTAATAAGAGGGAAGTCCACACTTGGGTTTATAACGTATAGGAAGGAGCAATCGTGGCACATGAGGTGCCCCAGCCTTGATTTTTCCACCCTTCTTTATATGTCTTTTTCCTTTTTATGATTTTCTTTTATTAACTGCTCAGGGCTCAAGGGGTTAGAGCATGATGTATAAGATATAGCAGTGAATTCCCCCTTTTAAGGTGGGGCGGTTCATCGCCCACCAGGGGTTGGGTCAATCATTGGTTCCTATATGATCAAGAAGGCTCATAGAACCTGTAGAAAGCAGGGTGATGGCCATGATGATGGGGTAGAGCTCATGTATTGGCTTTTGCCCACGTGCTAAATGTATTTTTCATGGCCATCTTTTGCATTTTGTGGCACATTTTCCTGTTGAATGTGGCCATGTATGTTTTTATCTTTCTTTTCAGCTGCATCAACCTCCAGGCTTCATTCCAGTCCATGACCCAAGGTGTGGGCGAGGAGAAGGGGCAAGCTAACCCTATGTGGACCCAAGTGGGGGAAATGATGAATGGGGTAATAATGAATGGAAAGAGGGTACTATAAGCAGATAAGGGAGTGGGACCACGCAAACAAAATCGGGGTTTCCCGTGAAATACCATCCTTGGAACCAAATGGTCAGTAAAAGAGATCCCATAGGACTAGGATCCAAGGTTAATTCCTAAAAGGGGTCTAGGGATACAAAAGCACAGACCTAGCCCATTCTTCGCCTAATCCCCCCATTAATCCATGCCCAAAAGTGTCCATGATAAGCAAACTACAATACTCAATTTGCAAATGACAAGGCATACCTTTAAATTCGAGAGGCCCACCTTCAAACATACGATCATGGCAGATGGACGAGGGACCATATGGTTGGCTCAGGTGGCGAGGAAAATGGCACAATGAGATAGTTGGTGGCTGCAAGGCACTGCTGGCTGTCAGCTGAGGACCAACTTGGAGAGAAAATTCTCCTAGGGATATTACCCACAAAATGGTGGGTAACAGAGCCCAAGGAGGATCATGCTTGGAGGGTGCACCGCCTTTGGGTTTGATAAAACCATAGTGTGACACTTGTCATCCTTGTATTGTAAAGTGGGGTTGCCTTGTTGACTTAAACCTAAAGTTATTGTGTGGTTGTGTGGAACTAATCCATAGAATAAAGGAAGGAGAGATTTTTTCTTATTACTCACCATTGACGTACTCTTTATTCTATCTTAAATATTTGTCTTGGAGAAGTCTTGTAGAGAAAAAGACCAATAGTTTGTGATATAAACCCTAGAAGAGACACGAAGAGGGATAATAGAGCTTGTGAAAATTCAAGCCCTAAGTGAATAATATCCTTATGATCTCAATCAAACAAGTAGATTGATGAATTTAATTCATGCTGAAATTAAATTTCAGACCATAGCATCAATCACACAATAGCTAGAAATAAAATAGCAAAAGCATAAAATTTAATTCGACACATAAACAAGAAATTACTCCTTCAAATCAGCTTTTCATTCTTTCAAAAAACTTACAAGTAAGCCTCCACAACCCAAAAAACAGCACCACACATTTACCAAAATCACTATGAACTGGAGCTTCTATAGGCTGCTTAAGAGGTACACCTGCTGAAAAAAACCGAAAACAACAATATTTAACAACATTGCTATACGAACTGTACAACTACCAAACAACCATGTTGTCCAGACTCCAACTCCATATGGATATACAAATTTGTATGGTTCTATTCGTACAATAGCACTAATTTCAGTACAAATCTAGAGAATTGTTTCGTAAAACTACACGGAATTATGCACTTGTTTTGGGTGATATTGCAGCCTCGTTCTTGTGTTAGGCATGAAAGCTATG
Organism: Pinus tabuliformis; assembly: GCA_031772625.1. Taxonomy (NCBI): domain Eukaryota; kingdom Viridiplantae; phylum Streptophyta; class Pinopsida; order Pinales; family Pinaceae; genus Pinus; species Pinus tabuliformis. The sequence continues at coordinate 32,427,252 of CM062807.1, read as the reverse complement.
GCGAGATCATAAAGTGCTAGAGGGGTAGCCATGCTCGATGATTGAAGGTGTCTTGAAATTGGTGTGATACCTTACTTGGAAGAAGACCTATCTATTTATTGTACTCTTGATGTTCCATGGAGGTCTTGGTGCTTGTATTGATGCATAGTTGAAGACATAGGATTTGAAGACTAAAACCCTAGGATGGACATAAAGACTTGGAGACTAGTGGTAGAGTTGTCTTCTAAGCTGTGATGCAAGTAAGCTAGGGTTTGTAACCCTAATAAAGACCAGAGCACTAATGCGGAGACCTTCAATGAGGTGTAATGCATTGCTTGGGGAGCTTCTGTGAGGCAAGCTTGGTGAAAGATCAATGGTGGACATGTTGGTGTTGATGTTAATTTGTTGTAGAACCTTTAGTGTGGCTAAATAGCCTGGTGGGATGCCTTGATAGGCCTTTGTATTGTTGGTTAGGGTTTGCTATTGATGGTGAATGCCCTGGCTAGGGTTTGGAGAAAATTGGAGAGTCCCAATTTGTGAGAAGCTTGAAGGACCATCTGTACCAACTTGTGATAAACTTGAAGGACCATCTTGTACCAACTTGTGATAAGTCATTGATATTTTACTTGTAACTTCTTTTTTATGTATATATGAAGCGTATTTTGCTGTCCCAGCTTTCTGTACTTGCAGATCTGATTTTCAGTGTATAATCTCATGGTGGATGAGTAATTTCTAGAGTTGTTTGGTATGCAGATTTATCATGAACAACTAGCTGATTTTGTTGAGTGATTTGACACACATATAGAAACTAAGTGAGCAGATTCATGACTGTAAAAAATCTGTTGTCATTAAGTAATTTTCATATCTGTTATATGTTGGGATTTCATGCCCTATGGGCTAGAAACTGTAACAACCCATCTAATTGACCCATTAATAAAAATGTTAAACCTTATAATATATGAATATATCTATATATATACATTAAACTTTATGATATATAGTTAGACTTTACAAATATAATTTAAAAGATATATATATCATTAAATAATTATAAACATATTTTGAAATGTTATAAGTATATATATAACATTAAATAATTATAACATATATTTGATAAAATGTTATAAGTAGAAATCATTTAATCTTCATAAAATATATTAAATAAAGGTTATAAGAAATATCATTTAAGATATACCATGTATTAAAGGAATGTTATGAATATATATAAATTAAAAGTTATGAACTTATGGAAACAGCGTGCCAACATTGATATCACATTTGTTAGAACGTATAAAAAATATCTGAACTCATAAAGACCCCCCCCTACCTACTGAAAATTTATTACTGGAAATATCGCGAGAGACTTCAATGCTGAGAGGCGGTGGCTGCAAGTGGGAGGGCGGCCACCGCCAGGCAAGGGGGGATATTTATAGCAGCAGCCTGACCCGGGAGCAAGGAGGGAAAAACCAGAGGAGGATTGAGGATTGATCAGCAAAAACCAGGAGAAGTAACCTTGCAGTGGCAGAGTCTTGAGTGATCTGAGTTCTGGGCACGGAGGGACAGAGAGCCTCTGTGGAGAGCTTCTCTGGATTGAGCAACCAGGTTGCTCTGTCTGGTAGGGTGGTATTGGCCATCCCGAAATTGGATCAAATCAGCCAGCAGTTCAGAATTGCCAGTTCAGCAGCAGCACCGGAGGTCAGCCAGCAGTACAGGTAGGTGCAGATTTCAGTTCTATGCATTACTGTTTTTGAATTTTATGGTTATTTCTATGGTTGCTGTAATAAGAAAGTAGGGTGCTACAGAAACAGTGTCCCCTTAAAGTACAATTGTTCAGAGTTTATTTCTTTGGGCTGCCTTGTGTATTTGGTTGAAAAGAAGTAAAATATATACTACTGTAATTTATATTTCAGATTCAGCACTAAAGCTGAAAGTTCACAGGAAATAGATCCAAGGAACCTCAAGTTTGAGGTGAAATCTCTGAATTTGCATTAAGCAGACACAAATGCCCCTTTCATTTGTAGTGTCTGCTCTCAAGCATTACATTTAGCAAAATCGTACTGGCAGAAGCAAAAACCAAAAGAGATGGTAACCTCTTCTTCAACAAAAGATCAACAGAATAAGCAAATGGATGCTCTTCTGGATTGTCAAGAAGTAAAAACTAAACCCTCAATAGTTTAAAACAAAAAGAAGCACTCAGAGATACTAGTAGTTTGAAAAGCTCAACATCCGAAGAGTCCCCAAAAGGCCCAATGCCTGAAAGGGGCTCAGCAGAAGGAAAAGAAAGCAAAGGCCCAGATTCAGCTATGGCACAACATAAAGTCTCAGAAATTGGAACAGAGCTTCTGGATATGTTGGAGACCTCTTGCCAACAATTAATAAACCAACTCCGCAGGCCCCTATGGAGGTTCACGATTCCTTCACAAAGAGGAGATGAAGAATAAAGAACTACTGGATGCTGACATCCCAAAAGAATTATGTTAAAATCAATTTCATTGCAAGAAAGATTGAGGCGTCTAAGAGTGTGTAAACTATCTATGAAAAAAATAAGGGCAACCACTGATGTAATCTCAGGATTTAAACCTAAAAGACGAATTGTTGATTCTTTGTGTCAAAACTCCTGAGAAAGACAAAAAGCAAAGTATTTTTTCTTTTGGAAAACAAATAAAGAGTTTTCAAATCTGTCAAAAATGAAAAAAAACCTAATCATGTCAAACTAATTCAAGCTTCGTTACATGTCATTTAATCCAAATGAAAAATTAGATATTGATTTTCCTTTAACATTAAAATTCCTGAAGCACAATGTGATGGAGATGCTTACCACAAATCGCCAATGCAGTCACACAATCAAGATGCCCTTCTAAAGTCGCAATTTTCAGTTCATGCATTTGTAGTTTATTCCAACTATTCCTTGAGCATCGACCACTGTGCTTTCGCTCAATTCTAAATCTCTCAATTTATTTACAAATTCATTGTTTTTCCCTGACTGGCCATCGACAGCCTCTTATTCTGCACAGGTTTTAATCTCTACAGTGGAGGATGACAAGGATTCCCCAAGAACCAAGCAACAAGAAACTTCATCAGGTGGATTTGCACATCTCTTCTGCAGATACAACATCTTCGTTTAAGTATCCCCAGAGATCAATTGCATCTGGTCGATTTCTGGGATCATATTCAAAGAATTTACAAAGAAGATGCTTGAAATGCTCATATTGACTTTCCAAAGAAACTTTCACTGTAGAAAGCAATGTTTCAGGCAAAAGCTTCTCTTCAAACCAGACAAAAATTTTAATCCTTTCTATAAGAATTCTATCCAAAAACCAGAGAATGAAAGATTGCTGAAAGGAGATTCTCCAATTAAGAACGTAAGTAGGCGGCATCCAAGGGACCACATATGTGATTTGAAACTAATGGGTGTGGTGGTTTATAGGATAGAATCTAAAGTACATTTTTTTTTCTTACTATCTGCTGAAATAAATCCTATCCCATTCTTGTATAAGAGGGAGAACAATTCAGGACTCAAGAACTGCCAAAGCATCATCACAGAATCCTGAATATTTTCTGTCTTACTGCCTTCAGACCCAGTAAGAATATTCCTAAAGAAATGTTTCAGCTTCTTTCTAGCCAGTAGAGCCCTGTTCAAGTCAATGAGTGGATGCCCAAACTCATCAAAATCAAAGCATTCTGGCCCTAGATTCCCGCAGACCAAGCCCTGGGAATGAATCCTGGCAATAACTTCGCATATTTCCATGGCTGTCTTAGAAAAAGATTTCATCGCTTCACTGAATTGGCACTGTCTTGACTTTGGCCCTAATTCAGAAATACTAGAGTTTTGAATTTCAATTGATAATTTTCTTATGTCAGTTTGAGCTCTTAATGTATTCCATAACTTCAAAACATTATTTTCGGATTTCTCGCAAACCAAATGCAAACGTCCTTCAGAACTCATCCAAAACCCAAACACCCGACAAATACTCCGATTCAGCATAGAAACTTTCATCAGCAATTGTAGTTCTTCCTTTTCCTTTGGACTCAAATTCTGTACAGCTTTTAAAATATTTTCAGCATATGGGTCTGACTTAGACTCATGGAGATATGGATATGGTGGGCTGGTGGTCACATCAGTAATGTCGAGAGGCATCAAACTCACCCGTTGTTTTGTATGAAAAAACCGAGAATTAAGCAGAATCCTCCCAGTAAGAAGCGAATCTTCCTCAGTTTCTAATTGAATTGAACCTTGTGGAATGACCCAATAAGCCCAGTCTGTACAAGGGGCGCTTAGGGCTAAATTATTAAAATTGGGAGGGGTGTATTCATTGAATATTGACTTGTGCTTGAGTTTCTGAACGAGCTCTGTCTCGGGAGAGTGATGAGGTCCACCTGTTTGTTCAGAAGATGGAATGAGGCGCAAAATTTGGATGTTCTTGGGGAGACCGGAGGCGCCCTGCAGAGGCAATTTCACCCACTGATTGCATTCGGGGCATCTGATCAGACAGTTGCGAGAAGCGGAATCGCTCCAATGGCGAGGTAGCTCGTTTACGCAACTGTGGCATGGTGAATGGCCACATGATAGTATCCTTGGGCAATGTTCTTCCTCTGCGCTGTATGGTTGAAGACAGATTGTACACTCCAGCAAATCCAAATGCATGTTGACAGACATATGTTAGTTCGATCGTAAACACAAAGTCAACGATAAAATCGGTATAACCCTGTAATCAGAACAGGTCTGGTTGATTGGTAAGCTTGGATGGAGAGTGAAGGAGAAGGGAGAGGCGTGACCAGCAGCGGGCCGAAACACTTCTCTGCGCATGGTGAGAGAGGTGAAAGCTTTTCAAAACATGGAAAAACATGATAGCATAGTAAATTAGAGGACAGTAGCATTTTGTTTAGAGCACGTTAATTTGAGAAACAATTTAAGGTGTCAAAGGTTGAAATTTTTCACAAATTTTAGAATTATTGCGTTGTAATTGTGATGTTACGAGGGTTGTTTTTTAATAGTGCGTGTTAAGTGAGATATCTTAATTATATTTATGTATTATCATTTTAATAAAATAATCATAAATAAATAAATGAGTTATTTTTTGTGCGATTTTTAGAAGTTTTTTTGGTGGGTTTTTCTGGTCTAATATCTCTAAAATCTGGCAGGAATTTATTGAAATCACAAGTTTGATGGATAACTTCTGCCCAATCCAAGGGCCCTAGGGTTTTTCAGGGTGTTGAATCCATATATAGAGTCAAAAAAACAAATTTAAATAACACAAATCAAGATTTCACCTCAAATTTTTCTACCGATTCGGGGAAGAAATTGCACTATAGACAACTCCATAACTAAATATAATTTATATATTATTGGTGATATTGTATATTATTTTTAAATAATATTATATTATTGTAATTATATAAATTGAATTGTTGTTAAATGTTAACAAGTGTTATATGCTCCTTAGTTTAAATATAGTTAAGTTGGAGTAAAAATATTGAATTCAAGTTAGTGAAAAGGTTTAGAATTGGATCAATTTAGGTTCTACTGATTGGTAAGTCTACTCTATGAAATTAAAGAACAAGACCCTGTCTACTTTGTGCCTCCGCAAACATAACCTTAAAAAACTATAATCTCTTAACCCTGGCAAGAAGATAACCTTAAAAAACTATAATCTCTTAACCCTGGCAAGAAGATTTTGTTTTGGTGAGTGAGAAATTTTTGCATACTTGTTAAATGGAAACATAGCAAGCTGATGTCAATTCGGGATCAAGGTTCCAACTTTCCATTATTACATTTATGATACCACCAACTCTCGGTGGACTATAAAAGCTTTCTGGGTTTTCCATATTGTAATGTATCATTACTAAAGAAACAGAGACAACATTAGAGGACAAAAGAATATTATTTATAAATTAGTCTACTCCAAAGCAATTGCATTATATAAAAGTTGCATTATCCAACTCAAATATGTAGTTAATGTTGCATTGAATATAATTATACTTTCAGAGGACAAAAGAATATTATTTATAAATTAATCTACTCCAAAGTAATTGCATTATATAAAAGTTGCATTATCCAACTCAAATATGTAATTAATGTTGCATTGAATATAATTATATTTTCATTTACATTTGATGTATAATGTTGCATTGAACATAATTATACTTTCATTTACATTTGAAGCATATTACTTGGCTCACCTGAAAATATAAATTCAACCCAAATTGGAATGGTATATTTTCACATTTTTTTAAAACACTGTGGTTAATCATATTAATAAATTAATAATGAAACTACATAAAAATATTAAAGAATTAAACATTATAACTATAATAATAAAATAACAATGGAACTAAATAAAATAGCATTAAAGATTGATATAGCCAAAATTAACTTCACATAGCACATGGATAAAACAATTTTTTTAATAAACGGCGGGTTATCCCAACCATAAATTTACATATTGTGAAAAAATATTATGATAAAGCTATCCAAGATTTCCTATGCTTTGGCTTTTAATTTATAATTTGTGTTAATTTGTATCACAAGAATAGTAATAAACATCTTCATTCCCTACATCGCAAGTACACCAAGTTCACTAAAAGCGAGTATGAAAAAGACCTTTACGCTTCGAAGTTCACCAAGCTGATGACCTGAGGGTCTAAGAAACCAAAAACATTTAATGCCTCTGCCAGATAATAGAGATATTCATAGGTTAAATGTTGAAGCTCGGTGCATATAGGATGTATATCTCTGCATCATTAAATGTTGCCTCATTATTAATACACTGTACAACCTGTAACCTCAGAACTGCTATGATGGCTATGGTACACAAATAAATCATTGTAAAATAAGAGAATAGCCAATAAAAATGAAGAAAACTATATATATATATATATATATATATATATATATATATATATATATATATATATATATATATATATATATATATATATATATATATATATATATATATATATATATATATATATATATTCTTATATTGATTTTTAGTCAAATAGCAAAGTAATTTACAATCAACACGAAAACGAACGCGTAATACATGCCTGTGGCAGGATAATAAGTATTAATCTATACTATTTCTTAACTCTCTTTGTTCTTCTAGTGGGTTTTCGAGGGCAAAATTGTCTTTCCATATGTTTATGTGTGCTTCATCGCTAGGACGTTTGAAGTGTTCTATAATTAGGGGGGCAACTTCTTTGCAGAGTCTCCAGATCTTGGAGCTTGAGCTGGACCAATCGATTGTATCATCGCTCAACAATCGATTTTTACATCAATTTCAAAAAAGTCGTTTTCCACCATTCTTTGGAGTCAGAGATAAGTCGCCAAATAATCTTCGCTTTGAGAGCAAGATTCATGAAATATGAGTGGATGCTTCTATTATGGTAGTTGGGGAAACCTTAGATATGGTTGCGTCGTGTTACAAGGTTTCTGGCAGTTAATCCAATGATTAGAGGAGTTGTTTATGTTTTTACTAGGTCTCATCAGCTAACATCCCAAGCTCTTACGCTCATGTTTGTTGCCTTCTTGTTTTGACGAACAGGGTCACATGTCGTCTTCTTCTCCTTGTTGTTTGGTTTTTTGCTTTTATGTATGGAATCGGAAGAGCTCGTGGATTATGAGCCTGAGGCTTCACCCTAGTCTCGAATATTCGTTGATTTTCTAGGTCTTTTTAGAACTTCCTTTGCTATTATGGGATCCTTACTAATTGAAATAGATGGCTCCAGTCCTCATTTTTCAACTATAGAAATGGCTCATGATAAGATGACTATTACAAAGGAGATAAATGCCTCAACTTCTAGACAAGTTCCTTGCTTCAAGGAGCCCACCCAACATCTTTCTGTGGGTTTGAGCCTGGGCTCTTTGGGCCCGGTATGGGGTCTAGGTCTGTCCAGACTGGTCTCCCTCTCAGATTTTCTATTGAATAATACTCATCCATTTGTCCCAGGATCTCAGGAAGCATTGGACTTTGGGGTCGGTTTTGGCACCTCAAGGGGTTTTCTACCAAGAGATTTTATTCATTCATATGTTTCATTTTCAAACTTCAATCCATTCCATTTCACAAACCCTAATAGTCCTGGTTTCAATAATCAGCAGTGCTCTTTGGTACCAGTCACTAGTGTTGGGTCGACTCACTCGAGGGGTTTCCCTTTGAAACCCGGTTCGCAAATTTGTTTAACCAAGAACTCAAATTATATCAGGTATGGTTTCAAAAAGCCCCACTGTATCCATAAGATTAATAATCCCAAAGTCGCTTTGGTGTTGGGTGGTGATATTAAGATGGAGAGGGTTCAAGGGGTGTTGGTTGGGTTTGTTAGAGTCGGTCTAGTAGCCCTCCACCAGAGATCAAAGCTCTTTGCATTTCATAATTAGGTGTCCCATCAGTGTGATCATGTTGCATTTCGTTAGGCATGCCATAACCCTGGTGGAGGGAGTTTGCGTTTTTTATTCCCCTCCTGTTTGGCACTACTGGTTCAGGTTTGTTTAAGTAAATAAAATCTTCAAAGGGTCATTCATCTTGTTTTAAATTTCAAGGTCTTAGGTCTAGGTTTGAGTCAATTTTTGTCTTGAGAGGTCATAAAGGACCAGCGGGCCAGAGGGATGTCCTTCATAAAACATCATTTCAATAATTCTCATTATTGTACAGCTAAATTTTCACCTTGTTTTCAAAACTCTGTTTTTGAAATACAAAGGTCATTATCTCGTTTTTGTAAAAAATTGTCAAAATTTCAAATTCTCCAAATGTTGAAGTGCAGCCATGGTCTCCTTTGCCAAAGCATCTCAGAAGCCATCCCTGCAAAAATTTTTAGAAGAAATCATCATTTCAACCAAATTTTTTTTTTTTCAAAGAAAGGAAACCAGAAGTCAGAGCCAATTAATTCAAAAAGTGTCAACACTCAAACATTATAAAGTGGGTTTTGGGCAAATAAAAATCAAAAGGGAGCCTATAAAAGCACATCACTCTTCATTAGCAACTCATTTGCCTCTCACAAGCCAAGTGAATCCTTGCAAAGGCGATTTCAAGAGTCATTGAGCAAATTGGGCAGTTTCAGGGGCGCGCTACGCATCAGGGTGGGCGCGCTACGCATCAGCGCGATTTTCTCAGTGTAATTTTGTTCAGGCGCTACGCGTCAGAGGGGCGCTACGCGTTGGGCAAGGCGCGCTACGCGTTGGGTTTTTCGCCCAATAAACTGCCAGCAAGCTACCAAATCCTCTTTTCTCTCAAGCAAATTTCAGGTAGGCCTCTCCTCCATGGCTAGTTTTGGTTTTGCAAGATAAATGAGAAATTAATATGTTAAAATGCCATGAAAATGAGAAGTTAAAACCCTATATTGCTGTGGAAGATTTAAAGACTTAGTGGTGCTAGGGTTTCAAAATATTTTGCTGTCCAAGGTTGCCCATTTTTTATCCCTCTTTTCCCTCATCTTCACCAACATTCTCCTTCAAATTTTCCCATAAAATTTTATAATCTTCCTCTCTAAAATTCCTAAAACCTACTAAATTCCCAAACCCTGCTTCACCTTAAAATCCCACAATTTTATGATTTCCCATGTTGCCTTCCCTAAATTCCTTATTTATGTTTATTGTCCCTAATTCCCTCATGTTCCCCTATCCCTAACAATCCCCTTGTATTTATGTCCCCTTGGTGACAGCATTTGAAAAAGTCAAACAACAGTTAATTGGGTGCAAAGTCAGCAATACATTTCAGCCATCTTGCCTTCAAAACCATGTCAGAAACCGAATCAGATTATGAGCAGAGTTATGACAGTGATTCAACACCGGAGGTAGAAGTGCCAAGGAGGCATCACAAGGGTGGTAAAGGTGGTCGGCATGTCAGGGAGGAGCCCACTTCTTTGGCTCATTTGCAATCTTGTCCACTTGCAATTACATGTTTTCAGTATCAATCATGCTTTGGATATTGTGAGCGGATCTCACAAATTCAACATCACAGAGAACTAGTCCGCTTGTTTGTCCTACATTTGCACAATGGTCATGTGAACCTTGCAGGAGTGGATTTCACCCTATCACCCGAAATTGTTGCTCAAGCCACCGGGATACCAAATGTTGGGGAGGAGTGGAACAAGCACCAACAGCTAGACAGATTTCATTATCAACCATATATCAAACCCGGGTGTATGAGACACCTAACTGTTGTTTTTCCCTTCAGATTCCTAAGGGATGAGTATGCACCCTTGATGAGGCTCATTATGCGCTATTTCACTTGTGAAGGCAGATTTTCACGTTTATATTCGTACCATATCCGTTTGTTGATGCATTTCACCCGGGTACGAATGATGAACATTCCATTTTTCATGTGCCGAAATATAGAGAGGATGGTGCCCTTAGTGCAAAGGAAGAACCCCGCACAGCAACACAAAAGTATATATCATTATGCACTGATCGAGATCATAGTGATGCATCAGTTGGCACAGCAGGGTATTGCTTGGGAGGATTTCATCTCTCGCGACTTCTTCATGGTGCCACAGCCACCTCCTGAGATTGTCCATGATGAGGGAGGGCCTTCACATCAGTTTCACATTCCAGAGCCCGAGCATGTCAGCACTCCAGCATGTGTTACATATCAGAGAGGCCACAGGGCCTTATTTGCATCTGCACGGCGAGTATTATCTCCACACCAGGTGGAAGGGGTCTCGCCTTCTTCATCAGCACAGCGAGTGTTATCTCCACATCAGGTGGAAGGGGCCTCGCTTTTGACAATAGCATAGGTACAGGAGAGAGGTAAGCAGCCCATGATTGATGAGGGACCATCAGGTGATCCGGACATAGACATTATTGACCTTGACATCAGTTCTCCTAGCTCGGAGCTAAAGGAGATCATTCAGCAACAAAAGGCTGAAAATCACTTGTTGCAGCAGAAGTTGGAAATGGCAAATTGGACAATCAACTACTTAGAGCAGCGCAACAAACAGTTAGAGGATGAACACACTCTTGATGAGTTGCGGAGGATCCGAGAAGACCAGAACTTGGCTCGCAAGAGACCCGGTGATTTGACACCTATTGAGGAAGGGTCTATGCTCATTCGGGTGAACACTCATTTAGAGAAGTTGCTAGCCAAGGCAAACAGGGACAAAGATATGCTCCGCCACATGAAGAATCATTATTGGGCCTGCATGCATGTGTGCAAAGCGAAAATGAAGGTACTCAAAGGACGATTGGCCAAGGCACTAAAATGGAGGAAAAGGCCCGATCCACTTCAGATTTTGGCTGAAGCCTCCTTGAAGGAGCATGGTGCTCAATGATACACCCCCAGCTCAAAATTCAGAAAATTTGGAGCAATTTTGGTCAATTTTGCATTTTTTTTGCTAAAAACAGGTTTTTGTCCTCAACGCGTAGCGCGCCGCGTGCTACCCTGAAGATGGGGAGGTCCATTTCACAAAAACTCTGCATTTTTGGATTTTTCATGACAAATTACACTTGCTCAGCCACTGCCAAGACATTTCATTGAGGTTTGGGCCCCCAAAAGGTCAAAAAACAAGCAAAAAATGACCTTCTGCCACTTTTTGGACACACAGGAAGCAGTCTTGGGAGATTGCATTTTTGGAGGGGCAAATGGGCACCAAATTGAGAAATTCCACTTGGGCTGGAGAGTAGACATCCAGACCTTTCCAACAAGCCCACTTGAGCCTCATTTGGATGCCGAGAAGTGCCCCAAAAGTGGGCTCAAAGGCGCGCTACGTGTTGAGAAATGGCGCGCTATGCATCAGGGAAATTTGCCAGTTTTTCATCTACAGCTCAGGACAACGCAGCTTTTGACTAGTTTTGACTTTTCATGGGATTTTTCACCCTCTTTGATGTAACTAATGTATTTTCATGATGACATGACACTTTTTTACCTATTCTAGAAGATTCATTCATAAAATAGCAAAAAATTAATGAATGAATTGGTTTCCTAACTTATAGAGGCAAGTTGTTTTGATTGCCTAGATTGTAGTGCTCAGTTTAGAATTGGTTGAAACAGCTCCTAGGATGATGAGCTCGACCCCTAGAGGCAAGGAAATGTGTTAGCTTGCCTATATTATGTACTTTCTTAGTCATTTTCATGGTTGGACTCTGGAGGGATAAGCTTAGACTGTATTACACTTTGTATCTCTGCAATTTTGGCAAAGGAAAGACCAGGGTTTTGCAGCACTATTTGGGATTCCTGTGGTGATTTGTGTTGATGGTGTGTTTCTCTCATGTACTTGTAAGTTTGTTATGTGTATCATTTTCCTACTCTTCTCTTCTGCAAATTAAGTAAATGAAGTGTTAAGGTAGAATTCATGGTTTCTATGCTCTGCCTTTAAGTTTGCTTAATATCTATGTTTTCATCTGTTTAAGGAGAACTCCTGATGGTTTCTTGCTCTCCTTAGCTCCTCACCAGTCATACCTATCCATTCACTTCCTTCAAAGGCATCAAGACAATCTCCTACCTTGCCCCAAAAAGACCTCTGCAAAAACTGTGTCTCATCCCCGCACCCAAAATTGCTGTGCTCAGGTTTCCAACAAAACCCTAAAACTTTGAAATCAAACTTTCCCTATCAGTTTACTAGCCTAAAATCAGTGTTCTTTATTGGTCATCTCAGCCCTTTGAAAACCTTTTGCCGAGATAGACTCGGAGAGAGCCCTCTCCTGTTCTCGTAGGGCTAGCTACGAGGCTAAGTGGTTTGATGTTGCCTTGGATTCTGCCTTCCTCAGCCTGAGGCAAATTCGAGTGCTAACAGGGTTCAAGGGTGATATTTCTCGATACAAACCCTTAGAGAGTGGGTGGTCTGTGACGTTTCTCTTTTGGTCCATGCTCAGCTAGGGGTTGAGATTCTGGCAGGGATGGATTCATCTCAAATTTTTTGACAGGAGGGATGCTAAATTAATCGAGCATAAGGTTTGGCATATAGACTCTTCCCCTATTATTTTCAAGTTTTGATTGTCGCTTTTCGATGCTTGCAGAGAACGGTCATACTTAGTTCCTCTTTAGGTTCGACTCCCTGGCTTACCATTAGCCTTTTAGGCAGAGGAAAATTTCTAGGACATTGGGAACACAATTGGAACTTATCTTGATCATCATTTGTCTCATCTCACTTTAGGGATACTGGTGATGGGTAGAATTCTAGTAAAGGTGGACCTCGAGAATAACCTTCCTATAGAGATTTACCTGGGCGGAGAGGAGGGGTTCATCCAGGACCTTGATTTATCAGGGTTTTCCTTTCTTTTGTTGAATGTTATGTATCAATATCAAAATAACATAGAAACATAAGAGAAGATAGTTCAATGACTAGATAATAAGCCACTTCGAGGAGGCAACCTCTCTTTACATCACATAAATGAACAATTCTTAGATGTTTAAATGACAAAACCTCCTTGGTATATATAGGAGTTTAAAGGGTCAAGATATAATTAGGACCTACATAACAATAATAATGTAAGAGAACAATAATAATAATAGTGGACTTCTATGGGGCACAACAAGAACAATATGGGGGCTAAACCAATATTATAGGGACCTAACATGTTCCTCTCCTTCGGAAAGTGCTATCCTCATCTTGAGTAGTTATGGATGCCTCTACTCATCCTCCCATGTGGAACCTTCAACAGGTATGTTCTTCCACTTAATGATATATTCTGAATTTGATTAATTTTGTAGTTGTCATATTCTTGTTTCTATGATTGCTTTAGGCTTCAATGTGATTTTTCTTTCCTCGTCAAGTTTTGGAAATATAGTTTGAATTAGGACCATGTCACCAATAACCTTCTTTTAGCATGAAACATGGAAAATTTGGTGTAATCGCAAAGATGCAGGTAACTCCAATTTGTATGCCATAGTATTAATCTTTTGCAACAACTTGTAAGACCCATAGTACTTGGATGATAATTTGTTGAAAACACGTAGCAAGAAAGGCTCAATTTGACTTTAGCCTTAGTCAAATTGAGTAAATAGAATTTCCACATCAATAGGACAACTTGGAGGCAGTTAATTGGTGTGACATGGATCTTGTCACTCAGTTAGCTCAGTAAATTCGAGTTAGAGGGCTTGGAGTTTAGTTATGCATGTGTGATTGTGACATTTTAGTAATCCAATTCAGTTATTTTCAGTTGTATTCAGTTAATTTACCTCTAACTATTGATATAGTTAGTTGAAGGTCATTTGTGCAGTGGTACAACAGTCTAACTCAGATATTTTTCAGTTAATTAATCAATCAACCCAAAATAGCTAGTGCATGCAAGGAATTCAAGTTTCCCAGCTGAACTGGAGATGACAAGGCAGTGTAACAACAGTTGTAAACTAGTTTGAGTGTATAGGTGTTGCATGAGGTTAGGTGATCCACCATTGGGAATTGCACAATCAATTTGGAAGAAATTCCTATCTTTTAGTGGCTAATTTCCTCAGGATTTGCACAAGGAAATAAGAGGCTTGGTGAGCAAATAATTGGCTAAGTGTTGGATAGAGTTTCTCATTGAGCTGAGAGAATAATTATTCTTTGGCAAGTTGAGCTCAGAATTGGAGCTAGAAATTGTAATAGTTTCTCTATTCAACTGATTAATGCAAAGAGGCTTGAGGGGATTTTCCTAGTTGGGTTCCCCTAGAAATCATTGTGTACTTGTGGTTTTTCTTGTTGCATGTTTATGCATGTTGTTCTAAATTGTGATTTCCATATTGCGGATAAGTAGAGTAGAATTGTGTCTCTTGTTTTTGTTTGAATTCCCGAGAAGTTGCAATTTCTATCAAATATCTACATGGTATCAAAGCTCTAAAATCATATTAGAACCATCATTTTGAACTTGTCTCTCAAGATTTTAGATTTGGAAGCTTCAGTGCAACAATTTTTCTTCAAGATCGGGAGAATGTCTTCAATGGATTGAGATTGGAGTATGCCCTTGAGGGTAGCTAGAATTTCATAGCCAGGAAGGATCGAATGGAAGCAGTGCTTGATGACAATGGTGTGTAAGAATATGTTCAAACTGACATTGCAAAACCCCAACATTCTGATGCACAACAATTAGCCCAATGGCAAAAGGATGTTGCAAAGGTTAGGATAATTCTTCTAGAAGGTGTGAGAGACCATGTGGTCTCAAATATCCATGGGAAAGAGACACCATTTTCTATGTGGAATACATTGACTGAGCTATTCAAAAATAGCAGTGACCATAGAAAATTGGCCCTAAAATACAAACTTCAAAACATTAGGATGTAGAAAAATGACACTAGTTCGCAGTATCTCTCCAAGTTTACACAAGTTTGAGATGGCCTTGGAGGGGTCAGGGTGAATGTTGCAAAAGATGACGTGGTGAGCCTAGCTCCTCTAGGCCTTCCAAAATCTTGGCACAACTACCAAGACTCTGTGAATGGAAGGGAAAACTTACCGACTTGGGAAAGGTTGTGGTCTGATTTGGTCCAAGAAGAGTTCAGGAGAAATAACAGAGATGGGATATCATCCAAAGCTGAGGATGAAGAGAATTTTCCACTAGTTGGAAAGGGGAAGAAGGGC
Organism: Pinus tabuliformis; assembly: GCA_031772625.1. NCBI lineage: Eukaryota > Viridiplantae > Streptophyta > Pinopsida > Pinales > Pinaceae > Pinus > Pinus tabuliformis. The sequence continues at coordinate 32,411,787 of CM062807.1, read as the reverse complement.
AAAGGGAAGAAGACCCGGAGAAAACTTGAATCCAACCAAAATAATGGCAAGAAGAATGACTTGAGCAAGATAAAATGCTTCCACTGCCACAAATTCGGGCACTTATGCAACAAAATGTTTGCACAAACATTTTAACAAGAAGCCTTGAGGAGGAGGAGTCAGTGAAGCATTGCCTTCACATTTCGAATTAGACTTCACCCTAATAGCATGCATGGTTAGCACTATTATGGGGAGTGTGTGGTACTTTGATTTCAATGCCTCGTTCCATATGACAAGGTGCAAGGATTTTTTCAGTAGCTTGGAGGAGAAGGATCTCCAGATGCATATCGAAATGGGGGATGATGGGAGGTACAATGCTACAAGAATTGGTATTGTCACCTTTGAGAGGGAGAAAGCCTCTCCTCTTCGCCTCAAAGATGTTATGTTTGTACTTGGGTTGAAGAAGAACCTGATCTCTGTAACAATATTGGAGGATCGTGGCTATGATGTTATTTTCAGTAAAGGGAAAGCCTTTATGAGACACATAGCTACTGGGAAAGTGAAGCAGATCGGGGTTTGAGTGAAGAACCTATACAAAATTGAGGTGGGAGATTGCACTGCATTGAGCAGTAAGGCTAAAAAAGTGTAGAGTCGAGATGTTGGAGAACTCTAGCACATGAGATTGGGTCATCTACACCATGGTGCCTTAAAAATCATGCAACAAATTACCACCGGTCTCCCTAAAGGCTCCCTTGACCAGTAAGATGTCTGCAAGGGTTTCACATTGGGGAAATATGTCAAATCCACTTTCAATGGCTGAGATAGCAAAACAGATGCAATCTTGGAGTGAGTCCACTCTAATGTTTCTGGACCCTTTTCTACAACCTCCACAACAAACATAAGTACTATTTTATTTTTATTGATGATTTCTCTAGAAAATGTTAGATCTTCTTCATGTGGAAGAAGGATGAAGTTTTCTCAAAATTTGTTGAATTCAAGGCATTGGTTGAGAAGGAGACTGGGAAGAAGGTGAAGGCTCTCAGGAGTGAAAATGGAGGTGAATTTGTTTCGCATGCCTTCAAGGATTTTTGTGTGAAAGAAGGTATTCGAAGGGAACTAATAGCACCCCATAACCAACAGTAGAATGGGGTAGCTGAGAGGAAGAAAGAGAGCATAGTGGGAGCACAAGGGCCATGTTGCATGATCAAGAACTGCCATTACATCTACGGGCAGAAGCATGCAACATCGTAGTCTACTTGCAAAGCCAGAGTCCTCATAAAATACTTGGTATGATCACACTGGAGGAAGCTTTCTCTGGGAGAAAGCCTGACGTGTCTCGTTTCAAAATTTTTGGAGCTTTAGTTTAATTTTATGTCTCCAAGGTTTCATGAAAGAAAATTGAGCCTACATCAGAGTTGGGAGTTTTTGTAGGATACACCAAAACTCCACACAATTACCAGGTGTATTTTCCTTCACTGAGGATGACAATTGTGAGGAGAGATGTCAAGTTCAATGAGGAGAAGGTTATGAGATGGTCTTTGGAACGAGAGCTAAGTATCCCAGTAGAGAATGAGCTTCTAGATCCAAAGGAGGAGCCTCAAGATGAGCTTCAGGAGGTTGTAGAGCAGCCACATGCACAGGAGCAAACATGAGGCATGGTGGAGGCACCCACTCAACCAATATCTTCCATAGAGGGGAGAAAGAGAACCAAAGAAGCTGATAGATTGTTGCAGGATGCTAGGGAGAATGCGGGAGCCCCTGTATCACAGTGTAGGTAGAGGAGGTCACCTTATATGTACACTGGTTACATGGCTCTCATGGCAGAGCTCATTGAGATAGAGCCTTCTTCATTTGAGGAAGTAGTTTCTCAACTTATTTGGGTTGATTCCATGGTGGAGGAATATGAATCCATCAAGAAGAACAGTGTATGAGAGGTGGTGTCGAGACCATAAGGGAAATCAGTGGTTGGTTCTAGATGGATCTACAAAGTGAAGCATGCAGCTGATGGGAACATCGAGAAGTACCAGGCCAAATTTGTGGCCAAAGGATTCTCTCAGGTAGAGGGAGTGGACTATGAGGAAACTTTTGCATCAATTGCAAGATGTTCCTCAATCAGATCCATTCTAACATTGGTTGTGTAGGTGAGGTGGAAAATCCACCAATGGATGTGAAAACCACCTTTCTCAATGGTGTTGTTAAGGAGGAAATTTACATAGAGCAACCAAAAGGATTTGACAAATATGATCAAGAGTCATGTGTGTGCAAACTCAAGAGAGTATTGTATGGTCTCAAACAGGCACCTCAGGCATGGTACACTTAGATCGACAGTTATCTCAGTGGATTGGGATTCACCAAAAGTGAAGCAGATGCAAACCTCTATCACATTGTGGTAGATGGTAAGTTGATTATTCTTGTTTTGTATGTTGATGATTTAATATTGACAAGTGATGAACAATTGATCCACTCTTGCAAAGAGGATCTTGCAAGAGAATTTGAGATGAAAGGCATGGGCCTCATGCATTACTTCCTCAGGTTGGAAGTATGGCAAGGTGATGGTGAATTGTCTGTGTCTGAAGGGAAGTATGTCTCTGAAATACTTCAGAGATTTCACATGGAGAATTGTAAGCCCATGGACACACCTCTAGCTACAAACTAGAGGAAGAAGAATGTTGCTTCAGGTGAAGAGGTTGATGCTACAATTTACAGGCAGCTTATGGGGTCTTTGATGTATCTTGTGAACACAAGACTCGGCATGTGCTATGCAACAAACCAACTAAGTCAAGATATGGTGAGGCCTACCAAGTTGTATTGGAATGTAGCAAACCATGTGTTATGGTACCTCAGAGGTACTACCAACTATGGATTTTGGTACATGAGGACACACAGGGTGAAGCTCTAAGGCTTCACTGATGCAGATTGGGTAGGGAGTCCATCAGATAGGAAAAGTACTTCAGGTGTTATCTTTAGTGTTGGGTCAGCAGCTATTTCCTGGTACAACAAGAAACAAAGGTCTTTGGCTTTTAGGTCAGCAAAAGTTGAATACATGGCTGCAAGTCAAGCAGTATATGAGGCCATATGGATGAGGAAAATACTTGTGGGACTTTTTAGTCAGGGGACGGATCCGACAGTGATATAGTGTGATAATCATAGTTGCATTAAGCTCTTTGAGAATCCACTATTTCATGACAGGTCCAAGCACATTGATATTCGGTATCATCATTTGTGAGATTGTGTGCAAAGGATAATTATGTTAATATGGTACATTCCAACTGAGGAGCAAGATGTTGACATCTTAACAAAGGCATTGTCAAGAGGTAAATTTGAATTCCATAGGTGCAGGATAGGGGTGGTGAAAAATCTCTTCTTACTAAGAGGGAGTGTTGAAAAAATGTAGCAATAAAGGCTCAATATGACTTTAGCCTTAGTAAAATTAAGTAAATCGAATTTCCACATCAATAGGACAACTTAGAGGCATTTAACTAGTGTGACATGGATCTTGTCACTCAATTAACTCAGTAAATTCGATTTAGAGGGCTTGGACTTCAGTTATGCATGTGTGATTGGTAAATTTTAGTAATCCAGTTCAGTTATTTTCAGTTGTATTCAATTAACTGGCCTCTAACTATTGATAGAGTCATTTGAAGGTCAGTTGTGTAGTGAGACAATAGTCTAACTTAGAGATCTGTCAGTTAACTGATCAATCAATCCAAAATAGCTAGTGCGTGCAAGAAATTTGAGCTCCCCAAGTGATGTGTAGATGACAAGGTAGTGCAACAACAATTGTAAACTAGTTTGAGTGTACAGGGGTTGCATGAGGTCAGGTGATATATCCTTGGGAATTGCGCAATTAATTTGGAAAAAAATCTTATCTTTTAGGGGCTAATTTCCTCAGGATTTTCACGAGGAAATATGAGGCTTGGTGAGAAAATAATTGGCTAAGTGTTGGCCGGAGTTTCTCATTAAGCAGAGAGAACAAGCATTCTTTTGAAGGTTGAGCTCAGAGTTGGAGCTAGCAATTGTAATAATTTCTCTATTCAATCGATTAATGCAAAGAGGCTTTAGGGTTTTTTCCCAGTTGGGATCCCCTAGAAATCACTATTTACTTGCGGTTTTGCTTGTTGCATGTATATGCATGTTGTTTTAAATTGTGATTTCAATTATGCAGATCAGTAGAGTAGAATTGTATCTATTGTTTTTTTGTTTTTGCTTTTGTTTTGGTTTTTGTTTTTGTTTTTTTTTGTTTTTGTTTTTTTTTGTTTTTTTTTTTCTTCAGTTTGAAATCTTGAGCAGTTGGAATTTCTATCAAATTTGAGCATAATTTATTATCCTTCTTAACTTGTTTGAGGGACATTTTTTAGTATAGTTGTAGCTCTAAATATACCATATCGCCCACATAAAAAATTATTTCATTGCAATGATGATGTGTATGTTGCTTCATTCAATTCTGCACTAGAGTCAGATTAACCTTTGAGGGTTGGAGAACTTGTTGTTGATGCTCAATGTGATCTTCCATTGCTTGAACCTTATAATTTTCTCTTAAAGATGATGCGATGGACAATGGATGATATCCAGAAAGCGTCATAAATGAGGTCATTTTAATTGTGGTATGGAAAGAAGTGTTATACCACCATTCGACCAGAGGTAACCACTTGACCCATTGTGTTTGTTTATCATATACAAAGCAATGAATATATCCTTCCAAATATTTGTTCGCTATCTTAGTTTTCTCCTCAGATTAAGGATAATAAGATGAGCTATGAGATAATTGAGTATCAAGACAAGAAAATAATTATGTCTAGAAATTTCCAGTGAAAATGGAATCTCTATCACTTACAATAATCTTTAGGTTTCCATGTAGCTTTTGAATTGTTTTCACAAATGAATTAGCAACCATATTGGCTTTGAAAGGATGAGATAGTGCACAAAAGTGTGCATACTTGGTAAGTCTATCAACTACCATCATAATGAAACTCTTTCCTTCAGACTTTGGTAGACCTATGGTAAATTCCATTGAGACCTCCTCCCAACGCTAACTTGGAATGGCTAATGGTTGTAAAAGACCCAGGGTCTTAATTGTGGCAATTTTATTTTGTTGGCAAACAAAGCATTATACCACAAACTTTTGAATATCCAATTTAAGGCCATCCCAGCAAAATTCCTTCTTGACCATGTGATAAGTTTTTAAAAATCTCGAGTGCCCTCTTATAGGAGAGGTGTGCAATTCCAAAAGAACCTTTTGTTTGAGTTAGGAGTTCTTACATAGATATAAGCAATCTTCATATCACAGTGAATCATTTTTCCAGATAAATGTATCAGATGCACTTGGATCTTGTTGCAACTTTTGAATGAGTGTCCACACATATTTTTCATTCTTCCATTCCTCCCTTACTTTAGTTATCAAAATAAAGTTATATAATAGAAATGGCACATAGCAATGCCTTCACATCCTCATCCCTTCTTGAGAGTGCATGTGCAACAACATTTTTTTTTTTTTTTTTTTGTAGATGATTCAAAGTCATAACCCAACATCTTTGTGAACCATTTTTGCTACTCTTTTGAAGATAATATATGTTCCAAGAAGTATTTAAGACTATCATGATCTATTTTTACCTTGAAATGTCTTCCCATTAAGTAAGGGAGCCATTGTTTTATGGCATGTAGTATTACCACCATTTCCTTCTCATAAATAGGTTTGTTTGAATACTTTCCCTTGATTAGACGACTTTCAAATGCAATGGGTCTTCCTTCTTGCATTAAAATAGCACCAATGTCATTTCCTGAGGCATCAAATTCCACAATAAAGGTTTTTGTGAAGTCTAGTGTAGCTAATACTGAAGCTCAACACATTGCCTCGTTAAGATGTTCAAATTCCTTAGTTGCTTCTAAAGTCCAAAAAAATGCATCTTTCTTCAATAATGTTGTTAGAGGTGTTGTTATTTTCCCATAATTCTTAAGAAACTTGCAACAATAATCTGTTAACTCAATAAATCCTCGAAGATACCTTAAGGTTGTGGGGATTTTCCATTCCTTTATGCTTTAATTTAGTTAGGGTCTACTTGAACACCCACATTGATCCAGGTGGATATTGGTGGCCACCTGCCTATTTCACTTGGACCCCCAACATTTTTTCTTTCAGTTTCCTTAATTGTAGCACATTTTACTACTTTTGGTAGTTTTCCGGGTCCTAAACTTTTAGAGCCGTTTTGAGGTCCTAAATGACATTTTTTTTGGAAAATGGTTAAACCCATAGCATGTGGTAAGGATTTATAGTAAAACATTATTGCCCTCGGATATATATTTCTAACGAGGTATCGCACGCGTCAAACAAATATCATATGCCAAAGTTACGACCTCGAGAAGTTGATGAACCAACTAACCCAACGCGGCCCACAAACTTTTCGTGCTTCATCTCCTAGGGTTAGGTTTTATGATGTTTAAGGTTTTCCATTGTTTCTCAATAATAAAAAGGCCTTCAATCCTCATTTTAACACAATTAGAAGGCATGTAGTTATCACATCTCTTCTCAGAGATAAGCTACCATCGCCTGAGCTAGTTTATTTCCATTCTTATTGTAAACAATTTTTAGTATTTGTTATTAATGAATTGAAGTTCAACTTTCATTGTAGCTTTGTGTTTATGTTTAAATATATATTTCATTTTGTTCCTGCATAAATCTGAATCAGTGGTATCATAATGGTACGCTCTTTCACTGTTTTCTTGTGCATGTCCCCAACAAGGTCGGGGTATAAGGAATCAAGACTTGAACTAGTTGAACCCTTGCAAGACCAGCCTCGCTGACCCCAAGTCTCTGGTCATTATTGGACACCAAGCTCACTAAGTCGACTACATTCCAGCCTTAGTTTGATATCCAGACAGAGGTTGTCAACAGGATGATCGTGCACATACTACACATGTGCAACTCTAAGCATCCACGAACATGGGATGAGAGTCTTTCCTATGTGCAACATGTTAGCGCTTGAAATTTCACCTCAGGCTGAGAAAGGTAAACCTCAAGGCAACATCAAACCATTTAGCCTCGTAGCTAGCCCTACGGGGCAGGAGAAGGCTCTCTCCGGTCTATCTCGTGAAATCTTTAATAGATGAGATGACCAATAAGGTAACACTGATATTAGGCTAGTAAACTGATCAAAGAGTTTGATTTGGGGTTTTTTGGGTTTTTGGTGGCAAATTGAGGAATTGCAATTTCGGGTGCGGGGATTTGACACAGTTTCTGCAGGGGGTTCCTTGGGGCGAGGTAGGAGACATCGTTGATGCCTTTAACTGAAATGAATGGTCATGAATGAAAGATGGGGAGCTAAAGAGAGAAAACAATCACTTTGAATTCTCTTTAGACAGAAGAAAACATTGAAATTAAACAAACTTAAAAGCAGAGCATGGCAAGCATGAATTCTTACTTTAACACTTCATTTGTTTAATGTGCAGAAGTAAAAGAAAGGAAATGAATCACATAACAAGCTTACAAGAACATTGAGAAACACACCATCAACACATGAGTCCACAAGAATCCCAAAGAGGATTGCAAAACCCTGGTCTTCCTTAGCCAAAAATTGCAGAGATACAGTGAATAATACAATGATAGCTTCTCCCTCAAGAGTCCAACCTTCCAACCTCTGAAAATGACTAAGAAAATACATAATATAGGCAAGCTAACACCTTTCCTTGCCTCTAGGGGTCGAGCTCATCCTTCTAGGAGCTGTTTCAACCAATTCTAAACTGAGCACTAAAATCTAGGCAGTCAAAACAACTTGCCTCTATAAACTAGGAAACCAATTCATTCATTTAATTTTCACCCTTTTCATGAATGAATCTTCTAGAAGAGGTACATAAGAGTAAAAGTGTCATAAAAGTACAATAATTACATCAAAGAGCCTAATAATCCACCCCAAAAAGTCAAACAGGGTCAAACTGCGTTTTTCTGAGCTGTACAGTGAAATTTGGAGAAGTTTGCCTGACGGGTCGCGCGCCTCTGCCTGACGGGTCGCGCGCCTTTGGGACCACTTTTGGGGCACTTCCCGGTGTCAGAATCAGGTGCAGGATAGCTCGTTGGAAAGGTCTTTGAGTCTACTTTCCAACCCAACTGGAATTTTTCAATTTTGATTTTATTTGCCCTATCAAAAATCAAATCTCCCAAGACTGCTTTCTGCAACTCAAAAATGTGGCAGAAAGTCATTTTTTGCTAGTTTTTTGACTTTCTGGAGGCCCAAAACTTCATAAAATCTCAAGTCCATTGATGAGCATATGTAACTTCTCATGAAAAATCTGGAAATGCTGAGTTTTTGCGAAAAGGAGTTGCCCTGATGAAGGGTCGTGCGGGGGGTGAGACCCGTTAATGGAAAAAACCTGTGTTTGGCATAAAAAATTCACAAATGACAAAATTTTCTCCAAATTTCTTAAAATTTGGGCTGGGAGTCCCCAATCAAGTACCATGCTCATTCAAAGAGGCTTTGGCCAAAATTTGGAGTGGATCGGGCGTTTTCCTTCGTTTTTGTGCTTTGGCCAACCGTCCTTGGAGCACCTTCGTTCTCGCCGGTATTTTTGACATTTCTTTAAAACCATGACACCTGTGCAAAAAGTGAAGGAGGTTTTTCTTCCTTGGCATGTTTTGGACAAAAACCTCTCTCAGTTTTCCAAAATTCATATTTTATTGCTCTGGAACATCATTTGAGTGCGACTTGTCCCGATGTGTGAAACAAGGAATTTTGTCGAAATGGAGCGAAATGAAGGGAATAGGGGGCTTCTAAATTCTTGGGGAAATTTTTGGAAGTAGGGAGGGATATTAGGAAGTAGGAGAAAGTGGAATCTCAGAGATTGAGCGAGGGGAAGGGGTCCAAAAGGGCAAAACACAGGCCAAACCTAGAAAATTGCCAGGTTGTAGCTAGAAACTAGGGTTTGTGCGAAAATGAGGAATTTGGGGGATCTAAGGGATGGGAAGCATTTGATAGGGTATTTTAAGGATAGGGGAAGGTGTATGAACATCTGGATACAAGTTTTGCTAATGATTTGGCCGCCCAAGAGAAATTGCCTTCAAAACCCTAGGAGAGGGAAATGACCTTGCCTAGGCGCAACTGAAGCATGGACAAGCTGTAAAATGACCCTATGGAACTTGACATGATGATAACAACCCTCTGAATGAGGATAGACTCAGCTGAATAGTGACATAGACTGACATTTGGACGACTTTAGAAGGAGTGAAAGCAAACCCTAGACCTAATGCCTAGTGACCAAATTTTGCTTGAAAACTCTTTGAAATGACAAAATTTGACCTTGACACTCTGAGACCACGTTGTAAGAGCATATTTGATCACTGGAGGAAGGCTGGAAAGACTGACACTAACACAACAAAACTATAACAAAGCTCTCCATAGCTCGATGGGTCACAACCCCTTTCAAGTGCATCTGGGATTTCAACCATTGTGTTTGATTGATGTTACCATGCCTTATGCGACTACATAAGCAGAATCCACACATGTACAATCTAAGGTTGATAAAGCAACCAAGTTTATTGAACATATCCAACACATCCGCTACCAGGTTCATGAAATCTTGGATAAATCTAATACCAAGTACAAAAAACAACATGATTAGCATCAGGTGCCACATAAGTTTAAGGTGGGAGACAAAATTGTGTTGCATTTGCATAATGAACGCCTTATCGGAGCCCATTAGAAGCTCTGACCTCTCTAATACGAGGCTTACACCATCACCAAGGTTGTGGGAGACAACACTTTTGAGCTCAACATTCCCCCATTCCTTGGCCTACCCCTAGTGTTCAATGTTGACCATCTTTGGCCATACTTTCCACCATTGTTGGACACATAAGAGATTGACGAACAACTAACACCAACAAAGATTAACCCAAATTTCATGGAACATGCTACAACTAATTAATTCATTGACACACAAATCAAGAACAATCGTCAACAGAGGATCCAACTACATCGGGTTGTCAAATTTGGCCAACTCCTGCACCAAAGCAAATGGCTCACTAGGGGCCAAGTTCAGCAGAAGTTTCCTCATCTCATGGAGGCACTCAATGCAATGCAGACCATTTCTTTCTAAGGGTGGAGGACTAATTGAGGATATTGGTGGCCACCCTCATATTCTACTTGGACCCCCCAACACTGTTTCTTTTAGTTTCCTTAATTGTGGCACAATTTACTATTTTTCGCAGTTTTTTGGGTCCTAAACTTTTGGAGTCGTTTTGAGACCCTAAACGACATTTTTTGTTCTTCAGAAAACGAGAAGACTTCTAACATGCTTCAGGGATTTGCAGTTGAATTTTTTTTTCCTTGGATAGATATTTCTAAAGAGGTATTGTACGCATCAAACTGAGATCGCATGCCAAAGTTACAACCCAAGAAGTTGATGTACCAACTAACCCCAATGGGGCCCACAAAATTTTGGCACTTCATCTCCTACAGTTAGGTTTTTGGATGTTTAGGGTTTTCCATTGTTTCCCAATAATAAAAAGGCCTTTGAGCTTGTAACAAAATTTAGAAGGCATGTAGTCATCACATCGCTTCTCAGAGATAAGCTACCATCGCCCGAGCTAGTTTATTTCCATTTTGCATGTAAACAATTTTCAGTATTTGTTATTAATGAATTGAAGTTTATTTTTTGTTGTAGCTTTGTATTTATGTTCAACTATGTATTTCATTTCATTCTTGCATAAATATGGATTAGTGGTATCAGAGTAGTCTTCTCTTTCTCTGTTTTTCTATGCACGTCCCCAATGAGATTGGGGCATAAGGAGTTAGCACTTGAACTGGTTGAACCCTTGCAAGATTGTCCTCATCAACCCTGACGACCTCCCATGGCAAAAGAAAACAAATACGAAGGCGTAGGTGATCCTTTCAAAATGTTGCTTGAAGAATCTCTTGAGCGGCAGAGGAATAAGATGATGGATCATTTTTCCTAGATCCTTCGGTGGGTATCAATGGGAAAAGCATCTTCATCCGACAGCCACCTCGAAGGCACCACCCCCTTCAAGGTATAATTTAACTTTGACATTCCTATATTTGAAGGCTAAATAGATGTAGATGCCATAGATAAATGGTTAAATCTACTAGAAGGATACTTTTTGGTTCATAAATTTTCCAATAGAGAAAATATTATTTTTGCAGTCCTGAAGGCCACCCCCCACGTCAAGGACTAGTGGGAAACCTACTATGAGCAAGGAGACGAGAGGGAACCCTCACTCTTTTCAGCTACACCCATTTGGAATTCTTTCTGAGACGTTGTCAAGGAACAATATTACCCTGTCGGGAGCTGTGAAGATAAGTATATAAAATGGACCACTCCGCGGAAAGGAAGGAACTAAGATGTGTCAGAGTTCACAAATATTTTTCATACCCTTCACAAAAAGTTAGGTATCAAGGATTCTAAGTGACATCTGGTAATCAAGTATCTTGATTATCTATGCAAATACATCGAGGATGAGATAGAGTTCCTAGACATCTCCTCTCTTGGCATCACAACAAAAATTTAAACAGAAGAACCGAGACTTCGAATCTGTAAATCCGAAGTAAGGGAAAGGCACACCCAAACCACAAAACAAAGGACAAAGGCAAGGTGGGATGACCCATGACAACCCATCAAAGCCACAAGAAAAGAACAACACCATGAAGACAAAAAAGGACACAAGAAATTGGTGTGAGTTCCATAAGAGCCCCACTCACAACACAAATGAGTGTTGCACCAAGCAGTCACTGATGGTCAAGCTGAAGGCTTCAGGGTCAAATGCATGTTCTAACTCTGAGTTATAACCTAATAAGGGGAATGATAAAGGGAAGAAAATTATCGATGGAGAGCCCAGTGCCACTGTTTCCACCACCAAGGTCTAGAAGATTGAACTCGAATGTCTAGAGGAGGGGGAGCGTCTCTTCCACTCACAAATGTGGGTGAAGGGGTCTCTGCTGTAGTTCATTGTCGATAGCGGGAGCCAAAATAACCTCATCTTAGCAGAGGCCATAAAGTGATTGGGCCTACCGACCACACCACACCTGCAACCATACACAATTGGGTGGCTCCACCAAGGACGAGATCTTTGCGTTACCCATCAGTGTTGCCTTCCCTACAACATCAAGCCCTTCACGAATGAGGTATTGTGTAATGTTGCTCCTCTTGAAGTCTGTGATGTGTTATTAGGCCAACCATATTTGTGGAAGTGATATGTTGTGTATCAGTCCAAGCCTCACACTATTATTATTACTTTAGGCGGTAAGTTATACAAGATACCAGAGGTAGCCCTTCTACTATAATCTCTTTGATTTATGTTAAGCAATCTAGTAAGATCATCTCCCATATCAACAATTTTTTTTTCTTTTTTATTCGCTCTCAAAGTAAGGGGAAGATCATGGCCACATACATAGCCCTTGAGAAGGTTTTCACCATGCAACAACAACAAGTGGATAAGGCTTTGGAAGAATACAGGGACATCTTCTTCTCACCCATAGGGGTACCTTTGCACTGTTAGGTCAAGCATTCAATCGATCTGACTCTCGAAGCACCTTTTCCCAATGGGTCGATATACCACTACTCTATTATGGAAAATGAATAAATCAAGTGGTAGATCTAGGAGTTGTTGCAAAATAATCACATCCAACCAAGTTCCTCATCTTGTGGGCACCCAATTATACTTGTATAGAAGAAAGATGGGACCTGGAGACTCTGTACTGACTATCAGACATTAAATCAAATCACTGTCAGGAACATGTATCCAATCCCATGAATTGATGACCTTCTTGACCAGATCAAGGGGGATAAGTACTTCAACAAGATCAATTTAAAGTTTGGCTATCACTAATCTGGATTTAAATAGGAACACAACAAATTATAGATATAACCATAAATACAGAGATGCAATATAAATAACTCTTCATTTCATTAATATCAAATACTAAAATATGCTTACAAACAGAATGGAAATAAGACTAGTTCGGGCAATGGTATCTTATCTCTGAGAAGAGATGTGGCGGCTACATGCCTCTGAACTGTGTTACAATGAGGCTCAAAGGCCTATTTATTATTAAGAAACAATGGAAAACCATAAACATCAAAAAACCTAATCCTAGGAGATGAAGCGCCAAACTATGGGCCCCATTTGGGTAAATTGGTAAATCAACTTCCCGAGGTCGTAACTTTGGCATACGATCTCTGCTTGATGCTCACAATACCTCGTTAGAAAGATCCATATGAGGACTACAACTTTTGAATGACCAACATTAGTCAGTAACCCATGCTGGTCTTGGTTTTCCCAAAAAAAAAAAAAAAAAAAAAAAAAAAACATCGTTTAGGGCCTCAAAACGGCTCCAGAAGTTCAGGACCCGAAAAACTACCAAAAATAGTAAATTGTGCTACAAATAAGGAAACTGAAAAAATGAAAGAAATAATGGTGGGGGTCCAAGTGGAATAGGCAGGTGGCCACCAATATCCACCTGGATCATTCCTTCCCCCTTAGGAAGTAATGGTCCCCATTGCATTGAGTTCCTCCATGAGATGAGGAAACTTCTACTGAACTTGGTCCCTGGTGAGCCACTTCCCCCGGTGAAGGAGTTGGCTTGCTTTGACAACTCAATATAGTTGGATCCTTTGTTGTCGGGTGTTCTTGATCTACGTGTCCATGATTCGATCAGTTGTGGCTTGTTCCATGCAATCTATATTTAACTTTGTAGGTGTGAGTTGTTCTGCAATGTCTGATGTGTCTAGCAATGGTGGGAAGTATGGTCGAAGGCGGTCCACATTGAACACTGGGTGCAAGCCAAGGAGTGGGGGAATGATGACCTCAAATCTATTATCTCCCACAGCCTTGGTAATGGTGTAATGACCATATCGGAGTGTTCTGAGTTTCCGATAGGCTCCAGTAAGGTGTTCCTTTTGCAAATGCAACTAGACTTTGTCGCCCACCTGAAACTTGTGTGGAACTCGATGTTGATCATGTCGCTGCTTGTACTTGGCATTTGATTTCACCATAATGTCGTGGACCTGCTGGTGGATATGTTGGATATGCTCAATGAAGTTGTTTGCCTTATCAACTTCAGACTGGACATGAGATGAATCTGCCCAAGTAGCTGCAAATGGTATGGCCACATCAATGGGACATAGTGGTTGGAATCCCAAGCCCACCTGAAAAGGGTTGTGGCCAATCAAGATGTGGAGATCTCGATTATAACTGTGCTGGACATGGGGGGGCTCTCATCCCATGTGCATGGATTCTTTGATTTGTACATGCGCAGAATGTGTACAATCATCTTGTTGATGGCCTCTGTCTTGCCATCAGTTTGGGGATTGAAAGTTGTGGACTTAGTGAGCTTGGTGTCCAACATCAACCAGAGACTTGACTAAAATGTATTGAGGAACCTGTTGTCCCGATCTAAGATGATAGACGATGGGATCCCAAAGTGTACCCACACTCGTTCAAAGAAGAGTTTAGCAGTGTATTCTACTATGATATTCTTCTTACAGGCCGCCATAATGGCCATCTTCGAATTTGTCGACAACCACAAAACACAGTCGTTCCCATGCTTAGTAGAAGAAAGGCCCGACATGTAATACATGGAGATGAATTCCTAAGGTCAACTAGGGGTAGGCAGCGGAGTATAGAGGCCTTGTTCTTGATGGTCAGTTTGGCAATGGCACAGGCAATGCAGGATCTGATGTACTTCCTGACATCCTGTCGAAGATTCGACTAATAGAAATACTTTTACAGTACTGCCACCATTTTTTCGACCTTGAAATGCCTAGTGGCTCGATTATAGTGCGCTTCCAAAATCACCTTGGCACGCTAAATTGAAGGAACACAAAGGTGTACCAGGTGGCATAATAGGGCATCCTGGAGGTGAAAATCTGGAACTTGCTGGCCCTCTAAGAGCATTTGGTATGTGTGGCCAAATTCTGGGTCACTTTTGTAGAGAAGTGGCCAATCAGAAGTCTTGTGCCCACAAGAGTTGAGCACGATGGTTAACACCATGATCGGTGGTTGACTGAGGCAGTCTGCAACATTATTGGTGCTTCCCTTGTTATACTTGATATTCAAATGGAACTGTTTCAGGTATGTGGACCACTTATGATGGCGATCATTTTGCAACTTCCCTTGCGTCTGTATGAACTGCAGGGGTTGATGGTTTATGTGGATGACCGTTTTCTTCCCCAAAATGTAATGCTTCCACTGTCGGTAGGCCTGCACAATGAAATACAACTCTTTGTCATAAGTGGGATACTTTTGGACTGTGTCTGAAAGTGTCTCACTGTGATATGCCACTAGAAGAGTTTAGCACGGTGGTTAACACCATGATTGGTGGTTGACTGAGGCAGTCTGCAACATTATTGGTGCTTCCCTTCTTATACTTGATATTCAAATGGAACTATTGCAGGTATGTGGACCACTTATGATGGCGATCATTTTGCAACTTCCCTTGCGTCTGTATGAACTGCAGGGGTTGATGGTCTGTGTGGATGACCGTTTTCTTCCCCAAAATGTAATGCTTCCACTGTCGACAGGCCTGCACAATGAAATACAACTCTTTGTCATAAGTGGGATACTTCTGGACTGTGTCTGAAAGTGTCTCACTGTGATATGCTGCTAGATACCCCTATTAAGTAAGGATTGCCCCAATAGCATAGTTAGAGGCATTTGTCTCGATCTCAGATGGTTATTGCAAGTATGGTAATGTGAGCACTGGTGCAGAGCAGAGGCGATGTTTCAAATCTGTGAATGCCTTCTGTTGAGATTTAGACCAAAAGAATTTTTCTTTTGCTCCTCCCTTGGTGACTTGACTACAGGGACAAGTGATATGAAAGAATCCCAACACAAACCTGCGGTAGAAATTGGCAAGACCCAACAAGTTGCGGAGCTCTGTTAGAGTGGTTGGGGTTGGCCAATCTCAAATGACTTGGATCTTGGATGGATCCACATGCACCCCCCGTTCATCAATAATGTATCCCAGATACTAAACCTGGGTCATGCAAAAAGTGCATTTCTCTAAATTGGCACACAACTTGTGTTGCCGCAGTGTTTGGAGAACCTGTCGGATGTGGTGGAGGTGCTCTTCCCAACTCTGGCTGAATATCAAGATGTCATCCAAGTATACCACTACAAATGAGTTTGTGAATGGCCGCAAGATGTCATTCATCAACCTCATGAAGGTTGTAGGACAATTTGTCGACCCGAAAGGCATAACTAACCATTCAAAAAGGCCCTCCTTGGCTTTGAAGGTAGTCTTCCACACATCGGAGGGTTCGATTGGTACCTGGTGAAATGCGGACTTCAAGTCAATCTTGCTGAAATATTTTGCCTCCTTGAGTTGGTCCAGAAGGTCATCAATTTGTGGGATCGGGTACCTATTTCAGACAGTGATCTTGTTCAGCGCCTGATAGTCAATACAGAGTCTCCAAGTCCCATCCTTTTTCTGTACCAACACGATTGGGCTCCCACAGGGCGATGAACTCGGCTGGATGTGACCTTTCTGCACCAGCTCCTGAATCTGCCTCTTGATTTCGTCGTTCTCTAGAATGGAGCACCGATAGATTGGTCCCTTGGGCAACGATGCACCTGGGTTTAGATTGATGGAGTGCTTGACCTGACAGTGCAGAGGCACCCCTTAAATCAGATGTATTTTATAATTTCAAGAAATGGAAAGCTTTGGTTTAGAATGAGATAGGAAAGAAGTTGAAGTGTCTCAGATCAAATAATGGAGGTGAATATTGGGGCAAAGAGTTTGATAACTATTGTTCAGAACATGGAATTCATAGATAGAAGACAGTTCCAAGAACACCATAGGAAAATGGTGTGCCAAAAAGGATGAACTAGACGATCATCGAGCATGCAAGGTGCATGAGATTGCATGCAGTATTTCCCTTACAATTTTAGGTAGATGTTGTAGATACTATTGTTTATATAATAAATAGAGGGCCTTCAAGTTCTTTTGATGGTGGTATTCCAGAGGACGCATGGACAGGTAAAAAGGTAAACTACTCATTTTTAAAGACTTTTAGTTGTGAAGCCCTTGTCCATACTAATAAAGAAAATAGAACAAAGTTTGAGTCGAAATCAAAGAAATGTACCCTTATTGGATATGGTGCTAATGCTTTTGGTTACCGCTTATATGATTATGAAAATCACAAAATCATTAAGAGAAGAGATGTCATATTCAATGAAAAGGTCTTGTATAAGGATCAAATACAGGAAAAGAAATAGGAAAAGGAAAATAAAGAATACGCAGTGCTTGATGAGATTGAAAAAATAAAGGTGCCTGAAAATCACAATAATCAACAACCACAAAAACAACATACACCTCAAACACGTGAAAGTGGTGTTAGAAGATTTACCAGGATAAGTAGACCCCCTGAACGATACTCTCCTTCATTATATTATGTATTGTTGACTGATTCTGGTGAACTAGAAATATATGAAGAAGAAATGCAGATAGAAACTAGGAAGAAGTGGGAGCAAGCCATGGAAGAAGAGATGGACTCCTTGATGCATAACTAGACTTGGGACTTAGTCAAGTTTCCTGTAGGTAAAACAACATTACAAAATAAATGGGTTTACAGGTTGAAGGAAGAAGATGGAGGAAAATAGAGGTATAAGGCTAGACTTGTGGTGAAGGGGTTTGCACAAAATAAAGGTATAGACTTTGATGAAATTTTTTCTCCTGTTGTTAAAATGAATTCAATTAGAACTATTTTAAGTATAGTGGTAGCAGAAGATTTGCATCTTGAGTAGTTAGATGTAAAGACAACCTTTCTCCATGGGGATTTGGAGGAAGAAATATATATGCAACAACCACAAGGGTATGAGGTCAAAGGGAACGAGAAATTAGTGTGCAGGTTGAAGAAGAGCTTGTGTGGCCTAAAATAGGCTCCAAGGCAATGGTATGTAAAATTTGACAAGTTTATATCTAAACAAGGTTATATTAGATGCCATTCTAATCATTGTGTTTATCTTAAGAAACAAAATTATGGAAAATATATTATATTGATATTGTATGTAGATGACATGTTTGTTGCAGGGTCTGACATGCATGAAATAATTTTTCTCAAAGGAAAATTGGCAAATTCATTTGCAATGAAGGATTTGGGTGTTGCAAAACAAATTCTTGGTATGAGAATAACTAGAGACAGGAAAAATCACAAATTAATGTTGTCTTTGAGTGAGTACATAAAAAAGGTCTTAGAATAATATGTAGAATGAAAAACCAGTTAGTACACCTTCGGCTAGCCATTTCAAACTAAGTAAGTAGATGTGTCCCAAGGACCAAGAAGAGATAGATTATATGTGTAAAGTTCCATATGCATTAGTAGTTGGAAGCTTAATGTATGCAATGGTCTACACAAGGCCTGATATTGCACATGCAATGGGAGTTGTAAGAAGGTATATGAACAATCCAGGAAAAGAGCATTGGATGGCAATGAAGTGGATTCTCAAATATTTGAGATGTACCACAAATCAAGCATTATGATTTGGTGGTTCAAACATTGCTCTACAGGGATATGACAGGTGATAGAGATAATAGTAGGAGCACCATAGGGTATGTGTTTACTGTAGGTGGAACAACTGTTAGTTGGGTTTCAAAATTGCAAAACATTGTTGCACTTTCAATAATTGAAGCAGAGTATGTTGCTACTACAAAGGCTAGTAAATAAATGATTTGGTTGCAAAGGTTTATGGATGAGTTGAGAAAGAAGCAGGAGATGGAAAGGTTATACAATGCCAAACATAGTGCCATTCATCTTGAAAATAACTCAACATTTCATTCCAAGACTAAACATATACAACTCAAGTACCATTTCGTATGGTCAATGTTGGAATATGGATAGTTGAAGCTAGAAAAGATACACACTAGCCAGAATCCTGCAGACATGCTAATAAATGTTGTAACCAAGGAGAAACTAAGATCCTACTCAGTTTCAATTAGACTTCATGTATGATGATGAATATGAGAAACAACTAGGTCCAAAGTGGAAGCACTGTCCAACAAATGAAGTAGCGGTGGAGTTGCTATAATCAGTCTCCAAGTGAGAGATTGTTGGGTGTGGAGCCTAATTATCTTATTTTTTCAGAGGTCTCAGCCGCATTGGACCCCAATTCCTAAATGGGGTGGCAACGACACTTGTATGATAGCTTCATGGGGGGGGGAAGGGGGGCGAGGTGATGACTACTTTTAAAGAGCCCCCCTTGGTTGGGGTTCGGGGGCAGTGCCCTCGAAGGTAAAAATAGATGAAAAATTGGCTTGTAAAATATTGTAATTTTGTTGTCAATTTGGGCCGTTCATTAGGCGAATGATTTGATGATAGAAGTTATGTTAATTTAGGGTTTTTTTTTCCCCTAGAAGGAAACCCTTGGTTTATATGAGGGAATTGTATTGCGGTTGTGTATGATTATTCAGAGAGAGAGAGAGAGAGAGAGAGAGAGAGAGAGAGAGAGAGAGAGAGGAGGATGTGAGAAAGCGAAGACGAAATTACAACAGATCTACTTTAGGTAGTATCTCTTCATTTTGTTAGATAATATAAAAGGAAGGATTGGCTGTTTCTCCGTGGACATAGCCCAAATTGGGCGAACCACATAAATATGTGTCTCTCTTGTTTTATGCATTTTTTTTTTGTGTTTCCGCAATATTTTATGTGTTCCATTGCTCTGTAATGTATAATTTTCTAACATTTTGAGCCCAAGAAGAGCCTACATATGGGTTTTTGTATGTTCTAGACACAACGACATTGTTATTTTTGCAATTTGAGCATTATATATAGATGTACTTACACATTTGAGCATATAATTTAAAGGGACAACATTGGAAGCTGGACTCGAAGATGTAGCCCAAGAGGGGTGAACTCCGTCATCAAATTGTTGTTTTGTGATGTTGCTTGTTATCTATTTTGCACTGTTAAAATATGAAAAATTTAACTTAGTTTGTGTGCTTTTGTAATATCGACCCATTTCCCTTAAGACATAAACTAGCTTGCAAAAATTACATGAAACCTTGAATTTTAATTTCAAATCATTCATTGTGATTGAATAATTGCATGTGTTTCTATTATATGTTTTCCTTTCTGCAAATTGAGTAGAAGAAATTTGTGTCTATTGTTTTTAGTATCAATTAGTTAGCAGCTACAAATTTTGAGCTATTTCTACTAGTACAAATGTAGTCTTCTCTAGATCCATTACTTTTGTAAGTGCAAGCCTAAATGTAGAAGAAAAATTCACAGATAAAGTAGAAATTTCCATTGGTGTTGACCCAACAACAACGAAAAAAACCAAGTCAGGAGCATTTCCCATCCCATCCAATAAGATGTTGCGTGCTCGGTCTAAGTTTATTGCATCTATACATACAAAGAAATAAAAAACATGTCACATTATATGATTACATGACAGTGAGAGTTATAAAAGCATAAATTATGTGTCTATCTATAATAGCGGCAAGCATAGGTCATCCTGACTTGGAGGTCATATATTTTTCCCATATATCTAGGATGGAATAAGGGTGGACAACCAACAAGGGGTGGTAGGTGCATGAAAATTGTCACTCCAATGAACCATATTTAGGGCTACACTTTTGGCCCACCATCCCCATATTTTTCCAACCCAACACCTTAAAGTGCATCACCCAATAGAAGTTATTAAAACGTGGAAAACGAATTAAATCTAGGTGATGGGGAAGCCATAAGGAGTGGTAGGCCGACGTGATATTGAATTTCCATCTTTGCTTTTAAGCAATATCCGAGACACTATTGGATTATATTTAAAATTTTGAATAAAGAAATATTGCTTTTACTTTTTCCGCTATCCATACCATTATTCTGAATATGTATTTTATTATTTAAATTATTTTGAAAAATTCCTACCAATAAAAGTGAGCTTAAATGTGAGCTCTAAGGACAAACCATGCCATAGGGGTAAGGCATACTCTAGTGGACATGCAGGTAGAAACTATAAAACTTGTTGTTATGTGTTTGTTGATGTTTCCAACCAATTCTTTTTCTTCGTCATTGGTCTTACCTTCTCAGGGTGCATTTTCCAAGGTCATCCTTGGATATAAAAAAACTCAAGTACATAAGTTATGTCCTCAGGAATGAAAATTTCTTCAATTTTGATGAGAAATTTCTCTTGTTGCAACTTCTATAATACATACTTCAAATGCCTCAAGTTCTCTTCTTTAGATTAGTTGTAAACCAAAATGTCATCTAGATACACAATCACAAATTTACATATAAACTCCCTTAACACCTTATTCATCAATCTCATAAAGTTATTGGGTGCATTAGACAACCCAAATGGCATGACCAACCATTCATACAACCCATCATTGTTTTTAAAGACAATCATCCACTCATTCCATTCTTTAATCATGATTTTATGGTACCCACTCTTTAAATCAATCTTAGAGAAAAAACTAGTTTCCACTCAAACAATCCAACAAATCATCTATGTGAGGTAAAGGAAATCGATACCTGATTGTGGTCTTGTTCAATGCTCGAGAGTCTATACACATGTGCCAACCACCATCTTTCTTAAGACTTAGCACTATAGACACTACACATGGACTAAGGCTCTCTCTGATTAGTCCCTTATCCAATATTTCTTGCACTCGATTTCTGTTTTCTTCATTATCCTAAGGGGTCATTATGTATGCAACTTTATTTGGTAGAATTTCTCATATTAGTAAGTAAATATGGTGACTTATACTCCTCACAGGTGGAAACTCAGTAGGTGGGTCATCCATTATAATATCACTATAATCATTCAGCATATCTTGAAACTCAAAAGGAAAATCAATTACAATTATGGAAGTAAGCATAAACTTGGGTTTACAAACCAAAAAAAAATTCACCTCATTATCCTCCATCTATTGCAAAAATTCTTTCCCAATTAATAACAATGCCTTGGAATCATTGTTTTCTGGTGTCCCTTGTTCTTGCAAAGGCAACAAGGTATGGTTGATATCATCCTT
This sequence comes from Pinus tabuliformis, assembly GCA_031772625.1. Lineage (NCBI taxonomy): Eukaryota > Viridiplantae > Streptophyta > Pinopsida > Pinales > Pinaceae > Pinus > Pinus tabuliformis. Next base: position 32,389,843 of record CM062807.1, on the reverse strand, counting down.
TTGGAATTTGTAACTGTTCTTCTTCCCATCATGCACAATGACTCTGTCGAAATTCCAGGTCTACCCAATAGAATGTGGCACACATTCACGGTGATGATATCACATAGGATTTTATCCTTGTAGCTGCTTATTTTCAATTCCACTTCATATTGTTCATTCACCAACAATTGATGACCCCTTTGAAGCCATGACACCTTATAACGTGTTGGATGCTTCATCTTCTTTAGAATTAACTTCTCCACCACTTATGTAGATACCAAGTTATCTATGCTGCCACTATCAATCACCACCTTGCAACATTTCCCTTATACTTTTCAAACAATACTGAACAAAGCCTTCCTTTGAGTTGTTTCAACAACTTCCTTCTCTAGTTTCAACAACACTTTCTTAAGTAATGGAGACTCTCTTATCTCTGGTACATTCTCTTCCTCCTGTACCTTTGATTCCCCTTCTTATGCTGGGGCACTAACAACACTTCTTTGGCCCAAATATCTATTTTCTGGACATTCATATGCCATATGTCCAAGCTTTCCACACCTGTGGCAATGAATCTCTCCTTCTTTGCATTTTCCTTGCCCTCTAGAAACAGATGTTTGGCCTCTAAAGTCTCCCTCTTGTTTTCATTGTGGACTTGAGCTACTAGATGCTTCTTTTTGTGATGTAGATATTCCTCTACTTAATTGATGTCCTCTTCCTTTAACATCGCCCTTTCCTCTTATAGACTACTTCCTTGCAAGCTTCTCCTCAAACTTCAAAGCTAGCTAGTATGCTTCTTCCATTGTTTTGGGTTATAACACACTTATCTTATCTTGGATGTACAACTTGAGACCATTAATATATCTGATTTTTTTCTTTGTGGACTCTTCTACATATCTAGCCCTAATGTTCACCTCATAAAAGTCTTCTTTGTACTACATTACAGTCATCAATCTCTATATGATATTTTGAATTTTCCTGAATAAATTGATTTGATAGTCCTTTGGAAAGAACTTTCCTCTAAGAATCACGACCATTCTATCCCAACTCTTAATCTTCTTCTTATTTTCCCTTCTTCTCTTAGACTGTACACCATCCCACCATAGATTTGTGTGTCCCTTCAATTTGGTGACAACAAAATTGACTTTCTTCTCCTCATCTATCTCTTTGTATTCAACGAACTTATCCATCTTTGTAATCCAGTCTATGAGCTCCTCTGGATTCATGCTGCTAGTGTAACAAGATAAATATGGCTTCACGTTTATGACAGATCCTAGATTTTCCTTCAATATTTTGGCTTCTAGATTCTCTTCAAATACTTTTTACTTTGGAGATTCTTCTTCACTTACATCTCCAACCTCAATTAATTTTTGCTTTCTGGTTTCCATGGCCGTCATTCGCTCTTCTAACTGCTGCATAGATTGCATCACTTTAGTGTTGGATACAAGCCTTTTTCCTCTTTGGACTCCTCTGTCACTTTGTCCAATTCTATGCGTTATGGTCAACTACTTGTTCCTAGAGCAGATATAGGATCTTCTCTGATACCAACTAGTGCAGGCCTTAAAATTTTAAAAATTTCTATGTAAGCAAGCTTTAACCCTTTTAGTCCTAAATGTCTCAAATCCAATACCACCACAGTTTAGATTTAATAAAATAAAAATAGGAGGGGTTTACCTTTTATGAAAACCACAAGGATTAAGCCTTTTTTCAATAGTCGTTGAGACCAAGGATTTGTGTGTTAATCCGCAAGTGAAGTCCCATTCTATAGTGCTTGGTGCTTAAGTTTTTCTCCCACTCCATGCAATATGACTGAACCTTGAGACTCGGGTCCCCATTTCTTAACTTTTCGGCATCTACACCTCATCCTGACTCTTTTGAATGATGTGCAAAGGGGCCTTTCAATGAAACCTCTGGGAAATATATTTCAGGATGTGAAATTTCCTGTTTGTTGATGTCCCTTGCTCCCGTTAGCTGTTGTCCCTGCTCATTTTAATAAGGATGCACATAGCTTCCTTCCGGGAGGAGTCAAAACTCCCTCGTGTCCCTCATTAGTTGTGTATCCAATATGTTAGCTCCAGTTCACCCCAATGCTCTCCACATTGGATGGCTTCCACATCAACTCGATGTCTAATCACCCCAACACTTCCTTCATATGCTCTTCCTTTTAACTTCTAGGGAAGTCCCTCTAGGGAATCTGTCTCATGATAAATTCTCTAATAGAACCTTAAGTTTTGTCACCCATACTCTCGTTAATTAACGTTCTCTTATCAAAGGCTTTAAAAAATAAGTATGGTATGCTCCCAGCCCGTGCTTCACCTATATAATCTAATGCACTTTATTACGAGCTCTTAATGTAGGATTATACAAAGGTCTTTAGTTTATCCTGAGAAACTCTATTTATAATTACGAGGGACAAATAAAAAGTCTACGGCACGAAAAAGGCCCTTGAAACACATATAAAACATGTATATTCACTCAAGAAATAACATCAATAGATTGTAGGATTGACTCATGAAATTATATTTAAATCAAATCTTGCACTCCACCACACTTGCTTCTCATATTATTAAATCAATAAATAAATAATACATAACAACTTGCTCTAGATCTATGAGAATATGATTTGATGGACCATTCTAGACATTATTAAACTAATTACAAAAATTGACTAATTTTAATGCACTACATGGCAATTAAAAACAAATTCTATCCTAACAATCCACACATTGAGGAACCAACTCCTTTGGTAAAATATTTTGACCTCTCGATTAATCAAACAAATGCCGATACATCATTTGTTTTCTGCAGGATGTCATAACTTGGATTCAAGAGTTTATTTTATTCATAACTTTCATAAAGTTGTTGAGCATACTAGTGTTTTTCTACATAATAGGCGACGAGAGGCACAACGCGAGATCAGAGGGGCTAGTGCAATGAAGGGAATTTGAAAGGAATTTTTTGACCAAATATGAGGATATCATATCTACTTTTTACGTTCTCATTAGAGCCACACCTTTGCTAATGTATAGTATTCTCCACAAGGTCATGTATTTTGTTGAGAACATCGTTTCAATTTTATTTGTTTTTCAAACAATATGATGACATTCTTTGTATTATAGTTTTTTCATTTAGTGTGTAAGGTTTTTGTTCATTGATTATTGGTCAAAATGGTTATTCAATAATGTATTTCTCTATGAGAGATTAATATCATGTGGATATTTTTCAATAAGATATCTGCTTCTTTCTTAATAATATGAAACAACATTATAATTTCATGGGCATTTGTTCAATAACAAGGTATAGTTTATTAAATAACCTTCATAAAACTACTTTTAACCAAAGAAGAGATGTACATATAGCATATAATGTTTGGCCTTTATACACAAAACCGCACAAAGATCCTCCACTAGCAAAATGTTTATGCATAATTAATATGGAACACAAACAAAATTCACTTGTTATTAGTTGTGAATGTAGTATTTCCAATATCAATATTTGTAGTATCAAATGGTTTTTAATTGCAAATTGCAAAACATAAACTTTGATTAAAACTAAAATAATGAGACAACCCAGGGTTGCATAATAAGCGTTGATTTTATCGATTTGAAGTATAGGTATACAAAATGGATTACTATTGGTCTAAGGAGACTAGACATAATGAAAAATAAATTAAAAGTGAGGGCATAAATTAAATAGTAAGGAATGATGGACTCGAGGATCGTCTAGAGTAGCTTTTGCCTAGTTAGAAGGTTAAGACTTATTGATGAGGTCAATAGGATTGGAATTTGTACCTCGAAATTCATGATGGGTATAATCACTATTGAGAGAAAGGTTTTCTTAAGGTGTACAAATAAATCCCCTCCATGCAATGGACAGAGAAAATAATAAGTGATAACATGGATGAACATTACTTACAATATAAAATAATAAGTGACAACATGGTTAGATCATTAATATCTTATGTCATTAAAAAAACAAAAATGAAATAAATTGACATAAACAAATGATTATAAAAAACATAATTGAGCAAGTACATCTTTATTCACCAATGGTAAGGCAAAAGTCTCCTAAGAGACCAAGAGGAAGTGGCAAGTGACAAGATCTTTGCATACTTGTTGCTCTTTTTTACAGCCAAAACTTGGTCCCATGAACTATACATCTTCATGCACCTTGGACAATTTTATTTTGATCATTAAAGGCTAAGCGAACTAGATATTTCTTCAAGATTTTTTGGTGTCACATGTGATGAACTTGAAAACTGCTATGGATGGCCTTTCCAAAATGGAAACATCACTTTTATATGTTTTTTTTTGACTTGCATGGCTATTAAAGAAAAATAATCTACACAAATTGCACAAGGTCCTACAAAGGAAATCCACATAGGTATACAAGAATCTTATGTTTATAAATTTCATCACCTTATTTAAGAGATAAATCAGTTACACGATACACATTTCTTGATGATGTTTTCCTTAATCACCTCTAACTCACTATGATAATTATTTTTGGTGATAACACTCACACTTGTGTATGTTTCCCTATTCATGCACCTACTTCAAACATTTCCTAATATCTTGAAAAATGAGCAATTTTTACAGTGAAATATTGTCCATAAAAATTTTGGAGATTGAGGGTTCAAAAAATTGTTTCCCATAAAAAAATTGGAGACCGAGGGTTCAACAAGAGTGAGGAGAAATAAATTTAGTGTAGTGATTTAAAAATGTTAAAAAAAATTGTAGTCAAATTTTATTCATAAAAACTACCCATGAAAAAATTGGAGAATGAGGGTTTAAAAAACGTGAGAAGCAAGCAATTTTTGACTAAAATATCATGCATTCAAATATTTGGAAAAATGTGTTTAACAATGTTAATTTTTGTGCATATTCATTTTCATATTAAAAAAAAAAATATTGCTAAAACAATTGCTATTAATTTTAATCATTTTTTATTAATAACTATTTCTATTCCTCATATTGAGGAATTCGTATGATAGATTTGTCCCTTATATTTAGGAGTTTATATAATAAATTTGAAACGGTATAATAAATTTTGGATTCCAAAATTTATTACATTAGAGGAAATTTCAGTCTAAAAGTGGCCTCCTAAGTAAAAAGAATAAAATAATAGGAAACAAATAAAATAAGAGTTATGAATGTTGGAGGGAAGAAAATAAAACTTTTTTTTTTTTTTTGGCTTGTCTCCTTATCGATTTACTCAAACTTCTACTGTAGACAATCTATGGATGCAGAATTAAATTTCGCATCCAACGAGTACCCATTGTGCATACTTTTGATAAGACCCACATTGATAAAAATTGAAGATACATTAAAAAGTGTGTTCATACCGTACTCGTTAGATGTAGAATTTAATTATGCATCCAACGTGTGTCTATACTTAAAATTTGAGTAAACATATAAGGAGGTAAACAAAAAATACAATTAAAAAAAGTAGTTTTTTTTTTTTTTTCCTCCAAAATATTTACATGTACCTCTTTTTAAATTTAAAGGATTTTGATTGGTTTATGTATTATTTACGTGAAAATTTATGGGCAAGTTTAGGCTAAAATTTCCTGTAATGAATCTTATTCTTATATCTATATATATATATATATATATATATATATATATATATATATAGATATATATATACACAAACATACATTATTTGCGTAATTTTGATTAAAGTAAAATAATAAAAATGAGATATTAAAAAATTGTCTACATGTCAATCTTATGTTAATTTTTTTTAATTGGTTATTTTTGAGTTCAAATTTCCTGTGAACTTGTACTTACTTTACTTCACTTGTTCGTATTTCATTTTGTTCGTATTTCATTTTGGCCAATTGATCTTCCCTTACTACTACTAATGCATAATCATTACTCTCTTGCAACTCACCCTCAAAGTTTTTTGTCTTCTTGATGTGATTTGAGATGTCACATTCTCTCACTTGTCTTTCACTGATAAGTTGAAAGAGATAACACTCTTGTATAACAATATTTTCCTTTATCTTTATTAATGATATACACATTCCTTAAGGTCCTAGTTATTTTTTCCACTAATCTTTTAGATTGTTCCTTCCTTATTTTACAACCTTTAGGAAAAAATATGGCCTAATGTCCATTATCAACCATTTGACTTACACTTAAAATATTGTACTTTAAACCTTCAACAAAAAAGACATCTTTAGCTTTTCCTTTTTCATTTTCAAGGCTAACAGATCCTTTGCTAATTATTCTGGCTGATATATTGTCTCCAAGAATAATATTTCCACCTTTGACCCTATTCGGTGAGAGAAATTTGCTTTTTTTCCTCCTATCATGTGACTTGAACATCCACTATCTACATACAACTGGTCCTCTTTATCTTGACCACACAGAGCTAAATTGCATTTATCTTTCATCTCTTCTTTCTTTTTCCACAAACTTGTGATTTCTTATTAGTTGTTTTCCTTCAGATGACTTATTGAGTTTCTTCTATAGTCGCTTGCTTAATGTCCATTATTATCATATTTGAAGAATTTAGAGTGATCCATTAAGGGAGAAAAATGTTATATCTAATAACACCACTTTGATGTGGATTACTTGATTTGTTCCTTACATAGCTGTATAAAAAGGGCCTTCCTAGGAGAATAGTTCCTTTTATACTTGCTTTGTTTGTCCTAGATATATTGACTGATTACTCCATTTTGGATGCTACAGTTGTTGTTGATATGTACATGTTTTTACTAGTCCTTAGCTTGATTTGCGCCTTTGTTTGCATTATTTTTGAATCCTTTGTGCAAGTTGGCATAGTTCTTATATCTTGTCATGTACACTGAATACCAACTCTCAATATGCCATGGGTTTCCTTTATTTTTGGTGTAGAGTGCAAATATACACTCTTCTACTTCTTTAGGCCTCATTTCCTTCCGTTTTTGCGTTCCTTCTTATGTTTTCTTATTCTGAGAGGAAGGTTTGATCTTACCACTTATAAAATTAACATCTTTGTGCCTTTATAATTCTTACAATGATAAAATTCGACATGAATTGTGATTTTTTACATCACTCTTATCATCACCTCTAGAGTTGCTACTTGCATACTCATTCTCTGAGATATTGGATGGTCTCTTGTTTTCATTGATAGTTTACTGATTTCTTACATAATATCTAAAATCCATTTCCTTATGTCCAAATAAGTTACATGAAAAAAATAGCCATAATATAGATTTCGGTACCTAGGTGTGTAGGGATTTTTGGGAAAAATTGACTTGGTTTCACTGCTTGCTTGAGATTTTTTGATCTTCTATTTCTTTCTTGCTCCATTGCTTATCTGATTATTTATTTCCTAATTTTCACCTTATTCACTCTAGTTTCTCCCTTTTATAGGTCTTTTAAGCATTTTGACATATCTCTTAGATTTTTCTTTACATATTAATGAGCTTGATTCTCCCTTGATAGCTTCAGGATAACCTATGCCCGTTTTAATGCACAGGGATCTATCAATTGTGAGTAGATTATTTAGCATTTTAGAATTCATTAAAAAATTTAGATGATAATTTTCCTTCTTAAGATCATTTCTCAAGGATAGAATCTCAATTTCTAGTTTCTCACAATGATCTTCTCTTACTCTTTGTTCGCCTTTCATCATTTATTCCACTCTTTTAGATTCTTCTCACTTGGTCTTCATGATAACAATTGTTTTCCTTAATTCATCAAGTCATGTTCCTTGTTCTCATGGTCCTACAACAATTCCTTCTATTTTTTGTTTGTCACTATAAGCCTCTTAATCTCTTATAAATAAGAGATGAGTTTTCTTCCAAAATTTACCTTCTTATAAATACCTTATTCTTTTGAATATGATCTTTCTGATTTAGTGTATTGAGCCTCCATAGTCATGAGTGGAGATTCCTTTACAACATTATCAAATTCATAGCTACTACTATATTTAGATGAACTACTTCTTTCTTTTTCATGGTCACAAGGTTTTCTCGTGGTTTTCTCTCAACTTCATGTTCTTCTCTATCATGACCATTTTATCAACTTGCATATGAATATTCTAAAGCAAGATGACCTATTCTCTCACAATCATATTCTCTTACTTTTTTTTCGCCTTTCATAATTTATTCCACTCTTTTAGATTCTTCTCGCTAGGTCTTCACGATAACAATTGTTTTCCTTAATTCATCAATTCGTGTTCCTTGTTCTCATAATCTTGTAATAATTTCTTATGTTTTTTGTTTGTCACTATAATAATCTTAATCTCTTCTAAATAGTAAATGAGTTTTCTTCTGAAATGTATCTTCTTATCAATATCTTCTTCTTTTGAATATGATCTTTCTGATTTAGTGTATTGAGCCTCCATTGTCATGAGTGGATATTCGTTTACAACATTATCAAATGCATAAATACTACTATATTTAGATGAAATACTTCTTTCTTTTCCATGCTCACAAGGTTTTCTCGTGGTTTTTTCTCAACTTCATGTTCTTCTCTATCACAACCATTTTCTAAACCTGCATATGAATATTCTAAAGAAAGAGAACCTATTCTTCTATAGTTACACCAAAATAGTATCTTAACTACGGATTGCACTTCTTCTGCCTCTTATTCACCTTCTGCTTTATCCTATGAATATGAATTATTTTTTTGATGATCAACAACTCAAGCATTCATAACTAGGGGATTTTTTTCATCATTTGGTTCATCACTTGAGTAGTCCTGGTTTTTGATCTTCTTTGATTCTTTGAGTACTTATTCCTTTTGATATGAATTGTTTAACATTGTTTCATAGGCATTGTGAAAATCATCTCCCTCATATATATATATTCTCAAATAATGGTGTTGTCAATTGTGTTGCGTTTTCAAATCTCGAATCTCGGTGCTCGAGGTTTTTCTAGGATCTTAGATCTTAGATAACATGGTTTTTAGATTGTTTTTATTTCCTTGTGAGACATGGTCGATGGCTCGATGGGGCACCTAGCCCTTAAGCATTGGATTGTTTCCCTTGGTGACCAAAATCAATGACCAAAGGATTTACCTCCTTAGCACTCAACCTTCTTGGCAGTGTCAATCTACATTTAAATACCTCCTGAGATTTTCTTCCATGGTTTTTTCCATTGGTTGTTTGACCTCTACAAAGCCTTTGGGGATTTGGGATGATCCCTCTTGAGCTTGTCTTAACCTTCACGTATCCCTTAAGTATTGGCTTGTGGCCCTTGGTGATCGAAAGCAATAACCGAAGGCTTTACCTCCTTGGCTCTCAACCTTCTTGGCAGTTTCAATCTACAGGTAAATCCCTCCTGAGATTTGCTTCCATGGTCTTGTCCATTGATTTCTTGACCTCTACAAAGATTTTGGGGCTTTAGGATGATCCCTATTGAGCTTGTATTAACTTGTTACATGGACCTTGATCCTATAATTCTTGTGTGTAAAAAATCTCTTGGCATGGCATACCGTCAATGCCAAGATTCCAAAGAATTTTGGGTCTTGACCTCTCTTGAACTTGTCTTTATTCACATTAAAATAAGTTTTCTCCTCATTCCTTGGGAGTTAGGAAAAGTTTCATATAATGTTGGAAAGGTCTCTGGGTAAGCTAGACAATTGTAGACTTTTCATTCTTATTTGGCCTAAAGAACTCAAGAAGAAAGAACTTCAAACACGGAATACTCAAATGTGCAATTTCATCCATGACATCAGGATAAATAAATTACACTTAGCCAATCATAACAACATAAATTCACCCCTAACATCAATAAAATTAACAATAACATAAAAAAACATATACTTAACAAATATCCCAAACTATATATACATATAACTAACATAATACTATTCAAAAATTACCCTCTAACTCGAGTTCCCTTGATTTCCGTACTCTAAACATACCCCAAAACGTATGGTTCATTAGAAGGCATAGTAGCAAAGTGAACTACAAATTTTGTTATGTTTTTTGGCACGACAGTACATTACATTAACATGCAACTATAGTAATAATATAATACTATTCTAAAATTTCCCTCTAACTTGAGTTCCCTTGATTTCCATACTCGAAGCATACCCCGAAACGTATGATTCATTAAAGGCATAATTGCAAAGTGAAATATAAGTTTTGTTGTGTTTTTGGCACCATTGTAAATTACATTAACACACATCTCTCTCTATATAATTAATAAATCTCTCTATATATAATTAATAAATAATATATAAAATATACTTCAAAAAGTGTGAAATATATGTAAAAAGAGAAAATATAAACTTTTAATTATAAAAAATTATTTAATATTTTTTTAAACATTATATTTTTTTCTTATAAATTAAATTATTTTGTATATTTAAAAAATATACATATATAAATACTTATATTTATTGATTAATTAAATATTTAAAAAAACATATATATATTTATATATTTATTTTTTTAAAGTGTTTTTTCATATTTTGTGGATGGTAAATTAAGTAAATTGTTAACCCTCATTACGATACCTCACTTTAATGGAATTGAAGAGAGTCAAACTCGTGATCAACAACAACTAGCAACAATATCAATGAACTTCATGTCTGGCTCTAGACCACTTGAGCTAACCCTTGGGGCTACACGCACACACATTATTTTTAATTGGAGCAAGAGCTTTTGGAGAATCAATAACTATTACACCTCATAGAACTATCTCATAAATGTAAAAAACAGGCTAGTTACAACATGTCTCCGAAGACTTGAACCCTCGTGGCTAGGGAAACAAATTGTTCGTCAAACCACTTGAGCTAAGATCCTTGAAAACATGGTGGTGGACTTTGATCACACTTTGATCCACTTATATATGCACGAGTCATGAACCATTTAATATGGTCTCTTTGGGTGTTATTTTTTCACCAAATTATTCTAGCTAAGATCATTTAATAGGAAAATTAAGAAGACATTGGGGTGACTATTGATCTACTTATATGTTCACAAGCCACAAATCCATTTAATGTAATCTCTCTGGATGCAACCATGTACGATCACTATCTCAAAGTGCCTCCATAACTCCATGAAAACCTTTATAAAAATTGAACCTTACCTAATAGTAAAAACTCCTCACTATTCACTATTAAATTTAATCCCTTTACATACTAATTTTTATGCTTATTAATCCAATAACATTTATTAATTAAATATATTTAAAATGAAACACATAGAAATACAAACTTTAATACTTATTAATAAATAATGTAGCATAAAAGTTTCAAAATTCTTTTATTTGTGTATTAATGGTTTGATTTTTATACTAATTTACAAAGATCAAATTGATTTTGAATGTTATTTTTTTTTTTTGATATAAGTTTGAGGTTTACAAATTTTTTAATACTTATTAATAAAAAGTATAGCATAAAAGTTTCAAATTATTTTATTTGTATATTAATGGTTTCATTTTTATACTAATTTACAAAGATCAAATTGATTTGGAATGTTTTTATTTATTTTTATGATATAAGTGAGGTTTACCAATACTACAATATAAAAGGTTTTGTTTTGTTTTTTATTTTGTTTTTTAATATGACATATATTTAAGAATACTATTATAAATGGTTACAAGTTTATTTATTAATTGAATTTTTATTAAATAAAATTATATATAGATATATTTGAAGATGATTTTATTTTTATTTTTATTTTTTCATTTTCTAATAAGTTTGATGATTTTTTTCCTAAAGTTTTCCATAAAAAAATAATAATCTTTTTTTCCAAAACTCTTTCTAGCACTTATGCCTTCCCCAAGTTAATGCCACCAATTCTCTATCATGTCACCAACCTTGTCATCCATCTCCTCGAGCCACCCCCTATCCAAGGAGACAACCATTTCATGGTGCATAAGGATAAATCAAATCAATAAAATAATATTAGTAATATAATAATAATATCTACTTTTATGGGTTGATCAAATCAAAATGGATTTGTGAGAATGATAATTAATTTAATGTTGAATTAATCATAAAAATCATTAATTAATTACTAATAAGGATTAATGGTGTAATCTCCTCATTTTCAATTTCGTCTATAGTACAACTAGGATGGGTTTTTAGGGTATGTGATGGCCAGGTTGCATGAGTAGGATTGCATCATCAGGGGTCCCAAAGGGGTTTCAAGGAATTTTTATGGGATTTGATGACATTCGCTTGACATATTCATCATCAGGATTGGTTCCACATAACTTGTTTATGGTTCCGTTTATTTATGATAATTCCCTCAAAACGAGGTTATTATTGAGCATAACTTAATTAATTACACTGAAGGTGGCATTCTGGGAGGAATATTTGATTGAAAACCTTAGTGTAATCGCTCGTTAAAACTGGAACAAGAAGTTCTATAGGATGATATGCTAAGAAGTGACGTCTAATGATCATAGAAAAATGGTGGGAGATTCACAATTTTCCCATATTAAAAAGTGACTTTAATTAGTCACTTAATTAAAAAGGGAAAATATTAATTAAGGGGAAGAGGCCAAAATTAACTTAAATAAATTTAAAATCCATTGAAGACAAATTCAAGGAGGAGCTTCTAGAATAATAAAAACATAATAAAGTAAAATACTTCTATAAGAATGGAGATCTATTTATCAGACCTTTAAAAGGAGGAGGAGGAGATCATTTGGGACATTGTGGTTTTAAGTATCTGTCTTTGGTGTAGATTGGATAATTCAGTTCTCTACTATAGTAGCCCCAAGATGAAATCCCTCGGGTGATTTAGTGAGAGTGAGAAAGAACCCATTTCTCCCCTTGTTGAATTCATTTAGAATTCACAGGTTGTATTCAATAATTTAGTTAATTTGGAGGCCTGATATAGTTTGTAGCAGATATTTTTGGCAGGCATGATCCTCTAATCCATTTTCAACATTATATGTAATCTTTATTTTAATAAAATAAGGCTGAGTTTTTCTGCATGATTATCTCTTTTATTCTTCAGTTGCAGATTATATTTCTAGTTTTTGTCGTTAATTTTATGGTCCAATCTGTGTAAATTATTTATGGAATTGATAGCATAATTTTCTAAAGCAATTTTAAGTGAAATTTCTATTTGGGTTCTTACAAGTGGTTAGTCAATTAATTAACCACTAATTAAGCTTAATTATTAATTAATATTTATACTAATCATAGGACACTAATGTGTCCATGCATGCTATGGGTATATGACCAACATACACATACCTCATATGCATACTAATAATACTTAGAAGAATTAGTCATAAAAGTGAACCAATTAACAAGTACATTAACAATAAAATGTAAGATAGTAAGATTAGGTAGGGGAATTACATAATCCCTCGGGAAAAATTCGTCCTGAATTTAGAGTCAAGATGATACAAGTTTTCAACAAGAAGTGTGACAATAAGGCATAACAAAGCAGAGAGAAAGTGGTAGTAACCAAAATTTAAGTAAATCAATCAAGGATATTACTTCCCATCTAGAGTCCCCAACTAACCTCTAGCCTCCTATCCTCCCTAAGCTACTTCCACTCCCATCTTATCTATCCTTTGTTGCAATATACTAAGGCATTGGCTATACCAATCTAGATATTAGTAGAACCAAGATGGTGAAAGCATCAAATATATTGACCTAACTTCCTCAAAAATCAACTGGAAATCATTATCACATGCTAGGGGAGCCTGTCCATCCTTGGCCTCCCATAGTTGCAAGCTTGGAGATTACATAGTGGGAAATGACTCCACCCCTCCTTAAGAAATAGGGTCAATACCCTAACATGGATTACACCATGATGCTAGTTTAGATACTTTCCATTGAATAATTATGTTGGGTAGTCACATCATCTACAATCTATAGTTACCCCATGTCATAGTAGTGCATATGAAATAGATACAAAATATGATATGGCAATGTACATCATACCATTCCTTGTTAGATGTCTCAACATCCACCAACCACTAGCATGGATATTTGGATATATAGTTGTATGTATATTCTTAGATGAGAACTAACTTGAAAATTGGAGGGGACTATGTGATAGCCAAATATCCATGCCAATGGTTGGTGGATGTTGATACATCCAACAAGGAATGGTATGATGTACATTTTTCTATCATATTTTGTATCTAGCGAGCGAGAGAGAGAGAGAGAGAGAGAGAGAGAGAGAGAGAGAGAGAGAGAGAGAGAGAGAGATCGGGTATCCATGTACTCAATTTTATTTTTCAATTAACATCCACATGTTAAAAGTAAATCATACATCAGGCAACTCATAACTTCAAGAAGGCATACACTAGATAAATCATAACTAGATAAGTCATACATACTCTAAATCATAGATTAGATATATTATACCTTGGATAAGTCATACATAAGATAAGCCATACATTAGATAATTTAATTAACATAAAGATAATCCATCAAGTGTTTTATATCTGTAAGTTTATTTGTCCAATTGAAATGCATCATTATTACATATTTTTCATAAATAAACATCATCAAAATGCAAATAGGGTCTCAATATAGGAAATTGTCTAGGTCAAAGTGGGCATCACAAGTGGTCAAAAAGTGAGGGTGTAATCGCAGAATATAGTCTCTGCATCCTCCCAGGTATTAGACCCTACACTATAGATTTCCCACTATACCTTAACCTCGTCCATTAAACAACACTTTAGATGTCAAAATCTATGGTCCAAAATGTGTAATGGCTTGACTGTAATGGTTCCCATGTCTGAGACTTTTAATTCCCTCCAATCAAGTTTATGAGATTCATGAGAAACATAATGTTGTAGAACGAATACATCAATAACATCATGATATTTATGCAAGTGGGGTGGAAGTACAAGACAATAGGTAATTGGTCCAATTTTCTCTTTGATCCTAAAAGGTCCCATAAATTGGGTGGAAACTCTGTCCCTTTCCTAAACCAAAAGGTTCTCTTGTTAAGTCATATACGAATAAAAAAATGACGTATCCCACTTCATAAATTTGATTGATCCTATTTGGATCAACGCAACTCTTCTATCTATTGTGTACTTCTTTGAACCTTTTTCAAATATGCATCGCATGTTCCTCTTTTTCTTAAACTAATTCCAACTCTATTACTATTCTATCCTAGAACATTTCCCAACTAAGTGGTGTCCTTTATGGTCTCCTATATAGAGGTTGATAAGGAGGCATACCTATAAAACTATGGTAAATTTTATTGTAGGCGAACTGTACCAATGGTAGCTACTTCTCCCATTGTGTTTGATTATCCATAATATACATTATAGGCATGTCTTCCATAACTTGATTTACTCTTTTATTCTGTCCATCTGTTTTAGGATGATATGAAATTCTCATGTTCAACTGATTCCCCTATATTATCTACAAACTTATCCAAAACCTATATGTAAAGTGAGAGTCTCTATCGAAAAATGATCTTTGTGGGTAATCCATGTAACCAAGGAACTTCACTTATAAACACTTGTGCCACATAGGTGACATCATAAGTGTCTCTCACTAGGATGAAATGGGCACTTTTGGTCAACTTATTAGCTACAAAAAATATGGTGTGTTTCCATTGTTATGTGTGTGGAAAACCCCTAAAATAATCAATAGAAATTACCTCCCATTTAGATATAGGGATGTCATGCAGTTATAGGGGTCCTACTAGGTGGCGATGGTCATATTTCACTATTGAAATTCAAGAAACCTGGTGACCTACTAGATCATGTCCCACTTTATGCCTATCCAAAATAAAAGTTTCTTCATGTCTGCATACATATTATTCATACCAGGATTCACAGAGTAAAGTGCCCTATGTGACTTCTTGATGATGGTTTTTTGTATACTCCCTTCGCTAGGGATGTACATTCTTCCTTGAAATCTCAACAATCAATCTGGTTCAAGAGCCTAGCCCTCAAAGTTTAGTTCTATCCACTTCCCACTCTGGAATATTGATGTAACCTTTGGATACCAACTATATTCAAAGAGTTTCTCTAACACACTCCCTCAAATTGAACCCCAATGGTACCAAGGAGAAGACCTATTGCCTTTTTAGCGTATTGGCTACCACATTCTATTTTCCCTTTATGTATAAAATCCAAAAATCGTCCTCACTCATGAATTCACTCCATCACCTCTATCTAACATTCAAATCGTATTCAAATCCCTCTAAGTGAAGACATGATTTGGACTCTAATGATCAGTCTTTAGCTCAAAGCTTATCTCGACAAGATAACGACCCCAAAGTTTCAAAGCTAGCATCATCATTGCTAATTCTAAGTCATGGGTTGCATACATCTCTTCATGTTTCTTCAACTTCGTAGATGTAGTTCCCTTCATTTGATAAATAGATCATCTATTTTGGGTATCATGTACCATTTTTTATTGTTGCTTGATTCAAATCCTTGTAATATATGCACAATCTTAAGGAAACATATTTCTTCTTGATGAAAATAACTAGCACACCTCAAGGTGAAATATTAGGCCTATTAAGTCCCAAATCTAACAAATATTTTAACTACATCTACACTCACAAAGTTCTGGAGCTGTCATCCTACAGGATATCTTGGATATTGGATCCACACCAAGTTTTAGATCAATTGTGTAATCAATCTCCCTCTCAGGGGGTAATCCTGACAACTCTTTGGGGAAAACATCCTCAAATTATGATAGAAGTGGGTGTTGATCTAGGGAGGTTCCTTTCTCATCACTTTTGGTCTCGACCACATATGATTTGTAGCCTTGTTAGAGATAGTGTTTTAACTTCATCATTAGGATGTATCACAAGGCACTCCTCTATTGATTCCACAAATCTCAATTGGTCTACCCTCATCATCTAAATAGATCACTTTCTTTTTTAAACAACTTACCAAATCTCAATGAGCTTTTAGCTAGTCCATTTGAATGATTACATTGTATGTAGAAAATCTCTAAAAATCCAGCTCTGATACCATGTAGAAAATCTAATGGTAGGTTAACCCGATAATGCAATATAAATCAAAGCAGAATACTATAACCTACTTCTACTATCAATTTGCAGAAGCTTAAAGATCGAGCTGAACAATATAACCAGAAGAAGAAGAATCAATGCACAATACACATGAAAATACTTTGGGGAAAGCCTCAACTAAAAACCCCACACTATTGTATTATCATACATGGTGGAAATACATAGGAATTATACAAAGGCTTAGCTCTCACAGCTAGACAACTCTCACTACAATCCTCACAAATGCTCACAGGCAATCTGGCTTCTCTCCAACCTTCCTCTCTGCCCTCCAAGCTCCTATATCCTTGCGTTGTTCCTTGTGGATGATTCTCCTGTTACCAAGTGGATGATCTCCTCCAAAACTGCGCAATCTTCAAGGATAAACCCTTGACTGCATGCATGAGTTTTCTCTTTGAGAAAACACATGCAATTAATAGTACACTGTCCTTAACTTGAAGCTCAACTGGGTCTTTCTCAGAATATACATGCATAAGTTTTTAATGAGGGAATCTGTAGTTAACTTGAGTAACACTAGTTGAGTGCATGCATGCATCAACTGACTGTTAACTCTCTATTAGTTCCTCAAACAATTTGGAACTAATTTAATTGGACTTAACTCAGTATACTGAGTTAACTAATTACAACTCAAATATAACTCAATCTTATCTCCTTAATTTAAGGGATAACTCTTGCATGACTTCAGAAAGACTTGTAACTTGAATTTCTCCAACTAATTAATTTAAAATAAATAAATAAATTATTTCCAAGTAGCTATTAAGACTAAGTTCGATTTTAATTCACAATTTAATTCAAGGACAAATTAAATTGGAATATTCTTGTTGTCATATTTCAACACTCTCTCTCAATAAGAAAGGGATTATCTGCCACCCCGATCCTGTCTCTATGGAACTCGAATTTACACTTTGACAATGCCTTTGTCAAAATGTCAGCATCTTGCTCCTCTGTCGAAATATACTGCAGCAACATGATCCTCCTTGCTACACAGTCTCTGAGATGATGATACCGAATGTCGATGTGCTTGGACCTATCATGAAATACTAGATTCTCAGAGAGTTTGATACAACTCTAATTATCAAAATAGATCACAGTTGGATCCATCCTCTGATCAAACAAACCAACTAGGATTTTCTGCATCTAGATGGCCTCACATGCTGCCTGACTTGCAGCCATGTATTCTACCTCTGCCAAGTTGAGTGCAACCGACCTCTGTTTCTTGCTGTACCAAGAAACTGCCGCTGACCCAAGGTTGAAAATCCCTCTTGATGTGCTCTTCCGATCTGATGGACTCCCTGCCCAATCTGCATCAGTGAAGCCCTGTAGCTTCACTCCCTCTGTCCGTTTATACCATAATCCATACTGAGATGTGCCTCTGAGGTATCTCAATACATGCTTTGCCGCCTTCCAAAACATCTTGGTAGGTTGAACCATCGCTTGAC
The DNA here is from genome assembly GCA_031772625.1 of Pinus tabuliformis. NCBI lineage: Eukaryota > Viridiplantae > Streptophyta > Pinopsida > Pinales > Pinaceae > Pinus > Pinus tabuliformis. The sequence goes on along the minus strand of CM062807.1, from coordinate 32,371,499 downwards.
TCAGCTGGTTCACCACATAGCACAAATCTGGTCGTGTGTTCACTAAGTACATCAGTGAACCCACAAGTTGCCTATACACAGTAGCCTCTACCACTTCTCTTGAAGTAGCAACCTCCTTCCTCCAGTTACCTGCTAGAGGAGTCTGCATGGGCTTGCACTTCTCCATGTGGAATCTCCTGAGTATCTCGTTGGCATACTTGCCCTGAGACACAAACAACTCCCCATCCTTTTGCCACACTTCCATGCTAAGGAAGTAATGCATGAGACCCGTGTCTTTCATCTCGAATTCTCTTGCAAGGTCCTCCTTGAAGGACACGATCAACTGATCATCACCAGCCAATATGAGATCATCAACATAAAGTACGATGATCAACAACTTACCTTTCACCACGATGTGGTACAGGTTCGCATCCGCTTCACTCTTTGTGAAGCCTAACCCGGTGAGGTAGTTGTCTATCCTAGTGTACCAAGCATGAGGTGCTTGCTTCAGTCCGTATAACACTCTCTTGAGTCAGCACACATGTGACTCACGATCGAAGGTCTCAAAACCTTCCGGCTACTCTATGTACACCTCTTCCTCAATCTGGCCATTGAGGAATGAAGTCTTCACATCCATCTGATGGATCTTCCAACCCATTTGTGCTGATAGTACCAATATAGATTTGATAGATGAGTACCTTGGGACAGGAGAAAAAGTCTCATCATAGTCAATCCCCTCGACCTGTGAAAAGCCACGGGCAACAAAACTTGCCTTATGCTTCTCCACACTACCATCAGCAGCTTGCTTTACCCATTAAAGCCAACGGGAACTCACAACTGACTTGTTCTTCGGTCTTGGAACCACGTCCCAAACACTGTTACGAACTATGGAGTAATACTCCTCCACCATAGCATCAACCCAAATCGAGCGCTGCACTGCTTCCTCAAAGGAAGATGGCTCGGTCTCAACACATTCCCCAGCAAGGGCCATGTATCTAGTGTACCTCTCAGGTGACCTCCTCTGTTTGCGCTGAGAAGATGGTGCTCCCACATTCTCTCTCACATCCTCCAACAATATGTTAGCTTCTCTTGTGTGCTTCCATCCATCTCTGGAAGACTTTGCTTGAGTGGATGTCTCCACTCCTGGAACCTCTACATGTGGCTGCTCCGCATCAATCTGAGGCTCCTCCTCCTTAGGAACCAACAGTTCCTCCACAACATGTAGTTGGAGCTCCCTCTCAAGGGAAACTCACATGGCCTTCTGCTCATCAAACTTGAGATCTCTGCGAACCACTATTCTTCGACTGGTAGGAAAGTACACCCGATAGTTGTGAGGTGTATCAGTGTACCCCAAAAATATCCCCAACTCTACTGTTGGCTTAAGCTTCTTCGGTGCATCCTTTGTCACATGGCAATATACTGATGAACCAAAGATCCTGAAGTGACCCACATTTGGTCTCTTACCAGAGAAAGCTTCCTCCGGTGTCTTCTTCCCAAGTATGTGATGCGGGCTTCTATTCTGCAAATAGACCACTGTGTTGCATGTCTCAACCCACAAGTGAAGTGGTAGGCCTTGGTCATGCAACATTGCCCGTGTTGCCCCTACAATAGTTATGTTCTTCCTCTCAGCCACCCCTTTATGCTGTGGGTTATGAGGCGACATAAACTCTCGTTTAATTCCTGCCACTGCACAGAAGTCCTTAAACTCTTGAGAGACATATTCTCCACTGTTGTCACTTCTCAAGCCCTTAATCTTCTTCCTTGACTCTTTCTTGACCAAAGCTTTGAACTCACAAAACTTTGTGAAAGTTTGGTCCTTCTTCTGCATGAAATAAATCTAGCATTTACTAGAATAGTCATAAATGAAAATAACATAATACCTTTGCTTCGCTGTGGATTCCGTCGAGAATGGTCCACACAAATCAGTATGAACTTGCTCTAAGATAGCCTCTGCTAGACTGTCTCGATCATGAAAGGAAGACTTGGTTCACTTTCCCAAGGTACAACCTTTTCATGTGTCAACTTGCTCAAGTTTACCTTTGGGAAGTCCTGTAGAAATCTGCCGCATTATCTTCAAAGCCCCATGATGTAAATGGTCTAACCACCTGTGCCACAGCTCACCAATGTCTTGGATTTACACCAATTTTGCTTTTGTACTCAATGTTGCACAATCATCTACCTCTAGTTTATAGAGATTCTTCACTCGAATCCCTATCCTCTTGGTCTGGCCCATGCCTATGTGTCTTAGGAACGCCTTTCCTTTACTGAAGACAACATCATAGCCTTTGTCCTCCAACATCGCGACTGATACCAGGTTCTTCTTTAGTCTAGGCACATACATCACATCTGTCAAGGTGAGAGGAGCTCCATGTTCCCTCTGAAAAGCAACTGTGCCCACTCCTGAAACGCTATACCTTCCGTCGTCACTCATCTCTATGCGCATCTTGAGGTATTTCTCCACCAAGGCACTGAATACATTTTTATGGTCATGTGGAATGAGGCTTCACTGTCAAGATACCAGACACAACCCATAATCGATGACACCATGCATGCGATGAGGGTAAAGTCCATTTCAAACTGAGAGGCTAATGCCTCACCTTCCGATCCTTCCAAGGATCTCTTCTTGGACTTCTTCGATGGGAAATTAGTCGCATAATGTCCCATCTTGTGACAATTAAAGCATCTTACTTTAGACATGTCAGCCTTCTTCCCTCCATGAGAATAATTCGATTTGAAATGGGAAGCCTTCCCCTTCCCTTTCCTTGCCTTTCTTGCTAAGGCCATATTTTCTTCATCGTCATTCTTGGATGAAGAACCATCTTGTTTTCTCCTCTTGATCTCCTCCTGCATAAGATCCAACCACAGTTGTTCCCAATCCAACAATTTCTCCCTTCAATTCACAGAGTCTTGGTAGCTATTCCAACTCTTTGGAAGGCCAAGGAGAGCGAGGCTCACCATATCATCATGGATAGTAGTTAATCCCACACTGCCAAGCTCATCTCTGTAGGTGGTGAGCTTGTTCAGATATGTGGAAATAGTATCGCCCTTCTCCATATTGATTCTTCGAAGCTTATCCTTGAGCGCCAATTTCATCTGGTCACTACTATTCTGGTAGAGGTCCTTGAATGCCTTCCACATTGAAAATGGAGTATCCTTCCCATGGAGACTCGAGACAATATGGTCTCGAACTCCCTCAAGGATGATCCGTCTTGCCTTCACCACACACTTCTTCCACTCAGCCAACTCTTGTGCATTAGTTGAAGCTGGCTTTGGGATTTCTTGATCAATGAATTCCTTCAAGCCATTGTCTTCTAATACATCCTCCATTCTATCTTTCCATGCTATGTATTTCGAGCTACCTTCCAACGCATACTCGAGTCTCAAGCCATAGAACGCCATTGGCCAACCTTGAAGTATGATATGAATTTGATTTGCACCTACAACCCCAAACATCAAACTTCGAATTATCTTCTGAATATACTTTTCACAGCTCTGATACCATGTAGACAATCTCTACAATTCCAGCTCTGATACCATGTAGAAAATTTCTACAAATCTAGCTCTAATACCATGTAGAAAATCTGATGGTAGGTTAACCCGATAATGCAATATAAATCAAAGCAGAATACTATAACCTACTTCTACTATCAATTTGTGGAAGCTTAAAGATCGAGCTGAAAAATATAACCAGAAGAAGACGAAGAATCAATGCACAATACACATGACAATACTCTTGGGAAAGCCTCAGCTAAAAACCCCACACTATTGTATTATCATACATGGTGGAAATACATAGGAATTATACAAAGCCTTAGCTCTCACAGCTAGCCAACTCTCAGTACAATACTCACACATGCTCACAGGCAATATTGGCTTCTCTCCAACCTTCCTCTCTGCCCTCCAAGCTCCTATTTCCTTGTGGATGATTCTCCTGTTACCAAGTGGATGATCTCCTCCAAAACTGCGCAATCCTCAAGGATAAATCCTTGACTGCATGCATGAGTTTTCTCTTTGAGAAAACACATGCAACTAATAGTACACTACCCTTGACTTTGATCTCAATTGGGTCTTTCTCATAATAGACATTCATGAGTTTTTGATGAGGGAATCTTCAGTTAACTGGAGTAGCACTAGTTGAGTGCATGCATGCATCAACTGACTGTTAACTCTCTATTAGTTCCCCAAATAGTTTGGAACTAATTTAATTGGACTTAACTCAGTAAAATGAGTTAACTAATTACAACTCAAATATAACTCAATCTTATCTCCTTAATTTAAGGGATAACTCTTGACTTCAGAAAGACTTCTAACTTGAATTTCTGCAACTAATTAATTTAAAATAAATTAATTAATTATTTCCAAGTAGTTGTTAATACTAAATTCAATTTTAATTCACAATTTAATTCAAGGACAAATTAAATTGGAATATTCTTGTTGCCATATTTCAACATTGTACATTCCAAGGGTAGTGACATAAGCCTTTAACTTTGTTGTACACACCCTGAGGTTTATGAAACACTAATCCACACTAGGTCCTATTACTTGTTTTACCTAAGAATCCATCTCAGCTTGTTTAAAGTCATCATGATCATAAGTTACCAACCCACCTTTTTAAAATGCAAATGATCAAATGAAACTATCTATAACACTATAATCAAACAAAAAATTAACTTTTAGATGATTTATCATGCATGGGGTTTCGACCACAATGGATTAGTGTTCATCTTGGTAGTTATAAACTACCACATAGATTTGATGATGGTTGCCCACTCTTCCCATTGGTGATTCTTCTTCTTTACATGTGTTACCAGGTTATGACTCAAGGAAATCATGCTAGTTGTGTGGTCCCCCACATTCCCAATAAGTGAGACAGGGTGGATTTCGAGTTGAGTTCTATTGAGTCCTTTAGAGTGAACTCCTCCCCCTAGAATATCTACCCTTGCTATCAACTCCATGTGGTTGTCCTAGACTCACACAAGTCCATAAGATGTTGGCGAAGCTACATTGACATCCATTGAAATCCATACTCCTACTATTCTTGGTTCAACCCTATTTCCATATGGTGGTGGAATAGAAATTCCTCCCTTGAAGAAAATCCTCTTCCCCACAGATCTTGGGTGAAGTGAAAAAACAACTCTCATTCACCCTTAGATAATATTAGTTAATACTATAACATACTTGTATTAATATTATAATATTAATTAAGTGCATGGTTTAATTAGCATCAATTACCCTTGTTTGTAATTAATTAACCCTAATGAATGGTAATAAAAAAATCCCATAAGATTAATTAATTACTACTATACTATCAAACCCTAATGTTGTTTAATTATCATCAGTTAATAATTAAAAAAATATAATTATTGGTATATATTAGATTTATATAAACTTCTATATGTTAAATAATTTATTTAATTTAAATAGATATACAAAATTCTTTTATTTCATATTAATAACACCTAAACAAAATATAATATATACATAATTCTAAAATTAATTTTGAATTAAAAAATAAAATAAAAATTTGATGGAGTAGGCAAGGCAACATAGGCCTTGCATGAGGCCCACATGTCTCCTTCCCAAATTTTGTTATTAAACTATATAAGCCCTAAAATCATACCCCCTTTGGTGATAGCTCCTCAATTGCTCATTCGATTTGTTTGTTTGTCTGATTCATCTAAGTGTGGAAGTGAATGTTTAAGCTCAACCATGGCTCCATGGCCAATGATTTATGCACTCACTCAAACAAAATTTCAAATCCATCACAGACTTGTGCTTATGGGATTAATGCAGTCTAGGCTTCAATTGAGACACATAACTCATGGCATCAAATCCATTGAAAAGATCACCAAAGACATGGGTTATGGAATTTACTATAAATTGGTTAATGCAAATGATGTTAACCAGACAATTCATGGACCTCTAAAATGCAAGCAGACAACTAATTTTGTTATTTCCAAGTGAAACAATGCATTTACAAGAGCTGATCATAGTGCTAGGCTTCAATCGAGGTGGGAAAATTGTTGGAGATAAAGGCTTAGCCTTGACAAACCATTTTTTTTTCATATGGTTGGGTTTCTTTATTCTTACAAGGTAAATTTTGCAAGGGTTTTGTTTACAAATCTATTTGATCATGTCTACAACTAATATTTGTTCATGTATTATACAATGTTTCTAACTGTTGACATTTTTCTGTTACAAAAATAAATGTTTGTTTAAGCATTGTACATAAATATGCCTAGTTAATATAAGAAAGAATGATTATTTATGCCCATATTGTAAGAATTCATGTTGTAGTTGTTACTTCCACAATTGGGCAACTGGGATGCCTGGCTCATAATGGTAACATCTAATGAGGAAGGAAACATCTAGTCCTAGGAAACTTATATCAAGAAAGGAAATATATAAATAATGTATTTAGGTTTTCCTATTTGGAGACTAACAACAAAGGAGGACAATTTTAAATATGTATTTGTAAATCTCTTTAAAATACTATTAAGCCTCATGATAATACACATGAATATTAGAGTCTTTTATCTTATCTTATGTGATTGTGTTTGATTCATTAGTTATGAGAATAGTTTTTGGAAGATCTAGCTGAGAGGAGAGGCTCTCGAGAACCCCACCTCCGATCAACTGCATATCAATTGGTATCAGAGTAAGTCGCTCCTTGAGGTCTGATCTATTTTTTTTATGCTCATTTTTTTGTTACTAGCATCCTCCCTATTTTCCACCCGCTACAGGTAATTATTTTCCAACCATTCTACATTCACTTTCTTTCTTAGTATTTATCTTTTTATTCACACATTCCCTAGCTACGTTGTCTCAGTTCCTCTGCCTCATCACAACATCTACAACACCCATGGGCACCTTTGCTACAAGTCTGCAACACATTTATAGTTCAAGTATATCTTTGGTGTGGCCTAGTTTTGTACCGCACCCAAAATCCATGAGATTTTATATCAAGAGAAACATTCAGAGAAGGTTCCTTTTGGAGACATGCCTTCCCACCCTGCTTTAGTAGGTACTTGCTTCACATTCATCAGTTTCAACATAGCAGCATCCAACTTGGGTTCATTTGGAGATGTGCCCTCCTACCGCAGGCTATGTAGGCACCTACTACTTCCTCAACAATCAACATCTCATCATATCAACGCTAGAATTATCCAAAAATAATTTTATCCATGGCTTCACACTTAAACTAGGAGGCAGAAAGCATGGGACGCTTTCCATCTAAACCAGGAGGAATTGGGGAGCGCGACTTCCTGGCTCATAATGGTAACATCTAATGAGGAAGAAAACATTTAGTCCTAGGAAACTTATATCAAGAAAGGAAGTATCTAAATAATGTACTTAACTTTTTCCTATTTGGAAACTGATAATGAAGGAGGAAATTTTTAAATATGTATTTGTAAATCTCTTAAAAAGGCTATCGAGCCTCATGATAATACAAGTGAATAATAGAGTCTTTTATCTTATCTTGTATGATTGTGCCTGGTTCATTAGTTCTGAGCAGAGTTTTTAGAAGATCCATCTGAGAGGTGAGGCTCTCTAAGCCTCAACTCTGATCAATTGCATATAAAAAATCTTGGTTTATTGTGTTAGTATTACCAAGGGCATTTGAGAAACTTACTGACTTGGCATTTGGGGTTGCCTTTGAATGTGACTAGGTCACATTGTTAGCTCGAACAAATCACCTAATTTCATTGGAAAATTCCAATTCCATGCTCAATAGGGTTGATTTTCTATGCAATATTGCAGGATCATGTCACTTTTTGGCCTTTTACTCGTAAAATTTGGTATTGTGAAATCTTTAAAACTAGTAACTACATTGATGATGTGCACACTTCCCATTTTGATTTTTTTGGCGTGTCTTACTAATAAGATTTCAAAAGGTGGTTTAGAACAACCTAAACACCATGACATAAATAATGAGTCAAGCCTTGCTTTTGAGCGAAAAATCCCTGAAAATTTAGTTGAAAGGGGGATGGATGCCATCTAGTATGGATGAGTTCAATATAAAACACAGTCGATGCAACCTGTCACCCTTACCTTTGCATTTATCTATTTCGATGGTGTTCTTTCTCTTGGAGGTCTTGTGACATTTTACTTGATGCACCATGATCTTAGACCACCGACTTCATGTAAAATTCCATATTAGGGTTCTGTTGTAGCAGCTGCAAAAACCTCCAAAATTTTGGCCTACACTTGAATTTTGGAGACTACCGTCGATCTTGTGAACAATCATTCCTTAGTAACTTATTGGTAAGTTGATGATTTCATGATCCCTTCTTTGATCTTAAGATTCGTTTACCCTTTTATCTTTATAGAGTATGCATCATCTTCGGGCATGAGGATTATCGCTTGTCATGCAAAGGGAAGGATTTTTTTCTTCAAAGGGAAACCTTTGTGAAAATGGGTCGTTCTCATCATATAGACATGTTTCACAATCATTTCCAAAGTTTCACGCATTATTACATAAGTGTCGCCATTATCCTCACAAAGTCTATCATCGGAGATGCACTTGTCGTAAGCTACCACAAAGCTTGTTGCATTAAGTGAATTATGTTTTCATATGTTCTGGATGGGCTATGTTATATCATTAAGTGTTCAAGTGCGTGATTGTAGTCAAGTTCTATCACTGTTCACATCGGCTCCACTAATCCCACACTTAGCCAATTTTTGGATTATTCCTAGCAACCTAGCCTCATCCAGCCTTCCTAAACTATGCACTTCACATCTACAACCCTCAAGATTTTACCTTGCCTATTGGAACTGCACAATACATAGAAAAACTAGCCTCCCTTGGCATCCAAAATTGTAAAGTGGCTCCCTCCAGTGTCCTTCCCTCAACTAGAACCCACTGTCTCAAGAAACTGCGCAGTTTTGTTCCTCAAGAATCTCAGCTGCCCAGTCCACGATGCCTCCTGAAACTGCGCATATGTGTCCTCCTAGGGCCTTATCCCGCAGAATCTATTGCTCACTTAAACTGCACAATTTTGTCTTTTAGTGGCCTCTGCGCAATTATTTACCTCAGTGAGGACTGTGCATAAATTTCCCTCAGTTTGGTTGAAGTTGCGCACTGCGTAGTCTTTGCGATCAAGCTTGACCCTTGGCTGGTTGAATTGCACAATTACATAGTCACTAGGACTTCTCCCCTAGTCTGTCACTCACTTCCAGCCCAGTTTATGAATCCAAGTGCAACATCTTAGAATAAATGTTTATGAGACTGATGTCGTCTTGTCATGAGTGGATTATAGATACATGGATTCTACTAGGCTATGACAAGATGATGAAGAAGGTGATGAAGAAGGAGGACATGCTATATGACACTCAAGGAGTTGAGGAGAAAATATGGTTATCAGATAAGAAGAACAAGGAACCTGGGGTATGATAGAAGATCGGGACCGCATGAAGACCCCATCTTATGCATAAACCTTTGGAGGGTAGGTATGGGAAACATAACACATCTTTTGAAATACACCTCTTAGTGTAGCATGAAGGACCGCTTATCATTGTCATATCACTATGTCTTCAATGACATGCATGGTTGCAAGTGCTGAAAGTCATTCCATGTGTTTCATCTAAGTGTCTTGCTCCCTTTCACTTGTTGGATCAATTGTCGTCTTTTCGTATGTTTGGCTGTTATGTCATGTTTGCGAACCTTTTCTGGTGATCTCGAAGGTTGGTCTTTGTGTATATGAGTTTTCCTAGCCATGTAAACACCTATCGTAATCATATAGAAAGTCTTGAGCGTTGTCACACTAGTGTCATCACGATCATCCTAAAGTATATCTCAAGTGTCACTAAGAGCGTAATGCTTTGTTTGTTTTCCCAGTGGTCTATGTTGTCGTGAAGTAGAAGTATTCTAAGTGTGTGATCACAATTCAAGTTCATCACAAGTCCATCTTCCTCCCGCACTCAGCCATTTTTAGAAAATCTTCCCGATCGGGCAACCCAACTTCACAAGGCCCTGACTAAGCTACACATTGCGTAGTCTCAACCCTTAATGAAGTGACCTTGCTGACTGGAGTTGTGCAGTGCACAATCACTGTCCTCCAGGGAAGTTACACTGCACAATTCCAAAGTTTAGCAACCTTCCTTGACTCCTAGAATTACGCATCAACTCCTTCCAGTCTGTCTTCAACTGCACATTTCACACTTTCAGTCCTCAAGCTTTTCCCTTTCCTATTGGAATCCCATAGTGCACAAAGAACCAAACCTCCCTTGGCCTCTAGAACTGTGCAGAGGTGTCCCCCTTTGTCCTCCCTCAGCTGAAGCTCACCATCTTCAAGAATTGCGCAATTTTGGCTTCCAGATCTCTCTGCTTCCCAGTCCTCCTTGCTTATGAAAACTTCACAAAACTGACCTCCCTTGGCTTCACCTTGCACTAGCCACTACTGACCTAAACTGCACAATCCTGTCTCCCAGTGACCACTGTGAAATTTTTCTCCTCAGTGAGGATTGTGCTCGAAAGTTCCTTAGTCAAGCCTGCACTACGCTCTGCGCAGTCTTAGTGATCAAGCTCTCTCCCTGCCAATTGGAACTACGCAATCTGCAGTCACTGATCCCTATATCCCAGCCTGTGAATTTTCCCAAGCTTAGTCCATGTATGATAATGCACCCTCTTAGAGTAGGGAGTTTTCAGATTGATGTCATCCCATCATGAGTGAATTGCAGGAACAAGTATACTCTCAAGTCATGGTAAGATGATAAAGAAAGAGAAGAAGGAGGGAAGAAAGCTTGAAGACTCACTTGCAACTGAATAGACAAAGGAACCTATCAAGAGCAAGCTAAAGGAACACATGTATGCAACCACCTCTCAAGACCGAAGATCATTGAAGTCCCCGCATCATCAAGCTATGGAGAGGAGAAGAGAGAGCACACCCAAGAACACATCTATCACTCAGTAGCAACAACGGCTTGACATTCCCACCTCAGCAAGCTAGTCCATGTCAGTAGTGTCATGAGTTGTCAAAGGCCACATCACTATTATGAGCCATGTATATTATAAATCAAATGTAATGTAAAGTGGAAGTCCAATGGAGACACATGAATATGAAGAGTCATCTAAGCTGAAAAGTCATAGGAAGTTAAACAATCATGAGGGTAGTCAAAGAGTCACAAGGGATAAGCATCACCCCTTTGGTTATATATACCCCCTCATTGTATGAGAAAAGGATTTTTCACCTCGGCTCCTCCCACAAAGCATAGAGAGTTTAGTCAGTTCTTTAAGGAGCAAGGTGTGGCTCCAACGTTCCACTACTGGGGCCAGTAATGTACAATGTAAATATGTGTCTTGGAACTTTTGCATAGTTACAGAAGCCTTTTCAGGCTAGCGCGTTTCCATGCATGACTTATGGATGTTTGTAAGACTATTATGTGAGCATTTATATTTCATGTTTGTTTTCACATGTACTAAGATAGTTGAACTATTTCAGTTGTTTTAGTGCTTATGTTGTTGGGAATGTACTATAATGGTTGTCACTACTATCTCATCCTTGTGGACTATTCCGCAGGATACTAGACAGGCCCTTTCCTTACTCATCGGTTATAACGACCATTGCATCCGTTGTGGACTATTCCGCTAGATGTATACAAATCTTCCCTTGTTCATTGGTTGTAACGACTATCACATCCACTGTGGAATATTCCGCTGGATGTTGAACATGCCTTTTTGGTTCATGTGTGTCTCTTCCTGGGTGGTACTATTACCTCTCACTTAGAGGCTTAGTTTTCTCCCTCCTTTTGCAGTAAGAGAACCTAGAAATAGTTGCGCTGCACACTCACCTTGTTGTACAAACATACCATTGTATCACTCTCTTATGCTGACAGCTAGAGCCAAGGAAGATCTTTGAAGATTTGGAAACTGGGCCTTTATATCGGAAGGGACTCCTACACCTAATAGTGTGAGGTCTAACTGGGAGTTCGTATTGGGGGGATCCCCTTAGTTGACGGATTTCCAACACCGTCAATAGAATGGCGCTAGAAGGAGGGCCAGATGACAAGTTGAGCCAATTGCATTTGGTTTGAATCTCTTATCTAAAATGGCTCATACATAAATCATACTCTTGGGGTGTTTCTCTAATTTTTTCCCTTTATCAATTTTCACTCCCGGATGAGCCTCTCGATCACTTGTCCTAGTTAAATTTTTATGGTGAGGATGGAACATCTATAACCAAGCCATTTCTGATTTCATTAAAATTTGCGCATCTCACGAAATCAATGATGAAGAGTTTGCTTGTGTGCTTTTCTTCCTCACCCTTGAAGGTCATGCTAATCGGTGGTGCCATACCTTGCCACCTGCTTCCGTCCATTCCCTTTATCATTTCCTCAGGGAGCTCCATCAAGCCTTCGATAACTACAACTATCGAGATGTTTGTGGAAGAATCAACCATTTGAGAATGAAGCCTGATGAATTATTTGAGGATTTTTCTAATCGATTCCTTCACCTTTGCTATGAAATTCCGGAAGAAGATTTGAATTTGGAATTCTTGAAACAATATTTTGAGCGCTTGGTTATTATCGCTTCATGCCTTGAACTTGAACCCCTTGATTTTTCTGCTTCCCAAACTCTTGTGAATCATGAGACACCTCTAATTTCAGAGGAGGAATTTATTGTCCCTTTTGTTCTTTGTCCTCCTCCTTTTCCAGTTTTGATAGGGGTGCCTCTCTGTGATGGTAACAAAGATGAAAAGTCCGCGAATAAAATTCCCAATCCATCTTCTCATTCTTCTCCTACCTTTCATGACTCAGATTCAATGGAGGAAATTCTTGAATGGCTTATGAGGACTATGGCAAAGACTAAATCCTCCACTCTACAAGATGATGTCACTATTCATGACTCGAGTCTCGAATCTGATCTGGATTTCTGTCCTCTATCATCTACAAGCCTTGACTCTTTATACCATGATCTACTGGAGCAATCTGTTCCACCAACTAGTCTTCCACATTCTCTTGATTTTCGCATTGCTAGTTCAAATAGCGATCAGGTACAAGGCAGTCACATTACACCGGTAGAGCAGGAAGGTGAAGATGCTTCTGATATTTCCTCTTTGTTTCAAAATATTTCATGTCAAAATAATGAGTTTCCATTCTTGAATGATTCTCAATCTGCTAATCTCGGTATAGATCCAATATAATCAATTCTTTCAATCAACCCCCAGCCTTGGGAAGTAACCATTATAATGATGATGACTCTATTGTTGTATGTTGTGATGAATTCCTAAGCACATCATGTGATCTTTTGGTTTCTCATGAATATTTTAATTTAGATCTAGAATCTGGTTCGGTCAAAGAAGATGTTCATATCAAAACTTCCTCTTCACCTCACTTTCCATTGTGTCCTACCATTTGAAACACATATTCTTGTGATGGAGATACACCATGCTCTTTAATTTTTTCATCTGATGAGTTATCCCCTCGATTGACACAGGGAGGTGAGGCTGTCCATGATGAAATTGCAAACAATCAAATCATAGAGCACCCTTCCCATTCCCCGCCATCTCTTATCCTGCATGAAGAAAACTCTTCAAATCAGTTTTCTCATGAGATATCACCGATTCATTTATCTTTGAATATGCTATCAGAAGAGCCTCTCCAATTGAGTAATCTGATTTTTGAAGTTGAAAAATTTGGTGAAACCTGTAACAGAGATGGTTGCCATCCGGTGCCCAGTTTAGAAATCAGCAACAACAACTATCCTCTAACCATGCATTATTTGGTTCAAGCTTCAAAATGCGATTCTACAATCCTACAAAGTTCCGAGACCTATGAGGGAGTCGAGGAACTTCAACTTCCATTGATGGTTATATTAGGATCTCGCGACTCTGGTAAACCCCCCGAACTAAATCATATTTGGTTTCTCTCACATAATCCATCTATTTTCATGGTTTCGCTCGATGTGAATTCACGTGTAAAAAATGTTTGGTATTCTGGGTGTGACCTCTCAAATTTCCAACATTTTACTTATGATAGAATTCATGAATCTATTGCAGTTCATTCATCTTCATGTAAATATCTCACATCAAACTCAGGTTGAGAATGTGCATCTCTTATAGAGTCATGGGATTACAAAGTGGATTATCTCAAGGAATATCTTTGCCTGAAGGAATCATACTTATCAAATTTATCCCTTAATGGTCAGCTCCTCGGTCTTCTTGCGAGTTTAAAATTGAAAATTTGTCCTCTCATCACACTATAATTCTCCTTGAGTGATGATGAATACACAAGTTGTCACACGAATCAAGTTCTTCTCCATTCACCATGTCCCAACTGGTCTCATGCATTCGTCTTGCTAGCATAATTTTTAAATTCTTTTGATGACTACAATGCTTGTGCAATTTTTCACTAGTTGGAGGAAGGTGGTTTGTCATATCCGGCCCACAAGGGACTTGGTTCGATTGTTGAGAGCATTCACAAGATTGTTCGAATTGATTTTTCTTCGTTTATTGCAAATTGGGAATTTGATGCTTCAATTAGTTCATCTGATCATTTCTCTGTCTTTGGTGAATGTCATTCAACTTATCATTTTCCCATCGGCACATTCAATGACAGTTATTCCACCCCCCTTGATATTCATTGTTTAACATCTCTCTATTCATACTTTTGTCAAGCAGGTGAGGCACTTGAGTCTTCGTTGATGGTTATGGAAGGTCCTCACTATCTTGACATGACTATCGAGTATGATCATATCTATTTTCCCCTACAATATTCTCAGGAAAATCCCACGATTTTAATTGAAAACTCATATTTTCAAAATTTTCAAGAGGGCCATCATGAATTTTATGATCCAATTGTTGAATGGATTGAACAATATTACTCAACAAGCTCTGTTGCAGGCAAAAAGTTTCAATCTTTCCTCACGCTTACTAAGGAGCTTGGTGTAGATGAAGACACATCTGCAAGAAGCTTCTGAGGTTTGTTGAAAATGGTATTTATCAAAAAGGTAAGCATGTGAATTGGATAAGAGCAGCGGGTGTGACACACCTTTCTGCCCATAGGCAAGACCTTCCTCTTCTTGTGAAAGTTTTTCAATTTTTTGTATCTTCTGTTGCACACTAATTTATATCTGTTTTAATCGTTCATATCTTTGTGGATGCAGGTCGGGAACAACTATGGTGGCTTCACTGGAAATTTCATTACATGTAACCCTGACCTTCCAGTTGTTAGGTTAGGAGTAGAATTAGCTGCATCATTAGCTTTCCCTTTCTTGCACTCATTCTACACTCATTTTCCGTAGTCTGTCCTAGTTTCGTTATTTTGATTCTACATCATGTTTTCTTTAGCCATTTTAATTTCTTGTCTTCTAGTTTTGTTTCCTTGTCGTGTGTTTCTTTCTTCTCGTCTTGTTTTCCTTTCTTGTTGAGTTTTATTTTTATTTCTACATGTGAATACATGTTGTGACTTATTGCGTTGTGGCTTCCAAGTGTGTGTGTGGATCAAGTTAAAAGAGTCTTGTGACACTTCAACATTTGGCCAGTCCTGTGTTTGTCTTCCTTGTAATTGGTTGTATCTTTTGGTTTATAAAGTTTTGACGGAAAATACAATCCATCTGTAAGGAGAGCTTTGGTCCAACCATGAATCTATGTCTAGTCTGGGAACCTCATGCCTATACTCAGTTTTATACTTTGGTGTTTTTAATCTTATCTTACTAGTAGAAATGGAGAAGGGGAAAATATGAATGAGTAAACCTAAATCAGAGATCTTTATATGCTTCTCTGAAGGAACAACCTCTCCTGCTCTCAAGAAATTGGGATTCCTCTTCCGCCCCAAAATAAATAAGCGTCGTTGCATAGTTATCTTTAAATAAATAAATAAAGGTGAAAGAAGAGAAAGGCTTCGTGCATAGAGAGGTAAGGAAGAAACTCCATCGGGGTACTGTCCAGGCTCGTTCACAGTGGATCAATGCTTGTATTCCTATGTGACTTTGTCAGGGTACTGTCCATGCTTGGTGGTAGTGGAGCAACACCAAAGATGAAGACTATAGTCTAAAAATCTTAAGCTCGTGAGATAAACTACCCTTCCGAATTCGAAACATTGTGATTTGGTTGAATCTTATGTTGTGTTCAAATGAGAAGGTACAAATGGGACCATGTATGCCCATGGGGTAAGTGGAGAAGCCAAAGTAATCTACATGATGAATCAATACTCCCTGAAGGACCAAGGCCCTGCACTAAAAATGAACCAAGGCAGAGAAGCTAGAATTTAGCTAGTGTGTCACCAAGTGTTGTAGCGGCTGCAACACCCTCCAAAATTTTGGCCTACACTTGAATTTTGGAGCCTACTGTCGATCCTATGATTGATCGTTCTTTAGTCACTTATTGGTAAGTTGATGGTTTCAGGCTCCCTTCCTTGATCTTAAGAGTCGTTTACACTTTTATTTTTATATAGTATGTGTCATCTTCGCGCATGGGGATTATCACTTGTCATGCAAAGGGAAGTTTGTTTTTCTTTAAGGGGAAACCTTTGTGAAAATGGGTTTTTCTCATCATATAGACATGTTTCGCACTCATTTCCAAAGTTCCACACACTATTACACAAGTGTTGCCATTATCCTCACAAAGTCTATCATCAGAGTTGCACTTGTCGTAAGCTATGACAAATGTTGTTGCATTAAGCGAAGCATGTTTTCATATGTTCTAGATGGTCTATGTTGTATCATTAAGTGTTCAAGTGTGTGATCATAGTCAAGTTCTATCACTGTTCACATCGGCTCCACTGATCCAACACTTAGCCAAATTCTGGAGTATTCCTAGCAAGCTAGCCTCCTCTACCTTTCCTAAACTATGCACTTCGCATCTGCAACCCTCAAGATTTTTCCTTGCCTTAGAAATCCTGGCCTCCCTTGGCATCCAAAACTATGCAGTGGCTTCCTCCAGTGTCCCTCCCTCAACTAGAACCCATTGTCTCTAGAAACTGCATAGTTTTGTCCCTCAAGCATCTCAGCTGCCCAATCCACCTTACCTCTTGAAACTGCTTAGATGTGTCCTCCCAGGGCCTTATCCTGCAACATCCACTACCTGCTTAAACTGCACAATTTTGTCTCTTAGTGGCCTCGACGTAATTCTTTCCCTCAGTGAGGATTGTGCAGAAATTTCCCTCAGTCTGGCAGGAGCTGTGTACTGCACAATCTCGGTGATCAATATTGACCCTTGGCTGCTTGAACTACACAATTGCACATTCACTAGGCCTTCTCCCCTGGCCTGAAACTCAGACTCGACCTAGTTTATGAATCTAAGTGCAACGTCTTAGACCTAGGGGTTTATCAGAC
Organism: Pinus tabuliformis; assembly: GCA_031772625.1. Lineage (NCBI taxonomy): Eukaryota > Viridiplantae > Streptophyta > Pinopsida > Pinales > Pinaceae > Pinus > Pinus tabuliformis. Next base: position 32,354,248 of record CM062807.1, on the reverse strand, counting down.
TCATGTCGTCTTGTCATGAGTGGATTAAAGATACAAGAAGTCTACCAGCCTATGGAAAAATGATGAAGAAGGTGATTAAGAAGGAGGACATGCTAGATGACACTCAAGGAGCTAAGGAGAAAAGATGGTTATCAGATAAGAAGACCAAGGAACCCGGGTATGATAGAATATCGGGACCGCATGAAGACTCCATCTGATGCATAACCCTTTGGAGGGTAGGTATGGGAAACAAAACACATATTTTTGAAATACACCTCTTAGTGTAGCATGAAGGACCACTTATCGTTGTCATATCATTATGTCTTCAATGACATGCATGGTTGCAAGCACTGAAAGTCATTCCATGTGTTTCCTCTAAGTGTCTTGCTCCCTTTCACTTGTTGGATCAATTGTCGTCTTTTGGCATGTTTGGCTGTTATGTCATGTTTGCGAACCTTTTTTGGTGACCTCGAAGGTTGGTATTTGTGTATACGAGTTTTCCTAGCCATGTAAACACATGTCACACTCATACACAAAGTCTTGAGTGTTGTCGCACAAGTGTCGTCACGGTCGTCCTAAAGTCTATCTCAAGGGTCACACTTGTCGTTTCTTGTCATGATACAGTCACTCAGAGGGTAATTATTTATTTTTTGTCCCGATGGTCTATGTTGTCATGACGTTGAAGTATGATAAGTGTGTGATCACAGTTTAAGTTCATCACAAGTCCATCTTCCTCCCAACCATTTTTGGAAAATCTTCTCGATCAAGCAACTCAGCTTCACTGGGCCTGTTACACAACATTTTGTTACTGTCCCTATATTCCCCGTTCCATAATCCTGGAGGACCTCTACAATGAACCCTACATGCTTTCCCATCATGAAGAAACTCCCATTGTGTCCCTCTTCATGAGCAGAACAATTCCCCTTTGCATCATTTCCCCAAAATCTTCTGTTTTTCCTAGTTTACAAGACCAATGCTAATGACCCGTGTCCTCCCCGTGCCGATATGCAGGGATTACAACTGTCCCTCGTGTCGACCGGAGCGACTGAGCCTTTTCCCAGTCGTGTTGATCCTCTTTTGGAAAGTTTTTAAAATTTGGAGTCGAAGCTTCCAACTCTAGAAGCTTTGTAACAGAAGTTTGGAAAATGGTTAGGCCAGATGGAGCCGACGAGGTCAGATTGGGCTCCTTTCCCATATTAGGATGGAACTACCTCAAGAGATAATACCTTCTCCCATGAGAAGAGGAACCATCTCCCATCCATTCAAGCTATATAAACCTCCACTTTTCCCAAGCACAAGCTAGTGTGTGTGTGCTAGTGCTAATTAAGTTATGTTTGGAGTAATCAACAAGTTATCCATACTTTGTAGCTTTCCAATTTGTGTTTAAGGGAGAATTGTGAGTTGGTTTGTTGTGAAGCCTAAAGGAAAGAGCCTTGAGACTATCATTGTTGGGGCCATCCATGGAATGCCAGCAGAAGTTTGTGGGAACCCGGATTTTTCCGAGGAGAACAACAACGTCAAGACGTTGGTTGTAATCTCTTCTTGATTTAATAAAGATGCAACTATCGATTGATTTCCTACATAAGATATCATTTCACATGTTTATGGCTTAATGTTTCTTGACTTGTTAATTAGGTTGAATACAATTTGTATATTATCACGATTGTTGTTTGTTGTTGTCTACTTGTTTTAGGTGTTCGCAAGAAGGAACGGAAGATAGTTGGAGCAAGGAAGCAAGGTTGTCATCGAATGGATAACGTACTAAGAGGTAGGCCCTCTTAATTGATTCTAACCTAAGGAAATCTTCCATAGAATGTCTTGTTTGTGGCTAGACCTGCTCTCGGGCTAGAGGAATTGTTTGCGTCCACACTTAGAATTTTACTTCACCACAAATTGCGACTCCACTGGGGAACCAATCCTTATTTTTGCTTGTTTGTAATTCCATGATTTTGTGTGAACTTTTCTAGTATCACCATTTCCCTTTAGTTCTACTTGCTCTGCCTTGTTTACTTCTCTGGGTTTGAAATTTATAGTAGCAATTTTGCTCTCAGCCTTTGATTTTTTTTTTATTTTTTTCTTGTATCACCGGCCAGTGCGCTTCTCTGACAGTCATGCCGAACGACGCGATATACTCAAGAACAGTTGCACCGACCCTCTTCTGGCGCTTGTTGTCAGTTAGGCAGTGGCACCGATGCCTGTAGGTGAAGATTAGGGTTAACCCCAGATCTCGCCTAGTGTGTCTTGCTCTCTTGATTTTTGCCTTGTAGCTTGTTTAGGCTATGTTCTCCCTGACTAGAAAGCTTCTTTTAGCTTGGTTTGTGTGCTTGCTTGGTTTAGCCCACCCTATGATGTGTTAAGTCTAGCCCTCTGTGAATTTTTTTTTTTAATTTCTCTTGGAATCCCTTGATTAGCGCTAGTTTTCAGTTAGGCAGTCACGCCGATTAGTCCATCAGCGCTAGTTGTAGTACTGGTCAGTCGTGCCGGTCGTGCCTATCAGCGCTAGTTGTAAGTTAGGCAGTCACTCCGGTCTCTGAGTTAAGAAAAAATAAGAATTTCTCCCATTCTAGTGCTAGTGTGTCTTGACCCTCAGACTCTCTTCTTCCTTCCAGAAGTGACTAGGATGCTTTGTTTGCTGGTTTTTATTGATTGATTGGCTTGAAGTTTCATTGCTTGATTTTTTGAGTTTGTTGGATGGTTTCTATGACCCTAGGGAATCTAGGTCAATTACTGTTCATTTCTTTGTTTACTCATTATGTCAAGTTTTTGATTTGTTGCTTCATTTAATCCATCTTTCAGTCGCAACATCTTCATTGATTCATTTAATCCATCTTTTAGTCGCAACATCTTCATTGATTCATTTAATCCATCTTTTAGTCGCAACATCTTCATTGCTTCATTTTCAATTTAATGAGTGAAAGAGTCTCGTTTTTTCTCTTATTTCGAGTGTCTCTTTTCTCTTTCCAAGCATAGATTACATTGCTTGGTTTGTCGATTGAAGCATTTATATGTTTGGTTTGTTCGATTCAGGGAAGAAGTTGCTTTTGGTTTCATTTATCATGCTTTGGATTTGATTGATGCTTGTTTGTTCAGAACTGTGAAATTTTCATTGAAGTGCTTTATGTGAAAGATTCATTTTTCATTTTATGTAAAGAAGAACATCATTCTAGTTTACTTAAGTGAAAATATTGCATTAGTAGCGTCATTGAGAAGCTAGAATTGCATCATCGTAAGCATTGGAAATGAAATGAAACTTCTTTTGTTGTTATAGGAAGATTCAGTGCATTTAGGAAATTTATTAGAGAAAGATTTCATTCTTTGATTGTTGCATTGATTTTGTGTTCCCTATCTCTCAATTAGTGTTAACTTTCATCGAAGACAAAGATCTCTTTTCTCATATAGCTGCATGTAGGAGTTTTGTCAGATGACAATGATAGGGCCTTGTAATTGAAACCTAATTCAAGATCAACCGTTAAAATTTATTGAATTAACCTAAGGAAGCATTGAAAATTAACACTTATATTTAGAGGTCTAGGCTAGAGACATGTTCCGGCATCTTTAAACCTAGCAACTATTGTTCGCTTCGGCATTAGACAACGCTAGTACAGACTTGTGCTCCCCGTACCATCACGTATATAAAGGGAGACCCCACTAGGTCTGCAATCCTTTATCCGTAGGAAGCTGAGTCTGCCACCTTGTAAACGTGATACACCGAACACAACATTTGGGGAGATTGCCTGCCCGTACTTCTTAGTTTGCCAGGAGGTATTTTGAAGTTGACGGTTACCTGGTAATCCTTTTGCCTAGAATACCCTGAGTAGTCATTTTTGATCTTTAATGACTCTTTAAATTTGAAAATATCATCGAGCACTTGTCCTTTCGAGCTCGTTAATTCCGAAAGCGATTAGAGTCACCTTTCATCCTTTTCTTGACTCTTAAAATATGAAAAGGCAAAGTTTTGTTTCAGTGTATTAAAATTAACTGCCCACAAAATTTTCCTGGTTAAAGTTATCTTCCTTAATGATTATTTAGGGTTGATTCCAATGGAAACATTCCCAGATTCTACCAGTCAAGGGTTCCCCTCGGATGGGAATCCTGGTCCTTTTCCTTCTTTTGGAAATGTTGGTGCTCCTTATATGGCAACGTTGTCCCTCCTTGGGTTAACCATTGGTTTACATGTCTGGTTATTTTCGACCTCGGTGGTCCCGAGTGTCCCAACTCCTGCCTTGCCATCTCCTTCATTTGAATCATGTCACGATGATTCTAAGGTTGACCCCTCGCCTTCTTCCCCCATTTCTTCACCCTCCTCTTCTACTTCGCTTGGTGAAAGTTTGAAATATAGTAACCAAGAGGCTAAGAAGAAGAATAAGAAGACAAAGAAGAAGAAGTCAAATAAGCAAGAGGCCAACCGTGCAGCTGCTACTCCAAATGAACCTCCTGTAGACAAACCTCCCGATTCTCCACAAAAGGTCATATTCCCTTTCAAGCTCTATAAGGGTGACCATCTCCTTCGAGATTGTCTTGGCGTCCCCAGAGTCTTAGAGGTATGGTCTTAAGACCTGAATTGACCATGCCCGTCGACCTCTAGAGATCATGTCGATGCTACACCCTCAGTTAGCAATGGTAAGAAGAAAGGGAAGATTAGATTCCCCTGTAGGTTATGTGAAGGAGAGCATCTTCTTCACCTTTGTCCTCTTATGGATAAATCTTCCAAAGTTTTGGAAAACCTTACAGCTCCTCAACCCCAACTCCCTGTTGGTTATCAAAGGCTTTCTTCTAACCCTCTCCTAGTTGGTAAAGAGATTGACTTGGATTCATCTCTTGCCCATCCTACTCTTCCTGAGCATGACTCTCTTGTGTCTATTTCTGACTAACCATTGGTCAAAAAGAGTGTCAACTTGGCTCCACATTCAGTTGTTCACTCTATTCCCGACTAGAGTAGTGATCATACTGCTCATGTTCTTCTAGTCTCCTCATATTCTCATGAATCAAAGAGTGAGCCTCCCATCCCAATTGTTTAGGAGAGTCCTTCTCCTTCTCTTGTAGAGCATGGGGGAAGTCATATTTACCCCCACCAAGTAGTCTGTTGTTTCTTTCGATTGGAGTCAACTGACTGCATTCTGCCTCCCATCTTATGTGCCTTTCTAGATTACAGTACAAGCCTATAATATGGTAGTACATGGCACTATATTGGATGAATGCGCATCTGTCAACATCATGTCTTCTACTACTGTCCCTGCCACGGGTCAATTATGTGGCTACCCATTCCGTCTCCGCATTTTCTGATGATATCACAGATGGTATGGTATATTATGTATTGGGGCATTGGAACCCTATTTGTATTTGGTACCAAATGACATGTATTCCTCCCGGAGTGTGGTTCTTCCATCTAGTGAAGACCTCTTGGGAGCCATGTTCTCGTATGGTTCATGAACATATGTCTGAGAATAGTTCCTGGTCTTGTGTCAACCTCGTTAAAAAATGAAACAAAGGGTGTGAGCATAGTTCCTTGTCTTGTGTTCAAGCTCATTAAAGAATGAAACAAGGGTCCAAGGATAGTTTCTTCCTGTTTCTACCTCATTAAAAAATGAAATAGATGTCCGAGAATAGTTTCTTCCTATTTCTACCTCGTTAAAAAATGAAACAAATGTACGAGGATATTTCTTTTTCTGTGTCAACCTCGTTAAAAAATGAAACAACGTGCGAGGATAGTTTGTTTCTGTATCAACCTCATTAAAAAATGAAACAAAGTGTTGGAGCAGAGTTCCTTGTCTTGTGTCAAGCTCCTTAAAAAATGAAACAGGGAGTCTTGAGAATAATTTTTTTACTGTGTCAACCTCATTAAAAAATGAAACAACTCCCTCTTCCAATTCGAGTCTTTGATTAAGATCTCGTAAAATCCTAGTCGAGTCTTTCCAAGATCTCGAAAGTGAACCTTCATTCCATCTACCTAGTTGATTGAAACGAAGCTTGGGGGGCATGCACCTTGATTGAGTCGTTATGTTGGGGGCATGCACACTTATAGCAAGCATAGTATTTCGTTTCAAGCTTGTGCAAACCTGAAACCGAATTCAAGCAGAGTTCTCCATGGTTCAAGCTTGTGTAAAAATGGACCCATGCCCAATTTACATCTTGTGATTGCCATTTTTATCAGCTAATTTCTGCTAGATGAGCCTAGGTTGTTTCATTCCATCGCCACCATCTCTTTGGCCGAGAATATGCTTTCACGTTGTTGTTTTTCCTTTCCTGAGGGACCGTAGTGATGAGTGGTTTTATTAGCTAGCCTCTTGACCGTTCCATGTTTTGAGCAGTTCCTCCATTGCCAGAACCAGTTGCTACCCTTTATACCACTCGTTCCTCTAGGACGAGTCACCTTTAAGCTTTTTTCTGACTCGTAAAAGATGAAAAGATCGCTGAGTATTTTTCCTTTTTTGACTCGTAAAAGAGAATAAAATGGAGGGTCTGCTTTCAAGCTCTTTTCCGACTCTTTAAACACGAAAAGATTGCCAATCTCTTGTCGTTTTGAACTCATTAAAGGTTGTGAAACATTGTTTACCTAGTATAAGTTTACCCCTTTTTCGTGCTGGGATGAACTATTTATGAAAAAGGTACTCCTTGACTGAAATGGTCAAGCGGTTCTCTCGAGTATCGTTTTCTACCTTTTCGGGCTCGAGAGACACAAATGTACGAAAAGGGACCATGTGGAGTTTTCTTTTCTGTGTCTTTTTCAAACTCTCTAAACATGAAAAAGATATCGAGTTACACCTTTGTCGGACTCGTTAAAGCATTAAACGACATCGGATTCATCACCATGACGACCATGAGCTTCTCCTTCCTAGGGCTCGTTAAAATTACCAGGTCGGATCCGTCCGAAGGATGAACTTACAGTGCAAGCACATGCTATCCCCTTCAAGGTTGCGATTAAAAAATAATTGGGGTACCTGCTAGAAATGGTGGGGGAAAATGGGAAATTTTATCAGTTGTGTCGGTAGCTCACTCTTGAACATGACACTTTCTGCTTCGTGTCGGGTTGGGATATCCTCACTTCATCATTGACCTTCCTGGGTTGGGCCGTTCATTTTTACCATCCATTTGATCTCTGCCACGTCATCATGACCACCGATCCTATGGATCTAAAAGCTTGCAAAAACCGCATCGTGTCGCCGATATGTTCAAGAGTTATCCTTCTACTGTTACACTTACTCCTGGTTCTCTGTATCATCCAAAATAATTTGCATCCCTTTTTCTTGTGTCGATGATGTGGGATACATCATGGCCCTCCTTTGACATGGTCACTTCCTGTCGACTTCAGCTCATTATCCAGGAAGTTGGCCAAGAGACTCCCTTTCGGTACCTTAGAGCTCGCATGCCTTAATGGCAAGTTCTTCGCACTCGACGATGAGTTCACATCACTGGCTTTCGATCAAGTGATTTCATGGGTGTTCAACTTTAGTTCCTTCATTCACATTCTGTGAATTGTGCTGCTAGTACCTTGAGAACCATTGTCATTATTGGTGGTTTCTCTCGCGCTTGTCAACACTTCACATCATTGATTGGTAATCAAGCGATTTTCTAGCATGTTCGATGTCAACACATCTATTCACATGTTCAAATTTGAAATTTGATCGGGTCATGTTGGAGCACAAGACCCTGGGCTCAGATTAAAAAAGTCCAGGTTGCAAGGCAATGTGACATGATTGTGATGATATACATGTCTCTTTCAGATGGGTTGCTGCGACCATACCATGAGTTATCATATGTGATCCTTCTCATTATCATATGTTTGCGCCCATACCTGGTGTTAGAGTCGGTCTAGTAGCCCTCCATCAGTGATCAAAGCTCTTTGCATTTGCATAAGTAGGTGTCTCATCAGTGTCATCCTATTGCATTCCATTAGGCATGCCATAACCCTGATGGAGGAGCTTGTGTCTTTTATTCCCCTCTTGGCACTGCTGGATTAAGTTTGTTTCAGTCAATAAATTCTTTACAGGGTCATTGGTCTTGTCTTGAAGTCAAAGTACTAGGTCTAAGGTTTAGTCCAATTTGTCTTTGAGGTCATGTTTTTAAGGTCAATAAATGCCCAGCAGGCCAGAGGGATGTCTATCAAAGCATCACTTCAAAGGATTTCATATTGTACAGCTAATTTTTACCTTGAATTCAAAAACCCTGCTTTTGAAGACAAGGTCATTTTCTCTTTTTTTGTAAAATTGGTAAAAATTCAAACTCTTCGGAAGTCAGCATGCGGCCCTGGTCCCCTTTGCCAAGACTCCTCAGAAGCTACCTCTACAAAATTTTTCAAGAAAAAGCATCATTTCAACCAATTTCAGGACAAAAAGGAAACCATAAGTCAGCAGCATTTAAATTTTGAAAAGTGTCATGTTATAAACATTAGAAAGTGGGTTTGAGGGGAAATTAATTCAAATCAAGTTTATAAAAGCCCCCCTCCCTTCATTTTATCATTATTTGCCTCCAAGACTCCAAGAGCAAGTGTGAAAGGCAACTTAGTGAAAAAACTGGGCAAAATTGCTGTGAGAGCCCGCGCGCTACGCATCAGGACCTGCGCGCTACGCATTGGGCAGGCACTACGCGTCAGGGCAGTCATCGCAGTGGGAAAAAGACACAGGCGCTACGCGTTGGGCGCGCGCTACGCGTCAGGACCCGCGCGCTATGCGTTGGGGTTTACACATAGAAAAATTGCCTTCAAACCTCAAATCGACCCCAAATCTGTTCAAGGTTGCAGGTAGGTCTCCAAACATCAAAGTATATTGCTTGCTAAAGCTTGAATGAGCATTTAAATGTCATCATTTTGAAATGAGAAGTTCATATACAGTATTTTGCTTACAAATGTCAAAGTGCAAGTAAGGCTAGGGTTTTGCTTTTGCTGCTCAAGGTCATCCCTTTTCACCCCCATTTTTTCCCACATCCCATTACCATCTCCCTTGTCATTTTCACCTAATCTCCCTAACAAAAATATCAAAGGCCCTAAAACCCTACCTATCCCTAAACTTCAAGAAAATCTCCCTAAACTTTACCTCCTATCAAACCCCTGCAAATTATAATTGTATGATGTTGTATATGTCATGATTCCTTCCCTAAATCCCCTTTTACTTATATTTTCCCTCAGTTCCCTCAAAAGTCTCCCTTCCCTAACATCTCCCTTGTGATATTTGTCCCCTTGAAGTAGCATTTCAACAGTTAAAACAACAGGTTTTTGAGCAGAAGCAACAATACATTTCAGCCACTTTGCTCTTGAAACCATGTCAGAAACCGAAACCGACTATGAGCAAAGTGATGACCGTGAGTCAACACTAGAGGTTGAGGTACAAAGGAGGCCTCACAGGGGTGGTAAGGGTGGTCACCATGTGAGAGAGGAGCCCACCTCTTTGACCTATTTACAGGCTTGTCCACTTGCAGTCACATGTTTCCGCCATCAATCATGTTATGAATTTTGCGAGAGGATTTCTCAAATTCAGCACCATAGGGAATTGGTCCGCTTGTTTGTTTTGCATTTGCATGACGGGCATGTGAATCTTGCAGGGATGGATTTTACATTATCACCTGAGATTGTTGCTCAAGCAACAGGGATATCCAATGTTGGAGAAGAGTGGAATAAGCGCCAGCTGTTGGACAGATTTCAGTATGAGCCCTAGATTAAACCTGTATACATGAGGCACATGACTGGTGTATTTCCTTTCAGATTTTTGAAGGATGAGTATGCTCCCTTGATGAGGCTCATCATTCGTTATTTCACCTGTGAGGGTAGATTTTCACGTTTGTATTCGTACCATATCCGCTTGTTGATGCATTTCACAGGGTACGGATGATGAACATACCATTTTTCATGTGCCGGAATATTGAGAGGATGGTTCCCTTGATGCAGAGAAAGAGCCCAGCACAGCAACACAGGAGCATCTATCATTATGGTTTGATCAAGCTTGTGGTCATACATCAGTTGGCCCAGCAGGGTATCCCATGGGAGGATTTCATCTCTCGAGATTTCTTCACAGCACCACCACTCCCTGAGGTTGTTCATGAGGAGGGAGGACCATCACAGCAGTATGACATCCCTGAGCCCAGACATGTCAGCTCCCCTCCATTGGTCACATATCAGAGAGGCCACAAGGCCTTATTTGCATCAGCTCGGCGAGTATTTTCTCCACACCAGGTGGAAGGGGTCTCGCCATCTTCATCAGCACCGCGAGTGTTATCTCCACATCAGGTGGAAGGGGCCTCGCTTCCGACAGCAGCACAGGTATCAGAGAGGGGCGAGCAGCCCATGATTGAGGAGGGAATGTCAGGTGATCCAGATATTGACATCATTGATCTTGACACCCGTTCTCCTAGCTCGGAGCTTAAGGAGATCATTCAGCAACGGGAGGCTGAAAATCGCTTGTTGCAAGAAAAATTAGAGAGGGCACAATGGACAATCACATATTTAGAGCAGCGTAACAAGCAATTAGAAGATGAGCACACTCTCGATGAGTTGCGAAGGATCCATGAAGACCGCAACTTGGCTCGTAAGAGACCCGGTGATTTGGTACCCATTGAGCGAGAGGCTATGCTTCTCCAGGTCAATGCTCATTTGGAGAGGTTGTTGGCCAAGGCTAACAAAGATAAGGACATGCTCCGGAACATGAAAAATCATTATTGGGCTCGAATGCACGTATGTAAGGCAAAAATGAAGATGCTCAAAGGACGGTTGGCCAAGGCACTAAAACGAAGAAAAAGGCCCGATCCCCTCCACATCTTGGCTGAGGCTTCCTTGAAGGAGTATGGTGCTAAATGACTTACCTACAACACAAACTTCAAAAAAATTTGAGCATTTTTGGTCATTTGTGAATTTTTTGGGCAAAAAACAGGTTTTTCTCCCCAACGCGTAGCGCGCCGCGCGCTACCCTGAAGATGGGCAACTCCTTCTCATGAAAACTCAGAATTTTTGGATTTTTCATGCAAAAATACACTTTCTCAGCAATTTCCAAGAAATTTCACCAAGTTTTGAGCCTCCAGAAGGTCAAAAAACAAGCAAAAAATGACTTTCTGCCACCTTTTTGACACACAGGAAGTAGTCTTGGGATATTGCAATTTTGGAGGGGAAAATGGACACCCAATTCAAAAATTCCACTTGGGTTGGAAAGTAGACATCCAGGCCTTTCCAACAAGCCCACTTTTGCCTCATTTGGACACCGGGAAGTGCCTCAAAAGCAGGCCCAAAGGCGCACTACGCGTTGAGATTTAGGGCGCTACGCGTTGGGCTATTTTCACAGAAATGCACCTACAGCTCAGCAAAACGCAGTTTTGACTAGGTTTGACTTTTTGGAGTGGATTTTCATCCTCCTTGATGTAAATGATGTAATTTTATGATACTTTGACACTTATTTATCTCTTCTAGAAGATTCATTCATGAAATAGGCAAAAATTTAATGAATGAATTGGTTTCCTAGCTTATAGAGGCAAGTTGTTTTGACTGCCTAGATTTTAGTGCTCAGTTTGGAATTGGTTGAAACAGCTCCTAGGATAGTGAGCTCGACCCCTAGAGGTAAGGAAAGATGTTAGATTGCCTATATTATGTACTTTCTTGGTCATTTTCATGGTTGGACTCTTGAGGGAGAAAGCTTCTATTGTATTACTCATTGTATCTCTGCAATTTTGGCAAAGGAAGAAAGACCAGGGTTTTGCAGTCCTTTTTGGGATTCCTATGGTTACATGTATTGATGGTGTGTTTCTCTTTGTACTTGTAAGTTTGTTATGTGAATCATCTTCTTACTTTTCCTTCTGCAAATTGCTTGCTCTCCTTAGCTCCTCACCAGTCATTCTCATCCATCCAACTCTTTCAAAGGCATCAATACAGTCTCCCACCTTGCCCCAAAGAACCCCCTGCAAAAACTGTGTCCAATCCCCGCACCCAAAATTGCCTTTCCCCGATTTTCCACCAAAATCCCAAAAATCTCAAATCAAACCTTTTATCAGTTTACTAGCCTAAAATCAGTGTTCTTTATTGGTTATCTCCGCCCTTTGAAGATCTTTGCTGAGATATACCGGAGAGAGCCCTCTGCTGCCCCGTAGGGCTAGCTACGAGGCTAAGTGGTTTGATGTTGCCTTGGAGTTTGCCTTTCTCAGCCTGAGGTGAAATTTCAAGTGCTAACACCTGGATCCATTTACATGATCATTCTCTGGATGGCTGTGTCCATGCCACGATTAATGTATCATTTGATAGAGTTTTTAGTTATGTATACGTATCTGTACTTGCTTGCAGGTTTTTCTACGGTAGACCTTGGTTTCCTGCACTGATTCGTAAAGCATTTCACCCCTCACTCTAGTTCAGCCTTAACGCTTTAGGGGGCATTTTTTATGCAACATTTTGTCACTGTCCCTGTACTCCCCATTCCATGATCCTGGATAACCTCTACAGTGAACCCTACATGCTTTCCCATCATGAAGAAACTCCCATTGTGTCCCTCTTCATGAGCAGAACAATTCCCCTTTGCATCATTTCCCCCAAAATCTTCTGTTTTTCCCAGTTTACAAGACCAGTACTAATGAACTGTGTCCTCCCTGCACCGATATGCAGGGATTACAATTGTCCCTCATGCCGACCGGAGCGACTGAGCCTTTTCCCAGTTGCACCGATCCTCTTTTGGAAAGATTTTTAAATTTGGAGCCAAAGCTTCCAGCTCTAGAAGCTTCGTAATGGAAGTTTGGTAAATGGTTAGGCTGGATGGAGTCGAGGAGGTCAGATTGGGCTCCTTTCCCCTATTAGGATGGAACTACCTCAAGAGATAAGACCTTCTCCCATGAGAAGAGGAACCATCTCCCATCCATTCAAGCTATATAAACCTCCACTTTTCCCAAGCACAAGCTAGTGTGTGTGTGCTAGTGCTAATTAAGTTCTGTTTGGAGTAATCAGCAAGTTATCCATACTTTGTAGCTCTCTAGTTTGTGTTTAAGGGATAATTGTGAGTTGGTTTGGTGTGAAGCCTAAAGGGAAGAGCCTTGAGACTATCATTGTTGGGGCCATCCATGGAATGCTAGCAGAAGTGTGTGGGAACCCGGATTTGTCAGAGGAGAACAACAACGTCAAGATGCTGATTGTAATCTCTTCTTGATTTAATAAAGATGCAACTATCGATTGATTTCCTACATAAGATGTCATTTCATATGTTTATGGCTTAATGTTTCTTGACTTGTTAAGTAGGTTGAATACAATTTGTATATTATCACGGTTGTTGTCTGCTGTTGTCTACTTGTTTCAGGTGTTCGCAAGAAGGAACAGAAGATAGCTGGAGCAAGGAAGCAAGGTCGTCATCAAATGGATAACTTAATAAGAGGTAGTCCCTCTTAATTGGTTCTAACCTAAGGAAATCTTCCATAGAATGTCTTGTTTGTGGCTAGACCTGCTCTTGGGCTAGAGGAATTGTTTGTGTCTACACTTAGAATTTTAATTCACCACAAGGCCCCGACTGAGTTGCGCACTGTGCAGTCTCAGCCCTCAATGATGTGATCTTGCTGACTGGAACTGCACAATGCACAGTCACTAACCAGGGTAGTTTCACTATGTGATTCCAAACTTCAACAACCATCCTTGACTGCCAGAATTGCACAACAGCTCCTTCCAGTCCGACTTGAACTTCGCATTTCACACTTTTAGTCCTCAAACTATTCCCTTTCCTGTTGGAATCCCGTAGTTCGCAGGTAGCTCAACCTCCCTTGGCCTCCAAAACTGCACATAGGTGTCCCCCAGTGTCCTCCCTTAGTTGGAGCTCACTATCCTCAATAATTGAACAGTTTTGGCTTCCAGGCCTCTCTACTGCCCAATCCTGGTTGGTTATGAAAACTACGCAGAACTAACCTCCCTTAAATTCACCTTGCACCAGCCGCTACTGACTTGAACTGTGCATGCACTTAGAATTTTACTTCACCACAAGGCCCCGACTGAGTTGCGCACTGTGTAGTCTTAGCCCTCAATGATGTGACCTTGCTAACTGGAACTGCACATTGCATAGTCACTATCCAGGGTAGTTTCACTATGTGATTCCAAAGTTCAGCATCCTTCCTTGACTCCCAGAATTGCGCAGCAGTTCCTTCCAGTCCGACTTGAACTGCGCATTTCACGCTTTCAATCCTCAAACTATTCCCTTTCCTGTTGGAATCTGGCAGTTCACAGGGAGTTCAACCTCCCTTGGCCTCCAAAATTGCATAGAGGTGTCCCCCAGTGTCCTCCCTCAGTTGGAGCTCACTGTCCTCAATAATTGCATAGTTTTGGCTTCCAGGCCTCTCTACTGCCTAATCCTCCTTGCCTCTGAAAACTACGCAGAACTGACCTCCCTTAAATTCACCTTGCACTAGCCACTGCTGACTTGAACTGTGCAATATTGTCTCCCAGTGGCCACTGCACAATTATTCTCCTCAGTGAGGACTGTGCTCAAAAGTTCCTCAGTTAAGCTTGAGCTGCACTCTGCGCAGTCTCAGTGATCAAGCTCTCTCCCTGCCAATTGGAACTGTGCAATCCATAGTCTCTAAGCCAAGCTCAGTCCATGGATGATAATGCACCATCTTAGAGTAGGGAGTTTTTAGATTGATGTCATCCTGTCATGAGTAAATTGCAGGAACAGGTACACTCTCAAGTCATGGCGAGATGATAAAGAAATAGAAGAAGGAGGGAAGCATGCTTGAAGACTCACTTGCAGCTGAATAGACAAAGGAACCTATCAAGAGCAAGCAAAAGGAACACATGTATGCAACCACCTCTCAAGACCGAAGATCATTGAGTACCCTGCATCATCAAGCTATTTGGAGGAGAAGAGAGAGCACACCCAAGAACACATCTATCATTCAGTAGCAAAAATGTCTTGACATTACCACCTTAGCAAGCCAGTCCATGTCAGTGGTGTCATGAGTTGTCAAAGGCCACATCACTATTATGATCCATGTATATGGTAAATCAAATGTAATTTAAAGTGGAAGTCCAATGGACACACATGGATATGAAGAGTCATATGAGTTGAAAAATCATTGGAAGTTGAACAGTCATGAGGGTAGTCAAAGAGTCACAAGGGGTAAGCATCACCCCTTTGGTTATATATACCCTCTCATTATATGAGCAAAGGAATTTTCACCTTGGCTCCTCCCACAAAGCATAAAGAGTTTAGTTAGTTCTTTGAGGAGCAAGGAGTGGCTCCATTGTCCCACTACTATGGCTAGTGATGTACAATGTAAATATGTGTCCTGGAACTTTTTCTTAATTACAAAACCCTTTTTAGGCCAACACGTTTCCATGCATCACTTATGGATGTTTGTAATACTATTATGTGAGCATTTATATTTCATGTTTGTTTTCACATGTACTAAGATAGTTGAACTATTTCGGTTGTTTTAGTGCTTATCTTGTTGGAAATGTGTTGTAATGGTTGTCACCGCTGTCTCATCCTTGTGGAATATTCTGTAGGATACTAGATAGGCCCTTTCCTTAATCATCGGTTATAACGACTGTCACATCTATTGCGGACTATTCCGTTGGATGGTAGATGGATCTTGCCTTATTCATTGGTTGTAACAACTGCTACATTTGCTGTGGACTATTCCGTTGGATGTTGGACATGCCTTTCTAGTTCATGGTTGTCTCTTCCTGGGTGGTACTATTACCTCTCTCTTAGAGGCTCATTTTTCTCCTCTCTTTTGTAGTAAGAGAACATAGACAAAGTTTCACTGCACACTCACCTTGTTGTTTGAAGATACCATTGCATCACTCTCCCGTGCTGGCAGCTAGAGCCAAGGAAAATCTTTGAGGATTTGGCAATTGGTCTTTTATACCAGATGGGACTCCTACACCAAACTGTGTGAAGTCTAATTGGAACTTCATATCAGGGAGGTCCCCTTGGTTATTGGATTTCCAACATCGTCAACAATTTCGAGCCCGTAAGGTCATGGTTAGAAATCTCACTGATTTTTCAAACCCAAGGGAAATAGAATAAATAATCAATATCAACAAAGTTTTAATGTAAAATCATTTTTTATTTCACCTCTCTAGTTGTCGACCACTGCTAGTGAATTGGGGCGCCTGTGCCATTACATTCAACTTCCACTTCTGTGAACCTCGTGCATGTGTAATTTATTTTTAATAAATTGGAAAAGAGAAACTAAAATAAAAATAAAATCTATTTGGTCCCTTTAATTTTATAGCTTCAATGAAATTCATTATAGGTCCCTTTCAATAAGAGATTCTTCTTCTTCTTCTTTTGGAATTTTAGCAAATGATTAGTCTATTTTGCCTCCAAATCTCCATTTTGGTAATCCTAGAATTTAAACTTTTGTGTTATGTGTTTCTCGTTTGACATCCAAATCTCCCATCTTAAGGTATTGTATCCTAGTGTTCAATGCTTTTAGGTTTTTGTTTGTAATGTCCAATAAAAACACTCTTAGTGATGCAATTTCTTTTCTAACATATATGTTCAATGTCTCTGTTATTTCCTTCTTTCCACTCAAGGAGACGTAATATAAGAATAACTTCAAAACATTTCTCAGGTCACTTAAAATACTTGTTAAGGAATTTGGAAGATGGCTTGTACCTCCTGCACGCTCATTTGGATTTTTAAATTACTTGCAAAATATTTACAAGTCATAAATATCCTATAAGTGTGATTTTATTTATATATTTATTTTTGTTTTGAATCTATGATAAATTCACGATATACATTTTGTCAAAAAATGAAACTCCCTACATGAGCTTATTTATTGCATTACACATAAGACAAGTTATACAGAAGCCCAACCAGTAAATCTACAGAGGTTTCACCAACTGCCATTTACTTCCTATCTAAATATGTTGACTATTGCACATTATTAAATTCCTCACAGAATGACACCAACTACTCGCCGTCATATGAACAAGCGTGATTATTATTCTAACACCTCCCCTTAATCACGACCTATACTTTAACTTGCCTGTTGGTCTCAGTCTTAGCTAGTCTTACAACAATACACAAAAACTTGATAACAAAGCTTTCATTTTTTCCTTCTTGCTAAAGGGTCTATGCTTGCTCATTCGTTGGTGCACTTTCATCTTCACCTTTCTTGCCACAAGATAGTGGAACACTTGAACTTTTGATCTCATCTTTCTTGATCTTGATTGTGGGCTAACATTCTTTGTATTCAACATTGTTGTGGGTTCCTGGGGCTTATACTTGTCCTTAATGCTTGCAATTTCTTCAAGTTGTATTGCTTCTTCATGACTGTCAATATCTGCACACGAAAAAACAATGTCAGATTTATATTAAAGATCATAAAAAGAACCACATTGATTCTTGTCATCCTGCTCTTTTAAGAGAGATTTCCTTTCTTCATCTTTCTCTACTATCATAGTTGGTTGTTTCATGTCTTCAACCTTTTTAATCAACTCTGTTGCTGCAAACATGTTGTCTTGCATTTGATTTGAGTATGGAGGTATGCATCTCTTCTCACCAAACAAAAACTCATCAATAAGATGTTTTATATACATCAAATTGAACCACTCTTCATGAGATAAATAATTCTCATCAAATTTGAGTTCATACGTCTCTGCATCACAGGGAGTTTCCTTACTATCACATGTTACTCTATTGTCGGTTACAGATGCTTTCAACCTTGATCTCATTTATGCTGCTTTCAACACAATCACCATTTTTAACAACACCTTCATCAACTTTAGCTTTCTCATTCCACTTCATGTTGTACTTCATTTCAAGAATATGCCAAAACATTTTATCATCACATATTTCACCAAATTCATACAAAATACTAGACAAAATGTTTTAAGCCAGAGTCGACTCTACTATGATCATGGTCATTTAACAAAGTGTCTTAAACAAATTGCCATAAATCCCCTGAACTAAGCAGTCCCTCAATTTCAATTTCCAAAAAATTACATGTAAAGCACTTTAATGCCATTGTGTTAATATTTTTTAATCAACCCTCACCATATTTAAAGCACTTTATATGCCCTTCACAGAAATAATTCAACTACTTGGTTCCTTCCTATACAAGTCACCAACTAAATGTAGGCTGATCTCTGTCTTCCTTCTGTAGATGGCTATGCTGGTCAACATAGTTGAACTCTCAGCTCAACCACTTCACACTTTGCCGCTTTCCCACAATAGGCTCTCCACATACTATGGCCGACTCAACAGAGTTGGACCCTCAACTCAACTGCTTCACACTTTGCCGCTTTCCCATAATAGGCTCTCCACACACTATGGCCGCCTCCGTCAGCTCCACGCACGGTGGTATCGAACAACTCTCCTCCCCACCACAATAGATTCCATTTTCAACACAACTTTATGCTTATGCACTACACCACAATGGTCGCTCCTTTTAAAGATTGCAGCGATGCCAAAATCAATCCATAGGTGACTCAACGCTCTTATGTTCCCTCGCACAGAGTAATTCCTCCTTCACACCATGCAACTTCTTCTGGACGGGCTCGCACGATCCCAACAGTCGCAACAAAACGTGCCTCAGGTCTACTTCAGGTTCACCACACTGCACACACTCAAATATGCAACGCCCAATAATTAAGTTCCCACACACAAGGAGCAACAACTCTTCAAATAGAACATTGAGCCCTCAGATATTTACTCCACCAAGCCCACTCGCTTATGACTCTGATACCATTTCAGATAATGAAACTCACTACATGAACTCATTGGTTGGATTACAAATAAGCTAATTTATACAGAAACCCAAACGATAAATCTATAAAAGTTTCACCGACTACCATGTACTTCCTACCTAAATTATCACTAACTATTAAATTCCCTGTATACTGACACTAACTACTCGCCCTCATATGAAGAGGCGCGATTATTATTCTAACACATTTATTATTTTATGAAAAATGTTTACCTTTCTATCAATGAAATAGGGACATCAGTATTTTTGTTCATATTCCATCCAGGTGGGTTGCTTATAGGTGGCGAGTTGGCAGTTTTTATTTATATATATTTTTGGTTTGCTATAGTGTGATGTTGTTTTGGGTTCAAACATGATTAATTTACTCGCTATTACGTCATCTACCATACATCAACACTATAGCATGAGCACACTCCAAACTCTAGAGTTCCTTTTATTTAATGTTATGGAATTTTAGCTTCACAACGATATTAGTCCTATAACTTGGAAGGAAATCTAAAGCAAGGATATACTCCATGAGATTCATAATGTAACACTACCTACCATACCGTTGTGAAGATACGATCCAACAAATTTCTCACTACACATATAATTTCTCATGTGTTTAAAAATAACAATCCAACAAGTGTAATTTGTGAAAGAGAAAAAGAAAATATTGTATACCACTGGAATGAAATTGTGTCGTTATATTCATTTGGATCATGAATAATGTTTCCCTCTTATTTCCTCTTAACAATCCATCGTTAGTTAACTCATTTGGCTTATTTATTTATTTATTTATTTTTCCTTCCAGGCGGTTCCCATACAACGCCTCTGTGTGAGGTATGCTACCCACTGCGGATTATATGGATGTAATTTCTTATGCACTCCTACTCGCTTGTGATTTAGACTTAAAGCGCTCATTATGGCCAAAACGGCCTTTTGCGTTTTGCCACAGGTAACCATATTTCCGAGCCTATTCTTAGAGTTTATATTCTTCTCAATTTTTTTTCCTATCCCTGGTGTTAATCTTCTGCATGATTTTTCCTTCCTTTGAACAAGGTCTGTTGGCGGTGAAAAGCAAAGGGTTTCAGGAATACAAGGGTTTCCCTTCAAAATTGTTAACTAATTCACAAATTCTTTCCCATTTTTAATTTTCACTCCTATATATATTTTCAGTCGCGTCTGTTTTTCTGGACAGGTTTGTCTATTCTAGGCTCTTATTTTGGCTCAGTAATTAACCATGCCCGCACACACATGAATTATCAGAATCCTTTGCTTTTAGTTTTTCTTATAACTCTCAGTTGAAATGAATGATGAACTCACAAATCTGAGGTAATATGTTCATTTCTAAGGCCCTGAATGGAGATGTCAGGAGCGGAAGGACTCAATGGTGATGGTGAGGAACAAGTATAATTTACAGGCGCTTGAAGCCTAAAAATGTCTTAACTCTGTTTAAAATGTGCAGTTTCAGTAGGAATGGAGCGCGACTTACGAAGGCTAAAATGCACAAAAGGAACTAGTGGTGATCGTGTGAAACAATGGGTTGGTGTGGAACTATTGCAACATACATGACTAATAGAAGGCTGCTTATGGGTTCATCCTACCGATTGGACCGTTTTGAAGATGCTTTGTTTTTGTTTTCTTGCAGATATCATGGCTTCTCAATGCAATTAAGAGGGTTGGTGATCAGTATATAAATTCAAATTTGGGGCTTAAGGCTCTTAAATTTTGTTCCTAAGCCTGTCGTCTCCTCTAGAGCGAAGTCAGGGAGTGATTAGACTACGAGTCCTCTCTTTCTTGTTCAATGGATGTGAAAAGCTATGAATTGGGTTGAATCTGGTAGTTTACGTCTAATGCAGTTTTAAAACAAATAAGTTTTTCTACAAATCTTTTCCCTGTACCTACTGATTTTTCCATTCTATTCATAGTGTCAGACTACTATGTCTTGGGGAGCTGCGTAGCATTTGCCTATGTCTTGGTTTCTTTAATATTTGAATAGAATCCAATGGAGATTCCAAGTCACCTATCCACATGGACTCCCAACAAATCTTCTTCGACCAAATCCCAAACGACAAAGAACTTATTGACATCACCATCGCTGCGGAAAAAGAATTGGTGGGCAGGAACGGAGTTTTAAAACAACATGTAGTTGAACAGGAAAATGGGCAGGGACAATATGCAGACCTATTATTGGAGGAAGTTGTTCAGTCTCGTAAGGGAAAACACAAGAACCGAAAGCCAATTAAGGCCCAAGATGATATCCATAAATTAATATTGGGGGTTGATGATTTCTGGGACAATGTTGTTAGGCTAAAAAAGTGAGACCTTGTGGGGTGATGGGAATTTGCCTCATATAACGATGCGCAGATGAAAAAATGGACACAAAGAAGTTGGTTTTCTCTCTTGGGTTACAGGCAAAATGTCAGTGCCCTCGTAAACAACTGGTTTGGTTTCCATTTCTTGTTGGAGGAGGATGCAAACAAAATTCTGGAACTGCCATGGGTTAAGGGTCATGGCTTCTTAATCTTGCAGAAATGGAATATTGGCTTTGATCCTATTTTGGAACACCCAAAAAGAAAAATTGTCTGGGCAAAATTACCTGGCCTTCCGTTGGAACTCTAGTCAAAGAAGACTATCTCAGTGATTGCAAGTAAGATTGGTAAAGTCTATTATGTTGATGAGGGTTGTATCAGATTTCTTGACAAAAGGGCAGCCTGGTTCTTGGTGGAGGTTGATCTTTCAGATGGCCTTCCCCAAGCTATAGATATTTTCTGGGGCACTTTTTCAATTAGACAACAGATTGATTTCTAGGGTATTCCTTTCAGATGTATTGGATGCAAAAAGATTGGGCATCTAGTGGCCTCCTGTCCTCTTTGAATGAAGGAAGGTAGTAATGTGTCAGACTGGCAGTCTACTAGAGATAATAGATTTCCCTGTAGACAGAGTAATCCGGTGGGGTCTTATGGGTACTCTGACTCACCATTCCCTCAAGCTGTATCTCCCCACACATCGCCCATCCAACAGACCCTGCTCCCAAAGTCATCCCAACAGAAAAATTGGATGTTGGTTTCTACAGGGAAGGGACAAAATCAACTTTCAGAAGGGAAATCTCTTAAGTTATCACCCCCCATCATGATTGGGTAGATAGGTCACTTGGGAAAGTATCTCTACTTTCCCCAATTCAATTAAGGTCTGATCTAACAACATATACATCTCCTCTCTCTGTGGACGTTGACCTGGAATGTATTGCTGGAGCCTCTACAATGAGCCTAGAACCCCTGTCAATTAAGAGGACATTTTTTCAGGACAAATGTAAAAAGAAACCCCAAGCACACCCCAAGCACAGGGGATTAAAAATCCTTCCAGTAGAAGGAAATGAAACTAAGTACAAAAAGGTTTCACTATGTGGAGATGTGGGGGTTGAGTTGAATGATCGCTTCTCTGAGACTTTGGAGGAGACTTTATATCCTCCCTTTGATCCAGGGCCTATCTCGGAGGGACACTCTATTGGGGGTAACAAAGATAGTTGGGACCTTAGAGCAGAGTTCCCTGGCTCATCCTCTTTATGATGAAAATAATGTCCTTGAACAGTAGGGGACTGGGATCTCCCCAAACTTCTAGATCCCCCCTTTGTTGTATACAATTAAATACTTTGGATATTATCCTTCTGCAGGAGACTATGATTTCAAAGGACAAGATGTGTGAAATTCTATTGAAAATGAGTCCTCAATGGATTTCTTGTGCCACTAATGCTACAAAAATTATGGAGGATTGGCAGCTTTTTGGAATCCAAAAAAATGCTCCTTCAAAGCATATAAATCAGAGGCTGGCATAATTTTAACTGGATATGTTCTAGGGATAAGTCATAGGATCAAAATATTTAACATATATGGACCCTACTCTAACAGGAAATCATTTTGGGAAAAAATCGACAGAAGTGGCCTCCTAGACCTTGAACATTTGATTATTGTCGGGGACCTGAACCTCATTATGGATGCCACTGAATGCTGGGGACAAAAAGTGAGGTTGGATCCCCTTGCTGGGTACTTCAAGGAATTATTCAACCAAAAATTTCTTAAGGACATTTCTCCTCATCCACTTTGTCCTTCATGGAGGAATGGGAGGTCCGGTGCTGAAGGGATCGCCAAAAGGATTGATTGATTCTTAGTCCACTTGTCCTTAACCATGCATATGGAAGATTTGGAAGCCTCATCCTTCTACTTTGAAGTCTCTAATCACCATGCTATTTCGATACAATGGAGGGGTGCTGAGAATCGAAACTCCCTGCCTTTTAAATTTAATCACAAATGGATTGAAGAGAAGGATTTTAAGGACTCAGTTTCTTAGTCCTAGAATCTTCCTACAAGTCCTAAATATGTATCAAAAATGTAGTCTTTCAGTGGTAAACTAAAGAGACTTAAAGGTAAAGCTCGAGTCTGGATTAGAAAACGCAAGGCGGCCCATTTAAAGGAACTGTTGAAGATTGAACAAGATCTGGCTTCTTTTATGGATCCAACAATTCCTAATTTCTTTTCTGAACATCAGAAAAAATCAGTTCTGGAGCTCATGGAAAAGAAGAACAAGATCCTCAAATCCCAAGAGGATGAATGGCGCCTTAAGAGCAGGGTAGACTGGATAAAAGGAGGGGACAAAAACATGAGATTTTTCCACAAAACAACATCTAAATGTAAGGCTGCAAACACAATCTGGAAAATCAGGGATGCTGAAGGAAGAAATCTCTCCTCTCTTAAGGACATTCAACAAGAGGCTTATAACTAATTCAAATTGCTATTCAAAGAACATGAGGAGGAACATATCTTAGAAAAAGTCGAAATGACAAACTTATATCCAAGATGTGTCGACGAAGAGGAAATCAAACTTATGGACTACCCTGTTTCAGAAGAGGAGCTCATCCAAATGATGAAAGAGACAACCAAGGATCGTAGCGTGGGGCTTGATGGTTGGCTTGTTGAATTATATGTCTCTTTTTTTGATATCATTAGGCCTGAGCTATTGCAAGTGGTAGAAGAATCTCGTACCTTTGAATATATATCAGGTGCTATAAATGCTACCTTCCTTGATTTAATTCCAAAGAAATCAAACCCTTGCTCCTTTTAAAACTTTAGACCTATTTCTCTATGCAACTCTGTATACTAATTGATTTCTAAAATTATAGCTAACTGAGTTAAAAAAAATCCTTTCTCCATGTATATGTCCAGAGAAATTTGGTTTTCTTCCTAACAAAAAATTCAAGATGCTGTTGCAATTGCCCAAGAGTGCATACACTCGATCAAATCAAACAAGAAAAAACCATGCCTAATGAAAATAGATCTTCTACGGGCATATGATCGAATAGATTGGGAATTCATGCGATTGATTCTTCATAAAATTAGGTTTCCCTTCCGGCATGTGAGATGGATAATGGTCTGTGTGATGTCGACATTAATGGTAGTTTTAATCAACGGTTTC
The DNA here is from genome assembly GCA_031772625.1 of Pinus tabuliformis. NCBI lineage: Eukaryota > Viridiplantae > Streptophyta > Pinopsida > Pinales > Pinaceae > Pinus > Pinus tabuliformis. The sequence goes on along the minus strand of CM062807.1, from coordinate 32,330,161 downwards.
CCTACACATTTCTTTAAAATATACAGGGGTTTGAGACAAGGATGTGCTCTCTCCCCATTACTCTTTATCTTGGTAATGGACTTGTTTAGAAGAAGTGTAAGTGCAGCTAAATTGAGGGGTAATATCTCTAGATGTAGGGCCTCTTCCACTATCTCAACTACTCACTTAATTTTTGTGGATGATGTCCTTGGTTTTGGAGCTGCTAAGCTTTCTGAATGGGAAACTTTACATCAAATTTTAACTCAATTCAGAAGGGCCTCTGGACTTGTTATTAATAAATATAAGACTGAGCTTATCATTGATGGGGAGGATGTAGTGGTCAACCAACAAATTGCAACCCTATTTGGGATTAAAACTATTTCTCTATCCTCTGGTTTCAAATATTTGGGTTGTTTCCTCAAGCCTGACAACTATAGGATTTTGGACTAGGAGTGGCTGATTATTAAAATCCAGAAGACGCTGTCTCAATGGGATCATAGGTGGCTGACCCTTCGAGGAAGGGTGATCATGATAAAATCAATCCTTCAAGGCATCTATGTGTTTTGGATGCACCTTTTTCTTGTACCTTCAATAATAATCAACATAATTAATGCTATTATTGCCAAGTTTTTGTGGTCTGGAACAAGAACTTCTAGAAAAATTCACCTGGTCAAGCTAGATTCAACCACTCGCCCTTTAGATGCTGGTGGGTGGGGTATGAGGGATATGAAATGTTTCAATCTGGCTCTTCTCACTTGTAATCTTTGGAGGGTTTTTAATGAGCAGGGTATTTGGAGTCAGATCATCTTCGATAAATACCTCTTGCAACAAAGTTTGGAAGAATGGGTTGCTGCGGGAGCCCCATTCAAGTGGAGGAAATCATATATTTGGAGTAGCTTGATGGCTACTAGATCTTGGTTTTGTGGAAACCTCAGGTGGCTTGTAGGTAATGGTGACAAGATCCTTATTAGACTGGATGTTATTAAAGGCAGGTTTGGTGATCATACACTATCCCCACAAATCATCCTCTCCCTTCACCGTATGGGTATTCACCATCTTGGTGATCTTAAGCATCAATTCCCTAATCAACCTCCCTCCTTTGCTTGGCCTCATTCTTGGGATTTAGGTCTCAACGTGGCTTTTGAAGTCGAATGGGAGTCCTATAGGCTGAAACTCATCGAGGCAGGGATCGTGCTGTTTGAGAGGTCTGATTCTCTTGTCTGGGGTGGATGTGTCGCTGATGGCAATCTTGCTGCTAGTGAAATGTATTCATACATCTCTAGTTCCCCTTGTTCCTGCCCTAATGACGAGTGGATTGTGGCTATGTGGAGATGGGAAGCTCCCTTGAAGATCAAGTGCTTTTCTTGGTTGGCTCTTTTCAATCGCATTCTGACTTGGAAAATTTTGATGAAAAAGGGCTATAACGGGCCAGGCCGATGCCATTTTGTTGCCCTGCTTTTGAGGATATCACACATCTGTTTCTAGGATGCCCACATGCCAAGTCTATCTGGGATCAAGTGGTGCTGAAAATCAAAGTTGATAGGATTTGGTCATCCATCTTGAATTTCCTATTATACTGGAAATTGGAACAAAAGCCATTCCGAGCTTTGCCCTTATATGTTTATTAGGGTATCTAGCGTTCCAGAAACACCTCTATTTTTGAGAATGTTTTCTATAATTGCCAATCTACCCGTGTTAAAATTGTCCAAGTTCTTAAGGGGTTGTGCCACAGTCCTATAGCTATGCCAAAGACGACAATACTAGCACCTTCACTTGCCCTTCTGGTGCTAATTATAACATTGCCTTTTGCGGTTAATAAGAGATGATAACACGCATCCCACTAAAGATAAATATATTTATTTTCCATAGTATCATAATCATAATAAGGGTACACTGGAATCATACGTAGCGAGTCCTCTACAATAAAAGGGCGTGGAATTCAATTAAGATTGAATGATTACGAGCCTTAGCTGAATATTGTAAGTGAAATTTGTAAATGTGTTAGAAAACATGCACAGATGAATCTAGCTAGTAAAGGTTTAACACACAGCTTTGCAGAGCAAAAACACTAAAAGAAAATCGAAAGAACAAAAGAATGATTCATTAGAAAATAGGTTACAATGCTCATGATATAGCATTACTGGGTGAAGATCCCAAGGCAATGCACCATAGTGGTGATCAATGAGAAGACTCAACACCTACAACAAGTTCCGGAGAGAACTAGCCAATTGCGGAGTGAAAGAAGGAGCAAATCAGGGAGTAAATCATGCAGAATAACTAACCAGTTGCGTAGTTAAAGAAGGAGCAAATCAGGGAGTAAATCATGCAGAAGAACTAACCAGTTGCAGAGTTAAAGGAAGAGCAAATCAAGGAGTAAATCATGCAGAAGGAATCTTGCATGTAGTCCCATGCTCTAACTAAGAGTTCACATGTAGGTGTGTAGTAGTTCCAACACCCCCCATGAACACCATTATGGGGAAAAATAGAAAATGGGCCCTGGCAACTAAGGCCAAAGGTCGCCCAAAATGTAGTGCAACTTGTACTAAAATTGAGGAAAGAGGGAAAACCTCATGGGAAAAAAACCCCTCAAAATACAATGTAATCAAAAGAAAAGAGGAAGAAAAGACAATTGCTAAGCAACTATGTCCTTCACTCCAAGATGATCGCGTAGAGAGCGAAACTTTTGCTCAGTGAAGGTCTTGGTGAAGATGTCTGCAGTTTGTTCTGCTGAAGGATAGAACTGAAAATCAATGACCCGATCATGTACTAAGTCTCTGATGTAGTGCATATGGATCTCTATGTGCTTCATCCGCTGCCGCTCTACTGGATCCCTGCAAAATTTGAGAGTGCTCTGGTTGTCACACCAAATGACAATGGGCTGGTGGAACTGGACGCCCAACTTAGTGAGGAAGCACTGTAGCCACAGAGCCTGAATGGTGATGTTGACTACTCCTCTGTACTTAGCCTCAGTTGAAGAGAGAGAAATAGCAGCCTACTTCTTGCTTGACCAACAGATAGGGCCAGATCCTAGACTGAGTGAATATCCGGAGGTGGACTTGCGATCAATGCTGTCTCCCGCCCAATCAGAATCTGTGAAGCCAAGGAGATTCAATGCAGTGCCTGCTGCATAGTGAATCCCGAAGGTGATGGTGCCCTGCACATATCGGAGGATGTGCTTGGCAGCATTCTAGTGTAGCTCATGCGGCTCCTGCATGTATTTGGAAACTACCCCTACTGCATATGAGAGATCTGGTCTGGAGTGGGTGAGGTATAATAAGCTCCCCACTAGCTGTCGGTAGAGAGTGCTGTCAACTAATGGAGTGTCACCACCATCCTCAAGGCGGACCCCAGACAGAAAAGGAGTCGGTGCTGGCTTGTAGTCAGTCATGCGAAATCTCTAGAGGAGATCTTGTGCATACTTAGCCTGAGAGAGTTTGATGCCTGTGGCACCCTGGTTGATCTCAAGACCAAGAAAGAAGTGTAATGGACCCATGTCCATCATCAAGAACCTATCATGCAAGGCTATCTTGACTGTAGCAATGGCTAAAGCCGAGCTGCCGGTGATTAGGAGATCATCCACATACAAAACTAAGATAAGAAGAGAATCATGTGTCCTAAGCATGTAAACATTCAGATCAGACTTACATCTTTCAAAGTTTTGTGATAAGAGAAAAGAATCCATCTTTGCATACCAAGCTCTCGGGGTCTGCTTAAGGCCGTAGAGAGATTTATTCAGTCTGCAGACCGAGGATGAATCCTGAATGAAACCATGTGGCTGCTCCATGCAGATCTCCTCAGATAGGTCTTCGTGAAGAAAAGCATTCTTCACATCCCTCTGATGTACTTCCCATCCCTGGGTAGCTGCAATGACAAGTGTAAGGCGTATGGAATCCATCTTTGCTACTGGAGCAAAGGTCTCGTCATAATCAATGCCATGCACTTGTTGGAAGCCTTTGGCTACTAGCCTTGCTTTTCGTCTGGTGATTTGCCCATTTTCAGCACTCTTGGTCTTGTAGAACCATTTGCATTGGACAAGTTTCCTTCTTGAAGGAAGGGGACCAGATCCCAGGTCTGGTTCTCGAGGAGGGAGTTATACTCCTCCTCCATGGTGGACTCCCAAGATGGATGCCCAGCAGCCTCAGCATAAGACTGTGGATTAGAAGACTGAACCAAATGACAATTCCAGGACGACGATGGTTCAGTGGCAGTGAGGACAAGAGGAGGCTCAATAAACTCTGAGCTAGTCCTCTGCAGATAAAAATTATCCCCCACAAGACCATTTCTAGCAGCTGGGTGGTCTTGTACATATATCTCACGTAAGCTCCTTGTTCTCTGATTTATGAGAGGGGAATATGATTCACTGCTGGAAGCTCGATCTGGAATTGGATGTGGATCATCATTTGCATGCACTAGATTTGAATCTGAAGATTCTGTCTCTGCATCTGCATGCTCTACCTCGGCATCTGCATGCTCTGTATTTGCATCTGAGTGTACTGAGTCATCATCTCGGACATGAGGTAGATAAAAGGTGTTTGCATGCGGCGATTGAGGTGCATGCGAGAGACTTTCCTCAAATTTGACACTTCGCTCAATGATGAGCTTGTCCGTAGAGGGAATCAGGAGTTGGTATCCCTTCACACCATCAGGGTATCCAACAAAGATGCACTCAATTCTCTGTGGATCAAGAGCTTTCCTCTTTTCAAAGGGGATCCTGGCCCATGCTCGGGAGCCGAAAACACGGAAGTGGGTGACCTCTGGTTTAGTGCCGCTCCAAGCCTCAAAGGGGGTTTGATCCTTGACAGACCTATGAGGAGATCTGTTCTAGATGTAGTTAGCACAATTAAGTGCTTCAGCCCATAGCTTATGAGGCAGTGACTTAGCATGCAACATGCAAGAAGCCATCTCTTTGAGAGATCAGTTCTTTCTCTCAGCAACTCCGTTCTGCTGCGGAGTGTATGGAACTGTGTACTGCAACTGTATGCTGGATGGAAGGCAAAGGTTCCGAAGTGTTGTGTTAACATATTCCCCCACATTCTCTGTATGGAGGGCTTTGATCTTTCTCTCTGAGTGTGTCTCAACTACTTCAAAGTTCGCAAAAACTTCAGATTTGGCCCTGAGAAGATACACCCAAGTATACCGCGAGAAATCATCAATAAATGTAAGCACATACCTTGCTTTGTTGATGGAAGGATGAGGAAAAGGCCCCATGAGATCACTATGGATCAGATCTAGAGGAGAGGATGCTCTGTGAGTCTTGCCGGTGTCAAAATTTTCTCTAGGATGTTTGCCAAGGACACACCCTTCACAAACTCCTTTGGAGAAACTGATATTTGGCAAGCCTTCCACCATCTCATTCTTGCTTAGCTGCTGCATATACCTGTAATTTAAGTGACCAAACCTCTCGTGCCAAAGCCTACCACTATCATCAGCATGTGTAAGCAATAAGAAGGATTCAGATTCAATAAATTCAGAAAATGTATACAGTCTGGCTCCATTGTTTACCTCACCGGTTGCAATTTTGGAGCTGCCATGTAGGTCATATGTGTTCACTGCATCTGGAGTGAATTCCACTCTCTTTCCGGTGCCAGAATGAGTGATCTGATAAACTGAAAGCAGGTTTACCAAAAGTTTTGGAGCATGAAGCACATCTTCAAAGCTTCCGTGTAAAAGTTCCACTTTACCTTTTCCGGTGACCTCAATAGGTGAGTCATCTCCCATGAGGATGGGAGGTCCTTTGCATGCATCCAAAGAGAAATAGACTTCCTTTGCAGCAACCATATGATGTGATGCACTAGAATCTATAATCCATGCATTAGGAGAAGAATTAATTGCAACTAAAGCATGAAAATTGTTACCTTTCCTGTGTGGCGGATCCTCAGTTTTCTTCTTGGCGCCCTGAGGGATGTGGTCCCCAAGGTTGTGCTTCTGAAGGATTTCTGCCATTTGGTCAATTTGTTTCTTCATGCAAGAGGATTCTGGATGGAATCCTCTTTGACAGTAGGTGCATCTGTTTCCTTTCTTCCCTTTCTCATTTCTTGAGCCCGAGGAGTCATTGAAGGGCTTGGTGTACCCTTCCTTCTTTGGATGGGAATGCGCTTTTCCCTTGTATTTTTGCTGCTGATTTTTCTGATTTGAATCAGATCTGTGATTTTTATTGTCGCTGCCATCATGCACAGCAAGTGCATGCGTTTTTGGAGGTTTGATTTTCCCCATGCCAATGAGTTTATCTTGCTAAAAAATAAGGGACCACATAAATTCTTTGAGACAAGGCATAGTGTAGGATTTACCTGTTGCGAGCCTTACTGAATGAAATCTAGACACAAAGACAGAGTATTCTGGTCTGAGCTTTGACATAATAGAGAGAACTTGGCGACTCTCCTCCTTGGATTTGTCAATTCCACAACCCTTGAGTTGCAGCAATAGATCATTATATTTGGTGAAGAAGTCTTGAATTCTATCATAGTTCCGTGGATCCAATGACAACAACTCCACTTCGAGCAGATGTCCTTTCATCTCATCCTGTTTCCCATAGAGTTCTTCAACCTTTTTCCAAATCTCATTGGGAGTATTGCAGGCAGATAGATGAAACTGCAACTCTCGAGAGATGCACATGCATATGGATATGTGGGCCTCATCCATATGGTTAAGGTACTTGGATTTCTCTATGGCTGAAGTGGGTTCCACTTCTGTAGCCATGGTAATCCTGTACAACCCTTTATGACGAAGGTATCGAGCCATTTGGTCCTTCCATTCGTGATAGTTGTACGGTGTTAGGATCGATGCTTTGGGAAACTTCATTTTTTTGTCGATCTTTGATCTCCAAGCTATAATACCTGCAAAATAAAGTACTGGTGCGCCTTTTATCTAGCAACCTGTGGGCTCTGATACCATGTAAATGTGTTAGAAAACCTGCACAGATGAATCTAGCTAGTAAAGGTTGAACACACAACTTTGCAGAGCAAAAACACTAAAAGAAAATCGAAAGAACAAAAGAATGATTCATTAGAAAATAGGTTACAATGCTCATGATATAGCATTACTGGGTGAAGATCCCAAGGTAATGCACCATAGTGGTGATCAATGAGAAGAATCAACACCTACAACAAGTTCCGGAAAGAACTAGCCAGTTGTGGAGTGAAAGAAGGAGCAAATCAGGGAGTAAATCATGCAGAAGAACTGACCAGTTGCAGAGTTAAAGAAGGAGCAAATCAGGGAGTAAATCAGGCAGAAGAACTAACCAGTTCCAGAGTTAAAGAAAGGGCAAATCAAGGAGAAAATCACACAGAAGGAATCTTGCATGTAGTCTCATGCTCTAACTATAAGTCCGCATGTAGATGTGTAATAGTTCCAACAAAATTCGTACTTCCCAAATAGCATATATAATAATAATAATAATAATAATAATAATAATAATAATAATAATAATAATAATAATAATAATAATAATAATACCACTGGATCGACATACATGCTTGTCCCAGTTGAAATTGATTATGATTTTGGAATTAATATTCCGTTGTGGGAATCGTAAATTATATGATAATTTTGGTGGTTTTAATAAGTAACAGGCTTGTAAAATCTTAATATGATTTAACATTGTTTTTAGCCGATTAAAAATCATAAATAAACACGAAACTAAATTGTGTCAACATAATATAAATCTTGATTGCGTGATCTGAACGTTCTAAGTTTTGGCTTTTATATATATATTTTTAATTGAATTTGTTAAAATTATTTATTTAAATGAGGAAGTAGGATTTTTTTTTAACGAGAAATTTTGTATATTATGTTTTGGAAAAATTAAACTTTTTTATGAATATTTTATTAAAACTATTATCCTGTGAGGTTGATAATATTATTATTTTATGAAATTTATTTTTTCAAAAAATTTTCGGTGGTTTGTTTTTTTTCATTTTGGGAATATGTGGTATAATTTTTTAATTGTTATTAATTTAATTTTTATTGAAAGGCTCAGATTAATTTTATTTTGAATTTCAATTTTTGATATGAATTTTTTTAGTGTTTTTTTAAGAATATGTGGTATAATTTGTTAATTGTTATTAATTTATTCTTTATTGAAATGTTAAGATTAATTTTATTTTATGTAGTTATTATTTTAAATTGCATAAATGTAATTTGTTTGTATTGTTTATTTTAAGCTGAATAGACATGATTTTCTCTCTATACATATAGTTAAAATCTTTTGCATATCTCTAATTATTATAGAAGAATACTTTTTAAGATTTAATAATGATTTTTCAATTGAACAAGTTATTTTTTGATATAAACAAATTTTTCCTATACATTAAATAATGATATATAAAAACAATGACATTTTTTCTATATAGATTTAAACAACAAGGTTAGATTCAAGAGAAAATTAAAGAATATTTCAATTTCTTATACAATACACTAAAACAATAAGGAATAAGGGTTTCTTCTTTTCATGGGAAGTCAAATATCTTCAAGGTTAGATTCAAATCAAAGAGTATTTCTCTTTCCTATCCAATATACTATATGGGGTACATAGATGATCTCATGGGTAATGACAATCTATCTTCAATTAGAAATTATAATAGACAATTAATATTTAATAAGTAACCCATATTTTTATCTCATTTTAAAAATAATCCACACGAAATGTTATTTAACAGATAAATCAATTTATAGTTTCCTAGACATAGTATATTAACCACTTCGAATATTTGTTACCATGATGATTTAGGTTCATTTGATGGTGAGCTTGCTTCCACCATTTGTTATTGCTTTTGGACTCTACCACTTTATATTTTGGGTTCTACTTATTAAAAGAGATGATACACTGGTAACTTATTCTCTTGTTTGTCTATGTGAGACAACTCTAGAATCATTTGGGAAGTGCTGGAAATCCAAAAGCACCCCAACAATTTTAATAGAGAAGATGGTTATAAATTAAGTCATTCTTGAAAACCTATTATCCATTGGCTTCCTCATTAGTTTTTGATGGTTATGTTTTTTACCTTCTTACCACTTTAATCCTCCTCTTTGTACTTTTAATATCTATATATATATAGATATATATATCATTTATTTGATTTTCTTTCTCATTTCCTTCATCTTTCATCCTTATAAGGATTTCACTTTTTTTTCATTCATATTTATATCCTAATAAATCTATTTGATTATTTAAAATTATTTCTTTATTTATTCGAATCTTGCCTCTAAAGCATCATCTTTATTTATTTATTTATTTTTTCCACTGCTCTTTTATTTTATTTTTATATTTAATTTAATTCTTTGACTTGACCGTATGCTTATTAATTTATAATTAACCATTAATAGATAATTGTTTTCCTCCCTCTATTAAAGGTCTCCAAGAGCATATTTTCCACCATTCAATTTTTTGGTCATCTATTAAAGGTCTCTAAGAGCATATTTGAGGCTATTCAATTTTTTGGTCCTTGTTTATGGGTGGAGTGTCCACCCAAAACATCGGATAGGATTAAAATATCCTCTACATAATTTCATTCATAAAAATACTTTCAATATGTCAGACATGTTAGGCATAGTTGATACATCACTTTACTATATATTTACATCATTTTCTCTGGGTTTTCTATTATGGTTGTGGGGATTAATAAGAGTAGAAGTTTCCATCCTCTTCTCCTAGACCCATTTGATTTGCTACATGTTTTCCTTTCATGGAATAATATGAGTTAGCAAGATACCAATAGATGGAATAATATGAGTTAGCAAGATACCAATAGTCTCATTTTCACTTAAGTGACTTAGGGTGTGACAAGTTGTCTTCAAACATTTTTTTATTCACTGGAACTGGATGACTAAGAGGAGGAATTGTTACCCTCCTACCCGTGTTCAAATATCACTTTCTCCTTGTGCATCAACTAGGATAACAAAGTAATAATAATTTAACTGTCACATAAATAAATGTATGAGGTTGAGGAACCAAAATTTTCACTCGATACCAAATTGATAGGAACCTTATAGATTTTAAGAAGTGGTGCCATACATTTTAAATACACTACAAAAGTGACATGTAGAACTAAATGACAATAAAATGACATCAATTTTACCTCTTTAATGAAAACTGTACACTTAAAAGTTAGTTTTGAGAAAGAAAAAAAAACAACAAAAACTATATTTTTTTACAATCTTGGGTGTACACTCCCTCTGTGCTCTTTTAGCAACCCCCTAGTAATGATCTCATGGAATGGGGGTATAATAAAGGAAGTGGGTTGGAAACAACAAGACATGGGTATTTAAAGAGTTCCATGTGACATGACTCTAGGGAAGATGAGGAAATAATGTTTCAAAAAAGGAAACTCCCACCCAATTTATACAATGGAAATGCCACTTAATGATAATTCCCCTAAACTACTTTTTTTTCTCAAATTTCTGTGAATTAATATTTGAATTAAAGATTGTGAACGAGTGGCTGTGAATTAATATTTTAACGGTTGCGTGTAGAGGTTTCTTTTGAATATAGCGGCAACCTTTTGAATACAACCATTTAAATTTCTACTGTACAACAATCAGATGGACACGTCGTAACGCCAAGAGGAGTGACGGGACGGACATGAATACAACTCTAGTTGTTAGTATTTACTTAAATTTCATTCAACATACAATTAAATTAGAGCTCTGAAAAACCAAAAAGAGGGAGGAAAATCGAGTGGCACTGGCCACTATGACCGTAAATCAGTGGCGTCACTTCCTGTGTCACTGATTTTGGTAGAAGGCAATTTTTTGAAAGTGTGATAGGGATCGAGAAAAAATCTTTCTTATAGACTAAACTTAAACATCTAACACTGCAATTATGCTTCAAATTTCTATCAATTCATGTAAATTTTATGGCCAAAAGAAAGTTCGCAGGTAATTTACTGAGAGGATTAACTTACTTCGTGGCGTGGTTTATCGTATCCCTGGAATTTTCCACACCGCGCCCCAAGAAAAGACGATAATCTCATATATAATTGCTGCAATTGCATTCTCTAACATGATTTTCCTTGCTCAATCTCCAGTTCATCACTTCCTTTAGCAAGATAAATTTATTATCTAAACCTAATTTATTTATATGTTATATAAAACAACTAAAAAAATTATATATTAAAAACATTTAAGTAGTTTTATTATTTTATATTTTGGTCTGATCTATTTTGTCCAAAAACTATTAAAGATTTTTGGCAGATGAAAGTGTAATCTATAAAAAGTGTCTATGGAGATTTTCAAGGCATTGAATCCTTAAATTTAAGATTTTTAATCCATCTATAACTTCAAAGATGCAATTTAATTAATTAAATATATATATATATTTTTGAAAGAGATCAAATTTCTGTAAATTATTTTTCAATTTTTACACTCTAATATAAGTTTGCATCTTGAAAGCTTTAATCCCTTTAGTGCTTTATAGATCTCTGATTAAAATAAAATATTTTACACATTTACAATAATTATGAAAATTTATATTTTAAAATTTTATAATATTTATCTATAAATTAAAACAACTTATATTTTTAAATACAAACTATATTTTTCCTATACATTAGTTAATATTATAAATGGTAGATAAAAACACTAAGAGTTTTTGTTTTTGCTTTGTTTTTTTCCTCATAAAAATTCAAATATCTTCATGATTAAATAAAACATAAAATTAAATAGTATTTCAATGGCTTATCCAAGACACTCTATCAAGTGTATAGATTAACTAATGAACTTGTGGATAATGATCATATATTAACTAATGAACTTGTGGATAATGAAAATCTACTTGCAATGAGAAATCATAGTGAATAATTAAAATTTAATAGGTAAATATCATATTTTTATTAATAATTAAAAGCAATGGAAGAGAAATTCAACCTCCATTTTAACATGTAACTCTATTTTAGTCTTTACCAGAGGTAGTATATTGACCCTTTCGAATTGTTGGTGGAGATTTCAACCGTATTAAATCCCTCCACCCAAATGAAGTTTTGGTTGTCGACGAAGATTTCAACCTTATTAAATCCCAAATCCCTAGAAGAGAAGAAGGGGTGGGCAGGGGAATCAAAAGAATCGACCATAAGGAAAAACAATTTTCTGACCTACTTCATCAAATTAAGTGGAGAATCTAAATACTATCAATAGTGTGTATACTTAGGATTAACGGGAGGGGAGGGGAGCGGACGGCAGGATTGATTTGTATTGTCCGAAGATTTATGTGAACACGATCATTTTGCTGAAGCCGCTATTCTGCATTGGCTCGGACCACTAGCGAATCCGGTTGGAGTTAGCTTGAAAATGGCTCTTCGTAATCATCCCTTTAAATTTGAAGGCTTTGGCTACAAGATCTCGATTTGCGGTCTAAAGCCAAAAGCATGTGGGAAGCATTGTAGATCCAAGGATGAAATTCCATGCATACCTTCTACTTAAGCTCAAGGAATTTAATGTCAAACTAGGAATGGAATAGAAAGGAATTTAAAGTCAAACCTAGAATGGAATAGAAAGGAATCTCGAAAGAAACAACATATAATTATGGATGATGCACTAGTACCCTCCTAATGGAAGAAGGAAAACTGATTAAGGAGATTTTCTATGGATCGTTGTTTGGGAAAATCTTTGTCCCCAAAAGTGGCTGGGGGTTTGGGATTGAGAGACTTGAATATGTCATTGGGAGCTAAACTATAGTCGAGATGGTAAATGAAATGTGGGACAGGAAATATTATCACACTATTTTTTAGTTAGAACATTTAAGAGCTATAGAGTATCCTTTAGGCTCTTTGACATGGAATTTAGCATGGAAAAACTAGAGTCTTATCCAAAGACATGCCTTATGTGAAATTAGGAATGTCCACACCACTTTTTTCTAGAAAATAAACTTGGAAATAGATGCCATGGCTGGAGACCATGGGGAACTCTGAGGGCCAGATGAGCTTAATTTAGAAAAACATTATACTACACTCGAAGATTTATGGAAACCATAACCTATTTCTATGATTTGGAGAGGTGGAGAATGATAGAGGATTGGGTGACGCACCCATGCTTGACTGCCTAGCCCTCTCCTGCTCAAGTGTTACAAAGTCATAAAATTAACCTTGCTCAAGGCGGAGATATGCTCAAAGATTACAAAGTCATAAAATTAACATTGCTCAAGACCCAGATACACTTAAGTAGGGTTATGAAATTGTTGTAATTTCTACAACCCCATTTAAAATTTTTAGTATCTTTAAAATTTTGGAGCCTTCTTATGATCATGCCATAAAATTTTTCGTATCTTTAAATTTTTGGAACCTTCTTATGATCATGCCATCTTTCGTTTCAATCCATTAATGTCATGCTCGATCATTGCTATCTAAATGTTCAAGTCTTCTTAAAAAACGTAAGTGTCCATCTACTTGCTTTCACATGCCCAGTTCTTAATGTCTTCACAAGTGCATATGCAAAGATAAACTAAGTGAACTTCATAATGACCGTGTTGCAGACACTTTGTTAGCAGTCAATGTACAGTCCATGCCAATAATGATTTTGCAGTCCTGGCAATAGTTATTGCCTAATCCTTACCCTCCGCCAACAACGATTGTACAGTTCTCACTATCAGTGATTGCATAGTTCCCAATGATAGCGATCCTCTGCAGATAGTGATTGAGCACTCCTGCTTGACAGTGAGATTATATTTCTTCAGGTAAAAACTGTCACACTGAGAGATTATAGGTCTTTTATGAAGCGTTAGGTCGGCAAGAAAAGACGAGTAAACTCGAGTTGTTGGTCTTTACTAAAATTGCATTCAATATACACAACCAAACTATATCCTTCGACGAAAACAAATTACAGATAACACCTTTGAAAATCCAAAAGGAATTCAATATACAACCAAATTCCATCCTTGGACGAAAACAAATTACGAATTAACAGCTTTGAAAAACAAAGAAAAAAGGCGAAAATAACACATGGGCAGCGGCGCCTATTACGGACCGGGTAATCACGTGGCCATACTTTCTAAGTTACTGATTTTGGTAGAAGTCTTAGTTATTGATTTTGGTAGAAGTCGGGAGTTTATAGGGATGTTTGGGATTAAAAATAAGGGATAAATTTGAACCCTACTAATGCTGCTATTATATTTCAAATCTCTGCCTATTCATGTAAATTTTATGGCCAAAAGAGGGTACGCAAGTAATTTTCTAAGAGGATTAGCTTACTCCGTGTCGTGGTTTACTGTAGCTCCGGAATTTTCGGCACTGCGCGCCAGCAAAAGACAATAATCTTATCGGAACTTCATCCGTGTTTCATACGCTACTCCTCGGTTCATGTTTGTGGGTCGCCTCTACCTTGTCTATATATATAGCGTGTGACTCGCCTGTGCTATCCGTGCATAAAAACTAAGCAAGCTCATTTGCAATTGATTGCGCTGTGTTTGAGTAGTGTTTGTTCATTGTATTGTGTTTAACTTGCTTCCGGTCTTAGCAATGGGGGAAGAACAATAGATATTTCGGTTTCAGTTGCAGCAACTCTAGCTTTAGGATTACTGGTTTATCTTCAAGGTGGTACTCCCCCATTTCAAATCTACTCTATTTTATGAGAATTACATTAACGAGCGATGTGTATATCTTACTTATATGTCATCAATAAATATGTGTTTGCTTTCCCAACCGCAGGAGTTGAAGCTGCAACATTTGTGATCCAGAATAAGTGTTCGTTCACTGTGTGGGCCGCGGGAATTTCCGTAGGTGGCGGTCAAGCGCTCACACAAGGCCAATCATGGAGTGTGGACGTGCCCGCAGGGACGAGTGCAGGCAGATTTTGGGGACGTACGGGCTGCTCCTTCGACGCCTCTGGTAAAGGCAGCTGCAACACTGGTGACTGCGGTGGCTTGCTCAGCTGTCAAGCCGCTGGACGGCCTCCTGCAACGCTGGTTGAATATACTCTGAATGGGGCCAACAGTCGAGACACATATGACATCTCTCTCGTTGATGGATTTAATCTGCCTCTCTCCATAACTCCCTCGGACTCTAGCTGCCCAACAGTTGACTGCAGCAGCAACATAACTGCGAGCTGCCCTACAGAATTGAAAGTGGTCGATGGATGCGATAGTGCTTGTGCTGCTCTGAATACTCCCCAATACTGCTGCACGGGGACCTACGCAACCAACTGCCCTCCCACCAACTATTCCAAGTTCTTCAAGGGGCTGTGCCCACAGGCCTATAGCTATGCCAAAGACGATAATACTAGCACCTTCACTTGCACTTCTGGTGCTAATTATGACATCGCCTTTTGCGGTTAATAAGAGATGATAATATGCATCCCACTAAAGATAAATATATTTATTCTCCGTAGTATCATAATCATTAAAATCCTCTGCAATAAAAGGGCGTGGAATTCAATTAAGATTGAATGATTACGAGCCTTCGCTGAATATTGTAAGTGAAATTCGGACTTCCTAAATAGAGTATATCATCATATTCATAATCATAATAAAACCACTGCATTCACATGCATGCTTGTTCCACGCAGTATGTCGATTCAGATTGATTATAATTTTGTAATTAATGTTCCGTTCTGTCATTCGTAAATTATATGATAATTTTGGTAGTTTTAAATTTTAATAACTAACCGGCTTTTGGTGGACAGTGTAAAATCTTAATATGATTCACATTGTTTTTAGCCGATTAAAAATCATAAATAAACACCAAACCAAATTGCGTAAATATAATATAAAAATCTTGATTGCGCGATCTGAATGTTTTAAGTTTGGGCTTTTATAAATTTTCGGTTAATTTATTAATTTGTTAAAATTATGAAGTATGATTTCCTTTTTAACATGAAATTTTATATATTAAGTTTTAAATATTGTTTTGGAAAATTTAAAATTTTTAGGAATATTTTATTAAAAACTATTATCCTTTCAGAGATTGAACCTTTTCGTGGCTATCTTCCTCTTTTATATATATATATATATATATATATATATATAAATAAATGAATATGTGGTATAATTTTTTAATGAATATTAGTTTATCATTTATTGAATTGTTAACAATAATTTTATGTACACTGTATTTTTAGTTGAATAAATGTAATATTTTTTCTATTTATTTTAATAGACATGATTTTTTCTTAATATACAATTAAAATTATTTTACATATAAAAGAATAATTTTAAGATTTAATAATGTTTATATGCGAATGGAACAAGTTTATTTTTGATATAAACTAATTTTTTGATACATTAACTAATGATATATAAAAACAATAACAAAACTAATGATATATAAAAACAATAACAATTTTTTCTATTTAGATTGAAATTCAAATGTCAAGAAGGTAAAATTCAAGAGAAAATCAAGGAATATTTCAATTTGCTATACAATACATTGAAACAAAAAGGAATAAGGGCTTCTTCTTTCCATTGGAAGTCAAATATCTTCAAAATTAGAGTCAAATTAAGAAGTATTTCTCTTTCCTATCCAATATACTATATGAGGTGCATAGATGATCTCCTGCATAATGACAACCTATATAAGGGCTTCTTCTTTCCATTGGAAGTCAAATATCTTCAAAATTAGAGTCAAATCAAGAAGTATTTCTCTTTCCTATCCTGTATACTATATGAGGTGCATAGATGATCTCTTGCATAATGACAACCTGTCTATAAATTATAGTTATTAATAAATATTTAATAAGTAACTCATATTTCTATCCTAATTAAAAAATAATCTAGAAGAAATGCTATTTAACAGATAAATCAATGTATAGTTTTCTAGAGATAGAATATTTGTTACCATGATGACTTAGGTTCATTTCATGGTGGCCTTGCTTCAACCTTTCTTAATGCTTTTGGATTCTATCACTTTATATTTTGGGTTATACTTATTAAAAGAGATGATAGGTTGGTAGCTTATTCTCTTATTTGTTTATGTGAGACAACTGTAAAATCATTTGGGAAATCCTTGAAATCCAAAAGCACCCCAACAATTTTAATAGAGAATTTTGTTATAAATTAAGTCATTCCTGGAAACTTATTATCCATTGGCTTTCTCATTAGTTTTCTCTTCTCTCCTCTCCCCCTGTTCTTTCCTTTTCCTTTTCCTCCTTCCCAGCCTCCCTTTCTCATTTTTTAGTCACTTGGTATGGTTCTGTTTTTTACCCTCTTACCACTTTAATCCTCCACCTTTTGTATATATATATCTTTTATTCATTTATTTGATTCTGTTTCTCATTTCCTTCCTCCATCCTTATAAGGATTTTCACATTTTTTCATTCATATTTATATCCTAATAAATCTATTTGGTTCTTTAAAATTATTTCTTTATTTATTTATTCCACTGCTCTTTTATTTTATATTTGTTTTTAATTTATTTCTTTGACTTGATCCTATGCCTATTAATTTATAATTAACCATTAATGGATAAAATTGTTTTCTTCCCTCTATTAAAGGTCTCCAAAAGCATATTTGTGACCATTCAATTTTGTGGTCCTTACTGATGGGTGGAGTGTCCACTCAGAACATTGGATAGGATTAAAAATTCCTCTACACAATTTCATCCATAAAAATACTCTCAATATGTCATACATGTTAGGCATAGTTGACACATCAATTTACTACATATTGACATCATTTTCTGTGGGTGTCTACTATGGTTGTGCGGGATTACTAACAGTAAAGTTTCTATCCTCTTCTCCTAGACCCATTTGATTTGCTACATGTTTTCCTTTCATGGAATAATATGAGCTAGCAAGATACCAATAATCTCATTTTTACTTAAGTGACTTAGGGTGTGACAAGTTGTCTTCAAACATTTTTTTATTCATTGGTTTGGACTGGATGACTAAGAGGAGGAATTGTTACCCTTCTACCCATGTTCAAATATCTCTTGTGACAAGTTTTCTAGTTGTACATCAACTGGGGATAACAAAGTAATAATAATTTAACCGTCACATAAATGTATGAGGTTGAGGAACCAAAATTTTCCACTCTCAAGATAATACCAACTTGACAGGAACCTTATAGATTTTAAGAAGTGGTGCCATATATTTTAAATACAATACAAAAGCGATATGTACAATTAGATGATTTTAAAATAACATAAAATCTACATCTTTAACGAAAACTATACACTTAAAAGTTAGTTTTGAGAAAAAAATAAAAATAAAAACAACAACAATAATTATATTTTTTTACAGCTTTTGAATCAATGTTGAATTAATTCAAAAATAAGTTTCATATACAACTAATACAAGCCTTAAAAGTTTCCCATATGAGGTGATAACAAAGCATCATGCAAACAATCTTGGGTGTACACTACCGATCACCATGTGCTCTTTTAGCAACCCCTTTAGCAATGATCTCATGTAATTGGGGTATAATGAAGGAAGTGGGTTGAGAGTTCCATGTGACATGAATCTTGGGAGGATGGGGAAATAATGTTTCAAGAAAGGAAACTCTCACCCAACATGTGGAAGCTTGTTCATTACATGTAACCCCCTATGTAGAGTAAATCAACTCATTTGTTCAATGCCTTCTACATGACAAGATTTCTCCCTAGTAACTTTTTTATTCTTGTTTTTATAATTTGTTCTTTGCTTTAAGGTCCTCTTATTTTGAAGTCATCTTCATTCTAGTACATCAAGGAAGATGTTGTTGTTGAATCGGCTTATTGGGAGGATGACAAGGTGGATCATATTATTTTTGTAATGTCCTCAGCCTCCCACTAGGCGACACTACTTGAACCACCACACTTCAAAAGCCCAAAACTACACTACTATCACCACCACACTTAAAAAACACACAACTACTACATGGGAGTGAAAACCCTAAACTCTGATAAAGACCAAATTTACACATTTAATTCATAATTTTAATTTGTATAGCGTAAATTCCACTTAATGATAAATTAATCATGACATTAACTAGTAACACAAATGTTTGCAATGCAAGATATAAAGAAATTGTAATTATTTGCACAAAAGACCTAATTTTAGGGTTTTAACCCCAAATTCATAATTACAAGAAATAGTAATAGAAACAGATGCCATAAAATAACCATGACACTTGCTTGGGTTATAACTCCATAGGAAATGGTAAATCAAAACAATTATATTTTCACCGTCAAAGTGCCAACCCAACAACCATGTTGCTCCAAAAACCCTCCAAGCCACATTAACTGCCAAGATGCAAACTCAACCGTTTTAATTCTCTGAAACTATTTTTTTCCTTAAATTATTGTGAATTATTATTTGAATTAAGGAACCTAAAAGAGTGCCATACATTGTAATGAATATTGCAGACAATTTGATTTCAGTTTCTACATGCTATGAAATTAAGAGAGATCAAGCTGAGTGCAGAATTACCCCAGGAAAAAGGAAAAGAATCTCAAATTACAAATTCACACGTAGATGTGCTATAGTGAGGCTACATAATGACATTCTAATATTGGAAGTGAAAAGAAAATATAGACATATAGGATAGGGAGGCATGAGGGAGAAATTTCTATAAAATCACAAACCACATCAATTTGTATCGCCCATCTGTTCATAGGTTCATCTCATCATCATGAACGTTTGATCAGATAATTGTCAAATCTCATAGTACTATTTTTATGACATTATTGTTATGTAGTCTTGCGAATTAAGGATGTGAGAATTTTCATTCCTATCCATTGACTCCTTTTTTCGTTGTTAAACACTCATATATTTTCAATGTGACGCCGTAGTATGAAATTGTTGAAAGATACGATGGCATTTTTTTCATCCCTTTCATGTATAGTACGCGGAATGTGAATAATAAAGATGACTAATCATGACACATGAGCTTAATCAAGTGTACAATCTAGGACTCGCAGGACTTCAAAAAAATTGGATTTTAACAGTTGCGTGTAGAGGTTTCTTTTGAATTTAGCGACAACCTTTTGGGCACGTCGTAATGACAAGAGGAGTGACGGACATGAATACAAATCTAGTTGTTAGTATTTACTTAAATTGTATTCAACATACAACCAAATTAGAGCTTTGAAAAATGAAAAAGAGGGAGGAATATCGAGTGGCACAGACTGCTATGACCGTAAATTAGTGGCGTCACTGATTTTGGTAGAAGGCAATTTTTTAAAGTGTGATAGGGAACGAGAAAAAATCTTGCTTATACACTGAACTTGAACATCTAAAAATGCAATTATGCTTCAAATTTCTGTCAATTCATGTAAATTTTATGGCCAAAAGAGGGTTCGCAGGTAATTTACTGAGAAGCCAATTTTTTTAAAGTGTGATAGCAATCTTATACATTACAATTAAACATCTAAAATTGCAATTATGCTTCAAATTTTCTATCAATTCATGTAATTTTTTTGGCCAAAGGAGGGTTCGCTAGTAAATTACTGAGAGGATTAGCTTACTCCATGGTGTGGTTTATTGTATCCCTGGAATTTTCCTCACGGCACCCCGAGAAAAGATGATAATCTCATATATAATTATATAATTGCTAAGTGCATTTTATAACTGAGTATGATTCTCTTTTCTTAATCTCTTTAAAGAAAACCATGTAGACCAATAAAAAGAAAAATATCATTATCTATACATATCCCAAAATAAATCTATTATCTAAATCAAATTTATTTATATATTATATAAAAAAATTATACGCTAAAAACATTTAAATAGTATTATTATTTTACATTTTGGCTCTTTTTAGATATATGTTTTAATCTATTTTATGTAAAAATTATTAGAGATTTGGTGTAATTGCGAGGTGTAATCTCTTTTCAAGGCATTGAATCCTTGAATTTAAGATTTTAATCTATCTACACATTCAAAGATGCAATTATATATATATATATATATATATATATATATATATATATATAGATATAAGGAAGCAAATCTCTTGAGGTGAAAACTATTTTTCAATTTTTACACTCTAAAATAAATTTGCACCTTGAAAGCTTTGATCCCTGTTTCTAGGAAAACTAGTGTCTTGTCGAATGACTAGCCCTCTAGGTTTGGCAGCTACCCTAGAAACAATAGTTTAAAGCAATCCAATGATTTCTTTTATGTGTAACAAATAAGAGAAAGATAATGGAACCAACCTGGAACTTCCGCTTAATCCCTTGATTGATCTCTCTCCCCCTTGACAGAACTTGCAACTCCTCCCGGTACTTAACCCGCTTGGAGAGTACCTGCACAAGTATAGTAACAAAGAACCGTCAAAGCATCGTGATCTATCACAACATAAACATTACAGAATCAGATATACTAGCATTTGCACCAGATGTTGCAAAGGAAACGCCGTAAGGCATAAAGTGCGGAAGAATAACAACATCAACATGTGAATGAACGTTGTTGAAAGCGAAAGTATGTATCATAACTTCAAACTACATGCAATGATATCTTTCTGAGTATTCAGAGCAAAAAATGTGAAACAAAAATGGTTGTCTATCTTTATTCAATATATATTGATGCAGTGTAATGAAGTGTAATGAAGTATGTGGCATCACAAAGCAAATTGCACACATACTATCTGGATTTACCTTCTTTCAGTTATTAGTTTCTGACTTGAGGTAAGATATTATGCCTGAAAGTCACTGTTGCACAAGTCACTTTTCATCTTTTTAAAAAAACCTTATGATTGTGATTATGTTCTTTTAGGTTTTAGTCTCTAAAGCTCTTCCATTGGATCCTTTATTCAACCTTCAAGTTGGCTCTCTGATCTGCAGTACATATTTTTTATTTATTTCATGAGTGCGCTGTAAATCCGTGGTTAACATTGTGTTTCAAACGAATGGGCAAAAATAAGATGTAAGATGGTGGCATTTACAATAATCTTGTATGCATAAACAATTTGACGGAAAACAGGCTTCATACAGATCCATCCTACAACAGCTCTGATAATATTTTGGACATTTTGTTGACTGCTGGATTTTAAGCCAGAATATTACTGGAGTTTGACTGTTTTGACCGATTCAGCCTCTAATAAATTCTCCCATCACTGAAGAAAATGTGAATCATACAATCCGGATCGCATAGAGAAGAAACCGTGATCTTGTTTGGCAGCTTGTCTTTCAACTTGAGTTGCAAAATGTGGGTTTGCATGAGTAAGCTTGGGCATATGAACTCCAAATGGATCATTCTTGCTCTGTAAATACCAATGAATCTTGGATGAGTATCAAAGGTCAACATATTAACACTCCAAACCTTAAAACCCTGAAAGGCTACCTGAAATATGAGTTGTGAGAATTAAAGTAAAACAAATGGAACTTTAACATGTCAATCACACTATAACAAGGGTCTTTTACTTGCAAATCTATTCCAAACACCAAAATTTCAGCCTTTTATTTGCAAATCGCTTCCAAATAACAAAATTTCAACTTTTTACTTGCAAATTGATTCTAAACACTAAAACTCCATAAGCCGGAATTGGTGATTTGAAATGAAAAATGCGCACAAAGAAATGATGGATGACTAATCTTAAGACAAGTTCCTACATTGAAATCACAGAATGGGAAATCGTGGGAAGCAGTGGCGGTTATCTCTGCATTAGGTAGTTGATTTATAAGAACATCATCCCCATTAAAGGTAGAAATTACAGATGTCATAGGCACAACAACAAGTGCTACCAACAGGGCATGCATAACAGTGATCGAACTTTTCTGGAGGTGTGACTGGAGACGGAGGGGAAAAGTATTCAGACAAAGATCACACTGACTTTTAACCGGAGAAAAACCCTCTCAGGAATTGAAAAAATCCAATGTATATTCATAAAAGACATGCATTTGCGCACTTGTCACTCGTGGCTTCCAGTTTAAGTTACTACAATGATATATTGTTAATTCTCTGTTCGGCTTGGTCTCCATTATTCACGCACTATTTTTGCATTTTCAAACTTCAGGGAGATGACAAGTGTAAAAGAAGTCTTAACTATCAAACAAGCTAAATGTAATGTTTGTTCCCTTTAGTCATACCTCAAAGAATATATTATATTCAACGAGAAAGAGTCTACATATCTTCTGTGAATCTATTCACATTATTCATGCGCTATTTTTGCCTTTCAAACTTCAGAGAGGTGGCGATAAGCGTAGAAGTAGTTTCAAAGTTGAGACATTTTAACATTAACTTCAATAAGAATCAGGTACACAAATTTTACCAATTGAGGTCATGCATCTGACACATAAGAACAATCGTGACTCCCATAAACGAATGGGCAAAAATAAGATGTAAGATGGTGGCATTTACAATAATCTTGTATACATAAACAATTTGACAGAAAACCGACTTCATACAGTTCCATCCTACAACAGCTCTGATAATATTTTGGAGATTTTGTTGACTGCTGGATTTGAAGCCAGATTATTACTGGAGTTTGACTGTTTTGAGCGATTCGGCCTCTAATAAATTTTCCCATCATTGAAGAAAATGTGAATCACGCAATCCGGATCGCATAGAGAAGAAACCGTGATGTCCTGGATTTCAACCAGGTGGTTATATTTGTGAAGAGTGTGAAAAGGGCTTCTGAGCTATCCAAGCTGCTAGTGGGGTGCAGCTTTCCTTGTACCTGCATTCATTCTGGAATGCAGCAGGATGAAAGACTGATGAGATACAAAAGTTTCAAGGAGGGGAATAAGAGGCTTCTGGTTGCAACTGATCTGGTAGGCAGGGGATTTGACATTGAAAGAGTTAATATTGTTATCCACTATGACATGCCTGAGTCTGCAGATACTTATTTGCACAGGGTTGGAAGGGCTGGACGGTTTGGCACAAAGGGTCTTGCAATTACCTTTGTTTCTTCTGCTTCTTCATCAGAGGAGGATGTGCTGAAGCAGGTTCAAGAACGTTTTGCAGTTGATATCAAGGCACTCCCAACACATATAGAAGCATCAACATACTGATACATGCCATCATAGCCATTGAAATCTGCTCTGGTGTCTGCAATAATTATCCTTCTCATTCATCTCAGTTTTGGCATGGTCTGGTTTTGTTTTCTGTTCATATGCCTTACCTTCATATGCCGGTTCTTCTACCAAATTTATTGCACTTCTAAATTTAGAAGAACCTTTCCTCCTCTAACTTCAATTAACAATTTTCTCTTCTACTTCTACTTGGATATTTCTGCTTATTTTCAGGCCTTTACAAAGGCAAAGTCCTTAAATCAATGCCACCATTTCTGTTGCATTGTGGGTTGTAAAGTGCAGAAAATCATGGACTATTTTGTTCAAAGTTTCTTTTAACACATTCTAATCTCATGTTGTGTAGTTTAGAGTTTAGAATCAAGCCTCGTCACAAAGTTTTGAAATCTATTAGTGCAATGCAACCCTCGAAGCATCTACCATGGAGAAAGTTGAGAGCACTTGGCACTAATAGTTACAGTCTTTGGTAGGGAACCAAAGACTGCTAAGTCAACTTTCATACAACTTATAGGTGGTTCTCTCAAATGTATTTTAAATATCACCCTATGAATTTGTCACCAATTGAAATGTAATAGTAACTACATGACATTTAATTAGTGTGGTTGATGCAGGGTTGGTGGAAAACATAACCAACATAGCCAGAAAAGGCAGTTCTCTCAAATGTACTTTAAATATCACCCTATGAAGTTGTCACCAATTTGAATGAGATGGGTATGTCTGTTGAACCTTAATTTATATAATTTCTGAGAGTGCTTTGAGACACACATGGCTGGTTTTCTGCATCATTATTTCATCTTTTACAGCAATAAAACCTCTTCTGCTATTTCATCATAAAGCTGCGCTTGTGCTTCATATTTTTAGTGAAAATGGCAAAACAAGGAGTAGACAATGTGGAAGAGTTGAAGGAAGAGATTTATAATGAAGAGCTCCTGGACCATGAAGAAGAGGAATTGGACGCACAAGCATTGGAGGAACATTTTGCCACTGATGAAGCCTCTAAGAAAGGTTATGTGGGATTTCCTACTGAATCCAGAGCTCCTTCGAGCAATTGTGGACTCTGGATTTGAACATCCCTCATAAGTTCCGCACGAGTGCATTCCTCAGACGATTCTGGGCATGGATGTACTCTGCCAGGCCAAATCTGGAATGGGGGAAAATAACAGTTTTCGTGCTTTCAACTCTGCAGCAGATCGAACCCACAGAAGGCCAAGTCTCTGCCCTAGTTTTGTGCCATACTAAAGAATTGGCATACCAGATATGCCATGAATTTGAGAGGTTTATGACTCATCTGAAAGAATTGAAGGTTGTTGTATTCTATGGAGGCCTGCCTATCAAAACTCACAAGGAAATATTAAAAAATGAATCCCCCCAAATAGTTGTTGGGACCCCTGCAAGGATTCTGGCATTGGAAAAAGACAAGGATCTCAGTCTGAGAAATATCAGGCATTTTATTCTGGATGAATGTGACAAAATGTTGGAATCTTTGGACATGAGGAGAGATGTACAGGCCATTTTCAAGATGACCCCTCATGACAAGCAGGTCATGATGTTTTCAGCCACACTGAGCAAGGAAATCAGGCCTGTCTGCAAAAAATTCATGCAGGATCCTATGGAGATATATGTTGATGATGAGGCCAAGCTCACACTTCATGGTCTAGTTCAGCACTATATAAAACTGGCTGAGGTAGAAAAGAACAGGAAGCTGAATGATTTGCTGGATGTCCTGGATTTCAACCAGGTGGTTATATTTGTGAAGAGTGTGAAAAGGGCTTCTGAGCTATCCAAGCTGCTGGTGGGGTGCAACTTTCCTTGTACCTGCATTCATTCTGGAATGCAGCAGGATGAAAGACTGATGAGATATAAAAGTTTCAAGGAGGGGAATAAGAGGCTTCTGGTTGCAACTGATCTGGTAGGCAGGGGGATTAACATTGAAAGAGTTAATATTGTTATCAACTATGACATGCCTGAGTCTGCAGATACTTATTTTCACAGGGTTGGAAGGGCTGGACGGTTTGGCACAAAGGTCTTGCAATTACCTTTGTTTCTTCTGCTTCTTCATCAGAGGAGGATGTGCTGAAGCAAGTTCAAGAACATTTTGCAGTTGATATCAAGGCACTCCCAACACATATAGAAGCATCAACATACATGCCATCATGGCCATTGAAATCTGCTCTGGTGTCTGCAATAATTATCCTTCTCATTCATCTCAGCTTTGGCATGGTCTGGTTTTGTTTTCTGTTCATAAAAACATAGCAGATTCATAAAATTGAAAGGAACAATGGCCATCAATGCATTTGTAGACAGACCATCACAATTTCAGTCTTATCCACGACTAAGACATATTTGGTTTTTCTATGAGAGCCATGCGTGTTTTCTTCTATTTTATTAATCTGAAACCAATGAACATAAAAGCAGGTAAATCGGACTTTAAAAGAACATCAATATAAAAACAAGTAGGATGCCAAAGCAGATCCTATACCTAGGCTATCAAACCCAAAAAAACAAAATAAGTATGTAGAAGAAAGAGGCACAAAAATGTGGCATCAAAACAAATGTATTCTAGACACAGATGAACAGAACTTACCGCAACCAATAACAGCTGCAAGATGAAGGGTAGGTGTTGGAGCATACAGGAAGGGGGAAATAAAATGGAAGACAGTTTGTAAACGAATAGTTGAATGGTGGATAAAGATCAAATCCATCAGACATGCCAGCACGTATTCACGCATGGAACAATCCTCATGATAGAGTGTCGTCTCAAATATAGGTAGAAGCCTGAAAAAAATGAGTTTGGAATTGAAGCAGCAGGAGCATGCCAATTTAAGTGCCAACAACCTGGTCTCTGAATCTTTAGATTGCAATCCATTTCCAAGATAAATTGCTAGTCTAGACTTCATCAAAGCTTCCTCCTCCTCCTTTGCCTCTTTCTCCAGCACATACTAAAAATCACCAAAATGAAATAACCATTAACTTCTGAACATAAACGTTAAATGCTAAACCCTAAACCCCCATTTTTAATAATAAATCCTAAACGTTAACACTCGGCTACCTTCGAATTATAAAATCTAAAACCTGCACTCTAGAACAGAGCCGTTTGCTGTTGGCGTTATCAAGTCTAAACCCTAGAATCCTAAGTCAGATATGCAGTTTAAAATACATCATTTATACTCTAAACACAATGTTAATGGATCCTTAAAACCGAAATCATGAACCCCAACCTATCGTTGCAGTTTAAATTCTAAGATATGAATCACGAACCTGGTCGATCTCTACTGAACTTTAAAATTCAATCCTGAACCTTAAATGAGGTAAATTAAATACCTCTAAAAGATGATCTTGATAAAAAATGGAGCTGCAAATCTTCTCCTCCACAACATAAAGCATCTTCTCATTCGAGGATTTGCCAAACCCTAATTCGAACATTGCTTCCCTGAGGGCATGAAAACTGAAATCTACAATGCATTTGGCGTAATCCACCAAACTCTGGGCCTCGACAACGGAATTGGCATTAAGGGCTCGGCAGAGCAGCTGAGAGCAAAGTTGTTTGCAGGTATTGAATGGCAAAACAAAACCCTCAGATTTGAGGGAATCCAAAATTCCTAATATTGCTAATAATTTAAATTTCAGACCCCCAACGATAAATTGACGATAACAATAAATGTAACAATGATTAAGACTTTGAAAATCTATAATCACTTTCATGGATAGTTTCAACATTTCGGGCATGTTGCATGAACCTTATTAAACCAGTTCTCAATGAATAATCCCTTATAGTTGTGAGGAAAGGAAATCATTACAACTCATATCAGTTGCAAGAAAGTGTTTTTTGTCAATTGGTAATAAGCACCACTACACCTCATGAAAATTAAAGTATTCTTAAAAGCTAAATCAAATGAAGTCATTCTAGAATTACACTAGACATTATGTCTTCCATTTGCATTTACCTCACTTAAGGTAATGCATAATTGCTTTGAATGAGAGAACAAAGCACTGAAAAGCAGAAACTATCCTGGACCTACATTTCCAAACTACTTAGCATACAGTTTCAAAGTTGAAAAATTTATAGTAACCTTCTGCCTCCAATTTAATTGCATTCTTAGCCAAGAAACACTTTAGACTTGTTTTTCTATATTCGTGTGTGTTTTTTTTTTCGTTCTTTCTAGAAATGATTTGCCTTTTCCAAGCATTAAGTTTCGTAGACTTGTATCAAAGCCTGCAATATCTCTGTCCTATTGCTAAATGTAAAAACAAAAAACCAAAAAAGCTATTTATAAAGGTTCCAGAACAAAGGTCAATACCAAAGAACTCCA
Organism: Pinus tabuliformis; assembly: GCA_031772625.1. Taxonomy (NCBI): domain Eukaryota; kingdom Viridiplantae; phylum Streptophyta; class Pinopsida; order Pinales; family Pinaceae; genus Pinus; species Pinus tabuliformis. Next base: position 32,302,008 of record CM062807.1, on the reverse strand, counting down.
CATGAAGAAAGGAATAAACTCAAACATGTATCATCCTTCTATTTAAAACCAGAAACAATCAGAGCAGTTCACTTCCAGCTACATTAATTGATAGAAAGCAAGGAAAGAGTCTGAGACCTTAAACCCCGATCTTCAAGTTGCTATAGAAACAGCTTGGAATTGTGGAACCAACCTGGAACTTCCGCTTAATCCCTTGATTGATCTCTCTCCCCCTTGACAGAACTTGCAACTCCTCCCGGTACTTAACCCGCTTGGAGAGTACCTGCACAAGTATAGTAACAAAGAACCGTCAAAGCATCGTGATCTATCACAACATAAACATTACAGAATCAGATATATAATGAACAAATGATAGCATTCACAAATGATAACATTCACAATTGCACAATCATATGGAAGAAAACTTGAAGAACTTTATTAATAGAAGGGAGAATTACAACCCAGTTGTCTGAACCAGCATCATACTCCTAGCTTCAATCCCTCTTCACCTCATGAAATAGCAATATCACACCAACAATACAATGCGCTTTCCTCAATTATAAACTATCAGCACTTCCTTGCAATTCACAACATTCCAGCCTGTAGATCTCTTAGATGAGGGATCCATTTATAGATGTGTGCAAGGGTGTGAGTCATCCATGGGGTTTGATTAATGTCACTCCACTTGTTACAATTGGTTCCACAAGAGAAGGGATAACATATGGTTTTATATCCCTTATTCATCCTTGGGAGAATTCAGAGAGGCAAGTGGCACAGGAGAAGTTTCTAGAAGATTCCATGAGCAACCACCTAGCAAACTGTCTCGGACATTTGTCCATCCTCGCCCATCGCACCCTATAGAAGGCCTAAATAGTATGCATTGCACCCTGGCAGTGTACCACTCAGTATGCATCGCACTTTGCCAGTGGAGCAGTCAATATGGTTCAATTTAGGCAGTTTCTGGACAGTTTCTCAGATGGAACTTTTGGGGATTGATGTATTCAGATGACTATGTTCTTTTAGGGTATGAAACAACTCTTTTATGGGTTGATGAGCCCTAGTTTATCGACATATAATTTTGAGGTTGATGTGCCCAAATATGCCTATAACAGTTGCCCCCTAAAGCATGAAGTCGTAAATATTGATGTCGGGTGAAATGCTTTATCATGAGGATCCGAAGTTTCGAATTGGAAGGTGACCTACATAAGTTACAATACAATACATCATCATACTATAAATTTCATGATCTAGCTAAGGTAGGCATTCCCATGCTCAACTTCATAAATTCATTTCATGTACATAGATCAGATAGTCATCTGCAAATGCAAACTGGTGAATCTTCAGACATAGAGTCATCATCCATGGTTTGGATGACCATTTGTTCAACACCTTTGTACATTTGATGTTTTTATATCCTTGAATATATTGCAGCCCAAATGGATGAAACTAGATCCGGGGTCTTCAAACTCGTTCAATCTTCGCTCGATGTACAAGTCAATCCATGTGAAGAGATGTTCTAAAGTCGAACATGGAAAGACATCGCCTGATTACCAGCCAATAACGTAAGCTGTTAATAGACGAGAGAGGAATCATCGATAATGATAATGACCCTCAAGGTACTATAGTACAATTTATGTGGTGTGAATATATGATCCGATGTCGAACACCACACAAAATCTTTTGGTCGAAGGCCATTGATGTCAACCTGTCGCTGGAAGTGAGAAACTTGCCATTGATGTATGCAAGCTTCAAAGCACTGAAAGGGTTGTTTCTAAGTCAAATTATTGGATAATGAGTTGATTTTGACAAGAAGAGACTCGTCGTAGGAGGGCCTTAATGTATCCCACATCTAGGACATGAAACGAAGCAAACGATTTCTAGAGGTGAAAACAAACCAACACAAGGTTCAGGAATGGTGGTCATGAAAAATGAAGGTTGGAGGTATTGCAGTGGATGAGACATTAAATGGATGGTGGTTTCTCAACTGAATTAATTCTATTGAACATGTCGGTGACACTAAGATGAATTGGTAGCATTAACCCCAAAAGATGGATGGTGTAAAAGACCAATGGTGAGATGACCGGTGAATGGAATAACCCAACCCAACTCAATAATGGAGATGAAGTGAAAGTGTCATGTTCAAGAAGGACTTGCTACCATAAATTCTTCAAGTTTTTTCCCTTTTTTCCCCAGTCATTGCTGACCAGTACCTCTTTATTTTTTTCAAGCTTGAGGAGGATAACATATGCTTGTTCTATAATTTGCCCTTCGGGCAAACCTGTCGCTATGTTTTAACGAGTCTAGCAACAGTGAAACTCGGTCTCATCTAGAATGGACAAGTTTGTTGCTATTGTTTTAACAAGTTTAACGACAAGGATAAATCGGTCCTTTTCATGTTTAGAGAGTTTGAAAAGGGACGAAAATGAAGCTCCATAAGTTCTTTTTTGTAAAATAATCCCTCGGGTCCGAAAAAGGATAAAATAATACAAAAGGGATGACTTTTCCAATCACTTTAACGAGCTGAAAAAGACAAGCGCTTGACTTTTTCGTAAGATAATCCTTTTGGTCTGAAAAAGTATAAAATCATACAGGAGGGATGACATTTCCAATCAATTTAACGAGCTGGAAAGGCCGGCGCTCAAAAATCTTTTCATATTTAATGAGTCTGAAAAGGGTTTAAAGGAGACTCGATTTTGAGGAACGAGTGGTGTCAAGGGTAGCAACTGGTTCCGGTGATTTTGGAACTTCTCAAAACATGTTGAATTCTATGAAGAGGCTGGCTAATAATACCACTCATTGCAACTGTTCCTCAAAAAGGGTAAAACAACCAAGTGAGAGCGTATGATCGGCCAAAGGGATGGTGGTGATGGAATGTACACAACCAAGGCTCAAAAAGCTGATAGAATGGAAATCACAAGGGTTATTTAGTTGAAGGTGGGTTCATTTTTTTTGACAAGCTTGAACCATGGGAGAACTACTCTTGGATTTGGTTTCATTTTTACATAAGATTGAAACGAAAAACTATGCTTAGAGTCGGTTTCATTTTTACACAAGCTTGAAACAACAAAACTATGCTTGAAAAATGGTTGGCATGTCCCTAACATGGTGAAAAGGAGAGTCTCATGTAACCAGATGGAAATCACTGCGGTAAGGCAGGATGGTTTCGTTCAGAATAGAAAAAACACCTCTTTAGTTTCATCCAAAATAGACAAAATGACTCTTTGGCTTCGTCCAGAATAGACAAAGGTGAATGGTGTGTCAGACCAATCACATAACCTATAGGGAAACTTATCTTTACAACTAGGTGCATGCCCCCCAAGCTTCATTACATTCACTAGATTACTCGTGGTTATCAGGTGGATGGAATGAAGATTCAAGTGATACCGTTGATGTAAAAGGATCATTTAGGGATGATTATTGACTTGGAGCTATGTTTGGACTGGGAAATGAAAGCTGGTTAATGGTGACAATCTTGCCTTCATGTGGGAAATGCATCACTCGGAAGAGTGTTGAAACAATAGCTTCCATGTTATAAACATAGTCATGCCCAAGAAGTAAATTGTAATCTAACGGTCCTGGGACTATCATCACGTTCAGATGAATGGTTTTCCCTCCAAAGTGATCAGTAACTTAGGAAGGATCCCTAATGGTCAACTGGTTCCTTTGTTAAAGCCTAACAGATTCTGTGTAACAGGCATATGCCATGGCGAACCGATCACTTTCCAAGCAGTTGAGGAAAGGATACTCACTGATGCACCTTCATCTATAATAGTGCCAGACATGATCATTTTACAAACTTGTACTATGATCCGGAAAGGTACATAAGAAGGAAGGCGGGATCTTGCTAGTCAATTCCAATCAAAGGAAGTGACTATACTACTTGGAGGGGGTACCGAGGGAACGAAAGAATTAACCCTTTGAGTTACAAGAACTGGAGGATTTTCCTCCTGTTTAGATGGAACAGGCGGATTGCCCCCAAGTTTGTTAGAATCTGAAGTAACAAAAGGAACTTGAATGGTATCTGTTATAGACATTTTTGTGCCTCGCGTCAAGGAGCAGGGAATGTCGATAATTACAGGGATCCTCAGTCCCTAAACATGTTGTTCTTACCCCTAAAAGAACAAGGTCATCAATCAACAGCACTTCCAATCAGTTCCCCACCTGAAAACACTTCAGAACATGCTTATTTTGGATCATGTCAGCTGCTTAACTGAGCTTCTGCGCTGTATTGCACCTGTCCCACTCTGTACCTGCGCTGGAAGTCAAAAACTATGAAGGCTACCTGCGCTGGGCGAGATTGGCCAAGTGGCACAGTCATCCTGCAAGGTGTCAGTTGCCCAGGAAGCTTCCAAACTGACACTTGGGTCATGAGATTCGCCCTGTGATGAGTAAGAGGTACTTGATCACCATGTGTAAGCAAGGATCTCCAAGTGGACACAGGAACTGAAGATTAACTGAAGATGGAGAGGACACAAGGCAGCTTCATGTCAGTCTCAAGCTGACTCATCCTTTTCTCTTCTCTCCTATATATAGAGCTCTTCTATGAGGTCTATGGAGGCTGGAATTTTGTATAAGCAAGGAGGTGCTGTTGGTATACCGCCAGGATTATTGGGTGATTGTTTTACTAGAGGTGAAGAAGAGAGTTCTTGCTGCCGAGGAGGTGCTGCTGGATTGGAGCCAACATCATTGGTTGTAACTTCCTCTGGAACCCTGTTACTTTCTATCAATAAAGTTTGCATGTTCTTCTATATACTTGTTTTACATAGATGCTTTTGTGTTTACATGTATATTTGATGCAACCTAATCCATGCTTCAGTTATGATTGCTTGTATCTTGTAGTTTGCTCTCTTTTGTTGTGCAGATTTTGTGTGTAGCTGGATCGGCTTGGAGAGCAAAGTGCTGGGAATCGGATACAAAGCGAGAAGGATAAGGATCGACTAAGCGCAAGACACCAGGTTGGTTGACCCTCTTTCCATTCTCTCTGTGCTTTCATAAAGATGAACATGAAAACTTTGTCATTCAGTTGTTGCTAAAGTCTGTCACCTTTAGAAAGGGTTAGTGTCATCCGCATCGGATACTTTTCCCCACAACAGTATCATTTTCACTGTCTTCGGGAAAGGTACGATTAGATGAAGGTGAAATTGGGTAAAGTGTTACCTCGACCTGTTGACTTTGGTCGGGTATAGACTCATAAGATTCACTTTCAGAGAGAGTGGTTTCGACCGATGGTTGATTTAAGTCAGTTGAGTTTTCAACTAGTGAAGGAGTTAGGGAGAGTTTCTTGTAACCAGATGGAAGTCACTATGGTGAAGCAGGACCATTATCCAACACTCTTTTGGCTTCATCCAAAAAGGGACAAAGGTGAAGGGCATGGTTACCTTCACATAACCTACACGGAAACTTAACCTTTCTCCTCGGTCCATGAACTTTACTATCACTAGTTGAAGGTGTGTTACCAACATGATCTCCAAAAGTTGATGACATGGGATGGTGTGAACGAGGAGACAATTCTTTCAAGATCCGAGGAAAGCAAGGACAATCTCGATGAAAATGGTCTCCCACACAAATTATGCATGGAAATTTTGGTTTGGGAAGTTTAATGGACGAATTTTCATCAGATGATTCCTTCAAAGCAATGGTTGCTTGGTTGCCCCCTTGCTGAATTGGCTTCTTCTTCTTCTCAGCCACCTCGTTACTAGTATCACTACTTTCACCAAGCCAAGAGGAAGAAGGGGAGGGAGAAACAAACGAGGAAGAAGGCAAAGGGTCAGCTTTAGTATCAATTGGAGGTTTATTCAATTGCAGAGAAATTACGACATTTTGAACCACAGAGGTTGAAAACAGCCATACTCGCAGTCCAATGGTAAGTCCCGGAAGGGACAATGTAGCCATATAAGGAGCACCAATATTTCCCCAAGAAGGAAAAGGACTAGGATTCCCCTCAAAAGGGATTCCTTGATTAGTGGACTCTGGATTCGTCGGCATATGTATCAACCTATGATTAACTAAAGAATAGGGATGTTATTCGTAGTCAATTAATTTTAATGACGTTTGGACACAACTTCGCTTTTTCAGTTTTTAAGAGTTGACTCTAGTCTCCTTTGATTTCTAATAAGCCTAAAAGGACAAGTTCTCAAATGGACCTTTTCTTTTAAAGAGTCGAAAAGGAACAAAAGTGACTACTTTAGAAAATCTAGACAGAGGGATTACAAAACCAATCGCGAAACTGCAATATACACCTTGGTGATAAATTAAAGAGAAATTACCAAGGTCTTATGTACGACAGTCAATCTTCATGAATGTTGTGTTCAGTGCATTGTGATCAATAGGGCGACAAACTCGGCTTCCTATGGATAAAGGATTTAAGCCTATTGTGGTCTCCGAATATATACGCGACGGTACGGGGAGCACAAGTCCGTGCTAGCACTTGTCGTATCAAGGAGGAGGAATCACCCAACCTTCAATGAAAACGATAGTTACTAGTTTTAACGACGCCAAAACACGTCTCTAGCCTAGACCTCTAGATATGTTGCGTTAAGTTCCAAAGCGTTGTTAGATTCATTGAAATTCATTTTAAAGTTGATCTTGTTTAGAGTTTTCCTTTCAATGGTTCACCGCGTGATGATGATTTGAAATTCCTAAGATGCAATCTATAATGATAAACAATCTTTGTTTATTTTGAGCAATGAAAATCCTAGCTACTAGGGAAAGAAAATAACAGTGCTTTTAAGCAAAGAGCAAAGAGCACACACTAGTGCATTTCCCTAAATAATATTTTCGTACACAAATATAAAAATGCTAAATGCAAATGCATGTATATGTTTTCATTCTCCTTAATGTGAAAAAATTCAAAAAGGAAAACTAAATGCAGCAAAGATCTGAAATATTTTACTCAAAATGACATTTTCGACAATTTCTTCTTCAAAAGAGAAAGGAAGACTCCACGACTCTTTTCAATTTTGAATAAAAACACTTTCGACACTTCGAATATAAATAAAACAAACCAAATACATTAAGAAAAGTTCAATCGATTATCAAGGGAAGGAAGAATCCATGACACTTCTCTTTTTGACACAAAACGACAATTACGACACTTTTTGTACCAAAGCGACAAATCGATTTAAATAACTTTTCGAAAAAGGATTGTAAATGATGAACAAATACACAAAAGACATTCACTAATCCTAATCTAATTGAGGCTGGTCTATTTGATGCAAGTAGGCTTCAGTAAAGAGGCACTGTTCATATGTAGCAAAACAACCAAACAAAACTGAAAACAAGGTCAAAACCCCCAATTTCTAGAATGGAAAAAGAGTTCAATTAGTCATCACACCTAGGCTTCACAAAAATAGGGATGCATCGCACTTCCTACACTTGGGAGGTGCTGTGCATACTGAGTCACAGTGGAAGACAATGCGATGGTCCAGGGAGCGCAACTGAAATGGGTTTTGGCTCAAATGTGGAGCTGTTTTCAATGAGTTAAGGTAGGTTTTGATGAACAATGTTGAGAAAAGTATGATGGAATATCTTGAGAGGTTACTGAGCTACCAAAAGGGCATCTAGGTGTGCTTGTAAGTCAAATGTTTAATTCATAAACTAAACCGGAGATTGAATGAAGCAACATTCATCTACTATGCAATTGCAGAGCAAGAGCAGTTCGAAGGCTACTTGGCTGACTTCAGGCTCTGTCTATAGTTTATAAAACAAACAATAACAACAAAAAAACATCTATTCGTTTCTAGTGGAGTTGCCATTTTGTTTATGGGAAAACTAGTGTCTTGTCGAATGACTAGCCCTCTAGGTTTGGAAGCTACCCTAGAAACAACAGTTTAAAGCAATCCAACGATTTCTTCTGTGTAACAGATAAGAGAAAGATAATGGAACCAACCTGGAACTTTCAATTAATCCCTTGATTGATCTCTCTCCCCCTTGAAATAACTTGCAACTCCTCCCCGTACTTAACCCACTTGGAGAGTACCTGCACAAGTACAATAACAAAGAACTGTCAAAGCATTGTGATCTATCACAACATAAACATTACAGAATCAGATATATAATGAACAAATGATAGCATCCACAAATGATAGCATTCACAAATGATAACATTCACAAATGATAACATTCACAATTGCACGATCATATGGAAGAAAACTTGAAGAACTTTATTAATAGAAGGGAGAATTACAACCCAGTTGCCTGATCCAGCATCATCCTCCCAGCTTCAATCCCTCTTCACCTCATGAAATAGCAAGATCACACCAACAATGCAATGCTCTTTCCTCAATTACAAACTATCAGTACTTGCAATTCACAACATTCCAGCCTCTAGATCTCTTAGATGAGGGATCCATTTATAGATGTGTGCAAGGGTGTGAGTCATCCATGGGGTTTGATTAGTGTCATTCCACTTGTTACAATTGGTTCCACAAGAGAAGGGATAATAGATGGTTTTAGATCCCTTATTCATCCTTGGGCGAATTCAGAGAGGCAAGTGGCACAGGAGAAGTTTCTAGAAGATTCCATGAGCAACCACCTAGCAAACTGTCTCGGACATTTGTCCATTCTTGCCCATCGCACGCTATAGAAGGCCTAAATAGTATGCATTGCACCCTGGCAGTGTACCACTCAATATGCATCGCACTGTGCCAGTGGAGCAGTCAGTATGGTTCAATTTAGGCAATTTCTGGACAGTTTCTCAGATGGAACTTTTGGGGAGTGATGTATTCAGATGACGATGTTCTTTTAGGGTATGAAACAACTCTTTTAGGGGTTGATGAGCCCTAGTTTATCGACATATAATTTTTGGGTTGATGTGCCCAAATATGTCTATAACAATCCCTCTTGTACTTTGTAGATCTGTAGTTAAAATGGAATTATTTTACACATTTACAATAATTATGAAAATTTATATATTCCTTATAATATTTTATAATGTTTATCTATAAATTAAATAAGTTTATATTTTCTTATATAAACTATTTTTTCCTATGCATTAGTTAATGGTACAAATGATGCTTTTAATGACACAAAAAAACAGTAAGATTTTTTGTTTTTGTGTCGTTTTATTCCTCATGGGAGCTTAAATATCATCATGATTAAATTCAACATAAAATTAAATAGTATTTCAATTGTTTATCCAAGACACTCTATCAAATGCATAGATTAACCAATGAACTCATGGATAATGAAAATCTACTTTCAATTAGAAATCATATTGGATAATTAAAATCTAATAGGTAAATACCATATTTCTATTTATAATTTATAATTAAAAGTAATGGAGGAGAAATGATATTTAACATGTAAATCCATTTTATAGTCTTTTCCACACATAATATATTGACCACTTCGAGTTGTTGGTGGGGATTTCAACCTTATTAAATCCCTCCACCAAGATGAGGTTTGTGTTGTCAATGAAGATTGCAACCTTATTAAATCCCTGGAAGAGAAGAAGGGGTGGGAAAGGGAATCAAAAGAATAATCCTATGGCACAAAATTTTTCTAACCTTGTTCATCAACTTCAAGTCAACAATCTAAATACTACTAATAGTGTGTATACTTGGAATAACTACAGGGGAGGGAGACATCAGGTATCTAGTAGACTAGATTGATTTGTACTATCTGAATACTTACGTGAACGCGATCATTTTGTTGAATTCGTTATTCTACCAAGGATTAGCTCAAACCACTAGCCAATTTTCTTGGAGTTAGCTTGAAAATGGCTCCTCATAATTGGCCCTTTAAAATTGAAGGATTTGGATACAATATCTTGATTTATGGTCCAAATCCAAGAGTTGGTGGGAAGAATTGTAGGTCCAAGGACAAAGTTCTATGCATATCCTCTACTTAATCTCAAGGAATTTAACGTCAAAATTAGAATGGAATAGAAAGGAATTTGGTCATATGTCCAAAGAAAACAGGCCTTGGAGACCTGCATGTAGCAAGTGAAACAACATATCATTATGAATGATGCACTGATGCCTTGATAATGAAAGAAGGAAAACTCATTAACAAATAAATAAAATCTTCAAATACATTGCTACCCTCTATAGATATCTTCTATGGAGAGGAGCTAAGAAAGAAAAAAAATGGTCAACTGTTGTTTGGGAAAATATTTGTGTTCCCAAACTGGCTTGGGGGTTTTGGACTGAGAGACCCAAAGATCTTGAACATGTCATTAGGAGCTAAAATATGGTAACGGTGGCTTTAGGGAGGCAATGAAATTTGGAAATAATTTGGGACATGAAATATTATCACACCACTTCTTAGTTAGAAAATTTAAGAATTTCAGAGTATCCCTTAGGCTCCTCAATATGGAATTTAGCATGTGAAAACTATATTCTTATCCAAATCCATGCCTTATGTGAGATTAGGAATGGCCACACCACTCTCTTCTAGAAAAAACTTGGAAATAGATGTCATGGCTCAGGGACCATGGGGAACTCCGAGGGCTAGATGAATTTACTATAGAGTAACACTACACTAGAATAGAAGATTTATGGAAAAAATACCCTAATTATATGATTTGGAGAGGGTGGAAAATGATAGAGGATTGACTGACACACCCAACCTTGACTTCTTGGCCCATTCTTTCTCAAGGGTTACAAAGTCATCAAATTAACATTGCTCAAGACCAAGATACTGTTAAGTGGGGCTAGGAAATTGTTGTAGTTGCTACAACCCCCTCCAAAATTTTCCTAGCTTCAAATTGTTGAGACTCCTTATGATCATGCCATCCTTCGTTTCAAACCATTAATGTCATGCTCAATTAAGTTGTCTAAGTATTCAAGTATTCCTAAGAAAACCTAAGTGTCGATCTGCCTTCTTTCACATGCCAAACTCTTAATGTCTTCACAAGTGTGCATGCAAAGTTAGGCTAAGTGCACTTCATAATGACTATGTTGCACACTCTTTGTTAACAGTCAATGTGTCATCCTTGCCAACAGTGATTGTGCAGTCCTGCCAATAGTGATTTCCCAATCCTTACCATTAGTGATTGTGTAGTCCCCGCCAACAATGATTGTATATTTCCCAATGACATTGTAATGACATCCTATGTAGATAGTGATTGAGCACTCCTTGTTGAAAGTGATATTATACTTCTCCAAGTCAATACTATCACACCTCTTAGTTGGATTCAATTCACTCTTGACTCCTGGTTTCTCGACATGCACTAAGTTCACTCACAAATCCGAATTGCATGTTTTCTCTCCCTATATAAAAAGTCCAGCTCAGAGATTATCTCACATTCCTATTTTTATTTTGGGCTCTAAACACATTTGGAGCACAAGGAGAATTGTCTCATTCGTGGATGAAGTGTGCTATCATCCATGTTAGTTTATCAATTGCCGCTTTTTCTTTAGCATCTTTCGTTTTCACTTTATCTTCCTTTTTCAAGTGTCACTTTTTCCTGCTTTAATTCTTGCATGTGTCACTTGTGTTTACTTTTTTTTTTGCATGTTTTGCTTTCACTCTTGCATATGTTGGTGTCGCTTTCTTTTGCATATCTTAAGAGCACCTTGGAACACCTTTTATAGGTAGCTCCAACACACTCTCTTGCACAAGTTGATGTTATCTATCATAAGAACATGTGATGGAAACTCTCATAGCATAACACCTTTTGATTATAGTTGACACTTGTGTCACAAAGGCTTAATTCCTAACTATTACACTTGGAGGAAAGTGTCATTTTATTGCCACTTTAATGTATGCATGTTGGTTTTGGGTACTGTGCATATCCTTGAAATGTGTTTGATTGTAAATGTGTATGTGTGATCATGCTTGGGACTTATTTGCATGCTCTGGCCTTCTCCTTCTTGTGTCACTAATCTAACACTTAGTTAATTTTTGGCTTCTTCCTTGTCCTCACATCGTGTGCAAGTTATGAACACCTTTAACATTTAGTCAAGTGATGAGCACATTGTGCACTTTCAATTCGCATTTATGAGCCTCTTTTTGCTTAAAATTTCCCTTTGCGCCCCTCTTGAGGAAATCTCCCTTCACATTGCGCATTGTGCATTGTTAGAACACAATCAATCAAACCTTGTTCCTTACACTTTCCCTCCGCGTAATTCCTTAATCATTCTTTCCCTCATTTCATATTGACGCAGGAGCATTCAACTCAGAAGAGTCATTGTATTTTAGTAGACATAGGGGGGTCTTGTGTTTTAAGGAAGTTGGTTTCCTAAGTATTGAATTAATGTAATTATTAAGGTTTTGAGTGGTTTTAATGAGAGAAGCTAGAATAGGGATTTAATTAAGTATAGTGAGGCATATTTGTAAAATGTTCTCGAATGTTGGAGAACATGAGAGATTTAGGATAGTTGAAAGATTTGAGAATCAGTTATAAAACTTAGATTAGGAGTTAGTTCATGATTTTGTGGATTAGAGAGGACCTTTAGAGATAAGGAAGAGATTTTAGGATTTTGTTGAGAAGTTTATGGATCTAAACCGGGAATTGGTTATAGAATCCTTTTGTATAATTGTAAGCCTAAAAGGCATAGTCAAGTTAGATAGTTAGCTGGTTAGATAGTTATAGGGTGTGAGTTAGAGGTTTACGGGCAATTAGGAAAACAAAGGCCACTACTACAGAAGATCAGGCCAAGGAGAGAGTTCATGTGTAAATACATGTTTATTAATACAAACAACTCGATTCTGAGTTTATGGGTGTGTATGGAATAATTTAGTTATAATCTGTGTGTGAACTAGAATAAGTTCTGTGTAACAGAGGTTGTAAGTGGAGTTCGAGCAGAACACAGGGAATAAGTGATATGAAGGATCATATTGGATTGCTTGAATCCATTCGAAGGATCATAGTTAAGATTCGGGAGTGACAATGATTAAAGTATGAGGAGTTAAGTCTAAGAGGGGGTTGTGTTGCAGGACAAATAAATACCCTAAACCTTGGAGGAACCCGAAACCACAGAGAACTTTGAGAAACCACGTAAAGGCCCAAAGGAAGGAAGTAAATGTACATAGGAGCGTCAGATCATTTATATCGATGGATATTAATGGCGGAAGAAGAATGATAGAGGAATAGATGTGGATCATTAGATCGATGGTGATCAATAACTGCGGGGGTAGGATAGTACGAATTTCCTTGATCGTGGCTGAAGTCCTGCACTCAATCCTAGCTGTCGATCTCATATTCAAACTCTTAGATCACAATCAACCGCGGGGGTTAAGGCCGTGTTAATCCATGTGCTAATTGAAGTCTCAAAAACCGTAGATTTGATGGCCTCTTATATCTAATGGTCATCACACGCCAATCAGCTCGTGCAATAGTTAAGGAAGAAGGTGGTTTTTTAAGCGGAAGTTATTTATCGGGTGGAGAAAAAGTGGTAAGTGGTAATTTGGGGTAGTCACCTGATTCCATTTAGCAGTCGACACGTAGCACGTCGGAGGAGAGAGGAAACTTCTTTATCGGTGGGTAATCCTCGTGCAATTGCCTCACCCAATATCGCTGTTAACCGTTGGATCAAGTGTGCTTTGATCAATGGTGGAGGATCGATGATTAGTTTCGCATCACAATATTTTATAAGTGGATGAACCTTGGCCTTAAGAAAATGTGATTTGCGATGTGTGATGCTCAGGTGTATCAGCAACCATCGAATTGAAGGGTGAGATCAACGGCGGAGTTTGAAGCGGATGAGGCTTGGGCCTGAGTGGACCCGAGAAGTTTATCAACGCGAGTTAAGTGATTTGAGTTTCGGCTGATGAATGGGTTTAAGTGGCGTTACGACGCAATAGCTGTTGATCTGATGGAGTGAAATCAACGATGGAGGATGAATGTGACAAAGGTAGAACGTCAGAAAATGTGCAAAGGCCGTGGATTGGTGGAAAGGTAAGGTTTACGTATGCTTTGTGGAGTATTTCTATTATATAAGAATTATAATAGAAATAAAGCGGATAAAGGTTTTATGGGTTAAGTTCGAATATAACCAAAGTTAAAGAGTGGGGTTTGGTTATATGTGCGGGGCATAAAGATTAACTAAATTTTATGAGGGTGTATAAAGTCCCGAGGGAAAGGATTAATTAAGGGTCAAACTGTGGTTAGTCAAATATAACGTTTCTGCATAAAACTTAATTAAGAACATTAAACATTGGTTTAAGAAGGTTTTCACCTTGGATTAGCTGATTAAGGCTTAGGATCAGTGACATGCAATTTTATTTGCATAATGTGGGTATTGTCAGCTTAGGCTGGCATCATTTTGGTATCAGAGCAGAATTGTGGTTGAAACATTTGGTATCAAAGCAACACAAAGAAATTATATGTGAAAATTTCTTTGAAAATAATTTAGAACAGAGTTATGTTTTAAGGTGTGTATCCAGGCAAGAAGAGATCAGATTCTAATCTGACAAACAATAGGCACACAGAGATATTGTGTAGCAGAACTTGCAGATGCAAGGAAACAAAGGATAATCCATTCAAAGTGCAGGTGAATGGTAGAACAAGATCATGCAGAGGTCTTGAAGGTGAGATGGTATGTTTTGTTTTAATTTGATTTGAAGATTGGAGAGTTGTGGTTTTTATATTGATTCACAGGTAGTATCATAAGAAGGTGAGAAGATTGCAACAACCTAGAGCAAGGAGTGCTCAATTGGTTCCAAAGGAAAGAACTAGAGAGATGCCAAAAGACTGAGCTCAGAGGAGAGAAGCTTAGTGAGGCATATGTAGCAAGAAGGAGACTTGTTACTGCAGATTTATTGTTCTAGCTCACAAAGGATGTGGGTAGAATTGCTAAGTAATGAAGGAAGCTGATAAGACTTTCTAAGTGAAAGAAGAGGTGGTCAGAACCAAGTATTTCATTGTGATTGAAATACAAGAGGACAATTGTGTTCTTAGAAGATGTAGATGAGTTGAAGCCTAGAAGGAGCAGAGAGAAGTGCTCAAAAGAGGTTCCAGAGATAGATAACCAAGGGCTTCCCAAAAGACCAAGTACAAAGGAAAGCTTGGTGAGGTAAGTGGCAGCAGGGAGGACTTGCTGTTGCAGAGGCTTTAATGAAGCTCATAGTGAGTGAGTGAAGAACTCATAGACATGGAGAAGAATATGACTACTAATAGTCATAGCGGAGGTTCTGAGGAAGACCACAGTAGAAGAAAAGTGAAGAAGGAGGATTCCAAGGAAAATGGCAAGAGAATGAGTCAAGAGAAGCTTGACAGGGAAATTGCAGAGATAAAAGAACAACTTGATGCATTAAGGAGGGTACTGGAGGAAAGCCAGAGACAAGGTTGGGTCTTGAGGAAAAGGGCAGTAAAGTATCATAAGTTACAAAGAAGGCTACAATAGAAGCAAGTAAAGTGGCTGATGGAAAAACTCAGAGAAGCTGAGTTCGAAATGGAAGTTTCCATTTGTGAACCTGAGTAGGGTGAAGTTTTGGGTGAAGAAGAAGGAATTATTGATGATTTTCTGAACTGTTGGACAAATGCAGACGAGCGGGAGAATGTAAAACCTTATATCATTTAATCTAATAATTTTGATGTGATTACAGGGTTTGTAGAGGATGAGCAAACTTTTGAAGTTGTCAAAAGTATGGAAGAGTATATTTCAGAAGATAAAAACTTTGAAGTAAATAATGATGGAGAATGTCTCTTGAATGAGAAAAGCAGTGAATTATTGTAGCAGAAAGAATTTAGTAATATATTGATGTTTGAAGCTATGACAACACAGGAAAAATTTCTTATGAAAGTAGATGAAATTCAGTCTGAAGAACTGATATGTGAAGCAATATTTGAGACTATTGAACCTTGTAATTTTAAAACTGATAATTTGTGTATAAATGCAAGAATTATAAGTAATGATGAAGTACTTATGAAATGTCACAGAGAAGTTGAATTGTTGGAGTATTTGCTGGGAAATTCAGAGTATGACAATGTGATTGCAGAGGAAGGAGTTCACTACAGTGGACCAGAGCAAAAAGACATCATTAGAGAAGATTATGTGGAGGGGATACTAACTGATAGTCTTGAGAGTACATTAGAGAATTCTTTAAAGAGGTTGAATTAGCATACTGATGTGCTGTTAGAAGAGGAGAAATCAGAGTAGCATACTAAAGTGTTGCCAAAGGAAGAAGAGGCATTGAGGCCTTATGTTTTTTATTTTAATAATTGTTTTGTGAGTGTAGGTTTAGTTGCAGATGTTGGAGGAAATTTGGCACAGATGAGAAGCCAAGTAGAGATGGTAGAAGAGGATTATGTGGAAGAATTTAATCCATGGAACATAGATGTTTAATTTCTGGAGAGAATGATGGAAAGTCAGGATTCAATGTAGAAAGAGATAATCATGAAAGAGGGTAAGTATGAAAGGGAGGCAGTAAGAATAAAAGAAAAAGTAAGAAAAAGTGGAAAAAGAGTAAGCGTAATAATTCGACAACTTCAAAGAGAAGAACAACAATTTGAAGAGTTAGTGAAAAATAACAACAACTTGAAACAAAGAGAAAAAGCTAACAATAAGTGGTAGAGTATGGACCAACCCAGGGATGTGCTGGAGATGGAGATTGAATAATTATGGCAGTTGATGATGAAATAGTCCATATGGAGAAGATTGACAGCAACAGGAAGGGTGAACAATCAGAGTTTGAACCTGATTGACAAGGAGAGGAAGATGAAACAGAAGATATCAGACATACAACAACAACAAAGGAGGAGAGCATTCAAACAACTACAAACTAAAGTTTGGGACCTTGGAGGTTTTCTATCAACATATGAAGACACATGATCAGGAGATCATGAACGTTTTCTACTTTGGGAGTCTGATGCAGGAGCATTCAACTCAGAAGAATCATTGTATTTTAGTAGACATAGGGGGGTCTTGTGTTTTAAGGAAGTTGGTTTCCTAAGTGTTGAATTAATGTAATTATTAATGTTTTGAGTGGTTTTAATGAGAGAAGCTAGAATATGGATTTAATTAAGTATAGTGAGGCATATTTGTAAAACGTTCTCGAATGTTGGAGAACATGAGAGATTTAGTATAGTTGAAATATTTGAGAATTAGTTGTAAAACTTAGATTAGGAGTTAGTTCATGATTTTGTGGATGAGAGAGGATCCTTAGAGATAAGGAAGAAATTTTAAGATTTTGTTGAAAATTTTATGGATCTAAACCAGGAATTGGTTATAGAATCCTTTTGTATAATTGTAAGCCTAAAAGGCATAGTCAAGTTAGATAGTTAGAGATTGTGAGTTAGAGGTTTACGAGAAGTTAAGAAAACCGAGGCCACTACTACAGAAGATCAGGCCAAGGAGAGAGTTCTTGTGTAAATACCTATTTATTAATACAAACAACTCGATTATGAGTATATGTGTGTGTATGGAGTAATTTAGTTATAATATGTGTGTGAACTAGAGTAAGTCCTGTGTAACAGAGGTTGCAAGTGGAGTTCGAGCAGAACGAAGAGAAGAAGTGATATGAAGGATCATATTGGATTGCTTGAATCCATTTGAAGGATCATAGTTGATATTTAGGAGTGACAGTGATTAAAGTATGCGGAGTTAAGTCTAAGAGGGGGTTGTGTTGTAGGACAACTAAATACCCTAAACCTTGGAGGACCTAGAAACCATAGAGAACTTTGAGAAACCACGTAAAGGCACGAAGGAAGGAAGTAAACGTGCACAGGAGCGTCAGATCGTTTAGATCAATGGATATTACTGGTGAAAGAAGAATGGTGGAGGAATAGATATGGATCGTCTGATCGATAGTGATCAGCAACTGTGGGGGTAGGAGAGTATGGATTTCCTTGATCGTGGCTGAAGTCCCGCACTCAATCCTAGCCATCGATCTCATATTCAAACTCTTAGAACATGGTCAACTGTGGGGGTTAAGGCTATTTTAATCCATGTGCTAGTTGTCCCGCAAACCATAGATTTGATGACCTCTTATATCTAACGATCATCGTGCGCTAATCAGCTTGTGCAATAGTCAAGGAAGAAGGCGGTTTTATAAGCGGAAGCTATTTATCGGGTGGAGAAAAAGTGGTAAGTGGTAATTTAGAGTAGTCACCCAATTCCATTTAGTATTTGACACATAGCACATTGGAGGAGAGAGGAAACCACTTTATCGGCGGGTGATCCTCGTGCAAGTGCCTCACCTGATATCACTATTAATCGTTGGATCAAGTGTGGTTTGATCAATGGTGAAGGATCAATGATTAGTTTTGCATCGCAATATTTTCATGAGTGGATGAACCTTGGCCTTAAGAAAATGCAATTTGCGATGTGCGATGCTTGGGTGTTCATCAACCGTCGAATTGAAGGGTGAGGTCAACGACATATATTGAAGTCGATAAGGCTTGGGCCTGAGCAGACTCGAGAAGTTTATCAACACGAGTTAAGTGATTTGAGTTCCAGCAGATGAATGGGTTTAAGTGGCGATATGATGTGACAACTGTTGATCTTATGGAGTGAAATCAATGGTGGAGGATGAATGTGATAAAGGTAGAGCGTTAGAAAATGTGCAATGGCCATGGATTGGTGGAAAGGTAAGGTTTACATATGCTTTGTGGAGTATTTCTATTATATAAGAATTATAATAGAAATAAAGCGGATAAATTTTTTATGGGTTAAGTTCGAATATAACTAAAGTTAAAGAGTGGGGTTTGGTTATATGTGTGGGGCATAAAGATTAACTAATGTTTATGAGGGTGTAGAAAGTCCCGAGGGAAAGGATTAATTAAAGGTCAAAATGTGGTTAGTCAAATATAACGTTTCCGCATAAAACTTAATTAAGAACATTAAATATTGGTTTAAGAAGGTTTTCACCTTGGACCAGGTGATTAAGGCCTGGGACTAGTGATATGAAATTTTATTTGTATAATGTGAGTATTGTCGGATGGCATCACATATTGTGCAGTCCTAGAGGAAAATAAGGTCATTCCTTGGCCCTTGAATTGGTGACTTACGAATTCCCCACAACCTCCTCCTCAATCAATTTTGCATTGCACAATCACAATGCCCAAGCATGTCACTGTGTAGGGTGTTGTCTCTTTCTCTTATAGTTGTGTAATGAACACTTCTAGTGCCAATACCTCCATTTCTTATCTCCTGACTCTCCGCTCTGCATCCAAGAAGGCCCCTCTCTAATTCTTTACGCAATATCCCATCACAGTAAGCACCTTACATGAGAAAATAAGATAGAACAAGTGATTTTGGGGATTGATGTTGTCATTTCATGAGTTAAATTCATTTGTAGGTGCTATCATCCTATCATGGCAAGATGATGCTCAAGGTGGTTCTAAAGAGGACACTTCTAGAGATAAGACACAAAGATGCTATGATGTAGGAGTAAATGAATCTTGGACCATGACAGAGAGATCACAACTCATGTTGAATTAGAAGGTTCTAATAATTATCCAAAACCTTTGGATGGTGAAGACGAAGTAGAAGTTAGATCAGTCATGAAGATTGAATACATAGCAAAAAAGAGAAGATCATGGCATTGACACATTACAATGAAGTCCCACATCATAGTTGCCAAATTGTAATTGTTTAATGTGTCAGCACAAGAGTGTCGTTTTTTCACATTATTGGAAAATGTAAAATGTATGGAATTCCAAGGGTCACACATGGAATATGAAGAGTCACTAGGAAGTCTAAGAGTCATGTAGGATCTCAAAAGTCACATGGGATCTCAAGAGTTATGAGGGAGGTCAAAAGTCATATGGGAGGTGAATAATCACCTCATTTGTTATAAATAAACCCTGCTAGCCTAGGAAAGTGACCTTTCACCTTGACTTCTCAATCTAGGCATATGAGAGAAGATCATTCTTTAGATAAGAAAGTAGTGGATGAATGTTCCACTATTGGGGCTAGCGTTGCATCATTTTAATTGTGTACTTGTAACTTTCACTTAATATTTAAAGCTCTAAGAGTTGACACACTTTCATGCATGTATCATGGATGTTGTAATACTATTATTTTAATGTTTATGGTATATGTTTATGTTCATTCATGCTAAATAGAATGAACTATTTCATTGGATTTGGTATACATCTTGTTGAATGTGCGTTGTTACTTGCATTCATGATCATTGTTGCGTCGTGAAATATTTTGCAGGTTAATTAACGACCCATTCTATTCTCCTATGCATATTTATTAGGATATTACTATTAATTTTCTTCTAAGGACTCACTTTCTCTCTTCTTTCCTATGAAAGTACCTTGTATACATTGCATTGTATGCTTCATGGTGTCAACTTACTTGCTTGTTTCAAAGGTTCTGTGAATATTCTCTTATGTTATTTATTGTAGCCAAGGAAAATATTTAAGTTATGGTAGTCGAGACTATCATTTGGTTGGGTCTCCTACTCCAAATGATGTGAGGTCTAATTGGGACTTCATATTGGAAAGACCCCCTATATAAGATTAGTTTCTAGTACTGTCAACATTTTTGGAGCTAGAAGGAGGGCCAGATGACAAGATAAGCCCATTGAGTTTGTTTTGAATATTTCATCTTGAATGGCTCATCCCAAAATCATAATCCCGTGCTTTTTTGTTAAACGTGGAAATATTACAATCCACATGGAACCAATTCATGACTTGTCACATTTGAAGTTCAATGGTGAGGGTGAAACATCTAAATTTGAACATACATTTTTGTTCCTTAAGTTTTTTTATTTTCCTAAAGTGAATTGTGAATATGTTTGTTGCAGATTATTCATCCTCACATTTGAAGGTTGTGGTAAGAAATGATGTCATCCCTTACCATCTGCGTCTATTCATCCATTCAAACAACTTTTTAGAGAGCTTCATCAAGCTTTTGATAGGTAAAATTATAAAGATGTTTTTAAAAGGATCAACCAACTTAGAATGAAATTGGATGAATTGTTTGAAGATATTCTTGATCAATTTCATCACCTTTTCTATGAATTTTTAGAAGAAGATGTGGATTGGGATTTCATGAGTGAAAATTTTTAGTGTTTGGTTGAGATCTATGTTGAACAAATTGAATTTGAAACATATTTAAATCTCATCCCTAAATTGGATTTCCAAATTTTCCCAGTCATGAGACATCTCAAATATCAAAGGAGGAATCTGCTCCCCATTATGTCCCTTCTCCTCCCCCTTGTCATTACTAAAAAGTTTAGTCTCTAGTGCTATTATTGAAGTTGGGAAATTCCAAAATCAAGTTCCTAGTCCTCTTCTTCCTTCACCTAATTTTAATGATCAAGATTTTATCTAAGAAAACTTTGAATGTTCTCATAATCTCATGGATCGTAGTGTGAAGGTTTACCCCCTAATTTTCAAGGTGACATAAACATGCATAATTTAAATATTGAATCTGATTTGATTGAAAGTATTGATTCTTCCATGGATACCTATCATCCTTTATCGTTTACAGTTCATGGATCCATGTCCTTCAATTCGTTTGATCAATCCACTCCACCACCATTTTCTTCACACACTCTTGATTTTCAATCTAGTGGTTCAAATAGTGATCAGGTACAAGGTGGTAATAAGGAGGATCAAAAGGATGAAGACTCTTTCCATATCTCTTCCCCTTTTCAAATTCCTTTATGTTGAGATGATGTTTCTACATGCTTGGTGAATCAAGGATATTTTGATCTTTGAAATTAGTTGAATAAAACCAAAGCTCTTAACCAAGACAAGGTCTTAGGAAACCATCACCATGACAAGAATAACTCCATCACTACAAATTACGATGAGTACCCAAGTACATTGGATGATCTCTTGTTTCCGCAAGAGGAATTGTATTTGCTAAGCTTTGATCTAGAATCTAATCTGATCATAGAAGAGTTTCTCATAGGAATTTCTTTTCGATCCCACCAACCCTTATGTCAAGATGTGTGTAATAAATCAATTAATATATCATGTTACTCCAATGCAAATTTAGATGAATTAGATCTCAATACCATACACGGTATTAAGGCTTCCTGTGATGAATAAGATGATATCTTTCTTTCAATTTGGTTAATCTATTTGGTGATGTTGATACATCCTCTAAAACTATTGGTTCCAACAATTGCCATCTGATTCATAATGAAATTGCTTACATAATTGATGATATATGTCCTCACACAAACTCTTATATGACCATTTGTTCAAAATCCAATCATCTAACATTGGAAATTTTAGGGATATATCAAGAAATTGAGGAACTTCAACTTTAGTTAATGGTTATGATAGGTTCTCACAATCCTGATGAGATCTTTGAATTAGGTGAGATTATAATTTTCGTGCATAATTATTTTCTTAGTATTCTATCACTAGATTTGAACTCACTCTTGAAGTATTTTAAGCATTTTCAAGATGCTTTTTCTTATTCTTCAAGATAAATTTTCTAGATTGGGTGAAAGACTCTTGTTTGGCCAATTCTTCTTCAAGGAATCCCTTGTATTAAACTTGGGGTTACAATGCATATTTTAAACAAATGTCAGTCAACATTAAAGCCTGTGATTAATATAATTAAGAAAAAAATCATCACCAGCTGAAATATTTGTCCATGTAATTTTTTTTTTTTTGTGAATGAACAGTTTCTTATCTCTCTTGTAATATTATGAAAGTAATCAATTTTCTGGGAAAATCAATCCTTTTGAGTCTCGTTCAATGATCAAATCATTTGGCGGAGCAAAGCTGTGTGCTGAAAAACAAGTTACTTACATTGATATGAATGTTGGATGTGATTTGACATATGCTTCTACTCTTTTTTCATATTGGTACCCTAATTGGTTTCCCTAATTTACGATGCCAAAAATTGTTTCTAATCCCCCAAGCTTTCATGTTTCTCATCTATCTTGTAATCGAATACAAAGGAAACAAATGGAGAATTGAGAATCTTATATTCCAACCCACCAATCTAACCATAACATCGACTATAAAAAATGTATTTCAACTAATCCTTTTCCTAGTGGTGCATCTCATGATATTTGTTTTAAATATTTTGATCTTGTTAACGCCATAAATTCTTATGATTCATCATTCACTACTCAAATGCTTGTCAAGTAGTTGAGGCACTTCAACTTTTGTTGATGGTTGTGTTAGGTCCACATGATTTTGACAAGGTTTTTGAACAAGATCATACCAAATTTCCCTTACAAGATTCTCCCCATGACTCGATTGTGCTGATTGGAAGTTCATTTTCCCATGTGTTTCAGGGTTTTCAAATAGGTTGTTTCAAATATCAGGATCAAATTGCTAGTTGGATAGAGGAATCTTACTTGGAAAGCTTTGTTTCCAATAATAAGTTTTGATCTTTCTTGATGTTTTCTAAGACTAAAAAAACTAATCAATGTAAATTCATGAGAAATATTCAAGGTTTGTACGATCGTTATTCTAATAAACAAGGTAAATTTTCACACTGATTAAAGGAAGCATTTATGGCACACCTTTTTATTAGTAGTAAATAACTTCAATTACTTGTGAAACTTATTGAGGTTGACATATTTATTTCTACACATTGCTTTATACTATTTCTAATCATATATATCTTTCTACTTGCAGGCTAAGAACAAATTAAATGGCTACATCGGAAATTTGACTTTACATGATCCTGAACTTCTAGCTAAATAGATTAGAGTTTAGGTTTAGTTGCATTATAGTCACTTTTGCATCACATTATAACAATTTTTCCTGCATCCCCTTTCTTGTTTGAGTTTTGTTCTTTGCATCCCTTACAAGTTTTTACATGTTATTTTTCTTTCATCCTTTCTTTCTATGTTATTTCATGTTTCTTTCACTTCTTTCCACATATTTCGTTTTAATAAGGATTTATGTGAAAGCCACCTTGTTTGGCTATGAAGTAATGTGGGTAAAGTATTAAAAGGGGGCATGATGATGACTGGAAATGATTGGTTAACTTTTAATCTCTTTCTCTTTTGGGCCTAAATATATTACGAGTCCATGATTCTTAGATGGAGAGTATGACTCATTATGGAGAAAATCTTTAGCGGATCTATGTTTCTCGTACATATGATATGATCTTCATTCCTTGAATTAATTGTTTATATTAATGGGTTTTTAACATGTCAGTGAAGTCAAGAAGAGAAGGGAAAATAGAAATACTTAAGCGAGCACACTAATTTTAGAGGTATATATACAAGAATCTCTACAAAACAAGGAATAACCTCTCTTGCTCATTAATAAGTTGGGATCCCTCTTCTTCCCTCAGTGAAATAAAGGCCTATAAAATTCCAATGAGCATAAAGCTATTAAATAATAAAGGATGAAAAAAGAGAAAGGCTTCCAACGCAGAGTGGTGAAGCAGACAACTTTGTCAGGGAACTAAAAAATCTTGTTGGTAGAAAATCAATGCTTGTTACTCCTTGAAGTGACTCCGTCGAGGTACTAAATAAGATTTTTGGTAGTGTAGTAACACTAGAGATGACACTAATATTTTGTTCGCCATAAACTCGTGAATATGTACTATCCTTCTCCCCAATTGAAACAATTAAGATATGGAAATTTTTGTAAATGTGTTTGAGTTGATGAGAGGAATAGGAGAGACTACATATATAACCAGGCTAAGTAAAGAATCTAGGGTGATCTATAGGATGAGACAATACTTCCAAAAATCTAGAATCCATGCCTAAAGTTAGACCTAAATAAAGAAGTAGGGGTTCTTCGTGTGTGTTGGTAAGTGTTGTAGCTACTACAAACTCCTCCAAAAATTTTCCTATATTCAAATTTCGGAGCCTCCTTATGATCATGCCATCCTTTGTTTCAAGAAATTAATGTCATTCCCAGACATTTATTCTAGGTTTTCAAGTCTTCCTTAGGGAAACCTACATGTTGATTTACTTGCTTTCACATGCCCAGTTCTTGATGTCTTCACAAGAACGCATGCCAAGATAGGCTAAGTGCACTTCATAGTGACAATGTTGCACACTCTTTGTTAGTAGTCGATGCACAGTCCTTGCCAGCAGTGATTGTGCAGTCCTTCTCAAAATTGATTGCACAATCCTTACCATCAGTGATTATATAGTCCTTGCCAATAGTGATTGTGTCGTTCTCACTAATAGTCGTTGCGCAGTTCCAAGTGACAGTGTAAGGGCATCCTATGCAAATAATGATTGCAGACTCCTTGTTGATGGTGAGAGTATACTTCTTCAAATCATTAATATCACACCTCTTAGCGGTAATCAATTCACTCTTGACTCCTAGTTTCTTGACATACACTAAGCACACTCGCAAATCCTAATTACATGTTCGTTTTCCCTATATAAAAATTCTAACACAGAGTTCATCTCACAATCATCTTTCGCTTTTGAGCTCTGCATACTTTTGGAGCACAAGGAGCATTCTCTTACTCATGGATGTAAGTGTGCCATCATCAGGGTGAGTTTCTTAGCTATTGCATTTTCTTTTGCATATGTCATTTTTGCTTGCTCTTTCTTTTGTAAGTGTCATTTTTCCCGCTTTCATTCTTGCATGTGTCACTTGTGTTTTATTTTGTTTTCACATGTGTTTATTTCACTCTTACATGTCTCATTTTAACTTGTTTTGCATATCCTAAGAGCACCTTAGAACACCTTTTAGAGGCAACTTTAGTGCACTCTCTTGCATTGGTTGATGTTATTTATCATGATAACATGTGTTGGACACTCTGCCATAACATAATGCATCTTTTGATTGTAGTCAAAACTTGTCACAAAGGCTTAAAGCCCAACTATTAGACTTGGAGATAAGTGTCATTTTATTGTCACTTCAATGTATATTTGATGGTTTTGGGTACTACACATATCCTTGACATGTGTTTTATTATGAATGTGTGTGCAATCATGTTCGAGACCTGTTTGTATGCTCTTACTTTCTCCTTCTTGTCTCACTGATCTAATACAATCAATTTTGGGATTCTTCCTTAACCTCACATCATTCACAAGCTATGAACACCTTTAACCTTTAGTTAAGTTATGAGAACATTGCGCACTATCAAGCCCTAGTTATGAGCCTCTTTCTGCTTACACTTTATCTCTTTTCCCATCTTGAGGACAACTCCTTTCACATGTGCATTGTGCATCCCTAAAGCATAGTCACTCAACCCTTGTTTCTTACACTTTCTAAATGCACAATTCGTTAATGAACCTTTCCTTCATTTCACATTGCATAATCCTAGTGGACAATAGGGTCATTCCTTGGCCCTTGCGTTGGTGACATGTTAATCCTCAAAGGCTCCTCCTTAATTAACTCTGCATTACATAGTCACAATGCCCAAGCATGTCACCCTTGTCTCCTGGAATTTCCCACTACATAGATCCTTTCCTCTTTCTCTTTCCATTGAGAAATTCACACTTGTAGTGCCTAAACCTCGATCCCTTAGCTCTTAAATCTGTGCTATGAACCTATTAGGGCACCTCTCTCAGTCTTTTTACATAGTCCCATCATAGTCAATACCTCACATGAGAAAATAAGATAGAACAAGTGATTTTGGGGACTGACGTTGTCTTCTAATGAGCGAATTTCATTTGCATGTGCTATAATCCTATCATGTGCTATAATCCTTGGTTTGTAGGTATGGCAGGGATATTGAGAGTTTTTTTATGAGGTATGGGATTACTCTTATGAAATACTTCAGATATTTCATATGTAGGACTGCTATCCTATGGACACACCTCTAGCTACAAACTAAAGGAAGGAGGGTGCTTCTTCAGGAGAGGAAGTTAATGCTACCATCTACAGACAACTTGTGGGGACCTTGATGTATCTGGTGAACACAAGGCCCGACATGTGCTTTAGAGTTAATCAACTGAGTCAATTTATGGTGAATCCTACCAAGCTTCATTGGAAATCAACAAAGAATGTGCTCAGATACCTCATAAGTAGAACAAATTATGGGTTGTGGTACAAGATGAAGGATGGTGTGAAGCTCCAAGGCTTCAGTGATGCAGATTGGGGAGGGAGTCCATCAGACAGGAAGAGTACTTCATGAGCTATCTTCAGTATTGGGTCTATAGCTATTTCCTGGTATCCTAGGAAACAAAGGTGTGTGGAACTCAACTCAGCATAAGCTGAGTAAATGGTTTCTAATCAAGCAACATGTGAGGCGATATGGATTAGGAAAACTCTTGTTGGTCTTTTCAGTCAGGAGATGAACCCAATAGTGAATTATTGTGATAATCAGAGTTGTATCAAACTCTTTCTGAATCCAGTGTTTCATGATAGGTCCAAGCACATTGATATCAGGGACTATCACTTGAAAGATTATGTGCAGAGGAGAATTATGATGTTGCAGTACATTCCCACTAAGGAGAAGGATGCAAATATTTTGACAAAGGGATTGCTAAGAGGCAAGTTCGAGTTCCAAAGGTGCAAGATAGGGGTGGTGCAGAAAATTTTTCTTGCTAAGAGGGAGTGTTATAAATGTAGTAAGAAAATCCTCCATTTGACTTGTGTCTTAGTCAAATGGAGAAGTTTGATTTTCTACATAAGCAGGATGACTTAGATTGTAGTTAGCTTGAGTGACATCGCCTTGTCACCTAGTTAGATAAGAAAATTTGAGTTTATAGACTTGGAGTAGAGTTATGCATGTAGTGATTGCTAAAATTTAGCAATCTAGTTCAATTATTTTGAGTTAAAATTAGTTAACTGAGCTCTAGTCATTAATAGAGTCAGCTAAAGGTCAGTTGATTAATTAAGACTCTTTGCAACTCACTGATCTCTCAGTTAACTATTCAATCAACCAAAAATATCCTAGTCATGTATGGAATTCGAATTGCCTAGCTGGAGTGGAGGAAAAGGCACATTGTAATCATATTAGTTGAATGTATAGGCTTGGAAATTAAGAAAGCAATCAATTCCCTTAGATTTTCACAAGGAAATAGGGAATTCCCCTATTCTTTAGGAGATCAATTTCTCCAGGATTGCACAAGGAAATATGAGGAAGATGGGGGGCTTGAATAGGCTAAATGTTGGCCAAAGATAGTCATTCAGCAAGAGAACAATTTTATAATGCAGGGTGTGCTTTAGATCTTGATGTTGACATTGTAATAATTTCTCACTCTCATCGGATTAATGAAAAGCAGAAGAGGGGTTTTCCCAGTTGGGTTCCCTTATAGATCATTGTGTTCCTTGTGTTTTGATGGTTGCATGTGTTTCTATCTTGTTATTTTGTATTGCACAAATTGTAGAAGAAATTTGTATCTCTTTGTTTCAGTTCGAATTCATCAATAGTAACAAATTTCTTTCCACTTCTACAAAAAAAATAGATTCTATAAATACTAGTACATTATATGTCCAAATTTGTTATGAATTCATTCATGTGATTCCATCAACATGAATGCATAATAATGACTATGAGATATCCTGTGAGTATTAAAGCATAATACTTATTATGAGGTATCATATGGACCATAGCAATTTCAACTTTATTCATATTCATCAACAACAAAATGGTTTCATTCACAAATAAGCATCAATTGAAAAGTCCAAGTAATTAATACAATTTCCTTCAAACTAAGTATATATTTATTTTAGTTTTGAGTATTTTTGAAAAATAGAAATTCATTTTTTTTCCAGTTAATATCATCACTTTTTAAAATACAATTTACTTAAAAAAATAATCTTTACTATTGTATTTGTTTTTTTGTGTGTAGGGTTTTAAATTTTTCTATTATGACGGATTAAGGTTTTAGGCAATGGAAAATGCCATTTGATGGTTGTTTCAAGTGCTAATGCCAAGAATGAAGTTTTTGTTTTTTGTTTTTTGTTTTTTTTGTTTTTTGTTTTTTGTTTTTTGTTTTTGTTTTTGTTTTTTTTTTTTTTTTTTTATGCAAGGGACATTCAATTCAATTATATTGTGGTTATTTTCTCCTTGATTATCCATTGGTAGTGGCCATCCATCATTTTTATCTTGCATGGAAGAGAAATATCTAGGTTGTCGAGGTATTCAATGTCTAGAAAAACATTTCTAGGCTACATTTTGACTTTTATTTTTGATCATTTCTATACATGCCATGAGATAGGTTGTTGGTGTTAGATTGATTAGATGGCTTCTTGTGGGAGGTGGGAGATATTCCTAGGAATTTTTTTTGTTTTTGGGTCAATGGCTAGAAATTAGGAGAGAGAGGATCCCCATTTAGATGAACTTTCTTATCAACATTTTGAATTAATTTGAATCTATTCCTTCCCATATTTGATCATCTTTCTCATACATACCCTTTGAGAGGCTTTGATATAGAAAAATGGTAGATTCATTTTTCGGTAAGAGGGAAAATTTTAGGTCAAGTTCTACAAGGAAAAAGAAGTTCATTTGAGCTATGGAGAGAACATATTAATGGTTGTTAGGAAATACACGAGGTAACTTTGAAGACATTATAAGTTTTCTACGCAAAGCTATAGTTTCCTAATTATTTGGAAATTAGTTAGGGAAGATTCCCTAAATCATTAGTTGAAAATTAATTCGTCATCAATCTTACTATAGTTTACGGTCTTCAATGTTCTAAATTTGAGGTAGAATCTATTTCATGCTTGATTCAAAAGTTGATGTTAATAGAATTATGGGTCGAGGGTGGAGATGTGGTCCTTCAAGGTGAGTCCTTCAAAAGTGGTTGGTTGATTCTGACCAAGTTAGGCCTCTAGTTAGAATTTAGTAGGAGTGGGGCCTCCTTCGAGACAAGCTTGAAGTCTTGGAAAAGAATATTGAAGAAGAGCTTCTTCAACTTGGTTGGACAATGGAACCAGATGAAGTTGCAGATTGTGCTAACAAGGAAGAGGAAGCCATGATAGTTGAAGATGTTGCAGACATGACCATGATGGAGGATGAACTTGAGAATGATCAAGTTGGACCAGGATCGTGCAGTTTGTGGACATGGATGAATGAGGAAGAGCCTCATGATGATGAAGTAAGTATTGATACTTGTGTTTCATTTGGGCATTTGGTGGATGGACCGTATGCAGGGAAAGGCAAAGCCAGTTTGCCTATGCTATGGAGGATCTTACCATGGATGACTAGGATGAGACCTTGTATGGAGAAGCAAGGATTGTTGATTGTTGCAGGACTTGTTGGGGCTGCTTGTGACCTTATGGTAGAAGGTGCAAAGGCCCTTGACAAGGGAGGAACATGATGATCGTGTGGAGGAATGGGTCATGCTTTAGCCATATGAAAGATTGGCTAAGTGCCCAGCATGACTCATGGAGAGATTGGAGGGCACACTCTTGGGTGGACTTCTCATGGCTGAGACCAAGAGATAGCCTTGGTGGACACTTTGGTGGAGGAGCTATGATGGAGGGAATCATGACATATGATGGTTGGGTGACTGAGTTCACTAGACCGAAGATTGCAGCTTGGATGAGGATGACCGATTGTTGTGATGAACCTACTTGGTTGGACTACATGGACAACATAGCCATGGACATCAGGTTGGAGGCATGGAGCATGGCAGTCTTATGCAGGGACATTATGTGGGAGCACTTGTAGAGGTGTCATGGACATCCAATGAGGAGTGCCAAGACAAGGATGTTGTGCGGATGGATTTGCTAGTGTGACATGGAGACTTATTACTTATGAGCCGATGAAGAGGTTGTGCACTTATGTACAACAAGACCATGGACTTGGATGGAGTTGTGAGCAAGTTATGGAACATCCTACTACATGGAGATGTTGGTTGGAGATGACTCATGGAGCTCATGATGAAATGAGATTGTTGTGACTTTTAGGGACTTCATATATGGTGGAATTAGAGGATTTGATGCATTGAGAAGCCGAGGTCAGGAGACTTTGATGCAGTATGGGATGCATACTTTCAAAGTACATGTATGAGCATGGCTTGGAAGAGTGACTTGATGTGGAGGATCGATATGAGACACTTTGAAGTGATGGAGTTACGATGATGATGATGCCTTGGTGGCTGCACTTGGGCATGGGTTGAGTCGAGACTCAACTACTTTGACACATGGATAGATGAGACGAGTGCATACTTGTTTCGATGGTAGACTTGAGGGATGACACATTGTAGATATGATGGAGATTGCTTCATGGACCTAGATGTGGCACATCGAGAGTCAGTTTGAGGAGATGATCTCTTCATATGGAGGAGACACATACACACATGATGGTGCTGGGATAGATGTGGCTGACTTCATGTAGCACATTGACACCAAACATCATGGACAACATGTTGCAGATGAGGTGGATAGAGTTCCATGGACCTGAGCATGGATTATGGGGATAGATTCTTGATGAGTCAAGGATGTGGCAGGATGTTTTGAGAAACGATTGATGGTGGCATGAGGATGTTCACTCTCATGGTTTGAGCGTGATAGTTGGACTGATCATCCAACTAGTTCGAGACATGAGGGCATGCAGTTGGCAGAGATGTGTTGGCATCGTGTTGGAGTATCATGGCAGCAGTTCACATGAGGATACATGATGAATACAGGAGGGTCAGTAATCATGGATCGAGATGACATCTGATGAAGAGCATACCGTTGAGGTGCATACCTTCGTATGGTGAGCTTGGTGGCAGTGGTCATTAAGCCGGGACATAGTGGAGAAGAGTGTCTACATATGTTGCAGGGATGTTTGCCTTGTGTGGAAAGGTCGACATCGTGGATAATGATGATCTTGGTGGATGGCTACTGGGATGGTATGTTGTCGAGGACGACAACGATTTCAGGTGGAGGAGGATGTAAGGCCTTCGAGTTGCGGTTGCGACGGGCATTGGCGAGTTGTGCACGAGAGCGGGCGCGCGGAGGAAATGTGCGACGGAGTGCGACATACATGCGACGGAAGGTGCGACATGATGTGATGATATATGTGACGTTGGGGAAAAACACTTATGCGACTAAGTGTTGGAACGACACACATATATGCAATGGTTAAAGAAATGAAAGCCGACTTGTAAATAATACATATGGGCATGTGTTATGAGTGGTTGTGGGGTCGACCATGGGGCTGCACACCCCATGTAAACCCACGTTAAGTATGGTATATATTAGTGGAGCATGAGGCTCATTTCTACAACGAACTCTCATTCACTTATGCGCATGAGGAAGGGGTAAAGTCTGCGCAAGGAAGAGGAGGCGCTGCGCATAGCTCATGCGCTCTACCCAAGTGCAGATTTGGTGCATTCTTGTGTCGGTTGAGGTGAAGGCAAGCGTGCTGGGGTTCAGTTTGGATGTGGATTTGTGCAGGACTTGGTAGAGAGGTATAAGTGGCTCGGGTGAGCACTTCTCTTTGTGCTAGGGTGCACATGATTGTAAAAGGCTGTTCTATGCCTTGGTTATAAAATATTCTAAGTATAGACTTGGAGTTTTGCCAAGTATACTTGATGTTGTATTATTGAAAAAATGATATAATATATTGTCGGGCAGACTCACATTACGGGGAGTTGCCCCTCCCCTTTATACTTGTTGCAATTGTTGTTGTTCTTGGTATAATTGCATGATGATAATGAATGAGTATGGGCTTCATTAAGTATAACGGATAATTTCTTTTACTTAGTTGCGAAACACAAGCTAAGTATGTTAATGTGAAAGTAGGTGTAGTCCACGAATGTTAGTATTGGTGAAAAGAACGCGTTCGGTGGTGCCGCACCTTGCTACAAGCGGTTGGAAGACTACCGCAGGTGTAGAGGCGTGACACTAGTGGTCACAGACTTCCCTCTTCACTTTCTGTATGAAAGGATTAATTTTATTTCCTATCTCCCTGGTTCGTACATGAAAATCTGAAGGACAAATACGATTGATGGGAAACTTTCGCGTTAAAAAAGGTTTGATTTTTGAATGAATGTTTGCGTTAAAAGAGGTTTGATTTAATCTTGGTATAATTAGGTTTCGAATAAATGTTTATATAGTCATTTCCTTACTTTAACATTTATAAAATCATCCATAATTATTTACTTTAACATTTATAAAACCATTTATAGCATAGAACTAGGATAGAACTTCTTGCAACCATGCACGCAATGGTATTCTTATTATAAATATGAGAATACAATCAAGATGATTGTAATACTCTTATTATAGGTATGATACTACATAGAAATCGGTTTAGTAGCGATGGATTTTATGTAACAACCAGAGAATTCAGTATGATAAACTTCTAATCAAGGGCAGAATATAATGTTGTAATTAGCACCAGAAGCGCAAGCGTGGGTTTTCGTGTTATCACTGGGATATAGGTAGGCATCTGGGCACTGGTCCATTGTGCAAGTGGGTGCATAGCAGCTACCGTCGGAGGGAGTTAGGGAGAGAGGGACATTGAAACCGTCAATCACAGAGATGTCATAGAAATCTTGATTGTTGCCCCCATTCAGAGTATATTCAACCAGCGTTGTAGGAGGCTGTCCCGAGAGTGTACAGCTGAGCACGCCGCCGCAGTCACCAGTGCTGCAGCTTCCTTGACCAGAGGCATCGAAGGAGCATCCCGTACGTCCCCAAAATCTGCCCGCGCTTGTTCCAGCGGGGACGTCAACACTCCATGATTGCCCCTGCCCCAGCGCTTGACCGCCACCTACGGGAATTCCTGCGGCCCATACCGTGTATGAACACTGGTTCTGGATTACAAACGTCGCACCCGTAGCTCCTGCACTTACGAAAGCAAACAAATATTTATTTATGATATCTTAAATATCCCTCATTTACGTACATAAAATACGATGCAATGCAGGCAAGGGATTACTGTATCTTACCTTGAAGACAAACGTTAAATATTAAAACAAATATTTATTTATGATATCTTAAATATCCCTCATTTACGTACATAAAATACGATGCAATGCAGGCAAGGGATTACTGTATCTTACCTTGAAGACAAACGTTAAATATTAACGCTAGTATTGCTGTAACATAAATCGAAACTGCTAATGTTCTTGCCCCCATTGCAACGTCCACCACCAAGTAATTAAACACAACTACACGAAGGAATTGCAGTTGAGCTTATTTGATGTTGTATACCACGAATGACACTCTATATATATAGGCGGGGCTAGCCATCCCAAACTTGGTCTTAGCGTAGCGTATACCGCACGAAATTCTTATGAATAAGAAGGCGCGCTACTCGCGGGTCAAGCCGCCCTTACCTTTTATTGTTCCAGATGTTCCGGGTCGTCTTGAACTAGCAATCACGAATATCCCACGAAATGCTTATCCAGACTCAGAGTGTGGAAAAAATTACTAAGAAAATACGATAAGCCGCTGCAGTAGCTACTAAATAAACCGGCGTGGAAAATTTCCGAAGAAAAAACAAGAAGCAGAGAGCGTGATGAGATACAATTGGAGTCTTAGTTTAGCAGGGTCATGTTGCATATTTATTTGAGTATTTCATGAATGTTTCTCAGGTTGCATATTTATTTGAGCATTTCATGAATATTTCTCTATATAATTAAGTAAAATTATTATTATTATTATTATTTTATGAGATTTTAAAATATTTTTGAAATCTATTAAAATGTGAAAAAATCACTTCCCGCTTGGCAACTCCCTGACCTTGTACGGTTGTAATGTTGCCGGCCGTCTTGAAGTAGCCCTCTCGTTCTAGAATATCCCACGATAGAACGAATATCCCACGAAATTATTATCTAGATTATCCGCTATTGAAAAATTTAACGATGGAGTACATGACTCACTATCAAGATTTCATTTAATGATTCACCAAGAAACACAATATGGCACAGGTCCACGCTGGACTTGTTCTTCGAAATATCCACGCTTACTTCAAAATTTTAGGATGCTTTGTATGACTGAGTATCAAGATTGACTGAGGACTTGAATTTTCATTTAATGATTCACAAACAATACAATATAGCACGGGTCCCCTAAATTTTCATTTGATTATTGGTGAAGAATACAATATGGCACGGATCCCCTAAATTTTCATTTGATTATTGGTGAAGAATATAATATGGCACAGGTCTCCTAAATTTCCATTTGATTATTGGTGAAGAATATATTATGGGTCGTCGCTCGGTACATCACAATTGCTTCCTAATCCTCTAGGTGTTCCCGGTCCAGCTTCAAACGAGTGATCACAGACTTAAGATTAATTTTATTTCCTGTCTTCCTGGTTCGTACATGAAGATCTGAATGACAAATAAGATTGATTGGATACTTTCATAACCTCTGGGCATAGTTATGTTTTGAATAAATGTTTGCCTTAAAATGTGGTTCGATTTAAGGTGATATGTTAGAATGGAAATTCCAGAATGTCATGTGGAATTTCAGAAGGTTATTTTAATGTGCAATTGGCTAGAATTTGATACTGGATTTTTTTTTTTTTTTTTTTTGTTAAGGTTGATTTAAAGAGATATTTAGAGGTTTTTTTTGGAAGGTTGAGTATTCATTATATAAGCTAGCATTTTTGTTTTTGATGGTATATTAATTTGTTTTTGATTAATTTTTTTTTTTTTTTTTTTTTACAGTTTATCTATAATTTAAATGGGAATTCAATTTTTGTTATTTTTTATTTTATTTAAATTTATTTATCTATAAAGTGATTGGTTGAGGTCTTATTATTAGTGTGTTTTGGTAACTTCTATTTTTGTATTAATTACTAGTATTTTTGTTTTTAGTTGTATTTATTTTTTGTTTTTTATTTTCTACATTTTTCTTTTCCCAACTCCTTTGAATTTATTTTATTTAGGTATAGTTTTTATAATTCCCCCTTGCAAGATATATCAAGAATTCAATAAAATGTTCTTATTACAAGAAATTGATTTTCTTGAATCCAATAAGTTTATCTTTTTTTCTTCTTTCGTGTGTCTATTAGTAATGTATGAGTGTATCAATTATCATAGACCATGGATTTGATAGCTATGAGCAAATCCAATGCAATGCACTAGAGCCCTTCATTTCATTTTAGGTTATTCAAATTTATGGTGCACAGGTTGGGGAATGAGATCCAAACTAATTCTACTGAGCTCTTCATTTCATTTTAGGTTATTCAAATTCTATGGTACAAGGGTTGGGGAATGGGATCCAAACTAATTCTACTAGGGAATTAACCAGATTTTAGATCCAAACTAATTCTACTGAGCTCTTCATTTCATTTTAGGTTATTCAAATTCTATGGTACAAGGGTTGGGGAATGGGATCCAAACTAATTCTACCAGGGAATTAACGAGATTTCAGATCCAAACTAATTCTACTGAGCTCTTCATTTCATTTTAGGTTATTCAAATTCTATGGTACAAGGGTTGGGGAATGGGATCCAAACTAATTCTACTAGGGAATTAACCAGATTTCACTTTGAAGTTTTGAGTGCAAACAAAACGAGAGATGGTTAGACATTTATTGGAATGTTATTCTTCAATTTCTCCTTTGTTTCAATTGGCTTGTTAAAGTTGTTTTACCTTCTTTCCTTGAACCAAACACGAAAGATTGGTCTCAGTTACCATGCAAAAAGTTAATGTGTGAACTTTGTTAAAGGTTATTCATTCTACTCCAACTTTATTCCTAGTTAACATTGATCTCAGTTACTATGCAAAATGTTAATGTGTGAATTTTGTTAAAGGTTATTTATTATACTCCAACTTTATTCCTAGTTTTATTCAAAGTGAATATGTCAAATTCAACCAATTTAATATTAAGTAAAAAATCATAGACAAACCTTTGGTATTTGGAAAATATTTAAAAAGGGCTAATGATAAATTTTATTTATTTAAATATTTAATTTTCTTAATGATTTATAACTATGATAATTATAATCTAGTTGTTAAATTAATAGTAAAACATCTTCTCTTTTTTTTTTTTTTATAACTTTAAGATAAATGAAGGGAACCACGGGAGGCGAGCGGAACGAGGGTTTTGAACAGGGAGCAATGGGTACGAGCTGGTAACCGTGGAGGGGCAAGGAGGGGGGAGCTCCACTCCCTCCTATAGTCATGTAGTTGTGAACAGAAGCAAGGAGGCTGGTTTGAATCAATTCAAGAAACCAATGGAGGCAGAAACAGAGAAGATAAGCACAAAAAAGCCGGAAAGCATCAAATCTCATGAATAGGAAGAGAATCACGAGGAAGTCAGAAGAGAGAAGAGAACAGGAGACAACAGTCAGAGAACTGAGCACAAGACTATGACAGGACTCTGTAAACCCAGGTCAACCAGTAAACCCAGGGTTGTTTTAAATGATCCAGCGCTACAGGTGCACAGGGATCACATGGCGGCATACGTGGTTATATGCAAATTTATGGGAATATGGCCAACAGAGAAGGCTTTGCACACATGGATAAGAAACCACTGGAAACCAAAGGGAGATATAAACCTTCATCTTGGGTCCAAGGGATTCTTCACAGTGGTGTTCACAAACCTAGAGGATAAAGACAGAGTGTTCGAGGGAGGACCATATTTCTATGTTGCTGCAGGCCTCTGCATGCGACCATGGGTGATGAATTTTGTCCTGAAACAAGAAACATTCACATCAGTACTGATATGAATAAGACTCTACTCTCTCCCTTTAGATTATTGGCTGCCAGAATCCTTAAAATCCATAGGCAATAAATTAGGTCATTTTTTAAAAATATCAGATCCGACTCTAGGAGGTAAATATACCTCCTTCGCCCGCATATGTGTTGAAATGGACCTATCAGGAGCACTTTTAGACGAAACCATTCTAGAAGTATATTATGAAGAATGGGTGCAGGCAGCGGACTGTGAGTTGTCCCATTCATATGTCGTAAATGCCATGAAAATGGGCACCTCTTCAAAGATTGCCCACTAAACAAACTAGAGGACAATATGAAAACCAACATATGGCAAGATCCTGAAGGCTTTACCAAGGTGGGAGGCAAAGGGAAAGGAGGAAAAAAGTACCAAAAGAAAACTAACGAGGATAACCAACCAAGTCATAACAGTTTCAAAATTTTAGAAGAAGAAGGTGGGAACAATGGAACGAACCAGGCACCAAAGGATAATCCTGCAGAGAAGGAAAAAGATGCTAGCATGGAGGACATACATGAGAAAAACAAACTAATGGAGGATCTACCAAGCACTATGGAACTTGGTAGGGACCATGAGATGACTCCAGGTGAAGTTGGTATGGAGGACCACGAACTACAAGAGATTCTTGAGAGGGAGAATCTCGATCTAGAAAATTTCCTGGAGCAAGGAACCACCAAAGGTGTTGATTCTCTACCACAAGAGGAGTTTGACAGAGTGCAACAACTCTTCTTCTGAAGATCTCAAGCTAAGGGTTCTGGATTCAAAAGGAACCATGATAGCCAGGAAAATAGAGGGGTAAAACCGATGGAGGTAACATTAGGACACTCTTCTAAGAACCCAGGCCGGAAAAGAGGAAGGAAGAGATAGAATGAGCTGTTGACAGAGTGTGGGAAACTCATGATTAACTCAGGAAAGATGAAAGATCTTACTAGTTACTCATTTACAAACCTTTCATAATGAATCTTACAACCTGGAACATTAGGGGTCTAGGAAGTAAAAGAAAACAAAGAAATCTCAGCAATAGAATAAAAGAAGAAAAACTAGATATGGTGTTTATACAGGAAACAAAATGTTTAATAGACAAAATCAGAGAGATACATAGCAAATGGCTCATGAAGTACGAGTATCTAGAAGTTAAAGCAAACAACACAGCAGGAGGGATTCTCACTCTTTGGAATCCCCAAAAACTTGGAATCCTGGATGTTGAAGCATTCAGGAACTACCTTTCGATGGTAATCCAACCTTTGGGTGACAAGGAACTCTATATGATCACAAATGTCTATGGTCCTCAAAAACTTGAAGACAAACTCAGGCTTCTCACCTCACTAGAGGAGCTGAGAGAGAGACATCTTGTTATGCCTTGGATTTTGGGAGGGGACTTTAATATGATCAGATCTCTTACAGAAAAAAAAGGTGGGACCAGAATACTAGGCAGACTCCATTTCCTTTCAGAACTTCCTAACTGACATGAGGCTTGTGGATATGGAGACAATAAATGGCACATTCACTTGGAACAATAAGAGGGGAGGGGCTTCTCAAGTTGCCTCTAAACTAGACAGATTCATAATCTTTGAGGACCCCCTTCTCACTAGCCTTGACTTGACTGCTTTAATCCTTCCTTTCGGAGGCTCGGATCACTGGCCTATCCAGCTTGAAGCTTCTTTTATAGGCACTCTGAGGAACAGACCTTTCAGGTTTGAAAATGTCTGGCTCACTCACCCTAACTTCATCACTAATATTGGAAAATGGTGGGTGGAAGACATGCCCGTTCAAGGCAAGAAGATGTTCCTACTGCAACAAAGATTGAAACACATCAAACTCAGGACTAAAGAATGTAACAAAAATGAGTTTGGAAATATTTTCAAAGCCAAAAGAGAATTTGAAAAAAAACTACAGGGAATTAACCAGATCCTCATCATAGATGGCTTTATCGAGGAAAGGAAAATGCAAGCTTACTCTTTTCAACATGAATGGGAAAACAAATGCCAACAAGAGGAGATCTTCTTGAGATAGAAATTGAGAGTGCAATGGATTAAAGAAGGGGAAAGAAATACAAATTTTTTTCACAAGTCAACCATGGATCACAGGGCACATAACAAGATTTCAAAACTCAGATATACTCATGGGAAAGAGCTAAGCACCCACAAAGAAATGGAATCTTCTCTGGTACAACATTTCCAAAGCATGGCAGAGTAGCCTCTCTTAAACAGATCAACTTCACACAATACATTCCAAAACTTGTAACCAGGGAAGACAATTACAATCTTAACAGGCCAGTGACTGAAGAGGAGGTCAATGAAGTCATCAAAGAGATGCAAAATGGGAAAGCTCCAGGCCCAGATGGGTTCAATGTAGACTTATTCAAAACATGTTGGGAAATAGTCAAACAAGATATCCTTGATGTTGTGGAGGGCTCGAGAAAATCTAAAACTGTTTTGAGGGCGCCTAACACATCTTTCATAGCCTTAATTCTAAAGCAGGAAAAAGCTATGACACAAGATAGATTCAAACCCATAGCTTTATGCAATGTGGTGTACAAAATTATTTCTAAAGTAATTGCAAACAGACTCAAGCCCCTTCTTCCAACTCTTGTGTTTGAGGAGCAAACTGGATATGTGGAAGGAAGGCAAATTCTAAATAACATCATTCAAGCTCACGAGGTGGTTCATTCTCTCAAGAGCAATAAGCAAGCGGGTATGATCATACAGCTTGACCTAGCAAAAGCTTATGATAAGCTAAGTTGGTCGTACATCAGGGAAGTACTAAAAGCGTATGGCTTCGACCACAACTAGATAGGATGGGTAATGGCCCTTGTTACCACAGCTAGTTTTTCAATCCTACTTAATGGATCTCCATCTAGAACATTTAGGCCTTCGAGAGGCCTCAGACAAGGAGATCCTCTCTCCCCCTTCCTCTTTATTCTCATGATGGAAGGATTAGGCAAAGCGATCAAATCAACCAATGTGGAAGGAAGAATCTAGGGTCTCAAACTAACCCTGAATGGGGATACCTTGACTCATCAACAATTTGTGGATGACACTATGCTGCAGGATACACCCATGGTCAAGGAAGCTAAAGCTTTCAAAGAAATCATGAACGATTTTGCTATGGCCGCTGGTACAGAGGTAAGCTTCACAAAATAAAAAATTTTCTTTTTTAATACTGACATTGCTATTCAGAGAAATATCTCCAG
The DNA here is from genome assembly GCA_031772625.1 of Pinus tabuliformis. Classification (NCBI taxonomy): domain Eukaryota; kingdom Viridiplantae; phylum Streptophyta; class Pinopsida; order Pinales; family Pinaceae; genus Pinus; species Pinus tabuliformis. The sequence goes on along the minus strand of CM062807.1, from coordinate 32,261,518 downwards.
AATTCTCGGCTTTCACAGAGTTCAACTACCCTCCAAATATCTAGGAATACCTCTCACCGACAAACCTCTGAGTAAGGAAGTTTGGGAGCCAGTGACTAATAAATTGCAGGACAAAATCAGGAAATGGACAAGCAGATCTTTGAATTTAGCAGGACGTCTAGTGCTTACAAAGGCTGTTCTGCAAACCATCCCCATCTTTATGTTTTCAGCTCTTCCTGCTCCAAAAGGAGTTTTACAACACATCAGGAACATTCAAAGATATTTTATTTGGGGAAAAGAGGAAGAGAAAAAGAAATGGTCTTAGGTAGCTTGGGAAAAGCTCTGCAAACCCAAGACCCATGGAGGTTTGGGACTTCATGACCAGGAAACCCTAAGCAAAGTTTTGGGGGCAAAACTTTGGTGGAGATGGCTAAAGGAAACGAGAACCCGTTGGGCCAGCTCTAGAAAAAGAAGTATGCAAATAACTCGCAAGAAAGGGATCATATTCGAATGGCAGGGCTCATCAAGGGCTCCCACATTTGGAACAATGCTTGGGAGAATAGAGACATTGTTCAGAAGAATAGTTTCTGGAAGATTAGAGATGGAAACCTAGCTTGGTTTTGGGAAGATAACTGGCAGTAGGAGCCTAACCTATGTAGAGAAGAACTAGCCATTCTCAAGAATGACACTGACAATAAAGGGCTACTTAGGGTAAGTGACTTTTGGGATCAGACAAGGGATAAGGGCAAATGGAGAACATGGAAGGACCTAGTATATAGTGAAGAGACCCCTTTAAAGGCCTAGGCAAAAGCTCTTGCAATGATCCTGGAACAGAGAAATATTTTGACTTCAACATCGTCTGACCAACTAAGATGGGGAAGAAACAACAAAGAGAACTTCAACCTCAAAGAAGCCAAAAAAATTTCCACTGGGCTTGACTTTCCAAACCCTAATAAGATATGGAAGGACGTATGGCAGAACCCGCACTGGATGAAAATCAAACTGTTCATGTGGTTGGTGCAACACAAAAGAATTATGACTTGGGAAAATCTTAGAAAAAATAGGTTTAGCTGGTCCATCTAGATGCCAGTTATGTGGTCTACAAGAAGAAATGATGGATCACCTACTCAACCTCTGCCCATTCACCTCTACCTTGTGGAGTTGGGTAGTCTCAATCTTCAAGCAAACTGACAGGGATGAATTCAACATCACTGGCACTTTAAAGAACTGGAGGAAAGACTTCTCAGAAAATGAAATAATAAAAAAAGCCTGGACTCTGGTGCTAGGTTTTTTTATCAAGGATGTATGGAAAAAAATCAACAATAGGATTTTCAAGAACAGAATTGGCTCAACCCAAAGCATCATAGCTCAGATTGTAAGACAGCTCAAGGAAATTGTGAGCACCCTTCTAAAGCAATCCCCCAAGAACCCTCCTCTAGACCAGTATGCTCATATACTTTTGCATTTGGGTCTCTAGTTTCCTGTTCCCCAGGGCATAAGCAAGATCGTAAGACATACAACAGCAGGGATGGACTTCTGGCAACCGCCTCCTCATGGATTTTTTAAATTTAATATAGATGAATCCTCTAAGGGAAATCCTGGGGTTGCTGGTTATGGAGGAGTCATAAGAGATGAGCAGGGATACATAAAATTCATCTTGCATAGTCATTTGGGGAATGCCACTAATAATATGGCGAGACTCATGGCCTTAGAGCAATGCCTAGAAATCTTGACTAAATCCAATTTACACAATGCCATCATAGAAGTAGACTTTGAATTGATAATTAATTTTGTCAAAAAGATAGGCAACGACACAACACCAGAAAAAGTATCAAATCACTGGTGGTTATTGCAGGTCTATCAACGTATACAATCCCACCTGAGAGCCCTAAGAACACTCAAATTTGTTCACATGCGCAAAACAACCAATAGGTTAGCGAATCGTCTGGCGAATGAAGGAGTGCTATGTACAAGAGATAATAGAAGCTATGCTTGGGATTCAACACCCTTAGGGAATTTGTGCGAGGACTGTCACAGATAGGCGATCACAAACAGGGAGTATTTTCAATTTATGAAAGATAAGTAGTAAATAGACCAATGGAAACAATAGAAAGTGAACCAATAACAGGGAAGAAGCAAGGGGTAAACAATGGGCAGGTTGATAGGTAGCCGACCAAAGATGGTAGTGAGCTCTAGCATCCTACAGATTTCGGGCGGATAGTTGCACGAAGGATATCCCATAAAACGGACCCGAAAAACTATAGAGCGGCGGTTTAGGCCACTCATCGGGTCCGAATGGAAAAATAAAGAGTGGGAATGTTGCCGGCCCGAAATCAACTCTGGACCATCGGATTGACGAGGGTCAGATCGCATGGTAGTAGGGTCATAAAGCTAATCGAGGGCTAATCCACAAAATGGACCCGAAAAATTATATAAAGATGGTTTTGGTTTCTCATCGGGTCCGAAAGGCAAATTAAGGAGTGGGCAAGTTGTTGACCCAAAATCAGTTAAAGACCATTGGATCTTCGAGGGCTGGATCACTTGGTCATTGGGTTGCCAAGTCAACCACAGGTTAAGGCTTGTTTTATAGTCACTTACTGTTGTTTTGTGGGCCATAGGATATGTGGGCCCTCGTCATCAAGGGCTGTCGAGTTCTTTGTTGCTCGAGACTTATGATGTTAGCAGACCCAAAAGAACCTTAGAACTTTTCACATTTATCTTTCGGGTTAGGAAGGAAGGCAAGTTTTCTAGAGTGTAGCTTTGAGGATGAGCAGTTCATTGGTGGTTTAAGCATCAATCCTTTTGTAGTTTTGTTTGAGTCAGGTACGGGGTTGTGTCAACCCAGCTGTCTACTGAGTGTTCACAGAGCTAGTGTTGTTGTTCTTGGTTCCGTTAAAAAAGTGTACATTATGTATTTTTTCTCGATTAATGGAAGGCTCCACTCTTATTGGATTAAAAAAAAGTAAAACATCTCTTTTTACTTATTATTCATAAATATTAATTAACTTGTCTTTACAATTTAATTTGAAAATTAATTTAATACTAAATTACAAATTATAGATCATCCCAACTCCATTTTTCTCTTGTAACACCCCTATGACTTTTCCTTTTAGATAATTAATATTTTTAGATGTTGAACTATTATTAGATTTACTAGCATGATAAGACTTATGACATGATGTAATTATATTATTATTGTTAAGTTAATAAATAAATTGCTTGGCAATATTGAGGAAAGAGCACAAGAGTGTAGAAGACTTCTTTCCAAGCTAAGAAAAGTTGTGGTGGTAAGTCCACATGATGGACCTTCTTTAAAAGTCTCCTAAAAAAAATTCCTAGGAGATAAATAAAAGAAATTAAATTAATATAATGGGAGAGAAAGATTATGTTAATTACTTAGTTGGAGAGAAATGCTAAGTAGGGTGGAATAAAGAACTCTTTGAGAGAAAAGAGTGTTTTAAAGAAAAATAAAAGTATATTTTTTCAAAAAAACTAAACAAAAAAAAACTAGGGAAAAAATTGGCATACCTTAAAGTAGGATGCTACTCAAATTTGCAGGGAAGGAGAAATTATAAAAAGAAACAACCTAGGAATCAAGGGGGATTGATTCCGATGGCAAGAAAATCTTAGCTCGACGGAGAACTGATGGATTCAATTCGTGGTTGGGAGGAGAATGTTGCGTTCCTGAGTAATTGTCCAATCTCCAATTCTGGGTCCTTAGTAATTATCAAATTTGTAACTCTAGTTCGGATTCTATTATTTTTTCTTTAGAACTAGGATGCATGTGAGTATTGTGATATTATTCGAATTTAGAGAAAGTGGAAGTTATTCTAGCCAATGGTATGCGAACTACATTGATTTATATACGTATGTGATATATTGTCATACGTAGTGAGGAATCCATGACGTTATGGGTAGGTCAATTGTTTTTATTTTGATCATGGTCAACGATAAAATAAAAACCATTAGTTGAAAAATACAACAAGACGAATTAAGGAGTAAGATAGGCATATCAATGAGTATAAAAATAATGAAGTAAAGAGTGGTTAATTTACCCTAGATGGTTATAAAACTCATTTATCTCTACACATAACTGGTTATAGCCAGTCCACATAGATATATTTCTCACTGAAATAAAAACTAAAAGTACAGTTGGAAAATTAGGAAACCATTAAAAAATAACTCAAAACATGGAAAGTGTAGAGAAATGTTAATAAGGGTATAGTGTTAGTAGAAGAATAATAAGAATGAGGATGAGGATGAGGGGTTCTGATTTAATCAATGAGAACAAAAAAATGGAAACAAAATTATTCTTTGGCTAGGGTTATGCAAATAAATAAAGGTAGCATGTCAGCATATCACTAGGATACTTTTGCTCAGCCGATACCTAATTAGTACTTATTCTTCTTACAACAAACCATGGTCCTAGGAATTATAAATGAATAAACACTATCAACAATTACATATACAATCTAGAGGGACTATAAGAGATAGAAGACATAATTTAAGGTAACGAAGTAAATCCCAGATTAGAATTTGGGTCACCACCATCATAAAGGTCCTATACATTGGGACTAAGAATTCATGGTAGCATAAGAGAACATTGTATTAGGTCGTTGCTTGAAATACCAGCGCATAGTAATGCATGGAACCTGTAACGACCCTTATCTAACCTTGACACGAGTTGCAAATAATAAATTAAAGATAAAGAATGTTGAGAAATATTGGTGGCATGATGCATGACAACAAAATGTAATTAAAAATTCAAAGTAGTAGTAAATATAAAGCTACCATAAAACAATAACTCGAGAAGAATCCATGTTCACATGCCATTATAGACACATAAAGAACACATACATATATTTTATAAGATTTAGGTGACCAAAATTTACATCTAGAATATAACAATAACAATGCTTTCTACTTGAATATACATGTACCTATGGTCAGAATTATTTACCCAATTTGATAGAGAATTCATATAGTCGAATACATCACTAGAGCGAACTTGAACACAAATTTAGAATTCACAACCAACATAATAGTAAAAATCCCTTTGGGGAAGAATATAACATTCGAATTAAATATAAACATTTACTCTAATTCTTAGGGATTTACAGTCCAGTGTTCCAAATTTACAGTGTTAAAATCAAGAAGACATTTTCCAAAAAATAGGAATACTACAAGGGCCAACAAGCCTAGAAGAAGTTTTGAAATTATTAGGCTAGAGGCCATCCCATACAAACTCCACACTACCATAAGGAAATCTCATTATAAGTAAATTTCCTCATAATAACTACATGGCCATAAGGGTTATGGTGAGAGACCAAACAAAAAACAAAAACCCATATTTCAACGTAACCTAGATTGAATTAGAAAGACAAGCAAAAAACGTAAGGAATACCAACCTATAGCACAATAATTATGAGTCGGAGGTGGGGGGAATATCCTCTGTCATGTCAAATAATAGGGGCATAACGTTACAATTATCTAAAGCAAACAAACAAACAAAAAAATGGTAAGAAACTTGAGGGGGTGAAGTAAATCGAACCAATTTACAACAATAGCTAGAAAGGCACGTACCTACAGATGAGGCCATTTGCGCGAATTATTTTTCTGCACTTACAGGAGAGTCACATCAATAATTTCAAGGAAAGAAAAAGAATAAAGACCCACAAGTGATAGGTACCTTGAAGGATAAGAGGGTTATCCAAAAGCACTGAGACTAATAAGAAAAGAAAAAAATAAATTTAAATAACAAACCTATACCTTCAAAGTGTTGGAGCCTCTGCTAAAGTAAAGATCACTCTAGAGAAGGTTCTATCCAACCCTTTGGTGCAAAAGGCCAGCCCATCAACTGCTGAAGAAAATAAAAGAACTAAAAAGAGAAGGGTCGACCATGCCAAGCACACAAGTCATTAAATTGATACCTTAGAGTTAAGGTAGTAAATTACATAGGAGGTTGAGAAACAAAATTTAGCTTTCTAAGAAATGTAGAGTATTCTAAAGGACTTCAGTGGCACATTGGGAACAAGGTTGAAGTTGCACTATACTGGTTGCATGGAAGCCATGAATAAGCATAGGGAAAAAATTACCCAAAATAGCGAGAAGGAGAGGTACTAACTATATAAGAAGGAAAAAAAACAAGATATATATATATATATATATATATATATATATATATATATATATATATATATATATATATATATATATATATATGAACGCCTAGATCTGACTATTCAACTATATCAGTATTCTTCTGGAGCTTGCATAGACTCAGAATGAGAATGTGGTATCAGGAAACCTGGTAAGAAAACTCTCAGATGTCGAGGTTCCCTTACCACTCTTGGTGGTGCTATGAATATATGACACCTTTCACCTAGCAAGGAAAATTGAGTGGAGTGGGTTATGATTTTCGATGCGAAGGTTAGGGTTTTGGAAAAATATTCTCCACTGCGAGACAAACAAAACTAATCCTCACCATTCCTAGATGGTAGTACTGGGTGTTGGCATTATGATTCTGGTATGGCCCTATGTTACAGGTGTTGTACTTGATGGCAACTCACTCAAGTGGCAATGCTGGCAATGCTCTGTTCAGGCTCTCAAAATGTTGGAAATTAAGAGGTACGCAGGTGAATGGTTCAAAAAGTGCGGACCCGCAGGTACGCCGGCCAGGAAGTGCGTTCATATCCACAGGTTACCTGTTCATGAGGTGCGGATCCCCAGTTCACTCACTTCAAGGTAGAGAAGCGCGCTCACGTGGGGTTTCTTATGTTTGGCCCGTGGTATTTAGCCCACCGTTCTTGATTCTATGGTTTTGGCTCGTGGTATAGGATCTAATTTAGCCCCGGTTTGGATCCCTTGTATTGGTTATTGATGGTTTTGTCCCATGGTGTGAATAAGGGCTTGACTATAAATAGGGAAGGAGATCACTTGGCTAATGTATCTTTGAAAGTTGAATATCTTAAGATCTGAATTTTGGGTTATCAGTTTTAAAAGCTAGATCTAAATCAAGGTAAAATTTGAAGGCGAATCTTTGCCAAGTCGTGATCTCTCGGGCGCATGATCAGATTTGTGGATCTGAATTTCTGTAGTACATTGGAGGACTGTTAATTTGGCCCTAATCAGAGGTTCGCAGACGATCTAAAGCGAGAGTGCAGGGGTACGCAGTACAGAAGAAGGCGCAGTGCGGGTATACGCAGCGCAGCTAAAGGCACAGTGCGGGGTACGCAGTATAGAGGAAGTCACAATGCGGGTATACACAGAGCAGTTGAAGGCACAGTGCGGGGTACGCAATACAAAAGAAGATGAAGTGCGGGTATACGTAGAACAACTGAAGGTGAAGTGCGGGTATCCGCAGGTTTATATTGGTGAAGTTGCGGACCTATTTTGTAATATTTGTTGGCTGCCTGTTTTCTATTTGCTGCTGTGTTCTGGGTTTAGGATATTGGTGTTGGTTTTCTATTTACAACATTCTGAGAAGTTCGGGTGGCTCATTGGTTTGATTGTATAAGGAGATTGGTTGATTCACATGTACTTGATGTTTATTTGATGTTCTTGGATCCAGTCTGAAAATTAATGAAAAGTGGTCCTTGAATGAAAAGAAGTAGGGGGTTGTAGCTCCCTTCCAGGAGAAACTGGAAAACTAGAGAGAGTTGTAGCTCTCCGCAGGTTGTAGCCTGCATACTGGTAAAGGATTGCACCAGTACAAAATCATTGTAAAAGAAGTTTCTAATTCAAAGAAGATAGAGACATATTGCAGCAGGTGGTTTTCACCCACATTGGGTTTACACCTTATATCTGGTGTTCTATGGTGTGACTATCTGTTTTTCATGTTCTTGTTCATTATTATGCATAAGTTAATCATCAATATCTGAAGAATATGTTGAAGTATAAATTTGGATGGTATATTGAAAAGTTTTAATAATACTGATTCACCCCCCCTCTCAGTATTATTTCCAACAATTGGTATCAGAGCAGGTCCTTCAGAGAAGCTTGATCGCTTGAAGGAAGATCATTCATCATGAGCAACTACGAGAGGGAAGCATCAATCAGGCCACCAATTTTTGATGGGACAAACTTCAATTATTGGAAGGTAAGAGTTACGGCCTATCTTCAATCTCTTGGTATAGAAGTTTGGGATATCATAGATACAGGCTACACTTTTCCTTCAGCTACTCCTACAGATCCGGCCGAGAAGAAGAAATATGAAACAAATGCTAAAGCAGTCAATACTCTGCTGGGATGCTTATCTCAAACAAAATTCATGAAATTTATGCAATATAAATCCGCAAAAGAAATATGGGACAAGATTTTCTTGAGCTACGAAGGAGATGAACAGGTAAAGCGTGCTCAACTTCAAACCCTCAGGATTCAGTATGAGAATCTCAGAATGTATAATGATGAAAGTGTGGCTAACTATTTCCTTCGGGTAGACGAGATTGTTAATTGCATGAAAAACTTGGGTGAAGAAATAAAAGAGGCTATTGTGGTTGAAAAAGTTCTAAGATCATTGTCCCCCAAGTTTGAATCTAAAGTGTCTGCAATAGAAGAAAAGTAAAATCTACGAACTCTTACTATGTCTCAGCTACACGGAATTCTAACTGCCTATGAAATGAGAAAAGGAGGTCCATCAGACAGGAGAGAAGCTGCCTTTAAGGCTTCAGGCAAAGGAGACTACTATGAAGCAAGTCACGTGCCAGAAGAAGAAGAAGAATCAAATTTTGTCAGAAATCTTCAACGGGGTACTGGAAGGTTCAGAGGTAAGTTACCTTTTAAATGTTTTTCTTGTGGAAGAGTAGGTCATTATGCTGCCAAATGTCCTCATAAGGATAAGATTGATAAAGGAAAGGAACGTGCTAGATGGAACAAGAAGCAGAATGCAAATAAGAAAAGCTACTACACTCATGAAGACAGTGATGGTCTATCAAATAGTGATGAAGATGAACAAAGCAATGACTATAAAATTTTAATGGCATTTGAAGATGATGATTACATGGATGCTATAGATGTGGATAGCTTTTATGAAGAGATTTCTAGACTCAAGACATGTATAGAAGAAAAGAATGTGATAATTGATACCCTACAATTTCAAATTGATGAAAAAGAAAAACTTCTTGAAAAGTTAGAATGTGAGATTGTTGGCCTTAGAAAAGAAATTGAGAAAACAAAGGCCATTAATCTTAAGTTTGTCAAAGGATCTGAAACTCTGGATGAGATCATAAATGTACAACGTTCTCCACTAAACAAGACAGGTCTGGGATATAATGGAGAAACATATCAAGCATCCACCTCAAAGAATTATCTTGATGCAGCAAGAAGGAATGAGAAAAAGCACAATGGAGATCACCAGGTAAAGCAGGGACGAATTACATCGAGAACAAACAAAGACTATCAGGTAAACCAGGGGCAATTCATCTTAAGGGTGAACAAAAGCTACAACCAGCCATAGGTAAAATCTTCTCAATTTGCTTCAAAAATGGATGACAATAGAAATTACAATCATTTGGCCGGTAGACTTGATAATCGCAGAAGTTTCTTCAATGGACAATGTTTCTCTTGCCATAACTTTGGTCACAAAGCAGCTCAATGTGTTGCATATAAAACAATCATGACTAGAGAAGCTCAAAAACAAAGAAGTATGGCCGGGTTTACAAAAAGGACCTATAACAACTTTTCAGCTCTTGAAAATGAAGTTGAATGTTCTATTTGCAATAACTTTGGTCATGAAGATTCTGAATGCAGGAGCAGGTTTCAGCAGAGAAAGGAACAAGCCTCAAGCACCAGAACATGGAGAATAAAGGAACCACAAACAGAAAGATGTGGGATAGCATTTTATGCAGAGGGAAAAGAAAATCTATGGTACATCGACAGTGGATGTTCGAAGCATATGACAGTTGATAAAGAAAAACTTGAATCATATTCTGCTTTAGAAAAGGGTAAGAACATTTCTTTTGGAAATGATACTCATGCAGCTATAAAAGGAAAAGACACTGCTCAGTTAAAAGAAAAGGTCAAAGCTGGAAATGTTTTGTATGTTGATGGATTGAAGCATAATCTTCTGAGTGTCAGCCAGATGTGTGATCAAGGAACCAAGGTAATATTTAGATCAAATGGATGTCGTGTTCGTGATCTTAATACAGGTGAAACAATGATCAAAGGTAGAAGAACTCCAAATAATCTATACATATTTGAAGAAGGACAACAACAATGCTATTTGAGCAAGGATTATGAACACTGGTTATGGCACCGGAGGTTGGGGCATCTAAGCTTTTCACAAATAGGGAAAGCATGCAAATATTAGGCAGTTCGTGGTCTTCCAGATATCAAAATTCCAGACAACACCATATGCAAATCATGTCAGTTTGGAAAGCAAACCAGAACTAACTTTCCGGAGAAGGAAGAATCAACCAACATGCGTCTTGAGCTAGTCCATACAGATGTATGTGGTCCATTTAGGAAAAGGACACCTCGAGGAGAAGAATACTTGATATTATTCATTGATGATTTCTCCAGGTTTGTTTGGTTAGGACTTATGAAGCACAAAGATGAAGCATTCGAAAAATTCAAATCCTTCAAAGCCTTGGTTGAAAATGAATCAGGTCACAAAATTAAGTGCCTCAGGTCCGAAAGAGGTGGGGAGTTTACCTCAAATGAATTCTTCAATTTCTGTGAAGAACATGGGATAAGAAGAGAATTCTCTACAGCTAGAACTCCTCAGCAAAATGGAGTGGTGGAAAGGATGAACAGAACAGTCCAACAAATGGCTCGTGCTATGCTTGATGAGTCTGGAACTCTCACAACTTTCTGGGGTGAAGCTGCATATGCTGCGGTTGTTATTATCAACAAAACAAATGTCCGAGTGAACAACACTCAAACTCCTCATGAGCTCTGGTATGGTGAGACTCCTTCGGTAAAGCACTTCAAAATCTTTGGGAGCAAATGCTATATTAAGAATACTGATGAGCAACTTGGCAAACTTGAACCTAGAGCAGATGAAGGTATTCTTCTTGGTTATTCTCCACACAGCAAAGCATATAAGTGCTACAATAAAAGACGTGGAAGAATTATTGACAGCATTGATGTAGTGGTTGATGAAAAGGGATACATTCCTAGGCAAGTAAATCGTGAAAATATCGAAGAAGATGAAGACTACCCTCAAAGACAGAATGATGAAGAAGAAGAACCTCAAGAAGCACCAGAGGAACAGATAAGTATAGAAGAGAAGACTCCATCCAGGTATGTTCAGAAGAATCATCCAGAATCTCAGATTTTGGGGGAGAAAGAAGCAGGTGTACAAACAAGAAGAACAATTGCAGAAGCTTCAAGCTATCTGGCATTACTCTCTTCCACTGAACCACAAAATGTGAAAGAAGCATGCAAAGATGAATGTTGGGTCAAAGCAATGGATGAAGAACTTGAGCAGATTGAAAAGAACAACACTTGGGAGTTGGTTCCCAGACCAAAGGATAAGAATGTTATAGGGAAAAAATGGGTCTTCAAAAATAAGTTGAATGAAAATGGGGAAGTAATTAGAAACAAGGCCAAACTTGTTTGTAAAGGGTATGCACAGCAAGAAGGAATAGATTTTGAAGTAACCTTTGCTCCTGTTGCAAGACTTGAGGCCATCCGAATGTTCCTTGCTCTCTCAAGCTTTCAAAAGTTCAAAGTATTTCAAATGGACGTGAAATCAACCTTTTTGAATGGAGACTTAGAAGAAGACGTATACATTGAGCAGCCAGATGGTTTCATTCTTCGAAATGATCCAAATCTTGTATGCAGACTGAAGAAGGCTCTCTATGGTCTTAAACAAGCTCCAAGGGCTTGGTACTATCGGTTGGACAAATATCTTCATCAACAAGGTTTTTCAAAAGGATCAACAGATAGCAATCTTTATATAAAAATTGAAAATGACAAATTGCTAATACTTATTGTATATGTAGATGACATTATCTTTGGCAGCAATGAAGAATCTATGAGTCAAAGCTTTGCCTCAGTGATGCAGAAAGAATTCGAAATGTCCTTGCTTGGAGAATTGACATATTTTCTTGGTTTGCAAATCCAACAAAAGGAAGGAGGAATCTTCTTGTCCCAAACCAAGTATCTCAAGCAGATTTTGAAGAAATATGGCATGGAAGATGCAAAACCAATATATACACCCATGGTCACAGGATGTAGCCTCAGTGCAAATGATGAATCAAAAACAGTGCATCAACCAACCTACAGGTCTATGATTGGAAGTCTACTTTATTTGACAGGTACCCGACCAGACATCATGCATGCAGTGGGAATAGTTGGAAGATTTCAGGCAAATCCAAAGGAAACTCATCTTCAGGCAGTGAAGAGAATTTTCAAATATCTTCAAGGGACTCAAAATTATGGCTTATGGTATCCTAGAGATACAGATCTCACACTTCATGCTTATACAGATGCAGATTGGGCCGGAAGCGTGGATGACAGGAAAAGCACAAGTGGTGGTGCATTCTTTATGGGTTCCAGACTAGTATCTTGGTTCAGCAAGAAACAAATTTCGATTGCCTTGTCTACAGTTGAAGCAGAATATGTTGCTGCTGCATTTTGCTACACTCAACTCCTTTGGATGATGCAAACCTTGCAGGATTTTCAAATCACTTGTATACCACCAATCTCCATCGTAAGTGATAATACAAGTGCAATCAGCATTTCAAAGAACCCAGTCATGCATTCAAAGACCAAGCACATACTGATCAAGTATCATTTTCTCCGGGAACAAGTACTTGAACAAAAGGTCAAGTTGGAGTATGTTCCTTCTAAGGAACAAGTTGCTGATATACTCACCAAACCATTGCTGAGGGAGACCTTTGAATACCTCAGGCAAAAGATGGGGGTTTTTGGTGCATCATCTTGTTGATTGAATCTCTTCTGATTGTTGGTTGTACGCAAGGTTCATCTGGGGTATATGCGTACATATGCGAATTGCACAGGTTCAGGGGGAGCATATAAGGCATTGTTGGCATTATGGAGGAAGTACAGAAGGAGATCATGGATGCTGGTCTGAATATTGCTGCAATATGTCTCTATCTCTTTCATGGTCATTTATGGTGTTTGATGGATTATGTTGCTTCTTTGCAGATCTGGTTTATAGTCAGGGGGAGCATGTTCTTAGGGGGAGCATCACCCTTTGCCCTTGATGTCAAAGGGGGAGAATGACGTTGAGGATCTTGAGGTTGCCATCAAGTCCAAAGGGGGAGATTGTTGGCATTATGATTCTGGTGTGGCCCTATGTTATAGGTGTTGTACTTGATGGCAACTCACTCAAGTGGCAATGCTCTATTCAGGCTCTCAAAATGTTGGAAATTAAGAGGTAGGCAGGTGAATGGTTCAAAAAGTGCGGACCCGCAGGTACACCGGCCAGGAAGTGCGTTCATATCCGCAGGTTACCCGTTCATGAGGTGCGGACCCCCAGTTCACTCACTTCAAGGCAGAGAAGTGCACTCACGTGGGGTTTCTTATGTTTGGCCCGTGGTATTTAGCCCACCGTTCTTGATTCTATGGTTTTGGCCCGTGGTATAAGATCTAATTTAGCCCCGGTTTGGATCCCTTGTATTGGTTATTGATGGTTTTGTCCCATGGTGTGAATAAGGGCTTGACTATAAATAGGGGAGGAGATAACTTGGCTAATGTATCCTTGAAAGTTGAATATCTTAAGATCTGAATTTTGGGTTATCAGTTTTAAAAGCTAGATCTAAATCAAGGTAAAATTTGAAGGCGAATCTTTGCCAAGTCGTGATATCTCGGGCGCATGATCCGATTTGTGGATCTGACTGTCTGTAGTACATTAGAGGACTGTTAATTTGGCCCTAATCAGAGGTTCGCAGGCGATCTAAAGCGAGAGTGCGGGGGTACGCAGTACAGAAGAAGGCGCAGTGTGGGTATACGCAGCGCAGCTAAAGGCACAATGCGGGGTACGCAGTACAGAGGAAGTCACAGTGCGGGTATACGCAGAGCAGCTGAAGGCACAGTGCGGGGTACGCAGTACAAAAGAAGACGAAGTGCGGGTATACGTAGAACAGCTGAAGGTGAAGTGCGGGTATCCGCAGGTTTATATTGGTGAAGTTGCGGACCTGTTTTGAAATATTTGTTGGCTGCTTGTTTTCTGTTTGCTGCTGTGTTCTGGGTTTAGGATACTGGTGTTGGTTTTCTGTTTACAGCATTCTGAGAAGTTCGGGTGGCTCATTGGTTTGATTGTATAAGGAGATTGGTTGATTCACATGTACTTGATGTTTATTTGATGTTCTTGGATCCAGTCTGAAAATTAATGAAAAGTGGTCCTTGAATGAAAAGAAGTAGGGGGTTGTAGCTCCCTTCCAGGAGAAACTGGAAAACTAGAGAGAGTTGTAGCTCTCCGCAGGTTGTAGCCTGCGTACTGGTAAAGGACTGCACCAGTACAAAATCATTGTAAAAGAAGTTTCTAATTGAAAGAAGATAGAGACATATTGCAGCAGGTGGTTTTCACCCACAATGGGTTTCCATCTTATATCTGGTGTTCTATGGTGTGACTATCTGTTTTTCATGTTCTTGTTCATTATTATGCATAAGCTAATCATCAATATCTGAAGAATAAGTTGAAGTATAAATTTGGATGGTATATTGAAAAGTTTTAATAATACTGATTCACCCCCCCCTCTCAGTATTATTTCCAACACTGGGAAGCATGTCAAAATCACATGGGTACAGAGTACATGGCCCATATCCATTCACTTCAATAAAGTCCACAAAACTTCCTCTTAGCTTACTAGCATACCATTTTCCTCGTTACAAAGGAAATCATAAAATATTAAGTGGGTGCCATAAATAAGATTGAGGTTAACGATCATACAAGCCATAAAATGAGACAATTGGTAACCTGACAGAAATGAATGAGAACCTAAATAATCCTGGGAATTTATGTGGGGTGCATTGGAAGGAGGACTGATACATTGACTTAGATAAAATCGTTTCTATAGGATTAATTTTAGAGGGTTCTATAAAGTATTAATTTAAGTGTAATGATAACTATAAGGGGACACACTATAGAAGTTAATAGCTAGGTTTACATAGAAAATAGTGACCATAAAAGAAGTATATTAAACATGAAGAATTAGAAAACAAAAAAGGAAAAGAAAAGGGGGGTACCACACCGAGGATGTGACAGGTAGTGAACAGTTCATTGAGGGGTATTAATATTAGATGTGTATGTTGGAAATAATGAATATCATGAAGTGGGAAGGTCATACTTCTTTTACCAAAACTTACTGTATAAGGCATGATAGTACCAAAATATTTAATATATTAATTTTAGATATATGTATTAAAAATGGATATGACACCTTTGTAAAGATGTGTGAGTAATATACGCTATCGATAAGTTTCATAATTGTATCATATTAAAGTGAAAAGATTTAATTGAAAATATAAGAGGGATAAAATTGAATAAAAACTTACAAATACAATGAAGTGATTTTACCCTTGTGATTATGACTAACTTGAGTGTCACTTTTATTAGGTATAACCTGTGATATAAATATAGTATCAATGAAAAACAAATGGGTATGAATAGAGGTACGTTACAACTTTGCAAAAGAAAGAAGTTCTATTTAGAACAAGACACCATTTAAGAGATAACAATAAAAGTTTTGTTCCATATTCCCCTACCTTCACTACTACAAACACAATTGCTTTCAACTCTATATCAATCATCTACAATGTCCATGAATTTTGTAGGATACAAATGGTTGTTCAAAATAAGTTTCTTGGAATTGACATCTCATTGTAAAAGACAAATAGCTGGAATTAACATCTCATTCAATTGAAGCTAAGTTTATCCTTATCAATTTGAATGAAATACCGCCAAAGAAATAAAGTCATAAAGTTCCATTACAATTAATGAGGTAGGGTGCTCACCAAAAAGCACCATTTTACCGCAACATTTTCACTTTCATTTCTATTTTTTTATGAAGGATTTAATTGATCATCTCACAGACTATCGATAACTTAGACTCCAATTAGCTATATTTAAACTAAGTGGCAAGTACTAGCTACCATTTAGCACCTGTTAATAATAAGTTATTACTCTTCTAATTCTTTGATATATCATAATTTCTTAAATTTAAATACAACAATATGTTTAAATCAATTTAAAATAAAAGATGAGGTGATGAAAATTGTTTAGATAATATTTTCTCCAACTATATAAAGTGATTATCTCTTCATTTATATTTTAATATGTAGTTAGTAGTATACATCCATTTTAAGCACAAATTCAACTTGTGTTGAGAGGGGTAAAATCTATTACCAAGCCCCCTATTAAATTTCCTCGTTATTCTTTAATTGGTTTAGGGATATTTAGGTGTGGTCATGCATTTTACTTTTGTCTTCATTAAATTGATGCTGTTGGGTCTTTCGTTCGCCTAGGTATACAAGTACACATGGTTCACATGAGGGTTATCCTATCATTTATAAGTTAGGTTTCCAGCATTATGCATAAACTTTGGTCTCATCACTTTGAGTGTATTTGGACCCAATTGATATTTCACGTGGTTAAATCTACTATAACTGTGTTAACATTTGTTCCCTGCACCATCTTGACTTTCCAGCTATATAGTTCAACGAAGCTAAATTATGAGGGATTACATCTAGGGTTATGGAGAAACCTGACAATTATGGAAACAACTACCTCCCTTCCCACAACACCGACAAACATAATTTGCCTCTTTCGGCGGTGAGGCGGTCTCTACAACCTCATTCTACAATTTCCATGGCTTATGTGTTGCGAGTATTCCATTTACAACAACTATGGAATTAATTTCCCATATTTCGTTCTAGGGTAAAGGTTTTTCTACTATTTTTGTTGTTCTATTTTTAAGCTTGGTCATGAATTCCTTATGATCTTACCAATTTATAGATAGGCATGGGAAATCACCATTTGTTTGAAAGACCTTCTCAATGATATCTTAGGAAAATGTCCCTTTAATATTCCAACGCCCACTCCGATTCTATTAGGTAAATCTATGTACACTCAAGGGTTTATCCTTGATTTAAATTGTATTCAATTGTTAGAGGCATTCTTGAAACTGTCTTTTTTTGTATTAGATCATGGAGTTTTTAACCTCTTATACGACTACCCTACAAGTAAATGTACAATCACCCTTGTCCATATTTTATTGACTCATACCCAATCTTCTAACAATTTATCATTGAAGTTTATAGATTAAATTTATTTCTCAAAAGGATTGACAGTGACGAAGCCAACTGTTGTTCCTTGGTAGCAAGTTCTATTCAAGTTTCCTCCTTTATATGACTTTAGGATATACATGAGTAATGATGTTTTAAGATATGCAAAAAAAAAAAATTGTTCTAATTGTTATGCTTATGGGTCAGTGTATTAGGTTCGTGTAGTTTATTGTGTGACTAAGAAATTCCCATTCACGGGTTTGTACTAAATTGTATTCATACTTCAAGGCGAAAAAATAACCTCTTAAGTGCAAAGTTCTTTTTTCGCTACTCACTCAAACACCCTTTTTGTTGTAGGTTTCCCAGTCATCTTTCTTGATGGGCTTCCACACTTGCCTCGTTTCGGTGGTTATCTTTTTTTGCTTTTCCGACGCTGAATCAAAAGGTTTGAACATCATCTCGTTAAAGCTAGATCATGTATTTCAACTTTCCTTCTCTGAGCGAGTCGACTCATACACTTTCTTCCTCATCATTTTGGTAACCTTTCTCCATTGGTGCCTGGTACAGGGTTCCGATAGATTATTATTTTGTTTTATGGATAGTAGGGTTTTAAAGGTAAGAGATAAACCATCTCCAATATTTTATTATCATCCGATTGGATTTGCAGTTGTATGAACCTTGAAGGTTTACGTGTGCTTTGACCAGTATACTCCTATGGTATTTACCTAAGGGTTCCATATGGTTGTGGGAGAATTGTTCCAGGGTTTTATTTATTTTACCTTATCCTTGTCCAAAGGTACGCATTTGCCGCTTAGTCTCAAGCAGAATATATACATGTATATATGTATATTTTTACATGAATTGAGTATGCCATCGTGGCCTACTGAAAACAAAATTTCCATTCTATTAGTCTATGCCTGTAGTTTCCTAAGCAACTGTCTGCCGAAATTTTCTTTCCAAGTCCATTTTTGGAATTTATTTTTCATTGAGGTTCCAAGGAACGATCCCTTCCTTTGCTTTTAATTGTGGAATCTCTATACAATCTGTTATTTTATTGTTTTTTATATAATACATTCCTTCTCTCTAAGCTATTTTCTATGGTTTGGTGATGTAGCCTATATTTTTGAAGTAAAGTTTATGGAGCACATATATAGTCCATGGTAATGCTTTAGAAAATCTCATCCTGGGTCTTTATTTTTAGTGCTATATAAATTCTTTGGTAAAACTATTTATATATAAATAGTTTTCCGAGTAATTAAAAGGTTGTATTCAATCTTAGATTTATTTATTCATTTATGAAAATAGAACTGTTTCAGTTACTTTTCTCTAGAATCTCAGGACTTCTAGACTAGACTACTAGGAAATCAGCTTGAACATATTTCACAAATTTTGAGATTAAAGTCTTCTATACATATTTCACATTCTACAACTATTATGTGTCAACTTCTTAATCTTATAGAAAATAATGGACATACACATTATTACACAAAGAGGCTCTTACTTTTACCATAATAAATGATCGGTAGATAACTCAAATCACTTATAGATAGGAAAATTTTTGCTTTAAAGAGAAGAACATAAACAATAATAGATCGATTTACTTATCTTTTCTGCAAATTTTTGGTTAATCTGCAAAAACAACTGGGTCAAGAGTGCTCCACCCAACCAATGAGCATGGTTTTTAACACCATAACTCCCCCTGAGCTAGTTAACACATCCAGAGAAATTTTCTGAGTAGTAACCTTTACAAGTTATTTCAAGACCCTTTTCTTGATCCCAATTAGGCTTGGTCTGAAATTCGACTGAGAACAAGGCTCCAAGCAACTCAAGAATCCTTCACTTGGTAGCGTCCTTCCTACCTCAATAGCATCCTATCTCAGGTTCAAAGCTTAAAGCTTTAATTCCTCTCTTGGACCTCCTCCAACCAAGTACCAAGTCTTCAAGGTTTCGTTAGGTTCTATTCCCTCTCCCCTCTTGGCTTCCTTGTCCAAAATGGGATTATTTATCTCTAGGGAGAGGAATAACTATATTCTAACTATCTGGTAAGTGAAACTCTCTTTTAGCACTCTTTCCCATATTTTTGGCTAATCATAGTTAATATTACTTAAGAAAAATAAAACAATATTTATTATCCATCTATGACCTTTCACATGGCCCACAATTTTACCAAAATAATGTGGTAAAACAAAATATTTACAACTTTTTATCGAGGGGTGTTACATCTTCCCCCTTTCAAGGGAAATATCATCCTCGGTGTTTCTTGGCCTTCAAATAAGATTAGAACATGCCTCACACGTAGAATATTCATTCTCCTTGGTAGCCTTTTTTGGGATGAAATACTTCCACCTCCCTCTAACCTGGGTGATTACATGCCTCTGTGGTCTGATTTTTTTCTCTGGTAGAGAATGCGCAAGAATTGGATATGGAACACTTTGTCTAGCTTGACCTACTTCAACATTTATTAGGGATGACAATATTTTTCCTCAATCATCTTCTTAAAACAAACATATATCTATTATATCATTTAATAATTTTTATAGGCATCATGTATGGGTGATCATCATGTATCACGACCCGTCAAGGGTTAGAAACCTACACTCAAAAAGAGTTAGGAATATTGTTACAATTTATCAATCAATAAGGACTCATTATGTGATTTTGTTGTAAATTCCAAACATTGGAAGTATCAATCCATAGTAGTAATATCACAAAAACCATTTATGATTATAATTATTTTTTTATATCGTTATTTCTTTATCAATATTTTGTCCTTACAAACCACAAATCTCTTAAATCCAGAATTTAAGGAATATTTCTTTTCCTTATCTTTAGTCTATTATTTAAATACTGTTATGCAGAATGTACAAATGTGGATAGAAGTATCTTCTCTAGTCTTGATCTTCTCTAGTCTTGGTGGACTGACCTAGAACAACAGAAAGACAAAGGCACTATTGTTTTCCGAAAAGTAAATAGATAATGGGATGAAACTTACCTAGGATCCTTCACATTCTTCACTCCTTCCTTGGCTTGAATGATCCAATCCTAGCTCTAAATGTTATTATTAGAACATGGACAGTTAGATAACACAAGCCAACAATCCATATAATCTATATAGCATCATCTAATCACTTTATTCAATAGATCAACATGGTATTGAAATGTATGAAACCATAACATCATATGTAGGAAAACAAAGAACTCTTGTCATTAATATAAATGGAGTGAGTTTCAACCAAAAATAGGTGTTGATCCTCTAAAAGAGTTCTTCGAAGTTGACTTGTCCTTTCCTTGTCACAAAGTTCACCTCTAATCACCCTAATGCATGGGAAGATATCTCTCACATCAGCAACATAAGGGTAGAATCACTCTCCAAAATTGAACCGCTTGCCTATGGATGGTAGTAAATATATAGGTGAAGGAGGTAGTTCATGAATTCTTATCCTTTTACCAATTAGGGCTTGAGATCCACTCTTGATGGGAGGATGAGATCAAGGGATAAGGGATGAAAACTAAAATGTAGGATAGGATAGGATTCGAGAGTTTTACGTGAGGTAAATAGTTACAAAAAATCCTGGAAGCTTCTAGAAGAAGAGGCTTCAATATTCTCTGTCTTTTCCCCAAATTTGTAGAACCAACGGAATTGCATAATGGAGCAACTTGTAGGTGATCAACACAATACACATTGGAGTAGATTGGCTATCAACGTTGTCCAGTAGGAGGCCAGGGAGCGTTGGTCCTTAGAATGACTGAATCAAAGTGTTTCCAGGCATAAACTCAGGAATAATAATGAGTCATGATTAGGGATTTGTGGTATGATTATGAGAAGGAGATAACAGGATTTTGATTGATCTAATTGAAGGCCTATTGATCAAATGTGACAAAATGGCCTATAATATATTTCCCCCTAAAGCACAAAGTCAGAAACGATAACTAATGACTGAAATGCTTAACCTTGTGACAAGTCGAGATCAAGAACAACTAGAGAGATCATTATCTATTACAATACATTTATGTCATGGGATATTTTTTGAGGGAGGCATACCCATACTCAGCACATAAGCTAATCATTACATGTAAAATGACAAAAATGTCCACGGAAGACTAATGGTGGACCCATGGCTGGATGAATGTTTGTATGATCATATCCATCATACATTGTGATCTTGAATTACTCCTGAAATCATAGTCCCAATGGATGAAACTAGATCTGGGGTCTTCTATCTTGTTCACACGACCAAACAATGTACGTGTCTAACCATGTGAATCAACGAGCTGGAGTCGAACATTGTAGACACCATCGGCTAATGATGTAAGCCGTTAACAGACGTGAGAGAAACAAACGATGATGTTAATGGCTCACAAGGTACTCTAATACAATCTATATGGTGTGAATAAATGAGTTGATGTCAAACACCACACAAAATATTTCAGTCGAAGGCCAATGATGAAAACTTGTCACCGAGAGCGAGGAAAATTGCCATTGATATATGAAAGAACCAAGGTACCAAAGGGTGTTTCTAAGTCAGGTTCCTAGATAATGAACTAATGTCAATAGGAAGTGACCCATAGCAAGAGGTCCTTGATGTATTTCGCCATCAACGACATGAAACAAGTGTGATGATTTGAGACAGAATGATAAAAATGATGTTGATACAAAACTGGATCAGGAAAGACAAACATGGAATGAAGGTTTAAGAGTATTATAACAGATATCAACTGAATGACCGCTCTTGAACACAGTGGCAACACTGAGTGGAGTTGGAAATATTAACCCAAAACCAAAAGTGGAGGCTTTGAAAATGGTATGATAAACCAAAAGACAAGTAGATTTCCCAACCCAACAACTAAGGAGATGAAGTGGAAGAGTGTCGTTTTCAAGAGCAACTCACTGCCATTAGAAAAATGGAGTACCCTGTTTTCCCAATTTCCCCAACCATACTCGTAAATTCCTCTTTATTTTTTAAGAAGCTTGAGGAGGATAACATATTCTTGATCTGTAAGTCCATTGTTCGTATGAATCCATCTGAGAATATTTAACAAACCTAGAGAAGGAGTGGTTTGGTCCTGTAATGAATGACGAGTCCATCATTGTTTTCTATTTTAACGAGTCTAGCGAAGGTATAACTGAACATATTTTTCATGTTTATAGAGTTTGAAAAAGAGGCAAAAAAGAAAACTCCAGATGTTCCTTTTCGTAGATAGTCACTTAGGTCCAAAAAGGTAGAAAATAATACCCAAGAGAACCTCTTAGCCATGTTTGACTAAGGTATTCCTTTTTCGTAGTTAGCCTATCTATGGAGTCCAAAAAAGTGATAAAAGTATACTCCTTGGTCAAAATGATCTGTTCAAAGCATGGAAAAATCCATCAAAAAGTTGTTGACCTGCTCAGAACATCACAAAAGGATTAAACATACCTGTTTCATGCTAAAAATAGTTTGTTACTAAGTCAAAACATTAAATGCAAATAAAATAATGGAAGAAACAACCATGAATACCCAAAATGACTATTCAGATTTACCATTTCAGAATCACCTTCAACAATGAGATTTTTGAGTAGTTTTTTCCCTCGATCTTCTACAACTAATTGTGCTCATTTGGTTGATCATTTCAGGTGTCGTCGCTTTCAGGTAGGAGATAAGACCTTTCTCTTTCAATTCATGGTCCCATTTTATGATTTCATGCAATTTTTTGGTATTTTTGAGGGCCATGGGGGTCTAAAAAATTTCCCTAGGACCAACACAGGCCTAGGGAGTAGAAAAATACTTTGCACCTACGTGAGGATACATTGTAGGTAGGAGGTGCAACACTCTATCTTCTTCCTTTGGGGTGCGTTAAGCACAAATACCAAATTTATTTTCCAGTTTCCCTTCAAATTTTCTAAGTTTTGTTGCATGGAAAGGATCCTAATGAGTCTCTCTTTGATGTTTGAGGTATTCATTAGTATAAAATGGCTTTCATTTGGAGAGAAAGAGAACACAAATAATAGGATTTAAGTTCAACTAATGATCCTACTACCATCAGACACTAAAGGATTGTGGATTGTTGAAATTCTTCTGGCTTCCTCGTATGAGGAAAAAAATGGAGCTACTAGAATATCTTGTTCATTCATGGGATGCGCAAGCACAGGAATTCCAGTTTGGAGAACATATTCTCAAGATCACAATAGATGACATATTTTCTAACTAGTTTATCTAGGAGAGGTGCCCCCATCTCTCTGCTAGGTGGGAAAAGGGGTGGAGAAATAGTGAAAGAATATATCATTACTATTGAAAACCTTAATCCAAACCAACTAGAGATGGAAAGATCGGTAAAAAACATGTAACCTATTTTCCCTTATGAATGATCTTGTTCATTATGCCCAGATTGCAGTGCTTAGAGAAAAAAATATTCAATTGGAGTGAGGGGTATTGGTCAATATGAAAGAACAACTTACTTAAGCAAGAGAGGGAAAGTTGAAAAAAGTTTGATACAATTCCATCTTAGTCTCTTTTGCCCTAGAATAGATTCCACTACTTCAGCCTCAACATATTACACTTGAGCCCATTGATCTGAGGGTACCATAGATGAGGAGGTGGATAGATCATATATCCCGACATGCAGGTTCATTGACAATTGTATTTTCACCAACCTTCTTTGGATGGCTACGCATATAGTTCATTATGGTCAATGATTATCCGTACACAAGGATGGGCTTCCGTGATGACCCTGAGCTCGTGCTTCCTGAGGGTGAGCGATAGGATGTCATAGCTGAGATATTTCGACCATTTGAAATTTTGAAAGTTTTAATTTTTTTTGTTGGTGTTTTTGATGTTTCTAAGACTTAAACTATTGATTAATCATGCAAATATTGGGCCTGTTCAACCAATAGGTGCTTCATATCTCCATTGTACATAATAATAGACACAAGGAGTAGTAGAGCCAGCACAGGTTATTGGAGTAGGATGTGATGTGCTATGAGATCTAAATGTAGCCGAGATCCTAACTAAGGTGGAGTGTGACATGGAGGGGTCGACTCATGGGATTGATGAGACCGCGATCGACTAGGTTCCATTGTGAATTCAACAACACACCTTCGAAGTGCCTAGCCGTATTCGTCGACTATTACACAAGATAGCTCATGTAGTGGTTTGTTTACATGACCACTTGATTACTCTACTTATATATTTTCATGTAGTTTGTATATGGGCCGTGTGGCCATATGTCTCTCAGGAACAAATTTTGTAAAACCAAAGTTTGTATATATATATGTATGTATATGTATATCTTGAGTGTTTCTGTGTTCTTATTGTAGTTTCAAGGATGTGATGTGTATTGAAATTTATTTACATTTGTTGAAAATGTTTATCTAAAACATGATTAGAAAGTGTATTTGTCAATGTATTCATATTTCTAGAAATGTCTTCATATTGTATGAAATTGAAATGTCTTTCTAGAAGATGAACCCTTAAAAACATACGCAAGATGGTAGGACTTCTATGTGAATAAATATTAGCAATTTGTAGTACCATGAGTTGTGAGTCAAGTGTGACGACTAAACAATGGATACCATGTGAAATAACATCATATAGTAGTTTGACCACTACGCTATACTCAACGACATTGTTGGTAGAGTGACCAAAATAAATCCCTTGTTGAATCACTAACTCGCCACTTGGAGAAAAGATAGCCCATCCCGCAGAGGATAGTTTTTGAGTACTACGACTAACACCATCAGTATAACTAAAATTTGGTTCAAGGGATGCCAACATATGAAAACCAAACGTAAAAGGAATCATCAAAAACCTTAGGAAACTCTAAAGAGACACACTGCAAACACACACACACACACACCACACCTATAGATAGTATGTACACAGTGTTACTATGCATGAGATGAAGCATAGTTTTTTTTAAGGTACAACCCATTCTTAGGCTATGCTAGTGGAATCCCATGGAAATTGACTAACTCATAGGCCCATTTTTCAAGGACACACTTGACAATATATGGACCTGGCCACATAGGTTAGAACTTTCATGAGCCTAACTTATCAGATTCTTGGTCATATAAAAGAGCAAGGTATCCTTTTGAGAAGACACAAGGATTGATACTTTTGTCATATTGCGCCTTGATATGTCCTTTATGAGCTTAATTAGCCTTAGCAGCATCATGTTGTGTCTCATTTAATCAAACCAGATGTAAAAGATGTTCCTCTTCTACAGAAGTGGCAGGAAGAAGTTCGATAGCTAGTTTCAGCGATGGAATCTCACATTCGATTGGAATGATTGCTTCTAGACCATAAACCAAATCAAAGGGTGTAATTATGGTAGTATTCCTTACTAAGGTTCGGTATGCCCACAAGGAAGCATAAAGGATCAGATGTCAGTCTGATTTATTGACTCCTACCATACGTTGAATCATAGTTTTAAGAACTTTATTAATAACTTCAACTTGTCCATTAGCCTGAGGATAGTAGGGAGTGGAAATTTCATGGGAGAGTCCCAAATTAGCAGTTAGTTCGACCATCTTATTATTATGGAAACTCTTTCCATGATCCTTAACTATGGCTTGTAGAACACCAAACCATGCAATAATGTGATTGAAAAATAAGTATGCAACTGTTTTGCCAATGTTGTTAAATGTAGGCATCGCCTTTACTCACTTAGTAAAATAATCTACTACGAAAATGATATAACCATGTCTCTCGGTCGAGTGAGGGTTATATGTCATGAAGTTGATAGCTGATTTCACTAACGGTCCGATGGTGATAATGGGATGCAATTGAGTGGGTGGAGCACGGGTCTTATGATCATAACTTTGGCATGCATAACACTTATGTACAACAATAATGTAGTCTCAAAAAATGGCAGGCCAAAATTAACCAACACATAATATCTTCTTTGTAGTAGAGTAGCGAGATAAATGACTACCACATGCCCCTGAGTAGCATTCATTCAAGACTTTCTTGACTTCCTCATGCGTGAGGCACCTTTGTAAAATCATATCAATACCACGTCTATAAAGAGTGTCACCAATGATGATGGAATACTTGGCTTGGTATCTAATATGTCATTTCTCAGAGTTAGAGGTATTAGAGAAGAAAGTTTGGGTCTGGAGATAAATAAGAATATCTCCATAGCATGGGTCAGATGACGAAATAAGAAACAACTACTTGTCAAGGATATAATTGTCAGATGTCGATTCAGTAGTAGGGAAAGAAAGGTCGCATATAAGCTAAATGAAAACTAACGTTTCTTTGACTTGGATTTGATGAATTTAAGGTCAAACTCTTGCACGATGATGATCCATTTAGAGTATTTCCCCCTAAAAAATTGATGTGACAAAATTTATGTCATAAGGTTACAATCTGAAACTATCATAGCTTTCTGGAGAAAAATGTAATGGTGGAACCTTTGAACAACTTGAAAGACCGCAAAAGCTAACTTTTCTACGTGGGTATACCTGATCTCGGTATTATTGAGATTTCAAATCATATAGTAAATGGGGTGTTCTATCTGTACATCATATTCTTGGACCAGAACCATTGCTATAGTAGAAATAGAAATAGTAAGATACATGAAATAGTCGCATAGATGATTAGGGGGATATAATAGAGATGCCCGAATCAGAATATCTTTTAGGGAATCTAACACTTTATGAGTTGCATTATCCAAATGGAAGGCAACCCCTTTCGTAAGTAGGCAAGTGAATCCTTTGGTCAAATTTTCGTAATTCGGGATGAAACATTGCAAGAAGTTCGCTTTCTCTTGAATTCGTTGTAACTGAATAAGTGAAGAAGGTGTAGAAAAGTCGATGATTTCCTATACTTTCAGACGATCAATACGAAATCCACGTTTCGAAATAAAAAAACTGAGAATTTGACTAGAACTAACACATAACACACATTTGTGTCGATTCAGTTAAATATTATAGTGTCTACATCGTAGGAAAATAGTCCTAAGATGCATCGGATAATTAGTTTGATACTTTGAATGAGTAGGGAGATCATCTAAATAGGTTTGCACGATATGTTTAATATCATGAAAAACATAATAGATTTCCTGTTGAAATGTGGCCCCAAAATTCCTCCGACCAAATGGGAGTTAACGATAGGAAAATGT
The DNA here is from genome assembly GCA_031772625.1 of Pinus tabuliformis. Classification (NCBI taxonomy): domain Eukaryota; kingdom Viridiplantae; phylum Streptophyta; class Pinopsida; order Pinales; family Pinaceae; genus Pinus; species Pinus tabuliformis. The sequence goes on along the minus strand of CM062807.1, from coordinate 32,234,248 downwards.
ACCCCGGGGACAAAAAAATGCAGTCTCAGTTTGATCTGATGGGAGAATGATGATTTGATTATATCTAGAGAAGCCATACATGAACGAATAAATTCACAACTAACATAGTCATAAACAATATGGTCGATGAAAAGGGTCGGGTAATTGTCCTTTAGAGAAGCACTATTCACATCCTGATAATCAACGCATACACGGATTGTCCCCTGTTTCTTCATCACGGGGACAATAGTCAATACACAATAAGTGAGAGGAACGAGGTAGATGAAACCAACACGAAGGATTTTTTCAACTTCACTCTTTATCCTGATAGCCTTCTTTCAATGGATCAGATGGAGGCGATGTCAGACTCATTTAGCATCAAGATACATTTTAATCTCGTGCACTACAATTTTTCAATCGATACCTAGAATTTTTTCATAAGTCCAGGAAAAGACATCATGAAACTCCTAAAATAGGGATTTATAAGTCTTGATCTCAGATGAAATGTGTAGATTTTTGACAATATCTAGTTTAACATAGATATCAATAGGTATAGTCTCTTTGATATTCAAGATATTCTTCTCCGAATTGAATTCGCGGATATAAATGGAACTCGTAAAAGATTCGAAGAAATTGGGTAGATACACATCATTGAGATTATTCTCGATGGAATCTGGTAAGGAGGAATGATGGTGATGATTCTCCCATGACGCATCATCTGGCATTTTGAACTCCATGACGATCTCATCGGTAGAGAATACACAAGAGAATGGATGAGAAGACATGCCATAATCCAATGATTGATCAACCCAATTGATCAAAGAAAATGTATGGGCTACACAAGCGGAATAGATAGATTCATACTCTAGTTCAATAGGGCTAAGAAAGATTCGGTCGAGAAAACTATGGATGCTATTTTCATTTGGTACGATCCATGGATCAGTCTGGAAAATATAAGCTAATATCATATTGATGTAAGCAACCAAAGATGATTTTTTGGGAAGAGGAGGAGGAGGAACCAAAAAGGTTCCCATGAGCAAGGAATCCTTCAATAATCCAATGCCGACATGCTAATAGGAATGTAGAGCTTCCCCTACAAGTGGGGCACATCTAGTAACATGAGAATCAATGGTGAAAAAGATGAGTTGGTTAATGGCCATAATACTTCACTTATGAGGAAGGGTGATCATACGGAAATAAGTTGAAATGACTGAGGCCATGGCATAAAACCATGCATGACCTAATAGAAGATTATAATCAAGAGGTTCATAAATAACTTCCACTTCTATGGATATAATCTTTCCAACTAATTCTACTTGTAAGGAATTTAGAATACCATAAGGATTATATGTTCTCTTGTCAAAAGACTTGAATGTGATAGGTGACTGAGTCAGTTGAGGTGAACCAATCACGCTCCCTTGTCCATAATAGAGCGATGAATGTTCTTACTACGGATGATGACCTGAATGATATAAAAAATAAAATTAGGCTGGAAGGCAAGGAGTATAGTTCTCATGACTGAAAACAACTAGGTTGGAATATGATGTATCCACACATCCGATAACTAAAAGAAAAGCCTTTTTTTGGGCAGGGTAGTTTTGCAACAACTCAAGGGTCAACATAGATGATGGAGACCGAGAAGGTCCTCAATTAAATTATAATTCTGAGTAGCCCTGGGACGAGGTTTGAAAGAAGACTTATGAAAAACACCCTTTGGAGGCTTAATAATAAACTTCATAAGAATCATGGGGACTGAGCTACTACAAGTGGTAGAAGAATCTCGTAGTTTCGGATATATATCAGGTGCTATAAATGCTACCTTCCTTGCTTTAATTCAAAATAAATCAAACTCTTGCCCCTTTTAAGCTTTAAAACTATTTATTTATGAAACTCTGTATACAATTTGATTTCTAAAATTATAACTAACTGAGTTAAAAAAATCCTTTCTCCATATAAAAGTCCAAAGAAATTTGGTTTTCTTCCTAAGAAAAAAATTCAACATGTTACAATTGCCCAAGAGTGCATACACTCGATCAAATAAAAAAAGCAAAAAACATGCCTCATGAAAATAGATCTTCTACAGGCATATCATCGAATAGATTGGGAATTCTTGTGACTGATTCTTCATAAAATTAGGTTTCTCTTCCAACATGTAAGATGGAGAATGGCCTGTGTGACATTGACATCAATGGCAGTTTTAATCAATGGGTTCCCTACATATTTCTTTAAAATATACAGGGGTTTGAGACAAGGATGTGCTCTCTTCCCGTTACTCTTTATCTTGGTAATGGAATCGTTTAGCAGAAGTGTAAGTGCAACCTAATCAAGGGGTAATATCTCTGGATAAAGGGCCTCTTCCACTATCTCAACTACTCACTTGCTTTTTGTGGATGATGTCCTTGGTTTTGGAGCTGCTAAGCTTTCTGAATGGGAAACTTTACGTCAAATTTTAACTCAACTCAGAAGGGCCTCTGGACTTGTTATTAATAAAGATAAGACTGAGCTTATCATTGATGGGGAGGATGTAGTGGCCAACCAACAAATTGCAACCCTATTTTGGATTAAAACTATTTCTTTATCCTTTAGTTTCAAATATTTGGTTTGTTTCCTCAAGCTTGACAACTAAAGGATTTTGGACTGGGAGTGACTGGTTATTAAAATCCAGAAGAAGCTGTCTCAATGGGATCATAGGTGGTCGGGCCTTGGAGGAAGGTTTATCATAATAAAATTATTCCTTCAAGGCATCTTCGTGTTTTGGATGAACCTTTTTCTTGTGCCTTTGAAAATAATCAATAAAATGAATGCTATGATTGCCAAGTTTTTGGGGTCCGGAACATGAACTTCTAGAAAAATTCACCTGGTCAAGTTGGATTCAATCACTCACCCTTTAGATGCTAGCGGGTGGGGTATGAGGCATATGAATCATTTCAATCTAGCTCTTCTCACTCGTAATCTATGGAGGTTTTTAAATGAGCAAGGTATCTGGAGTCAAATCATCCACGATAAATACCTATTTCAACAAAGTTTGGAAGAAAGGATTGCTATGGGAGCCCCATTCAAGCGGAGGAAATTATATATTTGGAGTAGCTTGATGGCTACTAGTTCTTGGTTTTGTGGAAACCTCAGGTGGCTTGTAGGTAACAGCGACAAGATCCTTATTGGACTGGATGCTATTAAATGCTTGTTTGGTGATCAAACTCTATCCCCACAAATCATCCTTTCCCTTCACCGTATGGGTATTTGTCATCTTGGTGATCTTAAGCATTAGTTCCCTAATCAGCTTCCCTCCACTTCTTGGCCTCATTCTTGGGATTTGGGTCTCAGCGTGGCTTTCTAAGTCGAATGGGAGTCCTATAGGCTAAAACTCATTGAGGTAGGGATAGTGTTGTTTGAGAGGTTTGATTCTCTTGTCTGGTGTGGACGTGCCACTAATGGAAATATTGATGCTAGTGAGATGTATTCATAAATATCTGGTTCCCCTTGTTCCTGCCCTAATGGCGAGTGGACTGTGTCTATGTGGAGATGGGAAGCTCCCTTGAAGATCAAGTTCTTTTCTTGGTTGGTTCTTTTCAAGTACATCCTGACTTGGGAAAATTTGATGAAAAGGAGCTATAACGGGTAGGGCCGATGACATTTTTGTTGCTATGATTTTGAGGATATCACACATATGTTTCTGGGATTCCCACATGCCAAGTCTCTCTAAGATCAAGTGGTGGTTTTGTTGAAAATCATGGTTGATAGGATTTGGTCTTCGATCTTGGATTTCCTATTATATTGGAAATTGGATCAAAGGCCATTTCGAGCTCTGCCCTTATATTTTTTTGGGGGTATCTGGTGTTCTAGAAATGCTTTTATTTTTAGAATGTTTTCTATTATTGCCAATCTACTAGTGTTAAAATTGTCGACCATTTTTCAGAAATTGGTTCGTGGTTCCCCTCATCTCCACAACACTCTATTCTATTTAGGGATTTGGGTGATCATTTTCCTTTGGGCTTCTTCGATAGGGCCTCTGTCAATGGTTCATGTGGATGCATGGCTCTTATCCATCTCTTCCCTAGTAGGGAATACCATTTCTTTTGGAATGCTAGCAGAGGAACTAATAGTTAGGTTGAGACAATGGCACTGTGGGGAATTCCCCAAAATGTGGTGTGGCTTGACATTGATTCCTTTAGGGTCTTTGGAGACTTTAAGGTGGTCATAGATTGGTTGCTAGGGTAAAACTCCTTGGAGGTTCCTTCGCTTCACCATTGGCTGGTCAACATCAAGGCTCTTCATTCCTCCTTCTCTGATATCTCCTTCATGCATGTGTATAGAGAGAAAAACTTGGTTAGTGATGTTCTATCTAATAGAGGGATTACTCTCTATCCCGGTTTTATGTTTTTTGAGCTCCGAGTTGATGGCATTTTATAGGAAGTTGGCTCCTTCGATTTCTGATCCTCTGTTTTGTTTCTTTTGGGGATTCCTTCATTTCTTAGTTTGGTTTATCTTTTCTCCTCTGTATTTTTTTGGTGCTACCAATGTTGGTTCTTAGTAATTTCCTCTCTGCTTCTTTGGTCCGGTGTTGGTCCGATTCAATGATTTGCCTACTTCTCTTTGGTTTTTGTTGTCAATAAAGCCCTATGCAATTTCTCATTTGATTAATGAAGAATGAAAGTTTTATTCGTCTATTAAAAAAAAAAATCTCAGTTGAATTAATGGTTTAAAAATATACTAGTATACTTCCATTTTAAATATGGATCTAACATGAGCCGAGAGGGATCAAATTTATTCGCCTACAATTTTTTTTATGAGTCAGAATTATTTAAATGTTCTGTATAGTTATTTAGTTTTTATTTATTTTTATTTTTAGGTTTTTTTTTTTGATTGAGATGAGAAAAATTTCCACTTTGATGATGAACTAATAACATTACACATCATACTAGGCTGTAGAATAAGCCTTTAGGCTCCACATCATACTAGGCTATCGAATAAGCCTTTAGGATCCCCATCATACTAGGCTGTAGAATAAGCCTCTCGGCTCAATGATTGTTCATTTTGGCAGATGGTATGTCAACCATTGGCCACACTAGGCTGTAGAATAAGCTTCTCAGCTCAATGATTGTTCATTTTTTAAGATGATATGTCAACCATTGACCACAGGTCAGCTTTTTTCCTTTCATTTTTAAATTTACTATACCATTTCAACACATTCATTTTTGCAGATGATATGTCAACCATTGGCCACAGGTCAACCTTTGTCCTTTTTTTAAATTTACTATACCATTTCAACACAATGGTGAGGGCCACACTTGGCTATATAATAATCCTCTCATCTCAATGATTGTTCATTTTGAAGACGGTATGTCAACCATTGGCCACAAGTCAACCTTTTTCCTTTCATTTTTAAATTTACTATACCATTTGAACACATTCATTTTTGCAGATGGCATGTCAACCATTGGCCATAAGTCAACCTTTTTCCTTTCATTTCTAAATTTACTATACTATTTCAACAAAATGGTGAGGGCCACACTTGGCTGTAGAATAAGCCTCTCGGCTCAATGATAATTCATTTCTGAAGATGGTATGTCAACCATTGGCCACAGTCAACCTTTTTCCTTTCATTTTAAAATTTACTATACCATTTCAACACAATGTTGATTACTTTGAGAATTCGACCTAATAGTGTACGTACATGGTTATCATCGAGAAGTTGAGATATAAATCTTGAAATTTCATTTAATATATATATATATATATATATATATATATATATATAAACTCCCACCATCATTTTATATCAAAAATACGTGTTATTATAATTACATTAAAATTTAAACTTAAGTAATTTTTAGGGAGTGTTACATATATGGATGTAAAAGTTCATTTGTCAACTGCCACAACACATTTTAGTGGGTATGGAACTATTTCAATTGTAACACATACTATTTCAATTGTAACACATGCTTCAGGTTAAGAGGTACATGTTTTAGTTAACAACAAACATATTTCAATGCATTTTTTTATTTTTAATTTGATTTTTTTCTTATTCTTCGACGTGTTTTCATTTTTTTCCTAATTTCTCATATGTGGTAATGGATAAAATGCAGAGTAATATTTTAATCATAATTTGGTAAAAAATTATTTTAAACATGGTTTAAACATATGATTTAGATATGCAAGGAAGTTATCACTTTCAATTTCATTCATTGATAGAGTGGTGACGAGGAGAATATACCGACATCTTTCATTTTAGATAATCTAGTCAAAAAGATTAATTGGAAAAATGAATAAAGTGCCAATTCCAGTAGGGGGAACACCTATTGGTGTAACAAGCATGACCATAAATGACTATGATTGTCAATGAATAACTTTCGTCAATAATGGTTGACTATAATTGAATATGGTTGAGTTACATTTACTGAGGATGTCTTTAACTGAATAAGGTTGACTATTGCCAAATATGGTAAACATATGGTTGACCAAGTTATATCATGATCAAGAATTTAAACATAGAATACAAAGGGTGATTATGTTAAACCCAATATTGGTCAAGCATAGTGTATATAAACCACATTAGTAAATTTGTTTGCACCAGTTATAGCCAATGTCTGGGGGATCGATTCATTGACCATGTTTGACCATGGTTGATGAGGGTTGATTAGGTTAATCAACATCTATCAATCAGATTAGTAAATGTCGTTGAGCATGTGTAATTGCCTCCTCCCACATTTACCCAATTTCACATCTAGCCAAGGTAAACATGAGACAAGTGTCAATATGATATTACCCAACCTCCAAGTTCTAATTATGGAAGTGGGGCCGACATATCAATAACTTACAAACATCCCTCAAGAACTAGAGACCACTCAGAGGCCTGCAAACCACCCCAGTTTCTCAATCCCCGCGCTAGGGCTCTTTTCACCAAAGAAACTCCCCAACCACATGCACAACAATGCATGAGTGCATTTATGAGGTCTTAAATTCATGCATAGCTTTGCTTCCATGCGATTATGACTGAAATCCTCCAGTTTGGAGCCCGCGATTCTGAGATCTGAGCCACTTTCTAGGCTAACCTCTAGAACACTTCCAAGAACAACATGTAACTTTCCACAATGCAATCAAATATGTTGATAATGCTAAATAATCAAAACTCAAGCAAGAACTTGACCTAGACATGCCTAGCCCATGACAAAATTTTTGTCAACATATGGTAAACATGAAAGGTACAAGTCATGAATTCATATTTGATCATAGACAGATAATCTTCATCTAAGAATCATTAAGAAGGCTCTTAGCCCTCTCTAGCTAGCTTCAATAACACTTGTTATGCCATGCATTCATCGATCATTCAAAAATTTATTAAAACATGTCAAGAGCCATAGATAAAATACACTGTATAACCAACATATAAAAAATATAGAAACCATGGAAAATCAGTTATAACATCACCATCATAATCAATACAAATGCTCATAGATCACAATAGGAAAATAACTCTTATTAACTTGTGCAAAATCCGACCAAGTCAGGGACTTCCACGTACCACGCAACCATAGATTGGGCTGAACCAAATCTCTGTTTTAGCCAATCACCCCCATGCCATATTCCAAGCATGAATGTGGTATCTCATGGAATAAACCAAAACAAAACCAAAAAAAGGCTTCCAGAGGCTAAACAACCTCAAACCTCAATCGTGACGATTCCACCTCTACTGTCTGAAAATCACTAACATCAACCAAATCGGTCTTTTCCCAAGTTGTCGAGGGCTCCAGGAACTAATAAGTCAACCCACAACCTTATAGGGCTCCAAAGCATTTTTTCCAACCACGGCTCCAAGAACTTGTAATTCAACCCACCAAGGGCTATAGAGCATTTGTCCCAACTTATTACTCTAGGAACTATTAACTCAACCCAAGTTTCTCCAGGGATTCCAAAGACTTTTTCCCAAGCCACAACCATATGGAACTTGAGCACCAATTAGAAAAAAAGTGGGAAACCTCCAACACCATGTTTATCCAGGAAATTGCAAGGCAAGGCTGAAAGAACTATCAATCCAAGAAAATATCCATCCCAATGATAATAAATGACCAAGGAACCACATGCGTATACCGTGCATCCATAAATCGATAAGGAAATCACACATGCAACATGTTACCTACAAAGTATCCCTATTTTTGTTGTGGATCCAACTGTTCCCTTGCGCTTCCTTTCTCTTCTTTGCTTGTACTTTTCTTGATTTCTCCAAATCTAAGTGAATATTAGAGTGCTCCAAGCATGCTATAAGAATTCTCTATGTGTAGAAGAGTATGAGAGAGACTGAACAAGATCTCAAACCAAAACTATTAAAAAGCTAACAATTGTTTCTTTGAAACCCTTTTATCATTGAGGGCTCTATTTTCTTTATTTTCCTTCATTTTTCCTCTAATATCCCTATCATGCATATTTGTGTCTCTTCACCTTCCTTTTCTTCTATTTTCCTTTATTTTCGTAATTAAATGTCATTTATTGCCTCTTTTCCTTTACCATTGACTTTGCCAATTTCCATAGTCATTAATAAATAACAAATGATTACCACTATAGTGTTTTTCCCACCATTCAACTTGTAATAAGTGTCCCATGACCTTGCTTTTATTTTATTTACATGGAAATCAACTAAGGGCTGTTACAAAACCCTCCCCCTTTGGGAGAACACCGTCCTCTGTGTTCAATGACGCTTATAACCAACAAAATACGCTACCCATGGAGCTTTATAACACAACTAAACACAACATATGTTAGGTCCCTATAATACTAGTGTAACCCCTTATTGTTATTAGTACAACCCCCTTATTACAATGTTGTGCCCATGTAGTCCCCATATTGTTATTATTGTGCCCCATAGAAGCCCGATATTGTTATTATTGTGCCCTTGCATTATTATTGTTATGTCGGCTCTAATTATATTATGACCCCTTAAACTCCTATATATAGAAAGGAGGTCTTGTCATTTGAATCATCCAAGAATTATTCATTTGTGTAATGTAAAGGAGGTTTCCCGCTCGAAGAGACTTATTTTTAAGGCGTTGATCTCTCTTTTCTATCCTTTTGTGAGCTGGTTTCATAACATTTGATATTAGAGCTTTCAATTCTAGGGTTTCGCTGCTCGAAACAGGTCATCGTGGAATTTTAGATATAACTTTTTAATTATGTGATGTTTCAAAAGCTAAACAAAAAACCCATTTGAGTTGAAATCGCGCTGAACCTTGCGTCCGAATTTCAGACCTTGTCTCACTATAGTTTCAAGGATATGATATGAGGATGTTAGGGTGTTTGCAAGCTCCAGGATTCCATCTCAAACAACGCATCATGGAATATTCGCTCTAATTTGTTTTCTACGATGATTTAGATTCTGAAATTAAAACCCATTTGAGCTGAATTATCGGTGAAGCTCATGCCCGAATTCTAGATCTTGTTTCGCTATATTTTTAGAGATATGGTCCGAGACATATAGGGTTTTTGCAGGCTCTTGAATTACACCCCAAACAAGTGACCTTGGGAAGCTTGTCATAACTCTCTCTGAGCATCTAATCTAAATTTCATAAAAAGTGACAGAAAAAAGATAGAATTTATTTTGTTGAGTATCATTTTCAAACCTAAGGTCAAAACTGTGACACATGGCATGTCGTAGAAGTTCTCTCTACTGAATTAGTCTATAATTAGGTCATCGCGAGAGATTGGACATAACTATTTCTTCGGGAATCCAATTGTGATTCGACTTGTGGGGTTCAAAAGAGGGTTCATAGAGCTATCACATACCAAAATTTTAGAACTTAAAAATCTGAAATTACAGAGTTACAGTCGTTTCAAGATCAAGTTCCTAAAAGCAAGAAAAAGCGATATGAGGAAGTTTGATGGCAAGGATCCGTAAATTGGATACTACAGATGGAGAAATATTTTGATCTACATGAGGTGAAATGGTTACAAAAGGTACGTATTGCATCTTTATATTTAGAGCCAAATCTATTTTTATGGTATGAAGGGCTTTTTTATTGAAAACCACTTGTTACGTGGTCAATTTTCATGGAGGAAATGATAACACATTATGAGGATACAAAGAGAAACACCTTCTTTAGCCAATTGATAAATTTAAAAAAAAAGGGTTCAATGGCAAAGCACATTGAGGAATTTAAAAAATTAAATATAAGGGTAAATGGTATTCGAGAGAAGAAAATGATTGATGTCTTTATAGGGACTTTAAAGGATAACATTCAACATGAGGTTCATCTTTGGGAACCTGATTCATTGGCAAAGGCATTCAGGTTGGCCAAAAAAATTGAAATGGAAACAAGGAATCCCACCACTCACAACTATAAATATGGAAGTGTTTTTGCACCTAGCCTTCCAAAACCTACAAGGTTTACACCGCACCAATTGGAAGAAAAAGAGAAAAGGGGCTTTGTTACATTTGTGATATAAAATATACTAAATGTCATAAGTGTGTTGAGAAGAAATTATTTTACATAGATTGTGAAGAGGAGGAAGAAGAGGATCAAGAAACATCAAAAGAAGAGGATATACTCCAGTAACCAACCCTATAGAAAGAAGAAATGAATTCAACCATATCTTGTAAATCATTGGCAAGAATTACCACTCCTCAAACTCTCAAGATAGACGGACATATCAAGAAGAAAAATGTTCAAGAAGTGAAAGATCACATCTAGAAAGAAGAAAAGAATCTGACCATATCTTGTAATGCATTGGCTGGAATTACCATTCCTCAAACTATTAAGATAGAAGGACATATCAAGAAGAAAAAGGTAATAGCGTTGATTGATTCAGGCAGTACCCATAATTTTATTCATTATAAGATAGCCAAGGAATTGAATTTCTTCCTATATCCAGCACTAGAGTGTCAAGTGATGGTTGCAAGTGGAGGAACCATAAATTTCTCTAGAAAGTGCCATAATATCAAGCTATCCATGGGAGAATATGTATTGAATAGCCCAATTCCTTCCATTCCAATGGGTGGTGTTGATGTTGTACTAGGAGTTCAAAGGCTACAATCCTTGGGTACAATAGCTTTTAATTTTCAAGAACTTTTCATGAATTTTTTGTTGGATGGAAAGGAAGTTGAATTAAGGAGTATCACAGGGAAACCAGGAAAGATAATCATCTCTAACGGAATGAAAATGCTTCTAAAGAAAGAAAAATTAGGCGTAATTGCACAATTATGTTCCCTAGAGGTTCCCACATTGAAATCATCTATTTCTCCAGATCTCCAAAATGTCTTGGACAATCATTCCAAGGTATTTGAGGCTCCCAAAGGCCTCCCACATATTCATGATCATGGTCATTCTATTGATTTGATTCAAGGTATTTTTCCTCCAAACATCAGGCCTTACAGATATCCCTATGCCCAAAAGAGTGAAATTGAACGTATGGTTACAGAAATGCTAGAGGCTGGTATAATTCAACCTAGTCAAATTTATTTCTCTTCTCTAGTAGTATTGATGCACAAGAAGGATGGGTCATGGCACATGTGTTCAGAATATAGAGAGCTCAACAAACTCACTATTAAAGATAAATTTCTCGTTCATGTCATTAATGAATTATTGGATGAAATGCATGGATTAATTTACTTCACCAAGTTGGATCTTCATTCAGGATATCATCAAATAAGAATGAAGACTGAATACATTCTGAAAAAAAAATAAAAAATAAAAATAAATAAAAAATACAATGATTTAAGAAAGATGCATTTTCATGGACTCCAGAAGCAATGAAGGCCTTTGAACATCTTAAAGAGGCAATGTTCCAAGAATCGGTCTTAGCTACACTTGACTTCACAACAACCTTTATTATGGAACATGATGCATTAGGAAATGGAATTGGTGATGTTTTAACATAAGAAGAAAGACCCATTTCTTTTCGAAAGTCATCCAATCAAAGGAAAGTATTTACAAAAAGCTATTTATGAGAAGGAAATGTTGGCAAGACTGCATGCACTTAAGAAATGGAGACCTTACATAATGAGAAGATACCAGTTCAAACAATATTGCCAGAGCTTGACGAGGAAGGAAAAATCATATTGGAACCTGGAGTAGTCACAAAAATAAGAACCCGATAGCTACGAAATCGATTAAATTCAGAGTATCTCATCAAGTGGAAGAACTTACCCACTAAAGATTCCACATGGGAGGACAAGAATTTTATACAAAAGCATCAAGAGCTACTTAAGTGTTGAGGACAACACGTTTTGAAGGAGAGGGGCATGTTAGGTCCCTAAAATACTAGTGTAACCCGTTATTGTTATTAGCACAACCCTCTTATTATATTGTTGTGCACATGTAGTCCCCATATTGTTATTATTGTGCCCCATAGAAGCCCACTATTGTTATTATTGTGCCCTTACATTATTATTTTTATGTCAGCTCTGATTATATTATGACCCCTTAGGCTCCTATATATCGAAAGGAGGTCTTATCATTTGAATCATCTAAGAATTATTCATTTGTGTAATGTAAAGGAGGTTGCCCCCTTGAAGAGGCTTGTTTTTGAGGCGTTGATCTCTCTTTTCTATATTTTTATGAATTGGTTGAATAACATTTACATCATACCAACTACTGAAACCATGAACACGATACTGCTTATTACAGATTTATAATATAGCTAATTGCAGTATTTACAACATACTGCTTATTGGACCTTTATAACACAGCTCATTGTAGTATTTACAACATACACACACACACACACAAACACATATAAAATAAAAACACAAATACAAAAAGACATGTACCAACATAAATGCTCAATCAACAAATAAGGAAGGATACATATCATGCACCTGATCAACCATCTCTCATGTAGCTTCGTAGGGCCTAAAGTGCTGCCACTACACTTTAACTTGATTGATTGCTCGGTTCTAGAGCATGAGTTATTTCCATTCCAAAATGCATTAAGGTTTTGGATGGAACTCTCCATCTAGTTCCACCTGCAATACATACCAATCAATCACATGATCAACATCCATAACATATCTCTTAAGCAATGAAACATGGAAAGCATCATGGACTTTCATTATTGGCGGAAATGCAAGTTTGTAGGCCATTGGTCTAATCCTCTCAAGGATCTCAAAAGTCCCACAATACCAAGGTTCCAACTTGGCACATGACTCAATCCTCAAGGAGCTTCTCTTAGGCTTGATGCATGAGTACACATGCTCCCTAACCTGAAACTCCCTGAATTCTCTATGTTGATCTACATAAATATTCTACCTGTCATGTGCTTCCTTTAGTTTCCTCTTAATAACCAACATCTCTTGCTCCATCTCAGCCAATATGTCTAGTCCAATTAACACCCTATTCAGTGGATCACTCCAGATGATAGGAGTATTACAACTTTGCCCATAGAGAGTCTCAAATGGACTCATCTTCAAGGATTCCTAATATCCATTATTTTATGAAAACTCAACAGTGGAATATAATCCAACCACTTCCTCTGTTGATGCATGAAATACATCCTCAACATGTATTCAAGAATTCTGTTAACCCTCTCTCTATGTCCCTAATCTATGGATGATAATTTGTCCTGAAGGCTAAATATGTCCCCAAGCCTGCAAACAAATCCTTCCAAAACCTAGAACAAAACTTGGCATCTCTGTCTGATATGATCTTCTTGGGAACAACATGCAATCTCACTATCTCCCTTATGAATATATGAGCTACCTCACTAGCTGAATTAGTAGAATTTACTGGAATGAAGTGAGATACCTTACTCAACCTATCAACCATAACCATTATGGAGTGAGGCTGCTTCGATGTCCTCGACAAACCTATAATGAAGTCCATGGAAATGACCTCCCATTTCCATTACGGAATCAAGATCAACAATAACCACTAGTACAAAATGACTAATTAGTTACTAAAAAACAACTAAAATTTGCATATAAACAACCATTTTTCAGTCAGTGACCAATAGTAGCTAATTTACAGTATCTTATAACGCGACCAAATTTTAGTCATTTTTAGCTTTGTCATTAATTGGTTTCCTCAATTTTACCATCTAGTAGTATATTTAGTCATAAATTTGGTCATTGATTTTTCATTGGTTTAGTCATTAATTGTCACAATTAATGACTAAATATATAACAAAATATATTACTATATGAATCCTCGAGAAAACCAATTATGAACAAATATATAACAAAATATATTACTATATGAATCCTTGAGAAAACTAATTAATGACCAAAGAAATATGACCAAAATGTTGGTTGTGTTATAAGATATTGTAAATTAGCTACTAATAATTATATATATGCAAATTTTAGTCATCATTTAAAACCAATTAATGACCAAATAAATATGACTAAATTTTAGCCATGTTATAAGATGCTATAAATTAGCTACTAATAGTCATATATATGCAAAATTTAGTCATCATTTAATAGTAAAAAATTTATCATTTGCAGTAGCCATTTATCATTTTTTATGTATTTTCATATTCATTATATAAATGATCGATTTAGTAGTTTCTATTCATTTCATTTACTCATGTTCATCATTAATTAATATAAACTACTAATTTAGTAGTTTTATATTGATTTTATGTGTTTATTATTAATCACTATAAATTAATTAGTATGATTTTGCGACTAAATTTTAAGAAAATGTCATACAATATGCATATTTGTCTAATAAGATAATGCAAAGTTACATATGTTAATTACAAGACTAAATAATATCAAGTGAAAATAAAAATAATTTCAACCATATAAATTTCATTATATAAAATATCAAGTATTACAATATGAGTTTCCAACTTAATATGGGTTGGACTACAATTTACACATGAAATATTGTTTCATCATTTCAAAACATTTTCATTGTGTTGCCAAAAAATTGCAAGTGAATTCACCAACTTTGAAGGCTTGACCGTTAGTCTCTATGAGTCTGTCTTATGCAAGATATTGGCTCTAAGGGTATCACTAGACAGATTCTCTTCTCTCTCTCATTTTACATTTGTTGCTTCAATGTTATTGTTCTCCTCTTTCTTCAATTGTTTCTTCTTACCATCAATGTTGAGTTCCTCGTTTGAAAATGAAAGAAGATACAATGCAGAGTATAAGACATGAAAGACGATGAATACTTGAATATAAAATAAAGTAGACTATAAAAGATTTATATGACATATACCTCAACATTCGATAGTGGCCACTATGTGGCTAGATGCCTTGTATAAACAAAGCAAATAAAATGTCACCATAGAAAATGGAATTGGAGGGGGATTCATCATGCATGCTAGGATTTTCTATGTGTGCGCACATCATATTGCTCACTTATAATTGTATCAAAACCAAAGAGTATGCACAATGACATGTAGTGACATGTGGGTGTCTATTTGACTCAATGATATCTTTGATTTTTTAACCTATTCCAATCCTACCACAACGAAATTAAGACAGACAAGGACACAAGAAGGACTATCAATAAATGAAATTAGAGACTTTAGAATGCAACTCAATTGTACCTTAATGTAACGATAAGTATTTGCATCTTCCTCGTCACTGATGAGCATCAAATCACACTGTGAAAAATTCCTTGCATTATGATAATTTGGTTACACCTACACTAATCCTCTGTAGTAGTCCCTTAATTTGCCGATAGATATAATTTTATAAACAATCCTACTCTTGCAATTCTTCCCTATATGGATCATCTTTGTTCCCCCCATATTGATAGTTATTTTTCAAGGCAACAAAATAGAACTCTCCAATTGCATCATTTCCTTTCGGAACAATGCTTGAGTATTTCCAGGTGATTGATGAACCAATATCTACTCAGGTCCATGAAATCCTTGATTTGTCTCCATCACAAAAGCCTCGTTTGGTAATAAAATTATAAATCCCACATCTGCATTCCTCGTCCCTGGCACACCAATTCTTTAAAGTGGAATACTTTATCATTTCTCCCTCGGTGCAATAGAGATCCACTACTGTGGCATGGAGATGATTATTGTCATAAAATGGTATAGTTCATCCTTCAATATATGTCACAAGACTCCTCTCACCTCACAGAACTCCTCTAATCTACAAAAATAAGAGTCCTCTCAAAATGCCTGGTCTCCATCTCATCCATCCCGAAATAAGTGGATATTTCCATGGGTAACAAAGTGTGCTTGGAGATTTAATAGAAGGAGCTATCACTAAAAAAATAAAAACACAATGCAGCATAATATTTATTTGCAGGAGCAACAACCCTGCCAAGCTACTTCCTAACTAGATAAAGATACTCCTAAATTACCTCTTATAACGAACAAAAGATAACCTCAACTACCTATAGAGTCTACCTGTGCATGGTAGCAATGAAAACACTGTCAAAAACAACATGTACAAGAACGTTGGTCAATCTCTTCTTCTAGTTAAGGGCATGCCCAAATTTTGAAAAGTATCAAGCAAGTTAGGGTCCACCTAATCCAGGCTCCTCTTCTTCTTCTACTCTCTGTTTAGGTTCAGAATAATGCCAAAGGTATTCGAAATTGATGGGTGGGTAAAATTTATGAGACCATTGAGTTCTTCCATTTTTAATCATTGTCTGTAAGAATTGAATCTAAATTGTAAAAGTCGTTTAGGTTCCTTTTTTTTAGTTGAACTTAACCTAAGATTTGGAGAGTTGTAAGGTTTAATGGATCTAAGTATATTATACTTAAAATATAGTAACATGGTTTAAAACTATAGGCATTGAGATCATAATCTAAGAATGAAACATAAAAGATTTTATGTTCATGATTACAAGAAAGCCTAATTTCTTGTAACAAAGTTTGAGGAAGGTCTAGCATTTTCATCCTACCATAAATTTTTCTTGCATCACTTGAGCCCTTTTAATTTGGGCATAGTAGAGTCCATTACACAAACAATCAACCACTAAAAAAAAGGTGAAAATAAAAAATACAATTTCATGCATTTTGACCCTAGAAAAGTTAGGGAGGAGGGAACTGATCTGTACAATAAGGACATGAAAAATGCTTACTTGTCCATTGTATGTTGATGAATTGTTAGCCACAATTAATATCTGCATTATCATACTCTTTAAACCCTTTGTACAATAAGGAAATGCAAAATGCTTACTTGTGCATTGTCTTTTGATGAATTATTGGCTGCAATCAAGATTTGCATTATCATAATCATTAAACTCTCAACTCTAGATATAATTTATGATTTGATCATATAAACCTTCAAAATTATTTACCCATAAGAACAAAAATCCTCTTTAGTAAAAAGGAACAACATAGTCCAAATTCATACCCATGTACAAATTACCAAAATATCATAATCATTAAACCCTCAAATCTAAATAAAATTTATGCTTTGATCATATAAACCCTCGAAATTATTTACCCATAAGAACAAAAATCCTCTTTAGTAAAAAGGAAGAACATGGTCCAAATTCATACCCATGTACAAATTACCAAAATATCGATGCCCAATGACCTTGCCCTTATCATAATCATTAAACCATCAACTCTAAATAAAATTTATGCTTTGAATTTACCCATAAAAACAAAAAACCCCTTTAGTAAAAAGGAAGAACAGAGTCCAAATTCATACCTATCTACAAATTATCAAAATATCCATGCCCTTATCATAATCATTAAACCCTCAACTCTAAACTCTAGATAAAATTCATGCTTTAAATTTACCCATAAGAACAAAAATCCTCTTTAGTAAAAAGGAAGAACAGAGTCAAAATTTATACCTATGTACAAATTACCAAAATATCCACGCCCAATGACCTTGCCCTTATCATAATCATTAAACCCTCAACTCTAGATAAAATTTATACTTTGATCATATAAACCCTCGAATTTATTTACCCATACAAACAAAAATCTTCTTTAGTAAAAAGAAAGAACAGAGTCCAAATTCATACCCATGTACAAATTACCAAAATATCTAAAGAAAGAACAGAGTCCAAATTCATACCCATGTACAAATTACCAAAATATCTAAAGAAAGAACATAGTCCAAATTCATACCCATGTACAAATTACCAAAATATCCACACCCAATGACCTTGCCATTGCTCCATCTAATCGTTGATGCTCTCCTAAGGTGTTTCCCATGCAAACTCCGTCTCCGGTTCGAATGCTAGGAAATCCATAGATCATGTTGATGGGCTTCCTTCTTTTGGAATTTCCATGCAGATATAGACAAGGCAGGCAGAGAAAAATACAGTGCTACAATGTGATGTTGTAATCTGTGAATATTTTATTTGAACCCAGCACTAAACTATAAATGAAAAGGAAAAGAAATATTTATAATATATAAATTGCAATTGGGTTAAATGATTTATTTTTAATAAGAATTTGTTATTTTTTAGTAAGATTGGAAATGAAAAAGAAAAGAAATATTTATAATATAAAATAAAATATATAAATTGCAATTGGCTTAAATGATTTATTTTTAATAAGAATTTGTTATTTTTTAGTAAGATGCTAAATTAAAAAGAAGAAGAAGAAGTTAAAAATGATATTGGGATGAGTGTAAACATTTAAATATGACCTCAATTAATAATAAAAAGTTAAATTAATAAAAATAAGACAATTTAATTTGTTATATTTTGATTTTGTTATTAACTTGTGAATAGGCTTTGTTACAATACCATGGGCCAATACCATGGCTTATCAATACTACAAGTCCAAAAGCATAACTTATTTCACAACCAAAATATTTTACAACAATATGACAAGATTCTTAACCGTGTATATTCACCCCTACATTATGTTAGATATTATTAACTTGTAAAAAATAGCCTTTGGTACAATACCATGGGCCAATACCATGGCTTATCAATGCCACATGTCAAAAAACCATAACTTATTTCATAGTAAAAATATTTTATTTTAATTTAATTTTACAACATTTTTTAAATTGAATCTAAAAGGGAAAATGTTATAATTTGAGATATATCTAAACCCTCTATCCTCGCCACTACTAAAAATATTCCCATAGATATTAAATTAAGGTTTTATTAAAATTATGCTAAGATGGATCTATGTTGGTTCTTTATATATATATAGAGAGAGAGAGAATCAACATAGATCCATCTTAGTTAAGGATCCAAGGGATGAGAGCATACAAATTGACTAATTATAATAGATTAAATATAGTGCATGATTTCTTTAAAGTTTTTCATTATTTTATTTTCTTTGACATGATTGATCCAAAATACATGTTTAATATTTTACAACCAATACCATGGGCCAATACCATGGCTTATCAATACTACAAGTCCAAAAACCATAACTTATTTCACAACTAAAATATTTTACAACAATATGACAAGATTCTTAACCGTCGATATTCACCCCCACATTACGATAATATTATTAACTTGTAAAAAATAGCGTTTGATGCAATACCATGAGTCAATACCATGGATTATGAATACGCCCAAAAAAAATAAATTATTTATGCAATACCATGAGTCAATACCATGGATTATGAATACCATATGCCCAAAAAACATAAATTATTTCACAATCAAAATATTTTATAACAATACCACATCCCCAAAAGACATAAATGATTTCACAATCAAATATTTAATAACAATATGACAAGATTATTAACCATGGATATTAACTTGTAAATCCGCTTTGGTACAATACCATAGGCCAATACCATGGATTGCCAAAAAACCATAACTTATTTTATAGTAAAAATATTTTATTTTATTTTAATTTTACAACATTTTAATTGAATGTAAAAGGGAAAAATGTTACAATTTGAGATATATCTAAACACTCTATCCTGACGGCTACTAAAAATATTCCCATAGAAATTAAAATAAGGTTTTAATAAAATTAAGCTAAGATGGATCTATCCCTATTCTTTATATATATATATATATATATATATATAAGGATCCAAGGGATGAGAGCAAGAAAATTGACTAATTATAATAGATTAAATATAGTGCATGATTTTTTAAAGTTTTTCATTATTTTATTTTCTTTGACATGATTGATCCAAAATATAGGTTTAATATTTCACAGCCAATTAAGCTTTTCTAATTTATATATTTTCTTAAACATAATACAATATGATCAAATTTAAGAGAGAGTTGGGGAGGGAGCAAGATGGTGAAAAAGTTGGAGGATGGAGAGAGAGAAAGAGAGAGTGATGGGGGTGAAAGAGAGTGAGGTGGGAGAGAGGGAGTGAGAGGAAGGAGGAGAGAGGAGAGAGAGAGAGAGATGGATTTGGAGTGGGAGAGAGAGGGAGGAAAGAACAAAGACATAGAGAGATAGAGGTGGAGAGAGAGAGGAGTGAGAAGGGAGAGATGGAGAGAGAGTGAGGGAGAGAGGAGGGGAGGGAAAAGAAAGAAGAGGAGAGGATAGAGATAGGGAGAGAAGGGGAAGGGAGAGAGACAGAGAAGGACAGGGGGGGGGAGATAGTGATAGAGTTGGATGGAAGATTGAGAGAGAGAGAGAGAGAGATTTGGGGGGGAGAGATATAGGGAGGTGGGAGATAAGGGATGGAGAGGAAGGAAGATAGAGATGAGGAGAGAGAGATGGAATTAGAGGGGGTAGGAGAGGGAGGGAGCAAGAAAAACATAGAGGGAGAAAGGTGGAGAGAGAGATGGGGTGACACAGGAGTCATGGAGAGAGAGTGAGGGAGAGATGAGAGCGGGAGGGAATAGAGAGAAGGATATAGATAGAGATGGAGAGAAGGGGAAGAGAGAGATAGACAAAGAAGGGGAAGAGAGGGAGAGAGTGTGTGTATGTTTGAGGGTGAGATAGAGAGAGGGAATAACAAAGAGACACAAATACAAATATAGATATTATATAGTATTATATAACAAACCTAGATCCATATTAACCCTATAACTATCAAGTGCCACTTGGGATCCAATCTTTCGAGATGAAAACATTTCCTCAAGTTTTGCACTAGAAAAAAGTTTGCACCTCGAGAGATTGGACCCCTCTCAACACTTGATAGATCCAGGGTTAAGATGGATGTAGGTTGGTTAATATGAAATTAAAATAGTTTTTTTTTAATATTATAGCCTTAAAAATTAAAATTTCCCTTTAAATTAATTTCAAATTAGAACTAGATCCAATTAGATTCAATGAATAGATTTTTAAAAAATACATAATATAATTTTTTTTATTAAAAAATATATTTTTTAAATTACAAATTATTAGAGATACAATATAGCGCAGATTTGGCTCACCTATACACCATGTGAGGATGAAGAAGTTTTTAAAGAAGGATAACCTTTCAACCATTCTTTAACAACCTTTCAATCCCCTATCACTTGTAAGTTTAGATTTATTAACATAATTAAGATGACTACCATAAAAAAAAAACTGATTCATATTATTGTAGTACTTGTTAGGAAGTTGTATTTTTGTTCTTAGACTAAATTAGTCATTCATGTTAGTCATTTTTAGTTGTATTACTTATTAGCTAGTCACATATTTTAACCTGTGACTAGATTAGTGGTTTATACACCATGTGAGGATGAAGAAGTTTTTAAAGAAGGATAACCTTTCAACCATTCTTTAACAACCTTTCAACCCCCTATCACTTGTAAGTTTAGATTTCTTAACATAATTAAGATGACTACCATAAAAAAAAAACTGATTCATATTATTGTAGTACTTGTTAGGAAGTTGTATTTTTGTTCTTAGACTAAATTAGTCATTCATGTTAGTCATTTTTAGTTGTATTACTTATTAGCTAGTCACATATTTTAACCTGTGACTAGATTAGTGGTTTATGTTAGTTGTTTTTAGTTCAGTCACTTAAGATTGCCTAGTTTTAGTAGTATTTCACTTGGAAAAGTTGTGGTGACTAACTTTTTTAGTCACCTAGTCACTAATTTCTCATTTTCTACTATTGAACAAACCAACTCGATTCTTATACTCTACATTTACTTACTGACAGTTCAAACATCTTGTGATGAACTCGATCACCTCTTTCTTCATGTTCGACCAATAATGAAACTTCTTAATGTATTCCAAATTCTTCTGATATCCTAGGAGACCTGGATATGTCTTGACATGAAATTTTCTCAAGATAAGCTTCTTTAACACACTTTTATCTGACACATAAATCCTGTTCTTGAATCTAACCAAGCCATCCACCATGAGGTGATGCTCCTCATCCCTATCACCTCACGTTGCTGCTGCAACCTCTGCTTTAGCTCTTGGTACATGTTGTCATGTTGTCCTGCCTATAAGATCCACTTCTGTAAGTCTGTCCCATATAAAATCATAGCTGAAAGTTGATTCAGCTACCCTCTCTTACTAAGAGCATCTGCAACCCTAAAATATGAGAGAATCCTCTGAAACACCCACGGTAGTTACAACTGTAGTGTTTAATTCCCAATGCGCATCAAGGTGACTAATGTAAAGTCGAATATTTTTTAATAAGATTCATAGTCTCCTGTCATCCATTGCAACTTGTTTTCAGGGGTATTTTGATGTTGTTTATTAAAATTATTTTAATTTTTAGAGGGTTTTTTTTGGTTGTATCAGGTAAAATAATTTTTATTGAAATTGTTGCAGTGAAATGACTATTTTTTTGTCTTGTCTACTTGATTTAATGGAAATTTGAATTCAAATTTTATGATTAAATTATAGTGGATAATACCATGATTAAGTTGTTTTCTTTAAATATGTTTAAAAAAATTAAACACAAATAAATTATAAAATTTTTAAATCAAGAAATTCCTCCAATATTTCTAAAACATCTCTCTTCATTTTCTGGTTGAAAAGGATTTGCATTTTCTAAGTTAGAATTGAAGTCCTGGAATATATTAATACCTTGTGGGATGGTCAATGATTTGACAAATAGGAAACTTATTTTTGTGTATTTTTTTCAAATGATGTTGTATTATTTTCAAATGATGTCGGATTAGTAAAAAAGTTATTTTTTAATTTAAATTTTTTATACTTTTGATGTTATATCAATTAACATAATTTACCGTTTAAGTGTTTCATAGGTGCTAATGTATTAAGCTCCACCACTTCTAGGCCAGAACATAGTGGGCAAACTTGCAATCCTCCTGACCACGTTGCAAGGTTCAATCGAGGCTTGTTGTAGGTTAGGAGTGCAAGAAGGGAGGATGAACTGCAAGCAGTGAGGATTTGTTTGGACTTGGTTTGTGATTGAGAAAGGGAGGTCTAGATGGGACCCATGAAAGTGGTGGTGAACTAGAACAATGGATTTAAATATGGTGGAAAAAACCATTAATAACAATGCTCACTTCTCGTGCTTAATCCAACAATAATATGCATTTATGACCTTTTACAA
Organism: Pinus tabuliformis; assembly: GCA_031772625.1. Classification (NCBI taxonomy): domain Eukaryota; kingdom Viridiplantae; phylum Streptophyta; class Pinopsida; order Pinales; family Pinaceae; genus Pinus; species Pinus tabuliformis. The sequence goes on along the minus strand of CM062807.1, from coordinate 32,210,985 downwards.
CAATTTTGATGTGCCTAGCACCATAGGTAATATTATTGTGGATTTCCTGAGGTTTCAATATTAGTTTTTTTTTAAAGTAGAGTTTTTATACATATTGCATCTTGAAATTAGGGTTCTTATAAGTGTTCAACCATGTGCATGCATGTAGATATCGAGATTTGTATGGTAGAGTTATGGTATCATCAAAGGAGATTTGAATCTCTCCGGGGCCCTCTGTAGATGCAATGGTCATTGACACAAATGCAATTTAGTTTTTAATACTTTATCTTTTAATTCACATAAACTTTATTGGTTGTACTGGGTGCATGCTAGGGAAATCACGCAAATAATGTTTTCTTTCACAGTTGTTCTTTATTTACAGAAATGGTCATTGTCATCACTTTGTCTTGCTCATTTTTATCTTTTATCATAATGGATTATTAAGATCAACAAAATCATCTAATTATGTTAATTAATTATATTTTTTATTGTGACTATAATGTTAGGTTTATTTTTTTAAATATATTAAATTATTATTTAATTAAATTAATTAATTATATATTGAAATTTGTTCTAGAGATAGTTTAATTGGTGATTGAAGTAATGTGAAAATTCAGAAATAAGATTTTATGTTTTAAGCTTTTAGTTTAAAGTATCCTTTAAAATTAAATGTTTTGGTATTAGTTTTAAGTTTTGAGGTTTTCATAATATAATTAATATAATAATATTCACAATGTTTAGAAAATAATGTTAATAATTTTAATTATTTTTTAAAATTATTAAAATATTATTATTATTTAATATTATTAACATAATAATATTTAAAATATAACAATAATATTAAATATGATTTAACTAATAATATCAATATTATTAAACACATTAACATTGTTAATATAAGTAGAATTAACATTATTTTTGATAAATAATATTATCAATATTTAGTGTGTAATAATTGTTAATAAAAATTTAGATCTAATATAAATCTAAGAGAATGGCCAAACATGGTCACCAAGCTTTCTATGGCTTAAGGTTGTTGAACATTGTAAAATTGGACAAACATATTCTATCATAGAAAAATATGATCAACATGCTGAAATATATCCAACCATGGCCAATAATGTTCAACCATAACAAGTATAGATCAAATATGGTTAATCATAATCATTAAATATTATTAATATTAATATAAATTATTATATAACATTAATATTAATATTTAAAACATTAATATTGATATATATTATTATCACAACATTCAAATTAATATTAAAAATAATATTATTAATAATGATATTAATAATATCATTAATATAATTTGTTGGAAAAGAAATATTATTAATCATAATAATTTTTTAAAATGGTTAGCATTTAATGTTATTAACCTAATACCATTAATATTATTAATAAAATTTAAATTATAATATAGATATTAATGATATTTAATTAACAATATCAATATTATTAAACACATTAACATGGTTGATATAAGTAGATTTAATATTCATATTAATATTAATATTAATAAATAAATAATAAAGTAATTAATAAAAATCTAAATATAATAATTATATCTTAATAGTTATATTATTAATATTAATTATGATATTTAAGAAATTATTAATGATAGTATTAATGATATTAACATTAACATTTTTAATATCATTATCACTCATTCTTGTCCATGCTCAACGATGTACAAGCTTTTTTAGCTATAATCAACTATGGTTAACCTTGGTCAACCATATTCATCCCTTTCAACACAGGAAACCTATTGCTTTACCCATCCCTAATGGTCAAACATGGTAAACCAAGGTCTGTATGGTTGAATGTGGTCAACCATTATAAAAATGGAAAACCATATTCTATCATAGAAAATTATGGTTGACCATGCCCAAATATATCAACCATGTCCAATCATGCTTAACCAAGGAAAACCTTGGTCAACCACGGTCATTTATAATCATCTTTCGTCAACCATAGTCACAACGATGGTCATGATCTTGTGGTCATCTTTGGTCAACCATAGTCATAACCATGATGATCCTTGTCAACCAAAGCAAACCTAGAACATTCCAAGCTCTACCTTAGTTGAATATAGCCAACCATGGTTAGATATGGTGATTCATGGTCAAATATGGTTAATCAATGTCCAACATGATTAACCATGTTCAACCATACCTATGGCGCGGTGACAATGCAAAAGCCGGAGAAATGGGTCGACCACAAGGGGTTTGCATTCTTGAGATCTAAGGTAACGATGTCAGGAGCTTTCTACCTGGGGCGAGGGTGCAAATCCTTCTCCCTGGTGATTTTAGCTTTCACTTATATGGATGCCATCATTCTGCCCACTGGATGGTATGACACAGGGAGACCCAAAAAGACAAAGCTGTGTATTATAGATTTCACCCAATTCATTGATTTTCAAATATCCTAATGAATATCTTTCACATAAATCACATCAATAATTTTTGTTAATCTTTCACATCATTAATTTTTTATCGAGAACTATGTAATGTAATTCATCATCTAAACCTTCTTGTATTTTTGAACTTTGCAGAACTGTGTTTTATGAGCAGTGTAAGTACATGGGACTTGGAGCAAACTTCTCTGGTCGCATTCCTTTGGACATAAACATAACTGGATTAATTTGTAGATTCTTTGTTTCTACTAGTAATTTTCCCGACATTCATGGATGGTGTAAACTATTCAGTGTTTCAGCTCTGTGAATGTATACATGTATATAGTTTTCAGATTTCTCTCCATAATATTTTGCACCATCAACGGAAATATGAACATACCACCAAAAGCTTCCATTCCTTTTGCCCAAAATAAAAGGACTTTTCTAGAATGTGAAGTTTTATGAAGAATTAATAAAGTTGCATGCCTTTCATAGATTTCAAATGAGAGAAAGAATAGGACACCACGTCCATTGTAACACATGTGAAATTGAACTTTTGAAATTTAAAAAATATTTGTTGGTCCATTTCAATTGTCAATATAGAATTGCATAGAGTCATAAACAAGATGCCGAGAACTTACTTCTCTGAAAGGCTGCTTCTTGTCAGGTGCTTTCCATTATTTTTTCAATGGAAAAACCTCTGATGGTGAAAAGTAGTGTAGTATCTTTTTCTCGTGACAAAGCACGCAGTATCAAATTGAAGTGAAGCAATCCAATCAAACATTGCAATAGTTTATAAAACGTTTGAATCAACTTTTACCGCTGTTTCAAATACTTACATGATAATATTAAAAAATAATTTTGCTAACTGTTTAAAAAAATATATTAAATTATAATTTTATTTTATGTTAATAATTATAAACTATTTTAATATAAATTATATATACATATATTTTTAAAAACATCTAACTTTACACCACAAAAAATCAATAAATAAACTGTACGAATCATTTAAAACAAAAAAAGGTAGAACATTGTTACGATGAAATAAACTGTACGAATCATTTAAAACAAAAAAAGATAGAACATTGTTATGATGAATGAGTGAATCATAAGAAATTTTTCCATTGCGATATGGTGAATCATGGAGAAAAAGTACAATATATATGTTTTGAATTACGAGATTAAAACCAAGATTCGTTAATTTATTTAATGTATGTATTATGGAAATTTATATTATTAATTAAAAATAATAATAGATGAGATATAAAAATATAATTGGATGTTGTTTATATTTATTTTGTTTTAATTATTTTTTTTAGGTAAATGTGTGTATTTTTAAACACGTAAATTTTAGGAGGATTTTATTTTATAAGTGAATATGTGTATTTCTAAATATATAAATTTTAGGATTTTCATTTTATAGATAAAAAATTGTGGATGAATAAAATTTAATAAAAATATATTTTTGGTCATTTTTATTTTAAAAAATATTAAATTAAACTTTAATTTTAATTTTGATAACTAATCATTAATGATAACTAATATTGTTATGTTATATTACATTGTAATTTATCAAATGTTGCAATGAAATATTGAAAAACGAGGAGACTAAACTAATGTTGTTCAAACATAATCTCTTTTTAATACTTTTAATTAATATTAATAATCAAATATATTCAACCACATTAGTCAAATATAGACAAACATATTCAAATCAAGTCAACCATTATTCAAACATAGTCAATAACCTCTTCCAATAGCCAATAAATATAGTCAATGTTGATATAAAAGTGTTATTATTAATGTCTTGATGATTTATCATGTTTTAATGGTTATAGTATATTATTATTAATGTATTCATATTAATTTTTTGTATTGATGTCTTAATGGTTTACAATGTGAGTTGTCTTTAGTGTGAATTTTTGGAAGCTTTTCCTATGCATTTTCCTCGTCTAATTTCTCTAAAATCACGCAAGAATCCATTGAAATCACAAGTTTGATGGGTAACACCTGCACAACAAAAGTGCACGAGGGGTTTTTCAAGGTGTTGAATAACACAAAAAACTAGTTTAAATAACACAAATCAAGATTTCACCACAAAATTTTCCGCCGGATTCCGGCACCAGAAACTCTAAAAAGTCGCACTAAAGACAACTATTTTACAATGTGGTTCTAAAAATTAATTCCTATTAATCCCTTGCCATTTTTTATCCCTTTGGTTTCTAATATTTTTCCCTTGGGTTTATTAATTCCCAATGGTTTATAATATCAAATTATTGGTTTTCTTCGTTCTTCAACTTTTTAATATTGATAAGTCCTTGGGTTCATAATCCCTTGAGGTTTTAGTGTTAATCCCTTGGGTTTATTATTCCTTTGGGTTTATTATATCAATCCCTTGGGTTTATATTATTAGTCCATTTTGTTTAATAATATTCCCTTAGGTTCATAATCCCTTGGGGTTTTAGTATTAATCCCTTGGGTTGATAATATCAATCGCTTGGGTTTATTATTCCCGAGTCAAACATGGTTTATTATAATGTTGACCATGGTCCAACATGGAATTGTGATAGGAATTTTCTCAATATGTAAATCAATGATGGTGGATCATGTTTATTTTAATGTTTATAATATTTTTCTTAGGGTTTATATACATTGGGTTTATAATATTAGTCCCTTGGATTTAATATTATTCCCATGGGTTCATAATCCCTTGGGGTTTTAGTATTAATCCCTTTGTTTTATTATTCCTTTTGGTTTCTCATATTAATCCCTTGGGTTTATTATTCCCTTAGGTTTATAATATCTATCATGGTAAACCATTGACAATCATAGCCAACCATGCTTGAATGTCACATTGTGACAAGGATTGTCTCACCATGAAAATAAATAATAATCCATTGGGTTTATTATTCCTTTGGGTTTATTATATCAATCCCTTGGGTTTATTATTCCCTTGGATTTATATTATTAGTCACTTTTGTTTAATAGTATTCCCTTTGGTTCATAATCCCTTGGGGTTTTAGTATTAACCCCTTGGGTTTATAATATCAATCGCTTGGGTTTATTATTCCTGAGTCGAACATGGTTTATTATGATGTCGACTATGGTCCAACATGGAATTGTGATAAGGATTGTCTCAATATGAAAATCAATAATGGTCCATCATGTTTATTTCAATGTTTGTAATATTTGTCTTAGGGTTTATATACTTTGGCTTTATAATATTAGTGCCTTGGGTTTAATATTATACCCTTGGGTTCATAATCCCTTGGGGTTTCAGTATTAATCCCTTGGGTTTACTATTCCCTTAGGTTTATAATATCAATCATGGTAAACCATTGTCAATCATAGCCAACCATGGTCAACCATGTTTGAATGTTGCATTGTGACAAGGATTGTCTCACGATCAAAATAAACCATGTTTATTTTTGTGTTTGTAGTATTTATATTTGGGTTTATAATATTAGTACCTTGGGCTTAATATTATTCCCTTAGGTTCATAATCCCTTGGAGTTTTAGTATTAATCCCTTGGGCTTAATATTATTCCCTTGGGCTTAATATTATTCCCTTGGGTTCATAATCCCTAAGGTTTTAGTATTAATCCCTTCGGGTTTTAGTATTAATGTAAATAAGTTGCGTTTACTATTCCATTAGGTTTATAATATGAAAATCAATGATGGTCGATCATGTTTATTTTAATGATTATAATATTTGTCTTGGTGTTTATATACGTTGGGTTTATAATATTAGTCCCTTGGATTTAATATTATTCCCATGGGTTCATAATCCCTTGGGGTCTTAGTATTAATCCATTCGTTTTATTATTCCTTTGTGTTTCTCATATTAATCCCTTGGGTTTATTATTCCCTTAGGTTTATAATATCAATCATGGTAAACCATTGTCAACCATAGCCAACCATGGTCAACCATGCTTGAATGTCACATTGTGACAAGGATTGTCTCACCATGAAAAAAAAAAATAATTGCTTGGGTTTATTATTCCTTTGGATTTATTATATCAATCCCTTGGGTTTTTTATTCCCTTGGTTTTATATTATTAGTCCCTTTTGTTTAATAGTATTACCTTTGGTTCATAATCCCTTCAGTTTATAATATCAATCGCTTGGGTTTATTATTCCTGATTCAAACACGGTTTATTGTGATGTCGACCATGGTCCAACATGGAATTGTGATAAGGATTGTATCAATATGAAAATCAATGATGGTACATCATGTTTATTTCAATATTTATAATATTTGTGTTAGGGTTTATATACGTTGGGTTTATAATATTAGTCCCTTGGGTTTAATATTATTCCCTTGGGTTCATAACCCCTTGGGGTTTTAGTACTAATCCCTTCGTTTTATTATTCCTTTCAGTTTTTCATATTAATCCCTTGGTTTTATTATTCCCTTAAGTTTATAATATCGATCATGGTAAACCATTGTCAATCATAGCCAACCATGGTCAACCATGCTTGAATGTCACATTGTCACAAGGATTTTCTAACCATGAAAATAAATACCTTAGGTTTATTGTTCATTTGGGTTTTAATATCAATCCTTTGGGTTTATTATTCCAACAAGGTTTATAATATCAAACATGTTCAACCGTTGTTGAATGCCACACTGTGACAAGGACTGTCTTACCATGAAAATAAATCATGTTTATTTTAGACATTGTAATATTTATATTTGGTTTTACGAATGTTGGGTTTATAATATTAGTCCCTTGGGTTTAATATTATTCCCTCGGGTTCATAATACCTTTGGTTTTAGTATTAATCCCTTGGGTTTATTATTCATTTGGGTTTATAATATCAATCCCTTGGGTTTATTATTCCCTTTGGTTTATAATATCAATCATTGTAAACCATTGTCAATCATAGCCAAACATGGTCAACCATGGTTGAATGTCGCATTGTGACAAGAATTGTCTCACCATCAAAATAAACCATGTTTATTTTAGTGTTTGTAGTATTTATATTTGGGTTTACCAATGTTGGGTTTATAATATTAGTCCCATGCTTGAATGTCACATTTTGACAAAGATTGTCTCACCATGAAAATAAAACATGTTTATTTTAGTGTTTTTAATATTTATATTTCGGTTTACGAATATTGGGTTTATAATATTAGTCCCTTAGGCTTAATATTGTTCCCTCGGGTTCATATTCCCTTGGGGTTTTAGTATTACTGCCTTCAGTTTATTATTCACTTGGGTTTATAATATCAAAATTTGGGTTTTTTATTCCCTTAGGTTTATAATATAGATCGTAGCCAAACATGGTGAACCATGTTTGAATGTCGCATTGTGACAAGGATTGTCTCACCATCAAAATAAACTATGTTTATTTCAGTGTTTGTAGTATTGATATTTGCCTTTAATTGATGTGAAGCTTATAATATTAGTCCCATGGGTTTAATATTATTCCCTTAGCTTCATAATCCCTTAGGTTTATTATTCATTTGGGTTTATAATATCAATCCCTTGGGTTTATTATTCCCTTTGGTTGATAATATAAATCATGGTAAACCATTGTTAATCATAGCCAAACTTCGTCAACCATGGTTGAATGTCGCATTGTGACAAGAATTGTCTCACCGTCAAAATAAACCATGTATATTTGAGTATTTGTAGTATTTATATTTGGGTTTACCAATGTTGGTTTTATAATATTAGTCCCTTGGTTGAATGTCGCATTTTGACAAAGATTGATTGACCACAAAAATAAACCATGTTTATTTTAGTGTTTGTAGTGTTTATATTTGGGTTTAACAATGCTGGGTTTATAATATTAGTCCCATGGGTTTAATATTATTCTCTTGGGTTCATAATCCCTTGGGGTTTTCGTATTGATATCTTAGTTTTATTATTCCTTGGGGTTTATAATATCAATGCCCTGGGTTTATTATTCCCTTAGGTTTATAATATCGATCATGATCAACCATTGTCAATCATAAGCAACCATGGCCAAGCATGGTTGAATGTCACATTGTGACAAGGATTCTCTCACCATGAAAATAAACCATGTTTATTTTTTGTCTTTCTAATATTTATATTAGGGTTTACCAATGTTGGGTTTATAATATTAGTCCCTTGGGTTTAACATTATTTTCTTCGGTTCATAATGCCTTGGGGTTTTAGTATCAATCCTTTGGGTTTATTATTAACTTGGGTTTATAATATCAATCATGGTCATCTTTATGTTTTTCTTGTGTTTGCAATATTAATTCCTTGTGCTTCTTGATCCCTTAGGTTTTTAATATTTATCCATTGGGTTGACTAATTCCTTAGGTATATAATATTAAAGAGTTGGGTTTATTAGTTCCTTTGCTTTATAATATTAGTCCTTTTTGTTTAATATTATTCTCGTTGGTTCATAATCCCTTGGGATTTTAGTATTAAACCCTTAGGTAATAGTAAACAAAGGGACTAATTTTATAAACCCAATGTGTACAAACCCTAAGATAACTATTAAAAATACTAAAACTTAATAATAATAATAATAATAATAATTTATATTATTATAATAATATTAATATAATAATCATAAATATATAAATATATAAGAATATAGTTGCTATTATTTGTATAGTTATTAATTATCATAAATAATTGGTCTTTATTGTTATTGTTATAATGATATTGATTTTATTATTATTATAATAATAACTATATTTGTATATTATTATAATAATATAATAATAATATAATAATAATATAATATTATTATAATATTATAATTAGAAATTATTATTATTATTATATTTTATTATTATAATAATAATACTTATGATTTTTTTATAATTTTATATTATTATATTATTTTAATAATCTAATAATCTAATATTATTATGAGATATTCTTATTATTAATTAATCTATATTAGGAGTTTATATTATTAATATAATAATATATATAAATAATCTGGTTGTTAATATTTATATAGTTATTAATAATCCTAAATACCAATAATAATTAACCCAATGTATACGAATGCTAAGATAAATATTAAAAATAATAAAGCCTAAGAATAATAATAATATTATTATTAATAGTAGTAGTTTATATTATTATAATAATATATTATACTAATATTGATTATATTATTATTATTATAATAATTATATTTGTATATTATTATAATAATATAATATTATGAAAGAACTTTCATACTAGAATAAAACTTGAGAAAAAGAGTCTACCTTTCACCCACCGAAGAAGTAGACGCAGAAGAAACTCGGCTGAAACTCAAAGAATACAAGACTGTCGAAGCCAAAGACCCCATGAAAACCCCAGTTGCAGATTTGGGATACGACGAGGCTTGCAAGAAGGTGGGGTCTTATATTCTTTCTCATGATTCTGAGCTTTGGTATTTTATAGCTTTAAATCCCAAAATAGAATCAGTACTTCATGGATACGGGTTACAAGATTTTAAAGATCATGAGAACGCAAAATCGAACCACGGCCGCCGTCCAAAAACCGTTTGTTGTCCTCGGCGCCGAAAGGGTTGGTCAGATCTGCTTCGCAGATGTGACCCTAGCCCCTACGACCAAGCGGCCTCGCAAGTTTTATGGGTTTCTGATAACAGGTGACAGCGAGGGCTCTGGAAGCCGGCAAACACAGAAGGAAGCGGACGCAGATGAAGACAGAGCACGAAAATTGCAACGGTCAAAGCAAAGAACTGGATTAGGCATTACATCCACGGCAGATTATCAGTTACCCAGATCTGACATTAAATCACCAGATCAGGCGCCCAGAAGAACAGGGAGCCTAAAAAGAACCCAGATCTGTGGACATGCAACCGTTCTACAGCGACCTCAGAAGGGCTCGGACCTTAGGGAAGCAGACTTCACACAACTCTTTCTAAAAGCACTGGAAGGAAGAAGTTACTGCATAAGATTATGGAAGGGCAGCAGTATCCTAGAACTACGAAACAGAATACAAACCCTTCTTGGCATCCCCGAACAAGGGCAAAATCTGATTTACAAGGGACGCAGTCTAAGGGACCACTACACCCTCCAGGAATACAATATAAATACAGATTCAAAAATCATCATAAACCTTCATCTAAGAGGAGGAAGCACTGGATCCAGCTCAAAGAACACAGGCTCCTTTAGGGACGCGGTGAAAGGAAAAGGGGAAAACAGTAAACCAAAACCAGGTCCAACACCAGAGCTACCAGGTCCCTACATAGTGGAACAAACACTGGAATCTCCAACGATCCAAGTAACTACGCCAGAGGTACCTGATCTACACACTGATCTAGCCAAACGCGCTGTTATATGTAGATTTAATGGTTTCTGGCCAAAAACAGATGCATTGCATCACTGGATCTTCTCAACATGGTCACCTGACTGTGAAATTTACCTTGTTTCAAAGGGTTTCTTCATAGTCTGTCTTAAAACAGAACAAGAACGCGACAATATTATAAATCAGGGGCCTTGGTTCTGGGGCAATGCTGGCCTCTTTACCACCCCCTGGTTCCCTGAATTTTATGCAAATACTATGAAGGTAACAACAATACCTGTTTGGGTGAAGCTACACAACCTCCCTCTCCATTTCTGGCACTACAAAGTTTTATCAGCCATTGGAAATTCTTTGGGGAAATTCCTCAAAATAGATGAAGAAAGAGTAAACCAAGGAATATTCACCTATGCTAGAATCTGCGTAGAAGTGGATCTAAGTTAGGGGCTACCGGATCACATTACATTGAACTATAATAATACACAGAGGATACAACCGCTTGATTATGAGAACACAACATTCAGGTGCCTAAGATGTATGCAAACAGGACATCTCCAAAACACCTGCCCACTGGGAAAGAAGGACCCCAAAGAGAACAAGAAACAACAGAAAAAACCGAAAGGATGACAGCACACCAATTGGAGGGAAAAAGAGGAAATGCAGGCAGAACCTATAGGAAAACAATCAAAACCTGATGCACCAATTGAACAGGAATACACACAGGAAGGAAATGCCCCAGACACACAATTGGGGCCTGACAATATGAAACAACAACAAGAAATACAGTTGGAAACAGGTGGCATCAAACGAACTCATGGATATGAAGGCTCGGAATCCGACAAGGAACAACCAATAACCACAACAGGAAATCAGCTGGCTATCACTGCACCAAACCCCAACTCTGATGGCTGGCGAAGGGTGGAGAAGAAGAAGGGAAAGAAAGCATAGACCAGCTGATATTCTTTTTATTTTATTTTTATTATTGTGTAATCTCTGTTCGCCTGCAAATACAGGGACAGTCATCTGCATATGCTTAAGCATCTACAAAATGTAATTTTTTCATATTATGAATAAAATTACGACTTTTTTCTACGGGAAAAAATATAATATTATTATAATATTATAATCTGATATTATTATTATTATTATTATTATTATTATAAAACAATATAATTGTTATGATTGTTTTAATAATTTTATATTATTTTATTATTTAATAATATAATGATAATATAATATTATTATGAGTTATTTTTATTATTAATTAATATATATTAAGAGTTTATATTATTAATATAATAATATATATAAATAATCTAGTTGTTAATATTTATATAGTTATTAATAATCCTAAATACCAATAATAATTAACCCAATGTATACAAATCCGAAGATAAATATTAAAAATACTAAAGCTTAATAATAATAATAATAACAGTTTATATTATTATAATAATCATAAATATATAAGAATATAGTTGCTATTATTTGTATAGTTATTAATTATCATAAATAATTGGTCTTTATTGTTATTATTATAATAATATTGATTATATTATTATTATTATAATAATTATTATATTTGTATATTATTATAATAATATAATATTATTATATTATTTTAATAGTATAATGATAATCTAATATTATTATGAGCTATTCCTATTATTAAATAATATATATTAAGAGTTTATATAATTATTATAGTATTAATATAATATATATAATGATTATAGTATTAATATAATATTTATATAATAATATATCTAAATAATCTCGTTGTTAATATTTATATACTTATTAATAATTTTATATAGTTATTAATAATTTTAAATAGTGATAATAATTAACCCTGTGTATACAAACTGTAAGACAAATATTAAAAATACTGAAGTCTAAAAATAATAATAACAATAGTAAGGAATTTAGACTTCTGTGATCCATAACATAGTTTAGAAAATCTTCGGCAAAATCACATAACCAAACTTTTGTCGACGCGTTTCGAACCAACCAGTGTGGTTCATCGTCAGGACAAGTTGAAGAACCAATCCGGCTTAGCTAGAATAAATAGAGCGTGCAGAGACTCAACAGCTATAATGCTAATGGCTAATTTGACATAATGTTCTTGGTCAAATCACTAAATTAATAAATTAATATTTCTAGAATTATCTAAAATAGGTAAATAAATGAATTCATTTAAAAATAAATAGATATATTAGTATTATTAACGAGAATCCATAGTATAATATTAATATTTTAATTATAATGGTCATTATATCTTATAATATATATTAAATAAATCATTCCAATAGTATTTAAATACAAGTGAAAGGTAATAAATCACTCTTATTTTAATAATTTAGTTATACTAGGTAAACGTGTAATAATTATTAATGGTCCATTGGTAAGTTAGGACTTTGCTATTTAGTTCTTTAAAATATATCATATTTATTATTTAAAATAATGGTCCATTAAAATACTAAGGTATATAAAATAATATATGTTTATTAAATAATCTATATCTACTTATTAATTTGTAATTCCAAACAAATTGTTAAAATATTATTATTCCTAGAATTTAGTTATAATAGGTAAATACCATAAATTAGAGTAAAGTCCCATAGTATAACTAATATTATCATAATTTATCCTTTAAACCTACTGGTCCAATACTCAAAATTCGTTCAAAATTTTATTCCAATAAAAATATTAAGGTAAATAAGTCCTTAGGTAAATATATCATTATTATATTATTATTATTATAATAATCATAAATATATAATTATATAAGAATATAGTTTTTATTATTTGTATAGTTAATAATTATCATAAATAATAAATAATTAGTCTTTATTGTTATTATAATAATATTGATTATATTATTATTATAATAATTATTATATTTGTATATTATTATAATAATATAATATTATTATAATATTATAATCAAATATTATTATTATTATAATACGATATAATGGTTATTATTTTAGTTATAATTTTATATTATTATATTATTTTAATAATATAATCTAATATTATTATGAGCTATTTTTATTATTACTTAATATATATTAAGAGTTTATATTACTATATAATATTAATATTAATATAATAATTATAAAGTATAGTTATTAATTATCATAAATAATAAATAATTGGTCTTTATTGTTCTTGTTATAATAATATATTATAATAATATTGATTATATTATTATTATTTTTATAATTTTATATTATTATATTATTTTAATAATATAATAATAATATACTATTATTATGAGTTATTTTTATTATTTTATTATTAATTAATATATTTTTATTATTCTTATTATTAATTAATATATATTAGGAGTTTATATTATTATTATAATATTTATATAATAATATATAGAAATAATCTAGTTGTTAATATTTATATAGTTATTAATAATCTTAAATACCCATAATAATTATTAATGTGGTTGATATAAGCCTATCAGTGTATATCAACTACATTGGACCAATGTGGTTGTATATATGTTTCATATACGTCTATGGCGTTTATCAATCACATGGGTCACTGTGGTTGTCCTAGTTAATACACCCTACCCTTTAGATACAAGCCAACTACATTGGACCAATGTGGTTATATATATGTTTCATATACATCTATGGCGTTTATCAATCACATGGGTGACTGTAGTTGTGCTAGTTAATACACCCTACCCTTTAAATACAAGCCAAATGGATCGTTGGCCAACTGACCTCTATATATAGCATCTCTTCTATCTATATATAGCATCTCTTCTAAACTGCAACTCATTGTATTGTAGTAGTGACACTTAACTTGCTGGCCGTTGGTTGCAATGGAGGCTAGAACTTTATCAGTTTCGATTTCTTTTATAGTAACAATTGCATTAGTATTAAATCCTTATCTTCAAGGTAAGGAGGTAAGGAGGCCGCGATCATGTATATTATAAACAAGGATTGCAAGCAATGAGGTAAGGAGGCCGCTATCATGTATATTATAAACAAGGATTGCAAGCAATGGTAGTCTCTGCAGATTTGACGGGAGATCGAGATCAAGAAAATTTGGCAAGGAGATCTGAGTGGATCATTATTTATTATTAAAAAATTAAATTTTTGAAACAAATATATATTATGCTAGAAGCATGCACAGTTTTAAAATTATGTGATTCAGCCAATCAAAATAAAAATCAATATTGTTGTAATCACGGGGACTTTTTATCAATCAAAATAAAAATCAATATTGTTATAATCACGGGGACTTTTTATCAATAACTACTGGTATTGGATTGGAATTGTAGCACTAATGGATTGGAATTGTAGCACTAATGGGGTTCACTATTATCTTTAATATCTTCTTCACACTGGCACTGGCATTGGAGTCAACTTTGGTCTTTCTAAATAAAGTTCATGTTCATGTAGAGCTCTATCCAATAATTAATTAGTCTCTCAATTTAATGTTTTAATGTGCTTTAGTATTCCATATATTTCGTTGTAGCCATTAGAAAGCAGCGGGCAATATTTACTAAAGACAAGTTAGAAAAATATTTCGTTGTACCCATTAGAAAGCAGCGGGCAATATTTACTAAAGACAAGTTAGAAAAAGATCAAGAACGGAAAATGCAAAACCTTTCAGTAAATAGATCAACTTCTTTGTCGTCATTGCGTTATCATGAAAACCAATCTTCTGGATCAACTTACCTTTCAGTAAATAGATCAACTTCTTTGTCGACAGAGAGTTATCATGAAAACCAATCTTCTGGATCAACTTCTTTGTCGACAGAGCGTTATCATGAAAACCAATCTTCTCGTAACATTCTTCTTGAGATTCAAATTTATTTTTATTTGTTAAACTTAATTCAATGACAAATTTTGAAAATATTTTAAAATTCAAAGAATAAGAGTGAACACAATTACATTAAAATTGAAAGGCTTTGCAGGGAGGCTTTCACATTCCACCTTCCTCGCATCCACTTATCTATTTATTTCCAACGATTTTTCTAACTGATTGTATTTGTATAGGAGCGAAAGAAAAAGGCAAAATGGTTATCGATGGAGTAAATATGGCCAGCAGTAAGAATAGCCCTTTTTCCACGTTAATTATCCCCCTCAATTTTATATAACGTATTTTCCAGAGTATTTTTCAGGCTTTAGTGTTTTAGTAAATATGTAAATTCAAATCATTGTTTGAATTTGTAACAATTAGCTTCTCTGAGCAAACCGGCCCATGCTCGAAGAACCAAACATACTGTATAAAGTTGCCTAGAGCCATATATATGTCCAGCTATTGCTTCAATATGCTCTTTCTGCTTCGTCCATGGTTGCATACCAATTTCTTTGGCATAATCTCAAACTGTTCCACAATATTCTCTCTGCTTAGTCCATGGCTGCATACGAATTTCTTTGGCATAATCTCAAACCGTTCCAGAGTATGCTCTCTCTGCTTCATCCATGGATGCATACGAATTTCTTTGGCATAATCTCTCAAATGGTTCTAGAGGCTCGGTGACCTTCCTCAGGCTTGTGGCTATGGATCTCTGTTTCCCTCAAACGACCACATTAATCTTCAACAATAGTTCAGTTGCTTGCCTCAAATGACTATTAGCATTAGAATTAGCTGTCTACAAGTAGATTTCAGAAGGGTGATTAATTTCTAAGACGGTGACTCAATAAGAATTTGAGTTTCAAAGGCAGTATTGTGTCCAACGCCAGGGAGGTGACAGACATGTCGCTTGCCACGAAGCTGTCCATTGCATTGGAGTGGTGCCTTTCAAACACCATGAATGTGACAGACATGCATCTTGCCACGATGTCCATTGCATTAGAGTGGTGACTTTCGATATATATTATACTAAAGTAGGAAAACATTAAATGTATCTCAAG
This sequence comes from Pinus tabuliformis, assembly GCA_031772625.1. Classification (NCBI taxonomy): domain Eukaryota; kingdom Viridiplantae; phylum Streptophyta; class Pinopsida; order Pinales; family Pinaceae; genus Pinus; species Pinus tabuliformis. The sequence continues at coordinate 32,194,459 of CM062807.1, read as the reverse complement.
TAATGCTAAATTACAAGTTAGCATTAAATTGGAATTCCAGTGAAATTTGTAGCATTAAATTGGCATTCCGGTAAAATTTGAAAGGGTTATCATAAGTTTTAATAAAATCAGACTTTTTCCCTGCCATAAGAGGTTCAAATAAAAATTTTGCTCTGCTGAAATATTGGTTAAGGTAAAAATAATAATTAGTCAATGTAGTTTAATGCTAGGTAAATGCTCATGGATGGCAATAGTCCCTACGCCACCAAAGGCAAGGACTAATAAGAGATCTGTTTATTTTAAGATGTCATAAATATTTGAGTTTAGGCTTCTCTGATGTAATATAATTTTTATTTGGTTCCATGCTAGCCAGTGTGCCTATTCATTCGTGGTCAGTGGCTATCATCCGGACATTTGATGAATAGCCACACTAGCGGACTCAAAACATGGACTCCGAATAACGTGGACTCTGAAACACGTTATCGGATATTTTGAATCCTATCAAAATATCATAGATAAATAATTGGCTGCTTAGTAAGTAAAGGAGATACAAGTGCGAGATTTGTGATCCAGAACCAGTGTTCATACACGGTATGGGCCGCAGGAAATCCCGTAGGTGGTGGTCAAGTGTTGGGACAGGGTTAAACTTGGAGTGCTGACGTTCCCGCATGAACAAAAACTTCAGGTAGGTTTTTGGGGCGCACCGGCTGCTCCTTCGATGCAATGATCAAAGCAACTCCACCACTGGTGACTGCGACGGTTTGCTCAATTGCCAAGATTCGGGATAGCCTCTTGTGACACTTGTTGAATATACTGTGAATGGGACAAGAATTAAGATTACCATGACATCTCTCTCGTTGATGGTTTCAATATCCCCCTCTCCATAACTCCCTTCGACACTAGCTGCACAACACCCACCTGTAGCAACAACATAAATCCCATATGCCCCGCAGAATTAAAAGTCACTGATGGATGAAACAATGCCTATGTAACTTTCAATTACCCTCAATACTACTGTGATGGGGACTACTAAAACAACTTCCCTCCTACCGACTATTCCCGAATATTCAAGGATCAATGCCAACGGGCCTACACCTATGTGGAGGACGATGCTTCAGCGCGTTCGCCTGTGCTTCTGATGCAAATTACAATATTGTCTTCTGCCCTTCATCATGGCATAAAATCTGTTTCATAAATAAACTCACTTCTATGTAACAAATACGTACCATTGTGTTCGAAAAGTTCTATGCTAGAAAGAAAGACACTATTGCAGTGATTGTTACAATCGATATGGAATGATTTAAAAAAAATATTTCAACTCAAGTTTATTCAAGTTTATTGGAAACTAGGTAATATCTATGAATTGAAAAAGTATGAGTACTTTACACCATTGAAATTAGAAGCACATCCATTCCATGCCATTTTAAAAATTCCCATGAAATGTCACACTGACAATATGTATAAGAGACATCGTTTGAATCTTTATGGTTTCCCTTAACTTTCTAGCCTAATTTGTTTCTCCATTGATAAACCCATTGACCACCCCTTTTATATGTCACTACTATCCATTCCTCTTCCCATGAAATGTCACGTTCATAATATTTCCCATGAAATGTTACACTAATAATATCTATAAGAAGGACTTCGTTTGGATCTTTATGGTTTACCTTAACTTTCTAGCCTACTTTCTTTCTCCATTGATAAACCCATTGACTACCCCTTTTATATGTCACTACTATCCATTCCTCTTCCCATTATAATCACTAAAATATAGGGTTCTCTCTCATTTTTTAATTGTTGAATGGTGTTGATCCATGGAACAAAGGAGAAAAAATCCTTTGTGCTATCGATCCATGTAATTTGTAGTCCATACCCATTCAAAGTGAAAATGTCCCGAAAACATAATTCTAGATGCATCAAGAAATCTATATAAGATACAATGATGATTATTGTCTCCTTTTTATTCTAGAAGAATTCCATCCTATATATATAAAAATCCTAATCGTTCACATTCATACAAGATGATGTGAAGAACAAGATCTACAGAAGTGGTCCACCAAACATGGTACCCCATTTTGGGGTACACCCATTTACTCATATGGGGTTCCATGACCACAACAATACTTTTGTCTTCAACTCAAAAAGAGGACTCGGAAAGGAAATGAGAGTAGATCCACATCTTTCCATTTACTCATATGGGGTTCCATGGCTACACCAATACTTTTGTCTTCAACTCAAAAAGAGGACTAGGAAAGGAAATGAGAGGAGATCCACATCTTTCTAAGAAGAATGTGACAAATAAAAGGAATAAGACAACAATTTTCATATTTGATTTCCAAACATGTGTATCTGCTATAAATATTCATAATGCCTTTTAAAGATGAAAGATGTCTCTTAGCCCCCAAAACAAACCATAGAAGCCACAACTACTAAGAAAAATTCTCTAAAGTTGATCCATACTAGCTCAAGGAAAACCTTTGGTTAATTCTCTTTCTCCACCTAAGATCAAAGCACAACATCCAAAATCAAATGATGTGTGATGGCTTCCTAATGAGATACTTTGACTCCCTTGAGATCTCCTCTTCAGTTGTCATCGCATATCAATTTTCGAATACCCTAACCCATAATAATAAAAAGAAAGTGAGACAAAGGGAATAAATGCCAAAGCCCCCTTAGGGTCCAAAAAATCCAAGATGGAAATCCATTCTTGGGCATTGAAATGGAAATGAACTCAACATGTCCCATAATCTAGTTGGTTATGAATACTCATATGAACTAATCAAAGAATGAATCAACTTACTCTGTCATAGGATTTTTATAAGTCAATGTTTAGGATTTTGACAGGTTGATTTGACACCTTCCCCAAATGAATAGCTTCTTGAATTATTCGCACCAAAACATGAATTATCCTTTGAAATTAAAATCAAAATTTTTCTTTTGAAATAAATTCAATCAAATAGACTTAATTCATAGCAATAACCTTTGCTGAAAGCTTGTATATCATGTTACAACATGATGTTTATTGGAAAAATGTATAAGAAACATCATTTTTATTTATGGGATTGACAGAAATAGATGTATAATTTACAAATCCCAAAAATTTCCTTTGCCCCTAAGACTCCCTAATCACCTTTAGCAAATCATCCTTCAACAAGTCATAGAAAGTAATGAAAAATTCTACCATGATCCCATCTAGATCTAAGCTCTTACCTTTTTCATGGATCCATGGTACACAAGAGTTTTAGACTCAAATAACAACTTCCTCCAATGACTAGTTCATTTCATCAGAAAAATAGTGGAAACCTTTGATAACACCTCTATAATTTCTTGAACTAGAAACCCATTAAACTCCATAAAGAGTGATTGGAAATGATGGAACCCCTCTTCTATCATGCCATTAAATGAGAGAACCAAAGAATTGTTTACATATTTAATTTCAAAAATTGCATTTAAATGTTTTTAATAGTTTGCATACTGATGAAAGAATTCAATATTATTATAACCATCTTTGATCCAAATGGCATGAATCTTAAGCTACCAAGAAACTAATGAGTGTTCAGAGGATTCCAATGCATGTAGCTATAAATTTAAATGAGATAGAGTGCATAACGCAGGGTATTAATACAATGTTGTAATACTTAACCTCTTGTAGTTGTGCTTTGTACTTTTCTCTAAAGGATTTGAACCATTTCATTATGGTTTCTTTAATTCTCACAATATTATGTACAAATCAACACATAAAGGAAAATGGAGAAGAGGAAGTTGGATGTTCCTACATTTTCTCAATTAGCTCTCTAAAATCTTCTTATATGAGCCAATAATGATTGAAATTTAGAGAGGGGGGATTCTATCCTCTAGAATCCATTTGAAAGAATAACAAAAAATGATTAGATGACGCTCACGAATTCAAAAGAATTGAACCATCCAAAAGTTCTCCAAATGCTAGAAATCAATTTGGCCTTCTTGAAATCGTATCCGTTTTCACATCGAAGTTACTCTATGTTTGCACTAACTTCACTAGTTCAACATGCACTAATCTATGATTAAATATCCTCTAGTTAGGGAGATAGGGTATTTCAATCTATTAGTATCTACTAAACTTTCCTAGAAATGAACCTGATATGAATATGAGCCATAAATATTCAAAACAAAAATCCTGAGTCATAACTCTTTAACTTCTAACTAAATCAAAATAGTTTAGTTGAGTGCACATACAAAGATAGCCTTAAATTTTGTATTCCAACCCAAAATAAATTTACCCAACTGAGCATATGCATCAAAAGTACAAAAATATCAAGTTTTTAGCCATGGCTACAAAATACCTTTGGTTCTAAATTTTTCTATCATTGTTTCCTAATTAAAATAATGTGTAGCTTATTTCTTAAAATGACATCCTTTAGGGATAATTACTTATGATCACTTTCATCCCCTTTGAAGCTAAGGATAGAAATTTCATGGGGTAACCCTTTTTAGGGATTTCCCTACTCCAAGGTTCCTAGCAATAGTGGACAACCTTCCTTCCTATATATTTTGAACCACCTTCTACTGACCCTTCAATAGATTGTATTTCCTTCCCACTAGCTTGAAATGGATGGGATTTAGGACAAAACCCCCTTATGAATATGAATCGTCCTTAAGCTTAACACAAGGCCTAAGGGCATAACCCTTCCTTATGGAAGGGTCATAATCTATGAAAAAGGTAGAGGCACTAGACACCTTTACCACAACAACATCTAAACTATCAAACTTCAAGGGTAATAGGATGTGTTGAAGACAAAGGCAAGGACAAGTTTGCAACTTGGTAGAATTGTTGAGAAGGAGAAACTAGGGGAGTAGCCATAGAAAAGGGTGAACCCCTACCCAAGAAATAGAAAAATTTGGGCCAACATGAGAAACAAGAAACTCGGGAAGAGGGGATATGGGAAGAGAATTACCACGAATATTTGAAGAGCCATCTCCTTCCACTAAGATGGTCCTTGGAGCATCACCTATATCTAAGGAAGCACCCTCTCTTATGACCTTCATCTATGAACCTAGAGCCTGCAAATCCCCCTCCTAAAATCCCTTATGTCTTTCCACATGAACCTTTCTTTCATTACCCACCAAAGGAAAGATATTCCTACACTGGCTCTTCATATTGTTGACTTCATGATACATGAAGCACCAAAAAGGTATCCTCCAATAATAAAATTGTTGGATCCACAAAAAACCACTAAAGACTACATTTGTTTCTCTAAACAAACCATCCCTAATTTCTAATTCAACTTGGACCCATGCCTAATGATGATTGGCATTTGAAACCTAATTTTAATCTATCCCAACAAACCTTTCAAGTTTTTTACCAATTGTAACCCGAAAAGGCTCATTCTAGAAAACTAATGAAAGGGTAGGAAGGATGCCCCACTCCTATTGAATTCTAACTAGAGGCCTAACTTGGTCAAAATCAACCAACCACTTTTGAAGGACCACATCTCCACCCTCGACCCATAATTTTATTAACATCAACGTTTGAATCAAGCATAAAATAGATTCAACCTCAAATTTAGAACATGAAAGACCATAAAATACAGTAAGATTGATGAACTAATTTCCAACCAATGATTTAGGGAATCTTCCCTAATTGATTTCCAAATAATTAGGAAACCATAGCTTTGTGTATAAAACTTGTAATGTCTTCAAAGTTACCTCACGTATTTCCGAACAATCATTAATATCTTCTCTCCATAGCTCAAATGAACTTCTTTTTCCTTGTATAACCTGACCTAAAATTTTCTCTTTTACTAATAATGAATCTACCATTTTTCTATATCAAAGCCTCTCAAAGGGTATGTATGAGAAAGGGGGTCAAATATGGGAGGGATTAGATGCAAATTGATTTAAAATTTTGATAAGAAAGTTCATCCAAATGGGGATCCTCTCTATCCTCATTTCTAGCCATTGACCCAAAAACAAAAAAAGTCCTAGGAATATCTCCCACCTCCTGCAAGAAGTTATCTAATCAATCTAACACCAACAACCTATCTCACGACATGTATAGAAATTATCAAAAATAAAAATCAAAATGTGGCCTAGAAATGCTTTTCCAGACATTGAATACCTTGACAATCTAGATATTTCTCTTCCATGCAAGATAAAAATGATGGATGGCCACTAGAAATGGATAATCAAGGAGAAAATAACCACAATATAATTGAATTGAAAGTCCCTTGCATAATAAAAAACAAAACAAAACAAAACAAAAAAAACAAACAAACAAACAAACAAACACACTTCATTCTTGGCACTAGCACTTGAAACAACCATCAAATGGCATTTGCCATTGCCTAAAACCTTAATCGGTCATAATAGAAAAATTTAAAACCCTACACAAAAAAAAAAAAAAATTAATAAAGATTATTTTTTTAAAGTAAATTGTATTTTAAAAAGTGATGATATTAAATGAAAAAAAAATAAATTTCTATTTCTTTTTAAATACTCAAAACTAAAATAAATATATACTTACTTTGAAGGAAATTATATTAGTTACTTGGACTTTTGAATTGATGCTCATTTGTGAATGAAACCATTTCATAGTTGATGAATATTAATAAAGTTGAAATTGCTATGGTCAATACGATACCTCATAATAAGTATTATGCTTTAATACTCACAGGATATCTCATGCTAATGGAATCACATGAATGAATTCATAACGAATTTGGACATATAATGTACTAGTATTTATAGAATCTATTTTTTTTTGTAGAAATGGAAAGAAATTTGTTACTACTAATGAATTCGAATTGAAACATAGAGAGACAAATTTCTTCTACAATTTGCGCAATACAAAATCACAAGATATAAACACATGCAATGACATGCAACCATCAAAACACAAGGAACACAATGATCTACAAGGGAACCCAACTGGGAAAACCCCTCTTCTGCTTTTCATTAATCAGATGAGAGTGAGAAATTATTACAATGTCAACATCAAGATCTAAATCACACCCTACATTATAAAATTGTTCTCTTGTTGAACGACTATCTTTGGCCAACACTTAGCCTATTCAAGGCCCCCATCTTCCTCATATTTCCTTGTGAAATTTTGGAGAAATTGAGCTCCTAAAGAATAGGGGAATTCCCTATTTCCTTGTGAAAATCTAAGGGAATTGATTGCTTTCTTAATTTCCAAGCCTATACATTCAACTAGTATGATTACAATGTGCCTTTTCCTCCACTCCAGCTAGGCAATTTGAATTCCATACATGACTAGGATATTTTTGGTTGATTGACAGTTAACTGAGAGATCAGTGAGTTGAAAAGAGTCTTAATTAATCAACTGACCTTCAACTGACTCTGTTAATGACTAGAGATCAGTTAACTAAGTTTAACTCAAAATAACTGAACTATATTGCTAAATTTTAGCAATCACTGCATGCATAACACTACTCCAAGTCTATAAACTCAAATTTTCTGATCTAACTAGATGACAAGTCCATATCACTCAAGCTAACTACAATCCAAGTCACCCTGCTCATGTGGAAAATCAAACCTCTCCATTTGACTAAGACACAATTCAAATGGAGGATTTTATTGCTACATTTATAACACTCCCTCTTAGCAAGAAAAAGTTTCTGCACCACCCCTATCTTGCACCTTTGGAGCTCGAATTTGCCTCTTGGAAATGCCTTTGTCAAAATATTTGCATCCCGCTCCTTAGTGGGAATGTATTGCAACATCATAATTCTCCTCTGCACATAATATCTCAAGTGATAGTCCCTGATATCAATGTACTTGGACCTATCATGAAACACTGGATTCTGAGAGAGTTTGATACAACTCTGGTTATGAAAATAAATCGCTATTGAGTTCGTCTCTTGACTAAAAGGACAAACAAGAGTTTTCCTAATCCATATGGCTTCACATGTTGCTTGATTAGAAACCATTTACTCGGCTTATGCTGAGTTGAGTTCCACACAACTTTGTTTCCTACTATACCAAGAAATAGCTGCAGACCCAATACTGAGGATAGCTCCTGAAGTACTCTTCTTGTCTGATGGACTCCTTGCCCAATCTACATCACTGAAGCCTTGGATCTTCACATCATCCATCATCTTGTACCACAACCCATAATTTGTTCTACTTACGAGGTATATGAGAACATTCTTTGTTGCTTTCTAGTGAAGCTTGGTAGGATTCACCATAAATTGACTCAGTTGATTAACTCTAAAGCACATGTCGAGCTTTGTGTTAACCAAATACATCAAGGACCCGACTATTTGGCTGTAGATGGTAGCATTAACTTCTTCTCCTAAAGAAGCACTTTCCTTCATCTAGTTTGTAGCTAGAGGAGTGTCCATAGGATTACAGTCTTGCATATGAAATATCTTAAGTATTTCATAGGAGTACTTCCCCTAACTCACAAAAAACTCTCCATCTCCCTGCCATACCTACAAACCAAGGATTGTAGCACAGGATAGGATTATAGCACATGAAAATGAAATTAGCTCATTAGAAGACAACATCAGTCCCCAAGATCACTTGTTCTATCTTATTTTCTCATGTGGAGTATTGACTATGATGGGACCATGTTAAAAGAGTGAGAGAGGGGCCCTATTAGGTTCATAGCATAGATTTAGGAGCTAAGGGATCAAGTTTTAGGCAATACAAGTGTGCATTTCTCAATGGAAAGAGAAAGAGGAAAGGCTCTGTGTAGTGGGAAATTCCAGGAGACAAGGGTGACATGCTTCAACATTGTGACAACGTAATGCACAGTTAATTGAGGAGGATCCTTTGAGGATTGAACAGGTCACCAATGCAAGGGCCAAGAAATGATCCTATTGTCCACTAAGATTGTGCAATGTGAAATGAAGGAAAGGTTGATTAAGGAATTGTGGATTTAGAAAGTGTAAGCAACAAGGGTTGAGTGACTACGATTTAGAGATGCACAATGCACATCTGAAGGTAGTTGTCCTTAGGATGGGCAAAGAGACGAAGTGTAAGCAATAAGAGGCTCATAACTAGGGCTTGATAGTGTGTAATTTTCTCATCACTTGACTAAAGGTTAAAGGTGTTCATAGCTTGTGAATGATGTGAGGATAAGGAAGAATCCCGAAATTGATTGTGTTAGATCAGTGACACAAGAAGGAGAAATTAAGAGCATACAAACAAGTCCCGAACATGATTTCACACACATTCATAATAAAACACATGTCAAAGATATGTGTAGTACCCAAAATCATGAGACATACATTGAAGCGACAATAAAAATTACACTTATCTCCAAGTCTAACAGTGGGGATTTAAACCTTTGTGACAGGTTTTGATTGCAATCAAAAGATGCATTATGTTATGGGAGAGTGTCCAACACATGTTCTCATGATAAATAGCATCATCCAATGCAAGAGTGCACTAAAGCTGCCTCTAAAAGGTGTTCCATGGTGCTCTTAGGATATGCAAAACAAATTAAAATGAAACATGCAAGAGTGAAATAAACACATGTGAAAGAAAATAAAACACAAGTGACACATGCAAGAATAAAAGTGGGAAAAATGACACTTACAAAAGAAAGAGCAAGCAAAAACAACAGATGCAAAAGAAAAATGCAATAGTTGAGAAACTCACCCTGATGATGGCACACTTACATCCATGAGCGAGAGAATGCTCCTTGTGCTCCAAAAGTATGCAGAGCTCAAAAGAAAAATATGATTGTGAGGTGAACTCTGAGTTAGAATTTTTATATAGGGAAAGCAAATATGCAATTAGGATTTGTGGGTGTGCTTAGTGTATGTCAAGAAACTAGTTGTCAATAGTGAATTGATTACCACTAAGAGGTGTGATATTAATGATTTGAAGAATTATACTCTCACCATCAACAAGGAGTCTACAATCACTATTTGCAGAGGATGCCCTTACACTGTCACAGGGAACCGCGCAACAACTATTAGTGAGAACTGCACAATCACTATTGGTGGGGACTACATAATGACTAATGGTATGGATTGCGCTATCAATTTTTAGAATGACTGCACAATCATTGTTGGCAAGGAATGCACATTAACTACCGACAAAGAGTGTGCAACATTGTCACTATGAAGTGAACTTGTCCTATCTTGGCATGTGTGCTTGTGAAGACATCAAGAATTGGGCATGTGAAAGCAAGTAGATCGACACGTAGGTTTCCTTAAGGAAGAATTGAAAATCTAGAATAAATGTCTAGGAATGACATTAATTTCTTGAAACAAAGGATTGCATGATCATAAGAAGGCTCCAGCATTTGAATATAGGAAAAATTTTTGGAGGAGTTTGTAGCAACTACAACACTTAGCAACACACACGAAGAACCCCTACTTCTCTATTTAGGTATAACTTTAGGCATGGAGTCTAGATTTTTGGAAGTATTGTCTCATCCTATAGATCACCCTAGATTCTTTACTTAGGCCGGTTAGGATCCATTTAACTAGAAGGTTAGGATCATGTAAAGTTAAATTTCCATTGTAGTCATTTAATTTGTTCCCAACCTGTAAGTAGAAAGATATATGTGATTAGAAATAATATAAAACAATGTGTAGAAATAAATATGTCAACCTGAATAAGTTTCACAAGTAATTGAAGTTATTTCCTACTAATAAAAAAGTGTGCCATAAATGCTTCCTTAATCAGTGTGAAATTTTACCTTGTTTATTAGGACAACGATCATACAAACCTTGAATATTTCTCATGAATGTACATTGATTAGTTATTTTTAGTCTTAGAAAACATCAAGAAAGATCAAAAATTATTATTGGAAATGGAGCTTTCCAAGTAAGATTCCTCTATCCAACTAGCAATTTGATCCTGATATTTGAAACAACCTATTTGAAAACCCTGAAACACATGGGAAAATGAACTTCCAATTAGCACAATCGAGTCATGGGGAGAATATTGTAAGAGAAATTTGGTATGATCTTGTTCAAAAACCATTTCAAGATCATGTGGACCTAACACAACCATAAACAAAAGTTGAAGTGCCTCAAATACTTGACAAGCATTTGAGTAGTGAAATGATGAATCATAAGAATTTATGGCCTTAACAAGATCAAAAAATTTAAAACAAATATCATGAGATGCACCGCTGGGAAAAGGATTAGTTGAAATACATTTGTTATAACCGGTGTTATGATTAGATTGGTGGGTTGGAATATAAGATTCCCAATTCTCCTTTTGTTCCCTTTGTATTCGATTACAAGATAGATGAGAAACATGAAAGCTTGGGGGATTAGAAACAATTTTTGGCATCGTAAGTTGGGGAAACCAATTAGGATACCAAGCTGAAAAAAGATTAGAAGCATATGTCAAATCACATCCAACATTCATATCAATGTAAGGAATTAGTTTGTCAACACACAACTTTGCTCTGCCAAATGTTTCAATCATTGAACAAGACTCAAAAGGATTGATTTTCCCATAAAATTGATTACTCTCATAATATTAAAAGAGAGATAAGAAACTGATCATTCACAAAAAAATTGACATGGACAAATATTTCAGCTGGTGATGATTTTTTTCTTAATAATCTTAATCACAGGCTTTAATGTTGATCGACATTTGTTTAAAATATGCATTCTAACCCTGATTTTAATACAAGGGATTCCATGAAGAAGAATTAGCCAAATAAGAATCTTTTACCCAATCTAGAAAATATATCTTGAGGAATAAGAAAAAAACATCTTGAAAATGCTTAAAATGCTTCAAGATTGAGTTCAAATCTAGTGATAGAATACTAAGAAAAGAATTATGCATGAAAATTATAATCTCCCCTAGTTCAAAAATCTCATCAGGATTGCGAGAACCTAACATAGCCATTAACTAAAGTTAAAGTTCCTCAACTTCTTGATATGTCCCTAAAATTTCCAATGTTAGATGATTGGATTTTGAAAAAATGGTCATATAAGAATTTTTGTGAGGACATCTATCATCAATTATGTAAGAAATTTCATTATGAATCAGATGGAAATTGGATGTATCAACGTCACCAAATAGATTAACCAAATTGTAAGAAATATATTCAATGACTACCACATCATCTTATTCATCGGAGGAAGCCTTAATACCTTGTATGGCATTGAGATCTAATTCATCTAAATTTTCATTGGAGGAACATGATATATTAATAGATTTATTACACACATCTTGAAATAAGGGTTGGTGGGATGAGAAAGAAATTCCTATGAGAAACTATTCTATGATTAGATTAGATTCTAGATCAAAGCTTTGCAAATACAAGTACTCTTGCGGAAACAAGAGATCATCCAATGTACTTGGGTGCTCATTGTAATTTGTAGTGATGGAGTTATTCTCATCGAGGTGATGGTTTCCTAAGACCTTATCTTGGTTAAGAGATTTGGTTTTATTCAACTAATTTCCAAGATAAAAATATCCTTGATTCACCAAGAATGTAGAAACATCATCTCAACATAAAGGAATTTGAAAATGGGAAGAGATATGGAAATACTCTTCATCCTTTTGATCCTCTGCCTGTGAGATATTACCACCTTGTACCTGATCGCTATTTGAACCACCAAATTGAAAATCAAGAGTGTATCAAGAAAATGGTGGTGCAGTGGATTGATCAAACGAATTGAATTACATGGATCCATGAGGTGGAAACGATAAAGGATGACAGGTGTCCCTGGAAGAATCAATACTTCCAATCAAATCAGATTCATGATTTAAATTATGCATGTTTATCTCACCTTGAAAATTAGGGGATAAACCTTCACACTACGGTCCATGAGATTATGAGAAAATTCAAAGTTTTCTTAGATAAAATCTTGATCAGTAAAATTAGGTGAAGGAAGAAGAGGACCAAGAACTTGATTTGGAATTTCCCAACTTCAACAATAGCACTAGAGACTAAACTTTTCAGTAATGACAAGGGGGAGGAGAAGGGACATTATGGGGAGAAGATTCCTCCTTTGATATTTGAGGTGTCTCATGACTAGGAAAATTTGGAAAACCAAATTAGGGATGAGATTTGAATATGTTTCAAATTCAATTTTTTCAATAGAGATATTAACCAAACATTGAAACTTTTCACCTGTGAAATCCATATCCACATCTTCTTCTAAAAATTCATAGCAGAGGTGATGAAATTGATTAAGAATATCTTCTAAGAATTTATCCAATTTCATTCTAAGCTGGTTGATCCTTTTAAAAACATCTTTATAATTTTACCTATCAAAAGCTTGATGAAGCTCTCTAAAAATTATTTTAATGAATGAATAGATGTAGATGGTAAGGGATGACATTATTTTCTTAGCACAACCTTCAAATGCGAGGATGAATAATCTGCAATAAACATATTCACAATTTAGTTTATGAAAATAAAAAAACTTAAGAAACAAAAATTTATGTTCGAATTTAGATGTTCCACCCTCGCCATTGACCTTGAAATGTGACAAGTCATAAATTAGTTCCATGTGGATTGTAATATTTCCAATTTTAAAAAAACATCGAAGGATTATGATTTTGGGATGAGCCATTCAAGATGAAAGATTCAAAACAACATCAATGGGCTCATCTTGTCATCTATCCCTCCTTCTAGCCCCAAAATGTTGACAATACTAGAAACTGCAAATATATAGGGGGCCTTTCCAATATGAAGTCCCAACTACACCTCACATCATTTGGAGTAGGAGACCCATCGAGATGATAGTCTCAACTACCATAACTTAAATATTTTCCTTGGCTACAATAAACAACATAAGAGAGTATTCACACAACCTTTGAAACAAGCAAGTTGACACCATGAAGCATACAATGCAATGTATATAAGGTACTTTCACAGGAAAGAAGAGAAAAAGTGAGTCCTTAGAAGAAAATTAATAGTAATATCCTAATAAATATGCATAGGAGAATAGAATGGGTCATTAATTAACCTTCAAAATATTTCACGACGTAATAATGATCATGAATGCAAGTAACACCGCACATTCAACAAGATGTATACCAAATGCAATTAAATAGTTCATTCTCTTTAGCATGGATGAACATAAACATATACCATAAACATTAAAATAATAATCTTACAACATCCATGATACATGCATGAAAGATTGTCAACTCTTGGAGCTTTAAATATTAAGTGAAAGCTACAAGTACACAATTAAAATGATGCAACACTAGCCTGAATAGTGGAACATTAATCCACAACTTTTTTATCCAAAGAATGATCTTATCTCCTATGCCTAGATTGAGAAGTCAAGGTGAAAAGTCATTTTACTGGGCTAGGAGGGTTTATTTATAAAAAATGAGGTGGTTATTCACCTCCCATATGACTCTTGACCTCCCTCATAACTCTTGAGATCCCATGTGGCTTTTGAGATCCTACATTACTCTTGGACTTCCTAGTGACTCTTCATATTCCATGTGTGACCCTTGGGATTCCACACATTTTACATTTTCTAATAATGTGACAAAACAACACTCTTGTGTTGACACATTAAACAATTACAATTTGGCAACTGTGACATGGGACTTCATTGTAATATGTCCATGCCAATATCTTCTCTTTGTTGCTATGTATTCAATCTTCATGACTAATCTGACTTGTACTTCATCTTCAACATCCAAAGGTTTTAGATAATTATTAGAACCTTCTAATTCAACATGAGTTGTCATCTCTCTAGCATGGTCCAAGATTCATTTACTCCTACATCATAGCATCTTTGTGTCTTATCTCCACAAGTGTCCTCTTTAGAACCTCTTCTTGATGACCTCCTTGAGAATCATCTTGCCATGATAGGATGATAGCACCTAGAAATGAATTTCACTCATGAAATGACAACATCAGTCCCCAAAATCATTTGTTCTATCTTATTTTCTCATGTAAGGTGCTTACTCTGATGGAATAGTGCGCAAAGACTGAGAGAGGGCCTTCTTGGATGTAGAGCGTATAGTCAGGAGATAAGAGATGGATGTATTGGCACTAGAAGTTTTCATTACACAATGGTAAGAGAAAGAGGCAATGCCCTACACAATGGGCAAGTCTAGGAGACAAGGGTGACATGCTTGGGCATTATGATTGTGCAATGCAAAATTGATTGAGGAGGCAATTCTAGGGAATTCGTAGGTCACCAATTCAAGGGCAAAGGAATTACCCTTCCTCTAGGACTGCATAATATGAAATGAAGGCAAGATTGATTAAGGAATTACGCAGAGAGCAAGTGTAAGCAACAAGGGTTGATTGATTGTGATCTAAAAATGCACAATGCTCAATGTGAAGGGGGATTTCCTCAAGATGGGCGCAAAGGGAAATTGTAAGCAACAAGAGGCTCATAAATGTGAATTGAAAGTGCACAATGTTCTCATCACTTGACTAAATCTTAAAGGTGTTCATAACTTGCACACGATGTGAGGACAAGGAAGAAGCCCAAAATTAACTAAGTGTTAGATTAGTGACACAAGAAGGAGAAGGTAAGAGCATGCAAATAGGTCCCAAGCATGATCACACATACATATTTACAATCAAACACATTTCAAGGATATGCACAATACCCAAAACCAACATGCATACATCAAAGTGGCAATAAAATGACACTTTCTTCCAAGTGTGATAGTTAGGAATTAAGCCTTTGTGACACAAGTGTCAACTGTAATCAAAAGGTGTTATGCTATGAGAGAGTTTCCATCACATGTTCTTATGATAGATAACACCAACTAGTGCAAGAGAGTGTGTTGGAGCTTCCTATAAAAGGTGTTCCAAGGTGCTCTTAAGATATGCAAAAGAAAGCGACACCAACATATGCAAGAGTGAAAGCAACACATGCAAAAAGAAAAGAAAACACAAGTGACACATGCAAGAATTAAAGAAGGAAAAAGTGAAACTTGAAAGAAGGAAGAGAAAGTGAAAATGAAAGAGGCTAAAGAAATAGCGACAATTAAGAAACTAACCCAGCTTGCATCCACGAATGAGAGAATTCTCCTTGTGCTCCAAATGTGTTTAGAGCTCAAAAGAAAAAGATGAATGTGAGATAAGCTTTGAGTTGGACTTTCTATATAGGGAGAGAAAACATGCAATTAGGATTTGTGAGTTAACTTAGTGCATGTCGGGAAACTAGGAGTCAATAGTTAATTGAATCCAACTAAGAGGTGTGACAGTATTGACTTGAAGAAGTATAATATCACTGTCAACAAGGAATGCTCAATCACTATCTACAGAGGATGTCATTATGTTGTCATTGGGAACTATGCAATCATTGACAGTGAGAATTGTACAATCGTTGTTGGCGGGGATTACGCAATCACTAATGGTAAGGATTGGGAAATCACTATTGGCAGGACTGCATAATCACTTTTGGAAAGGATGACACATTGACTACTAACAAATACTGTGCAACAGAGTCATTATGAAGTGCACTTAGCCTAACTTTGCATGCACACTTGTGAAGACATTAAGAGTTGGGCATGTGAAAGAAAGAAGATTGACACTTAGGTTTTCTTAAGAATACTTGAATACTTAGACAACATGATCGAGCATGACATTAATGGCTTGAAACAAAGGATGGCATGATCATAAGGAGTCTTAATATTTTGAAGATAGGAAAATTTTGGAGGGGGTTGTAGCAATTGCAACAATTTCCTAACCCCACTTAACTGTATCCTGGTCTTAAGCAATGTTAGTTTGATGACTTTGTAACCCTTGAGTAAGAATGGGCCAAGAAGTTAAGGCCGGGTGTGTCATCCAATCCTCTATCATTTTCCACCCTCTCCAAATCATATAATTAGGTTATTATTTCCATAAATCTTCTATTCTAGTGTATTTTTTCTCTAAAGTAAATTCATCTAGCCCTCGGAGTTCCCCATGGTCCCCGAGAAGAAGTGGTGTGATAATATCTCATCTCCCAAATTATTTCCAAATTTCATTTCCTGCCTAAAGCCACCTCAACCATAGTTTAGCTCCCAATGACATGTTCAAGATCTTCGGGTCTCTCAATCCCAAACCCCCAACCCAGTTTGAGAACATAAATCTTTTCCCAAACAACAATTAACCAGTTTTTTCTTTATTAGCTCCTCTCTAGAGAAAATATCTATAGAGGGTAGCAATGGATTTGAAGATTTTATTTATTTGTTAATGAGTTTTCCTCTTCCATTATCAGGGCATTAGTGCATCATTCATAACGATATGTTGTTTCACTTGCTACATGTAGGTCTCCAAGGCATGTTTTCTTTGGAGATATGACCAAATTACTTTCTATTCCATTCTAAGTTTGACTTTAAATTCCTTAAGATTAAGTAGAAGATATGCATAGAATTTCATCCTTTGACCTACAATTCTTCCCACCAACTTTTGGATTCGGACCATAAATCGAGATATTGTAGCCAAATCCTTCAAATTTAAAGGGCCGATTACAAGGAGCCATTTTCAAGCTAACTCCGAGTGAATTGGCTAGTGGTTTGAGCTAATCCTTAGCAGAATAATGACTTTAGGAAATTGATCACATTCATGTAAGTATTCAGATAGTACAAATCAATCCAGTCTACTAGATACCTGATGTCTCCCTCCACTGCAATTATTCCAAGTATACACACTAATAATAGTATTTAGATTGTCCACTTGAAGTTGATGAACAAGGTTAGAAAATTGTTGTGCCTTAGGATCGATTCTTTTGATTCCCTTAGCCACCCCTTCTTCTCTTCCAGGGATTTAACAAGGTTGAAATCTTCATCGACAATCCAAACCTCATCTTGGTGGAGCGATTTAATAAGGTTGAAATCCCCACCAACAACTCAAATTGGTCAATATAATATGTACCATTAAAAGCATCATTTGTACCATTAAGTAATGCATATGAAAAAATAGTTTATATAAAAAAATACAAACTTGTTTAATTTATGGATAAACATTATAAAATATTAAAAGGAATATATAAATTTTCATAATTATTGTAAATGTGAAATAATTCCATTTTAATTACAGTACAAGAGGGATCAAAGCCTTCAAGGTGCAAATTTATTTTAGAGTGTAAAAATTGAAAAATAGTTTTCACCTCAAAAGATTTGATTCCATATATATATATATATATATATATATATATATATATATATATATATATATCATCTTTGAATCTGTAGATAGATTAAAATCCTAAATTCAAGGATTCAATGCCTTGAAAAGCTCCATAAACACATTTTGTAGATTACACCTTGCAATTACACCAAATATCTAATAGTTTTTAGATAAAATAGATTAAAACATATATCTAAAAAAAGCCAAAATGTAAAATAATAATACTATTTAAATGTTTTTAGCATAAGAATACTATTTAAATGTTTTTAGCATATAATTTTTTTGTTAATTTTTTTTATATAATATATGAATAAATTTTGTTTAGATAATAGATTTATTTTAGGATATATATAGATAATGATATTTTTCTTTTCATTGTTCTACATGATTTTATTTTTATTTTGAAATAAATTAAGAAAAGAGAATCATACTCAGTTATAGAATGCACTTAGCAATTATATAATTATATATGAGATTATCGTCTTTTCTTGGTGTGTCGTGAGGAAAATTCTAGGGATAAAATAAACCATGCCACGGAGTAAGCTAATCCTCTCAGTAATTTACCTGCAAACCCTCCTTTGGCCATAAAATTTACATGAATTGACAGAAATTTGAAGCATAATTCCAGTTTTAGATGTTTAATTATAGTTTATAAGAAATATTTTTTCTCGATCACTATCACACCTTAAAAAAATTGGCTTCTCAGTAAATTACCTGCAAACCCTCTTTTGGCCATAAAATTTACATGAATTGACCGAAATTTGCAGTTTTAGATGTTCAAGTTTAGTGTATACGCAAGATTTTTTCCCAATTTCTATCACAGCTTAAAAATATTACCTTCTACCAAAATCAGTGACACAGAAAGTGACGCTGATTTACGGTCATACATGTTGGAAATATTAATCCCAACCGCTGCGCTAAACACTCTGACAACAGCCATACTTGTCAGAAGTATTTTTGTAGGTTACGTTTCTGTTTGAAGATGGAAGCACTTAAGCCCGAACAGAAGTTTCGCACGAACCATTCTGAAATGCAACAAAGAATTTAAAGCATTTAATGTATTTTGCTAGATAGATATGGACAAGCAATCATTTAGTGACTATTGCCCACATTCCACAAACACCTGCGTGATTCTGATCACACTCAACAACAACATCATATTAATTATTTTGCTCTGTCATGAATTAAATGTAAAATAGTATGTTTAGTTAAATATCAATGTAAAAGTCATTTTGTATAGAGAGGGTAAGAGTTAAAGAGAAAAAGAGCAAGGGTCTCTGAGGAGAAAATGGTGGAGCAAATTTTGGTGGGCGTGTGAAAACAACAGTTACTGTGTTTTATTGTGTGTTATTCCGCGTAAGTGTAAATCATTGTAAAACCTTTGTTTTACTTGGTGAATGAGCCGCAGTCCCATGTAAATGTATTTTCATGTTTTAGAATTCAATACTAAATTTTTAGTGAATTGCTCCAAACCTACTTTGTTCTATTTTTGTCGTGAGTGAATATTTTTCTGAGTCTCTGTATAGCTTCACGAAGAGTCATAGAGCTGCACGAAATTAGCTCAGCCGTGTGCGAAAGCGAAAGAAGCTTTGTGAAAGTCATATCCCTATGCCTCAACACGTAAATTCTCTACATGTAAATTATGTCAATTATTCTAACATGGTATGAGAGAGAGTTAAATATTGTTAGTGTAAAAACAAGTGTTTTTACTAGCACTAAGAATTGTTTTGAAGGCAGATTGTTTTTAGCATATTTACCAATAGGCAGAAAGTTTTTCTTACGCTCAGAAATGGCAACATCAAGTACAAGCTTGACTAATCCTCAATTACCTCAGTTTAATGGCAAAAATGATGATTATTGGGTTATTACAATGAAAGCCCTGTTTTCTTCTCAAGACATTTGGGATTTGGTGGAGAATGGTTTTCAAGAACCAGTAGATGTAGCAACATATAATTCCTTATCTCAATAAGAAAAAGATTTGTTAAGGGACAATAGGAAGAAGGATTCAAAATCCTTGTTTTATATTTTCCAAGCAGTTCATGAAAGTATTTTCCCAAGGGTTGCAACAACAACGAAGTCCAAGCAAGCATGGGACACCCTCCAGACAGCCTACCAAGGCATGGAAAAAGTCAAGACGGTAAAGATGCAAATGTTGAGAAGAGATTTTGAAACACTTTCTATGAAAGAGTCTGAGAATGTAGACTAGTTTTTTACACATGTAAGCGGGCTGATTACTCAAATCAGGTCTCGTGGTGAGACATTTGAGGAAAGAAGAATAGTTGAGAATGTTTTGAGATTTTTTCTAGCAAGGTTTGATGCCATTATTGTGGCCATAGAAGAGACAAAGGATCTCTCACAGTTCTCAATGGATGAGCTTAATGCATCATTGATTTCTCATGAACATAGATTGAATAGAACAACAAGATCCTCATTGGAGCATGCCTTCAAGACACAAGTTTCATTTGGTCAAGGTAGAGGTAGAGGAAGATCATATGCTAGAGGAAGAGGAGAAAGCCCACACAGAGGTGGAAGAAGCAGCCCTTCAAGCTCAAATGGAAGAGGCAGCAATCAAAATCCAAGTCAAGGCCCAAGCCAAAATCAAGCACAAGGTCAAATATATGATAAATCTCAAGTTCAATTTCATTACTGTAAGAAGTATGGTCATTATGCAAATGAATGTAGAAAGAATCAATATGACATTAGAAACAAACCAAGCGTAAATTTCACAAAAGAAAATCAAAACCATGATAGCATGTTTTAGCTTGTAATGTAGCACAATAAAAACAAAGTGATATATGGTATCTAGATTCAGGGTGTAGCAACCACATGTCAACAAACATAGAAATGTTTTCAAATTTAGATGAAAGTGTGAAATCTGAAGTGACATTAGGGACTGATAGCAAAGTCTATGTCATGGGAAAAGCAAGAGTTAATATCCTAACAAAGAAGGGGGGGAAGAAGTACATCTCAGATGTTTACTTTGTCCCCGGTCTGAAACATAACCTCATAAGCATTGGACAACTCATGCAAAAGGGCTACAATGTCTTCTTCAAGAATGACGTATGCACAATTTTGGATAGGCCTCCAAGCAGGCAGCTGATTGCAAAGGTTCAGATGACAAACAATAGAATGTTTCCTCTAAAATTAAAATCAGATTTGCAGAAAGAAGGTGCACAAGCACAACTATCTATGAACTCAGAAGAAGTTGTGCGAAAAGAGGCAGCTGACATAAAAGTAAACTTTGAAGTAGAGGTAAAAGATGAAAACTGGTTATGGAATTTGAGATTTGGGCATCTCAACTTTGGATGTTTGAATTTGTTGCATAAGAAAGGCATGGTGAAGGGTTTACCACTCATCGAAAAGGCAAAAAGCATATGTGAACGATGTATCTTGGGAAAGCAACATAGAGAGACATTTCCAGCAGGAAATTCAGTAAGGGCAAAGGCACCTTTGGAGATTGTCCACTCAGATTTATGTGGACCAATGCATACACCATCAATTGGTGGAAGCCACTATGTATTGACCTTCATAGATGACTACACAAGGAAGACATGGGTCTATATCCTAAAATAGAAAAGTGAAGTGTTTGACCGCTTTCGCCAATACAAAGCTCTTGTTGAGAATCAAAGTGGACACTACATCAAAGTCCTCAGGACTGATAGAGGTGGAGAATACATCTCAGATGAGTTCCTTCGTTTTTGTAGAGAGTATGGAATTCAAAAGCAATTTACAACAAGGTATACACCCTAGTAAAATGGTGTGGTATAAAGGAAGAATAGGACCATTATGGAAATGTAAAGGAGTATGACGAAGGCAAAGCATTTGCCAAATGATTATTAGGCTGAATCTGTCGCTTGTGCAGCATATATCCTGAATATATGTCCAATCAAAAGCATTCATAACATAGTTCCTGAAGAGGAATGGAGTGGAAGAAAGCATAGTTTCACCCACATGAGAGTTTTTGGATGTGTGGCGTATGCACATGTCCTGGATGAGTTGTGGAAGAAGTTGGACAGAAAGGGGAAGAAATGTATATTTGTTGGATACAGTGATGAATCCAAGGCTTACAAACTCTACAATCCATTAACTAAGAAGGTCATAATCAACAGATATGTGCAATTCATAGAAGAGGAAGCGTGGGATGGAAGTTTAGAGAAGACAGTCAATGTGCAAGCATGTATACCACATGAGGACAAAGAAGAATTAACAGCATCAAGTAATTCCTCAACAATGACTCCCTATAGACCTATTCAAGCACAACAAAGCAGGCAGAAAGAAACACCATCAATGGATAATAGGACAGTTTCGCACATCCAAGCAAGTGGTTCTCCAAGCACACCGCAAAGCGCAACACCAAGTGACATGTCAAGCCCATATTTAGTAAGCACAAGAAGACCAAAATTCAAAAATTTAAATAAAATTTATGAGCAAGAAGAAGTTGATAGCAGCGTTGGTTTGAATTCCTTATTTGCGTTATTTTGTCATGTAGATGACCCAATCCATTTTGAAGATGCAGTGAAAGATGAAAAATGGGTTGCAGAAATGGAGGAAGAAATTGAATCAATAGAAAGGAATGACACATGGAAGTTAGTGAGCCTTCCGAAAGGAAAACATGTCATTAGAGTGAAGTGGGTCTATAAGACCAAAAGCAACATTGAGGGAAATATTGAAAGGCACAAAGCAAGGCTAGTTGTCAAAGGATACAAGTAGCATCATGGAAGAGATTACACAGAGATGTTCGTGCTACTCGCGTGGATAGAGATAGTGCGCACAGTTGTGGCGATTTCCATGCAGCATAAATGGAGAGTGTATGAAATGGACATAAAATGAGCGTTCTTAAATGGGTTTCCGAAAGAAAAAGTGTATGTTGTGCAATCGCCTAGTTATGAGGTAGAAGGCCAAGAAGAGAAAGTGTATCAGTTCAAGAAATATCTTTATGGGTTGAAGCAAGCACTGTGTGCATGGTACAGTAGGATAGATGCTTATTTGTTGGACAATGGTTTCAACAAATGTGATGGTGAGCCTACTCTCTACATCAAAGAGAGTGAATCATGGTAAGATTCTCATTGTCATCTTATATGTAGATGATTTGATTTTTACATGTAGTGATGATGTCCTCATCACTGATTTCAAACAAGTCATGAAGAGTGAATTTGAAATCACTGGCTTGGGATTGCTAAGATAGTTTTTGGGCATAGAAGTGAAGCAAACAAAAACTGGCACTTTTATCTCTCAAGCGAAGTATGTGGTAGACATTTTGGAGAGGTTTAGAATGTAGAACAACAAGTCCGCACCAACTCCAACTGTCATAGGGTTGAATTTGAGCAAACAATATTGCAGTAGCAATGTCAATCCAACATTATACAAAATCATGATAGGCAGCTTGATGTATTTGACTACCACTACGCCAGACATAATGTATGCAGTAAGTTTGGTGTCAAGGTTCATGGAGACACCCAAGGAGACACATTGGTAAGCGACGAAAAGGATTTTAAGGTATGTCAATGGGATAAAACAATATGGTGTTTTGTACACAGCAACAAGTGATTTCAGGCTGGTTGGTTACACTGACAGTGATTGGGTAGGCAATGTCGATGACAGAAAGAGCACGTCAGGATATGTTTTTCATTTGGGTTTCGGAGCCATTTCATGGGCCTCCAAGAAGCAAACAATAGTGTCACCGTCAACAACAGAAGTTGAATATATCATAGCAATAGCAGTAGCGTGTCAGGAAATTTGGATGAAAAGGATGTTGAGGGATCTTCGTCATGACCAAGAGGGAGCGACAACTATTTTCTGTGACAACACCTCAGAAATTACATTGTCAAAGAATTTTGTCTTCCACAAGAGGACCAAGCATATTGATTCTAAATATCATTTTATTAGAGAGTTGATTAACAATGATGAAATTGTGTTGCAGCACTGCAGGTCACAAGAACAATTTGTTGATATTTTCACAAAGCCATTAGCACGTGAAAGTTTTTTTTATCTCAGAAACTGTTTGAGAATTGTCAATGGCGGAAATTGTGATTAAGTG
Organism: Pinus tabuliformis; assembly: GCA_031772625.1. Lineage (NCBI taxonomy): Eukaryota > Viridiplantae > Streptophyta > Pinopsida > Pinales > Pinaceae > Pinus > Pinus tabuliformis. Next base: position 32,170,412 of record CM062807.1, on the reverse strand, counting down.
GGGGTGTTGTAAATATTAATCCCAACCATCGCATTAAACACTCTAACAACAACCATACTTGTCAGAAGCATTTTTGCAGGTTGCGTCTCTGTTTGAAGATGGAAGGAATGAAGCCAAAACAGAAGTACCGTGGAAACCATTCTGAAACGCAACAAGGAATTTAAAGCTTTAATGTATTTTTCTAGATAGATATTGGCAAGCATTCATTCAGTGACTATTGCCCACACTCCACAAACACCTCCACAATTTTGATCACGCTCAACAACAACATCATATTAATTATTTTTCTTTATCATGAATTAAATGTAAAATTGTATGTTGAGTTAAATATGAATGTAAAAGTCATTTTGTATAAAGAGAGGGTAAGAGAGTTAAATTGAAAAAGAGTGAGGGTCTCTGAGGAGAAAATGGTGGAGAAAATTTTGATGGGCGCGTGAAAACAACAATTACTGTGTTTTACTGTGTGTTATTCCGCATAAGTGTAAATCACTGTAAAACCTTTGTGTTACTTGGTGAATGAGCCACAGTCTCATGTAAATGTATTTGCATGTTTTAGAATTCAATACTAAGTTTTTAGTGTGTTGCTCCAAACCTACTTTGTTCTATTTTTGCCTTGAGTGAATATTTTTCTTAAGTCTCTGTATAGTTTCGTGAAGAGTCATAGAGCTACGTGAAATTACCTCCATGGTGTGAAAAGTTGAGCTACGCGAAAGAAGCTTTGTGAAAGTTATGGCCCTATGCCTCTACGTGTAAATTCTGTCAATTTTCTAACTTGGTATTAGATCGGGTTAAATATTGTTAGTGTAAAAACAAGTGTTTTTACTAGAACTAAGAATTGTTTTGAAGGCAGATTGTTTTTAGCATATTTACCAGCAAGTAGAAAGTTTTTTTTACCCTCAGAAATGGAAACATCAAGCACAAGCTTGAAAAATCCTCAAATACCTCAACTTAATGGAAACAATTATGATTATTGGGCTATTACAATGAAGGCCCTATTTTCTTCTCAAGACATTTGGGATTTGGTGGAGAATGGTTTTCAAGAACCAACAGATGCAGCAACATACAATGCCTTATCTCAGCAAGAAAGAGATTTGTTAAGGGACAACAGGAAGAAGGATTCAAAAGCCCTGTTCTATATTTTCCAAGTAGTTCATGAAAGTATTTTCCCAAGGGTTGCAGCAGCAACGAAGTCCAAGCAAGCATGGGACACCCTCCAGACAGCCTACCAAGGCATGGAAAAAGTCAAGACAACAAAACTGCAAATGTTGAGAAGATATTTTGAAACACTTTGTATGAAAGAGTTTGAGAATGTAGACTCGTTTTTTACACATGTAAGTGGGCTGGTTACTCAAATCAGGTCTCATGGTGAGACACTTGAGGAAAGAAGAATAGTCGAGAAAGTTTTGAGAAGTTTTGTAACAAGGCTTGATGCCATTATTGTGACCATAGAAGAGACAAAGGATCTCTCACAGTTCTTAGTGGATGAGCTTAATGCATCACTGATTTCTCATGAACATAGACTAAATAGAGCAACAAGTTCCTCATTGGAGCATGTATTCAGGACACAAGTTTTATTTGGTCAAGGTAGAGGTAGAGGAAGATCATATGCTAGAGGAAGTGGAAGAAGCCCACACAACGGTGGAAGAAGCAGCCCTTCAAGCTCAAATGGAAGAGGCAGCAATCAAAATCCAAGTCAAGGCCCAAGCCAAAATCAAGAACAAGGTCAGAGGTATGATAAATCTCAAGTTCAATGTCATTACTATAAGAAATATAGTCATGATGCAAATGAATATAGAAAGAAGCAATATGACATTAGCAAAAAACCAAGTGTAAATTTCACAAAAGAAAATTAAAACCATGATAGCATGTTTTTAGCTTGTAATGTAGCATAAGGAAAACAAAGTGATTTATGGTATCTAGATTCAGGGTGTAGCAACCACATGTCAACAAACATAGAAATGTTTTCAAATCTAGATGAAAGTGTGAAATTTGAAGTGACATTAGGGACTGATAGCAAAGTCTTTATCATGGGTAAAGGAAGAGTTAATATCCTAATGAAGAAGGGGGAGAAAATGTACATCTCAGATGTTTACTTTGTCCCCGGTCTGAAACATAACCTCATAAGCATTGGACAGCTCATGCAAAAAGGCTACAATGTCTTCTTCAAGAATGATGTATGCACAATTTTGGATAGGCCTCCAAGCAGAGAGCTGATTGGAAAGGTTTAGATGACAAACAATAGAATGTTTCCTATAAAATTAAAATTAGATTTTCAAAAAGAAGGTGCACAAGCACAACTATCTATGAACTCACAAGAAGTTGCACGAAAAGAGGCAGCTAACATACAAGTAAACTTTCAAGCAGAGGTAAAAGATGAAAATTGGTTATGGCATTTGAGATTTGGACATCTCAACTTTGGAGGTTTGAATTTGCTGCAAAGGAAAGGCATGGTGAAGGGTTTACCACTCATAGAAAAACCAGACAGCATATGTGAAGGATGTATCTTGGGCAAGCAACATAGAGAGACATTTACAGTAGGAAAGTTAGTAAGGGCAAAGGAAACTTTGGAGATTTTCCACTAAGATTTATGTGGACCAGTGTAGATACCATCAATTGGTGGAAGCCACTATATATTGACCTTCATAGATGACTACACAAGGAAGACATGGGTCTATCTCCTAAAATAGAAAAGTGAAGTGTTTGAGTGCTTTTGTCAGTACAAAGCTCTTGTTGAGAAGCAAAGTTGACACTACATCAAATTCCTCGGGACTAACAGAGTTGGAGAATACATCTCAAATGATTTCCTTCATTTTTGTAGAGAGCATGGAATTCACAAGCAATTTACAACAAGGTATACACCTCAGCAAAATGGTGTGGCAGAAAGGAATAATAAGACCATTATGGAAATGGAAAGGAGTATGACGAAGGCAAAGCATTTTCCAAATGATTATTGGGCTGAATTTGTCACTTGTGCAGCATATAACTTGAATATATGTCCAACCAAAAGCGTCTAGAACATAGTTCCTGAAGAGGTATGGAGTGGAAGAAAGCATAGTGTCACCCACATGAGATTTTTTAGATGTGTGGCATATGCACATGTCCCGGATGAGTTGAGGAAGAAGTTGGACAGCAAGGGGGAGAAATGTATATTTGTTGGATACAGTGATGAATCCAAGGCTTACAAAATCTACAATCTATTAACCAAGAAGGTCATAATCACTAGAGATGTATAGTTCATAGAAGAGGAAGCATGGGATGGAAGTTTAGAGAATACAGTCAATGTGAAAGCATGTATACCACATGAGGACAAAGAGGAATTAATTGCAGCAAGTAATTCCTCAACAGTGACTCCCTCTACACCTATTCAAGTGCAACAAAGCAGGCAGCAAGCAACACCATCAACAAATAATAGGACAGTTTCGCGCAACCAAGAAAGTGGTTCTCTAAGCACACCGCAAAGCGCAACACTAAGTGACATGTCAAGCCCATCTTCAACAAACACAAGAAGATCGAAATTCAAAAATTTAAATGAAATTTATGAGCAAGAAGAATTTGATAACAGCACTAGTCTGAATTCCTTATTTGCATTATTTTGTCACGTAGATGACCCAATCCATTTTGAAGATGCAATCAAAGAAGAAAAATGGGTTACGGTAATGGAGGAAGAAATAGAAGCAATAGAAAGGAATGACAAATGGGAGTTAGTGACCTAACGAAAGGAAAGCATGTCATTAGAGTGAAGTGGGTCTATAAGACAAAAAGCAACATTTAGGGAAAGATTGAAAGGCACAAAGAAAGGCTAGTTGTCAAAGGATACAAGCAACAACATGGGCATAGCATAAATGGAGAGTGTATCAAATGGACATAAAATCAACATTCTTAAATGGGTTGCTGAAAGAAGAAGTGTATGTTGTGCAACCACTTTGTTATGAGGTAGAATGCCAAGAAGACAAAGTGTATCGATTGAGGAAAGCTCTTTATGGGTTGAAGCAAGCACCGCGCGCATGGTACAATAAGATAGATGCTTATTTGTTGGACAATGGTTTCGACAAATGTGACGGTAATCCTACTCTCTACATCAAAGAGAGTGATGGTAAGATTCTCATTGTCGTCTTATATGTAGATGATTTGATTTTTACAAGCAGTGATGATCTCCTAATCACTGATTTCAAACAAGTCATGAAGAGTGAATTTAAAATCACCGATTTGCGATTGCTAAGATATTTTTTGGGCATAGAAGTGAAGTAAACAGAAAATGGCATTTTTATCTCTTAATCAAATTATGTGGTAGACATTTTGGAGAGGTTTAAAATGCAGAATAGCAAGTCTGCACCAACTCCAACTGTCATAGGGTTGAAGTTGAGCAAAGAAGATTGCAGCATCAATGTCATTCCGACATTATATAAAAGCATGATAGACAACTTGATGTATTTGACCGCCACTAGGCCGGACATAATGTATGCAGTAAGTTTGGTGTCAAGGTTCATGGAGACACCCAAGGAGACACATTGGCAAGCAGCGAAAATGATTTTAAGGTATGTCAACGTGAAAAAATAGTATGGCATTTTGTACACAACAACAAGTGATTTCAGGCTGGTTGGTTACACTGATAGTGATTGGGCAATCAGTGTCGATGACAGAAAGAGCACGTCAGGATATGTTTTTCATTTGGGTTCCGGAGCCATTTCATGGGCCTCCAAGAAGCCGCCAATAGTGTCACTGTAAACAGAAAAAGCTAAATATGTCACAGAAACAACAATAGAGTGTCAGGTAGTTTGGATGAGAAGGATGTCGAGGGATCTTCGTCATGACCAAGAGGGAGCGACAACTATTTTCTGTGAAAACACCTTAGCAATTGCATTGTCAAAGAATTCTGTCTTCCACAAGAGGACCATGCATATTGATGCTAAATATCATTTTATTAGAGATTTGATTAACAATGATGAAATTATGTTGCAACATTGCAGGTCACAAGAACAATTTGTTGATATTTTCAAAAAGCCATTGGCATGTGAAATTTTTGTTTATCTCAGAAACTGTTTGGGAATTGTCAATGGCAACAATTGTGATTAAGGGGGAGTGTTGGAAATATTAATCCCAACCACCATGTTAAACACTCTAACAGCAGCCATACTTGTGAGAAGTATTTTTTCAAGTTGCATCTATATTTGAAGATGGAAGGACTAAAGCGAGAATAGAAGTACCACGCAAAACATTCCGAAATGCAACAAGGAATTTAAATCATTTAATGTATTTTGTTAGATAGATATGGGCAAGCATTCGTTCATTGACTATTGTCCACACTCCACAAACACGTGCACAATTCTGATCACACTCAACAACAACATCTTATTAATTATTTTTCTTTGTCATGGATTAAATGTAAAATCTTATGTTGAGTTAAATATGAATGTAAAAATAATTTTGTATAGAGAGAGGGTAAGAGAGTTAAAGAAAAAAAGAGCGAGGGTCTCTGAGGAGAAAATGGTTGAGAAAATTTTGGTGGGCGTGTGAAAACAACAATTATTGTGTTTTAATGTGTGTTATTCCGTGTAAGCATAAATCACTCTAAAACCTTTGTTTTAATTGGTGAATAAGCCGCAGTCTCATGTAAATGTATTTTCATGTTTTAGAATTCAATACTAAGCTTTTAGTGTGTTGCTCCAAATCTACCTTGTTCTATTCTTTTAGTGAGTGAATATTTTTCTTAAGTCTTTGTATAGCTTCACAAAGAGTCATAGAGTTGCGCCGCAGTGTGCGAAGTTGAGCTGTGCGAAAGAAGCTTCGTGAAAGACATAGCCCTATGCCTCTCCGCGTAAATTCTCTACGTGTAATTTCTGTCAATTTTTCTAACAATAGTGGTCATTGCCACTCGATTTTCCACCCCCTTTTTGGTTTTTCAAAGCTCTAATTTGGTTGTATGTTGATGCAATTTGGTCCGTCACTCCTCTTGGCGTTACAATGTGTCCATCTGATTGTTTTACAGTAGAAATTTAAATGGATGTATTCAAAAGGTTGTCGTTATATTCAAAAGAAACCTCTACACGCAGCCGTTAAAACCAATTTTTTTGAAGTCCTTCGAGTTACGTCATCAAGCTCTTGTGGAAGTATGTTCCATTACTATCATTATTCACATTCTGCATACTATGCATGAAAGGGATGACAAAAATGGCATCGTATCTTTCAATGATTTTGTACTGCGAAGTCACATTGAAAATATATTAGTGTTTAATAGTGAAAAAGGAGTCAATGGATAGGAAAGAAAATTCTCACATGCTTAATGCGCAAGACTACATGGCAATAATGTGATAAAAATAGTACCATGAGATTTGACGATTATGTGATTAAAAAATTCGTGATGAGATCAACCTATGAACATATGGGCGATACATATTGATGTGGTTTGTAATTTTATAGAAATGACTCCCTTATGCGTCCCTATTCTAAATGTGTAGATCTTATTTTCATTTTCAATATTAGATGGTGGAATGTTATGACGCAACCTCACCATAGCACATCTACCTGTGTTCCTGTAATTTGAGTTTTTTTTTTTTCCTCCGGTAATTCTGCACTCAGTTTGACCTTTGTCAATCTCATAGCATGCAGAAAACTTCCTATTCTCAGTTATTTATTTCTTAGCATTTTTTCCATCTTGAGGCCATAGCTCTTTTGTGCTAGGTGCCCCTTAAAATCAGAAGCTTTTCCCCATCCAAAATTCCTTTTTGGGGAATCATAGTTCTTGGGCTTACCATTTGTCTTTCACAATTTGTCATCAAGTGGAATCTCTTCTATACCATTACAATCCATACTCACTAATGTCTCTCATCAATCTATTTTTGTTTACTTATTGTTACTAAAATCAAATTGTCTGCAATATTCATTACAATGTATGCCACTCGTTTAGGGTCCTTAATTCAAATAATAATTCACAATAATTTAAGAAAAATAAATAGTTTCAGAGAATTACAATTGTTGCATCTTAGCAGTTAATGTGGCTTAGAGGGTTCCTCCAGCCTTGGAGCAACATGGTTGTTGTGTTGGCACCTTGGCCATGGAAATATGGTTGTTTTGATTTATCATTTCCTCAAGGGTGAATCGTGCTTGAAATCCATGAACAAGTTTCCTGGTTATTTGATGACGTGTTTCTATTATTATTTCTTGTAATTATGAATTCATGGTTAAAAACCCTAAAATTAGGTATTTTTTGCAAATAATTATAATTTCTTTATATTTTATGTCGCATACATTTGTGTTACTAGTTAATGTGATGATTAATTTATCATTAAGTGGAATTTCCACTATAAAAATTAAAGTCATGAATTAAATGTGTAAATTTGGCCTTTATTGGAGTTTAGGGATTTCACTCCCATGCAGTAGTTTTGTGTTTTTTATGTGTGGTCGCGCTAGTAGTGTTGCCTAGTGGGAGGTTGAGGACATTACAAAACAATCTGATCCACCTTGTCATCCTCTCAATAATCCCATTCAACACCAACATCTTCCTTGATGTACTACAATGAAGATGACTCCAAAATAAGAGAACCTTAAAACAAAGACCAAAGTATAAGAACCAAAATAAAAAAGTTACTAGAGAGAAATATTTTCATGTGGAAGGCGTTGAATAAATGAAGTGATTTACTTTACATAGGGGACTACATGTAAGGAAAAAGCTTCCACATGTTGGGAGAGAGTGTCCTTTCTCAAGTATAATGAGAACTGGTTAATCAAATGCATACCCTCTGAAACACGAAAATTTTCACAAAATTTCCTATTGAGTTACAAACATCAAACACACATGAGGTATATGGTGAATGCTTACTAGCACCTTAAGTTTCTTCTTGGTAGGGTTTTAATGGATAGAAAGAAGAGAATATATTCTCCTCTTTTTGGATCACATGCAGTGACAAATGATAGAATCAAATAGTTAGTTGGGGTGTATTGAAAAACATATGCACATTCCTCCTAATTTTAGCTTCTCTTTGGGCATCAATAAAGATCCCAAAATTGTGAAAGCCACAAATTTAAATAATTCTTCTTAATTAGTATCTTATTCTTTTGTTCTTAGTTGTTATATATCATTCTTCTACTTCTTATTCTTTTCAAATCCTTAAAATCTCATGTGTAACATATGTCATACTTTAAGTTTTAATTCTCTTAAAAAAAAAACTTGTATTTTTCACTCTATTGAAAAATATTAAAATTCCAATTATAATCAAATTTTACTAATAACATACCTTTTTAATTTCACAAACTTAACATATCACCACTATATATATATAGATTTATGGGTCAAAAACACCATAAATCTTATCAACTTCGCATGATAAAAAAATTCAAAAAAAACATTTATACAAAAGTTCAAATCTTTAAATATAACATTCTCTAAAACATAATATAGAAAATTTCATTAAACCGATTATCTTTTACAAACAATGACAACAATATAATATGCCGAATAAAAATTATAAATGACAAAGCAATGCATATTGCATCTCGTCAAAAACACCATGAAATCTCAACCCAAAACATAAAATATTATCAACAACAGATAATAAAAGCATTTAAAAGATATTCCTATCCAAATAATTTAAATATTTTACAGCAATACTCTCCGGAACAGACCATGCATAATTCATTAGACAAGTATATGTAACAAACGATCAAACTAATATAATGTGAATTAATTATTTTTTAATAATTTTTTTTTCAATGAGGTTGAAAAATATATTTATTTAAAATTTTAATTTAATTATTTATAATTATTAGATAGAAAAAATTAATTTTCATAAAATATTTTAGGATATTTTTAGTAATATATATAAATGGAAGGTTAAAATTTATTTCCAAATTAATTATGTCATTTTCTTTTTATTATATTTACTAATTAAAAAATTGTCATATCAACAAGTATCACATGAAATGAGTTATGGGATTTTGGACATGTCGTATTGATAATTTATGGTATTGACCCATATCATCGTAACAAAGTCTATTTATATTTTATGAAACTCCGTAATAGCGTGAATCTTCATGGTTCAAAATCATGTTACATATTTATTTTTTAAATGTATATATGTTTAACTTATATATTAGTACAACCATAAAAATTAAATGGTTGGTAAATGTTGATGAACATCAAAATACTTATCTCATTATACATATTATACATATCACATTGTCTAAAAAAAAGTAACATGTGAACATCAAAACACTTATCTCATTATACATATTATACATATCACATTGTCTAAAAAAAAAGTAACATTATTCTTAACGATGAAAATTTATCCACACGAAATTATTATTATTATTAAATGAATTAATATATGAGTTAAATATATATACATTTTAAAAAGGATGTAACAATATTCTTAACCATGAATATTTACCTCAACGTTATCATGGAAATTATTTACTTGCAAATAACTCTTCTTAAAATACCATGGCTTATCAATACTACATGCCCAATATAACATTTTCTTTAATTAATTAATTTGAGATAAATTGATTAAAAGAGGATAACTCACTTGGATATAAATCTGAATTCTTGATTTGTGAAAATTATTATAGATATTTTGACATATTCTATTAAGGTTAAAACTCTATTATCCACCTCTTACTTATTGATAAGTAAACTAAAATTGTGAAAGATCTATACTTCAGCAGAGACACATGTGATTGGAATTAATTATTTTTATCATTAATAATAGTAATTATTTTAAATAAATTTATTTAAGAATGGGTAACTAAAGAACCTTATCTCTCTTATTCAAGCCTGCTCCAATATATCCCTTCTATCGTTGTTTTCTCTATTGAACAAGGTGGTTGACTTCTTAGCTAATGTGGAATGATGGGATCAGAACATCTACATGCCATTGGCATGACCTAATGTGTAATGACCCCAAGATATGTAAATGTGAAAGTTTACTGTGTTAAAAGACAGTAATACAGTTGTTGTTATGTTTTAAACAAAACGGTGACAAACTATTTCTTTTAATTAAAGTAATTTAAATATTTCTTGAAATGCTGGCAGCCTCTAAGAGGTGAATCTGAAAGAAAGAGATCAGTTGTGATAACTGATGGAAAAACTACCCTCCAAAACAGGAAAAGTCCTGACTGAGGGGGGGTTCTGTGCTGTGAGGACAAACAGAAGAACTTCTTTTCCAAGAACAGGAAAGAGAGGAAAAAGAAAAGAAAAAGGTGGTTAAGTCTGCTTAGGACCAGATAACCAGGCACAAAGAGTGCACAAATCCTGTTGAGGGCTGGAGGCCTGTAGGATGGCTCGGGGGGAGACTTCCATCTGAGGGGTGGATCTCATGGTTGGGTGGACGAGTAGAAATAAAGCTCAGGTGACTTGTTTTGTTTGAGAACCATTCCTGACTCTGGCGAACCAGGTACGGTCTCAAACTGTAAAGTCTCTGTTGGAAATATTATGTGATGAAATTACAGTAGGCAAAACAGGAAAATATGTCTTTCAATTTTCCCTGATACTGTAATGTTAATGTAAATTTATACCGAAGTAGCTCTCAAGCTATAGGACGGACTGTCAGTTTATAGACAGAGTCTGAAATTGCATTGCAGTAAACAGAATACACATAGTTATTAGTCAAGAAAGAGTATTGGCATAAGAGGGGTTAACCAAGATCTGGTTACGAGGTAGCAGACCTGAAATACCCTTAATAATGGAAACAAATACTGGTAATAAACGAGGGGTTAACAGTAAACAAGAGATAATGAATACTTGATAGAAAACAAACCATTGTTGTAACCTGTTGACGAAAATGCGGATTGACCTCTGAAATCCGAATACCGAAGCACCAACTGTGGTCGGTTGCTACCGTCGACGAGGGAATCATAAACCCTGCTGTTAACAGGGGTAAATAGTTGACATAGAAACGAATATACAAGTTGCTCTGGATAAGCAGAGTTTATTGATAAGCCATACAACAGAGTACAAGAATCATTAAATATTCCATAACCTATGTGTGTAACATCAGAGGACATTGTGACCGAGAACTAGTTCACTAGAACGACAAAGAAAAAGAACGTACATTTACATTCATTTATATAGTTCCTATGTATGTAACTGTGACAAGGGTTACATTCATCTATATAATCTTGTGCATGTGACCGTGGAAGGGTTACATTTATTTATATAACTCTGTGTATGTAACGACGACAAGGTTATGTTCATTTAAATAAACCTGTGCATGAAACTACCAAAAGGATACATTTAGAGATACAATCCTGTGCATGCAAACCCGAAACGGGTCGTATACTATGAAAACGAGAAAGACTGTGCATATAACCGTAAGAGAAACCTCAGCTATAGCGACATTTCCATAATAAAAAGGAAAGAATAATTTAGCAGACAGTCTCTAAGTGCATGCCGTGAACAACTTTCAAATATGAAGGACACATAGTAATGATAGAGCGAATCTGAAGCTATCATGGTAATCTAAGATATTTGTGCTATTGCAGTCATGTAAAACAAGCAACAATCGCAAAGATAAAGTAAACCCATATTCTGAGCCTGGATTAAGGATGAATCGAAAACAGAGTCATATAAATACAAGTGAAATGCTCTGAGGCTTAAGCAGATCTGCAATATTACGACTATGCATAAAAACGCCTGAAACTTAATCGGTCCATCAAAACAGAAATCGAAATTACACATACAACATCAAATGGTAAACCCTGAAGAGTAACTGTCTATACATATTGTTGAGTACAAGCCTCAGAGGGATTGTTGCCGGATCTGAGCATTGATGCCGATCCGCAATCAACATTTAAGAGCAGAGGCATCAACCCGTTTCGGGAGTGCCTTAAACAAAAACAATACTGTATGTTAACAAACTAAGAACATTTGTAAAGAACCCAGGCGCCTCTGAACATAACTTAACCATGATTTACTGCTAAGACCAGACGGTATAAGGATGCAAACCGTGAGGGCTCTTTATAGAGAATACCTCAGCGAATGAGATAAGGAGACCCGCGTTGGAGCGACGGTCTGCATCAACCATAAACCATATCTTAAGATCCGTGACCTAGAATTCGATATGCAGGCAAAGTATTGTGCGTTTCAACTTACCTGTGGACGAGGAGTTTGAACCGCCATAGATAGCCAGCCTTGCTCTAACCGAGGGGTTCCAGGAACCGGCTGCACCTCATAGTAACAAAAAAATCAATCAGTAAGAAACGCATTTCAATTTAACCAGAACAGATATTGAGCACAGTGAAATTATTAAACAGAGACCAGTACCTGAGATGGCTGGTCGATGAGCTTGCTCGGCTTCTGGGCGTTTACAGAACGAAGAAGTGCTGTCGGTGATAGGAAATCCGAGATGGAATGCAGAACCGGAGCCGAGAGAACTAAACCCGCGAATGAACCCGAAACTGTAGGGAAGTGCTTAAATATCAACATAAACCCTTGAACGCATAATAACCCTCCGATCTCTGGAGGAGATCCGAACCGTAGGATCAAGGCAGGAACCAGAAGTGGTAAGACCGAGAACAACGTTTCCAAGGTGTCACATGGCCAAAGGAGCCAGGTCATGCCACCTGCCCCAGTAGGGACGACTGTAGTAAAGACGAGGGTGAGCTGGCTCTTGTGGAAACTGCGGTAGGACCATCACAGGTCGTGCCTCATTAATACATGTTAACGTTAACAAGTCTATAGTAAGGTGGGTATGGGGTTGGGTTTACACCAAGCACCCCATTGATAACACATTACAATGCTGCGTGATGTTATACGTATAACCAAGGTTCAGAAATAAACTCATGACCAATGACTTTATATATATGTTGTATGATTTATGCGTAAGGTCAATAAAAGTATGGTGCAGACTTAATGCATGAATAAGCATAAAGTGCATAGCTAACGTGATAAGTTAGGCATATATAAATTTTTTTTATGTACATATGAATATAGGTGTGACAATTGGTATCAGAGCCCAGTTTCAACACTGTGGCCTCAGGCAAACATGTTTCACTGTGAAAGCCTACATCATGCACATGTAAGTGAGTTAATAATTCATCTAACTGCTGTTCTGTTTATGAAGGGATAAAATACAGATTTACAACAGTCAACAGTTACAAACCAGAAAGGTGACAAAATGCAAGGAACCAGCAGTAACCCTCAGGAGAACCCGGAGCTGTGGGTACAGTTGGGTGAGGCAACACGAAGTACCAATTTGGCAATACTGGAAACTGTTCAAGAATTGAAGAATGAGATGGCACGATTGCGAGAGGACAACGCGCGTTTAACAGTTGAGCAAGAAAGGATTCTGAAGAGCTTGTCGAACAGGCAGAATCCACCTCTATCTAACCCCAGCGCGGAACAGCAGAGGATGACAGAAGAACAAAATTATCAGACTGAACCTGAAATTTCCGAAGGCAAAGAGGATCATTCAGACAATGTACCAGAGCAGCAAACTTCGAAACGTCAGAAGATGGAACTGCAGGGAGAATTCCGGAAGATTAAACCCCCTCATTTCGATGGCGAGCAGGAGGAAGCTGCTGAAGCCTGGTTAATAAATATGAATAAATATTTTCAGTTGTATGAATACGACCATAACTTGAAAGCGAGACTAGCAATCTTCCAGTTACAAGGTAAGGCAACCTTGTGGTGGGAGGAAATCAAGATTGTCAAGGGAGTCAGCGAACAGACCATTACATGGGAGAAGTTCCAGAAATACTTCAAAGAAAGGTACCTGACTGAGCGCTTCTATGATGAGAAGGCAAGGGAATTTCATGACTTAAGACTAGGACAACAGACCATGGACGAGTTCATTAATCGTTTTACCTCCCTGCTACGTTATGTACCTTACATCAAGGAGGAGAAAGCTAAGGTCCAAAGGTTTGTGAGCAGCTTACCTGCGTATATAAGAGAGAGGATTGAGTTTGACAATCCTAGGACCATGGATGAGGCTATTCGTAAAGCAAGGATCTGCTATCAGCAGAGTAAGCAGAAGGGGGATACTTCGAACAAAAGATGGAATGAGAAAAGGAGCAGTCGGATGGTTGGCAGTGGCAAGGGAGGTCGCAACAATGGAAATAAGGGAGCTGGTAAAGGATTAAACAACAGATCTGTAACAAGAAGTGCGCCCCGAACTAGACCAGGAAGTGAAAACAGAGTGAGTGAGCAGCCTGCTAGACCAGAAGGTGAGGGAATGACCAGACCTCCAGTTCAGTGCTGGGGCTGTGGAGGGCCTCACTATGTTAAAAACTGCCCACAGCGAAAGGGGACAGATCAGATATCCCAGATTCATGAAGCATCGACTGTTGGGGACGTGGCACGTAGTGTACCCAGAATCAATGCAGCATTGGAGGACCGCCAAGCGGAGTACCAGCCATCTATGGTTGAATTTGAAGGTAAAATTTCAAACCTTTCTATAGCTGTTCTTATTGACCCAGGGGCTACTTTAAGTTATGTTAGCCCAAAATTAGTGGAACAGTGTAAAATGCAAGCTGAAAAGTTCAGGAATCCGTGGCTGGTCCAACTAGCTACAAGAGCCAAGAGACGAGTCTTGGCCAAAGTAAATAATTGCTCCTTAACCATAGCAGGACAACCAATAGTGGCAGATTTGAATGTACTACCGTTGGGTTCCTATGATATCCTGATTGGGATGGATTGGCTGGAGAAACACTGGTCCTTAGTGAATTGCAAGACAAAAACTATTTACTATAAAGATGACTGTGGGGAGCAGCAGGAGTTGCAAGGAATCAAACATCCTGTACAGATTCGACCCATTACAGCAACTCAGTTAGCTAAATGCATCAGAAAGAAATGTCAAATCTATGCTATTCAGGTGGGTTACGCTAACCAGAAGGATAAAACTGCCATGTTGGGTAACATTCCGGTGGTGCAGGAATTTGCAGATGTTTTTCCCGAGGAGGTACCGGGATTACCACCTAAAAGAGATGTGGATTTCACCATTGAACTGATTCCGGGGGCAGCACCTGTATCACGGGCACCCTACCATATGAGTGTACCAGAAATAACAGAATTAAAAATGCAACTGCAGGAGCTGTTAGATAAAAATTACATTCGTCCCAGTGTATCACCCTGGGGAGCCCCAGTGCTGTTTGTCAAAAAGAAAGATGGCACCTTTCGGATGTGCATTGATTATCGTCAGCTGAATAAGCTCACGATCAAAAATAAATATCCTTTGCCTAGAATCGACGAACTTTTTGATCAGGTGAAGGGAGCAACGGTATTCTCTAAAATCGATCTGCGATCTGGTTACCATCAGATCAGAATTAAAGAAGAGGATATCGCTAAGACCGCTTTCAGAACGCGGTATGGGCATTATGAATTCGTGGTGCTACCTTTTGGGTTGACCAATGCACCTGCTACCTTCATGTGTTTGATGAACAGTGTGTTTCACAGGTTCTTAGACAAGTTTGTGTTGATATTCATAGATGACATTCTGATCTACTCCCGATCAAGAAAGGAGCATGAGGAGCACCTTAGATTGGTGTTGCAAACTTTGCGAGAACATCAATTATATGCAAAGTTTAGTAAGTGTGATTTCTTTAAAGAGGAAATACAGTACTTAGGCCACGTAATCACAAAGAAGGGCATTGCAGTTGACCCTGAGAAAATCAGGACTATAATGGAGTGGCCCATACCAAAGGACGTGGCAGATATCAGATCTTTTATGGGGCTAGCAGGTTATTACAGAAGGTTTGTGGAAGGATTTTCTAGAGTAGCATACCCTATCACCTCTTTACAAAAGAAGGGAAAGGTGTTTAAGTGGACCTCAGAGTGTCAGCGGAGCTTTGAACAGCTCAAGCACCTACTCACCACTGCGCCCATATTAAGTATAGCTGATCCTAATAAGGATTACATGGTCTGTACTGATGCAAGTAAAGAAGGTGTGGGAGGAGTGCTGATGCAAGAGGGAAGAGTAATTGCATATGAATCAAGGAAATTGAAGGAACATGAGCAGAAATATTCTGCTTACGATTTGGAGCTGGCAGCCGTTATTCATGCGCTGAAAATGTGGCGACACTACCTCTTAGGGAGGAAATTTTTGCTGTTAACAGACCACCACAGCTTAACAAATTATTTCAGCCAACCCACTTTGAATGCGAGACAAGCTCGTTGGGCTGACTTTTTAAGCGGGTTTGATTTTGAGATTAAACATTTAAAGGGAAAGGAGAACCGAGTAGCTGATGCACTGAGTCGGAAGGTACAATGCGTGTGCAAGATTTCGGTTAGTAAATGGCAGAGTACTCTACTTGAGAGGATAAAAACAACAGCTGATCAAGATGCTGTTTATCAGCAAATTAAACAGCAAGTACAACAACGTTTTGGTAAGGAAATACAACAAGGGTATGAGCTAGATGATGCCGGAATGCTGCATTTAAATAAAAGACTGTATATACCCAATGAAAATAGTCTTAGAAGACTGATTCTGGACGAATTTCATACCAGCCATTATACCGGGCATCCGGGGTACCAGAAAATGGTTACCGCTCTTCGAAAGGAATATTATTGGCCAAAAATGAAGAAGGAAGTAGCGGAGTATCTAGCGCGATGTCTAGAATGTCAGCAGATTAAGGCGGAGCATATGCATCCAGCAGGGCTGTTACAACCTCTGCCCATTCCGGAATGGAAATGGGAGACTATTTCCATGGACTTTATAACCGGACTGCCTCGAACAAAGAAAAATAATGATTCAATTATGGTGGTAGTGGACAAGTTAAGTAAGGCAGCACACTTCATACCTGTACAATCAACGTATAAGGCTGTGCAAATTGCTCATATTTTCATGCAAAACGTGTTCAAATTGCATGGACTTCCGAAAGTGATTATCTCTGATCGTGATGTCAAGTTCACATCAGCCTTCTGGAGAACATTGTTTGCTGAACTGGGAACACAGCTGAACTTTAGCACAGCTTATCATCCCCAGACCGATGGTCAAACGGAAAGAGTGAATCAGGTAGTGGAGGACATGCTGAGAGCATGTGTTATGATGAAACCAACTCAGTGGGAGGAATACCTCCACCTGGTCGAATTCGCTTATAACAACGGATATCATTCCTCAACACAGATGAGTCCTTTTGAGGTTCTGTACGGGCGGAAGTGCCGCACGCCCTCAAGTTGGGGTGGACCTGAGGATAGATTACGAATTGGTCCTGAGATGCTCAAGGAAATGGAAGACACGGTAAAAAGGGTGCGTGCTAACTTAAAAGCCGCTCAGGACAGACAGAAAAGTTTTGCTGATCGAAAAAGAAGGTTCAAAGAATTCCAAGTTGGGGATCATGTGTTTGTTAGAATCCAACCCAGAAGAAGTACCTTGCAGTGGAGCGGGTGTGCCAAACTTGCACCTCGCTATTTTGGACCTTTTCAAATCTTGGCAAGGGTGGGGCCGGTAGCTTATCAACTCGCTCTACCAGGCCATATTAGGATCCATAATGTCTTTCACGTTTCCGTATTGAAACAATACGTATACGATCCTAAACATGTAATTCAATGGCAGAATGTTCGGGTAAGAATTAATCTGGTCACTCTAGATAAGCTTTGTTCCTGAACAAGAAAATAACTTAATCTATTGCTGATTGCAGGTCGAGCCGGAAGGCGAGGTTCTGGTCGAACCACTGACCATTCTCGACCGGAGAGAAGTGCAGCTGCGGAAACGGGTTATTTTCCAAGCTAAGGTGCAGTGGCAACATTATGGGCCTGAAGAGGCCACTTGGGAGGATGAAGAACTCCTTAGAGAAGCTTACCCGAATTTGTTTAAGGGTGACAGACATCGGGACGATGTCCAATCACAGGAGGGGGAGATGTAATGACCCCAAGATATGTAAATGTGAAAGTTTACTGTGGTAAAAGACAGTAATACAGTTGTTGTTATGTTTTAAACAAAACTGTGACAAACTATTTCTTTTAATTAAAGTAATTTAAATATTTCTTGAAATGTTGGCAGCCTCTAAGAGGTGAATCTGAAAGAAAGAGATCAGTTGTGATAACTGATGGAAAAACTACCCTCCAAAACAGGAAAAGTCCTGACTGAGGGGGGGTTCTGTGCTGTGAGGACAGACAGAAGAACTTCTTTTCCAAGAACAGGAAAGAGAGGAAAAAGAAAAGAAAAAGGTGGTTAAGTCTGGTTAGGACCAGATAACCAGGCACAGAGAGTGCACAAATCCTGTTGAGGGCTGGAGGCCTGCAGGATGGCTCGGGGGGAGACTTCCATCTGAGGGGTGGATCTCATGGCTGGGTGGACGAGCAGAAATAAAGCTCAGGTGACTTGTTTTGTTTGAGAACCATTCCTGACTCTGGAGAACCAGGTACGGTCTCAAACTGTAAAGTCTCTGTTGGAAATATTATGTGATGAAATTACAGTACGCAAAACAGGAAAATTTGTTTTTCAATTTTCCCTGATACTATAATGTTAATGTAAATTTATACCGAAGTAGCTCTCAAGCTATAGGACGGACTGTCAGTTTATAGACAGAGTCTGAAATTGCATTGCAGTAAACAGAATACACATAGTTATTAGTCAAGAAAGAGTATTGGCATAAGAGGGGTTAACCAAGATCTGGTTACGAGGTAGCAGACCTGAAACACCCTTAATAATGGAAACAAATACTGGTAATAAACGAAGGGTTAACAGTAAACAAGAGATAATGAATACTTGATAGAAAACAAACCCTTGCTGTAACCTGTCGACGGAAATACGGATTGACCTCTGGAATCCGAATACAAAAGCACCAACTGTGGTCGGTTGCTACCGTCGACGAGGGAATCACAAACCCTGCTGTTAACAGGGGTAAATAGTTGACATAGAAACGAATATACAAGTTGCTCTGGATAAGCAGAGTTTATTGATAAGCCATACAACAGAGTACAAGAATCATTAAATATTCCATAACCCATGTGTGTAACATCAGAGGACATTGTGACCGAGAACTAGTTCACTAGAACGACAAAGAAAAATAACGTACATTTACATTCATTTATATAGTTCCTATGTATGTAACTGTGACAAGGGTTACATTCATCTATATAATCTTGTGCATGTGACCGTGGAAGGGTTACATTTATTTATATAACTCTGTGTATGTAACGACGACAAGGTTATGTCCATTTAAATAAACTTGTGCATGAAACTACCAAAAGGATACATTTAGAGATACAATCCTGTGCATGCAAACCCGAAACGGGTCGTATACTATGAAAACGAGAAAGACTGTGCATTTAACTGTAAGAGAAACCTCAGCTATAGCGACATTTCCATAATAAAAAGGAAAGAATAATTTAGCAGACAGTCTCTAAGTGCATGCCGTGAACAACTTTCAAATATGAAGGACACATAGTAATGATAGAGCGAATCTGAAGCTATCATGGTAATCTAAGATATTTGTGCTATTGCAGTCATGTGAAACAAGCAACAATCGCAAAGATAAAGTAAACCGATATTCTGAGCCTGGATTAAGGATGAATCGAAAACAGAGTCATATAAATACAAGTGAAATGCTCTGAGGCTTAAGCAGATCTGCAATATTACGACTATGCATCAAAAGCCTGAAACTTAATCAGTCCATCAAAACAGAAATCGAAATTACACATACAACATCAAATGGTAAACCCTGAAGAGTAACTGTCTATACATATTGTTGAGTACAAGCCTCAGAGGGATTGTTGCCGGATCTGAGCATTGATGCCGATCCGCAATCAACATTTAAGAGCAGAGGCATCAACCCGTTTCGGGAGTGCCTTAAACAAAAACAATACTGTATGTTAACAAACTAAGAACATTTGTAAAGAAACCAGGCGCCTCTGAACATAACTTAACCATGATTTACTGCTAAGACCAGACGGTATAAGGATGCAAACCGTGAGGGCTCTTTACAGAGAATACCTCAGCGAATGAGATAAGGAGACCCGCGTTGGAGCGGCGGTCTGCATCAACCATAAACCATATCTTAAGATCCGTGACCTCGAATTCGATATGCAGGCAAAGTATTGTGCGTTTCAACTTACCTGTGGACGAGGAGTTTGAACCGCCATAGATAGCCAGCGTTGCTCTAACCGAGGGGTTCCAGGAACCGGCTGCACCTCATAGTAACAAAAAAATCAATCAGTAAGAAACGCATTTCAATTTAACCAGAACAGATATTGAGCACAGTGAAATTATTAAACAGAGACCAGTACCTGAGATGGTTGGTCGATGAGCTTGCTCGGCTTCTGGGCGTTTACAGAACGAAGAAGTGCTGTCGGTGATAGGAAATCCGAGATGGAATGCAGAACCGGAGCCGAGAGAACTAAACCCGCGAATGAACCCGAAACTGTAGGGAAGTGCTTAAATATCAACATAAACCCTTGAACGCATAATAACCCTCCGATCTCTGGAGGAGATCCCAACCGTAGGATCAAGGCGGGAACCAGAAGTGGTAAGACCGAGAACAGCGTTTCCAAGGTGTCACATGGCCAAAGGAGCCAGGCCATGCCACCTGCCCCAGTAAGGACGGCTGTAGTAAAGACGAGGGTGAGTTGGCTCTTGTGGAAACTGCGGCAGGACCATCACAGGCCGTGCCTCATTAATACATGTTAACGTTAACAAGTCTATAGTAAGGTGGGTATGGGGTCGGGTTTACACCAAGCACCCCATTGATAACACATTACAATGCTGCGTGATGTTATACGTATAACCAAGGTTCAGAAATAAACTCATGACCAATGACTTTATATATATGTTGTATGATGTATGCGTAAGGTCAATAAAAGTATGGTGCAGACTTAATGCATGAATAAGCATAAAGTGCATAGCTAACGTGATAATTTAGGCATATATAATTTTTTTTTATGTACATATGAATATAGGTGTGACATAATGAGACATGGTCCAATTGGAAATAATTGCTCCAAATTATTTTATATCAAGAAAAAATGAAGGAAACATCCAACACTAATAGGAACCAAGGCTTAAGATGTAGCTGGTTAGGTTTATCCAAATGGCTTTTTGGCTCAGTGCAGTAATGTTGTAATTTCTTGTCAAGTCCTATCCTATTAAACATTTTAACTTGATCAAATTACATAAAAATTAAAATTAAAATTTAATTTAATTTAAAATTATAAATTATAAATATTAATAAAACATTTTGACTCGATCATATTATAAAAAAATAAAACTAAAAAATAATAATAATAACAAAATTAATAAAATTACTAAAATTAATAATTATAATTATTAATTTAATTAAACTTATTTATATTCATCTTAACTCTAGATCTACCAAGCTAGAGAGATCAAATCATTTTTCTTTACAGTAAAAGGAGATTTGATCCCTCTGTCATAGATTTGAATTAAGATGGATCTAGATTGTTTTACTTCTTATAATTTCATTTATGTCATTTGTCATGAACTTCATAGTCATAGTTATTAACATTTTGAAATATCTAAACTATTGTCCATGGTCAACAATTATGGTTTATGGTTTCCTTTGAGGTAGACTATGATGGGACATAGGGATATCTAGTGTTATATGAGGAAATTTTGAGAAAGTACAACTATAAATGTATAAAAAAAATAAAATTATGATTTAGATAATTCATATATATATATATATATATATATATATATATATATATATATATCATTTTAGCAATTATATGATGAAGTGTTTTGATATTTATTATGAATTGATACTTATCAACATTTATCAATCGCTTAATTTATATGTCTATACTACTTATTATCATGGTAACATGTGAAGGCATGGAGTTTTTAGCTATCATTTATGAAATTTCCCTCATAGAGACAAGACGATTATTATAGTTGATCACTATTATTCATGAAATTACCTACCCAATGGCTATTATTATTCTCTTTGAACGCGGATATTAGATATCGTTGGTATTAACACATCTCTCTCTCTCTCTCTCTCTCTATATATATATATATATATATATATATAAACACACACACACACACACACATATATATATATATATATATATCTGTGTGTGTGTGTGTTTATTTTGAAATAGTGACTCTAAAATTTTAATTTAATTATAAATAATTATTAAGTGGATAGTAGAGATTTAACTTTCATAAAATATTTTAGAATATTCATTGTAGTATACATGAATCAAAGGTTCAAATCCACATAGTTATGTCATTTTTTCTCCTTTAATTAAATTGATTAATTAAAAAAAATTCCATACGAATAAGTGTCAAATAACATAAGTTATGGTTTTTTAAGAATTTAAGATTTATAAGCTACGATATTGGCTCATGATATTGTAATAATATCTATTTACAAATTAAGAAGTGTCATATGAAGTAAGTTATGGTTTTTTAATGCAACCATGTTAATTTATTATTTTTAATATTTATCTTAAGGTTTGTATACCATGGGTTTATAATATTAGTCCCTTGGGTTTAATATTAGTCCCTTAGATTCATAATCCTTTGGGGTTTTAGTATTAATCCCTTGGGTTTATTATTCCTTTGGGTTTATAATATCAAACCCTTCAGTTTATAATATAAA
Organism: Pinus tabuliformis; assembly: GCA_031772625.1. Taxonomy (NCBI): domain Eukaryota; kingdom Viridiplantae; phylum Streptophyta; class Pinopsida; order Pinales; family Pinaceae; genus Pinus; species Pinus tabuliformis. The sequence continues at coordinate 32,147,912 of CM062807.1, read as the reverse complement.
GCATGGTCAACCATTTTCAGTAATAGCCAATCATGATCAACCATGTTTGAATGTCAGATTGTGACAAGGATTGTCTCACCATGAAAATAAACCATGTTTATTTTAGTGTTTGTAGTATTTATATTTGGGTTTACCAACGTTGGGTTTATAATATTAGTCCCTTGGGTTTAATATTATTCCCTTGGGTTCATAATCCCTTGGGTTATAGTATTAATCCCTTGGTTTTATTATCCCTTTGGGTTTATAATATCAATCCCTTGGGTTTATTATTCACTTAGGTTTCAATCATAGCCAACCATGGTCAACCATGGTTGAATGTCACATTGTGACAAGGATTGTCTCACCATGAAAATAAACCATGTTTATTTTAGTGTTTTTAATATTTATACTTGGGTTTACCAATGTTGGGTTTTTAATATTAGTCCCTTGGGTTTAGTATTATTCCCTTAGGTTCATAATCCTTTGGGGTTCTAGTATTAATCCCTTGGGTATATTATTCCTTTTGATTTATAAATCAATCCCTTAGGTTTATAATATCAATCATGGTCAATCATATCCAACCATGGTCAACCATGTTTGAATTTCGCATTGTGACAAGGATTGTCTCACCATGAAAATAAACCATGTTTATTTTAGTGTTTGTAGTATTTATATTTGGGTTTACCAATGTTGGGTTTATAATATTAGTCTCTTGGGTTTAATATTCTTCCCTTGGGTTTATAATCCCTTGGGGTTTAGTATTAATCCCTTGATTTTATTATTCCTTTGGATTGGTTTATTATGATGTCAACCATGGTTAAACATGGTTCAGCATGGAATTGTGATAAGGATTGTCTCAATATGAAAATTAATGATGGTCAATCATGTTTATTTGAGTGTTTATAATATTTATCTTAGGGTTTATATACGTTGGGTTTATAATATTAGTCCCTTTGGTTTAATATTATTCCCTTGGGTTTATTATTCCTTTGGGTTTCTAATATCAATCCTTTGGGTTTATTATTGCCTTAGGTTTATAATATGAATCCTTTGGGTTTATTATTGCCTTAGGTTTATAATATCAATCCTTTGGGTTTATTATTGCCTTAGGTTTATAATATCTATCATTGTCAACCATTGTCAATCATAGCCAACCATGGTCAACCATGGTTGAATGTTGCATTGTGACAAGGATTGTCTCACCATGAAAATAAGCCATGTTTATTTTAGTGTTTGTAATATTTATATTTGGGTTTACCAATGCTGGGTTTATAATATTAGTCCCTTTGGTTTAATATTATTCCCTTATGTTCAGAATCCCTTGGGGTTTTAGTGTTAATCCCTTAGGTTTATTATTCCTTTGGGTTTATAATATCCTTCCCTTGGGTTTATAATATCAATCCTTTGGGTTTATAATATCAATCATGGTAAACCATTGTCAATCATAGCCAAACATGGTCAACCATGGTTGAATGTCACATTCTGATCAGGATTGTCTCACCATGAAAATAAACCATGTTTATTTTAGTGTTTGTAGTATTTATATTTGGGTTTACCAATATTGGTTTTATAATATTAGTCCCTTGGGTTTAATATTATTCCCTTTGGTTCATAATCCCTTGTGGTTTTAGTATTAATCCATTGGTTTTATTATTCCTTTGGGTTTATAATATCAATCCCTTTGGTTTATTATTCTCCGAGGTTTATAATACCAGTGATGGTCAATCGTTGTCAATCATGGCCAACCATGGTTGAATGCTGCATTGTGACAAGGATTGTCTCACCATGAAAATAAACCATGTTTATTTTAGTGTTTGTAATATTTATATTTGTGTTTATCAATGTTGGGTTTTTATTATTAGTCCCTTGGGTTTAATATTATTCCCTTGGGTTCATAATCCCTTGGGTTTATGTTTCCCTTGGGTTCATAATATCAATCCTCCGGGTTTATTATTAACTTGGGTTTATAATATCATTCATGGTCAACCATAACCAACCATGGCCAATTGTGGTCAATCATGGTCTCATCTCACATTATGAAAAAAATTGTCTCCATGTAGGGTTATTTACCTTGGGTTTATAATATTAGTCCCTTGGATTTAATAATATTCCCTTATGTTCATAATCCCTTGGGGTTTTAGTATTAAGCCCTTGGCTTTATTGTTCCTTGGGTTTATAATATTAATAATCACTTTGGTTTATTATTTCCTTGAGTTTAAAATATTAATTCTTAGGGTTTATTAATTCAACCATGTTTATTTATTATTTTAAATATTTATCTTAAGGTTTGTATACCTTGGGTTTATAATGTTAGTCACTTTTATTTAATATTATTCCATTAGGTTCATAATCCCTTGGGGTTTTAGTATTAATCCCTTAGGTTTATTGTTCTTTGGGTTTATAATATTAATCGCTTGGATTTATTATTCCCAATTCAACCATGGTTTATTATGATGTCAACCATGGTAAACCATGGTCCAACATGGAATTGTGATAAGGATTATCTAAATATGAAAACCAATTATTGTCAATCATGTTTATTTTAGTGTTTATTATATTTATCTTAGTGTATATATACATTGGGTTTATAATATTAGTCCCTTGGGTTTAATATTATTCCCTTGGGTTCATAATCCCTTGGGGTTTCAATATTAATCCCTTGGGTTTATTATTACCTTAGGTTTATAATATCAATCATGGTCAACCATTGTCAATCATAGCCAACCATGGTCAACCATGTTTGAATGTCGCATTGCGATAAGGATTGTCTCACCATGAAAATAAACCATGTTTATTTTAGTGTTTGTAATATTTATATTTGGGTTTACCAATGTTGGGTTTATAATATTAGTCCCTTGGGTTTAATATTATTCCCTTAGGTTCATAATCCTTCGGGATTTTAGTATTAATCCCTTGGGTTTATTATTCCTTTGGGTTTATAATATCAAACCCTTCGGTTTATAATATCAATCATGGTCAACCATTGTCAGTCATAGCTAACCATGATCAACCATATTTGAATGTCAGATTGTGACAAGGATTTTCTCACCATGAAAATAAACCATGTTTATTTTAGTGTTTGTAGTATTTATATTTGGGTTTACCAATGCTGGGTTTATAATATTAGTCCCTTGGGTCTAATATTATTCCCTTGGGTTTATAATCCCTTCGGGTTATAGTATTAATCCCTTGGTTTTATTATTCCTTTGGGTTTATAATATCAATCCCTTGGGTTTATTATTCACTTAGGTTTCAATCATATCCAACCATGGTCAACCATGGTGGAATATCGCATTGTGATAAGGATTGTCTCACCATGAAAATAAGCCATGTTTATTTTAGTGTTTGTAATATTTATATTTGGGTTTACCAATGTTTGGTTTTTAATATTAGTCCCTTAGGTTTAATATTATTCCCTTAGGTTCATAATCCTTTAGGGTTTTAGTATTAATCCCTTGGGTTTATTATTCCTTTGGGTTTATAATATCAATCCCTTGTGTTTATAATATCAATCATGGTCAATCATTGTCAATCATAGCCAACCATGGTCAACCATGTTTGAATGTCGCATTATGACAAGGATTGTCTCACCATGAAAATAAACCATGTTTATTTTAGAGTTTGTAGTATTTATATTTGCATTTACCAATGTTCGGTTTATAATATTAGTCCCTTGGGTTTAATATTCTCCCCTTGGGTTTATAATCCCTTGGGGTTTAGTATTAATCCATTGGTTTTATTATTCCTTTCGGTTGGTTTATTATGATATCAACCATGGTCAAACATGGTTCAACATGGAATTGTGATAAGGATCGTCACAATATGAAAATTAATGATGGTCAATCATGTTTATTTGATTGTTTATAATATTTATCTTAGGGATTATATACGTTGGGTTTATAATATTAGTCCCTTTGGTTTAATATTATTCCCTTTTGTTTATTATTATTTTGGGTTTCTGATATCAATCCCTTGGGTTTATTATTGCCTTAGGTTTATAATATCAATCATTGTCAACCATTGTCAATCATAGCCAACCATGGTCAACCATGGTTGAATGTCGCATTGTGACAAGGATTGTCTCACCATGAAAATAAACCATGTTTATTTTAGTGTTTGTAATATTTATATTTGGGTTTACCAATGTTGGGTTTACAATATTAGTCCCTTTGGTTTCATATTATTCCCTTATGTTCATAATCTCTTGGGGTTTTAGTATTAATCCCTTGGGTTTATAATATCAATCCCTTGAGTTTATTATTCCCTTAGGTTTATAATATCAATCATGGTCAACCATAGCCAAACATGGTCAACCATGGTTGAATGTCGCATTCTGATAAGGATTATCTCACCATGAAAATAAACCATGTTTATTTTAGTGTTTGTAGTATTTATATTTGGGTTTACCAATGTTTGTTTTATAATATTAGTCCCTTGGGTTTAATATTATTCCCTTGTGTTCATAATCCCTTGGGGTTTTAGTATTAATCCCTTGGTTTTATTATTCTTTTGGGTTTATAATATCAATCCCTTGGGGTTTATTATTCCTTGAGGTTTATAATATCAATGATGGTCAACCATTGTCAATTATAGTCAACCTTGGTCAACCATGGTTGAATGTTGCATTGTGACAAAGATTGTCTCACCATGAAAATAAACCATGTTTATTTTAGTGTTTGTAATATTTATATTTGGGTTTACCGATGTTGGGTTTTTAATATTAGTCCCTTGGGTTTTACACATAACAATTCTCTTATCACAATTCTAATTATTATTGGACCATGATTGTTATTACGAGTTAATAATAATATTATTATTATTATTATTATTATAATCTAATATTATTATTATAATATTATGATGAGTTACAATACAATAATCATATAATAATATATTTAAATATATAAGACTGTGGTTGTCATTATTTATATAGTTATTAATAATGATAAATAATTGGTGTTTAAAAAATACACATAAGAATTATTAAGGTGGTTGATATAAGCCTATTGGCCTATATCAACCACATTGGAAAATGTGGTTGTATTAATATATATGCTTCATATACGGCGTATATCAACTACATTGGTAAAAGTGGTTGTGCTAGTACCATCTATTTACAAATTAAGAAGTGCCATATAAAGTAAGTTATGGTTTTTAGGAATGTAGTATTGATAAGTTATGGTATTACAAACAAAATTTATTTACAAATTAAGAATCTCCATAGTAAAGTGGGGCTAAGCCTTCATAGTTCAAAATCTTCTTCCATATTTTTTAAATGCAAATATATTTAACTTTCATACCAATTCTTTGTATTATTTATTAATAATAATAACAATTTTAAATAAAATTATAATTTAGTGAGTTTTTTTAATTTTTCTAATTTTAACTACTAGAATGTATAATATATTTAACTTATCTATTATTTTTTTATATTATTTAATAATAATAATAATAATAATAATAATTTTAAATAAAGTTATAATGATATTATTTAATAATAATAATATTTATCTATAACGATGTCTCATCTATATTATTTACTAATAATAATAATAATTTTAAATAAAGTTATAATTTAATTATTTTTTTATTGTTTTTTTAATTTTAACAACTAGATTTCTGATCTATATATTTATTTTGGAATATGTTTCTACAACTTTAATTTAATTATTAATAATTATCAAGTGAATGGTATAAATTTAACTTTCATAAAACATTTTAAAACATTTTTATTAGTTTACACAAATCAAATGTTAAAATCAATTTCCCAATTAATTAACATGTCATATTGATAATTTATGATATTGGTACATAATATTGTAACTATTTATGAATTAAAATTTTCTATTATAAAATGGATGGACTGAATCTCCATTATCAATTTTTAATGTAGTAATATTTACTAACCATTTAATTTATACAGTTATATAATTAATAATAATATAGTTACTTTATTGTCCACTGAGTCTTAGATAGGGGATTGGGTGTTCTATTAAAACACTCACTTGATGTAAAGTGACACATTCAATTCTCACTTCAATTAAGGTAATATAATGAACATGATGAAAATGTAATCCTACCAAGCTTAAATTACTTTATTAATAATAATGAATATGCAAAACTAATATAATTAGTTTATTAATAATAATGAATATGAAAAACTAATATAGTTACTTTATTAATAATATAATAATGAATGAGAAAAACAATTAGTTACTTTATTAATAATATAATAATTAATAAGAAAAACTATAACATAAGCTTTAACTCAAAATCATAATTAACTTAACATTTTCGCGTCTTAATCTGCAACGCTGTCTTGGAACTTGCATATTAAAGAGTTCGGAAGATTATATGAATGCCATAACAAAACATTAATTGCAACATCATAATCAATTATGGTCAACTTAACATCAATCAATCTCTGTATCACCATAAGCATACTACCTGAAACATGCATGCATGTGAAGGCAGTGGTATTATTATAATTTTGAATATGATGACATACTATATAAGGGAAGTCCAAATTTGCCACTTGTAAGATTCAGCGAAGGCTCATAATCTTTCAATCACAATTGAATTCCACGCCCCTCCTATTACATAAGACTCATTGTGTCAATACTAAAGTATCCTTATTATGAATATGATACTACAGAGAATAAATATATTTACCTAATTCAGATCGGATGGATACTTTCATATAATATTAAGGGCAGAAGGCTAGGTTGTAATTAGTACCAGAAGGACAAGTGAAGGTGCTAGTATTATCGTCTTTGGCATAGCTATAAGCCTGTGGGCATTGCCCCTTGAAAAACATGGAATAGTTGGTGGGAGGGAAGTTGGTTGCGTAGGTCCCGTGCAGCAGTATTGGGGAGTATTAAGGGCAGCACAAGCACTATCGCATCCATCGACCACTTTCAATTCTATAGGGCAACTCGTAGTTATGTTGCTGCTGCAGTCAACTGTTGGGAAGTTAGTGTCCGAGGGAGTTATGGAGAGAGGAATATTAAATCCATCAACAAGTGAGATGTCATATGTGTGTCGACCGTTGGCCCCATTCAGAGTATATTCCGCCAGCGTTGCAGGAGTCTGTCCAACAGACTAACAGATGAGCAAGCCGCCGCAGTCACCAGTGTTGCAGATGCCTTTACTAGAGGCGTCGAAGGAGCAACCCATACATCCCCAAAATCTACCTGCGCTTGTCCCTGCGGGCACGTCAACACTCAATGATTGGCCCTGTGTGAGCACTTGACTGCCACCTACGAGAATTCCCATTTCCCACACAGTGAACGAACACTTATTCTGGATCACAAATGTTGCAGCTTCAACTCCTACAGTTGGGAAAGCAAACTCACATTTATTGATGACATAGTAAGATATACACATCGCTCGTTAATGTAATTCTCATTAAAATAGAGTAGATTTGAATTGGGGGAGTACCACCTTGAAGATAAACCAGTAATCCTCAAGCTAGAGTCGCTACAGTTGAAACATAAATATCTATTGTTCTCCCCCCATTGCTAATACCGGGAAGCAAGTTAAACACTAGTACAACACAATACAATCAACAAACACTACTCAAACACAGCACAATCAATTGCAAATGACCTTGCTTAGTTTTTATGCACGGATAGCACAGGTGAGTCACACGCAATATATATAGACAAGGTATTAGTGATCCACAAACTTGGTAGTAGCATATGAAACACGGATGAAGTTCAAATAAGATTATTGTCTTTTCTTGGCACGCAGTGTGGAAAATTCTAGAGCTATAGTAAACCAAGCCACAAAGTAAGCTAATCCTCTTAGAAAATTACTTGCGTACCCTGTTTTGGCCATAAAATTTAATGAATAGGTAGAGATTTGAAATATAATAGCAACAATATTAGGGTTTAAATTTATCCCTTTTTTTTAATCCCAAACATCCATGTAAACTCCCGACTTCTACCAAAATCAATAACTAAGACTTCTACCAAATCAGTAACTCAGACAGTATGGCCACGTGATTACCCGGTCCATAATAGGCGCCACTACCCATGTGTTATTTCCTTTTTTCTTTTTTCTTTCAAAGCTGTTTATTCGTAATTTGTTTTCGTCCAAGGATGGAATTTGGTTGTATATTGAATTCCTTTTGGATTTTCAAAGGTGTTATCTGTAATTTGTTTTCGTTGAAGGATATAATTTGGTTGTGTATATGGAATGCAATTTCAGTAAAGACCAAAAACTCAAGTTTTTTTGCCGACCCAACGCTTCATAAAAGACCTATAATCTCAAAGTGTGACAGTTTTTAACCAAAGAAGTATAATCTCACTGTCAAGCAGGAGTGCTCAATCACTATCTGCAGAGGATTGCTATCATTGGGAACTATGCAATCACTGATAGTGAGAACTGTACAATCGTTGTTGGCGGGGACTGCGCAATCATTGAGGGTAACAATTAGGCAATAACTATTAGCAGGACTACACAATTATTATTGGCATGGATTGTACATTGGCTGCTAACAACGAGTGTGCAACATGGTCATTATGAAGTTCACTTAGTTTATCTTTGCATGTGCACTTGTGAAGACATTAAGAACTGGGCATGTGAAAGCAAGTAGATGGACACTTACATTTTTTTAATAAGACTTGAACATTTAGATAATATGATCAAGCATGACATTAATGGCTTGAAATGAAAGACAATCATAAGGAAGATGGCATGATCATAAAGAGGCTCCAAAAATTTAAAGATAAGAAAAATTTTAAATGGGGTTGTAGAAACTACAATAATTTCATAACCCCACTTAAGTGTTTCTTGGTCTTGAGCAATGTTAATTTTATGACTATGTAATCTTTTAGCACATCTTGGTCTTGAGCAATGTTAATTTTATGACTTTGTAACCCTTGAGTAGGAGAGAGCTAGGTAGTCAAGTTTGGGTGCATCAGCCAATCCTCTATCATTTTCCACCTCTCCAAATCATAAAATTAGGTTATGGTTTCCATAAATCTTCGAGTGTAGTATAATGTTTCTCTAAATTAAGTTCATCTAGCCCTCGTAGTTCCCCATGGTCCCGAGCCATGGCATCTATTTCCAAGTTTTTTTTCTAGAAGCAAGTGGTGTGGACATTCCTAATCTCACATAAGGCATGGCTTTGGATAAGACTCTAGTTTTTCCATGTTAAATTCCATATTAAGGAGCCTAAGGGATACTCTATAGCTCTTAAATTTTCTAACTAAAAAATAGTGTGATAATATTTCTTGTCCCAAATTTCATTTCCTCTCTAAAACCACCTCAACTATAGTTTAGCTCTCAATGACATATTCAAGATATTCAGGTCTATCAATCCCAAACCCCTAGCTAGTTTTGGGACAAAGATTTTCCGAAACAATGATTGACCATTTTTGGAAATAATAATCCCATCCACTGCCTTAAACACACTGACAACCATCATGTTTGCCCAGTCAACCACTACATGGTTGCGATTTTTGTTTACAAGCAAAATGACAGAAGTGAGAACAGAAGTTCAAAGCGGACCATTCCACAACACATCACAAAGGTTAAAGCATTTAAAGAAGTTTATTAATTAGATATGGGCAAACATTCATTCCGCGAATGTTGCCCACACTCCACAACACCTACAAGTTCAGAAAATCATTTACTATGTAAATTCGCCCATGTTGCGTACTAAATATTTTCTTTGTCATGTAATTAATGTCAAATTCCTATGTTAGGATAAATATGCAAGTAATAGTCGTTTGTCATGTTGGGCATGTTGGAAAAGTTAGAGAGCGAGAGTCTGTGAGGTAGTGAGGAGAAAATCGTGGGCGCGTGAAAACTATTTTTACAAAGTTTTACAGAAGTTTACTCCGCAACTCAGTGAAGCGTAAATCACAGTAAGTCTTCTGTGTTTTATTTGGAGAATCAGCCTCCAATTTATCACACCAATGTATCTTCCTATGTTTTATATTATAATCAAAAGTATGTTATGTTGCGATGTGGTCTTAAGCTTTCACAAGTAAATTTCCGCAACCCTCTTTTATTTTACTCTATTTTGCCTTGAGTGAACTCTGTGTTTTAATTAAAGTCCCTGTGTGGTTGCGATATCCTCACAACAACTAAAGATTTACCTTTCCGCAACTGAAGTTGACCTTGCCTACCATTCTGCAACTTATTTCTGAGTTCCTCTGCCCCCGTAAATTTATTTTTCTAACATGGTATCGGAACAGGTTAAAATCTGTTAGTGTAAAAATAAGTGCTTTTACTAACAGTGAAAATTATTTTGAGGGAAAATTGTTTTTTCCTTTGGAACGAATTTACCAGCACGTAGAAAAAAAATTTTACACTCAAAAATGGCAAGATCAAGCACAAGCTTGACTAATCCTCAGATACCTCAATTTAATGGAAAAAATTATGATTATTGAGCTATTACAATGAAGGCCCTATTTTCGTCTCAAGACATTTGGGATTTGGTAGAGGATGGTTTTCCAGAACCAGCAAATGCAGCAGCATACAATGCGTTGTCTCAACCAGAAAGAGATCTGTTGAGGGACAACGGGAAGAAGGATTCAAAAGCTCTGTTCTATATTTTCCAAGCAGTTCATGAAAGTATTTTCACAAGGGTTGCAGCAGCAATGAAGTCCAAGTAAGCATGGGATACCCTCCAGACAACCTACCAAGGCATGTAAAAAGTCAAGACAAAAATACTGCAAATGATAAGGAGAGATTTTGAAACACTTTGTATGAAATAGTTTGATAATATAGACTCATTTTTTACACATGTAAGTGGGTTGGTTATTCAAATCAGGTCCCATGGTGAGACACTTGAGGAAAGAAGAATAGTTGAGAAAGTTTTGAGAAGTTTGCCAGTAAGGTTTAAGGCCATTATTGTGGCCATAGAAGAGACAAAGGATCTCTCACAGTTCTCAGTGGATGAGCTTAATGCATCACTAATTTCTCATGAACATAGACTCAATAGAGTAGCAAGCTCCTCATTGGAGCATGCCTTCAAGACACAAGTATCATTTGGTCAAGGTCGAGGCAGAGGAAGATCATATGCTAGAGGAAGAGGAAGAAGCCCACACAAAGGTGGAAGAAGGAACCCTTCAAGCTGAAGTGGAAGGGGAAGCAATCAAAATCCAAGTCAAGGCCCAAGCCAGAATCAAGCACAAGTTCAGAGGTATGATAAATCTCAAGTTCAATATCATTACTGTAAGAAGTATGGTCATTATGCAAATGAATGTAGAAAGAAGAAATTTGACATTAGTAACAAACCAAGTGTAAATTTCACAAAAGAAAATTAGAAACGTGATAGCATGTTTCTAGCTTGTAATGTAGCACAAGAAAAACAAAGTGATATATGGTATCTAGATTCAGGGTGTAGCAACCACATGTCAGGGAACATAGAAATGTTTTCCAATCTAGATGAAAGTGTGAAATCTGAAGTGACATTAAGGACTGATAGCAAAGTCTCTGTCATGGGAAAATGAAAAGTTAATATCCTAACAAGGAAGGGAGAGAAGAAGTACATCTCAAATGTTTACTTTGTCCCTGGTCTGAAACATAACCTCATAAGCATTGGACAGCTCATGCAAAAGGGCTACAATGTCTTCTTCAAGAATGATGTATGCACAATTTTGGATAGGCCTCCAAGCAGACAATCGACTGCAAAGGTTCAGATGACAAACAATAGAATGTTTCCTACAAAATTAAAATCAAATTTGTAGAAAGAAGGTGCACAAGCACAACTATCTATGAACTCACAAGAAGCTGCGTGAAAAGAGGCAGCTGACATACAAGTAAACTTTCAAGCAGAGGTAAAAGATAAAAACTGGTTATTGAATTTGAGATTTGGACATCTCAACTTTGGAGGTAGGCACTCTTGCTCCCACCAAAGCACTGTTTTCTCTTTCTAATGCAATTGCTAGTGAGAGATTTTGAGTTGGAGAAATTAATGTTAGTTGTATTTACATGATTAGATCTGTTCTTGTTCAATTTCCATGGCTTTCTTGCATAATTTCCTTTCCATAAAGTTCTATTAAGCACTTTTTTGGTTTTTAAGGCAGAATTAGGTTAAAATAGGTAAAACTCTATTTTTTTTAATTCTCCTCGAACCCGTTTTTAGAAGTAGGTGTGTAGCTCAATTGAATACCATCCCAACTTATCATCATTTCATCACGCAACCTGCTCGAGTACATCTCTCAAGGTTTTCTCCACTCTTTCACCACACTTTCCTAAACAGCCCTAATTTCTACATTTTTGTGCAAAATTGCTTTCTTATCCTTTGAACCAATCCAACCATCTCCTTCATGTGTGATCTCCATTGATAGAGTCCTAGACCCTCTAACACCCTCATCCAACCTCCATTTCCTTTTTCCCACCATTTTTCCTCTTACAAACCTTCAAAAATCACTTTCGGCCTCTTCCTATAGAACTTCCTGAAGAATTTCTTGTAGATTCCCTACAAACTTCCTGTAGAAGTTCATGCGAGTGATTTTTCAAAGTCTGATCACAATGGAAATCTCTAGAAGGGTGCTAGGGATTCCTTAGGTCCTCTCCACACCTTTCTCATCATTTGCAATAGCCAACTCCATCCCCCTTCGCCACCAAACATATGCACAGTCAAATAGTTAAAACACAAGCATAATAATTCTATATAACATTGCTCAAAAGTACAAAAAGATGGTTCTTCCACATTTTCCTTCAGAACTAGCTTAGGTACATGCATTTTACCTTGACATTAGTCCATGGCATCCATTTCAGTAGTTTCAACTCTTTTTCTGGCAAAGGTAGGTGTTGTGCCCAGCAACAACCCCCCTTCTTATTTAGTTTTATTACTAATACTAAATAAGTGGGGACCCTTATCGAAAAATTAAAAAAATAAAATTAGTACTTGTATTCCCTTTTTGAATAAATCTTACTATCATAAACTTAGAAAAATACCAGCAAAATCCAAAAGGACTTAAGTTTTATGATAAGTTATCTGAAAAATAAAGCATCGCATCACAAAAAAGGTAATGGATAACATGGTATAACAAAACTCCTAAGATTGCGAAATCGCGATGCGAGATCACACACTGAGGAAGCTCATCGCGCATCGTAGTTTTCATAAGCCTCAAGTATCACTTAAGGTGAAATACCTCAAGCCGCCGATATGCGATAACGCGTCTCGAAAAACGCATTTCGCAGAAACATATGGTAATAGACAATTGTCAAACACAATGGATTAGCGATATTGCGTTCTGCGATATTGTGAAGCAAATCGTAAAATCTCTTTATCGCAGATCTGCAGGGCTTATCGTTCAAAACGTTTTTCTGTAATCTCATACCAAGTTATGTGCATTAATGTTAATTTAATGAGTTATTTGATGATCATTAATGAAATAAGGTTTGGATCTGATCGAAAGGTCATTTCACGTAGGGTGATATATTTTATACGATTTCAGCATTTAAAGCTTTCCAGTCACCTTATTTCTTATCATTTCTCTTTCCTTATTTGTAAATTGTAGGAGTGGAAAGCAAAAAGGTATACGTAGCAAAGTAGAAAGGTATATGTAGCACTATTTAGAATATAATGGGAAAGAAGGGAAAAGCTCCGATTTTTGAAGACAAAGAAATGGCGCCCTTATACACATACACCACCTGTAACAGAGACGCCGGAATCACTACTTAGGAAGGCATGTAAAATCTACTCGAGGAAGAAAATCGCAAATTAATGGAGGTTACAGCAACTGCAAACTCATGCACGTCATCTGAGGCGTCAATTATAGAACTAGCATGTTCATTCTTGCACTGGATAGCGGCGAGACCCAAGATTCTTCCATACACGGACATGGTCAAATGGGTACTGGATAATGTTGATATAAAAGATAGATATTTTAAGACTCAGAGCCAAGGACTCATTGGGTCATTCACTTCACAAGATTTAAGGCTCATGTATCATCTACCAGAGCCATAGGTAACCTATAATAAACAGTTCATGGAGAAGTTTGCTAAAGAAAACAAAGATTTGGCAGAATGCACCAAGGACTAGTCGGCAAGGGAAGTTTGCTGCTATGCTTTGTAGACTTTTTGGAAAGCCTGACGTCAACAAGTTTTCATCTAAATGGCTACCCTTATTAGATGCACCCACTAATGCTACTATTGTGGATTGAGCTAAGATATTGTCTAATAATTTAGCTATAGCTATTTGGAACTACCGGTCCAAAAGAACTACTACTCAGAGGATTTAATCTCCTTTCTATTTTGTTGCTTATGTTATGGATGCAATCTGTTATGTTTCCATGTTTCCTTTAATGGGTTGGAAGTGGACTACTCAGGATCCCTTGCCCATTCATATTTATCATAAGGAATTATGGGATTCCAAGTTTATTCCGTATTTTTACAAAATTTGTCACGAAGTCATGTTACCTTTGCACAGAATGTTGTATAATAGGGATGCTCCAAGATTTTTTCCCGAAGCGGAAGTTGATATTCTCCCTGTCACAAGATGGTTTGGAGAAGAGCTTTTCACCTATGTCAGAGTATTTGGAGGTATGAGCAAAGAACTAAAGGACAAGAAGAAGGCCATTTGGCCGCAATTTCCTGTGGCCTGTGGGGCCTTTTCACTGTTTGATTTAGGTCATGCATTCAAAGAAGTAGACAATATGTTACGTCTACGATTGTTCAAATTTCCAGGGAGAATTCGATCCTTATGATATCATTAATAATTTCACTACTGTCGTCAAGATAAAAGTATTTTCCAAAGAAGACGATCTTTTTGATGATACCTTTCAGCAGAAAAGTACACCGAAAGAAGTTCTACATTTGGCCCAAATACAATTTCCTCCAGCAGAATTTCAAGAATTCAAATTGTACAGAGAAAGGAGATTAGCTAACATCCCTTTGGATAAGTTACGCTTGGAACCAATAAGGGAGCCAACTCCCAGTATCAGTCTAAGTGGAAGTTCAAGCACAGACAAGTCTAGATCTAAGTCTAGGAGAGAATCACCAGAATTCTCTAAAAGGTCTAAGAGTGACCATAATAAAAGCGAAGGGTTAGTAAGAGATACTACCCAATCTAAAGAGCACCCAGAACAATAGGTTTTGACTACTCCACAAATAAATCTCCCCCCTCTCATCATCCAACCTGTTACACTAAAAAATGTCACCTTGACTACTTACAGTTAGTATGGCTCAAAATCAACAGTCATGCTACCCTCTTAGGCAAGTCTTATGCCTCTGTTATCCATCTCAAACCCAAAGAAGAGAGAAAGTATTGTAAAACTATGTTTATCTCTGGGGTCGCAGGTTCTCTCTAGCCTTACCTGCGGGGATGCAGGCTATGTTCACAAGAACTACGTCCATGGACGCTCTGTATATCAAAGGACAGGTGCGTCCTCCTGTAAAAGGCAAAATGCGCGAGTTTCATCTTAAAAAAGTTACTTGTGGTTACTTCTAGAACCTTCTAGAGGTCGGTTTGATGAAATGGATGCGCCTCCAGTTGGTTCATGTATCTCTATTAAGAGGGGACTTATCCCATCAATAAGGGAGCTATCCCACCCATAGAGGGGGATGATCCCATTGATAGTGGACCTGAATAACCTCTTTACAGCACTATAAAAGAAGGCATTGAGCCAAGAGGAAGGAGGCTGAAGCTATACATTTTCTTTGGGTAAATGCTGCAGAATTTAGGTCTTCCATTAGAACCTTTGTGAGGAGAGATTGTCTTCACATGATTCTACTTGGAAGAGGGTGAGCTTTGTCAAAGTAGAGGAAAACACTTGATGGACCCTGGGAGGAACTTGCACAACACCAAGGCCAGGTTGTAAGAGTTTCTTTGTTTCGTTATTAATACAAACTGGTTTATTTTTCTCAATAGCTTGTGTTAATGAGTTATTTCATGTGTTCCTTGGTCTGCATGTTGAATGTATATTTTATTATATGAAATACAAGTGCTCGGTAATCGTTTGATTGTTTGTGGTTGCAGGAATTGACTTAAAGGAGGAGCTCATCCGGATTGGCAAGGACGAACTACAACAATAGCGTTTTGGAATAAGGTAAGCCTAAACACTTGTACTTTTCATGTCATAAAAGGTATATTTAGAGAAAGATCATTCCATTTTGTCTTGTTTGTCGCTAGAGAGTGTAAACTCCTAGGGAGGTCAGTTGTGTCAGCCCAAATGACTTTTTCCGCCACGACAAATTGGCGACTCCACTGGGGACTCCATTAATGGACAAGTCTTTTCCTTTATATGAACTTTGCCTTGTGAAAATCATTTTTATTTTCTGGTTTTTGACTGTGAGAAATAGTATTTGGGTGGTTTAGCTGTAAATTTAGTTGGCTTTAGTTTTTCTTCCTTTTTCCAGAAGGACGCAGTCTCTGTGTGTTTTACAGTGCGTCTTTGGACGCATTGTTCTTTACTAAACAGTGCGGGGCCGCACCTGTGACAACGGGTGGCCTGCGTCTTCCTGTAAAACTGTGTTCTGCACAGTGCGTCCTTGGACGCGCTGTTGTCGACTGCACAGTGCGGGGCCGCACCTGTGACAACGGGTGGCCTGCGTCTTCCAGTAAAAGTCAAGAAAATTCCATTTTTTGCTTTAGATTACTTTTAGTTTTTGTTTTTCTTTAGGATTTCCTGCCCAGATCCTTTAGTACCCGGTCAAGAATTCTCACCTGAACTGATTTTGTGAGTTTTGAGTGTTTTAGTGGATTTCAACGAAGTTTAGACCTAGGGTTTGATTTTTCAATAGGTTCTGTAGTGACTTTGAGTTTAGAAAGTTGTCCAGCCTTAGATATCTCTGGTTAGTCAACCTTCTTAGAAGTCGAGCCTATCGTAAAGTCTCCTTGTTTGAGCAACTTGTCATTTGAGTTGTTTTTAGGTCAAATTTCGCATTGCTTGTTATTAAAGTATTGATTTCCATTTTCAAAAAGAACAAAAAGATTAGAATTTTGTTTTGACTAGTTTTTGGTTCTGCGATAAGCTAGTCCTTGATTCATTCGCA
The DNA here is from genome assembly GCA_031772625.1 of Pinus tabuliformis. Classification (NCBI taxonomy): domain Eukaryota; kingdom Viridiplantae; phylum Streptophyta; class Pinopsida; order Pinales; family Pinaceae; genus Pinus; species Pinus tabuliformis. Next base: position 32,130,971 of record CM062807.1, on the reverse strand, counting down.
ATCAAGTAAAACACCTTAGAATAATCATTGTTAGTTTTGGCCTTGTTAGGATTACTTAGAATAAATTTATTTTTAGCTTGCTTATGAGTTCATTTTCATAGATTTTGATAGTTGTCAAAGATTGCTTTTTTGTTATATTAGTTCCATTTGCTTTATTAAAAGAAAAAATACAAAAATATCTTCTTAAGAGTCTTGTTTCAAGTAGCCTTTTGTTTTTCAAAGAAGAAAAGAGTTTTTTCGTGCATGTAAAGAGAAGTTATGTTTTTATGCTTGGAAAAGAAAATCGAATAGTTTCTTTGATTGTCTTTAATTAAGAAGTTGCTTTTATAAAGATTGCATTCTCTCAACTTTTTAGTTAAAACAATTCATCGAAAAAACAAAAGTAGTGGATAAATCATCTTAGGTGCATTTTGTAGTGATTTCGAGTCGAGTCAACACACCACTAGTTTCACTTCCATCACCTTTTGACTTAAAGAACAACCTTAAAAGTAACGCTTAAATTAAAATTGATCTAGTAACTTTTATTTTCTAGGGCTCTGAAGCACCAACATAGCTTAGGCTAGGGTCTTGGAGTAGGTGAGTACTTAACTCTCCAGGACTACAAAACCAAACAGTTAGTCTATCTTGAGTAGAACAAATCCAATTGTTTCAGTTACATTCTGGGAAAGCTCCTCTTAAAGGAGAAGCACGAGCTCGTGTCCGAACCAGTGAGGGGATCATTCCTCCCTCGTTGGGAACGACGCCAGTCAGTACGTATTAAAAACGGTAAACCTCGGATTAACCATTGTCGAGGAGCCAGGGGTCACTTATCGGTAAACCTTGGATTACTGTCAAGGAGCCGGTAAGGGGATTGGAGCTTGTTACTCTGCCCTTGCGTGCTGTCGGAGTTTAGACTGTTCCCCCAGGTGTAATTGTTGTGATTGGTAACCTTAGTGGCCATAATATCTAGGATTCTACCCAAGGTGACGGTGGAGGGAAGGTCCCACTGTACCTGGAGCAGACGTCGGCTATACTCACTTGGATTTTCTGGGGGGTACGCTTCACTTCGAGACGGTTAAAGTGGAGGTACTTGGTCCAGTCTATTCATTAAGCAGGTTGTCGGCGTAACTGTTCCACCCGCCATTTCTGTACTGAATCCTGCGAGGTTGGGCCTAATCACCAACTAGCGCTTTTGGTCCCGAAGATACTGTTTGTGTGTGCTTTGACACTCTAGATTATTTAGGCGTATGCTTCAAATTTGTTTGGTTCTTTAGAAGACTTAGGTGGTTTGATTTGCAATTTTTTACTTTGTTTTCGTGTGTTGTAATTAAAATCATTAATTGTGGCGGAATTACCGAGACGGTCCCGTCGAATTGGGGGCCAGTCTCCTGAGATTGTCACCGGACTAGATTTGTTAAGAAAACTCCGTCAATCGCGGAGTGAATCTCCTGAAGATATTCCGGGTCAGTTAGAAGGTTTAAAGGTCCTTGTATCACCTAGTGGCAGTAAAGTAGATTCACCAGAAGAAGGAGAGTTTGCCTTGGTAGTCCATCAAGATTACCAAAGTTTAGAAACAGGTTACAATCCCGAAGCTGTTACAGTTTCCGAGCTTGCTGGTAGTTTTTCATCTGCCAGTGAAACAGGCGAAGAACCTGAAATTTCCGAACCTGTTACTCCAACTCCTAGTGTTCCTGGTTCACCAAAAATAGAAAGAATTGTCACCGAAAATCTTCCTGTTGGGTTAATTGCTATAGAAGAACTTTTTCCAGAGGAAGAAATAGGCGTTTCTGATTCTGAAGATATAATTACCCTTGATTTGAGGGAGCGTGAATCCATCTTTTACAGTCCTCCTAGAAGTGAACCTTGGTACCTTGCTTTAACCAATTTATTGGACAACTCAGTAGGTTTTTCTACACCTCGTACTCCCTTTCCACCCGGAGGAATTCATAATCCTGTAGATATGTCTGGTCCGTCATCTGTGTTTTCACAAAGTCCTGAATCATTTTTACATGATGGTCCTTCTGTTCCTGCTGGGTATCAGTCAATTTCTGGTACTTTTTCGGGAGCATCTCCTAGACCCGTTGAATATGGGTTATTCGTTGGAAATAGTGGTACCGTTCCATTGAGTGTAGGTGAAGTTTATATGATGTCAGGTTCAAATCCCGTTAACCAACCTCAAGGTGGCCAATTACCGCCTGGGGGGCAACCTTCGTTAATGCCTGGGGGGCAACCTCAAGGTACTTCATTTGCGTCTGGGGGGCAACCTCAAGGGTATCAACCCCAAGGGTATCAACCCCAGCCTCAATATGTACCCCAAAGTCAACCTCAGTACCAATATCAACCTCAAGGATGGCAACCTCAAGGATGGCAACCTCAAGGGTATCAACCTCAAGGGTATCAACCCCAAGGGTATCAACCCCAAGATTATCAACCTCAAGGCTGGCAACCTCAAGGTCAAGGTCAACCCCAGTATTCGTATTTACCTCAAGGTTATCAACCTACGGGTCAATACCCTGGTCAAAGTTATCAACCACCTCAAGGGCAACCATATGGGACTGCACCTTACAGTTATCAACCCTATCCTCAATACGGCTATGGATCTCAGTATCCTCAACCTGTTACGAGTCAATACCCTGGATTGTTAACATGGGATCCTTCACAGGGTCAACAGATGTTGCAGCCAAGTATACAGTCGGCACCTCAAGTAGGACAACCTGCAGTTCCTGGTCCATCCCAGCCACCGCAAACTGTCCAATCAAGTGTTCAGACCCCTGTAACTTCGGTAGTTACTCAGCCGCCAATTGCACCTGGTACTCCACCTCACACGGCTGCAGCAACTACCGCTACATCTACCATAGCTACTTCTGGAGTATCGGCAGCTCCGGTTTCTACAGTCCCTGTAACCACTCCTCAGACATCTGTACCGTTGTCTGGATCTACGGTCCAAACCACAGTCCAAATGCCTGTAGGCCCGCCTGGTACAAGTACGGTTGTTACTTCTCAACCTCAATTTGTTCAACCTCCGTACCAGGGACCGTATCAACCTGGGCAAGCTGCCCAACAACCGGCTTACCCGTATCAACCGTATCCTGGGTACACTTATAATCCACCTCAACAACCCCAGTATGGTCCGGTTAATCCTGGTTTTCCAGGAGGATATAATATCCCAAATGCTACTCCTGTCCCTAGTTATCCTGGATATCCTCCTCCTGGGGCTGGTCTTGTGACTCAAAATTTTAGAGATCCTAACCGTCAGTTACCGTTTATTGCAACTTTAGATTTACCCGACTTGACGCGCCTAACAAATGATCCAATTCAATATCAACAGTACTGGCCGCCAATGCCAAATAAGTTGCCCAGCGATATACCTAAGTTTGAAGGTAAGTCTGGAGAGGATCCATCCAATCACGTGATGACTTACCACCTCTGGTGTGCATCAAACTCCATCTCAGATGATTCCATCCGCTTACGTCTTTTCCAGCGTACACTCATTGGTCTCGCGGCCAAGTGGTACATTGAGTTGCCACGGGCCTCTTTTTACAACTTTAGCCAGTTAGCTACCTCGTTCTTAACTCATTTTCAGTTACCAGTCAGGTATGATAATGGTACGGAATTATTGACTTCGCTAAAACAATCGACATCCACGTACATTTCTGATCACATCCATGAGTGGAGACGTCGAAGAAGATTAGTAAAAGTTTTTATTCCGGACCAAATATTAGCTGAATGGTTTGTAAAATCATTACTACCACGAATTACTGAAGATGTAGCTAAGGCCGGAGTAGTTACTGAGGAGCAAGTCATTGCTCAAGCACAGTACCTTGACTTAGTTTATACTCAGTCGGGTACGTTACACGAGAAAATACCGGATCTTCCCAAGTCAAACCAAATCGCTGCTGCTCCTTCGGGATCTCATGCCGCTGATGGTATGATTGGTATCGTGACTACAAAGAGCAAGAAGAAGTCTTCCAAGGCTTCAACTACTCCAATTATCACTTTGCCTGATTCTCCGACAGGAGAGTCTTCTCCCGAACTGACTGCCGACATTCACGCCGTAGAGTCATCTACGGCCAAACCAAAAAACGGTGGAAAGAAGAAAGGGAAGAAGAAGACCAAAGCAGATAAGGCTCCAAAGGAGAAAGTAGAAAAATCGGAAACCAATGACGAAAAACGCAAACCTCGTTATCCTTGTCTCATTTGTGAAGAAGATCATTTTACGAGAGACTGCCCTCATCGGGCCGAGGTAGTGAAAATCGTTAAAGGTTCTCCCACTCCTGCTGTGTTAAAAAATCCATTTCCCGAGCAGGAAAATAAGATGATAGGTTCTTCTTCAAATGCCAGTGAAGAACCCATTTTGATGATGTCTCATGTCAGGATTGCGACTCGATCACAAGATTATGGTAGTAAGGCTCCTGTTGATGGTAAAGAAGCAGAATCTTCTAACTCTAACCCATCAACCTCAACTCCTGGTTCCGATCCACTACAGATCGAGAAACCTAACCCAGACTTAATGATTAAGCCGCCCGCCAAGGGTGTACTTCGAAGGTCTGCTTTCAATCCACATGCGAGAGCAGCCCAGAATTACAATATTGTTGAAGACTTAGCTGTTTCACCTTCAGCAATGTCGGCACTCGAAGTGCTGCAATCATGTCCAGCGCAACGAAAGTTGTTTTTGTCGGCTATTGGAGCTGTTGATGTTCAGGACCCGAACCTCATGATCTTTGATCTAGAAATTAGTACACCGCGTCTCCCCCATCAAATGGCTTTCCAAATCCCAGTGATAGTCAAAAACAGGCCTATTCACCGGACTGTGATTGATGAGGGAGCTTCTACGTGTATTATGTCAATTCAATGTTGGAGATCGCTTGGTTCTCCTTCATTGAACCAATCCCCCACCATCCTTAAGGCCTTTGATGGCCGTGGGTTCCGTCCGTTTGGTATTCTACAAGAATTGCCTATAGGGGTCGAAGGTAAAACCGTGAATCTGGATGTGGAAGTGGTTGATGCCCCTCTAGATTACAACCTTCTTTTGGGTCGAAGTTGGTCATATGCTATGACAACGGTCGTTTCATCGGTCTTCAGAGTCATTAAATTTCCACATAACGGTAAGATCGTGACTATTGACCAGCTGACATACTTTTCATCCGACCCATCCTCTTCTGAAACTATCCAACATGTTGGTAAAATGTCAATCCCTTACAAGGACATTGGTGTAGGTTTAGTCAAAGATTCCGGTTTGCTGGGAACTTTTCCTCTCCCTCCACTCAATGTAGATCCTTCATTTGCGACGATTCATATGATCACGTCAGAAAACATTATTCACGCTGATCCTTGGTATGTTCCCTCTGACTCTGAGCTAGATTCATTCGGTGATGTTATGCCGTTGAGTCCATATGAAATTGCCTATGAAGCTCTTATGTCTTTTACTGATTTTTCTTCAACCAAACCCGACCAAATGAATGTGGTCAGTGAAGAGTCACTTTTCACATCGCCTTTAGAACGGATAACATTTCCCGAAGAAGTCTCATCTGACGAACGACTTCGAGAAATCCTCAGTGTAGATGATCTACCATGGGAAGATCTCCATCACAGATCTTCGTTTTTACCTAAGGGTGATGCATTTGAAAATGATTTTTCATCTATCTTTACCGCTGCTTATGTCAAAGACGCTCAGGATCCAACGAAACATTCTGATTCTGAGCTGAATTTAGGGAATATTTCTCGTACTGTTCCCATTGATATATCAGTGAAGCCCGGAATTGAGGAGAACGTTCATATAGGTGCCGCTTGTACTAAAGAAGAAATCCAAACTTACAAGGCCCTATTCCAAGAATTCCGCGACGTGTTTGCCTGGTCCTACGAAGAAATGCCAGGAATCGATCCTGCCATTGTTGTTCATGAAATCAAAACCTACCCGGATGCTAAACCCATTCGGCAACGGTTGCGTCAGATCCACCCTCGAAAAGCAGCTGCAATCAAAGCCGAAGTCGAAAAGCTGTTGAAAGCAGGTTTCATTTATCCGATCCCGTTAACGGATTGGGTATCGAATATCGTTCCCGTCACTAAAAAACAAGGAACAATAAGAATCTGTATCGATTATAGGGATATCAATCGAGCTTGTCCAAAAGACAACTATCCTACGCCTTATATCGATCAAATAATTGATGATTGTGCCGGAAGTGAGATGTTTTCCTTCATGGATGGTTTCTCAGGTTATAATCAAATCAATATTCTACCTGCCGATCAACCAAAAACGGCATTCATTTGTCCATGGGGGACATTTGCTTATTGCAAATTACCTTTTGGCCTTAAGAATGCTGGCGCTACTTTTCAAAGGGCTATGTCTTATGCGTTTCATGACATCAAGCACATTGTGCAGCCCTATCTCGATGATTTGCCGGCTCATTCTTTACGTCGAACCGATCACCTTGTCCATTTACGAGCAATCTTTATGAGGTGTAGGCATTATCGAATTCGGTTGAATCCCCACAAGTGTGTTTTCTGTATAGAAACCGGTCGATTATTGGGGTTTGTTGTTTCCAAAACCGGCATTCGCGTCGATCCCTCGAAAGTCGAGGCTATCATCCAATTGCCTCCTCCTTCGAGTTTGCGCCAACTCCAAAGTTTGCAAGGGAAAGCGAACTTTTTACGCCGATTCATCCCTAACTACGCCGAGGTCACTAAAGGTTTTACACGGTTGTTGAAACAGAACGTACAATTCTTTTGGGACGAGATTGCCCAACAATCTTTTGATGCATTGAAACACGCGTTAACCCATGCACCGTTATTGCATCCTCCCAACTACAACCAGGACTACTTCTTATACCTCGCCGCTTCGCATTCCACCATTGGAATGGTGTTAGTTCAAGAGGACGAGTTCAAGGCAGAGCATGTGATATATTATCTTAGCAGAACCTTAAATCCAACTGAGTTAAAATATTCACATGTGGAGAAATTGGCCCTGGCAGCCGTTCAAGCTGTCCAGCGTTTCCGTCACTACATTCTTCTCCGCAAAACTACTGTTGTTTCAGATTGCAACCCTATGATCTATATATTGACAAAACAACTGCTAGGGGGCAAGTACTCTAAATGGATTGTCATCCTGCAAGAGTTCGACTTGGAATTTGAAAAGTCCAAGTCCAAGAAATCTTTGGTCTTTGCGGAATTGATGTGTGATTTCCCAAGTGCTGACACAGAGACTGTGGCAGAAGAGTCCATTGTGGACGAATCCTTGTTTCTCATTAGCACTGTAGATCCGTGGTATGGGGATATAATCATCTATCTCCAAACCCAAACCTTTCGGCCTGAAGCTTCCAAGGAAGACCGTCGAAAAATTCGGTTTCAATCCCAGCAGTACAGAATTATTGGAGATACGCTTTATCGCCTGGGGGCAGACTTAGTTTTTCGACGTTGTTTAACTCACGAAGAGGCTGAGAGAGTTTTGAATGATTGTCACTCTGGAGCATGTGGCGGTCATATGTCTGGGTATGCCACAGCTCAGAAGGTGTTGCGCGCTGGCTATTTCTGGCCGTCTATGTTTAAAGATTGTATCCTTGCCGTCAGAAAATGCCACAACTGTCAAGTGTTTGATCGCAAGATGCGCGCTCCACCTGCTCCTCTCCACCCTATAATTGCCGCTGGTCCATTCGCCAAATGGGGCATTGACTTTATTACTTGTAACCCTCACTCGGCCGGGGGGCATGCGTATATCATCCTTGCGGTTGATTATTTTACTAAGTGGGCCGAGGCGATGCCTACATTCGACGCGAGCGGCAAGACAGCTGCACTTTTCGTATTCAATCATATCATAACTAGGTTCGGTGTCCCACAGGCAATCATTACTGACCATGGGAGCCATTTTCGAAACGTCATGATGACTGAGCTTACAAGCCAGCTTGGTTTGCGCCACGATAGCTCTACACCTTATTATCCGCAAGCCAACGGTTTGGTTGAATCAATCAACAAAGTTCTAGTCGTCATGATTCGACGGATCATTGGTATCCATCGAACGAATTGGCATAACATGTTATTTTCGGCGCTATGGGCATATCGAACTTCAGTGAAAAATTCAACAGGTTTCACCCCTTTTCAGCTAGTTTATGGCTTAGAAGCTGTGTTACCTATTGAATGCGAAATCCCATCACTTCAAATGGCTGTCGAATTACTTCCAGCTACTTCCGAGGAGGAGAAACGGTTGTTATACTTGGCTAAATTAGATGAGACTCGGCGTGACGCTACTTTAGCTATCGAGACTCACGCAAAACGAATGAAAGCCCAGTACGATAAAAATGTAACTCCTAGAAGTTTTTCAGAAGGAGACCTAGTACTATTATATGATCAAGCAAACGATAAGCTAGGTGCTGGAAAATTCGTTCCCATGTGGCATGGGCCCTACATTGTAAAGCGAAAGCTAGCAAAAGGGGCTTATGAGTTAGTTGATTTTGATGGGGACTCTTTGGGCAAACCCAGAAATGGACTTTACCTAAAGAGGTATTATGCTTAAAATGATGGATGGAGAAATTTTTAGATAGGTTAGATTTCCTTTCTAGCTAGCAAGTGTGTTAGTTCAGTTAGTGTAGTTAGTTTAGCAAGTGTGGTTTTCGTCATTATCCTGGCTTATCTTGGTTTTACTCTTGATATTGTAGATGTCGACGCCTCTCCAAACATACATTGGATTTGCTGATGGTGCTTGTCGTAGTACACGGAATATCTCTTCCGCAGCTTGGGTTATCTATTCACCCTCTGACGAGTTAGTTTCTATGCGTGGAGTAAGCCTCGGTCAAACAACGAATAACATTGCAGAATACAGTGCAGTGGTTGAATTATTATCCGAATCTATTTCATTTGGAATTCGACGTTTGATTGTGAGGTTAGATTCTGAACTTGTTGTATTACAGCTTAATAGAATTTATGCCATTAGAAATCCTGTGTTGTTAAGGTTGTTTTTGAGAGTGCGTCTCTTGGAACGTGAATTTGACTACATTGAATATCAACACATTCCAAGGTCCCTGAATACATTAGCAGATGCAATTGCTTCTCGAGTGTTGGACAGACATTTATAATAATCATGCAAGTAAATTTAAAGACATTTCATCATACATGTTAAACAAGATAAGCCGGTAATAGTGATATATAGATAGAAGTGTGTCCAAAAAATATATACATCGTCTTCGATCATAGGTTTAACACACCTTATGATCGGCAAAATGATAGTACAAAAAGTCAAAAATGTCACATGTGACTACAAAGAGTGACTAGTCAATCACTGGTGGTGCTCTGTATACGATATCACTGCGCGGGCTACCTTGCGCAAAAATCTCCTAAACGGCCCAGGAACCGCAACCACAAAACGTTGAAGCCTGATAGGAATGTCGTCCATAGAAGTCTCAGGTATGCCTACCGTAAGACGATCTAGGTCATGCTCCAACTCAGCTAATACGTCCGCACTCGCGTCCTGTGGGGCCGGTGCCGGTGCAGCTGGATGTCGTCTGTCGTAAGGCCGGAGATTGGCTGGACGCTCTGGTCCAACATCTGCATTTTAAAATTTTACTGTTAGTTTGAGACGATATATATATAAAAAGAAAAATAAAAAAATACATGAACTAGGAAAATCGTGAAAATGAAAGTACCTCTGTCATCCCATTGTTCTCCTTGTGGAAGAACCATGTCCGGATCACCTCTGAAATCCATTCCGGCATATGGAAAGTCTTGTATCACAAAAAGCTGGCCCTCTAGCCAGTTGAAGTAACTGTCCGAGAATCGAACCACTGTAGCTCCCTCGTCAGGATGCCGGGCCATCACCGCAACCCATCGAACCAGCTTTGGCTCCCGAGGACCCAAGTCATCAACAGTGAGTTGCTGAGGGATCAGCATAGGAACTCTCTCCAAGGCAAAGCTCACGACTATAGGCCCATATCCAAAGGTCTTAAGTCGCCCGTTCTTTGCCTTGGTCAGTTGGCTCTTCATGTGAGCCGACACAGCTTCGCACCAGTTGAAGATGGTGCCTTGGTAACAGTCAACTGCCATCCGCATTTGGGATCCAGAAGCAATGTGCAAGGCGGCCGCGCCACAAATCCTGGTAACTGTAAACGCAATAGTTCTAAGTTCCGCCAAAGCGATGTGTTTTATCTCCACACCCTTCTTATGGCGAGTCCCACGTCTGCACCACTCCTCGCGGAGATCCTCAAGGGATTGGCCACCCGGCCGGGTCCCCGCGAGGTTGAGTTGCTCACCTCTGTTTGGCAAGCCAGTAAGAAAGTATACATCGGCGGGCTCTATCTCGAGCTGGTGCCCTCCAATGTAGAAACATTGATCCTGAACGTTCCATCGCTGAACAAGCCATTCCAAAAATCTTACCTGGCCCCTCATGCCCGGTATGGTCCAATACTTATACAATCCACATGTTCGTAAAGCATCCAATGAGGGCTGGTGGTTAATTGCAGCCTCATCGTCGTCTACGTGCTCTCTCTCTCTCCAGTCTAGCATGTTTGAAGCCCTGCACACCAATAGAAACAATTAGAAATCAATTTGACTCATTTTGGTGGTTTTTTGATAAGTTTTGGGTTTTGAAATCCGCCCTCGGCGGAGGACGCACCCCGGCTTTACAGCACAGGGCGTCCGGACGCAGCTTGCCTGAAGGCGGGCTGCGTCCCCCGACCTTTTTCCCGTGTGAGAAAAAGTCGGGGGACGCAGGTCACCCGAAGGGCACCTGCGTCCGCCGAAGGGCGCATTTTAAACCTAAAAGCCTTCCAAAAAATGAAACAGGGACAAAAAACAAGAAACTAAACGGATAGAAATGAAGAGGGGGATGTGTAAAATACCTCGGTGAAGCGGCGTTCGATTCCGACGGTCAGATTTTCCGCAGCAACCACGGGAAGTTTTCTTGCCAAAAGCTCCTTTTTCAAACTCCAAAGTCAAACGGTAAAAATGACATGGTAAAAGGTCTTTTTATAGGTTTTTTGGATGAATTAGTTCATTTTTTACCATGAAAAGATGTTTTTCGATGAATTTTCGCCTATTTTAAGCAGGTATGAGTAATGTGTCGCTTTTGTGCAGGACAAAGGGATTTCAAGGGAAGTTGTAATTTTCACAAATTAAACTATCAGAGTCATCTTTTAAGCCCTTTTCTGACTCCGTAAAACATGAAAAGATCGCCGAGTGTTTCTTTTTCACTCGTTAAAATGGAATTAAAAGACGGTCCTCTTTTAGCTTTTTTCTGACCGTAAAAACAGGAAAAGATTGCCGGGTTTTTGTCGTTTCAAACTCGATAAGGAACTAAAACGACGTGTCTTTGGTCGCTTTTTACTTTTCAGGTCAATGACACTATTATGAAAGTACTCCTTGGTCGCAAGATCAAGCGGTTCCCCCAGGTATTATTTTATACTTTTTCGGGCTTGAGGGACACAAATTTACGAAAAAGTTCAACGTGGAGTTTCCTTAAGTTTTTCAGACTCTCTAAAATTGAAAAACACCGAGTTTCTCCTATACTGGACTCGTTAAACTTTTACAGTAAAGGACCTGTTCAATTACAAACAGGAACGAACCACTCCTTCCTAGGGTTCGAATTTAAACTAGGTTGGACTCGTCCGAAGGATGAGCTTATAACCAAGCATATGTTATCCTCCTCAAGCTTGTTAAAAATAAAGAGGTACTTGCCAGAAATGGTGGGGGAAAAGAGAGAAGAATAAACCTATTTGTCACCTTTTGTCTCAAACGAAACTTTATTATCACTCTTGAACACGACACTTTTTGCATTTCACCTGGGTTGGGAAATCTTCTACCTCACAGTTGACTTTGAAAATCTTTAACCGGGTTCAGGGATTAACTTTGAGTTATTCGTCACCAAACCATTTGTTGTGTCGTTATGTGTTCAAGAGGTCTGCGAGCAAAACTTTCATCTGCAAAATACTTATCATCCATTTGACCATCCCTGAGTCAGTCCTTACAGCAACATTTCTTCAACTTGAACAATGATTTCGTGTTGCGGGCTTGCCTGCAACGAGTCGCTTTCTATCGACATCAACACATTATCTAGAAAGATGACTTAGGAATCGACAGTACCTTGGAGTCTGCATGCATCAATGGCAGGTTTCTCGCCTTTGACGACAGTTTACATCATTGACTTTCGATCAAAGGATTCCGTGAAGTGTTCGACATCAAAGCATCTATTCACATTTCACGGGTTGTACTTGGTACTTTGAGAACCATTGACATTACTGGTGGTCTCTCTCACACTTGTTAACAGTTCACATCATCGACTGGTAATCAAGTGGTTTCTAACATGTTCGACATCAAATCATTTAATCACATGTTTAGAATCGTACCAATTCGGGAAATAGAAGTGAAGACCCTGGATCTAGTTTCTACCATCCAGGCTGCGAGGAGTTTTGTATTCATTATCTATGTAGACTAATCATAAACAGATGGCTGCGTCCATACTGTGTCTACAAAAGTCTATAAAAATGATGTACAGCAAGATCGTTCCTGTATCAGAATAGTTAGTCCATTAGTTAAAGTTTTGAATCTGAGTATGGGAATGCCTACCTCAGTGATGATATAATCTTATACATGTATTTTGTGTTGAAAATTGCAGGTTCCAACCAGGGCATCCACAAGTCAATCCTTGAAATGATAAAGCGCTTCACCCTTCCTAGAATTATAAAACACCCATCTATTCCAGGCTTCGCACTTTAGGGGGCAATCTGTTACACTAAAAAATGTCACCTTGACTACTTACAGTTAGTATGGCTCAAAATCAACAGTCATGCTACCCTCTTAGGCAAGTCTTATGCCTCTGTTATCCATCTCAAACTCAAAGAAGAGAGAAAGTATTGTAAAACTATGTTTATCTCTGGGGTCGCAGGTTCTCTCTAGCCTTACCTGCGGGGACGCAGGCTATGTTCACAAGAACTGCGTCCATGGACGCTCTGTATATCAAAGGACAGGTGCGTCCTCCTGTAAAAGGCAAAATGCGCGAGTTTCATCTTAAAAAAGTTACTTGTGGTTACTTCTAGAACCTTCTAGAGGTCGGTTTGATGAAATGGATGCGCCTCCAGTTGGTTCATGTATCTCTATTAAGAGGGGACTTATCCCATCAATAAGGGAGCTATCCCACCCATAGAGGGGGATGATCCCATTGATAGTGGACCTGAATAACCTCTTTACAGCACTATAAAAGAAGGCATTGAGCCAAGAGGAAGGAGGCTGAAGCTATACATTTTCTTTGGGTAAATGCTGCAGAATTTAGGTCTTCCATTAGAACCTTTGTGAGGAGAGATTGTCTTCACATGATTCTACTTGGAAGAGGGTGAGCTTTGTCAAAGTAGAGGAAAACACTTGATGGACCCTGGGAGGAACTTGCACAACACCAAGGCCAGGTTGTAAGAGTTTCTTTGTTTCGTTATTAATACAAACTGGTTTATTTTTCTCAATAGCTTGTGTTAATGAGTTATTTCATGTGTTCCTTGGTCTGCATGTTGAATGTATATTTTATTATATGAAATACAAGTGCTCGGTAATCGTTTGATTGTTTGTGGTTGCAGGAATTGACTTAAAGGAGGAGCTCATCCGGATTGGCAAGGACGAACTACAACAATAGCGTTTTGGAATAAGGTAAGCCTAAACACTTGTACTTTTCATGTCATAAAAGGTATATTTAGAGAAAGATCATTCCATTTTGTCTTGTTTGTCGCTAGAGAGTGTAAACTCCTAGGGAGGTCAGTTGTGTCAGCCCAAATGACTTTTTCCGCCACGACACAACCACAACCAGTAAGAACTAAGTTGGATAAATAATGGGAGACATTCAGTGAATTAATTAGTACTAAGGAGTAAAGCACAAAGAAACCTGAGAATAATGTACAGACATTGAATGATAGGGTCATTGGAACAATCATCAATGCTCTAGAAACGGAACATATTCCCATTACCCCATCTTCTGAAGTCATGCTCAAAATAGAGGAAATTCCTCCTCTAGATGTATTTTATAGTCTGCAGCATAAGGCAATGATAAGAAGGAAAAGAAAGAAAAATAAATTGGAAAGCGTGCTCTCACCTGAGGCAGAGCAGTTAGACATCCTTTGGCGAGATCCTACCACTGACCCTATTGAAAATCTCACTAAATTATCTCAAATAGTAAGAGCCTATGATTCTGTGACCATTGATAAAGCATCCGAGGTACAACAATTACTGAAGGAAAAAGAGGATCAAATATAGATTTTACAGCAACAACTACAGCAAGCCAGTGCCAACAGTGAAGCAGAGGAAAAGCTAGAAAAATTACAACAAGATTTTCAACAGATGCAGCTAGGATACCAGAACCATTTGGTCAAAAAAGAAAATCAGTTACAGGTTATGCAAGAGATGCATAAAGATGATCCCAAGCTTACAGAGTTTGTCACAGAAGCCATTTCCTTAAATTACCAACTCTTGCAGTAGCAAGAAACATTATGCCAAAGAATATCGCAATGGAGCTCCTATTGCAAGATAAGCGACAAAATCACTAATTAAGTCATGGACTTGCAACATGATTACAATTTAATTGATAAAAGAATTTCTGATTATTTGGTTTGGGAGGAATCAGAGGAAGGAAGAAAGGAAGGCGCACCCATAATGAATGACGTCCACAAACAAATGCTCTTTAATAAGTGGGATGCACAGATCAGGAAAGCAGAACAAGTGGCAGAAGAAACAACCACAACGGCAAACAATATCATCGACTGTGTCAATGAAAACTTGCACAAAGCAAATCTCATATCAGAGACCACTCCGGGATTTCTACCAAATGCATAGCATCTACAGATAAGCTAGAGACAAAAGGTTGAAGAAAGAGCAGAGTCCATCAAGAGGTTAACCAAGTTGAATTAGGATTCTTACTGGCAGTACTTGGTTAAACCACACAGTTAATGTATGACTCTCAAATGCCTCGCTAACTCTGCCAAGAAGATAACGCTAGCACTTGTAGATTCTTTTTTCGTAGGGCAACTAAAGTCGGAGGTTGGCCAACCAACTCTCCTCAAGCTGATGCTGAATGCTTGCGACCACAGAGAACAGATACATAGATAGTTAATTTCTAGATTCAATTTTAGTTTTAGTTTTAGTTTTGATTTATTTTGGCCTTAGATAAGGATGGTCATTTAAACCTCCTCCTATATTTTTGTAATAAACTATTTTTAGATTTAGCTAGTAGTATTTCAACCCTTCTCATGCATTTAGAGAAGGGTCCTAAAATTTGTCAAAAACGTTTCCTCAAAACATGCACTTCTGCACCCTCGGAGGAGGTTTTGATGAGTGAATGGAACAAGATTTATTGATATCTATGTTTAAATGTGCTACTGAAATGCACTTTTGTACTCTTAGTAGATGTTGAATTAAGAAGAAATAAATCATTGTTACTGAAGCACTTAAGTAGAACTTGTTATCTATGGTACTTTTATCTCTTAATGATTTCTACTTATGTGTGAAGGTGATATTTATGTTCAGTTATTTATATATGAATGCTTGAATGTTTGAGTTATCATTTGGCACTTCTGTATGGTGATGGCTATTTTGTTTATGCTTAATATATGAGTGACTTATTATGCGATATGCTTTTCACAATTGTTTCAGATAACGTTTTATACGAAATGGTTCATCTTTATTGAATTCTTTTCTCCTAGCGATTGAATGAGCTTTATTACCAATTGCTGTTAGAAATTATTTTAGATCGCATAACTGAAAGATTAAATCCTGGGTTAGTTTTAGAATTAGATATTTCTATTCATTAGAATACAATTTCATGTTGTTAAATCAGATTTAGAATAAAAGCATTTTACTTGGGAATTGTTAGAAAGGAAATATCAATTCTCAACACACACATACACAAATTGGGAAACTGGTCCCATTATCCCTAGTTAGACCCACCATCCAAAACGGAAAAGGAGCTACTTTCAAGGTCTGAACCGAGTGGGTATCCCCCTTGTTATAGACCCGATTTTCGGGGCCTCAACATATTTGGTGCTAGAAGGAGGGCCCGAACTGTGAATGGCAAGTAAATCTAAATCTAAATACAATTATAAGAGTAAATCGCCCTCAACATCTCCCCCGACTTCTCCATTGCATTTAGAATCTTTAAATATTGAGCGAGAAGTCGATAAAACAACAAGCACTCCCACAAACCCAAACATTTCAGAGAAATCTACTATTGAACCTCCTGAAGTTGAATCTTTGATCCATAAAGTTCAAGGATTTTCTATATCACCCCAAAAATATGAAATATCTCAAGGAAGAGTGACTTCACAATATAACCCTTCTCATCCTCTTACCAGATTGTAGAGTGAAAAGTTTGGTATTGAACCAATTGAATTACCTCTACCTAAAAGGAAAAGATCAAGAAAATCACCTAAAGGGTCGGATAGTGAGACTCTTTTGTCATCATCGTCCATCTCAACCTCTCCACTGCAAAGTCAACCATCCACCCCTCCACTTCAAATTATTGTCCAATAGACTACTGGAACTTCAACATCTACTTCACAATCATCTGGAACTACAATATCCTCATCTTCCCAATCGCAAGGAATATTTTCTGCGCTTTCCTCTGTTAGGAGTTCAACGATGGCCCAAACCCCATAGAAAGACCTAGAGGTAGTCTTAATGCCTGCACTCTTCAGTCAATTACCGGCCTATCCTGAGAAATGGCTGCCTAAGTTTAATCCTGAAGCAGGCATGCTAGCAGAAGAACACATAAACAAATTTACGTTATCTATAAATCTCAATGGAGTTACTAATGAAGATGCTATTGTCTGGCTCTTTCCTTACACTTTGCAAGGAGCAGCCGGATCATGGTATTTTTCATTATCATCCGGATCTATTACTAGTTGGGATATTTTCAAAGAGAAATTCTTAACTAAGTTCGGTGATGACAGGTCTACTGTGACACTCATCAATGACCTATCGAATCTTAGGACTGAATGAAGAGAACCTATCAAATATTTTAACTCACGTTTCAATAAACCTTTGAATAAAATTCCTACCGCCTCCAAGCCAAGTGAAGAAGTTCGAAGTGAATGGTACATATCTGCTATACTATCAAACATAGCAATCTTCGTTGATAGGGCTGCCAAAACAAATTTGGCCAAAAATATGAAGGAAGCAATAGCGGTAGAGAAACGTATCATAGCCTTAGAAAAGAAAAACGTTGTTGATGAATGAAAAGCTAAGAAGTTCACTTTTAAAGAAGATCCCAAGAAAAAACAATCAAAAGACCCATTTGATTTAGAAGGATTGTAGAAAGTTTTGAAAACCATGTCTAACGAAATGGTTGACATTAAGAAACAAGTAGTAGAGACTTCTTGAAAAAAGCCTTACAGACCTTATAGAAAAAAATCTTTCAACTGATTCAAAGCCTCCCAATGCTATTACAAATGCAGAATCAGAAGAAGAAGAAGAGGAAATTTCTAACGAGGATCCTATTGATGAAGAAAAAGTTGAAGAAGTATAGGGAATGTGGGACTTCATCCTCCCAGACGAAGAGGATCAAGAGGCATCACTAGTCAGTACCAGAAGTAGAAATCAACTCCATCCTCCACAACCTACTCCTAAACAGAAGAGCACAAGCTCAATGTCCAAAGATAAAGTCGCAGGTAAGAAAATTTCACCCAAAGCGACTTAAACAAGCCTAGTCCAATCTGATTTACCAACTCCATCTAAAACATTGATTGTTTCTAATGAGATGGAGTATAATATCATAGAAGACATGAAGAAAACTAGGAGTAACATTACTTTTTATGAATTGAGCAAATTCTAACATCAACAAAAGCTACTTTTGAAACAGTTACACACAATACCTGTTGCACCTCTGCCTGCCGCCATAATCTTGCAAGCTTCTCATGAGATGAGAAGACCTCCAGCTAATGTGATTAATAAAGTTGATCCAAACAATATCGCTTTAATTGGAGGAAGGTCAAGATCTCATACTGCCCCATTTCTTCTTACTTATGAAGTTTTCAACAAAAACTTGCATAATTGTTTAGTAGATTCAGGAGCTTCATCTAATATCTTACCTAAATCAATATGTGCAAAGTTGAACATTCAACCTTAAAAATATATAGTATGCATAGTTCAGCCGGATCGGTCACAGGTTGAAGTGATCGGTGAAATAAATCAAGTTACTAGAAGGTTGTCATCTAATCCAAAGGTATGTCAAGTTATTGATATTTTAGTTGCAGACATTCCAGAATTTTATGGCTTAATTCTTAGTAGAGATTGGTCTGAAAAGCTTCATGGATACTTTGCAACCGATTGGTCGCATATGTGGCTCCCTTACAATGGTAAACCAAATCAGATAAAGCTTGAGCGAGAAAGACATCAAAAATACATAGTAATAGAATTGGAAGGAGAAAATGAACCTGTAGCATACAACAACAATATACTTGGCAACTATTCTGTCGACTCTTTCTTAGGAAATTTTAATTCTCCTACTTCACCTTACTTAGAACATTCTGTTTTGTCTCAAGTAGAAAACTTTTCTCAAATAAATAGTTCTAAATGTGTTAATTTTATAGATAGTCATGTAAATAAATCTTTATTTTGGAAGTTATTTTTTGACGGTTCTAAGTCTAACGATGGAGTAGGAGTAGGATGCGTATTAGTTAGTCCAGAGGGAAACAAAACTATGCTAACTTGTAGACTCGAGTTGGATTGCACCAATAACACTGTAGAATACAAAGCTTTAGTCCAAGCATTATACAAGGCAATCGGATTAGATATCAAGTATCTACAAGTCTTCGGAGATTCTGAAATTGTTATTAGACAGGTGCAAAATACTATACATTGTCTATCAGGTCATTTAAATCATTATCAATCT
The DNA here is from genome assembly GCA_031772625.1 of Pinus tabuliformis. NCBI lineage: Eukaryota > Viridiplantae > Streptophyta > Pinopsida > Pinales > Pinaceae > Pinus > Pinus tabuliformis. The sequence goes on along the minus strand of CM062807.1, from coordinate 32,112,154 downwards.
TTAGTGCAAGATCTGACTAAACATTTTATAGCATTCAATATTTCATCAATTCCCAGACTCCAAAATGCTAGTGCTAACCTCTTGACAAATGTAGCTTCCAAGCTCATTCCCTCAGAAGACTATAGTCCAGACACATTCTCAATCAAATTGATCTTTAGACCCTCGATTCCTGATAATATTACAAACTGGAGAATTTTCAACGATGATCCCGATATTGTAAGCTTCCTCACATCAGAGGGATCTTACACTAATCAGATAATTGATGAGGACCAACATGACAAACAGTTGCAACAAGATAGGACTAATAATGTTATACCAAAATCAGTAGTCAAGTTGGAAGACCTATATGATCTAAAAGACCGATTCAAAATATCTACCAATTCAAAACTTCAAATTTCAACTCTGAACTATGAATTAGTAAATCTAGGAACTGATACCAAGCTACAGAACATCAATCTAGGTCTTGGCCTAGCCCCTGAAGAAATATTAGCATATGTTCGTCTCCTGAAACAATACAAAATTGTCTTTGCCTAGAATTACAATGATCTTAAGACTTACGACACTTCTATCATTCAGTATACTATCCCAATGATAAACGATGAAAAACTTGTCCAGCAAAAGCAGAGGAAGATCCATCCTAATCTGGAAAGCGAGATTAATTCTGAGCTCAATAAATTATTGAAAGCCAAAATTATTTTTCCCGTTCAACATTCTAGATGGGTTTTCAACTTGGTTCCCGTCAGAAAGAAAAACATGGATATTAGAATTTGCATTGACTTTCAAAACCTTAACAAAGCCTGCCAAAAGGATAATTTTCCCCTACCTCCCATGGAGCAGATATTGCAAGCAGTTGTAGGATCAGAATTAATGTCCCTTTTGGATGGTTTCTCCGGCTACAACCAAGTTTTGGTCCATCCTGACGATCAATTAAAGACCACGTTCATAACCAAATGGGGTACTTATGCATATCAAAAGATGCCTTTTGGTCTGATCAACACTGGTGACACATTTCAAAGGGCCATTGACATCACATTTAAGGGATTAGTAAACAAATCAGTAGTAATCTACTTGGATGATATAACTGTACATTCTAAAAAATGTGGTAATCATCTCAGAGACTTAAAGCGGATCTTCCAACATTGCCAAAGGTATGGGATTTCACTTAATCCAAAAAAGTCCTTTTTTGCATTAAGTGAAGGAAAACTTCTTGGATTTATAGTGTCAAAATTTTGAATCCATATTGATCCCGATAGAATCAAGGAGATTTTCGAAATACCCTTGCCTCACAACAAGAAAGCCATGCAATCCTTCCTTGGCCAAATTAATTTCGTTAAGAGATTTTTTTCGGACTTCTCAAGTATCGTATCTCCCTTACAAGCAATGATTAAAAAGAACTCAATCTTCAAATGGGGCCAAGAGGAATATGAAGCATTCAATTTTATTAAACAAGCGATTGTAAATGCCCCATCCTTAGCAACTCCAAATTTCTCTGATCCTTTCATTTTGTATACATTTGCCTCTGATAAATCATATGCTGCAATACTCACTCAAGAAAATCAAGACAAGGTGGAAGCCCCAATTTCCTTTTTCAATTCAAATCTACAAGGGGCCGAATTAAATTATTCTGACGTCGAGAAACAAGCTTATGCTATTTTCAAAGCGATCAAACACTTCAGACCCTTCTTACTTAAAACCCATACAAAAATCATAGTACCGTTTCCAACGGTGAGAAATCTCTTAGTACATAAAGACATGGGTGAGAAAAGAGCAAATTGGGTTACTGCCTTACAAGAATGCAACGCTGAAATTAAACCAGCAAATATTGTAAAAATTCAAGGCTTTTGCAAAATGTTGGCTGGAGCATCGCTTATTTCCGAAATATCATCTTCAGAAGTACAAATGTATGAGGTAAGCCTAAACGATATTGAATCATTATATGTTGATACAATATTTTATCTAAAGAATGGATATGCTCCTTCAAACCTAGATTATACAAAGAAAAGAGCCCTAAGATTGAAATCTAAGCAACATCAACTCATGAACGATGTACTTTTTAGGACGAATTATGATTCTATTCTCCTTCAATGTCTCGAGAAATCTGACGCTGAAAAAGGTGTTGCAGGAACTCCATGATGGACTAGCAAGTGGACATTATGTTGGAGATGCTACAACACATAAAATCTTGTGCACAGGGTACTATTGGCCTACACTATTTAAAGATGCGCATAGCTATGTAAGGAAATGTCAAGTTCGTCAAACTGCTGCTGGAAGACAAAAGAAACCATCGTTGCCTTTGCAGCCAGTCACTATCGATCAACCCTTTGATCAATGGGGATTGGATATAATAGGTGAGATCGTTCCTCACTCTTCTAAACAACATAGGTACATACTTACAGCTATAGATTATTTTACTAAATGGGTAGAAGAAGTTCCTCTCAAGACAGTTAATGCTCAACACATCATTGATTTCATAGATCAGTTCATAATCACCAAGTTTGGTTTACCCTCTGCTTTAATGTTTGATAATGCATCGTATTTTTCTGGTAATGCTATGACTGAATTTGCGCTCAAAAGAGGTTTTAAGATCAAATATTCTGCTGATTATTAGCCACAAGCGAATGGGTTAGCTGAATCAACAAATAAAAACTTGATCAGAATCATTAAGCGAACCATCAATCAGAATCATAAGAATTGGCACAAATCTTTGATGTATGCTCTATGGGTAGACTGAATAACGCAGAAAGCCTCCATTGGCACTTCTCCCTTTAATTTAGTTTATGGGAAAGAAGTGGTTCTTCCAACTCATCTAGCGATTCCCTCTTTGGCTTTAGTTCAATTTATTGACGAAACACCAACTTCATCCTTACAACTAAGCCAGTGGCAAATCCTTAAGCTAGAAGAGCAACGACAACAGTCTAAAATAACTCATGCTCATCATGAAGCATTAGTAAAGACTTCTTTTGATTCAAACATGGTATTTAGAAACGACTTTCAAATTGGAGATTTAGTTTTAAAATGGGATAAGGCTCATGAAGAAAAAAGAAAACATATGAAATTCCAACGAATGTGGCTTGGCCCTTTCCAAATTGTGGAAATCATAGGTCCATCTACTTTTATGTTATAGAATTTAATAGGAAAAAGAGAATCTTTACCTGTTAATGGATAGGTCTTCAAAAAATACTTTCCATAGAAGATCATTTTTTTCTATTTTTTGTAAATTAGTTTTTCCTTTATTTTGATAATAAAACTAGTTGTAAATGGTTACATTTGGAATTCACGAAAAAGACTAGTATTTCTTTTAGATTTTGTTTTTTTGCTTGTATAAATAGAACTGATTTGGAAAATTGGTCATTACTATTGAAAGATACATTCAAAGGCTATAAACCTGAAAATGGTACTAGTTTCAACCTTGCAAATTTTGATAAAAAAGAAACTTTTAGTGGGAATTTGTTTTATATCAGTCAAATGAAAAACATCAATAACAAAAACGAAGATTCTTTGTAGAAATGCTCTTTCCAAAAAACTCTACTATTGTCGTCCAGATCTATTCTTAACGAAACAATGACTTCCTCCCCACCTAGAGAATTATGAGCTTCAAGGAATAATCCAGTGATACACTTTAAACTTAAAGAATAAGAGGTCTCATCACGAGCCGACTTATCATAATCATAGATAGTATAGCTTGCTGAATTTGACAAAACTGCATACCACAACAGGGCAATGACTCAAGATTGTTGCAATCAAAAGACAAGGGGTCTCATCACGACCCAGCTTGTTCTGCAAAGTTATAAATCAAGTGATTGGCATTGTCATAATTTTGCTACCAAACCAAGGCATTGTTCTTTAAGAATTAAAAGAAAATAAAAGAGATAAGTGTGGATATGGATTTCCATTTGAAAATCGTATATTTCTCCAAGTAGGATACATGATCATTTCTGGGTAACAGGTAACCCTATCGAGGCTATATACGCCTGCTGACATCAGAGGCTCTACCTATGACAAATGAGCATATTTAAAACTGATTTACAGAGAAGACTTTGTTTTTATCTTTACAAACCAAGTAGTGGCTAATGTAACTACAATGACTAGCTCCAGGAAGTAAATAATCAAAGTTGACATAGAAGAAACAAACTATCATTAACAGCTCAAATCATGGTGTACTTTATCCTTCTATAATAAAGTTTGATTTTCCAAAAATCCCTTCTACTTTGGAAATTTAGAAAATTCAAAAGAAAATCAGAGATAACTGGTTCTTCCAAGTGAATCGCCAATTGTTGTGGCCAGCAACAACCCCCCTTCTTATTTAGTTTTATTACTAATACTAAATAAGTGGGGACCCTTATCGAAAAATAAAAAAAATAAAATTAGTACTTGTATTCCCTTTTTAAATAAATCTTACTATCTTAAACTTAGGAAAATACCCGCAAAATCAAAAAGGACTTAAGTTTTATGATAAGTTCTCTCAAAAATAAAGCGTTGCATTGCAAAAAAGGCAATGGATAACATCGTATAAGCAAACTCCTAAGATTGCAAAATCGTGATGCAAGATTGCACACTGAGGAAGCTCATCGCGCATTGCAGCTTTCATATGCCTCAAGTATCACTTAAGGTGAAATACCTCAAGCCCCCAATATGTGATAACATGTCTTGCAAATCAAATTTCGTAGAAACATATGGTAATAGATGATTGTCAAACACAACAGATTAGCGATATTGCGATTTGTGATATTGTGATATGTGATATTGCGAAGCAAATTGCAAAATCACTTTATTGCAGATCTGTAGGGCTCATCATTCAAAAAGTTTTTGCGTAATCCGATACCAAGTTATGCGCATTAATGTTAATTTAATGATTTAGTTGATGATCATTAATGAAATAAGGTTTGGATTTGATCGAAAGGTCATTTCACGTAGGGTGATATATTTTATATGATTTCGGCATTTAAAGCTTTCCTGTCACCTTATTTATTATCATTACTCTTTCCTTATTTGTAAATTGCAGGACTGGAAAGAAGAAAGGTATACATAGCAAAGCAGAAAGGTATACATAGCAGTGTTCAAAATATAATGGGAAAGAAGGGAAAAACTCCGATTTCTGAAGACAAAGAAATCACGCCCTTATACACAGACACCACCTGTAACAGAGACGCCAGCATCACTACTTGGGAAGGCATGTACAGTCTACTCGAGGAAGAAAGTCCCAGAGTAATGGAGGGTACAACAACTGCAGACTCACGTGGGTCATCTGAGGCGTCAATTATAGAACTAGCATGTTCATTATTGCATCGGATAGCAGCAAGACCCAAGATTCTTCCATACACGGACATGGTCAAATGGGTACTGGATAGTGCTAATATAATAGACAGACAATTTAAGACTCAGAGCCAAGGACTATTGGGTCGTTCACTTCACAATATTTAAGGCTCATGTATCATCTACCAGAGCCACAGATAACCTATAATAAATAGTTCATGGAGAAGTTTGCTAAAGAAAATGAAGATTTGGCGGAATGCATCAAGGACTAGTCAGCAAGGGAAGAGCCACTAAAAAAGGATAAACACGATATGCATAGTACTGGTTCTCTCTCTTCCCCGTATTGCTTTGCTGCTGCTATGCTCTGTAGACTTTTTGGAAAGCCCGATGTCAACAAGTTTTCATATGAATGGCTACCCTTATTAGATGCAGCCACTAATGCTACTATTTTGGATTGGGCTAAGATATTGTCTGATAATTTAGCTACAACTATTTGGAACTACCGGTCCAAAAGAACTACTACTGACATGATTTATCCTCCTTTCTATTTAGTTGCTTATGTTATGGATGCAATCTATTATGTTTCCAAGTTTCCTTTAATGAATTGGAAGTGGAATACTCAGGATCCCTTGCCCATTCATATTTATCATAACGAATTATGTGATTCCAAGTTTATTCCGTACTTTTACAAAATTTGTCACAAAATCATGTTACCTCTGCACAGAATGTTGTATAATAGGGACGCTCCAAGATTTTCTCCCTAAGCCGAAGTTGATATTCTCCCTGTCACAAGATGGTTTGGAGAAGAGATTTTCACCTATGTCAGAGTATTTGGAAGCATTGCTTCCCCTCATGTCCTACCCTTATATGTCCCTCATAAATTAATGGCGCAAGAGATTGCCTACCAGACTTGCGGGGTGGGAGGTATGAGCAAAGAACTGAAGGACAAGAAGAAGGCCATTTGGTCGTAGTTTCCTGTGGCCTATGGGGCCTTTTCACTGTTTTATTTAGGTCCTGCATTCAAACAAGTAGACAATATGTTATGTCTACGATTTTTCAAATTTCTAGGGAGACAATTCGAACTTTATGATATCATTAAGAATTTCACTACTGCCATCAAGATAAAAGTATTTTCCAAAGAAGACGATCTTTTTTATGATACCTTTCAGCAGAAAAGTACACTAAAAGAAGTTCTTCATTCGGCCCAAATTCAATTTCCTCCAGCAGAATTTCATGAATTCAAATTATATAGAGAAAGGAGATTAGCTAATAACCCTTTGGATAAGTTACGCTTGGAACCAATAAGGGAGCCAACTCCCAGTATCAGTTTAAGTGGAAGTTCAGGCACAGACAAGTCTAGATCTAAGTCTAGGAGAGAATCACCAGAATGCTCTAAAAGGTCTAAGAGTGACCATAATAAAAGCGAAGGGTCAGTAATAGATACTGCCCAATCTAAAGAGTGCCTAGAACAACAAGTTTTGACTACTCCACAAGTAAATCTTCCCCTTCTCATCATCCAGCCACCACTAGTAAGAATTGAGCTGGATAAAGAATGGGAGACCTTCAATGACTTAATTAATACTGAGGAGCAAAGCACAAAGACACCTGAGAATAATGTACAGACAGTGAATGATATGGTCATTGGAACAATCAGCAATGCTCCAGAAATGGAACATATTCCCATTACCACATCTTCTGAAATCATGCTCAAAATAGAGGAAATTTCTCCTCTAGATGTATTTTATAGTCTACAGCATAAGGTAGTGGTAAGAAGGCAAAGAAAGAAAACGAAATTGGAAAGCGTGCTCTCACTTGAGGCAGAGCAGTTAGACATCCTTTGGCGAGATCCTACCACTGACCCTACTAAAAATTTCACTAAATTGTCTCAGATAGCAGGAGCCTATGCTTCAGGAACCATTGATAAAGCATCCAAGGTACAACAATTACTGAAGGAAAAAGAGGATCAAATATAGATTTTGCAGAAATAGCTACAGCAAGCCAGTGCCAACAACGAAGCAGAAGAAAAGCTAGAAAAATTACAACAAGATTTTCAACAGATGCAGTTGGGATACCGGAACCGTTTGGTCGAAAAAGAAAATCAATTATAGGTTATGCAAGAGATGCATAAAGATGATCCCAAGCTTATAGAGTTTGTCACAGAAGCCATTTCCTTAAATGACCAACTCTTGCAGCAACAAGAAACATTATGCCAAAGAATATCACAATGGAGCCCCTATTGCGAGATAAGTGACAAAATCACTAATCAAGTTGTGGAATTGCTACATGATTATGATTTAACTGATAAAATAATTTTGGATTATTTGGTTTGGCAGGAATCAGAGGAAGGAAGAAAGGTAGGCACACCCATAATCAATGAAGCCCATAAAGAAATGCTCTTTAATAAGTGGGATGCAAAGATTAGGAAAGTAGAACAAGCAGCAGAAGAAACAGCGATAGTGGCAAACAATATCATCGACCGTGTCAATGAAAAATTGCACAGAGAAAATCTCATATCAGAGACCACTCTGAGATTTCTACCAAAAGCATAGAATCTACAGACAAGCTGGAGATAAAAGGTTGAAGAAAGAGAAAAGTCCATCAAGAGGTTAACCAAGTTGAATTGGGATTCTTACTGGTAGTACTTGGTTAAACCACACAGTCAATGCATGACTCTCAAATGCCTCACTAACTCTGCCAAGAAGATAGCGCCAGCACTTGCCGATTCTATTTTCGCAAGGCAACTAAAGTCGGAGGTCGGCCAACCAACTCTCCTCAAGCCGATGCTAAATGCTTGTGACCATAGAGAACAGATACATAGATAGTTAATTGCCAGATTCAGTTTTAGTTTCAGTTTTAGTTTTAGTTTTGATTTATTTTTTCCTTAGATGAGGATGGTCATTTAAACCTCCTCCTATATTTTTGTAATAAACTATTTTTAGATTTAGCTAGTAGTATTTCAACCCTTCTCATGCATTTAGAGAAGGGTCTTGAAATTTGTCAAAAACGTTTCCTCAGAACATGCACTTCTACACCCTCGGAGGAGGTTTTGATGAATGAATGGAACAAGATTTATTGATATTTGTGTTTAAATGTGCTACTGAAATGCACTCTTGTACTCTTAGTAGATGTTGAATTACGAAGAGATAAATCATTATTGCTGAAGCTCATGAGTAGAACTTGTTATCAATGGTAATTTTATCTCTTAATGGTTTCTGCTTATGTGTGAAGATGATATTTATGTTTAGTTATTTATATATGAATGCTTGAATGTTTGAGTTATCATTTGGCACTTCTGTACGGTGATGGCTATTCCATTTATGCTTACTATATAAGTGACTTATTATGCGATATGCTTTTCATAATTGTTTTGGCTAGCTTTTTATACGAAATGGTTCATCTTTATTGAATTATTTTCTCATAGCGATTGAATGATCTTTATTACCAATTGCTGTTAGAAATTATTTTATATCACATAACTGAAAGATTAAATCCGGGGTTAGTTTTAGAATTACATATTTCTACTCATTAGAATACAATTGCATGTTGTTAAATCAGATTTAGAATAAAAGCATTTTACTTAAGAATTATTAGAAAGGAAATATCAATTCTCAACACACACATACACAAATTGGGAAACTGGTCCCATTATCCCCATTTGGACCCACCATCCCAAATGAAAAAGGAGTTGCTTTCAAGGTCCGGACTGGGTGGGTATCCCCCTTGTTGTAGACCTGATTTTCGGGGCCTCAACAGTAGAGTTAGTGGGTAAAACTAGGGTTTGCTAGGGTTTGTGTTTCTTTTAGCTTTCATCCTCTTTCTGCAAGTAGAATAGCCTCTTTTGAGTTAGCTTTCCTCCATCACAGTTAAAAACTTCTTCTGGGAACTCATAGAAGTTGGCTTGAGCTCCTAGCGAACTTGTGCTAGCTAATCATGTGACAGCCTGCAGTAAGAGCTAGTACTTGTGCATATAGCACCGTCGCTTTCAAGTTTGTTACGAACTAATGGGTTGATAAAAGTAAAGAAGGGAGCCCTAAGAGTTGCACCATTATTACTGAAATACTAGAGCTCACCACTCTTTTTGGCACCATTGCTGGGGAAGCATAAGAGTATTTGTGATTATTCATTTTCTTCTATTTTCTACTGCAACATTCTACTAAAGTAGTTTTTAGCAAGAGCAGAGTAGTTGTTTCATTTCCATTCTGCGATTTCATCTCTATAATTTCATTTCTGCAAAAGTAGATTAGACATTTCCTGCTTTCATTTCAATTATGTAATTTCATTTCAACAAGTGTAGATTAGACATTTCCTACTTCCATTTCAATTCTGCAGTTTCATTTCAAAAAGCGTAAATTAGTCATTCCCTGCTTTCCTTTCAATTCTGCAATTTCATTTCAGCAAAAGTAGATTAGATATCTCCTTCTTTCATTTCAATTCTACAATTTTCATTTTAGCAAGGTTTATTTTAGTTAGCTATAATTTGTTGTTCAATCTATTTCAAGTTTTTGCAGGTACAAGCAGAAAAAGAAACACAAAATTTAAAAAAGAGATTCTCTTTCATGCCTCGTAGGAACAGAGATAATTCAGGAAAATTCCTACTCAACACTTCCAACACATCACTAAGTCACCCTTCTCTCTTCTTTGGTGATAGTGATCTAGAAGAACCTATAGGTGAACCTCCAGAGATATACGGAGATCCTATAACAAAAGAAGAGCAAGAAAACATTCCTCCTGAGACAATGGCTGAAAACAGAAATGGTAGAGGAAATGGGGAGAGAATAGAAGACACCTTTCCCATCCAAGAGACCAATGGGGACACAAATATGAAAAACATAAGTCCCTCAGCCTTACCTCACTTGCATGGATTGACTATTAAAGACCCTGATACCTTCTTGTTTGAGTTTGTTGTCCTTTTTCGAACCTATGGCTATGCAGAAGATGAGCAAAAGTTGAAACTCTTTCCCTCTACCCTCAAGGATGTAGCACTACGCTAGTTCATGGGGTTACGTGGAAACAGTATCACAACTTGGGGTCAGATGCAGCAAGCCTTTAACAACAAATACCAGGATTACTGTAGGTCAAAGGAAACAAAGGAATAAATCTTTCAGATTACCATGGGAAGTGATGAATCTTTAGAAGATTATGAAGAGAGGTTTCAACTTAGTTATGAAAGGGCCAGGTGCACACTTGACCTTGAATCTCTGAAGTTGGTTCTGCTCTGAGGATTCCCTGAAGACCTTCTAGATACCCTCCATTTGCTCGCTGGGGGAGACATCTACCAACTACCTTATGATGACATAAAGACTATGTTTAGAAACCATTCTAGGGCAGCCAGAAAAAGAGGTAGGGGAAGTCAACTTTTAGCTAGTGCCCCCTTATCCAAAAATGAATTTGCAAATTAAATGGAAGATTTAAAAAGTGAGATGACATAGACCATTGCCATGCAAATGGATACCTTGCAAATCCAGAAAAAGCAAGAGCAAGATGAGAGGGATTTGGCCATCTTTTGTCCCAGATGCACTAGAAAGCATCGTAGGAACAAATGTCCATTGCACTCCGTAAAAGTGTGTTTTGTCTATGAAGAAGACCGTCCTACCAATCAGTGTATGTCCTTACCTGAATTTAAAGCTATGTACCAAGGGGATGAAGGAGTCACTGAACCACTCTACTTCATGAACCAAAGGAGGCCACATGGACCCAGGCCTTACCAGCAGGGAATGCAAGGGACATCCCAGACTTATTACAACCCCAATCAATCCACTCACATACATTCTTAGGGTCCCCCTACTCATCCTTCTTGGTCTACACCCCCTCCATGGTTGTATCCATCTCAATACCATACTCAACCTACTACTCATTCGTTTCATTCTCACGTTCAGCCACAACCTCAGTGGAATGCACCTCATCAGGGGTGGAGGCCCCAATACAACTCTCCTCTTTCTCTTTTGCCTCCACCACCAACTCAACCACAACCATTACCTCCTGCTCCTCCAAGACAACCCCAAATACCTGCTCAACCGAACCCGAACCCTAATAACAGACAGGTCCAGCAGGTATATACTGGAGAAACAACATGCCCTACCTATGCTGTGGAGATTCAGGAGATCAACTTACGATCTCAGAAGGTCCTCCTAGATAGAAAACCTCCTCCTAAGGAGGATGAAGAAGAGAAACAAGAAAGTGAACCAAAAGCCATTCCACCCTTTCCTGAGAGACTAACTGGAACCACACAACTGACCCCAAAGGAAGCTGAACTTCTGGGAGAACTAAAAGAGTTATGTGTAAAAATACCCCTTCTCCAAGCCATAAAGGATGTGCCTATATACAACAATATGATCAAGGAGAAGTTCTTTAAACACCTAGGTAGGCGAAGGAGAGATGCCCCAACTATCAATGTCATAGGACAACTGTCTGATCTAATGTTGGGGCAGGTAATTTGTTCGAAATATCTAGACCCTGGGAGTCCAGTAGTCGATGTCCACATCAATGGCACCATAATCCCCCATACCTTGATTGATCTAGGGGTTGCCATTAATGTGATGACCAAGGACACTATGCTTAACCTCAACCTTTAGGGTTCCCTAAGAAAGACCTTGATAGTACTACAGTTAGCAGACCGCTCCATCGTGACTCCCGAGGGGATTATGGAAGATGTCATGGTTTCTATTGTTTCTTGGGAGTACCCCGCTAATTTCTTGGTTCTCCAACCAAAGGCGAAGCTCACTAGGTGTCCTATGATCATGGGAAGACCTTGGTTGGCTACTGCAGATGCCTACATTAGTTGCCGAGATGGGAACATGACAATCAAGAATGGGCATATGTCCAACCAGCTAGTATTCTATCCTCCTGCCCAACCTCTACTGGAACATGATTTACCCCTCTAGTTGGAGGAGGAAGATGAGGATGAAGTCTACTCCACACCATTGTGTACAGTAGAAACTACCATGGGGGGGTCCACAAACCAAGGATGATCTTATTGAAAACTTGATCCAGAATCCACCCCCTACTGTGTTTCCCTTAAAAGAGCTGGTGGAAGAAACCCAAGCTAATCCTTTAGTTGATCTCTGTGTGGCTGATCTGATCTATCTTTGAGTTAAAAACGTGGAATTTCACCCAGAAAGAACCTTGAGGATCAACTCATCCCTATCCACCTCTCAGGAGAAAGAGCTGTGTCGCTTATTGAAGAATCACTTGGATACTTTTGCTTGGAGTTATAAGGAGATGAAGGGAGTCGACCCTTCTGTTTGTACTCATCACATTTACATTAAGGAAGATTGTAAGCTAGTTAGGCAGCCTCAAAGGAGGATGAATCTAGCCCTTAAGGGAATTATCAAAGAAGAATTGCAAAAGTTGCTCGATGCAGGATTCATCTACCCCATCTTTGACAGCGAATGGGTTTCTCCTTTGGTGCTAGTACCAAAGAAAAACGGGAAGTGGAGGATCTGTGTAGATTATCGGGAGCTTAACAAGGCCACCAAGAAGGACCATTTCCCTTTGCCTTTCATAGATCAAGTGTTAGATGGCCTGGTAGGGAAGAAGTTATTTTCCTTCCTAGATGGGTTTAGCGTACAACCACATCCAAATCAGCCCAAAAGACCAAGATAAGATCACTTTCACTTGTCCATGGGGTACCTTTTCCTACCGAGTCCTTCCTTTTGGGTTGTGCAATGCTCCTGCCACTTTTCAAAGAGCAGTACTGACCATATTTGCTGAACTGGTTCATGATTTAGTCGACATCTATATGGATGACTTTACCCCTTATGGTTCTAATTTCCAGGAAGCTTTGACTAACCTGGGAAAAGTTTTAGCCAAGTGTATTGAAATGAACCTGTCCCTTAGTCCTGAAAAATGTGAATTCCTGATGACTGAAGGGACCGTGCTAGGTCATACAATTTCTCATCAAGGATTACAGGTGGATCCCAACAAGATTGCTATTATCCAAAGGGTCACACCTCCTCAAAAGGTAAGAGATGTTCAGAGTTTTCTAGGCTTAGCAGGGTATTATAGAAGATTCATTAAGGATTTTAGCAAGCTAGCCTCTCCATTGTTTGGTCTTTTGGGAAAAGATGCTGAGTTCATATGGACTGACAACTGTCAAGAGGCTCTGGATGCTTTGAAAGGTAAGCTGGTAACTGCCCCAATCTTGAGAGGTCCAAACTGGGCCCTACCTTTCCACATTCACACAGATGCCTCGAACAAAGCTATAGGAGCAGCCCTAGGACAAGTTGAAGAGAAGCTACCATATGCCATATATTTTGTCAGTAAAAACCTGTCCAAGGCAGAATTAAACTACACTGTAACCGAAAAAGAGCTCCTAGCTGTAGTCCATTCCCTAAACAAGTTTAGACATTACATCATTGGTTATCAAACATTCGGACACACTGATCATGCTACAACTAGGTATTTCATGAACAAACCAGATGTAAATGCTCATATCATTAGATGGTTACTTTTGTTGTAGCAATTTGATTTGACTATTGTTGATAAGCCAGGTAAGGAAAATGTTGTTGCTGATTTTCTGTCTAGACTTGATTTTCCTACAGGTGAAGAAGGAATGGTGGATGATCGAATGCTAGATGAACACTTATTTATTATTACAGTAGTCTCTCCATGGTTTTCTGATATAGCCAATTACTTGGTTTCAGAACAGTTTCTGCCACACCTGTCCTCAAAAGAGAAGAGCAAGATTGTGAGGAAAAGCGCCCCATTCAGATGGATTGGGGGCACCCTGTTCAAACTTGGCCCAGATCAGATTTTGAGGCGATGTGCCAGGGAAGAGGAATTCTTTGACATCCTCTTAACATGTCATGATGGACCTTGTGGGGGCCACTTTGCAGCAAAGAGGACTACTTTCAAGATTTTGCAGGCAGGTTACTATTGGCCCACTCTTCATCAAAATGTTAGGAGATACATCAGCCAATTTGACCGATGTCAAAGGATGGGGAAATCGACTCCAAGGGATGAGATGCCCCTGCAACCTCAAGTGACTTTCGAACCATTTGAGAAGTGGGGCATGGATTTTGTGGGCCCTATCAACCCTCCTTCAAAACAGAAGTGTTACATCATTGTGTGCATAGACTACCTAACAAAGTGGGCAGAAACAAAGGCAATGAAAGCAACAACCGAAGAAAAAGTAGATGAGTTTTTGAGGGAAAATATATTTTACAAGTTTGGTGACCCAAGAGAGTTAGTTACAAATCAAGGGAGTTAGTTTTCCTCCAATTTAGTTGAAGACTTACTCACACACCACAAGACTAAGCACAGAACTTCCACCCCTTACCACCCACAAGCAAATGGATAGGTGGAAGTCACTAACAGAGCTTTGGAAGCTATTTTGACTAAGGTAGTGAGCAAAAACATAAAAGATTGGGCAAACCGATTGGTTGAGGCCACCTGGGCATATAACACTACTTGGAAAACCACCACAGGTTTCACACCGTATGAGCTGGTCTATGGGAAGAAGGCTTTGCTGTCCATAGAATTTGAATATAACACATTAAGGATGGCAGCTCAGCTAAACCTAGATCTCAGCCATGCACAAAGGGAGAGATTGCTTCAGCTAAATGGATTAGATGAATAGAGAATGTAGGCCCTTATCCACTCAGAGGTAGTCCAACATCAAAGAAAAATATGGCATGATCGACACCTCAAAGAGAAACAATTTTAGCTGGGAGATTGGGCGTTGCTGTATGATTCAAGGTATAAAGATTTCAAGGGCAAGAAGAGAACAAGATGGCTAGGACCATATACAGTAGAAAAATGCAATGACAATGGTTCAGTCCTTATCTGGACCATTGATGAAGAAGCCATCCCCATGCTCATCAATGGGCATCGATTGAAGATCTACAGGAAACCCCTTTCCAAGAAGGATTTCATTGAAACTCTGGGTAAATAAGTGCTGGTAGTGGAGTAGGTCCCTGTCTCCACTCCACCCACACCCTGAGCAAAAAAAAAAAAAAAAAACAAAAAAACAAACAAATAAACAAACAAACAAAAATAGAGAAAAAAGAATGGAATAAAGGATCCCTGGCTGAAAACCTCTTGGAGGCACGCAGGGCAGGTAGTGAGGGTGAAAACCTCCTGGAGGTGCCCCAGCTGTCTCAAAAAAAAAAAAAAAGGAAAGAAAAAAAGGAAAAAGGAAAAAACCTAACTTCTTTTGAATAAATTGCAGGTTGTAGGAAGGCCATTGCAGGAGGGTTGCACAAGAGGAAAAGGCATGACAGGCTGCATGCACCCTTCACAGTCCATCACCCCATCACTACTATCCTTTCCCAAGTTTTGGTCTCATTTGTTCTAAATTTCCGCATCCTATAGGAAACTCTGTGTTTTCTACAGGAGGATCCTATATAAATTACACGAAGGCAAAAATCCATTTTATAACAGAACACGAGGATTGTAAATTCGTCTACCAGCTCTGTGAACCTCTTTACCACCATCCATCTTCCCATTTCGCCATTCCATCCCTGTACACCTACATCTCCACTTGTTTTTGTCCCTGCACAGCCACATACAGATATTATGTTTCTGTCATCCTGCAAACACACAGTAAAAAAAAATTTGACAAATAAAGGTAGCAACAGGTTTACTCACCCCTACCTGATACCCTCCAGCTATGATTTCTTCTCAGTCGAGACCTTCTTTAGTAGTTTTAGCCCTACTCACATATTAGCTTGAATTTCAAGAGGAGAAGCAGCTAGAGGAAATCTTACAGGATTCCTATAGCAGCTGATCCCTTTGAAAAACATACTCTAGAGACAGGGTCAGCGCAGCAGGATGTAGGAAGAGAAATGTTTGAACGAGAGATCATCGGAAAAACCCAAGGCCGAGCATGTAGAGCGCAAGTGGCAATAGCAACGAGGAAACAAAGTGCCAATTCCGAAATACTCATAACAAAACAGCGACTGAGCAAGTAAGTGCCTAAACCTATTCCTCGATTGCATGAATAATATTTCAAAACTGCACGAACTGTGGGAATGGTCAATTACATGGAATCGGTGGCCAGCTAACTGGCCACCCTTGTTCAGTTTACACACCTTCGCGGAATTCAGTTGAGCCACGTCCAAATTCAAACTGCTGATTAGATACGTAGGCAGCACATGTGACATGTCAACTCGGGAAGAAGGCATTTGAAACTGGTAGTGGTGGTGGCAGATAATAGGAGTAAGGGAGGTGATGGTGGTCAGGCGGCATGAGGAACCATAATGACACTGGCGTCAGACCAACGGTCCGGATGGGGATAACGTACCCATCTGGCCACCTCATCTCCTCACCACGGATTACGCCAATAGTTAAGTACAATGCACTCCAAGCCTCCACCACCCTTTTGGTTCATTTGCATGTTACAAAGCTCTCGACTGCAGTGTTCATCTACCACCTTCAGAGCAGCAAACCAGTCATCCTCCGCCAGTTTTCTACTAGTTTTTTTGAAACCCTCTTGCCTATCAGGCTCTACAGGAGCCCTTCTGCATTCTACAGGAGCCAGAGAATTTCTACATGAAAACTTCTATAGGAAAGGAAAAGAATAACCAGCAAAAGGAAAACCCAGGATTTTTATCAAAATTCGAGCTTAAAATGAGGTAGGCTCGGGAAACCTCCCTGCATAGGACTTATTTGTATAAGGTGGTGGATTAAAAACACAGAATTGGATTGAAAGAAAGGAGAATGAAGTTTAAAAGTCTACCTACATATTTTCCCTGAGTTCTACACAGTTCTCTGTTTTCTTCTCTGCATTCGAAGTCTGTCTTCTTCTTTTTCATATTCTGCTATAAAGAAAACACTTGCAATCGTAGAAACCAACCTGTGTGGGAAAAAATAGAATTTTCATATTTGTCTATTCTCTGAGAAAAACCCTGTGTTATTTATCCTCTGTTCTGTCAAAAAAATATTTTCTTTCCAAAAGAAGAAAATCAAATTTGGGGTAAGAGCAGTTTGAAACAAGGGAAATATTGCAATTTGGTGTTGTGAGAAGGAGCACACTGAAATTCCTCCTACAGTTCAGAGGAAAAAACAAAACCCAGCTATCCCTCTGCCTTTGATTTTTGAAATTTCTATTTTTCTCCTCACGTAAGCACTTCAAAAACCACTCAACACCATGCCAAGAGGGTTTATGAGGAAGGAGCCTTTGAACTCCAACCAATTACATGAGCACCCTGAGGTGGTGGCCCTCTTCACCAGGGCAAATTGGATGATTTTATTTGAAAGAATACATGGATATGATGATGAGGTAACTGAAGAATTTCTGATGGCCTTAAGACCCCATTCGAAAACACATGCCACAATCAGTTTTAGGGGTCTGTCCCTAGAACTCACCCCTGATTTTATCAGTCAAATCATAGGCCTTCCACCTGGGCTCCCTTGGAGCAAGGAGGAAAAAGCATTGGGACAGGTGGCCAAGAAGACATTTTTTCAACCTGGGGAGGATCCTGTAGAGGATAAAAATGGGGTCAGAAGGACAAGCTTACCTCCTCCATGGAATGAAGTCAGCTACCAAATAATGAAATATATCACTTGTGAAGGAAGGTTCAACATAATTTATGGTTATCACTTCAGGTTACTACATGAATTGAGGTATGGGATGGACCTGCCTCCAGTTAAAAAACTGAGTCTCCCATATTTCCTCCTCCAGTCTTTAATAGAATGTAGTACCAAGCTAAATGCAGGAGTCCCAGACCAGCTGGCCCACCATGGGCTCATCAAACTGTTGGTAGAAGATGCCTTACATACATATACCATTCCCATAGCTTGGGAAATTTTTATAAATATGTCCAGAGATGATGACATCAAAACTTTGACTGAGGATATCAGCCCATCTGGCAGTGAGGAGGAGGAAGAGAAAGAGGAAATTGAGGAAGAAGTGCATGAGGAGACACCACATATTCAAACAGAGGAAGAGTAAGAAATAGAGGAGGAATAGGAAGCAGAAGAGAAACTTGAAAAACCCACTGTAATACCTAAAGTAGAAAAGAAGACCACCCCAAAGATAGAGAAGAGGAAAAGAATAGAAAGTGAGAAGAAAAAGCCTAAGAAAGGCCAAAAGAGGACTGCCACAAGCAAGGCAGGAACCCAACAAGAAAAAGAGAAGCCATTACCAGAAATAGCAGAAACAGTAGGCACGGAAAAGACAACAGAAGATGAAGGGGAACAATAGCAGGAAGAAACATCCCCTGAAACCTTGGCAAAAGAAGCAGCAGCTGTGCTGGCTGCATTGAGCACTCCAACAAAACAAAAGGGAAAAAGAAAAAGAGAAGCAGCCATGTATTTCAAGGCCAGAAGGAGCACCAGGATAAAGGTGGGCAAGCCCCAGCCACCATCAAAGGAACCTATAATAATTGAGGATGCACCTACTGAGAAAAAGGAGGAATCCCCCTCCAAAATATCTATCACTTATGAGAGAGGAAGTCCCAAAACTTCCACCTGGAAGGAAAGAATCAGACTGATGGACACCAACACAGTTCTATAGGAAGCTAAGACCTCTCTACAGGAAATATTGACCAAGCTAAAGGAGACTAAAAAATTGGAAGAGGAGGCAGCAAAACAGTGACAAGAAGAAGACAAGACCGAGGAGATACCTGAACCAAGCCCTCAGCCTAATTTGGGCTCATATTACAACTTGCTAGATGGTGGGAAGATCATCCCACAGAAATTCACTATACCCCTTTTCTTTGAATTAGAACAAGAAAGAATTAGAACACACACCTGGATGAAAATTGCTAAATCCAAGGGAGTTGCAGATATAGGCCACATGGAAGAACAGCTGAAAGAATTAAGAAGGGAATTGGCAATGGTGAGACACAATGAAAGCATTAAAAGAGCCCAGCTACAAGAGGAAAATGCACTGCTGAAAAAGCAGTTACAGCAACAGGAAACTCAAAGAGCGGACATAACACGGATTTCTGAAGAGCAACAACTACAGGAAGGTCCCCTAGCAGACAAGGAAGCAACAAAAACACAACAACAGGAGAGAGAGCCACAACCTGATGTGGAAATGATGATAAAGAAACAACAAGAGAGGGAGTCTCAGGCAGCAGCTGAAATGCTGATGCTAAAACAACAGTTACAGGAAAGAGAAGCCCAGATGGCTTGCATGGCCAACTGGGCAATGGAAGCCTTGCAATGTAGACAACTGGCTAGATCTTATGCATTGTATCTTAAAGACCAATGGCTCCAGTTCCAAATCAAAACATTGGCCCAAAGGGGCATAATCCCTTTCCAACATTATGGTCAGTTTATGCATCTGTGTGCTACTAGTTCAACTGAGGATAATGCCAAATTAGCATAATTCTACTTACACAATATGGCACTCCATGATATGAACTTTTGGGATCTGAATGCGGCACTGGGAGACGTACAACTCATGGCTATGGTTCCTTGGATGATCCATGAGGAAAAAAGAGCAGCAAAAGTTCAACAAATCATGGAAAAAGAACTAAATGATCCCCTGCTAATTAGGGTAGAACCAAAATACCCCTCAGCTCTCATATATGCTCATCAAAACCTTGCAAGCGACCCTCAAGCTCTCTCAGATTATGTTGAAAGATAAGCGCAAGCTATTTCCCATTTTGAAGATATGGAAAGACTATTTGGTGATGATTGCCTTCATGCTTGCATAAGGAGATGGAATACCTTGTCATATAGCTTGAAGATCAGGGAGTATCACTCCCCAACCAGAATGAGGGAGGCTTTGGCAAGAGCGCCCCTCTATAAACAATCAATGCAAAACCTGAAAGCCAACTAGATTGGCCTTAAGTTCAGTCCTCCACTACTCTTAGGACTACTGGAAGGGGTTAGGGAAGAAGAAGAACAAAAGCAGTGGGAGGAAGTGGACAGAAAGTCAGATTTTCATGACAGGGAAGAAGACATCACCTCATAAACATGGGATGTTAGGGAAGCTGTTAAAGCTATCAAGGATGAAGAACTGCATTAGTTGCTCCGAGGATGAGAAACCAATTCAGCGGGGGGGTGATGATGAGCCCCAGAAATGGGTAACTATATGGGCTCATTTTGCCTATTATTTCCATTTAGTTCACCATTCTCCATAGTTTTGTGCATGTTTTTTAATATATTTATGTCAATTAAGTGAATGGGGATGGTCACTTTATCACGAAGTCTAATGAATGTTTATTGCAGATTTTTGGACATGTTTGGACCAAGATCGGGCATTTATGAGCAGATTGGTAGCCAAATTCGAAGAAACAGTGTTAAGGACTTATAGGAGGGGTGTCTTCTGCATTAAATAACCCCTTCCTCAAGTTCTCCATCAACATCTCGGAGTACAACAACAAAAAATGATGATTTCAAAGGGCAGCCGAGGAGGTCTAGTGAAGTTGTTGTTATCTGCAGTTTTGGCAGCCGAGTTCCTAAAGTTTAGGAGGACTGTTGGGAGTCCTCACTTGTATAAATAAGAAGGCCTTAGGCCTTAGTAGGTTAGCTATTGAATAGTCTATTTTCGCACTTTAGTGTAGCCCTGCATTTAGCTCATTTTCGAGCTCTTTCTGTAGACAATTTTGCGATGTGAGTTTTATTTTTTGATCAATGAATATGAATCTAGCCTTGAACCAGCACTAATATTTCAAAGGGGGCTGTAGCTCTTGGGGTTGGGCCCAACCCAAGTTCCCAACACCTCCTTCTTTTATTTATATGTGTTTTTCTTGCATTCATGAAATAATTTATGTTGCTTAGATTCAATCTTGCTTTGTTACTTAGGTTGTTTTTGATTATTAGAAGACTTGTTCTAGTTTCAGGTTGATTAGTTAGTTTTCTACAATAATAGAAGAAGATTTAAAAAAAGGCCACCAAGCAGGCCTTGATCTCCTTTCTCCCTCTGTGGGACCATGAATTGAGACCAAGGCACTCTTGCTGCCACCAAAACACTGTTTTTGCTTTCCAATGCAATTGCTAGTGAGAGATTTTGAGTTGGAGAAATTAATGTTAGTTGTATTTACATGATTAGATCTGTTCTTGTTCAATTTCCATGGCTTTCTTGCATCATTTCCTGTCCATAAAGTTCTGTTCAACACTTTTTTGGTTTTTAGGGCAGAATTAGGTTAAAATAGGTAAAACTCTGTTTTTTTTAATTCTCCTTGAATCAGTTTTTAGAAGCAGGTGTGCAGCTCACTTGAATACCATCCCAGCTTATCATCCTTTCATCACCCAACCTACTCCAGTCCATCTCTCAAGGTTTTCTCCACTCATTCGCCACACTTTCCCAAACAACCCTAATTTCTACTTTTTTGTGCAAAATTGCTTTCTTATCCTTTGAACCAATCCAACCATCTCCTTCATGTGTGATCTCCATTGACAGAGTCATAGACCCTCTAATACCCTCATCCAACCTTCATTTACCTTTTCCCACCATATTTCCTCTTCCAAACATTCAAAAATCTCTTTCGGTCTCTTCCTGTAGAACTTCCTGTAGAATTTCCTGTAGATCCTGTGCAGACTTCCTGTAGAAGTTCATGCGACTGAGTCTTCGAAGTTTGATCATAATGGAAATCTCTAGAAGGGTCCTAGGGACTCCTTAGGTCCTCCCCACACCTTCCTCATCATTTGCAACAACCAACTCCATCCCCCTTCACCACCAAACCTCTGCACAGTCAAATAGTTAAAACACAAGCATAATAATTCCGCATAACATTGCTCAAAAGTACAAAAAGATGGTTCTTTGATATTTTCCTTCAGAAGTAGCTTAGGTACATGCATTTTACCTTGAAATTAGTCCGTGGCATCCATTTCAGTAGTTTCAACTCTTTTTCTGGCAAAGGTAGGGTTAGTGGGTAAAACTAGGGTTTGCTAGGGTTTGCATTTCCTTTCAGCTTTCATCCTCTTTCTGCAAGTAGAATAGCCTCTTTTGAGTTAGCTTTATTCCATCACAGTTAAAATCTTCTTCTGAGAACTCATAGAAGTTGGCTTGAGCTCCTAGCGAACTTGTGCCAGCTGATCAAGTGACAACCTGCAGTAAGAGCTAGTACTTGTGCATACAACACCGTCACTTCCAAGTTTGTTACGAACTACTGGGTTGATAAAAGTAAAGAAGGGAGCCCTAGGAGTTGCAGCATTATTGCTGCAATACTGGAGCTCACCATTAACCATGTTTATTTTGAGATTGAGACAAAATTTGTCACAATGTGACCATGATTATTGACCATGGTTGACTGTGATTGAAAATGGCTGACCATGATCTACCATGGTTGACCATGGTTTGTTTTCAATTTGAGACAATCTTTGTCACAATGCGATGTCAGAACATGGTTGACCATGGTTGATTTTCATATTGAGACAATCCTTGTCATAATGTGATGTTCAATCATTACCCACAATGATTGTCCATGATGGAACATAATTGACCATGGGAGACCATGTTTGACCATTTTTAACCAAGATTGACCATGATTGATTTTCATATTGAGAAAATATTGTGATAAACCCTAAGATAAATAATATAAACCAAGGTATATAAACCCTAGTATAAATATTATAAATGGTAAAATAAACGTGGTTGCC
This sequence comes from Pinus tabuliformis, assembly GCA_031772625.1. Lineage (NCBI taxonomy): Eukaryota > Viridiplantae > Streptophyta > Pinopsida > Pinales > Pinaceae > Pinus > Pinus tabuliformis. The sequence goes on along the minus strand of CM062807.1, from coordinate 32,089,405 downwards.
CATGGTTAACCAAGGTTGATTCTTATATTGAGGCAATCTTTGTCACATTGCGATGTTGGACCTTTGTTTACCATGATCGGTTTTCATATTGAGACAATATTTTTCACAATACGATATTTGACCATGGTTGATTTTTCTATTGAGACAATCTTTATCACAATGAGACATTGGACCATCGTTGACCATGATTGCTGATGGTTGGCGATGGTTGAGAATGGTTGGCCATGGTTGATTTTCATATTGAGACAATCTTTCTCACGATGTGACATTGGACCATGGTTGACCATAATTAGAAAACCAAGGGATATATATATATATATATTAAACCATAGGATTAATATTATAAACCATATGAATAATAGTATACCCTAGGAATATGAAGCCTTGAATTAGTAAACCCAAGGGATTATAAACACAAGGGAATAATATTAAACCCTAGGGATTAATATTATAAACCCAAGGTATATAAACCCAAAGATAAATATTATAAAACCTAAAAGAAACATGGTTGACAATGGTTGATTTTAATATTGAGGAAATCTTTGTCATAGTGTGACATTGGACCATGGTTGATTTTCATATTAATAAAATCTTTGTCATAATTAATTGTTGGACCATGGTTGACCATGGTTGATGATGTTTTATGATGGTTGAAGATGGTTGATTTTCATATTAAGACAATTTTTGTCACAATGTGATGTTGGACCATGGTTAACCATGGTTATAAACCCAATGTATTTATATTTAAACCATAGGATTAATATTATAAACCCTGTGAATAATAATATACCTCAGGAATATGAACCCTTAGATTAATGAAAATAAGGGATTGATATTTTAAACCTAATGGACTAATCAACCCAAGGTATTAATACTAAAACACCAAGGGAATAATATTAAACCCAAGGGATTAATATTATAAACCCAAGGTATAAAAACCCTAAGATAAATATTATAAACCCTAAAATAAACATGGTTGGCAATTGTTGATTTTCATATTGACACAATCTTTGCTACAATGTGATTTTGGACCATGATTGATTATGATTGAGTTTCGTATTGAGACAATATTTGTCATAATGTGATGTTGGACCATGGCTGGCCATGTTTGAACATGATTGATTTCCATATTGAGACAATCTTTGTCACAATGTGACTATGATTGTTGACCATGTTTCACACGGTTGACCATGGTTGACCTTGGTTTTATATGGTTGATTTTCATATTGAGACAATATTTGTCACAATGTGACATTGGACTATGGTTGACCATGCTTGATTTTCATATTGAGACAATCCTTGTCATAATGTGGTGTTTGACCATTGTTGAGCATTTCTATCCATGATCGACCATAATTTTCCATGGGCAACTATGTTTGACCAATATTGACCATGATTGACCATAGCTGACCATGATTGATTTTCACATTGGGGCAATTTTTTTCACAATGTGGCTTTAGACCATGGTTGATCATTCTTGACCATGGTTAATTTTCATGTTGAGAGAATCTGTATCACAATGTGACATTAGACCATGGTTGACCATGATTGATGATCGCTGACGATGGTTGACAATGGTTTACCATGGTTGACCATGATTATAAACCCAATGGATATATATTAAACCCTATGATTAATATTATAAAAGCTATGCATACTATTATACCCTAGGAATATGAACCCTTAGATTAATAAACACAAGGGATTGATATTATAAACCGAAGGGACTGATAAACCCATGAGATTAATACTAAAAACCCAAGATATTTTAAACCCAAGGGAACAATATTAAACCCAAGTGTTTAATATTATAAAACCATGATATATAAACCCTAAGATAGGTATTATAAACCCTAAAAGAAACATGGTTGACCATGGTTTACCATGGTTGATTTTCATATTGACAAAATCTTTATCACAATGTGATGTTGGACCATGGTTGACCATAATTGGTTTTTATATTGAGACAATATTTGTCACAATGTGATGTTGGACCATGGTCGATTTCATATTGAGGGAATATTTGTCACAATGTGACATTGGACCATGGTCTACCATTGATGACCATGGTTGTCCCAATGTGACGTTGAACGAAGAGATAATATTTGTCACAATGTGACCATTATTATTAACCATGGTTCACCAGGATTTACCATGGTTGACCATGATTGATTTTCATATTGAGAAAATCTTTGTCACAAGGTGATGTTGGACCATGCTTAACCATGGTTGACCATGGCTGATTTTCATATTGAGACAATCTTTGTCACAATGTTGCATTGGAATATTGTTGACCATGGTTAACCATGAATGGCCATAATTGACCATGCATGATCATGTTTGGTAAACTTTGACCATGATTTATTTTCATATTGAGAAAATCCTATGATAAACCCTACGATAAATATTATAAACCAATGTATATAAACCGTATGATAAATACTATAAGTAGTAAAATAATCATGGTTGACCATGGTTGTCCATGGTTTATTTTCATATTGAGACAATCTTTGTCACAATGTGACATTGGATCATGGTTAACCATCATTTACCATGATTGATTTTGATATTGAGATAATCTTTGTCGAAATCTAGCCTTGGACCATGGTTCACCATGCTCGAGGATGTTTGATTTTCATATGAAGATAATATTTGTCACAATGTGGAATTGGCCTATGGTTGACCATTATTAACGATGGTTAACGATGGTTGACAAAGGTTGACCATGGTTAATTTTCATATTGAGACAATCTTTATCACAATGTGCCCCATGACCATGGTTGGACATGATTATAGAACCAAAGGATTTATATTAAACCATAGGATTAGTTTTATAAACCCTATGAATAATATTAGCCCCTTGGAATATGAACCCTTAGATTAATAAATCCAGGGGATCGATATTATAAACCCAAGGGAATAATAAGCCTAAGAGATTAATACCAAAAATCCAAAGGATTATAAACCCAAGGGATTAATATTATAAACCCAAGGTATATAAACCCTAAAATAAACATGGTTTACCATGATTTATTTTCATATTGAGACAATCCTTGTCACAATACAATGTTGGACCATGACTTACCATGGCTGACAATGATTTTTTTCATATCAAGACAGTCTTTGTCACAATGCGATGTTGGATAATGGTTTACCAGGGTTGATTTTCATATTCAGACAATCTTTGTTACAATGTGACATTAGACTATGGTTGACCATGATTTGCCATGGTTAACCATGATTGATTTTCATATCGAGGAAATCCTATGATAAACACTAACATAAATATTATAAACTAAGGTCCATAAACCACATCGAAATATTATACATACTAAAATAAACATGGTTGACCATGGTTGATTTAAATATTGAGAAAATGTTTGTCACGATACAACGTTGGACCATGGTTCACCATGATTGATTTTCATATTAAGACAATGCTTGTCACGATGAGACATTGGACCATGGTTGACTATGAATAACCAAGGTTTACCATGGTTAACTATGGTTGATTTTTATATTGAGATAATTTTTGTCACAATGTGACATTGGACCATGGTTGGCATTGGTTAATGATGGTTGACCATGGTTACTTTTCATATTCAAATAATCTTTGTCGTAATGTGAGATTGAACTATTGTTGACCATGATTATAAACATAAAGGGATTTATGTTAAACCCTAGGATTACTATTATAAACCCTTTGAATATATTATACCCTACGAATATGAAACCATAGATTAAGAAACCCAACAGATTGATATTATAAACCCAACGGATTAATAGTAAAAACCCAAGGTATTATAAACCCAATGGATTAATATTGTAAACCCAAGCTATATAAACCCTAAGATAAATATTATAAACCCTCAAATAAACGTGGATGACCATAGTTTACTGTGGTTAATTTTCATATTGAGACAATCTTTATCACAATGCAATGTTGGACCATGGTTGACCATGATTGGCTATGATAAATATTAATATTTTAAATCCAAGGGATTAATAAACCCAAGAGACTAATATTAAAAACCCAAGAGAATACAATTCAACCCCAGGATTAATATTAAACCCTAGGAATATAAATCATAAAATTAATCTTATATACCTTAGGAGAAATATTATAAACCCAAGATATTAATACTATAAATCCAAGGGATTAATAAACCCAAGGGATTAATATTATAAACAGAATGGATTATAAACCAAAGGGAATAATATTAAACCCAATGTGATTAATATTATAAACCTAATGGATTGATAAACTCAAGGGATTAATATTAAAAACCCAAGGGATTAATATTATAAATCCAAGGGATCAATAAACCCAAGGGATTATTAATATTATAAACCCAGGGGATTAATATTAGGAATACATTTAAACGCTACCTAACCAAGTCCAATGATAACATTTTATACCTACAACATGTTATACCTACATGTATGCATGTAACTATGCATTAACCTAATTATAAGTTTTTCATGTTTTCTATATGCATCTAACTGTGTGTTAACCTCATTATATGTTTGTCATGTTTTAGATTTCAAGCTAGTTGAAGAATAATTTTAGAATAGAGTTCTTTGAAACAATTAGGTATTGATAATTTAATATGGGGTTTTTAATAATAGGGATAATAATATTGGGTTTAATATTAGGGTCCATAATATAGGGTTTATAATATTGGTTTTAATATTAGGGTTTATAATATTTGACTTATAATATAGGGTGCTTAATACTTAGGGTTTAATAATATAGTGTCTCTTTTTTGTGTTCTTCAACAAAAGTCAATGAGAGTGAATTGTAAGGCCAAGTGTGAATTAATATCTATAACAAGACTCTTGTAGGGTTTTATGGATTCAATTGATTTTATGGATCAATGCATTCAAACCTTGGTTTTAAGGTTTATAGTTAACAAGATTCAAAACATGGCTAACAATGTCTTGACTATGAATGATTATTATTAATAATTGTATGACTATGATTGTCCATGGTTTTACTATGGTTGACTATTGTTGAATGTGATTTGCATATTACTCCCCATCATTTAACCAAGTTTTGACTATTGTCAACCATAGTTAAGCATGATTGACTATAGCTGACCACGGTTTGAATATAGTTTCAATGTGCTTGACCATATTTCGATTAAGGTGTATTTATGGTTGACCATGATTTCCTTATGGTTACCATTGAAATGGTGGTTATTGATGCTCAACCATGATTTTACAATGGCTAACAGTAACCATCAACTATAGGAATCAATGATCAATAATGGCCATCCACTATAGTTCAATATAGTTCACTATTGTTAACAATGGGTCACCTACTGATAGGCGATGTTGTTTGCGGTAACTAGGATTTACCATGGTAGTCATGTTGACTATTATTCACTATGATGGCCATGATGACTATAGTTAACCATGTTAAAAATAGTCAACCATGATCTTGTTGATGATAGTTGACCATGCCAACAATAGTCAACCATAATTAACATGTTGTAGAGGATAGACTAATTTATAGGCAAGACATTATAAATTTGTGGAATAATATACTATTAACATACCATTTATATTATATGAAACTTTTATTAAGGATATTTAAAAGTTTTAATAATGATTTCTACATTTTTTGATATTATATTAATATCATAATTAAATATTAATGATATTTTAAACACTAAAAATTCATATACTAATTGTGTATTACGTATTGTATAAATAAACGAACTTAATTATTACATTAATATATTAATGTATTATTTAATATTTAAAATACTAAAATATTAGTATTATTATTTAGTATTAAAATATTTCCCCGATAGTCGTATATATTTCAAACTTTGGTGGAAGCCCATCGATGAAAATTCATTTTTTTTATTTATCAAGGGCCAAGATCGACCGTTGGTAGAATATTCTTCATCTAAGAGCTTCATGGATGTCTGTGATGGGGGGAGTGGAAAGAGCAGTGGAAACGTGGGGGAAAAGGAATCAAGCATCATCTGAAACAAATCGGTGCACATGGTGGTGATCATGGCATGCCAAGAGCGATCACAATGATAGGAAAAAAACATTTCAGTGCCGAAGAGAAGATAAACATTTTAAATGTCAAAGAGAACAACGATTCATGGTGTTGGTTAGCTCACTTTCATTGGGATGTGATTGTTTGGATTTGTAATTGAAGTGGAGGGACATACTTTTATAGGAATGGTATGCATGTTTGGATCAGACAAGAAGGTGAGATGTATGGGGAAATAGAAGGTGATTGCATGCAGACATAGGAAGAAGTGAGAAATAGGATGTTTTTGGTGATTTGATAATTGTACACAACATATGATTATGGTTTTATAAAAAAAAAAATGCTTTTCGGTTGTCTGGGCTCATTATATTGATAACATAAAATTGGTATGGAAGTTGGTAGAGGCGTTAATTGTATTGGTAACAATTTAAGTGTTATTCTTGTATTGCTTGAATGTAAAAACATGCTAGTTTCCTTCTAGAATTTCAACTTAATCTTCTCGTCAAAATTTGGGGTCCCCTGCCAACTATCGAGTAAGAGAACACAATGTCTATATGTTTTAATATAGAATTTGATATGAATTGTTTGGAAGATTTAGCTTTATTTCACATGTAATGTCCTATGAAAAGAAAAAATATAATTTAGATTTGAAGTTAGAAGCGGAAACACAAAATGGAATTTCTTTCTTTCCAATCAGATGAAAGTTTCAGAGAAGCAACATAAACAGGGTGAAAATGTTATCTTAGGAAATAGATATCAGAAAGGAGGATAACAAGAGAATTTTGATAAAAGGATGCAGAAATGCGACAATATATGCACATGGAGGTGAGGTCGGATGAAGGGACAATGGGGAAGGCTTAATTCAAAATAGGCGATTGTAAGAAAGTAGAATAAAGTGATTTCTGAGATGTAAATAACAAACAAACAATATTTAGATTGCAGTTGGAGCTGAATTCAATCAGGTAGTCAGAAGACAAGATGCAAATGTGTTGGAGTTAGTTGCACTCCTAACCCCAACCACAACTTAGAAGGTCCTGTGTTTAGGGTGGATGTAGGGAGTGGGAAGGTCAAAGTAGAAATTAGTTGGGTAGTCAGAAGGCAAGATGTTATTGGATAGAAGTTAGTTGGAGGGGACCACGACCCTGACTTCCAATGTAGTCGTCGTACTCAAAAAAATGTAATGTTTTAATTTTTTTTTTTTTTGGTGATGCTATTTTCCAAGAGTTGTTAGTTGAAAAGATGTTTTGAAAGAAAAATGAGATTTCTTTTCCCTTTTCAAAAATGATTTTTATTTTTTCAAAAATTCAATATTTAAAAAAATATGATTTTTTTTAAGGTAAGAGAAAGTGATTGTTGGCACGAAAATCGATAAAAAGAATATCGTATTGGTGGTTAGAGCTGAATATAGTTAGGTGGTCAGAAGTCAGGATGGTGTTGCGTAAAATTTAGTTGGAGGGAGGGCGATCTCGATGTACAATGTTTTATACGTACTTGAAAAATTTAATATTTGATGTTATTTTTTCGTTAACGTTTTCGAAGGATTGTTAGTTTAAATAATTTTTTAAAATAAAAATCATATTTTTTTCAAGAATGTAAATGTTTTTTAAAATATCTTCAAATAATGTTATTTTCATTTTTTATGTATAAAAGAATGTTTGCGAAGGATATTTTTTATCATTTTCAATCTGATAATTTGCATGTTTGGTAGGATCACCATTTTTGGGAGGGCGCTTCATTATCAACCTTGCATTGGTGGCTAGCTCGATCCGTGGTAAAAATAAACAACCCGCAAGGTAAGAAACAACTTTCACCAAGTGATTTTCTCCACTTCCTATCCTTGTAAGGTGTTGTTTTATTTTAACCATCATATACATTCTAATCTTTTGGGAATAAAAAAAGCTTTGATCTAACTAATCAAAATTTTAAAGCATTCCTATCCTCTATTTTATATGGATTTCAATTTGAGCCCTTGCACAAAAGGAAAAGTTTCAAAAACATGCCTTATTTTTTGTGATTTCATGTCACTGATGGTGTTAATTTTTCTAGTTTATCTTTTCAACTGGAAGGGTGCAACAATGACTTAATCGCAACAAGATTTTCACACCTACTAAGTCAACTGATAGAAACATTCCATCGGTGGTTGGGCTTTTATTTACAGCCTTCTACCACCTTGCTGATTATTCATCCACACCATTTATCCCATACATGCATCTTTTACCATGCGCACTCGAATTATATTTTACATTTACTGTGTTCTGGCTCGTTCCCAAATTGCTAACCACTAAGATAATGCATGCACAAGAAAGAGTTTCAACATAACAGATCAACATTTCGCTCATCATCATAATGGATTAGCATAATGGATTTATGTTATTAATTTTATCATCATATTTTATATGAAGCGGATCTAGCATACACGAATGCCAATGCTTCCATATTTCTTACTTTTAATTCAAACCTCATTTCTCATCCTGCGCCATAATGTCATAATTTAATCAATTTTAATCCTTATTTTATAAAGCCCATATTCATTGAAAATATTATATACAAGTGAAATTTATATTATTGACCCCTCAATAACCAGATTAGTATTTGGATTCATTCTCAAAGAATCCTAATTTTATTTAACACCAAGGGACATATTCTAAGTTAAAATTCACCCACGATGGGAAGAAGTCAAAAAAATCTTAATATTTTCCCATGATGCCACAATGTTAACTCATTTACAAGGTTCGTATTTTTCCTCGAATGCATAGAACTCTCGTCACTTTTAACTACTTGGAAAAGTTATATAAATGTTACTTCCATAATCATATAAAGCTTGGGATTCCTCCTCAAGGAATTCGTATCCTTCAAGAAATCAATGTAGTATACAAATTTTCTATGTTTCAAAATTTAACTTTACCCTTTATAAATTATTATTATTATTATTATTATTATATTTTCTGATTTGGTTCTCCTACTTTGTCATATCCCGTGGAGGCGGATTGCCCATTGGCCAAAAAGTTTGAACTTGACTCTCTGATACCATTTGTAATCAATCCCCTTAGCCTACCCTAAAAAAATATGTATTGGGCTCCATTTAAAATTTTCTTTTATATAAAGTTAAATTTCAATAACCAAATCATTACATGCATAGTAATCATCCAGGAAACTATACTCAAAATCTTAGCCATTGAATACCAGCAAGATAATGAACCATATTTCACACTCTTATATTAGCCATTAAGCTTAATCCCAACTTGGATAAAGGGACCAAATCATGACATGAAACCAACAAAACTCTTAAATAACTCTTGCACGCTATAAGGGATATTAACTTAAGTTTATTGTAGCCATCATGGTCGTACAACATGAGAATAGTTTTGTACACATAGTCAATATGTTATCGGCCAATCTTTCATTCAACTGCATAACTAGCTAGAATTAGCCTAAGTAGAGGCAGTCTTATTAACATGCAAAACACAGACAATTGAACCATTGGTCATACCATGAGTAGAATTTATTTATGCAACTGTTCTTCTTTCCAAATTACCCATTTAGGAAACTATAAGAAAATCATCTTCCATTATTAAATGTGAGATGATTAGATATATTTATATAGGATCTCCTCATAAACAAAATTATTATTTACAACTACATATTATGCTTCCGCTATTAACACTACTCTTGAATGGAAAAGGGGTCACATGTATAAAACTGCAATCCTTCTCATAATAAAAACATTGACACAGGTAATCTATTTATGAACAACTGTCACATGAAAATTCTACCATGACTGCATATACTTTTATCGTTAACTTCACACCAGATTGCTACATGCATAAGAAAATCCGTCATTCCCGTAACAGAGATAAATTCAACCATAGGTATATATGAGCTAAATGATTTAACCTCATAACAATTAAGGATTAACATAAAACACATACCATGCAAGTGAACCTCATTATATTAGAGGGAAAACACCATTAAATCTATTAATACATAAGCATATGTAATTCCCTCAAACATTCTCATGGCGAAGAAACTCAAGAACTCTTCTCATAAACAAACTGGAACTGTAACAGAGACTTAAGAAAATCTTCTCATAAGCAAACTAGAACTATAACAGAGAGAGAGTGTAAGAATCATCATACAAAACATTCCATGCATCTGACACTAACTAAAACTTCACTTGGAGGGAGGAACACCACCACCCAACCGTGAATCACCTCTGATTCCCCCAAGTTGAAGATCTTGCCAAGCATCAACTGTCCTCAATTGATCGATGCACTGGGTATTTAATACCCTCTTTCATGATTTAGTTTCCATTAGCACTGTCCCTCTTTTATGGATTTTTCCATTTTCCTAGGTCTTTTTGGAAAAGCTTGTCTTTATCTCCCATGAGGCTTTTCCTCATAAAATCCTACATTTATCTATCAAAAAGCTTTTATATTTGATGGATCTTTATCTCCTATCCATCCGACGGATCACCGATTCATCCAAGCTTATCTAGAATCACATGTAGAAGCTTTATCATGAAAGATGCATCTCTATCCCATTCCTTAATGGGCTTTGGCAAGAATCTCCTTTCTCTTGGTGGTCGACCCTCCCAGTGATTTATTTTATTAATTTATTTAATAATACATTTTGTTTTCATATTACATATCACCCAGCTTTCCTCATATTAGGTTTAGAATTGTCTAACCTACAAAGGAGGGTATCACACTTCGCTTTCCTCATCTTAGGTTTACAATCTTTTAACATACAAGAGAGGATATCACACCTAGCTTTAACTCATCTTAGGCTTACAATAATTTAGCACAAAAGGGAGGGGTGTTACAGTTGATGTTTTAATACATGCGTCAATTTATATGAAGTTCCAACGGTCATATCCTCCTAAATGTGTTGTTTTCTATCAAGTTACAGATTGTCGCTATGATATTTTTTTGTTCACTGACTTTTTATTACCCTTAAGGACTGTGCCACTTATATGAAGGTCAATACCTAATTTAACCATGTAGATTTAACTACCAGTCCACACCCAATAATTTACATAAGAAGAGAAAGATGTATGCTATATTGTCTAGCTTATACAATTCAATTGATTTTATTCTTTTTCTAATCGTAGAAACAACTTAGTCTTTGCTTATTGCGGTTTCCTAACCTATAACCTCTAGCCGATACATTAAAAGTTCACAATAAATTCTAAGCATTATTCTGTTATAAATTCATTGAATATTATGCCTACATAAATACTAGTAAAATAAAATAATTGTGCATTATCATTGATAGATCTAACCAGCAAACTAAAGCCCTGCTCAATGTAAAATCTGCATTGGAGAAAGACACTGACCAACCAACCACAAACTATCCTCCAGTTCCCCCTGAGCCAAGAATGCTTTTTCGAGAGAATCAACAACCACATTGATTCCCTCTATGGGTAGTTTATACCATTCTTCATGATAATATTTCCCTTTTGGCGACGTCATGATTTTATGGGCTTTATTGCCCGCTTGACTAGGCTTGTGCCATTAAATCCTGCCTTTTTCTCCCGTAGTTATTTAATTGCAATCAACTTAGCATCTTTCTTCAGCAAAGCACTATTAACGGTTTTTTATTTATCTCCCAACCCTTAGTCTTATCTATCAATTTCCTAGAATCATTATTATGGAGAGTTTATCCAATCACATTTATTAGTGAGAACCTTTTTTTTTTCCAAATTTGGCAAGAAATTCTCATTCTCGAGTGTCTTCTCCAAGCAAATAATATATATATATATATATATATATATATATATATATATATATATATATATATAGATACAAGAATTCATACAACGTACCTTCATGGATTTACCACCATTCATAACAACACAAGTAATTAAATCAACATTACATATTAGGGGATATTACATCATCTTCCTTGCAAACCTCAATACATCTTTTCAAGGTCTTTCATTTCAAATTCTTGTAATAAGCAACTTTAGATCCAATCAATCAATTTTATAGTGTTTCTTGTTATAATTTTAAGTAATCAATATCCAATAACATCAAAGCAATGTTTCCATTTTCAACTTCTTCTTGTTCTTCTTCTTTTATGTAAAGAATTGAATGACCCTTAATTTTAATGAAACCTTGTTACAAGAAGAAAGTGTGATTTTTCACACGCTACGACTAAGGGGCATATTTAAACTTTCATACAAAATATTTTTTGTCCATATTTTCACAAAGTCAAGCAAGATACACCTCTTGTTTTATTTCACGATCCAAAAATGCCAATTTAACATGAACTCTCATTTACAACTACACTTAGAAATTATTACAACAATTAATCTAATGATATTCATTTTAGTTATAGATGAATATGTGTACCCATAACCTATTCCTATTTATGTGAATATGTTTTTGCAATCAATCTAACTTTAAACTTGTATATGCTACCATCCCTCTTGAGCTTATAATTAACAACTATTTGAGCCTATGGGAAATTATATTTAGGGAATTTTATAAGTTTTTAGGTTTCATTTTATTTATTTATAATGGAATTATATTCTTCTTTCATAACATTCATCCATTCCTTATATGACCTAGCTTACTCAAAATTCAACGGTTCTTCTATATTCATACTTTAGTAATCAAAATATAATCTTATATATGCTAGGGGTCTAGATTTTCCTTATTGATCTTCTTAGTTCTTCACCACTTTGCAAAGTTTCTAAAACCCTTTCTTGGTGAACTTCATTAATTTTAACTTCATCGCAACTTTGGTATTCAAGAACATCTTATTGATCTTCAATTTCTCGTGCCTTTATTAAGAAGTTCCCATACATCTTGATAATCTCCTTTTTGAACCTCATCTGCATACTCATCAAATAAAACATAACTACTTAGGAGTAATGGGATTATACATTTCGCAAGCTATCTGGTCATTACAATAACCAATGATAACACAATTGATCAAATTTCCAAAAACTAATTTAGTCCAAAAAATTATCAAAAAATTGACCATAATCTTATAGCCACATAAATGTTCCTAAAGAGTTTTTATGCTCTAAGAAATTTTTGGTACTTCTGTTTTCAAAATACAAAGTGATACTTATAGCTTCATAATTTAATATATTATTAATATTAGTATTAATATTAATATTAATATTACTTATATTAAAAATGTTAATTTCATTAATAATAATAATAATAATAATTTCATAATAATAATAACATCAATATTCATATTAATATTAAAATCAATATTTAATAATATTAATATTAAATTTAATGTTTATTATTAATTAATAATAATTTTATTATTATAAACCTAAAATAATAAAAAACTAATATTATTAAAATCCCAACAAATAAAACCTAAACCTAAATAAACATGAGCCAATAACATTATTTTTGTCAATATTATTAAATTAAAAGCAGTGATCCAACCCATGTTTCAATAGCCACACTAAATAAAAAGCAAGGATACCAAATTGCAATACCAAGTTTCAAAATAATAATAATAATAATAATAATAAATTATAAAGATAACCAGGTTTCACAAATAATTTTTTTAATATATTAAAAGGAAAAACAAACATAAGAAACTGAAAAACCATTCACACACTTTTCATATGAACTATGAAAAACCAGTCACGTACCTTTTATATAGACTATGAAACCATGTATTAAACCAAAAAAAAAATATTGAAATTATAAATTCTTCAGCCAAATTCCAATATAGACAACTTCTTCGACATAAATATTTAAACTTAATCAAACTTTACTTTCTACCATCTCAAAGATAACATTGTTTCATTTAACACCAAGACTAACCTCTGCTTAAAATATAAGCTAATTTCATAAAAAAATCGATCACTGGGACCAAAGACATTAGGTGAATATGAATATGTTTGATCTATTTTTCAAGGACTCATATTAGCCTTGCAGAATTACCGAGCATATGAAAGTTTCCCGTGAGTCGTGTTTGTCTTGCAAATTTGCGTAGTGGTCACGTTAATCGCGTAGGGCGAACGAAGAAATTGCATGAATAAAATCGACAGACTTTGGCGAGCAAAGAAATTGGATGAATAAAATCCACATATTAATCATGAAGATGGAAAGAAGAATTAAATCGATTGTTTCACATAGGAAATGGGGGAAAGAGGTCGTGATCGCTAGTTTGAGGATGACACAAAAATTTTTGGTATGTGTCAAATTTAGTTGGGATGTGTTAAATTTAGTTGGTATGTGTTAACTGTGTTGTCTTGGCTTGGAATGTGTGTCGACCAACCAAGAGCATGGTAGATGATACATCTTACAATCAAGTAAGAGTGGAAACCAAGACAAATAGAGAACTGAACAATACTTCCAGTGGTGTTAGACTTTCTTTTCAAGAACAAGGTCCCTTCAAAGAGATGTAGTTCTACCAATGTGTCGCCAAGTGTTGTAGAGGCTACAAGCACCCTCCAATTTTTTTCCTTAGCTTCGTTTTGGAGCCTGCCTACCAACCATCCTCAGCAGCATGTCTTGCATCATCAAGCACATAGGCTTCAGTTGTTTCATAAAGTCTTGTCAGCTTGTGCATACAAGTTTGTTCCACCTCATTCACAGGCTCCTTTCTAGACTTAGTGTCAATTGTTGTTTTAGCAGCTCCCTCTAGGAATTGTGCAATTCTGGAGGGAAACTAGCCTTCCATCCATAAATTGTACAAACCCAACTGGACACCCAGCTGGGCTCCAGAATTGCACAATTATTCTTAATAGTCTTCGTCTAAAAAAATTGCGCAATCTGACTGAGGATGGCTAATCATCCCATAAATTGTGCAATCGTGGGAGATAGTCACCATTTCCTCCCATAAATTGTGTAATCCCATTGGGATAGCCAGCTTTGTTGGCCCTAGGAACACCATAGATTATCATCACTGGCTCGCAGACCGATGCATGTGTCTTCAGGTTGATGGGTTCCCTCCAAGACCGAGCAATACTGATTTTCATGCATGGACTGCTTTTCCCAAGGCAACATGCAAAGGCATCCCTAGATTTAGGGACCTATTTTTAGCAGCTGGAGGTTACATACAAGGATCATTTCAAAAACTGCCCACCAATTGTCACTTTTCCTAGATTTGTGGCTTGCGCATCATAACCTCAATTTTGTCAAAAATTATGAAGTAGACATCGTAGAGATCATTCCTCGCATCGGTCTTGCAGCTCTGACATTCCACATTGCATATAGGAGTCGTTGGTACATTCAGCTCAGCTATTTTGAGGTAAGCTCGCTTCGCATGTCTTGCACTGCGATTCTTTCACTTTTTTTGTTTCGGCTTGTTTGAGTGTTGTTTACTTGATTTCAGTGAGAGCTTGTTGTCGTTTTGATGTATGTTATCTTGTAGAAGCACCGTTCTAGTTTTTGTTTGCATATCACCACTATTGCATGCATGACACTGTTTTTGCAGCAATGGTCATAGTTGCGGTGGCTCGCTTCACACACATGCGTGATTTCCCATTTTTTGAATCCTGCACTTATTATTTGCATTCATAATCATTCAATCATGTTTGCACTCATATTATCATGCATTCAAACTTCTCATGTTTTCAGTCACCCGTTGGTTGGTCTGGGCTGCCTTAGCCTGGACTGTGCCTTGCGAGGATAGCACTGCGCATTTCCAGAAGCGAAGGCTTTGCCTTCCATGTAGAAATTGTGCAAGTCTCACCCAACACTGACCTCTAGGCTTGCATTGCGAAATTCTTGGAGGTAGTGTCTTGCTAGCCCCAGAAACTGCACAATGTAGTTTGCTGGTTACATGTCATTATTGAATACAATTGGGGATTGCACAATTTTAGTCCTCAACAAGCCATGCCGGACTGTCCATTGCGTAGTTCTAGTAGTCAGTCTCCCAGCCTTCTGCTGAAAATTGTGCAATCTTCATGGAAAGTCACATAGGTATGTTGCATGTCAGTACTCCAATATGTTTTGGTTTCCAATTGAGAGATTCCCTACCATGATTGTGTCTATGTCTCCAAGTATCACATGTGTTGCCTGCCTCCTAGCAGCATAGGTAAAATGGCTTCCCTGATAGAAGAGTCAAAGACATTGTTAATAGGCCAACTAGGGATGAAGTCAATCAAGTGTTTATGGACTTGCATGTCTATGAAAACATCAAGTTTTTCATCGACAAGGATATCAATATGAATGGCAATGACATCACAATCAACAACAACAGAAGGCAACACACCTGCATGCAATGAATGCAAGATAAAGGTTGTTGACAACATATAGGTCTAGAAAAGCTACAAGTTCAAAGCAGGTTCAGTCATGATGAAATTCGTTTTGGAGATTGTGGCTATGAGGTGACGGCGCGACACGAAGATTGCATGAAGGTAGAGAGAGAAACAAAGAAGGAGTTGTATGTGCTGAAGCAACAACTCAAGGAAGAACATGAGATGCACAAACAAGAGAATGAGTTACAAGAAGAAAATGTATAGAAGGGGGTGCAACATGCACATACGGACGAAACTGCGCCTGTACAAGTTATAGATCCCTCCCAGCAACATGCACAAATCAGAGAAGGTGAGAAGTGTTGTTGATTACATGCAAGGGATTTCAGCAGTATGGATTTCATTCAGCACACGCATGCGATCCCACCCATTTGGCACATTCACTGAGGCAAAGACAAGAAGCAAGTCTAACTAGAGCTGAACATGTATTTTGACAAGTTGATGTGCATGGTCACCAACACAAACTTGGAGATCATCATAGACACTACGCATTAGTGTGTTGCTGGTCCAGCTGCACTCAATACGATGATGCGCATGTTATCAGATGAGTGGGACAGAGGAGCCATATTAGCGTACCTGGATACAACAGAGGCAAGAGTTTGATTTCTGCAAGATGTCACCATTGAGTGAACGGACACCATCACAGACAACCAAGCTTGGTATCATTTCACCACTGTTGATCATCTCAAGGATGTCAAACAGTTGGTCTTACCACAACTGTTTGAGTGTTAGTGATATCTTGCATGGCTTACTCAAGCCTATTTTGTCTCACATGGGTACATGTGCAGATTGTATGTAACATCTTGTCAAGTGGAAGTTCAAGTGTTGATAGTTGAATGTAACAATCAAAGAGAAGTTGAAGAGTCATGAGGGTAGGCAAATAGTCACAAAGGGTGTTATGTCCCTATACTACTAGTGTAACCCCTTATTGTTATTAGTAAAACCCCCTTATTATATTGTTGTGCCCATATAGTCACCAAATTTTTATTATTGTGCCCCATAGAAGCCCACTATTTTCATTATTGTGCCCTTACATTATTATTGTTATGTCGGCTCTGATTATATTATGACCCCTTAGACTACTATATATAGAAAGGAGGTCTTGTCATTTATATCATCCAAGAATTGTTCATTTGTGTAATGTAAAGGAGGTTTCCCCTCGAAGAGGTTGATTTATAAGGCATTCATCTATCTTTTCTATCTTCTTTTGAGCTGGTTTCATAACATTTGGTATGAGAACTTTGGATTTTGGGGTTTCGCTGCTCCAAGCAGGTCATCGCAAAATTTTCGCTATCACTTTTTTTGGTGACGTTTCAGAAGCTAAAACAAAAACCCATTTTCAAGAAATCTCTCTGAACCTCGAGTCCAAAGTTTAGATCTTGACTCGCTATATTTGTGGAGATATGATATGAGGAATTTAGGGTTTTTGCAAGCTCTAGAATTTCATCTAAAACAGGTCATTGTGGAAGTTTCGGTATAACTTGCTTGCTACGAAGTTTCAAAAGCTAATAAAAAAACTCATTTGAGAAGAAAGGGTTCTAAACTTCGAGCCCAAATTTCAGATCTTGTCTCGCTCAATTTTCAGATATATGATCTGAGGAATTTAGGGTTTTTGTAGACTCCTGAATTAGATCTTAAACATGTGACATTTGGAAAATCGTTATAACTTTCTCCCTGAGAATCATATTTAAATTTCGTAAGAATTTATAGTAAGAGGACAAATTGTAGTGTCCTATTTATATTTTTCAGGTCCGAAGGTCAAAACAATGACACATGGCACTTCATACAAGTTTTCTCTTTAGAAAAGCTATATAATCATGTCATCTTGGGAGATTGTGCATAACTCTTTCTTGGAGAATCTAATTTCGATCAGACTGGTGGCTTTGGAAAGAGGACACAGAGGACTACTGCGGATCACGATTTTAGAAATGGAAATTCTGAAATTACAGAGTTACAGTCGTTTCAAGATTGAGTTCCTAAAATCAAGAAAAGGCAGTATGAGAAAGTTTGATGGCAAGGATCTGGTAAATTGGATACTACAAATGGAGAAATATTTTGCTCTACATGGTGTACAACTGTTATAGAAGGTACATATTGCATCTAATTATTTAGAACCGAATAAACTTTTATGGTATAAAGGGCTTTGTTCTCGTAAACCACTTGGCACATGGTCAATTTGCATGGAGCAAATGATAGCACATTATGAGGATACAAAGAGAAACACCTTCTTTAGCCAATTGATAAATCTCAAACAAAAGGGTTCAATGGAAAAGCACATTGAGGACTTCCAAAAATTGAATATAAGGGTAAATGATATTCCATAGAAGAAAATGGTTGATGTCTTCATAGGGACATTAAAGGATAACATTCAACATGAGGTTCATCTTTGGGAACCTGATTCATTGGATAAGGCATTCAGGTTGGCAAGAAAAATTGAAAGCAAAATTATGGAAACATGGAATCCCACCACTCATGACTATAATTATGGAAGTGTTTTTTCCCCTAGCCTTCCACAACCTTCAAGGTTTACACCACAACAATTGGAAGAAAAAAGAGAAAAAGGGCTTTGTTACAATTGTAGTAGAAATTACACTAAAGGTCATAAGTTTGCTGAGAAGAAATTATTTTACATATATTATGAAGAGGAGGAAGAAAAGGATCTAGAAACATCAAAAGAAGAGGACATACACCAGGAACCCACCCAGAGAAAGAAGAAATGAATCCGACCATATCTTGTAAAGCATTGGAAATAATTACCACTCCTCAAACTCTCAAAATAGAAGGACATGTCAAGAAGAAAAAGGTTCAAGAAGTGAAAGATCACATCGAGAAAGAAGAAATGAATCCGACCATATCTTGTAATGCATTGGCTGGAATTACCACTCCTCAAACTATCAAGATAGAATGACATATCAAGAAGAAAAATGATCAAGAAGTGAAACATCAAATCGAGCATCAAGAAATGAATCCGACCATACCTTGTAATGCATTGGAAGAAGTTACCAGTCCTCAAACTCTCAAGATAGAAGGACATATCAAGAAGAAAAATATTCAAGTAGTGAAAGATCACATCAAGTATCAACAACAAGTACTCCAACTTTTAAAGGATAACGCCACTTTGGTACAGAATCGAATGAAACAACACACATATCAACATCACAGTGAAAGAAGTTTGGATGTAGGCGATTGCGTATTTTTATGGCTACATCTCAAGCAAGCTAATTATGAGAAGGAAATGTTGGCAATACTACATGAGCTTAAGAAATGGCGACCTTACCTAATGGGGAGACACTTCAAGGTAAAAATGGATCATGATAGTCTTAAATACCTTTTAGAACAAAGATTATCCTTAGAAGAACAGAAAAAATGGGTCACAAATATGTTGGGTTACGACCTTGAAATCATCTACCAAAAAGGGAATAAAATTTTTGTTGCAAATGCACTCTCAAGAAAGGATGAGAATGTGGAAGCATTGTTTTGTGCTATTTCTATTATCCAACTAGATTGGATAATTGAAGTAAGGGATGAATGGAAGAAGGACGAGGAAGTGTGGCCACTCATTCAAAAGTTGCAGAAGATTCGAGTTCAAACAATAGTTCAAGAACTTAACGAGGAAGGAAAGATCATATTGGAACTTGGAGTAGTTATAAAAATAAGAACCCGACAGCTATGAAATTGAACAATTTTAGAGTATCTCAACAAGTGGAAGAACTTACCTGCTAAAGATTCCACATGGGAGGACAAGAATTTTATACAGAAGCATTAAGAACTACTCAAGCATTGAGGGAAACACTTTTTGAAGGAGAGGGGCATGTTAGGTCCCTATACTACTAATGTAACCCCTTATTGTTATTAGTACAACCCCCTTATTATATCATTGTGCTCATGTAGTCCCCAGATTGTTATTATTGTGCCCCATAGAAGCCCACTATTGTCATTATTGTTTCCTTACATTATTATTGTTATGTCGGCTATGATTATATTATAACCCCTTAGACTCCTATATATAGAAAGAGGTATTGTCATCTGTATCATCCACGAATTGTTCATTTGTGTAATGTAAAGGAGGTTGCCCACTCGAAGAGGCTGATTTATAAGGCGTTCATCTGTAGTTTCTATATTTTTGTGAGCTGGTTTCATAACAATGGTGAATGTCAAGGGTCACCCCACCCTTTGATATATATAGTACCTCAAAACTCATTGTAGAGGCTTTTGGTCAACTAAGCTTCTGATAGAAGTATCTTAGAAAAAGCTTGGATAGTATTGTTATGAGCCTTGGCTTCTCCACTGTAACAACATTGCTTTTACCTTGTTATCACAGTGTTTATGAGATGGTTTTATCAGTCCATGAGGGAGGGTGCTTCATTATCCACCTTGCGTTGGTGGCTAACTCGATCCGCAGTAAAAAGAAACAACCCGAAAGGTAAGAAACAACAATCACCAACGTGATTTTCTCCACTTCCTATCTTTGTAAGGTGTTGTTTTATTTTAACCATCATATACATTCTAATGTTTTGAGATTAAAAAAAGCTTCGATCTAACTAATCAAGATTTTAAAGCATTCTTATCCTCTATTTTATATGGATTTCGATTTGAGCCCTTGCACAAAAGGAAAAGTTTCAAAAACATGCCTTCCTTTTTGTGATTTTATGTGAGTGATGGTGTTAATTTTTCTAGTTTATCTTTTCAACTGGAAGGGTGCAATGGTGACTTAATCGCAACAAGATTTTCGCACCTATTAAGTAAACTGATGTCATCATTCCATCGGTGGTCAAGCTTTCATTTCCAGCCTTCTGCCACCTTGTTGATTATTCATCCACACCATTTATCCCATACATGCATTTTTTACCATGCGCACTCAAATTATATTTTACATTAACTGTGTTCTGGCTCATTACCGACTTGCTAACCGCTAAGATAATGCATGCACGAGAAAGAGTTTCAACATAACGGATCAACATTTCTCTCATCATCATAACGGATTAGCATAATGGATTTATATTATTAATATTATCATCATATTTTATATGAAGTGGCTCTAGCATACACAAATGTCAGTGCTTCCATATTTCTTTAATTCTAATTCAAACCTCATTTCTCATCCTCCACCATAATGTCATAATTTAATCAATTTTAATCCTTATTTTATAAATCTCATATTCATTGAAAATATTATATACAAGTGAAATTTATATTATTGACCCCTCAATGACCAGATTAGTATTTGGATTCATTCTCAAAGAATCCTAATTTTATTTAACACCAAGGGACATATTATAAGTTAAAATTCACCCACAATGGGAAGAAGTCAAGAAAATCCTAATATTTTCCCATGATGCCACAATGTTAACTCATTTACAAGGTTCACATTTTTCCTCGAATGCATAGAACTCTCATCACTTTTAACTGCTTGGAAAAGTTATATAAATGTTACTTCCATAATCATATAAAGCTTGGGATTCCTCCTCAAGGAATTCATATCCTCCAAGAAATCTATGTAATATACAAATTTTCTATGTTTCAAAATTTAACTTTACCCTTTATTATTATTATTATTATTATTATATTTTCTGATTTGGTTCTCCTAATTTGTCATATCCCGCAGAGGTGGATTTCCCATTGGCCAAAAAGTTTGAACTCGACTCTCTGAAACCATTTGTAATCAATCCCCTTAGCCTACACCGAAAAAATATCTACTGGGCTCCACTTAAAATTTTCTTTTAAATAAAGTTAAATTTCAATAACCAAATTATTACATGCATAGTAATCATCCAGGAAACTATAGTCAAAATCTTAGCCACTGAATACCAGCAATATAATGATCCATATTTCACACTCTTATATTAGCCATTAAGCTTAATCCCAAATTGGATAAAGGGAATGAATCATGACATGAAACCAACAAAACTCTTAAATAACTCTTGCACGTTTTAAGGGATATTAACTTAAGTTTATTGTAGCCATCATGGTCGTACAACATGATCATAGTTTTGTACACATAGTCAATATGTTATCGGCCAATCTTTCATTAACCTGCATAACTAGCTAGAATTAGCCTAAGTAGAGGCAGTCTTATTAACATGCAAACACAGACAATTGAACCATTGGTCATACCATGAGAAGAATTTATTTCCGCAACTGTTCTTCTTTCCAAATTACCCATTTATGAAACTATAAGCAAATCATCTTCCATTATTAAATGCAAGATGATTAGGTATATTTATATATGATCTCCTCATAAACAAAATTATTATTTACAACTAAATATTCTGCTTCCTCTGTTAACTCTACTCTTGAATGGAAAAGGGGTCACATGTATAAAACTGCAATCCTTCTCATAAGAAAAACATTGGCACCGGTAATCTATTTATGAACAACTGTCACATGAAAATTCTACCATGATTGAATATACTTTTACTGTTAACTTCACACTGGATTGCGACATGCATAAGAAAATCTGTCATTCCCGTAATAGAGATAAATTCAACCATAAGTATATATGAGCTAAATGATTTAACCTCATAATAATTAAGGATTAACATAAAACACATACCATGCAAGTCAACCTCATTAGATTAGAGGGAAAACACCATTAAATCTATTAATACATAAGCATATGTAATTCCCTCAAACATTCTCATGGCGAAGAAACTCAAGAACAAACTGGAACTATAACAAAGACTTAGGAAAATATTCTCATAAGAAAACTAGAACTATAATAGAGAGAGAGAGTAAGAGTCATCATACAAAACATTCCATGCATTCGACACTAACTAAAACGTCACTTGGAGGGAGGAACACCACCACCCAACTGTGAATCACCTCTGATTCCCCCGAAGTTGAAGATCTTGCCAAGAATCAACTGTCCTCAATTGATCGACGCACTGGGTATTTAATACCCTCTTTCATGATTTAGTTTCCATCAGCAGCATCCCTCTTTTATGGATTTTTCCATTTTCCTAGGTCTTTTTTGGAAAAGCTCCTCTTTATCTCCCACGAGGCTTTTCCTCACAAAAACTTACCTTTATCTATCTAAAAGCTTTTATGTCTCATGGATCTTTATCTCCCATCCATTCGACGGATCACCGATTCATCCAAGCTTATCTAGAATCACATGTAGAAGCTTTATGATGAAAGATGCATCTCTATCCCATTCCTTAATGGGATTTGGCAAGAATCTCCTTTCTCTTGGTGGTCGACCCTCCAAGTGATTTATTTTATTAATTTATTTAATAAGACATTTTATTTTCATATTACATATCACCTAGCCTTCCTCATCTTAGGTTTAGAATCATTTAACCCACAAAGGAGGGTATCACACCTCACTTTCCTCATCTTAGGTTTACAATATTTTAACATACAAGGGAGGATATCACACCTAGCTTTAACTCATCTTAGGTTTACAATAACTTAGCACAAAAGGGAGGGGTTTTACAGCTCATGTTTTAATACATGCGTCAATTTATATGAAGTTCCAACGCTCATATCCTCCTAAATGTGTTGTTTTCTGTCAAGTTACAGATCGTCGCTATGATATTTTTTGCCCACTGACTTTCTATTACCCTTAAGGACTGTGCCACTTATATCAAGATAAATACCTAATTTAACCATGCAAATTTAACTACCAGTTCACACCCACATAATTTACATAAGAAGAGAAAGATCTATGCTATCCTGTATAGCTTATACAGTTCAATTGATTTTCTTCTTTTTCCAATCGTAGAAACAACTTAGTCTTTGCTTACTGTAGTTTCCTAACCTATAACCTCTAGCTGATCCATTAACAGTTCTCAATAAATTCTAAGTATTCTTCTGTTATAAATTCATCGACTATTCTAGCTACATAAATACCAGTAAAATAACATAATTGTGCATTATTATTGATAGATCTAACCAGCAAACTGAAGCCCTACTCAATGTAAAATCTGCATTGGAGAAAGACACTAACCAACCAACTGCAAACTTTCCTCTAGTTCACCCTGAGCCAAGAATGCTTTTGCGAGAGAATCAACAACCACATTGATTCCCTCTATGGGTAGTTTATACGCTTCTTCATGATAATGTTTCCCTTTCAGCGACGTCATGATTTTATGGGCTTTATTGCCCACTTGCCTAGGCTTTTGCCTTTAAAGCCCACCTTTTTCTCCCGTAGTGATTTAATTGCAATCAACTTAGCATCTTTCTTCAGCTAAGCACTGCTAAGGGTTTTTTTTTTATCTCCCACCCCTTAGTCTTATCTAGAAATTTTCTAGAATCATTATTATGAAGATTTTATCCAATCACATTTATCAATGAGATTCTTTTTTTCCAAATTTGACAAGAAATTCTCATTCTCGAGTGTCTTCTCCAAGCAAATAACATATATATCTATATATATATATATATATATATATACAACAATTCATCCAATGTACCTGCATGGCTTTACCACCATTCTTAACAACACAAGTAATTAAATCAACATTACATATTAGGGGATATTACATCATCTTCCTTGCAAACCTCAATAAATCTTTTCGAGGTCTTTCATTTCAAATTCTTGTAGTAAGCAACTTTGGATCCAATCAATCAATTTTATAGGGTTTCTTGTTATAATTTTAAATAATCAATATCCAATAATATCAAAGCAATGTTTCCATTTTCAACTTCTTCTTGTTCTTCTTCTTTTATGTAAAGAATTGAATGACCCTTAATTTTAATGAAACCTTGTTACAAGAAGAAAGTGTGATTTTTCACACGCTACGACTAAGGGGCCTCTTTAAATTTTCATACAAGATATTTTTTGTCCATATTTTCACAAAGTTGAGCAAGATACACATCTTGTTTTAGTTCACCATCCAAAAATGCCAATTTAACATGCAACTCTCATTTACAACTACACTTAGCAATTATTGCAACAATTAATCTAATGATATTCATTTTAGTTATAGATGAATATGTGTACCCATAACCTATTCCTTTTTATGTGAATGTGGTTTTGCAACCAGTCTAACTTTAAACTTTTATATGCTACCATCCCTCTTGAGCTTAGACTTAACAACTATTTGAGCCTATGGGAAATTATATTTAGGGAATTTTATAAGTTTTTAGGTTTTATTTTATTTATTTATTATGGAATTATATTCTTCTTTCATAACATTCATCTATTCCTTATATGACCTAGCTTACTCAAAATTCAACGGTTCTTCTATATTCATACTTTAGTAATCAAAATATAATCTTATACATGCTAGGGGTCTAGATTTTCCTTATTGATCTTCTTAGTTCTTCACCACTTTGCAAAGTTTCTCAACCCCTTTCTTGGTGTACTTTCATTAATTTTAGCTTCATTGCAACTTTGGTCTTCAAGAACATCTTATTGATCTTCAATTTCTCGTGCCTTTATTAAGAAGTTCCCATACATCTTGATAATCTCCTTTTTGAACCTCATCTGCATACTCATCAAATAAAACATAACTACTTAGGAGTAATGGGATTATACATTTTGCAAGCTATATGGTCATTACAATAACCAATGATAACACAATTGTTCAAATTTCCAAAAACTGATTTAGTCCAAAAAATTATCAAAAAATTGACCATTATCTTATAGCCACATAAATGTTCCTAAAGAGTTTTTATGCTCTAAGAAATTTTTGGTACTTCTGTTTTCAAAATACAAAGTGATACTTATAGCTTCATAATTTAATATATTTATTAACATTAGTATTAGTATTAATATTAATATTAATATTAATATTACTTATATTAAAAATGTTAATTTCATTAATAATAATATTAACATCACTATTCATATTAATATTAAAATCAATATTTAATAATATTAATATTAAATTTAATGTTTATTATTAATTAATAACAATTTTATTATTATAAACCTAAAATAATAAAAAGCTAATATTATTAAAATCCCAACAAATAAAACCTAAACCTAAATAAACATGACCAAATAACATTATTTTTTTGTCAATATTATTAAACTAAAAACAGTGATCCAACCCATGTTTCAATAGCCACACTAAATAAAAAGCAGGGATACCAAATTGCAATACCAAATTAAAATAATAATAATAAAAACAAAGTTTCACAAATAATTTTTTTAATATATTAAAAAGAAGAACAAACATAAAAAATTGAAAAACCATTCACACACTTTTCATATTAACTATGAAAAGCCAGTCACATACTTTTTATATAGACCATGAAACCATGTATTAAACCCAAAAAAAAAGAAATATATTGAAATTATAAATTCTTCAGCCAAATTCCAATATAGACAACTTCTTAGGCATAAATATTTAAACTTAATCAAATTTTACTTTCCACCATCTCAAAGATAACATTGTTTCATTTAACATCAAAACTAACCTCTGATTAAAATATAAGCTAATTTCAGAAAACGATCGATCAGTGGGACCAAAGACATTAGGTGGCGTGCTCAGCTGTACACTCTCGGGACAGTCTCCTACAACACTGGTTGAATATCGATCAGTGGGACCAAAGACATTAGGTGAATATCAATATGCTTGATCTATTTGTCAAGGACTCATATTAGCCTTGAAAGTTTCCCGTCAGTCGTGTGTGTCTTGCAAATTTGCGTAGTGGTCACGTTAATCGCGTAGGGCGAACGACGAAATTGGATGAATTAAATCGATTGTTTCACATAGGAAATGGGGGAAAGAGGTCGTGATCGCCAGTTTGAGGATGACGCGGAAACTTTTGGTATGTGTTAAATTTAGTTGGGATGTGTTAATTTCACGGTAGATTTTAAAAATATTTTGGAATTTTATGAAAGAAGCAAAATCGATTGTTTAATCGTATTCGGAAATATTCATGGAATGTGCGGAGATATTCCTGGAATGGCTCGTGCTAAACTACGACTCCATCTGTACATCACGCTCTCTGGTGTTTGTTTCTTCTTCAGAAATTTCCCTCACGCTCTCTGCGCCTTGTTTTTTCTTTCTTGACTAAACAATAGTTTATTTAGTAGCTTATTGTACATCACACATTTTATCTTAATCCTTTTCTTAGTATAATCTAGATAAGAATTTCGTGGGATATTTGTGATCGCTAGTATAAGACGGCGATCACCCTAACACCCTCCGACGGTAGCTGCTATGCACCCACTTGCAAAATGGACCAGTGCCCAGATGCCCACTGATGACACTAAAACCCACGCTTGCCCTTCTGGTGCTAATTACAACATTATATTCTGCCCTTGATGACAACATAAAATCCATCCTTATTCATGCTTATCATACCTTATTCTCTTATCATACCTTCGTCTCTGTTCGTTACATAAAATCCATCCCTGCTCATCATACTGAATTCTCTGTTCATTACATAAAATCCATCGCTACCTTTGATGAATAAACCGAATTCTATGCAGTATCATATCTACCATAAGAATATTACAATGTTGGTTGTAGTATCATATTTATAATAATAAGATCTATCCCATAGAAAGGAAGTTATATCCTCTGAAAAAGGAAAAGGCATAATTATTTTTATAATATTTTTACTACTCAGTTTGTAAATGAGGAATGTTATTTTGGGTATCTTTACTATGGATACATGAATAAAATGGATATTAGAGATCCATTAATTTTAAATGATTTAATAAATAAATATATATTATTTTATAAACATTTTTATTTAGGATTATGAGAAATAATTATTTAGATTATAATTATTTCTTGAAGATAGACCATATTAATTGGTTCTAAATTTTGACCAAATCTTATCAATGTGATTAACCCAAAAAATTTATTTCTACATTATGGATCACAAATGTCTTAGATCTAAAATTATTACCTTGCATGGAAAGGAAATGACTTATAAAGATTATATATTATTTATATATAACCAATTTATTTATTTTTAATAATTTAATAAATAATTTTAAAAACTTTAAGATAAATGATTATATAGATTATATGTTGTTTATCTATAATAAATTTATTGATTTTTAAATTATTATGTGATGCATTTTAAATAATAATGAAATTGATTTTATTATTATATTTTATATTAAATTTTAAATAGTAATAATTTATAGTGAATTTTATTTTCAATTAATTATCATTAATATATTTTTTTTATTAAGAATGTTTTTATAATTTTATTAATTAAAAAAATCTATATTCTATATATATAATACACTATTAAATTTATAATAATAATCATATCATATTTACATACCAATTTGACAAAGAAAAAGTATAAGACAATTTAAAATCATATATTAAATTTATACTCTAAGTTCTTTGCAAAGAATTATAATCTTATCACATTTACATATAAATTTTAGGCAAAGTAAATATTGTTTCTTTAGTTCTCTGTGAATCTATCTTTATATACTTCCCAAGCTTATTTCCAATTTCTTCTAGTAATTTATGAGACAAAAAATGAAGAGGAATATTATGCAATCTAACCCACATTAACATTTTGGAAACCATCATTATATTAACATTAAATTCCTGAAACTGTAAAGTTATAAAAAGACTAAGAAAAACCCCAAAACCATAGAGCTTTTCTTAAAACAAATTCCTTTTCCTTCAATATTTCAAATAAAACTAAAAAATAAATAAATAAAATATAAATAAATACCATAATTTATTATCCATCTAGTAAAAATCCATTGAAATATATCCGTTTCTGCTTATAACTGTCTAGGATTGAAAGATTGAACTAATATCATTAACTTATGAATGATCTTCTACCATTTCTAGAACTTAATTCCGCTATTCCACAATGTAGGGATCAGGAACATTGGGAATATGATCAGATTTGACTCGAGTGTCAGTTTTCACTTTGAGTACATCATTGAATGATGTCATCCATTGGGTTTCTTTCGATTTTGATGGGAAGATCCTACCCCATTATCAAGTTCAAAGAAATCACTGAGTCCTTACTCAATCCATAGTCTTCCAATGGATACGTGTCTTGAAGAACCTTGCTCTCATGTTCAAGTACCTAAAAATTCATTGGTTACCGAGTTGAAACTGGATTAAATACCTGAGCTTTTCTACAACATACCGTTCCCAAATCCAATAAACAAAGTATTTTCCACTCAGGTATTTTATACGAATTTGAAAATTTTCCTTCCTTCATTCTCTTCATTCTCTCCTCTGGATATGCCATATCCGAGGTTTTTTTTAGTAAATCTATAATTGACGGGTCAATATCTAAGCTTTGAGAGCTCCTTTCTACATTATTTACCACCAAATCTAGGTCAACATAGCAGATGTCTGAGGTCCTGGGGAACAAAATTGATCCAATAAACCCTTTCGCAATAGATTTTGATCCTTAACGAGCCTCTCCCCTTCTCTACAGACAAATCCATCATGAGAGAATATAGATCTAGGCATATGAAACTGGATCTGCAACCAGGGCTGATGATCGCACTAGAAAAGAGAGAGGCACAAATCCGGTCTTCCTAGATAACTCAATGAGAGATTTGTTGAAAGCCATAAAAGGTCTACGTCGTGGGTTCCACAGATGGAAATTGGGAAGTCGTCGCTACTATGATATCGGGAATCGGTTTTATTTTCCCTCTGCACAGTGTGTAAACAAAGCCTAAGCTGACCTCCAATTAGTCCATTCGCACTTGTCATGATTGGATTTTCTATGGCAAACTCGGTTGGATGTGTTGCTAATGATTTTTATTATACAAATTTATTTATGGTTAATCTTTTTTATTACAAGCATTTTCATCGCTTTTATTCCATGAATGTGTTTTTTCAAATAATTAACCATTTAAATTATTTTCTCAGCCCAACGAAAAAAAAACTCTTATAATACGAGATTAAAATAGACAATTTTAAATAATAATTCAATATCATTGATCCAAAACTAAATCATTTACAGAAAATCACTAATGACAATGTCAAACAAACATTGATGGCAATATTGGGCATTTATTTAATGAAGTGCATGTATGTGACCATAAATTCAACATGATAATAACATTGACCTTTATAATACTTTGTATGCAACCTCTAAATTATGAACCATCGTTCCCTTCCAAGCTCTGTGAGGCACTTCCAAGCTCTGCTCACTCTAACTTGATGGTGTAAGGCTAAAGGGGATTGAGTTAGTGAGCTTCGGGACCAAACAAAAGTATTTATAGTCAAGCTTCCATCAAGCTTTTATTGGTTATGTGTCAAGTGTTCCATAGAACATGGTAGAGAACTATAGAAGGAGTAATGGACCACTCGAGGAGCTTCGAGCAAGAAATTAATTAACTGCAGTTGGTTTCCTTAATTGAAGGAAATAACTGCAATTGGTTTCCGTAATTGAAGGAAATAACTAGCAGATTGTTTCCAAATTATAAGTGGCTGTTGGAAGATGTAAAGGGAGCTTAACATTCTCCCACTTGCTCCATACTTCCAATCTAATGTCTCATCTTAAAACCCATTGATAATCTGTAGCAAGTAATAGATACATGAATCATGGCGATAAGTCCTCTAATGACGAGTATTATCTTCCATGTATTACTATGTATTTATTTCTATTATAATTTATGTGGAAACAATTTCCTAATGAATAAACCTTATGTTTATTCTTGGTCCTACATAGATGAATTTTCTCAAATCAAATTAAGGTGCACATAAATATGAGAAAAACGTCACAATAATTAAGAATTTCATTGAAATAACATTGTCCATACAATGAGAAACTACATAATGGAACCAAGTCCCATATTCGTTACATGATCCTTGAATTTCAATGGTGGCATGCCCTTAGTCAAAGGATCAATGATCATCAACTCAGTGCTGACGTGCTTAATGATCACTTTCTTTTCTTCAACACGTTCCCTTATAGCTAAATACTTAAATTCGATGTGTTTATTTTGACTCCCACTTTTGCTGTTTTTAGCCATAAAAACAACAGCTGAATTGTTGCAATATATTCTCAATGGCTCAGAGATAGAATCCATAATTCTAAGCCCAGAAATGAAACTCTTAAGCCATACACCATGTAAAGTAGCCTCAAAATAGGAGACGAAATTGGCTTCCATAGTGGAAGTGGAAATCAAGGTCTTCTTGGCACTCCTACATGATACAACTCCACCGGTCATCATAAAAATGTATCCTGATGTTGATTTGTATGAATCAACACATCCAACAAAGTCAAAATCTGAGTAGCCAATTATTTCCAAGTTGTTCGTTCGTCTATACATAAGCATGTAGTTTTTGGTTCCTTGAAGGTACCTCATTACTTTCTTTGCAGCTCTCCAGTGGTCTAAACTTGGATCGCTCTGATATCATCCCAACATTCCCACAACAAATGCAATGTCAGGCCTTGTGCAGACCTGAGCATACATTAGGCTTTCGATAGTAGAAGCATATGGAATGTTCCACATTTGTTACCTTTCAAAGTCGTTCTTCGGGCATTGATTCAAATTGAACCTACCACCCTTCACAATTGGAGCTACACTTGGTGAACAATCCTTCATCCGAAATCTTTCTAAAATTTTATTAATATAGGTTTCCTGAGACAGACCCAAGATGCCTCGAAATTTGTCTCTATTGATCTTAATGCCAATGACATAAGATGCCTCACCCATATCCTTCATATTGAAATTTTTAGAGAGGAATTGTTTCAACTCATGTAGGAAACCCTTATCATTGGTTGCTAGCAAAATGTCATCCACATATAAAACAAGAAAACAGATTTTACTCCCACTGACTTTCAGGTATATACGTTGATCCATAATGTTTTTTACAAAACCGATTGAAGAAATTACATTATGGAATTTCAAATACCACTGGAGGGATGCTTGTTTTAAACCGTATAAGGATTTCTTGAGCTTGCAAACCAATTTCTCACCATCACTAGAGGGGAATCGTTCAGGTTGTTTTATGTAAACCTCCTCCTCTAGATCTCCATTGAGAAATGTCGTTTTCACATCCATTTGTTACAACTCCAAGTCAAAATGGGCTACTAATGCCATAATAACGTGCAAGGAGCCTTTCTTAGATATGGGAGAAAAAGTCTCTGTGTACTTGATTCCTTCTTTCTGAGTTAATCCCTTAGCAACTAGTCTTGCCTTATATCTCTCAATATTTCCCAATGAGTCTTTCTTTGTCTTAAAGACTCATTTATATCCAATGGATTTTGCACCATTAGGCAACTCAACAAGATCCCAGACTTCGTTACTCTTTATAGAATTCATCTCTTCGTTCATGGCATCGTACCATAATTCTGATTCTTTGCAACTCATGGCTTGTGAAAAAGACTCGGATCATTTTCGGCTCCAATGTTGTAGTCAAATTCTTGCAGACACACAACATAATCATCAGGAATTGCTTATCTCTTTGGTCTAGTAGATATTCTTAATGTTGTACCATCATTTTCCTGAGAAGTATGTTCAACTCATTGTTCAAAAGTTCTTGGCAACTCTTGAACTACCTGATCTACTGGAATGTCGTCAGCAGCTTGTGGAACTTCAACAATTGGTTGTTCAACACCAGTTTGTACTTGAGGGGTGCTGTGAACAATAACCAATATATCACTTGAGGTGGAAGGTTGAGATTCTGAATGATCCTTCTCAGAAACTATGTTCCTCGTTTGATCGCTCCCACTGATCAAGTCATTTTCAAGAAACTTTGCATTTCTTGATTCCACAATCCTAGTGTTGTGAGATGGACAATAAAATCTGTAACCTTTAGACCTTTCAGCATATCCAATGAAATACCCACTAATGGTCCTTGGGTCCAGCTTCTTCTCTTGTGGATTGTATATTCTCACTTCAGATGGGCATCTCCAAACGCGCATATGTTGCATTATCGGTTTCCAACCTTTCCATAATTCAAATGGTGTTTTAGGAACAACCTTGGTTGGAACTCGGTTTGATATATACACTACCGTCTTAAGTGCCTTAGTCCACAAGGATTTAGGAAGATTGGAGTTGCTAAGCATACTCCGCACCATGTCCAATAATGTTTGGTTTCTTCTTTTTTCCACACCATTCTGGTCGGGTGAACCAGGTATGGTGTATTGGGCAACAATCCCATGCTCTTGAAGAAATTTTGTGAATGGCACAGGTGCTTTTCCATCTTCTGTGTTTCTACCATAATATTCTCCACCTCTATCTGATCTCATGATCTTAATTTGCTTGCCGCATTGTTTCTCTACTTCATCCTTAAAGATCTTAAAGGCATCTAATGCTTCGTTATTTTTATGAAGCATGTAGAGATACATATATCGTGAGTAATCATCTATAAAATAGATGAAGTATCTCTGACCATGTGAGTCCATGTCTGGACTAAATATATCAGTACGTATGATCTCTAATATGTCTGAACTCCTATTGGCACCTTTCTTTGACTTGTTGGTCTGCTTTCCCTTTATGCAGTTCACACAAGTCTCAAAATCAGTAAAATCCAGAGTATTAAGTACCCCTTAATTTACCAATATTTTAATTATTTCTATGGAGATATGACCTAATCTCCGGTGCCATAATTTAGAGGAATCTTCATTAATAACACATGTTTTAGTGCTAGTGTGAACATGCAATGAATCATAAGTGACATTGTTTTGTAAATTAATATAGTAAATACCATTAGACAAAATACCATTCCCAACACAATCAGATTTATAAAATAAACTAAAGGATGTTTCTGAAAAGTTGAAGAAATATCCAAAATGTATAAGTCTTGAAACTGAAATCAAGTTTCTAGAAAAACTTGGAACATAAAAGGTCTTTTCTAATTCTAAAACAAAGCCACTACTTAAAGTTAAATATCATGTTCCTATAGCTTCCACATGCAAGCCCATCTTGTTTTTTGATAAGATGCTTTGCTCACTTCCCATTGGCTTCCTTAGGTTTTGCAAACCCTGCAAGGAATTTGAAATGTGAATTGTTGATCCAGAATCAATCCACTAGGTGTTAATATTGACATTAACCATATTAGATTCATAACAAAAAAATGAGATTGGATTACCTTTGTCCACAAGCCATTTTTGAAATTTTGCGCATTCCTTCTTCACGTGTCCCTTATTTTTACAAAAGAAACACTTGGAATCCTTCTTGATATTGGCTTGGGGAGGTACTTTACCTGTCCCTTTCCAATTGGCTTGAGATTTTCCCTTTCCACGCATTGCCAGCATTGCACTTTCTCCTAGTTCCATCATCAGTCTCCCTTCCTCTTGAACACACATGGTCATGAGTTCATTAATTGACCATTTATCCTTATGTGTGTTGTATGAGATTTTGAAGGGTCCGTATTGGTGTGGAAGGGTGTTCAGGATGTAGTGCACCAGGAAGGACTCCGATATTTCAACCTCGAGTTTCTTCAATTGAGCCACAGTGTCCCTCATTTGCATGATGTGCTCGCGTACACCTTTCACACTAGTGAGCCTTAGGGATGAGAACTTCATGATTAGGGTGCTTGCTAGTGCCTTGTCTGAAGTGACGAATTGATCATCAATGGCTTTCAGCAAGTCTCAGACCTTTTCATGCTGATCAATGGAACCACGAATACCAGCTGAAATTTTAGTTTTAATGAACATCATGCTTAGGCGATTAGATCGCTCCCATCGTTCATAAAGCGTGATGTCCACTACAATGCTGGTATTAGTGAGTGTCAGTGGTTCATCTTTC
Source organism: Pinus tabuliformis (assembly GCA_031772625.1). Lineage (NCBI taxonomy): Eukaryota > Viridiplantae > Streptophyta > Pinopsida > Pinales > Pinaceae > Pinus > Pinus tabuliformis. The sequence continues at coordinate 32,054,539 of CM062807.1, read as the reverse complement.
CTAATAGCATATTCTATGTCCATCCACCCCAAATGAAGGAGAACTCTCTCCTTCCAGACTTTATAGTTATCTCCCTTAAGTTCAGGAATATGACAACGAATATCAGAGAAATTTTTAGGTTGTACAACTGCATAAAATTAAAGATCACATGCTTATGTTAAAAAAATTGAGGCCTAAAAATAAAATTTCATGCTTTACCAATGTAAATCATGCTTAAAATTGAATCTAATGACATAAAAATTATCTGTGGACTAAATTTTCAATTCAAGCAGATTCAATTATTCTTTATGATAGAATTTATCAAATTATTCACTTAATTAATAATTCTAAAGGGTATATTATGATTATAATTCGATATAAATTCTATCTTAGATTTGAACTTTATAATAAAACTATTAATTCATAATTCCTGTGTGTAAGTTATGAATATTTTATCCTAATTAATTACATAAATATAATAAAAACTCCTATGGGATAAAATTTATTATATTTAGTATAATTAATTACAATTGATGTCTAAATATTCTTTATGTGATCCTAATTAATCATAATATATAATTTTATTTAATTAGAGATGTTGTGGCTATTCTCTAATCAATTAAAAATTATATGGATCACTCAGACATTATTTCTTTTATGCATAAAAATTAACTTGATATGTGAATAATTATAAATTGCATAAATAAAACTAAAATATTCATGCATAACATTCAATGATGGGTCTCATATACTCATCCAAAATAACATGTATTAATTAGAGCAGAAATAATCAATTCATGCAAATTAAATATGAGCATAATTAATAAATTTGCACAACAATTATCCAAATTGCATATAATTAAACCAAATAAATATTATAAAAATAAAAATTGAGCAAAAATTAGACATATTTCCAAATAAATGCCTTAATTCAGAAAATCCTCTAAATATGGCATTGAGCCAAACAAAGTATGTCTATAAACATCAAGGTAGAGATAAAACACGCTACAATACCAAATGATAGCTGAATAATGATTCTATAAAGCAGAATAAACATTTAAAAGAATCGAAAAACTTTAATACCCAATAAAACCATATCTCCGGCCATTGATGCTACTTACACTCCAAAACCAAACTTTCTGCTATGCTTGAGGCAGTGCCTTCTTTTGTTTTCTGATGTGTTTACATGCGTTGTTGGCTAGATCAAAACCAGTAGTCTCAAAGACCTCCTTGGATGGATGCATGCAGGAAAGAAATAAGAGATTCCAAAACTCACCCGCTGGCCTTCTTCCTTCCAGTATCAAAACTTTACTTATTTGTATTGAAAACCCGCGTCAAGGCAAGGCAAGTGAGCATATAAAAGCTGAAGAGAGAAAGTCTGTGGTGCATCAAGGCTGCTTACTGACGGAATTAGAATTCGTATCAACGCATTCTGCTATTTTGCTTTCGTGAAATTAACACACTCACACTTCGTCCAGAATCTTATCACCTCCGAGCAACTCCCAGGTGAACATCAAAAGCACGCGTGAAACCAGTGAATCATATGAAACTGCGCCCTCCCTCAACTTTGCAAACGCCACCCTTAGATTTACAAAATTCACCCAAAATCTCTCATCCGTGAGGCACTTCCAAGCTTTGCACACTCTAACTTGATGGTGTAAGGCTGAAGGGGATTGAGTTAGTGAGCTTGGGGACCAAACAAAAGTATTTATAGCCAAGCTTCCATCATGCTTCTGTTGGCTATGTGTCAAGTGTTCCACAGAACATGGTAGAGAACTACAAAAGGAGTAATGGGCCACTCCAGGAGTTTACAAAAAGAAATTAATTAACTACAGTTGGTTTCCATAATTGAAGGAAATAATTGGCAGATTGTTTCCAAATTATCGGCGACCATTGGAAGCCATAAAGGGAGCTTAACAATATCACATCTACAATAATAATATTACAATGTTGATTGTAGTATCATATTTATAATAAGAATACCATTGTGTGCAAGAAGATCTATCCCATAGAAAGGAAGTGATATCCTCTGAAAAGGGAAAATGCATAATTATTATTATAATATTTTTACTAATTAGTTTGTAAATGGGTAATGTTATTCTGGATATCTTTCCCTTGTATATGGATCAATTTGGATATATTTAAGGTGTACATGAATAAAATGGATATTAGAGATTAATTGATTTTAAATGATTTAATAAATAAATAGATATATATGATTTTATAAACTTTTTTATTCAGAATTGTGAGAAATAATTATATAGATTATAATTATTTTTTGAGGATAGACCATATTAATTGGTTCTAAATTTTGACCAAATCTTATGAATGTGATTATTCCAAAAAATTTATTTCTACATTATGGATCACAAATATCTTAGATCTAACATTAGTAACATTATTACCCTGTATGGAAAGGAAATGACTCATTATCTGTTATTTATATATAACCATTATTTTTAATAATTTAATAAACAATTTTAAATACTTTAAGATAAATGATTATATAAATTATAAGTTGTTTATCTATAATAAATTTATTGATTTTTAAATTATTATGTGATGCATTTTAAATAATAATGAAATTGATTTTATTATTATATTTTATATTAAATTTTAAATAGTAATAATTTATTGTGAATTTTATTTTCAATTAATTATCATTAATATATTTTTTTATTAAGAATGTTTTTATAATTTTATTAATTAACAAAATTTATATTCTATTTATATAATACACTATTATATTTATAATAATAATCATATCATATTTGCGTACCAAATTGACAAAGAAAAAATATAACACAATTTAAAATTATATATTAAATTTATACCCTAAGTTCTTTGCAAGGAATTATAATCTTATTACATTTACATATAAATTTTAGGGAAAGTAAATATTGTCTCTTTAGTTCTTTGTGAATCTATCTGTATATACTTCCGAAACTTATTTCCAATTTTTTCTAGTAATTTACGAGGAAAAAAATGAAGAGGAATATTATGCAATCTAACCCACATTAACATTTTGGAAACCATCATTATATTAGCATCAAATTCCTGAAACTATAAAGTTATAAAAAGACTAAAAAAAACCAAAACCATAGACCCTCTCTTAAAACAAATTCCTTTTCCTTTAATGTTTCAAATTTAATAAAGAAAAAACCTTTGGAAAAAAATGAATATCATAATTTATTGTCCATGTATTAAAAATCTATTGAAATAAATCTATTTCTGCATATAACTGTCTGGGATTGAAAGATTGAACTAATATTATTAACTTATGAATGATCTTTCTAGAACTTAATTCCGCCGTTCCACAATGTAGGGACCAGGAACACTGGGAATATGATCAGATTTGACTCGAGTGTCAGTTTTTACTTTGAGTACATCTTTGAATGATGTGATCCATTGGGTTTCTTTGGATTTTGATGGGAGGATCGTACCCCATTATCAATTTCAAAGAAATAGTTGAGTCCTTACTCTATCAATTTCAAAGAAATAGTTGAGTCCTTACTCAATCCATAGTCTGCCAATGGATACGGGTCTTGAAGCACCTTGCTCTCATGTTCAAGTACTTAAAAATTTGTTGGTTACCGAGATGAAACTGGATTAAATACCTCAGTCTTTCAACAACATATCGTTCCCACTCAGGTATTTTATACAAATTTGAAAATTTTCCTTCATTCTCTTCATTCTCTCGTCTCTGGATATGGCAAATCCGAGGTTTTTTTTAGTAGATCTATAACTGACGGTTCAATATCTAAGCTTTGAGAGCTACTTTCTACATGATTTACCACCAAATCTGGGCCAACATAGCAGATGTGAGGTCGTGGGGAACAAAATTGATCCTGTAAACCCTTTCGTAGTAGATTTTGCTCCTTAACGAGCCTCTCCTCCTTCTCTACAGACAAATCCATGATGAGAGAATATAGATTTAGGCATACGAAATTGGATCTGCAGCCAGGGCTGATGGTCGCACTAGAAAGGAGAGAGGCGCAAATCCGGTCTCCCTAGATAGCTCAATGACAGATTTGTGAAAGCCATAAAAGGTCTACGTCGTGGGTTCCCCTGGTGGAAATTGGGAAGTCGTCCCTACTACGATATCGGGAGTCAGATTTATTTTCCCCCCTGCACAGTGTGTAAACAAACCCTAAGCCAACATCCGACTAGTCCATTCGGAATTGTCGGATTTTTTTATAGCAAACATATTTATTTATGGTTAATAATTTTTATTACAAACATTTTCATGCCTTTCACTCTATGAATGTGTTTTTTCAAATAATTAACTGTTTAAGTTATTTTCTTACCCCACGAAAAGCAAACTCTTATAATACCAGATTAAAATAAGCAATTTTAAATAGTAATCCAATAACTAAATCATTTATAAAAAATGGCTAATGACAATGTCAAACAAACCTTCATGGCAGTAGTGCGGGCTTTTAGTTAATGAAGTACATGTATGTGACCATAAATTCAAAATGACAATAATATTGACTATTATAATACTTTGTATTCAACCTCGAAATTATGAATCATCATACTCTTTCAACTTGCATGGCGTGAGTCAACAAATATATTAACGTCAACTACTATGCTAAGAATATATTAACGTCAACTACTATGCTAAGTGTTCCTCGTGTCTATCAAGTCCCTACCGTCTATAATTTTTTTTATGAAAGTACAATCTATAAATTATTGATGAAAGTTCAATTCACTCGATCATCAATATATCGAGCCCGACTTCTCCTTTTGCCTTTCTACTTAGCGCCCCAATTAATTGTAATATCTTATTATAGTCTGCTCCGCCTAGACCAAATGTGATAGGCCTGCTTCTCCTGCTTCGACTTAGAGTCGGAAGTGAGATCTCCTTGCTTACAAGTTGTTCATTAATATATCAAGCCCAACTTCCCACTGTTGAAATTACTCTCAAATTCATGATCCAATTCTCTATTGAAAACTCCGTTAGATATGTTGTTTATGATTTTTGTTTTTTTTCAGAGGGAAAAAACAGAATAGATTATATTAAGTGAATATAATGGTCGATACATTTGTGGGCTGCTACCGAAAAAAGATATCAATATACGCAGCAGTCATAAATGATGGAAAATATATACTAATATATGCAATTATTTATTTTTTTAGTAGAATTTAATAAGGAAAATGCTTTACAAAAGTTAATTAGTATATAAATGATGGAAAATGATGTCTTCACTTTATATCAACCACATTTACTAATGTGGTTGTGTTAATATCAATGTTATTAATAATTTTTTGACTAAATGCATTCCTTGGATAAGAAAAACTGCCTAAATTATTACGACCTTAAATAAATAAAATGAATTTAAATTTTTTAATTATATACATAGATGAGGATTATATGAAAACCTATAAAGTCTAACTAAGGTAATGACTATACATACCTCATACAATATTTTTAATGTAACATGTGATGGTACATGTATTACATGTCATCCTATCATAAACCATATTAAAATATACTTTATAAAATTTTATATAAATGGAAATATAATTAATAAATATTTACATAAAAAATGAGAAATAATTATTCGTTGTATTATATTATTTTATATTATATGAATTTACTATTTAAAATTATAATTTAATATAATTAAATTTATAAAATTTATTTATAATACATATTATGTGTTTTTTATATTGGTTTTAATAGTTAAGATTTTGTGCTTATTTTTTTCTAAAAGGTCTTAGGTTCATATCTAAAGGGGTAGAGTACAGGATGAAACATAATTTTTAATTTTAATTTTTAATTTTTTTAATTTTTTTAATTTTTTTTATATTTTGAAAATTATTTTTTATAAAAAGTAAAGAAACAAATTAGACATAGTGATTTTTGAATACTACTTTTCTTCTCTACATTGTTGGGGGACAATGAAGCCCCATGGTAACTCTTATTTTTTGTTTCTCTTATGAACCAAAAATGATGTACACACTATTTTTATGTGTGGGCACAAATTATCTCGATCAAGGTGTTCAAATGTGTGCCAAGGGAGGAGGAAGGGTGAGCGCGCTCCCCTACTGCCTCGAATCACATTTAGGAGGGGGGATGGCATGACAATCTTCTCCCATGAAGCGACACATATTATCCATCATACATATGTTCACATTAAGATGTCATCTCTCATTCCCCTTATGACCCGACTTTCGTGGCTCCCTGTTCATCTGCAACCTCTATGACATTCATACCCCACATGTGAGATATTTCTGCCATGGCACTGGCTTTATAGAAACTCAGTTTCTCTGTTGCAACCCTGTGTTCTTCTGCAGTCCCATTGGTAGACTCTCATTGTAGGTGGGATATCTCCCCCACAACATTGGATCTGTGGGGACTTTGTTGCATGGAGGTTTTGACTCTATGGAGATCAGTGTTAAGTACATCCACACAATGTTGATCCTTCAATCAATGAGGAAGGAAATATCGATAAAGGAAGTGACTTATGGGACTTCAAAAGCGGCACTAGTAAGGGAGAAAGATGAAATGGGACCGTAGGCCCATATGGTTTTGGCAGTATTATTCAAGATCATAAATTACATCATCTTCATATAAACTCAGGCTCCGTGGGAATAAACAACGATAATGTAGTGGGTCTCACAGGCTGAATCACTAGGTTGGAAATCACAAAGGAACAAGCTTCCTCCAAAATATCTGTGGAGGGAAATTCTCAAGTTATTGTCAACATGATCAACAAGATTCATAATAGCAGTCCGGTTCATAAATTCTTAGTAATCTACTGCTTTGGTGAATTCATATGCACGGATCCCTTTTCACTCAAATTACAATCATCATTCTTTCTCATGTTTGGTATTTTGGTGACAAGGTAGTTGATTTCATAACTAACTATTGATTCTTAAAAGGGGCGGGGAGGGGAGTAGTATGTCATTGCTCGACAAGGACAAATGGTTGGGGCATGTGACAACATGCCCCCACAACAAATCTTCATATGCCATTGCACTGAGGAGCCTCATATGAGCACTGTACTTGCCTTGGAATTATGATGAATCATGTTATCAACATTGATTACAACTTGAAACACCATACCTACCATTGTTTGGCTCATGTGGATTTTAATTCTCATTACTTGTCGTCCTCCTCCTCCATCCTAGACTTATTACTCATTCCCTTACTCATTCTTGGCCAAATTGAGTTTTAGTTTGTTCTAGATGCCATATACTATGACCACCCCTAAAAGTTATCTTGTGGGCATTGGCCAACCCACTTCTAAGAGCTTTGTCCATTTCCATTCAACTCACTCTAATCCCTCCTCATTCATATTTTAATTGGAAGTTCCTTTTTCCTTGGAGGGAATATCAATGATGCGACACATATGGCTCCATGGTGTTCTATTAAGAAGTTGTCATTTGCCTTTCCACTCCAAATTTTCGTGCATGCTTCCAATAATGAAAAAAATCCTTTGAGCAAAATCATGGTGCGACACTCCATGCGTTGACAACATTCAATGCATGCTAGGTACATATTTTATTTAAGTCCCATTCATTGTCTCATTTCCTTTTCTAAATGTGTTATATCACTTGTCTCTCCTTTGGGTTCTCCTACATTCTAATTCTACCCCTATACCTATTTTTTTAATGTGGTCCTATATGCCTTCTCTAGCCCATCCATGTTTCCCACATGTGTACCATTATGGTTTCTATTGGCCTCTCCCTTAGCTTTGTAATTCACTCTCTTGGTTGGATTTTGTTTGATTAAGTTTTACTAACTACAAGGTTTCTTTTGGCCTCTTTCACTCTACTACTAGTCTCTCCTTACATGGCCTCTCTTTCTTGGACACTTGCCTTCCCACCTTTGCCTTCAACCTTTGTATTCTATCCTCGTGTTTCTACTCCCTCCATGCCCTTCCAATGGACACGTGTTTTCCAAGGTGCAGAGTATTATCAAGAGTGAGATTCTTGGGACCTAAACATAGCTTCTCAAGCTCAACTACAATAAATAACACCAATAGAGGCCACATTCCTTGATATAATCGAGGGGGAGCCAAAGCTATGGATAAAATAAGAAGAATATCTAGAAATATATGGCCAAACATGATATCTCAAATGAATATTCTGGACCTCGTGATGTTTTATGAAACTTCTATGGCGCAAGGGTTATACATCACACCTCAAATGACCATATGTGACCTCTCAATGAAACCTTTAGCCTTCAAGTGGGGATATTGGCATCATTAGGAGATTTTGAGTACTAGGTATGTGTCTTGGGTCCTTAGTTGATAGAGGATGTCTAGGCCTTAGGTACTGAAAGAAGTTTCTAGGCATCTAGGTACATCAAAAATATTTTAAACCATTACAAAGGACCCTTTCATTATATCCTTGGTCTCTAAATGGGATAGTAAATTTTACGACTTTTTAAATATTATGTACAAGTCTCTAGAGTATGGATATGGTTGGGGGAACAAACTCAAGAGTTTGGCCTTAAATGAATATTATAGGCTTCTCTAACTAAGAATTACACCTTCAAGGACTACAAATGACCTTTAAAGGGCATCCTTTTTCTCTAACTAAAATCACAGGCTCTTTCCATAAATATACTAACTTTATGGAAGATAAAATTGAGTCAAAACATCGAATTTAAAGTGTGTTCAATAAATAAGTGACCTTCTAATAACACATAAGGAAATGATAGGAAGTAGTAATTTACCCTGGAACATGATGGAATGTTCTGAAATAGTTATGATGGAATAATCATAATGGAAAAATATTGGTAGTCATTAGAATATAATTGGATGTATATGGTCATAGGAAGTTGAATGTGCATGAATAATACATTTATATCTTACTAAAACTCCAATATGTAAGTGTAAAATCATTATGGCTTCAAGTAAGTGACTTTGTTTCTTATTATGTAATAAGTGGGAAGTAGAATGGACATGTCAAGTGATGAGCATGGAATCTACGAATTAGAATAATCTTGGTATAACTACTTGTTACTGAGGATATTAAAGTCAAATTTTATATGATGGACAAAATTTACATATTCTAATTGTGAAATTGTAATTGATTCAAGGAGTAAATCACCAAGTAAGAATCATTTCTATATACAAGGAGATAAAGCATGATGGGAAACCTTAAATGATAATGACCTAGTATCCAAAATCTTAGGTATAATGGAATTTGAAATAAGTTAAGAAATTATGAGGATGGATTTTAAAACATTAATGATCCAAAAGATATACAAGGCAAAGAAAAGAGATATTGAGTTACTAGAAGATACACTTAATAATATCATGATCAACATGAAAATTTTATTGTGATATTGATGATTTAACACATGTTATCAATAACTTATTTTTTATATTCATTATGAGAATAAGAACATTTGCCTATATTATTACAACTTTAGATGAGTAGAATGAACTTACAAATTTTAGGTATATAATTAGATGAAGAAACTATATGAAATCCTCTAACATCTCAATAATGTAGTGATTATAAATACCTCATACAATAATTTTAACATAACATGTGATTGTACTTGTATTACATGTCATCCATATCATAAACCATATTAATTTATAATTTATAATATTTTGTATAAATGAAAATATAATTAATAAATATTTCCGTGTTAATTAATAAATTAGAAATCAACCATAGTTATTAATTGTATTATATTTTATTATTTATAATTATATTTTAATATAATTAAATCTATAAAATTTCTATATAATAAATAATATGTGTTTTTTTTATTATCATGTTTAATCATTAAGAATTTGTGCTTCCTTTCCTCTCGAAGGACATAGGTTCAAATCCAAACGGGTAGAGTATAGGATGAAACAAATTTTGTTTATTCTGAAAATTATTTTTTGTTAAAAATAAAGAAACAAATAACACAACATTTTTTGAATGCTATCTTTTTTCTACATGGGTTGGGGCAGCAATGAGTCCCCGTGGGACCTCTTATTTTTTTGATTTCTCTTATGCACAAAAGTCAATGGCACATTATTTTTAAGCATTTGAACAAATTATCATCGATTGAGGTGTCTAAATGTGTGCCAACAAAACATGAAGGGGGAGCCCGCCACCCCACTGCATCAAATCACATGGATGGCATGGTTATCCTACCCCATGCAACCACACATTTTATCCATCATACATGCCTTCACATTAATATGGAATCTCTCATTCTTTTTGCAAGCACTTGACTAGACGTTTATGGTTGTATCTTCTTCTACAACCTTCGCAACATTCATGCCTCGCATGTGGGGTATTTCTCCCATGGTGTTGGCTTTATAGAAACTTGGTCTCTTTGTTGCAACTCTATGTTCTTCTGTAGTCCCAATGGTATACTCCCACTATAGGTAGGATATCTCCCCCATGACGTTGTCTCTGTGGGGTCTCTGTTGCATGGAGGTTTCAACTCCCTAGAGACCAATATTAAATACATGCACCTGATGTTGATCCTTCAATCATGGAGCAGGGTGATATTGACAAAGGAAGTGACTTATAGGACATCAAAAGTGGTGAAAGTAAGGGACAAAGCCAAAATGGGAAGTGGTTGGAAAGGATTTGAGCTTCACCCAAAACATCTCCATGCCTGGTGGGTAGGAAATTGTAAGGAATTTTTTTCTATGTCCAATCTCTACAACATTCTTGGCTTGTTAGTATTTTGCATGCTGGAATTTGTTTTATGATCTACAAGGTGTCCCAATGGTGTGGAATTTCATGGTGAGATTAAGATTTTATGGTTGTTTGGCCCTTACCAAAGAGTCTCTTTATTTGTTAATCCTTTGTTTCAATAGCTAATCTAATTTCTAGACCTTTCTGGTTACTGAGTGTTATTTTTTTTTTATTAGTCTCCTCGACCCTATCAAATTGTTTCACTAGTTATCCCTTCTACTATCACATCTCCTATGGCTACTAACATAATTTTTATTTTTTTTGGATTCTCAAGCATTTACCTTTAAAGTCAACATGCATTCCTTTGTTATTTTTTCCATATGGAATTGGTAATAATGATTAATTCCATGTGTTCTTTGTTAAATGCATCAAAGTTTACTTTATTTATTCGACATGTTTATATTGTAATAAAGGGTGAACCCCTATTCTCATTCTCGTTAACCTGGGTGTTAGAGTTGGGTTGATCTCCCTTTCCAATATTCATATTAAGTGTCCACACCTTTGTATTAATATGTGTATGTGATATTTAATATTCTAGGTCAAAGGTTTGGTTAGGAATGAGTAATATTTTTGGCATGATTCACATGGGGCATTGTTATGTCATGTTTCAAACCCCTGGAACCAACCCTATCTTCTATTAGATCTTGGTGAGGTTAAGGTGCGAGAAGTACTATTGCCAACTCGCCACCTCATCTCTTTCACATAGACAGTCAGGTGGGATTTGGATTATGTGTAACTGTGGAGATATACTCGTATGTATATCGATGGTAGAAGATGATGTTCAAACCCTAAATGGATTTTGCCTTTACTTGTCCTTCCCACTACTCATTGTTTCCACTGCTCTTCAGGGGAAAAATTTGTCGATCTTTGAGGTCAAGTTTCTGGTAGAGGTTCGCCCTTCCCCCATTCGGCGTTGTTCACCATCTCCAATTTCATTCCTTTCTTGTTGACAAGTTTACGCAGTTATACACAAACCTCTCTCCGTTCTTTTTAGTTTATATTCCTTATGTCGACCCCATTTCCAGTTCAAGGTGGCCTTGGTCTAAGTTATGCCTCCATCGCGACCCTCACTGCTCTAGCCACACTGTGCACATAATACTTTTTTCCGCTTTTCCTTCTCCCCTTGAAGGCATAAATTTCATCAAGGTTACTCCAACATGTAAGAGGGTTTTGCTTTTATTTTCCTATAATATCCCTCTTGATAATTTCCTAAGTTTTGTCTTTATTTCTTGACTAGTTATTATGGGTTTCTTGGCCTAAAGGGCGATCTCTTTCACTAGGGCGAGGATGTGAGATATTTCGCTTTACAGCACCTCCCCAAGACTTTATTTCACCAGTTATGCTAATGGAACAAGGGTTCACTTCATGGCTCCTACAGGTAAAAAGGGTTGTGTGTGTGTTTTTTTGTTTTCTTTTACTAAACCTTGAAGGGATTCTCTTCGCATTATGCATGAATCGACACTAACTAAGTTGTTTTTTTTCTTTTTGTTGGCTTGATTTAGGTTCATCATAAGTTCGAGCACCGCTTCCATAATTTCATAGGTATATCCTTTGTGCCATTAACATAGTCTAGAATAATTTTCCATTTTGGTGTTAAGCACATTCTTTTACACTGGCTTATGGTTTCTATGATTTCCTAATATCATTTATTGTTGGTAATGTTATCGACAGGTACTCCACAATACCGTCACTTTACCTCTTATGTGGCTTACCCCAGATCTCATGCACTCTGTCCTTCATGGGTTATCTCCATACTACTTCCTTCCAGGTCGGTTGCACTTTTGTTTTTTTGGACTCTATATGATGGAAATGTTGTGACTATGGATTCATGGTGTTGTATTGAGGTTTCTTCTTGTTAATACTATGAATGGCATTCTTCCTTTGCTATCCAGTCAAATTTCCCTAAATTATATTTCTTACAGTTTTGTTCAAATGATGGCTTGAAGACAATATTTATGACAATGGCATCATAATTTTGTCACAGAATGATTTCTTATTTTGTAATTAGTTCATACAGTCAAAAAAATTGTATTAATGGATATCTACCAACCCTCAATGAGCATTGTTGGTAATTTTTCTAAAGCTCTACTCTTAATGTTTTCCCTTCAGCTCGTTAGTGGCTTTTCCCTAACTGTGATGCACTTCTCTATATGGTATCTCTAGATTTCCTTCTTTGGGTTCCAGTGATATGGAATCTTAATTTAATATAAGTTATAAATATGTTTTATCTATAATGTCATATGCATATACAACTCCTTGTGCTTCAAATGCTTTAGAAATGTAATTAATCCTTATTCCTTTGAATTTTGTGCTGAATTAGGGAGGCTATAATGTACTTTTGTACCAGTGGAAAGCCCATCATGGATAATGTTGAGACTATAGAATTGTTTTAATTTTCTTTAGTTCAGTAAATGAGTTGTTAAATTTAATTAATAACATGTTCGGTTTGAGGGTTCTCATACCTTCCGTTGTTATTCAAAATTATATTTCAATGGAAATAATTGATGTAATGATTACATGTTCATGTAGTGTCATGTGATTAGTGAGTGGTAGCCATACACCCTAGTTTCCTCTGCATTTAACTTTTATTACACAGTTGAGGATTCTAGTATGGTTTAGTATGCATGCTTCTATTCTTATTGTTTCCTTTTCTATGAAGTGTTCTTAGAATTACAAGCTTTTTTCCCAACAATAAATAGTGCAGAGTTTGTTTTCAGTTAATGTCTTGTAGATGATATACAGATCTAGAACTGATGCATGAATTCCCATGCATAGATACCATTATGTTTTCATGTGTTCATACAATTCTTCTTTTGCCAAGAATACTATAAAATATATATAATTAGATACTCTGTGCGGCATTTATTAAACTTGGTTCTTTAATCTGGAGCTTTTAAAATTTATTTTGCAACTAGTTAGCACTCAGAGTTCAATTATTTCCTACACCTAAAATCAAATACTATTTTACTGTCTAGAATAGTTGGCTGCTAATAATTTCTATCTACTGTAGTACCATCATATTCTTCTACATCCATAGGAGAATACCAAGTATAAAGTAACTTAAATTAACCTTCTCTAATACACAACATTTATAACATAAACAAACAGTTAGTAAATAAATAAAAGATGAGACTCTTTTTTTCAGCCATTATGACTTAGATCATCATTACCCATTACTTAAATCCTATTATACATGCCTCCCTAACATTCACTTCACAATAGGGAAAAGCATAGATATATATTCTAAACATAAATGTTATGCAAGCAATCATAATCTAACCATAATTTTGTCAGTAGAATCCACTTGGAAGAAAAATATTGTTTTCCTCCAAACCATGGAATCGTTTCTTCCGAGTTCACCCCTGAGCATAGATTTACTATACAAGACATCAACATCCTTTTGATTCTTCCAATAAGCATTTTATTCCTTCTTTCCATGTGATATTTTTCTTAAAGTGGCATCCCGCTTTATGGAAATTTTCCCTTTGAGCTAAAAGCTCACTTTTTATCTTTAGCCATGCTTTATGCTAATCTCAACTTAGTGTTTATATCCAGCTAAGTTCTTAATGGATATTTCTTTCCCATCCATTAAGTTTATCGAGAATTCCTTCTAGATTTGTGATCATTGAAAGGTTATCATAATATAATCGCATCTACTAGTGTTTGATTTCTAGGTAATTCCAATTTATTACTTATTTATTTATAAAACAAATTATATATAGAATTACATAATAACTCTACATGACTTTTCTGGCATCATTTTTTATTTTTAACACATAATAAAAAATACTAATGTTTCGAACAGGGGGTATTACATTCTCCCTCCCTTTTATTTACACCATCCTCTATGTTTAAATTTCAGTTTCTTTATTTTGAAACAATACTGGGAACTGCTTTTGTATTTCACTTTCTAGCTGCCACGTGGCCTTCTCAGGAGTAAAATGCATCCACTACACCTTAACCTAAGTGATAGACTGATTCCAGATCCTCATCTCTTTCCTATCTAGAATGCAGAATGGTTCTGGCAAGAAATCGCCTTCGAGTTCTGCGTGTAGCATTTTCCAATCAATTATATGAGTACTATAATGTACATATTTCTTTAATAAAGATACATGAAAGACATTAGGAACTTTAATCTGACTAGGAAAATCTAATTGGTAAGCTACATGTTCAAATCGATCCAAAACTTCAAATGGTCCACAAAACCGTGGAGATAATTTTGAACAAGTTCATGTACATAGATTTCTCTTCCGAGGTTTCAGCCTCAGATAAAAATCATCCCCTATTTTAAATTCCATATGATTCCCTTTTATATCTTCATAATTCTTTTGGCGATCCCGTGCTTCTTTAACATTCTGCTGAGTTTTGCAAACTATCTATTCCATTTCCTACAATAATTTTGGCCCCAAAATCAATCTGACCTCCGATTGGCTCTACTTGAGGGGTGTATGGAATTTCCTACCATACAAAGCCTTGAGTGGGATCATCTTGATGTAGGTCTGATAGTTTTATATTCCTCCCACTTGATAGGCCTATCCATTACATACATTCTGAGAATGTCTTCTAGAATTTGGTTGAATCTTTTAGTTTGTCGATTTGTTTCAGGATGGTAGGCTATATTGAAATTTAATTTAGTACCCATGTTTCGAAATAGTTCTCTCCAAAATGATGAGGTGAATTTGGGATCTCGATCTGGTACTACAATCTTAGGGACACTGTGCAATCAGAAGATTTCCTTCATAAATACATTACCAATTTAAGTGGTGTCATAGGTAGATTGTACAGGTATGAAATGGGTAGCCTTACTAAGTGTATCAACTACCACCATAATGGAGTCATGTTTCCTATTTGTTCATGGTAACCCAGTGATAATATATAGTGACATATCCCATCTCCATTCAGGAATTGGTAGTTGATTCAACAACGTAGTAGGGGGTTGATATTCTACCTTAACCTGTTGTCACTCTATACACTTTTCGCCAAATAATCCGCCACTTCCTTTTCCATTCCTAGCCAAAAGAGACTTTTCCTCAATGCTAAGACAATCTTATGGTATCCCGAATGTCATGCAAATGGCTTTTTATGATGTTCGTCTAGTATCATCTCTTTCATTTTTGGAATGTTTGGTATATACAATTTCCCCCTATTAGTCAATAACTTTTGCTGATTTTTTGCATATCCTCGTATATGAGATTGTTGCAATTTTCATTGCATTTATAGATACTTTGGATCGTTATGCATAGATTATTTAATCTTCTCTAAGAAGTATATTTTAATACTACTAACTATTATTTCTATTAGAGTGTGAGCGTGTCTTCTTAGAGCATCAACTACCTTATTTTCCTTCCCTTTCATATGCTTAATATCAAATTCAAATTCAGTAAGGAATGTCATCCATAGAGCCTGTCAAGCATTAAGATCGAGCTGACTGAATAAATACTTCAAGCTGAAATGATATGTTAACAATGTGAATTTCTCGCCTAGCGGATAATGCCTTTACATTTTCAAGGTGTGTATAACAACTACTAGTTCGATATCATATACAACATAATGTTTTTCACAGCTTCTCAATTTTGTTGACTCGTATTCTATTATAGAGTTATCTTGCAGTAAAACTCCCCCTAACTCTTCCATACATGCATCTGTGCACACTGTAAATTCTTTGTTTAAATCTAGTAGTTTCAGATAGAAGCTGTGGTTAATAAATGCTTTAGTTTATCAAATGTTAACTAACAATTGGTTGTCCACTCAAATTTTACCTCGTTTTTTATACATAGGTAATAAGATAGGCTATTTTTCAGAAGCCTTCAATAAACTTGTTGTAATACCTTGCAAGTCCGATAAATGATTGGACAATAGCTACATCCTTGGGTACAAGCCAATTAACCATTGCCCCTACTTTATCTGGGTCCACTACTAACCCCTCCTTTGAAATGATATGCCCTAGATACTGAATTTTACTTTTATATAACTCACACTTACTAAATTTAACATATAGTTTGTTTTGTCTTAAGGTTTGCATCACCAAACTTAAGCGTTCCTTATGCTGCTTCTCATTCCTAGAATAGACCAAAATATCATCAATAAATACCAATGCAAACTTGTCCAAATATTTGTTGAGTACATTGTTCATTAGACACATGAAGGTTGTAGGAGTATTAGCCAGGCCAAATGGTAACACTATAAACTTGTAGTGTCTGTATCGGGTCCTAAATGTTGTCTTATAAATATCTTCATGCTTAATTCTCAACTGATGGTATCCTGTCCTCAAATAAATTTTTGAGAAAATGGCGGCTTCCCTTACCTGATCAAATAGATCATCAATTCGGGGCAAGGGGTATTTATTTTTAATAGTAAGCTTGTTTAGCTAATGATAGTCAATACACATCCTAAATGTAACATATTTTTTGTTGACAAAGAGTATAGGTTCCTCCTACAGTGACACACTAGGCCTAATATACCCTTTATCTAACAACCACTGCAGCTGCATCTTTAGCTCCATTAATTTTGGTGGGCTCATCTAATAGGGTGATCTGGACACGAGGGTTACACCTGATACCAAGTCTATGGAGAAGTGCAAACCTTGATGGGGTGGTAAAATAGGAAATTCTTTGGAAAAGACATTAAAAAATGCATTAATGATTGGAAAAACATTTATTTCCAGTTCCTCACTTTGCCATCTAGTTTCTTCTACCTAAACCATATATCTTTGACATCCTTTTCAGGCACTGTTCTTCATTGCAGGGCAGTAATTTTCCTAACTGAGATTGGTTTTGGCACACCCTAAATGGTATGAGTTTTCCCATACGAGTTTACACAAGTTACAATTTTTTCTAGGTAGTTTATGAGTGTTGCCTATTTCTCCAGCCAATCCATTCCAATTAGTATATCATAAGACCCAAGGGGAGGTACATTTATACCTATTGTGGTCATGTACACATTTAAATTTAATGAATGTTGTTTCACCTGACTAGTGACTCTTCTCTTGGTACTGGTCGCTAATTGCACTAGGAAAGCTGTCTTTATTTTATGTTTCTAGTTTACAACTTTCTACTATTTACAGTCCAACATAGCTTAAAATATCTCCTGGATCAATTAAAACATAAACATGTTGGTTTACGAGAATACCTCTAGCTCAATCATGGTGGAATGATGTTCTGCCTGTCTATCCTCTAGGGCTGCACTTATCATTGGACTGCTTCTAGCCATGTCATTCTCTGTAGAAGCTTCATGAACAACTTGTTTATTTTGCACCGAACTGGGATTATGTGGGTAGTCTCTTAGTAAATGAGGCTCACCACATCCCCAACATTTCATCACTCCCTTCTCCATGTCTCCATTTCCTTTCTTAACATTCAAATAAGTGATTTTTGTCCCTACTAGAGAAGTTTCTTGTTGATTTATAGTCACCTTCTCAAACCTTTTCCCCTTATGATCCTAACCAAAATTCTTGAGATACCCTGGTTTTGATCATCTTCCTCCCATGTTGACCTTGATATTATCCTTATTCAACGAAGTCTTGGTTCCTTCCCCTTTATCACCACCTTGCCTTTCTCACCACCTCATCCATGGTTTTTGGGTTATCAAATTATATCTACTCCTTGTACACTATAGGCAAGCGATTCATGAACCACTATAGTTTATATTTTTCCTCCTTGAGATATGGGACATATCTCAGTAAGTTAGTAAATTTGGATACAAAATCATCTATAGTGATTTGCCCTAAACTTAGCTTGTGAAACCCCTTGGCGCGTCATCATAATATCGCTCACTCAAGTAGTGATTCTTAAAGTGTTTACATAATTCCTCCCACAATATTGTTTTCTCCTCCATTCAATGTACATTCTTTGCCTCTTCCCACCATAAGGCAACTTTTTTTTGTAGCTAATAAACAACTAATTTGGCTTTCAAGTTACTCTCATAACCATAAACTTGAAAATACTTATTTATATTCAATAACCAGGCCTCTGAGTCCTCTTCCCTTTCCCCATAAAAAGTGGGGGGCTTGATCTTTCAGAACTCTCCTTGGAGTTCTGGTTGCATGTTCTACTTAGACTTCTTAAAATAGTTTTTTCTTGGTTTCCCTTAACTCTCATATTTTTCAGGCTCCAACTCTTCTCCTTTCATTATCTTTGGTTCCATTGATTTCTGGCTTGATTTCCTTGTTAAATTTTTGATCATTCTTTCTTGCTCCTCGCTAGCGCATATCAACTGTTTGTTATTGTCCGTCATATGTTCCAATTCCTGTTATAGATTTTGTATGACCTCCATGAATGAATTTCTGGTTGGAGTGGCTTCTTCACCTAGTTCTACATGCAACCCACCTCTTGCTCGATTAGTAGGGACATCCTCAGTCATCTTACTAAGTATATTCCTTAGGTTAATCAACTTGTTGTTCACATAACACATTGAATCATTTGATAATTTACTATACTTTTCTTATGAATATACTTTTCTGTTGTGGTGGTTTTTTAAGACCCAATGGATAACATGGGCTATGATACCATATGTCACGTCTCTTATGGCTACAAACATAATTTTTTTTTTTTTTTTTTTTTATTCTTATCCATTTACCTTTAAATTCAACATGCATTCCTCTTCTATTTTTTCCATATGCAACCTGTAATAATGCTTAATTACATGTGTTCTTTGTTCTATGCATATAGGTTTAGTTTATTTATTCCACCATGTTTATATGGTAATAAAGGGTCAAACTGTATTCTCATGCTCATTAACCTAGGTGTTATATTTGGGTTGATCACCGTGGCTAATATTTATATTAAGCTCCCACACCTTTCTGTTAGTATGTGTATGTGATATTTAATATTCCAGGTCAAAGGTTGGGTTAGGAATGAGTAATATTTTTGGCATGATACACATGGGGTGGTGTTATGTCATGTTTCGAACCCCTGGTAACAACCCTATCCTCTATTAGATCATGGTGAGGTTAAGGTGAAAGAAATACTACTGCCAACTCGCCACCTCAGCTTGTTCACATGGGCAATCATGTGGGTAGAAGATTTTGTAACGGTGGAGATCTACCCATATGTATATAGATGATGGAAGATGACGTTGAAACCGTATATGGATTTTACCCTTAGTTTTCCATTTCACTGCTCATTGTTGCCGCTGCTCTACAGGGGAAAACTCTATCGAGCTCTAAGGTTAGGTTTCTAGTAGAGGTTCACCCTTTCCCACATTTGACATTGTTCACCATCTCCAAGCTCAGTCCTTTCTCATCGCCGAGTTTGTGCAGTTATACACAAACCCCTACCCTTTCGTTTTGGTTTATCCTCCTTCTTTCATCCCTATTTGCAATGCAGGGTGAACCAGATCTAAGTTATGCCTAAATCATGACACTTGCAGCTTTAGATAGATAGTAAACATAGTTATTTTTGCTAGTTTTGCTTCTTCCCTTAGAGGAATAAATTTTTTCAAGCTTACTACAACAGGTAAGCGAGTTTTTCATTTATTTTCCTATAATGTCCTTCTTGATAATTTCCTAAGTTCTATGTTTATTTCTTGAATGATTATTATGTGTTTCTCAGCCTACAACATGATGTCCTTTTCTAGGGAAAGGATATGATAGATATTAAAATTTACATAGCCTCTCCAAAGCATTTATTTCACCAGCTATGCTAATGTAAAAGGGGTTCTCTTCAAGGCTCCTACAGGTAAAGAGGATTGTGGGTTTTCCTTTTTTTCTTTGTTTTACTAAACCATGAAGGGATTCTCTCTACATTTTGCGTGAATCAACACTAATCGAGTTTGATTTTTCTTTTTCTTTTCGTCAGCTTGATTTGGGTTCATCGTCAGTTATAGCATTTCTTCCATAACTGCATAGGTATATCCTTCGTGCCATGAAAAGAGTCTAAAATAATTTTCCATTTCGATGTTAAGCATAGTCTTTTACACTGGTTTATGGTTTCTACAATTTCCTAAACTCATTTTTTGTTGGTAATGTTATGCACAAGTACTCCGGAATACCCTTGTTTTACCTCTTGTGTCGCTTACCCTAGATATTGCACACTCTATCATTCATGGGTTATCCCCTTACTCCTTCATGCGAGGTCGATTGCACTTTTATTTTGATGTAATATGGATGATGGAAATATTATGACTGTGGATTCTGGGTGTTGTATTAAGGTTTCCGCTTGTTAATAATGTCAATGGCATCATTCCTCTACTATCTAGTCGAATTTCTCTAAATTATATTTCTTACAATTTTGTTCAAAGGATGCCTTGAAGCCAATAATTATGATAATGACATCATAATTTTGTCATCGAATGACTGCCTATTTTGTAATTACTTCATACATTGAAAAAAATTGTATTAATGGATATCTATGAACACTTAATGAGTATATCAGGTAATTTATGTAGAGATCTGCTCTCAATGTTTTCCCTTCATCTAGTTAGTGGTGTTGTCCTAACTGTGACCCACTTTTCTATATGTTGTTGCTAGATTTCCTTCTTTTGGTTCTAGCGACAAGGACTCTTAATTTAATATAAGCTATAAATATGGTTTATTTGCACTGTCATATGCATATACAACTCCCAGTGATTGAAAATATATAGAAATGTAATTATTTCTTCTTACTTTGAATTTTTTTCTAAATTAGGGAGGCTGTAATGTACTTTTGTACTAGCTGAAAGCCCAACATGGATAATGCTACAACTAAAAAATTGTTTGTATTTTCTTTAGTTTAGTAAATGAGTTGTTAATTTTAATCAATAACATTTTCTGCTTGAGGGTTCGCATACCTTCTGTTCTTATTCAAAATACTATTCCAATGGAAAGAATAGATGTAATGATTACATTTTCATGTAGTGTCCTGTGATTAACGAGTGGTAGCCATATGCCCTGGTTTCCTATGCATTTATCTTTTATTAGACAATTGAGGATTCTAGTATGGTTTAATATTCATGCATCTATTCTGATTGTTTCCTTTTTCTGTGAAGTGCTCTTAGAATATCAAGTTTTTCTTCCTCGCAATAACTAGTGTAGAGTTTGTTTTGTAGTTACTCTCTTGTAGATGATATACAGATGTAGAACTGATGCATGAAATTGTATTCACTGATAGCATTCTCCTTTCACGTGTTTATACAGTTCTTCTTTTACCAAACCTATTATAAAATACATATTATTAGGTACTCTATGCTACATATTTACTAAATTTGGTCCTTTAATCTAGAGCTTTTAACGTTTATTCTACAACTAGTTCACACTCAGAGTTCACATTATTTCCTACACCTAAAATGAAATACTATTTTACTTACTAGAATAGTTGGATGCTAATAATTTCTATCTACTGTAATACCATCATATTCTTCTGCATCCATACCATAATACCAAGTATAAAGTAGCTTAAATTAATCTTCTCAAATAGGAATTTTATGCCTTCTTTCCATGTGAGATTTTTCTTAAACTGGCATCCCACATTATCGGATTTTTACCTTTTAGCCAAAACCTAGATTTTTGTTTTTAGCGACGCTTTATGTTAATCTCAACTTAGCATTTATCTCCAACTAAGTTCTTAATGGATCTTTCTCTCCAATCCATTAAGTTGATCCAGAATTCCTTTTAGATTTCTGGTCATGGGAAGGTTATCGTAATATAATCTCATCTTCGAGTGTTCAATTTCCATGTAATTCCAATTTATTACTTATTTATTTATAAAACATTTATATATAGAATTACATCATTACACTACATTCCTTTTATTACATAATTGTTTATTTTTAACACACAATAGGAAATACTAATGTTTCCAACAAGGGTGTATTACATCTAATGGGCAATTTATTTAACTAGGAATTTCTTATGCCTAAGTACCGTACTC
The DNA here is from genome assembly GCA_031772625.1 of Pinus tabuliformis. Classification (NCBI taxonomy): domain Eukaryota; kingdom Viridiplantae; phylum Streptophyta; class Pinopsida; order Pinales; family Pinaceae; genus Pinus; species Pinus tabuliformis. The sequence continues at coordinate 32,032,043 of CM062807.1, read as the reverse complement.
CACTGGAAAATGTGATTTTGTCTAGGGTCTAGAGGCCAAGGCCCTGAGGGTCGACCTTGGGCTCAATCATAACCTTATAAAATTGTGACCATATTCCATTCCTCCACCCTTCCAAAAATCTAAGTGGAAATTCGTGAGTTATAAGACTTGACTACAAATGGTTACCAAGCCTACTCTAATTCTGAACTCCAAGATGAAGTAGTGAACTAGGTTCTCAAATATAGTAACACCAATGGATGACATAGTCAATATCTAAATTCCACTATCCTCCACTGGTATATGAAGAAACTCCTAAGTGGTACCCTTAAGGAAAATAACGAGGACAACAATGACATTATCTCTTGTCTTAATGAATTTCAACAAGTCCAATGCCACCAACTCTACTATGTTTTTAGGTTAGACACTCTCCATGCCCCACATAGAGGGTCATCTCAAGTGCAACGTCAAGAGTCTAACTCAAGAAAATCTGATGTCTCTACAAGTAATTGCTTAAACTCTATTTTTTTTTAATATTAAAATAATGATTACCCTGAAAGATAATACTAACTTTATCAACAACCTTATTAATTAATGATGAAATCACAATATTTATTATATAATAGGTTATAAGCCTATTAATTTTTTTTTACATTTAGTCTCTTATCATCCCCCGAATACATCCCTTGTACGTAGCACTAAGATTATTACTTACTTACAGGAACTACTCCCATCTATGTTTTCTTCTCATTACCCACTCCTCGAAACAGTGCATTATGTAAATTTTATTTAAAACCATTGACTATGGTTGAATGTCTCTTTATGCCAACCTTTTATATCTTCATTCTACATACATAACAACGTCGGGTGGCATGCAATATAATCATTATTTTTTCTTTTATCATTACATAGTAATAATACATGGTGACACTTGCGAATTCATTCCTTATTCTTTTATCCGATATATTTTTCATAGGATGGTTCCTCAGGATCATGTTTTAACCTAAGTTGGCATATGTTATGGATTGATATACTCCTCGACATAAACTTTTGGATACTGACCTATAGTTGTATTACATAGTTTACCTAGATTGGAGTGTGCTGACATGTCACTTACCAGTAAATCTATAAGTACCTAGATTGGATGTACTTATGCACCTATGAAAGGAATCAACTACAAGCCTATCATTGGTAGAATTAATGATCTCTAATTTTTTTTGCTTTATCGAGACTTTGCTGAGAAAAATTATATAAATTTATTCCCTTGGGTTTAATATTATTCCTTGGGTTCACAATCCTTTGGGGTTTTAGTATTAGTCCCTTGAGTTTATTATTCATTTGGGTTTTTAATATCAATCCCTTGGGTTTATTATTCCCTTAGGTTTATAATATCAATCATGGTCCACCATGGCTGAATGTCACATTGTGACAAGGATTGTCTCACCATTAAAATAAATCATGTTTATTTTAGTGTTTGTAGTATTCATATTTGGGTTTACGAATGTTGGGTTTATAATATTAGTACCATTGCTGAATATCACATTTTGAAAAAGATTATCTCACCATGAAAATAAACCATGTTTATTTTAGCGTTTGTAATATTTATATTTGGGTTTACCATATTAGTCCCATGGTTGAGTGTCTCATTTTGATGAATATTGTCTCACCATGAAAATAAATCATGTTTATTTTGGTCTTTGTAATATTTACATTTGGTTTTACGAATGTTGGGTCTATAATATTAGCCCCTTGGGTTTAATATTATTCCCTTGGGTTCATAATCCCTTGGGGTTTTAGTATTAATCCCGTATGTTTATTATCCATTTGGGTTTTCATATCAATCCCTTGGGTTTATTATTCCCTTAGTTTTATAATATCAATCATGGTCAACCATGGTCAACCGTGGTTGAATGTCACATTGTGACAAGGATTGTCTCACGATGAAAATAAATGATGTTTATTTTAGAATTTGTAATATTTATATTTGGTTTTACAAATGTTTGGTTTATAATATTAGTCCCTTGGGTTTAATATTATTCCCTTGGGTTCATAATACCTTGGGTTTTAGTATTAATCCCTTAGGTTTATTATTCATTTTGGTTTATAATATCAATCCCTTTGGGTTTATTATTCCCTTTGGTTTATAATATCAATCATGGTAAACCACTGTCACTCATAGCCAAACATGGTCAACCATGGTTGAATGTCGCATTGTGACAAGAATTGTCTAACAGTGAAAATAAACCATGTTTATTTTAGTGTTTGTAGTATTTATATTTATGTTTACCTATTTTGGGTTTATAATATTAGTCCCATGGTTGAATGTTGCATTTTGACAAACACTGTCACCATGAAAATAAACCATGTTTATTTTAGTATTTGTAATATTTATATTTGGGTTCACGAATGTTGGGTTTATAATATTAGTCCCTTGGGCTTAATATTATTCCCCTGGGTTCATAATCCCTTGGGGTTTTAGTATTAATCCCTTGGGTTTATTATTCATTTGGGCTTATAATATCAAACCATTGGGTTTTTTATTCCCTTAGGTTTATAATATAAATCGTAGCCAAACATGGTCAACTGTGTTTGAATGTCGCATTGTGACAAGGATTGTCTCACCATCAAAATAAACTATGTTTATTTTAGTGTTTGAGATATTTATATTTGGGTTTACCAATGTTGGGTTTATAATATTAGTCCCATGGGTTTAATATAATTTCCTTCGGTGCATAATCCCTCGGGGTTTTTAGTATTAATCCCTTCGTTTTATTATTCCTTTTGGTTAGAATATCAATCATGGTCGACCATTGTCATTCATGGCAAATCATGGTCAGCCATGTTTGAATGTCACATTGTGACAATGGTTGTCTCAGCATCAAAATAAACCATGTTTATTTTAGTGTTTTTAGTATTTATATTTGCGTTTAACAATGTTGGGTTTATAATATTAGTCCCATGGGTTTAATATTATTCTCTTGGGCTAATAATCCCTTGGGGTTTTAGTATTAATCCCTTAGTTTTATTATTCCTTTAGGTTTATAATATCATTCCCTTGCATTTATTATTCCCTTAGGTTTATAATATCGATCATAGTCAACCATTGTCAATCATAACCAGCCATGGTCAACCATGGTTGAATGTCACATTGTGACAAGGACTGTCTCACCATGAAAATAAACCATGTTTCTTTTAGTCTTTATAATATTTATATTAGGGTTTACCAATGTTGGGTTTATAATATTAGTCCCTTGGGTTTCATATTATTTCCTTGGGTTCATAATCCCTTGGGGTTTTAGTATTAATCCTTTGGGTTTATTATTAACTTGGTTTTATAATATCAATCATGATCATCTTTATTAATCTCTAGTGTTTGTAATATCAATTCCTTGTGCTTATTGATCCCTTAGGTTTTTAATATTTATCCGTCGGGTTCACTAATTCCTTGGGTTTATAATATTAAATGGTTGGGTTTATTAGTTACTTGGGATTATAATATTAGTCCCTTTTGTTTAATAGTATTCCCGTTGGTTCATAATCCCTTGGGATTTTAGTATTAATCCCTTGGGTAATAATAAAAAAAAGGACTAATATTATAACCTGAATGTGTAGAGACCCTACGATAAATATTAAAAAATTAAAATAAACATGGTTGAATTAATAAAGCCTAATAATAATAATAATAACAATAATAATAATAATAATAATAATAATAATTATTATTATTATTATTATTAATTAATATTACTAATATTATTATGACTTTATATTATTATAATAATATTAATATTGTTGGGTGTGGAGCATGATTATTTATAGGTCTTTGTTTCAGTCGGATGTATACCCGAGGAAGTTTGTACACCCCTCGACATGGGGGGGTGCAGGGGGGACTTGTCCCCCCCGCGGGGATTCGGGGGGGGGGGGGGGGGGGGGGGGGGTGATCCCCCCCAGCTGGGGGGTCCGGGGGCCAGCGGTCCCCCGGTAGGAGTTTCAGGGGCAGTGCCCCCGAAGCTAAAAATAGATGTAAAATTTCCTTGTAAAAGTATAGTAATTTCTTGTCAATCAGGGCCGTTCATTAGGCGGATGATCTGACGGTAGAACTTATGTTTAGTTTAGGGTTTTTTTCCCTAGAAGGAAACCCCTCTCCTTGTATGAGAGTATTGTATTGAGGCTGTTTAATAGATGTGTATTCTCCGAGCGAGAAACAGAGAGGTGAGACTGTGAGAGAAAACAGAGGATATTACAGCAGATCTATTGTACGTTGTGTCTCTTCATTTTGCTGGATAATAGAAAGGAAGGACTGTCTGTTCAAGGTGGATGTAGCCCAAACTAGGTGAACCATGTATATCTGTGTCTCTTTGGTTTTATGCATTTTCTGTGTTTATATTTCTGCTATATTTTATGTGTTCCATTACTCTGTAATATATAATTTTCTAACAAATATAATAATCATAAATATATAAATATATAAGAATATCATTGTTATTATTTATATAGTTATTAATTATTATAAATAATTGGTCTTTAAAAAATTACACATAACAATTCGCTTATCACAATTTTAATTATTATTGGATCATGGTTGTTATTATGAGCTAATATTATTATTATAATAATAATTCAATATAATTGTGATTATTATTCTTATTATTTTATATTATTTTTATAATATAAAAGACAAGAAAATCTCTTACACCTCTCTAAGGTAGCTCCTAAGAAATTTTGGAGGCAGATTCTAACTAGGAAAACTAAAGATAATAATAAAATTGCTTTACATGATTGGAATTCCTATCTTTTATGAATCTCCAAATGTCATGGATAAATTTGAAACCCTGCTCACAACGAAAGAAGTTTTCTCATTAGAAGACATTGATTTTGGGGTTAATCGTTTGGCTAATGGTAAAGCTAAGGACATTGAAGGTTACTAGGCAGAAATCTAAAAAATTGGAGGTCCTGTCCTCATCCCCCACATTCACAAGCTTTTCAATCAAGCGGTCAAGCAAGGGTTCCATAAAGCATGGACTTAAAGCCTCATTATCCTTATTTTTAAAAGTGGGGATACAAATAACCCCTCTAATTATCGGAAAATTATGATCAGCCCTCTCCAAGCCAAGTTATATGATATTATTTTCGAAAGGGAGTTGAGAATATGGCTTGAAAGTGGAGGTATGTGGGCTAAAGGGCAAGCGGGTTTTAGAAAGCAACACTCAACAACAACCCACCTCGTTATGCTTAATATCATTGTGGAGGAATGCCACAATCATCAATCCAATCCATTTTGTTGCTTTGTGGACTTTAGAAAGGCTTTCAATATGGTTCCTAGAAACAACCTTTGGAACAGATTAGAAGAGCTAAAGGTTCCTTTTGAGTTGAGAACTGCCGCTATAAGGTTATACGAGAATGTAATTGCCAAGTTAAAGAGAAATGACGGGTGGTCAAAATATATTAAGTGTAACATTGGAGTTAAACATGTTTCCCCCTCTCCTCTACCCTATTTTTCATTTACATTGACAAGATAGAAGGTTGTTTAGAGGAAGCAGGATGTGCTAGCATGATCTTAGCTTGGATAGCCATCATCCTTCTTCTCTACATTGATGATATTGTTCTTCTCGCAAGGTTGCCATCTGATCTTGATAAGCACTTATACTTCTTAAGGATTTCTGCTCTACCATGGGTATGATTGTTAACACTGACAAAGCAAAAGTTATGATTATCAAATCCAAGAAGTGTCTTCCTGTTAACACTGCTAATTTGTTAACACTGCTAATTTTATGTATGAAAATAGTAACTTGGAGGAAGTGTCTTCCTACAAGTACCTAGGAATTAATATTCATCACAAGCTCAACTCGAACTATATCATTCAGAAAAGGATCAATGGGGGATCATCATCATCATCATCATGACACTCCTACTGTGGTGGCCATGTTGCGGGATCCTTGCCATCAAACTTCCTCATCGATTTTTGGAATATGGTGGGTCTTCGATCCAACATTAGAGTCTATGAAATCATGATTAACATTTCTTTTGTTCTCATCATGAGTTTCCTTTACTACTCTTTCACCATTAGTGATCATTCCTTGTAGCAACTTATTCAAATTTATCTTCAATTCTTCCATCTTATCATCCATGCCATCCAACTTAGCATCCATGCCATTCATCTTAGCTTCCATTTCATTGATCTTAGTTTCCATACCATTCATCTTAGCTTCCACACCATTCCTCTTAGCTTCCACGCCCTTTATCTTAGATTCCACACCATTTATCTTAGCTTCTGTTAGCTTTTGTGAGAGTGACAATTGTTGCACTTGGTCTTGTAATTTTGATATATCATGTAGCATTTCTTCCTCTTCTTCATGAGTCAGACTAGAGATTTCAAGTTGTTTACTAGGTGTTTCCATTTTTCTTCTTCGGGGCATCAATTACCGATAATAAGTATTCACTATTCCCTTTGAATTCCTTCAAACTAATTTTTCAAACCAAGCTTATGCAAATACTAAAAAAAAAACACACCTTTTTTTCTTACTTTGTAGGCACTCGATATTGAATATGATCTATCTCTATAATTTCGAATCTTTTAGTTTAGAAATTGCGATCTGCAGTAACCCTCTATGTCCTCTTTCCAATGCCACCAGTCTAATCGAATTTAGGTTCTCCAAGAAAGAGTTATACACAATCTCCTAAGTTGACCTGATTATATACATTTTCAGAAGATCGAACTTGTATGAGGTGCCACATGTCACTATTTTGACCTTTGGTTCTAAAAAATATAAATAGGGAACTACAATCTGTCCTCTTTCTGTAACTTCTTACTAAATTTCAATTTGATGTTCAAAACAAAAGTTATGACGATTTTCCCAAGGTCACCTGTTTGGAATGTAATTCAGGAGTCTGCAAGAAGGCCAACTTCCTCAGATCATATCTCCACAAATATAGCACGAAAATCTTTGAAATTTGGATCCAAGGTTCAACACGATTTTTTCTAAAATGGATTTTTTTTTTCGCTTCTGAAACGTTGCAGAAAAATAGTTATAGTGAAAATTCCACGATGACCTATTTGGAGCAGTGAAACCCTAGAATCCAAAGCTCTGATACCAAATATTATGAAACCAACTCACAAAAAGATAGAAAATATAGATCAACACCTTAGAATTCAGCCTCTTCGAGGGGGCAACCTCCTTTACATTACATAAATGAAGAATTCTTGGATGATACAAATGACAAAACCTCCTTTCTATATATAAGAGTCTAAGGAGTCACAATATAACCAAGGCAACTTAACAATAATAATATAAAGGCACAAAAATAACAATAGAGAGATTCTATGGGGCACGACAATATTAATAAGGGATACAACTACAATAGTAATGGGGACATCATTAGTATTATAGGGACCTAACATAAAACGAAAAACCTCGTAATGTGGGATAGAAAGAAGTTCCTCTCTGAAACGTTAGTCACTCTGGTTATCTTATATGGATGTGAGGCTTGGGGTTGTAGCATCTCTAGAGAATCTTGGAGAAATATTGAGCAAATCCAGAAGCGTTTTATAATTTATAACCTCAAAATTAAAAGCAACACACCCTATCCTATTCTCCTTATAGAAGTGGGTCTTTCCCCTATCGAGAGCGTAGCTATGACTAGGCTTTTGTTGTACAAGCACAAACTCAATAACATAGGAGACCATAGAGATCCTAAGCTAGCTTTAAATTCTAGCCAAAACCACCTAAGGCTCAAACGAGGTTGGTATAAAGAGAGCAAGGCCTGGTTAAACCATAGGAGATCAACGAGAATGTTGCATTGCAAAACATTAATAACATTATAAATATTGTTACTTCTAAGTTCAAAGAAAAAATTTGGTGTAAGAAAGATTTAGTAGCTAAAAGAAAATTAAGATATTATAAGGAGGTCATCAACCCGACCCTAGAATATCAAAAGTATCTCTCTGTTTTAACTAGCTCAAAAAAGAAAATTAATATAGCCAAGATTAGAATGAACTCTCATGAGCTCCATAGTGAAACAGGTTATTGGGCAGTTCCTAAAACACCATGGATGGAAAGGTTCTGCCATCTCTGTGAGAATATTAACATCGAGGATGAAAATCACTTCCTCTTAGAGTGCCCCGTGTACAACCACATTAGATCTCAGTTTCAAAATATTTGTTGCAATACTGATCTTCCTAGCCTTTTACGTTGTCAAAATTACAGTGAGCTCAGGATGCTTCTCTCCAAACTTTTTGAGCATACGAATAAAATCTTAAATCAAACGAAATAAGATGTTTCTTTAGGTCCGATAGACCAAAGTTTGGTCTCAGTGGATGTTAACCATCATCATCATCATCATAATAATAATCATAATACGTTATGATAATAATAATATAATAATATAATAATAATAATTATTATTATTATTAATATAATAGCTATTATATTATTATTATAATAATAATTATATTATTATATTATTTCTTATTATTAATTAATATTACTAATATTATTAGGAGTTTATATTATTATTATAATATTAATATAATAATATATATAAATAATCTCGTTGTTAATATTTATATAGTTATTAATAATCCTATTTAGTTGGTGTTTAAAAAAATACCCATATTAATTATTAATGTGGTTGATATAAGCCTATCAGCGTATATCAACCACAATGGTAAATGTGGTTGTGCTAGTATATCTTCATTCTACATACATAACGATGTTGGGTGGCATGCAATATAACTGTTACTTTTTCTTTTATCATTACACAGTAATAATACATAGTGACACTTGGGAATTCATTGGTTCCTCACAATCATGTTTTAACCTAAGTTGGCATATGCTATGGCTTGATATACTTCTCAACATAAACTTTTGGATACTGTCCTATAGTTGTATTTCATAGTTTACCTAGATTGGAGAATGCTAACATGTCACTTATCAATAAACCTATAAGTACCTAGATTGGATGTACTTATGCACCTATGAAAGGAATCAACTATAAGCATATCGTTGGTAGAATTTATGATCTCTAAATTTGTTTGCATTATTGAGACTTTGTTCAGAGAAAATCTATAAATTTCTTCTCATTCATATGTAGAGTAGGCTTGTCGACTAAAGTGTTATTTACTTATAAAGAATTTTCTTGCTTTTTCCATATATTTAGATAAAGTGGTATAAAATTATTTCGTACCCTTTCTATGCTAAAAGTGGCTACATTTTTTTTTTTTTTTTTTTGTTCGAACCCTAGTGTTTGTACTAAGATGTTTATCATTTTTTTAACTCAAATAAATAAACAATACTCATGTTTTCATACTTGGATGCTCCTTTAGAACTTATCAAATAAATGAGTTGGCTAGAAGAAGCATCAATTATTCTCCCTTCGCATCAAAATTTGGAAACATATTCATGGAAGCACCTAGCATCTATTTGAACTCTTGTCATGTGCTCATATGTTTGAGTGTAAAAATGATATTTGTCATATGCTAACTGGCCTTTAGAAAATCTTTTCTTCTTGCTTGGTGGAGTATTTCCTTAGAGGTTCATGCTTTTAAGTTTTCATCAAACAAGAGAATTTAGGGCCCAACTAAAGGATCGAGGAACTTTCAACTACGGAATGAGGTTTCCCAACTAAATTAAAAAATTGACCTTTAAATAGAGTATGATGAATTCTAAAATATCTAAAATGCATTGCAAAAGCTATAACATGGTAAGGGTCAAAATGGTAGAGTAGGGAATCTATAGCTAACAGTTTTGACATATTGAAAAATTGGGTCTTTCACTACCAAAGATAGATGCCCTCATGGACCAAAATGGTTGTTAACCTAGGGAATCATTTATTCAAAGAACTAGAGTTTCCTTCAAGTAAAATAGGTGGGAGAAGTTACATAGAGCTAGTCTAGACAAGTAGAGGAGGTACCAAGATATCTCCACTACTCAATCCAAATTATATTCCAACTTGAACTTGAATATCCATGAATCCATTATTCCTAGGGATCCATGAATCCATTATTCCTAGGGTATTCTAACCACTATAACCCATAGAAATCCATAAATTCCAAGGAGAAGATCTCAAAATAGCAACAAGGGAAAGGTTCAAATTTGTCTAATGGATTTGTGCATGATATAAAGCCAACAAAATTGTCACTATTTTCATATTGTTCCACAAGAGTAGCATTATATTTTCTAAAAATAAGATAAGTTTGGAATGTTACATCCTTATTATTTCCATAAATACATGTGATCTCATCAACCTACATACACAATCTTTCTAGTTACTATCCAAATGAGTAAATCTTGGATAAATACCCTTCACTCTTCCATTATGTTTATTTTTCTTTTGTAAACCTGGTAGGACTCTCCTATTTTTGAGTTTACATGTCCATTATTCACCTCACTATAGGGGGAGGGTAGCACAAGATTTGAACCCAAGATCTCAGGTTCAGCAAGACTTCATTCCAAGGCCATTGCCACTTGAGCTACCCCAGGTGGACAAATGTGGTATAATAATTATTATAAATATAATAGTGTATTATATAAGTGTAAAATAAAATTAGTTAGCTAATAAGATTATAAAACTATTTTTAATAAAAAATAATGTGTTAAAGATAATTAATTGAAAATAAGATTCACAATGAATTATTAATATTTAAATTTTAATATAAAATATAATAATAATAACATTTTAAAAATGATAACATAATATTAATGAACAATTTAATATCAATTTAACTGGCATAACCACATTAGTAAACGTGGTTGAGATAGGCCGAAGACATCATTTACCATCATTTATATGACACTCAACTTTTGTAAAGAATTTTCCTTATTAGATTCTACTCAAGAAACAATTGCATATATTGGAGGATGTTAAATGCATTTAGTGTCATCTTTAAGGAGGAGATCTACAACATTCTACAAATATATAATCTAATAAGATGCCAATCAACTTTTCTAAAGAATTTTCCTTATTAGGTTCTACTCAAGAAACAATTGCATATGTTGGAGGATGTTAAATGTGTTTAATTATATATTAAAGTATAAGATCTACCACATTCTACAAATATATAATCTCATAAGAAGGTAAACGGAGGATCAACACTGGGTGAAGAATTGGGTCACATGGAGGATGGCCCCCTTGCCACTCATTATACCATATGCAATGAATTTATGGGCTTGATTTATAAAATATTAGTTTTTAAGTGTTATAATTTATTTTTGAGAATGTTCTAATGATAATGTTTCTTCTTTGTGCAATCCGCCACTAAAATGAAGCATAACCCAAATGAAAAAAAACCAACTCCTTCTAGTTAGAGGATAAAGTTGGCATTTGGGATGCAAATGATGGTGGTGATGGTAGAAGTTGGCATTGAGTGACCAATCAGACATATTATTTATATGAGACATTATATGACACATAGGTTCAGACATGAAATGTGAAGTGAAGTGAACACTCTAGCATGGTGTATTATTAAAGGTGTTTTGTTAGTTAGGAATATTCCTAGTGAAGATATAGTTTGTTATGGTGCAAAGTAAGCAATGTCACAACGTTAAATATGAAAAGTAAATAGTTTTTTTAACCTTCAAGCTCTAAACCAATTTGAACCTTATGTTACATCAAATCAACATTTATGATAAATCTTGGAAACTACTTAATGATGAAGATCATACATGAAGAAAAATTAAATTTGTAGTAATACAATTTTTGATATAAAAAAGATTATAGCAAAATTAGTAGAATATTTATGTATCCAAACTCTAACAAGCTAAAAACATGAAAGACATGTTGAATCCATAACAATATAGCCCCCAAATTGTAACATACCTCATTTCACAACCAATTTGTTTTCTCTAAAATACCATTGTAATTGTTCTCGTCTTTAATTAAATCGTACATGCATTATAAGATTTCATTAATTTTTGTGTTACTTGTCCTCATCAAGTTTTGGAAGGTTCTATTCTCCTAGGATGTTTTCAATATAACTGAAGTGTTTTTCAAAGTTATGGGAGAAGCCTCTTGGAACCTCTTTAAAGGAGTATACATCCTTTTTATAACATCACTAATTTTCCTCCCATTAATTTTTCTCACGTTCTTAATCCTTTTTATTATTAAGCTCTTAAATCCTTAGAGATAATTTTGTTTTTTGATAGGTAAGCACCAACGGGGATTTGAACGAGTGACCTATCGCAATGAGTGCCTTAACAGTGCACCCATTCACCGTCAATCCAAAGCCCTGTGAACTCCTTAGAGATAACTTTACTCATATGTATAAAATATATTTATTCACTCTGATATGCCCATGTTATTGATTTGGAGGTTGCATTTTAATCACTATATGTAAAGATTACTACATTACTCTTGACATAATTGAAACGTTCTCATTCATACTTTAATTCTGTCCTTTAATTGACCCTGCCTAGTATATGAATGTGTGAAGATTTAAACCATTATTTTTTAGCGTCATTACACTCTCTGTCGTTACTTACGGTCACCATTTTCAAATTAGTAACTGAGGATCAACAATGTTTCTTATTTTACTCTTAAGATTTTTACTTTTCTCTGTTTACATACTCATTGGCTAAGATTTTGGTTCCTTTAAGATTAAAAGTGACACCTATATGTGTAACTAATTCTACAAAATTTCTTACTAATTTTGTTTTACATTCCACGTGGTAATTAATTTCCCATCCATCGAAACAATGGTTTTTAATTTTATTTAACTTTAGATATATTAAATATATGTAGGAAAGGTTCCAACCATACATCAATTTTTGTCAGAGTGCCAATATCCACACCTATGGTTTCATGCATATAGATATATATCACTGTGGTATTTTTATGCAACGTATATTAGGTGGCTACTATTAGAGCCCCACGCGGGTTGTGATATTTATTTTTGACTCTATGAGTATGGGCTATATCCCACTTGGCTTAGATAATTTACACTTGGTACTCTGCAAAAAAATACCACACCAAACCGACATGTGGAATTCACATGGCATACCTAAAATTGGGTCTTCCTGTCTATCCACCTGGTTAATTCCAGAGAAGCATTGCTAAATTTGAAATCTTCTTAGGTACAAATTTACCAGCTCCTCTTATTTCAAGGCTTTTTGTTATTCTAGGCGTGTGAATTCAATTGTGGCATTATTTAATACTTCATTTTAGTAGTGTACTTTCTGTTAATATGTTATTCATTTCAAAAAGTTTAGCTTCTTAGTTTAACTCATGATTTCCATAAATGCATCAGTAGTTTTTTGATAAATTATCTGTTTAAATTACTTGTACTTACACCACTTAACATTTTAACTCGTTTCCTCTAGGCGATGTTTAAATCATCAAGATGTGATTAACTAGCCATTAACGTATCTATGTATACATATGTCCATTGCACTAACAATTATTTAGTTATATTATTAATTTACTGAACGCTTTGTTACCAACTCCTTTGTTCCACACTCTAAGGTTTGTTCCTTGTAATTGTTCAATCTGAGTACATGAGCTCCAATTTCCAGTTTTTTAACATAATTAAAAGTTATTATTGCTATATCTATATCTATATCTATACCTATACCTATACCTATATATATATATATATATATATATATATATATATATATATATATATATTACAATTTTTATATATATACAAACGAATATTTCATAGTAACGAAACTCCCTCAGGAAAAAATTATCAATAAGTTTATGGAGATGCAAAATTCATTACGTAACCTTAAATAACCTAATACATGTTATTAAAAATTTGTTTTAGTTTATTTCTCTATAAAATATACAAGTATGGTGAAATATTTTAACCTAGGAGGATTATTCACAAAATATGTCAATTTTATTAGCATTTCCTCCATTTTTAAATGAGGTATGCTTAATTGTTTACTTGCAGTTAGTTCTTCTCTCCAGCAAGACTAACAAACATAATAATTGTTTATTTGGTATAATAAAAACAACATAGGTATACTCATGTTTGTTTTAGTTTATCTAAGATAGACATAAACTCTATTAAATATGCACTTATCTATAAAATTAGATATCTAACACGCTTATCTATCTAGTATCACCCCTCCATTTTATAAAATTAGATATCTAGCACACTTATCTATCTAGTCTCGTCCCTCAATTTTATGGATGCATTCAATTTTTCTAATACATTTAACCCCAATTCATATAAATTTACAATAGTCACATTCTATTTTTCGAATTATATTTGCAAGAAATTCGCAAAGCTACAACTCATGGATACATGAAATTTGATTTAAGCACATGATATTTAGCCTATGTCATTACTACAATTAGATCTCGTTATAATTCTTGTAAACGTTCGGTGCTTATATGGAGTTAATACTTATGCAATGAATTCTATACATTCCACCTTCAAGTCTACATACTACGATTTATCAAATTCTATAGCAACATTTAAAATAGAATAAAAAATCAATCTGACCATAAGAAACTACTTTGGGAGTATCGAAGAGGAAGCACGTTCCACCCAACCATGAAATATCTCCCATAGTACCCCATGAACTTAGAGTCTTTTTTCCATGCAGAACCCACCCAATTGATTCCTTGGTGGTTTATTTATAGGTTTTCTTCTCGGTAGATTTTAGAAACATCACGATCTTCAGTCTACTAACCCTTTTACCTAGGATTTTCTTTTTCTAGAAAGGTTCTTTCCTTTTTCTTTAAAGCATGCTTTTTTTCTCCCACGACACTTTATTTCACTCGAACTTAGTATTTTCTCCAACTAAGTGATTTAATGTGATATTTCTCTCCCATTACATTAAATCCATTTACTTCTAGTTAATTTCTCCTAGGGATTTTTAGGGAATGTCCATCTTAGACTTAACCACCAACAACTTTTTATAAGGTAGGAAAAAGTTTTATAAACTCTAGTGCTTTTTCATGAATACTTCCAAGCAATTTATTTATTGTTTCAAGCAATAATAAAATAATTTCATCAATGCATAAGTCTCACCATGCCTTCCATTGCCATTAATCCGATAATAGTTCCATTCCTAAAATAGTAAATATTTAAAAGGGTAGGGTGATAGGGTTGTTACATCTTCCCCCATTTTTATAAACACCATCCTCAGTATTTCCTTATTGACATATTTTCTTATGATGGAAAATAAATTCCTGAAGCATTTCTTCTTCCATTTTTGCAACAATCTCTTTCGTACAAAAGTGCTTCCACTTCATTTCATTTTTGAGCGATGGATTAGTTCCAAAGTAAAACATACTCTTATCACCATTTCATGCTCTTTCCTCAACATGTTTTCATACATCCTAAAGATATTGTTTTTGTTTTCCTTCTTGCATTCTAGCAAAGGATCATCAACTTGCACCCAACAAAGCAACCCACATGCACCCAACAAGTTCAATGACATTAGTATAGCATCACGACAATATAGTAGGTATGTTGGTACGTTTATTCATAGTCATGCCACTGACAAGGACACTAATTAAAGTGAGACTCATGATATGGAATTTCGAAATTTCTTTCATATCACTTACACAAAGGAAATACAAGTCAAAGTACTACTTGTATTATTCAATTTTATATTGTTGTATCAAATATGCATCTATCATGCATACTTAAGTGTAGTAAAATATATTAACTCTGCCACTAGCATGGTTGTTATGTTGTTGTCCATTTCACTCCTAAGTGGACTGAGTCAAGTCCATCCTAATTCTTCCACCACTTAGTTCCATACTTTTCCACAAGCCCACAAAAGTATGAGGAACACAAATAAAGAATCCACAATACTAATATAGATGATGTAACTTCACAAATCTATAATGTTTGTTTGTTTTTTTCTTCTTCTTGTATTCTATGTGCATCAGCTGGATTAACACACAACATGTTCATATAATATTTTTTATTGATTTTAGTCATCCTTACACTTATAAAGAAACATGTATATGTATTAAAACAATACATCAACAAGAAAAAAATTGGTTTAAGGATTTTCCTTCACAACTGGAATGACACCATTTAGCCATATATATTCCTTTTCTTCCTTTGTTAGGCTATTCCATGAATTCCAATCAAAATTCCTAGTGTATCATGTTGCATCATTTCAAACAACTATTTTTGGTCATTTTGGTTTAATAAAAATAAAACTTGTGAATTTCAAAGAAACAATGTCGATATCTACTCCCGTATGATTTTAAGATCATTTTATTTTTAATATTGATGTCAATCAATGGCTTCTTTGTCCTTGTTAGGGTTTATTGCAATTCTTCTTGGGTTTCCATACTTCCACTCTTGATTTTGGCTTTGATCACTTTTACTCTTAGCCATTTATGTGTAACACTTGATGGTTTATGTACCTTTTTTGCTCTACATATGAGTACCTTCACGTTTTTCAAATTCTTGGGAAATTAAAATGTCATTACTATTATTTTCAACTTGATAATATTCATTTTATTTTGTAACTTGGTTACTTTCATGATGGAATTTATAGTGATATTCCATCCAATCGATATTTTAAACCCTATTGTTGTCAACCGATTCTCTTGGTTACAATTTCTTTACATATATTCCATATAATTTAGAGGACCATTTCATTCTTTAAGTTTTCCAATCAAAACTTTATCTTCCATTTTTAGGGCCATTGTAAGTTCCTCTTGAGGATTTTCACACACACACACACACACACACGCATACACACACACACACACACACACACACACACACACACACACATATATATATAACTTTCATGAGTCACAATTTGTGCTCCCATTATTGAGGGTATTCACTTATCTGAACTCAAAATTTATAGTCATCAATGGAACCAACTCATAAATTCTTCAATCGAGGAGGTCATAAAATTATTTATCTCTTCCCTTGGTAGCATTTTTATCAGTTCCTATATAATTTTTTATCAATCCTATAGAACACGCATCTCCAGGACATTCATGGATCTTGAAATTCTTAGCCATAAAAATATATCCTTTAGCCCAGTTGTGCTTATGTTATACTATTAACATATATTTCCTCGATAGAAATATTTATGTGGTATAAATATTAATATGGATGGTCGAAAAGAAATCACGTGTAGCCACTTACTTACTATCTTTGTCGAAAAGATGTGCATTATTACATATATAATATCTCTCATGAATGACTAGAAGAAATGCATAATTACATGTATAATAACAGACAATGCAATTATTATATATGTAATTTTGATTTACTTAATGATACAATCATGGATTACATGCATAATTCCATGATGACTTATATATGTAATTACATCATTACACTTTAATTAACAATGCATATATTATATACTTAATTATGTATTCATTCTTTATCTATGTAATTACGTCTAACAACTCTCAGCACCTAACGTATTTATTGAACTGAGGCCGACTCATCTTCATTCCTTATTTGTACCCATTGTACCTACCTTTCCCATTACACTATCCCTTCCTATAATGTGTACATTGGGTGGTCATTGTGCCATGGTGTGATGTTGAATCAGGTAACATGTGATGGGTAACTCTGTCAGGTATTGATTAAAAGGGTTCTTCTCCCAAAAACATGTACTGGGTGGAGAAGGAGTTAGGGGAATGGGGGATTCTAATTTCTAGAAATAAAGATTTCTCTTAATCACCTGACACTATCACTGCACTTTGTTTCTACCTCACTCTCCCATGAAATTCACTCGGTTTCCACTACATGACTTAGTAACTCTACCTGCCTCAACCTGATAGCAAATTAGGTTCGTTGTCGGTGACTATGATACCTGCTGAAATAGGTAGTCGAGCTTAAGAGTTCATTTCAAATAGTTGGTCGAGATATTCCTATTGAGCGAGTCTATTATACATGTATTAACAACTTGAATTAATGAATGAAATAAGGAACTCGATCTTGGAGGAATGCGATCATCATTTATTCATTGATCGATCATTAAAATGAACTAATCATTAGAAGGTTTGATGATAATCGGCTAACTAAACTAACCAAGTCACTTCATTTGGGGCACTCATTTGTTTGGGAAATTCATCTTGGTCAGTGATGCATGCATAAACATTAGTAAACTTTTATATTTGCCACCAACCTTCACTTCAGTTTCATTATCTAAATACACGTGGAATGGGAAGGGGGGAAGACACATCACAATTATATTTATTTTTCATTGAGTTGATGTGAAATTTGCTAACCCTATGGGGAACCCACCTACTGCTTTTTATAAAACATACATAGACCTGAAAAGTTGTTCTTGGTCGAGCCAACCCAGTGATTAAGGGCTATGGCTTAGAACCGAGAGACTGAGTGAGGAATCAAGCTTCATACTAAACAACCTAAACTTTCTCCTTTCCAACTTCTTCACATAAACAACCCATCCTAATCTCCCATTTCTCCTGAATATAGCATAAACAAATTGAATTGGTAATTCACTTATTAGTGCCTAATCGAACATAGGGAACTTGATACTTTCTTTGTCAAGCCAACCTTATCAGCTGCACCACCTGCTTTATAAACCCAACATATACAACTAGAAATGTCTTCTCAACATCAAATTTTTGGGTTCCATATATATCACTAATTACTTAAGAGCTTGGTCGATAAAAGGACATTTGGGCAGTCAAGTGCTTTCAGAAATGAGTTATCATGCCAACTATGTTGGAAATAATACTGAGAGGGGGGATGAATCAGTATTATCTAATCCTTTTAATCAATCTTCCTTATTTGTTCTTTGAATTATTTTTGCATGTCAGTACCATAAAATAATGAGCATAAATAAGGAAAAACAGATAGTCACACCAAAGAACACAAGATGTAAGGTAGAAACCCAATGTGGGTGAAAACCACCTGCTGCAATATGTCTCTATCTTCTTTCAACTTAGAAACTTCTTTTACAATGGTTTTGTACTGGTGCAGTCCTTTACCAGTACGCAGGTTGCAACCTGCAGAGAGCTACAACTCTCTCTCGTTTTCCAGTCTCTCCTGGAAGGGAGCTACAACCCCCTACTTCTTTTCATAAAGAATCAAATGATCATCAAGTACATAACAATTACAGTCCACTACAGATATCAGATCAACAATAATAGAACTAACTCAGAGCACCTTATCAACAGAGAAATTCAATCAAAAGAACATCTTAAGACAGAGACGCAATAATCCCTTTTGTGGCCTGCGTCGAGACGCAGTTCTCCTTCTCCTCTCCTGCGTCTACCCGCAGAGATCCTTCTGCTGCGCTGCGTGCCCACTCACTGATCCTTCAACTGCTCTGCGTCCTGTTGCTGCAGGGATGCACCCAGAAACACTATCGTGCCGCGTCTTTTTGCTACTGGGACGCACCCAAAAACACTATCGTGCCGCGTCCTTTTGCTTCAGGGACGCACCTGAACCTTGATCGCCCTACGTCCCCATGCAGATCTCCAGTTACTGAATGGCGTCGTGGACGCACCTGAACTTTGTCTGCCCTGCGTCCCCACGCAGATCTCCAGATACTGCACTGCATCCCGGCGCGCTTTCCTTTCACTGTACCTGCGTACCTTCGGGTATGAATGATTTCAAGACTTTAAGTGTAACCCAAACAGTCAGATCTATAGATCTGATCTTGCGCCAAAGAGATCTCAGTCCTTCAGTAGATTCGCCTTTTAGATCTAGACCAGATCTCACCCATAAGATATTCAACCAAAGACATGCCTAAGCCAAATGATCTCCTTTGCTTTATATAGGCAAGCTCCTCCTCAAATCATGGAACAATACCACGAGCCGACACCATAATAACACAATACCGTCGGCTAGATACCAAGAGTAAAACACAAGAAACCCCCACGTGTGCTTTTCTTTGCCTTAAAATGTGTGCACTGGGTGGACGCACCTCTTGAACTACTGGCCTGCGTCTCTGGACGCGGCTTATGCATGGTGTACCTGCGGGTACGCATCTTCTGAACTGATTTCCTGCGTCCTTCTTTATTTTCAATAAAAAAGAGAGCCTTGCCATGGGAGTTGCCATCAAGTACAACATCTGTAACATATATAGCCATTCCTGAAACATAATGCCAACAAACTATTATCTCCAGGTCGAGTAACCCCCCCTAATTTTGTAATTATAATCATCATTAAAATCGACCCTCCCGATGGTATAACTATCCTTAGCAAGTTGAGTCTTCCATCATTCTCCTGGGCAATGACAAAAGAAGAATATTTGAGTACAACAACTCGCCCCCCTAAAATCCTAAAACTTCATAAATAAAGAAATGATTCTAATCCAGTCAATTTTTCGCTATCTCCCATTATGATTGCATACTCTCTATTATCGTTTCATTATTCTAAAAAAAACTTCATTTTTTATATGCTTATCTAAGAAATGTTGCCAATATCTTCTCCTTCTCTTGTGTGGTTGGTCAAGAAGGTATCTCCCTCTGGTTGAGCACTAATATCTTTATCTATAGGCTCTCACTATGGTTGAAAAATTCTATTTACCTTTGATTAAGCTATGGAATTAAGAGCTCATCTCCTGCCTAAAGAGAGGAAAGGAAAGTTCGGATAGATACCTATTAAGGGTCAAAAACAGGAAATTGAATGGACTGAAATTTCCATTTCAAAAGCTTTGATTTTGGTATTTGTAAAGAGGAGCTTTCTATCTGAGATGGTAATTTGGTCTATCCCTTAGTTTAAAGGCCCCTAAAATCCCCTCTCAACCTTGAACATGAAGTCCTCCCTTGAGGAAACACTGAGAAAGGGGATTTGTAAGGACTTGACTAGCAAATTCCAAGGCTCTGATTTAGGGAATTCTACATAGGATATGGATTAAAGGGAGGTGAAATCTGTCTATCTCATTGTTAACTTGCTTTACATCTTTACGCCCTAACTGGAGGGAAAAAGAGTGTAAAACCATCCAATGTTAAGTTGGGAACAACCTATCCAATGTTACATTAGGAAAGAGACTGTAATTGACTTGATTGATTATCTCCTTCTCTAAGTCAGCGATATTCTCCACTATTTCTCCATCATTTCCTTATCTCCTAAAGCACTAGTTTCAACCCATTGATAGTGAGGCCCATCAATTCAATCCCCTCGTCCAACTTGAGCAAGTAATTGCTTAAGCTCTCAATTTGAATATCTTACTGACTCGCTCTAATGTGTCTTCTTTCACTGGTCTTAGTCCTACTATATGGCTTAATGAAAGTTATAAGGGAGCTATGGGCATCCGATAGACTCACATTCCTTTCCTTTTGGGTGGTTTTAGTTCTATGGGTTAAAAGCTACCTTTCTGGGCTTGTCGATTCAACTTTGGAAAAATAAAGCCTCATGGTACCATGCTCTTTAGTAGTAACTGTAGACCACGAAATCAATTTACTGCTATAATAAATCTCATGTAACTCAAGTCATTTTCAACCAAATACATCCATGGAATTAATACTATTAGCTTCCACTGAATACTGTGATTATTGATACCAAGTTCAAACTATAGGCCCCTAGTCATATGATACACATTATTAACCATAATGATCACCATTACTTAAGAAAATGTTTTATTCGTTGGAGTACCTGTTATATTTTGATACACAACACTTCCGGGATACTAGCTCTTAATATTTATTTTGAGCCATTTTTTGTTGGTATTTATATACCTTACGTCATCTTGCATTTTACATATGTATTGCATAATCCTAATACCTAAGTTATAAAACTTTTCTTATATGGTTGTATATACACTTGTAACTCAAAGATATGCTGAAAACTTAGTTTTGAGATAATTTGAGCCTAAGGATACCTGGTATTCGCGATTCATAATTTAGGTTCTTGCATTTTATTTTATTTCTCATAGACCCACTTCTATATATAGATATATATATATATATATCTATCTATCTATCTATCTATCTATATATATATATATCTATATCTATATCTATATATCTATCTATATATATATATATATATATATATATATATATATATATATATATATATATATATATATATATATATATATATATATATATATATATATATACAGATATATATATTCTCGTGGAATTTCTTGTGGAAACTATGAGCTAGTCCCATTTGGAATCATCTGTTGCATTTTAATTTCAACTATAGAAGTGTTGTAGGAATTTTTTTTGTAGGGGACTATGTAGTGGTTTTCACAATTTCCAGAATGAAGACTTTTGTAGAAGAGAAATTTGTATTAGTGATAGGATAATCAAGGTATCTTTTCGTTTTACTTATCCATTGTGTCGAGAGGAATGTTTTTTTTACAATGGTTTTGTAATGATCCCACACTCTATAAGGGAATTTTCGACCACTAGCTATGAGGTTTCATCAAAACATAACAACCACCAGTGACTACAATGTTTTAGTTTGTGTCTACAGTAGATGCAATTGCTGCATATTTTTTGGCAAAAGTCATGATAAAGCTTTTTTAGTATTAAGGCTAAAATCACAAGTTTTATGCGGTCACAAATTGTATGGTGGAGTATCCCCATGAGGGAATGAAATGACCTATAAACCTCATCGCAAAGACATAATGGAAGATACGATTGAGGGTTGGAATCAAGTTAGCACACTGAATTAAATTTAAAGGAATTCTTGGGAAATAAGAGTTAGAGCCAAACGTCTCGATCGTAACGAATGAATGAGAATCTGTGATTGGTTTTGATAATAGGTCAATCCACAAAAAAGTTATTTAATTTCTATGTCAAGGAAGGAACTGAATCAACACAGAGTTAAAGGGAGCCTCTGCAACACTAGAACCATAATCCAAAGAAAATTTATGATGTGTGAAGAAGGGAGATCAAATAGGAAAAGTAATCCCTATTGGTTTGGACTTAGAAAAAAAGAACAGAGCTTTGCATTAGACAACAAAGGAAAGAATAGAGATTTGTATCACAAACTCTAACAATGAGTCCTCAGAATTGTGTTATATGTAATGAGATTAGAAATAACACCAGGTTGTTTGAAATTTTTTAAATAAAACAAACATTATTGTGCTAACAACTTGGTGTTGGTTGCAAAAAATGAAGTTGGAGCTAGAGAAGGTGGGGCGAGTACATAAAGTGCTTGACGTGAAGCATGCCCTTCTCAAGAATTCTAACCCTATATACTTTCTGGATGCAGTCATAGAGGATTAGGCAATCACCCTTAGGACATTACTAGGGTCTCTGATATTTGAGGTCCTATTTCTCATTACCTCCCTCTAGACATAGTCCTAGTATATTGCACAACGTTCAAGGGTGGCTTGAAGTGAAGCTTCCTCTTGAGGTTGTGCCTATCGGCTGCTATATCCAAGGCCACTATGATGTCTCCACATTGATCAACCTCCTACCCCATGGGTGCTCTGTTATCTCTCTTGTAATGAGAGATGGAAGAGAAAGAACCCAAGCAGTCTACTCAAACCCTAAACCATTCGGGTTGAAGACTTAGTGATTAAGTCAAGCAACTTTAAAAACCACAGAAGACAAAATGATTTAAGTCCATCATTTTTTTAAGACAAAAGGGCTTAATGAAAAAGGATAACCTTAATACAAAATGGGTTAAAAAGGGAAAAAATGATTAAGTCAAGCTTCTTTTAAAAGGACCGAAGACAAAATGATAATTGTAAGAACAAATGGCTTAAGACAAAATGATTTTAAGATGAAATTATCATTTCGTCTTAAATAAATTTCTTAAACACCACTTTTATGTAGTAGTGTTAGCGTAACAATCACATGTAATTGACTAGTGGAAGTTCTCATCAGCAACAATAAGTAAATTAATGGTATCATTGAAAATAAACCCTCTGCTTTATCTACTAATCATGTTCTAAAAACACTTTCTGAATCAATAATGTTCTCAATACCACCGAGCTACATAATTTTTTTTTATTATGTGTATATTCACTAGCTCTTAGTTTTGCAAATGAAAGATTGGCTCTGACTACTGTAACTGTCAAATCTATTACACACATTATTTGTTAATAAACAAAAATTGAAGATACCAAAGATAATATTTATCAAAACCGATGCACATATACCTCGAAGCTACAAAATCATATCATCCATTTATTACACATCTCATTTGTATGTTTCTATATATTATTTACAGTAATGGTAGCTAGATCATAGGCTGTAGATAATAATTCTCGCTACAAAAAAAGAATGTCAAGTTATGGCTATTACAAAACTACAAGGATGCGAGGCTGGTGCCCACTACTTAGTCATTATCATCTTTTAATTATGAATAACCTAACACATAGATTTGAGAAATCTCAAAGATGCATGTTGTTTGACCAATTATTGCAAATTGCTTCACTCTCTTATTTTCCTACCTAAATAAAGGTTGGTTAAAAAATGAATGGAATTTTTAAAAAATTCAATGAACGTAGAAAAAAAGTATCACGTAAAATGGGAATATGCAGATAAAAAATGCAAAGTAGCAAGTATGTACAGAGAAAGAAAGATGAAAAAACACAATAACAGTTCTTCACATTTGCAGGTTTTGCACAACGTTTGTCCATTTCTCCTATCCTCTACAATTTTGCAATTAGTAATTAGCTTAACTTATAATAATGAAATTAAAAAAATATGAAACTATTATTTCCTTGCAACAATTAATTTAATTACCTATTTATTTTGGACTCCACCAGAAAACGAATAAAAATGTATATCGTTACAAATTGTAATAAAATAGATAAAATTTACAAAAGTTTGTTGTATTGCATTTATAACTATCTATGAACTTTATTGCTTCAAAAAGAAAGCATATATAATTTGCAGTCTTACAATCCCTCAAAGTATAATGAAGCATGAATTTTATCATGGACTCCAGTGTGAATGAGAAATATGAAGAAGACATTGCTGAAGAGGTAAATTTGTCCAAATCTGAGCCAATATTATCTTATTCCTAGAAATAAAATTCCTTTTTATTTCTTGTAACTGGTCGCACTACATATTATAATATTTGTTCACTTATTTTGATATTTGAATTAATTTCAATATTCAAATCTCCTATAAGTATAAAAATGTAATCACCAAGTGTGAATTGTGTCCTTTCTATTGATATTTCTTCAATGAATGCATAAATAAGTACAAGTGGAACAACATATACATTTATTATGCATATACAACATGGGAAATATAATTCCTACAAAAGAAGTTTGATTATGTTATTGTAAATATTTTTCCTTGATATGATTTATATATTTTCTTGTATGCAAGTAAGTACTCCATGAAGACAATTTGATACGTTGAAATTGAATTTACGAAATTCAGTATTAGACAGTATAAATTTTAAACCATTTCCTAGATACAAAGAATGATAGCATTCATTAAATATTCATCACACACAATTCCATTGACATGAGTATGTATACTTCACGTATTCAAACTTGCAATCGTTAAAGTTTTCGCACTTGCTATAATATTTTCTACGTACCCTAATTTCCATGATGCTTTAGTTCTTAAGAGTTTCGTTTCTTCTAACACTTTCTTATTTACACAAAATTTCTTCTGTGTTATTTTTTGAAGAATATACAATGATTCCATCATTTTAATATGCCAATATCCCACTTGGATCAAATGCATGCCCATTCAACATTAAACCCTATGATCAATGAATTGTTCTAGCACAAACTAGTTGTATCAGAATTTTTTACTGTAATTGTAAATCTTTTGCTATTATGTCAACGACTTTGAAACATGCAATATTGAAGTCTAATAAGATCAAACATTTTTGTCATAAAATTCATGATGCTTGTTACTTTGTGCATGGATATGCCTATGTTACTTTGTGCAATGGATCGATAAGATTTTGAAATACATAGACAATGAAGCAGTTAAAGAACATAATAGACAAAAGACATAAACACAACAGGTTTAATAAGGAGTTCACCTAACCCTCCTGTGCTACATCTCCTGGTCCAGCCTTCAGTGGTGACCTCTCTATTATGTCTTCAAAAATAGAGTTTTGCAAAAGTATGAGCTCAACTTGGGTCTCAACACACAATAGATACAACAGCAAGAGCTTTTCTTGAACTCCTCAAGTCTCTCTCAGTAAACAGACTATTTCTATCACCCTCTATCTCTGTCTTTTCTATGTCTCAACAATGCCTGCCTTTGTCTTTGTCAATCTATGGCTTTATACCCAATGTGCTATCTGTTCATTTCACCTTCTCGGGCTCTCTGGCTTCCCGACCTTTGTCCGCTCAGATCCCCCTCTGAGCATTAGCAATCATTGCTAAATGCTTTCAGGGATGGTGACCACCTGTTCTGTAACAGAATGGGTGATTGGGCCTTTGAAATTCCCAAAAATAGCGTTCTCTGTTTACACAGAGAAATACACTAAAAACCATGAAAATTCGCCAATCTACCGTTTTTTAGATTTGAAATTTTATACATTCCACCTTATAACTCCTATCGAGTTCGCCTTTACACCCATTACAACATCTCCACCATTGATCCGAGAGGTTTTGATCCAACGGTTGAGATCCATTTCGGGCGACTCTTTCGTACGGGAGTTAATCGCCCGATGAGGGTGGTTTCTCTCTCCTTAGCCTAGACACGTGGCAACAACGACATGGGATCAGGCAGAGCCTGGCCCAAACCACTTACCGCCTGTGGCCCACCCGAAATCCCACTTGTATCGTTATTTCCCTTTTATATTTAAGATACATTAAAACTTTGGAAAATCCCGCAAAACGGCCCATATCGGACTTAAAAAATATATATTTTCTTTCACAAACCCTTTCGGGTCTGTTCTTCATCACATCAGTGCTTCCCTTTGTATTTCATTTAATAAACAAAATACGCAAAATACATAGAAATATGTTGTTTGACAGATCTCAAATTTTATGGAATATTGCTTTAGAACTCTATTGAGTCCCACTATCACATCGCGCATATACATATACATACACACACACACACACACACACACACACACACACACACACACACACACACATATATAGCCCCACTCCCCTATGTAGCTCTGATGCGATATTGCGATGCGATTTATCATAATCGTATATCGCACATACCCCCAGGCCATTTGGTAAGCGCTCCACTGTGGTTTGCCGATGGGATATTGCGATGCAACGTGGGCTGTGGATCTGCACGGTTGATAGACAGTCCTTGTTGACCCCACTGATCGATGTCACATTTCCCATGTAGTAACCTCCGATAGCCTCTCCTTGCCATTGCCAATTGCGATTTGCCGATAGAATCTGGACCGTTAATCGGCCAAATCTGACGGCTCTTATGCAAAGTTTCTTCAAGCCTCCAATAAGCCTGTTTTCACTGATTTCTTCATGTTTTTGCCTCCTGATAGTGTAATCTGAATTTTGAACAAGTTCTTCTTTTACAATAGTTTTGAATGTTTGAAGACTTAGAGGGTATTCTAGGATCCATTTGGATCATGTCTTCCCACTGAAAAAGCATTTGGACCACCAAAAGTTAGTTTTTAAGCATGAAGCAAGTGAGGATATAGCTTCCTCAATTGTCCAACCTCTATCCATATTGCACTGCCTAGTCTTGAACCTTTGAGTCCAATTCCGAGGTACTCAACATACCCTCTGCGCATAGTTCTCACCTTCCTGTCCAGAACTATATCCTCCTGCAACTCATTGAGATATTCAGGGAACATATGATCTATAGAAGGCAACTGACTTTTCTCTTCGAGATATTCAATCAGTGAAGGTTCAAATAATCTCAAGTTCTCTGCATTAATTACTAAATAGATGTGCATGTAAGCTGGCAAATCAAGACGAAAAGCATTCTCACCAATTTTGTCAAGTATCTTGAAAGGCCCATACCTTATTGGCTTCAGCTTCTTACCTTCACCTTGCATTTT
This sequence comes from Pinus tabuliformis, assembly GCA_031772625.1. Lineage (NCBI taxonomy): Eukaryota > Viridiplantae > Streptophyta > Pinopsida > Pinales > Pinaceae > Pinus > Pinus tabuliformis. Next base: position 32,004,259 of record CM062807.1, on the reverse strand, counting down.
GTCTTTGCTGATGTACAGCCATACTTGATCACCAACTTGGAAGCTATGCTCAATTTGATGCTTATAATGCCTTGCCTTGTATTTGGTCTGGCTTCTTTCCAGTTGTTCCTACACTGCCTGGTGAATTTCTTGGATCTGTTGAATGAACTTGGTTGCTTTTTCCACATCACTATGTCCATCAACTTCTATGTCTTTACTAAAGACAAAATCAAAGGGAGACCTTGATATAAAACCAAAACAAGTCTCAAAAGGAGATCTCTATGTAGAAGAATGTTTAGCATGATTGTACGCATGTTGCACATAACTTAAATGTTCATCCCAAAGCTTGGAATGCTTGCTGCAATAACCCCTAAGCAACTGGATCACTGTCCTATTGACCACCTCTATTTGGCCATCTATTTGTGGATGAAAGGTTGTGCTCTTCTTTAGTCTGGTGTCCATTAACTCCCATAGACTTGACCAAAACTTTCCAACAAATCGGGAATATCGATTAGATACAATAGAAGTGGGTAACCCAAAATGAACCCATACATGCTGAAAAAACAACTTTTATGTTTGTTCAACTATATTCTGCTTGTTACAAGGTATTAAAATACACATTTTGTTGAACATTTCCCCAATAACATACAAATAATCATGACCTTTTCTAGATTTTGGCAGTCCGCCAACAAAGTCCATGGAAACACTTTCCCAAGGGTGAGAAGGAACTGGAAGTAAAGTGTACAAGCCTATTTTTCTATTGTTGGGCTTGCTTTTAGCACACATGGTACACCCTCTAATATATCTAGAAACCATTTCATGCATTCTTGGCCAATAACAAAACCTTTGCAATTGTGCAATTGTTTTACTTACCCCAAAATGACCTGATATTAGAGTAGTGTGTGCTTCTTGGATTATGTTAATTCTTTAATTTTGAGGAATGCATAACTTTCTCAAATGAAATAAGAGTTGGTCCTTAACATGATAATGCAATTCTTCTACTTGTTTTCCATGACTTAAAGTTGCATATACATTTTTAAAATCTACATCTTGAGCATATTGTTCAATTTAGCTTTCATGCAATACTGAATTATGCTTAAGTATAGTAGATGCATTTATAATTGGTCTGGATAACATAACTGCAACCTTATTATGTATGCCTTTCTTATATCTGATGACAAGATGAAACTGTTGTAGAAACACCATCCACCTATAGTGTCTTGATTGCTGCAATTTAGTTTGTGAGTGTAAATATTGAAGTGGTTGATGATCAGTATGTATAACTATTTCTTTTCCCAATAGGTAATTTTTGCACTTTTTCACACTCTGCACTAATGCATACAATTCTTTATCATATGCGGGATAACTGACTACTACAGAATTAAAAGTCTCAGAGTGATAACATATGTGTTTACCATGTTGCATCAACACTGCTCCCATGGCATAGTCACTGGCATTTGTTTCAATCTCAAATGGTCTTTGATAATCTGGCAATGCTAGTATTGGTGTTGTACTAATCTTTTCTTTCAAGGTGTCTAAGGCTTTTTGTTGTTTGCCTCCCCACTGAAACACCTTGTTCAACCATGTTAAAGCATGTAAGGGGGCTACAATCAAGGAAAAGATAGCAATAAACTTTCTCCAATATTGTGCTGCTCCTAGGAAGCTCCTAACTTCTGTAGCAGATTTGGGTTTAGGCTAGTTCACAACGATTTCAACCTTAGAGGGATATATCTTCAATTCACCACCCCCTACAATATGACCCAAATAATTCAAAGATGTTTTTCCAAATTCATATTTTGATAATTTAACATAGATATTTTCTTTTTTCAAAACATCTAGAGTATGGTTTACATGCTTCAAATGTTATACCCATGTTTTACTGAAAACAAGAATGTCATATAAATATACAATTACAAAATCATCAATAAAAGGCCTGAGTACATCATTCATAACTCTCATGAAAGTGGCAGGAGCATTAGTTAAGCCAAAAGGCATAACTAGCCATTCATAGAGCCCTTTCTTTGTTTTGAAAGCAGTCTTCTATGCATCTTGTTATGCAACTCTGACCTGATGGTAGCCACTACGCAAGTCCAACTTGGAAAATTAAACAACTTCTTTCAACTGATATAATAGATCATCTATGCGAGGAAGAGGATAATGATTCTTGATCATTATTTTATTGAGTGCGCTGTAATCAATGCACATCCTCCACGAGCCATCTTTCTCTCTCACCAAGACAATTGAATATCCACATGGTGATGTGCTTGGCTTTATGAACCCTTTGTCAAGCAGCTCATGTACCTACTTCTTGATCTCTGCATTCTCTAAAGCGGATAACCTGTACATTCCGATGTTAGGCAATGGAGGATCTTGCTGCAAATGAATATCATGTAAAATTTCCCTTCTGAGTGGCAAACCTTTAGGTTCTTGAAATATGATATCATATTCTAAAACAACTTTTTCTAAATTAGATTTCTGTTTAGAATCACAACCTTAAAATACATTGGTTTTATCAGGTTTCTTTTCCTTTACAACCATTAGTAAAAATCGCTTGCATGAATTTACAATTCTTTTCATCTACCCTGAGTTAATGAGAGTGTAGTTATTTTCGAGTTGATGAGCTCTTACAATATATTCTATCCCATCTTTTGTGAGTTGATACATATTTTCAGCTCTATAGAAAATGGCTTTTCTATCATACAAGTAAGGACTTCGTAAAAAAATACCACATATAACCAAGGAAACTATATCTAACTCAACCTCATCTACAAAAGTTGACCCAAAAGAAAACCTAAGTTTACATTGTATAGTCACTTGTAGCTTTGCTTTATCACATACCTAACCTAATGGATATGGCTTCTTGTGAGGTGTGATTAGTAGTCCCAAATTCTTTACAATTGCTTCAGAAATCAAGTTTACTTGTGAACCACTATCAAATAAAGTATCAATCTTTTGATGCTTGGAAATAACTCTAATATGAAAAAGCTCATGTCTTTTCCTCTCATTTTCTTCATTATCAATAGATAGTGCAGAATTACTAGTAGATGCTTCAGAATTTTTACATACCTATGGCTGTGATTGTTGTTTCATCGCCTGAGTCTGACCCCAAATATTTCTGAATAGAAACAACAGTCTTCTTCTCCTTGCCATCGAACTTATTGGGTTTCAGCTTCGGATGCAAAGACCAGCAATGTTCATCATCATGTCTAACCTTCTTGTAGTGAGTGCATGAAGATTTTTCTTTCTGTAAAACATTTGCCTTCCTCTGCTTCCTCTTTTCCTTTTTCTTTCTTGTAGTGGGTTTTGATGATCCCCCAATCTCTTGGTTCACATTCTTGCCTCTAGCCTCTAGATGTGTAGCTTGAACAGATACCTCATCTATGCTAGTAGGGTTAAACATGAGAATAGTGTGCCTCAAATAGCTGTGCAGACAACCTATATACTTCAGAAAAGTTTTAGGTGAGTCTAGAGAAATGCCTAGAATTAAAGCTCTTTTTCTAAATTCCTGGGTATAACTTTGTACACTTTGGCCCTTTAGCAAGCGAAGAGTTTTTCAACTCATCATTGCTTGCTACATATAAGCTAGTGGATAGAATTGATTTTTAATGGCGAAAACAAATTCACTCTAGGTATAAATAATTTTACCATGCTTCTTCAAATCAGCTTGTGTCCTACCTTCCCACCACACTAGGGAAGTTCCTCCAAGGCAAAGGTTGGCTAGCTGAATCTTTGTCCTTTCTGAATTGATGTTCTACACCTTGCAATATACATCAATCTGTCTAATCTAGTTATCTAGCTTTTCTGCATTTAACTCTCCATCATATATTAACAAATCAAATTTTACATCTAATCTAGTCAGAGGGCTAGAAGGAGGTGTTGATAGAGGAGGCTCTTTTCCTTTCCCTTTGCCTTCTGAAGGGCGATCTAGAAGACATTCCTCTACTCCTTTGTCTTGTTTGGAGGTGGAAGTATCTTCAACTCTACCTTTCTTAAATTCTCTATACATCTATTCTACCATGGCTCTCATGGTCATGAAACTATCCATGAACTAAGAGTTTGATTCCAAGGGAATTTCTTCTGCCATTTTCCTCCTAGTGTAGACTCTTCCAATTTCTAGGTCAACCATTTCTCCTTCTCCTAATTTGAGCTTTGACTAAGTTAGCATTCAACAATCTAGCACAAGCTTGTCTAGACGTAGCAAACCTAAAGCTCTGATACCACTTGATCTAATATATGATCTGAGACAATTATTAAGGTATTACAGACTCATGTGCATGGGTATGCCTATGTTACTTTGTGTAATGGATCGATAAGATTTTGAAATACATAGACAATGAAGTAGTTAAAGAACATAATAGACAACACACATAAACACAACAAGTTTAATTAGTTCACCCAACACTCTTGGGCTACGCCTCCTGGTCCAGCCTTCAGTGGTGACCTCTCTATTATGTTTTCAAAAACAAAGTTTTACAAAAGTATGAGCAACTCAATTTCAGTCTCAACACACAAAAGATATAACAGCAAGAGCTTTTCTTGAACCCCTTAAGCCTCTTTGAGTACACAGACTCTTTCTATCACTCTTTGTCTTTGTCTCTCCTCAGTCTCAGAACTACCTGGCTCTATCTTTGTCATTCTGTGGCTTTAAATCCAAATAGCGTTGTCTATTCATTTCACCTTCACAGGCTCTCTGGCTTCCTAACCTTTGTCCGCTCAGATCGCCCCCTAATCATTAGCAATAATTGTTAAATGCCTTTAGGGATGGTGGCCACCTATTCTGTAACAGAATGGGTCATCGAGCCTTTGAAATTCCCAAAATTATGTTCTCTGTTTACATAGAGAAATACACTAAAAACCATGAAAATTCACGAATTTGTTGTTTTTCATATTTGAAATGTTATATATTCCGCCTTATAACTTCTATCGGGTTCGCCTTTATACCACTTACCGCATCTCCACCGTTGATCTGGGAGGTCTTGGTCCAATGGTTGAGATCCATTTCAGGTGGCTCTTTCGTCTGGGAGTTAACCACCTGATGAGGGTGTTTTTCTCTCTCCTTAGCCTTGAAACATGGCAGCCATGGTATGCGATCGGGCAGAGCCCAACCCAAACCACTTACCGCATTTGGCTCGCCCGAAATCCCGCTTGTATCATGATTTCCCTTTTATATTTAAAATACATTAAAACTTTACCAAATCTTGCAAAATAGCCCATATCAGACTTAAACAATATATATTTTCATTCACAAACCCTTTTGGGTCGGGTTTTCATCGCATCAGCACTTCCCTTCGTATTTCATTTAATAAACGAAATACGCAGAATACATAGAAATTTGTTGTTAGATGGATCTCAAATTTTATGCAATATCATTTTATAGCTCTATCAGATCTGGCTATCACATCACGCATATACATATATATAGCCCTGCTCCTCTGTGTAGTTCCGATGAGATATTGCGATGCGATTAATCGCAATCGCATATCGCATATACCCCCGGGCCGTTTGGTAAGTGCTCCACTATGGTTTGTTGACGCGATATTGCGATGCAACGTGGGCTGTCGATCTGCATGCTTGATTAATGGTCCTCATTGACCCCACTGATCACTGTCGCATTTCCCATATAGTAACCTCTAATAGCCTTTTCTTGCCATCGCCAATTGCGATTTTCCGATCAGATCTGGACCGTTGATCGGCCAGATCCAACGGCTCTTATGCAAAGTTGCTTCAAGCCTCCGATAAGCTTCCTTTCACTGATTTCTTCATGTTTTTTCCTCCCAATAGTGTAGTCCGACTTTTTAAGAGGTTCTTCTTTTGCGATAGTTTTGAATGTTTGAAGACTTAGAGGGTTTTCTAGTATCCATGTGGATCAACTATTGTTATTTTTCATATATGTTTTTAATATTCCATCAACACCATTAATAAGGATATCTTTTGTATTATACTTCCCTTCATTGGCTCAACAAGAACATTCCATTTGATAAGTATTCTTGACGATAATCTCATTGTCTTCTCATATGAAATAAATGCTATTTCCTTATTGTGAGTTTCATCATTTGCATTAAGAACTATTAGCTCTTCATTTCCATGTGACAAATTTTTTTTGTTATGCTTATGTACATCCTTCTTTTTGTAAAATAGGTATGGAAACAAAGGATCCATTGGAGTAGGCCTATAACACTTATCGTTTGTATAATTTTATGTCTTCATTAGATTGTTGAGTCACTTACATTTTGTTAAGGATGTCAACATACTTGTTATATTTTTAACACATTGTTGTATGCAATTCATAGCATTTGACATTCTCTTTCCAGAAACCATATATTATTTTTTTGCCTGCTAAAATTAGTTGCTCAAAAAGCAAAGAATCTTTGATCGGTTGCGATTCGAACAAGTCACCTGAAAATACTACATCAATATTTCCAAAATAAGCCAATGGAGTATGCTTAATTTCGCATAAGTTTTTAGCAACGTGGTATAATAATGTTGAACCTATCAAAGATGCCTTAATAATCAACATAACACAAAGTTGTTCAGAATGTTTTGTCAATGTGTCTAATTTTTCACTTTTAAGCGAAAGATATTCTAATTTATTAAATGGTAAATGGAATGTATAATGCAATGTGATACCACGTGCATTGAAAGTTTCCTTCCCTATATATGCAGTGATGATTCCTTTCAAATGAGCTGGGTGATATCCGAACATGTTGTTGTACAAATGAATTAGCGATTAGAATAGTGTTATAATAGTAAACATTTTTCTAATGCCCACACCACCTGTTACAAGTATGTACAATGGGTCAATTCGATTTTTTTCTCATCCACTATTTGTTTCACTATCTTTTCCTATTATGGGTCAAGAATTCTCATCATTTCATAGAATTCTATTTCTTCTAGTACTTGTGCTTGTTTTACAAGTTGATAAGGTCTCTCAACAATTGATTTTTCATTTATAGCCTTTTGAAAATATTGAAAATATGAGTCAATATCATATTCTTGATAACATTTTTCGCTCTCTATTTCTTAAGATGTAGACAAATTTAATTCAAGAAATTCACTCTCTTTGTTTTCAGGCTTAACAACTATGTTATCAATATCAACCCACAATGTCATTTTTTTTTTCTCGTTATATTTTATGATTTTCTCCAATAAGAAATATGAATTCTCTGTTATGAAACCAACTCACAAAAATATAGAAAAGAGAGATCAACGCCTTAGAATTCAACCTCTTCGAGGGGGAAACCTCCTTTTTTTTTTTCCAAGGAAAAAGAACGGTAACCTTTTATTAAAGAATTAATGAAAAGTTACACTAGCAGATGCAGTGAAGCATTCTATAAATTGCCACATGGGCTCGAGTGCTTTCGCACCCCACACAACGTTAGCAGACTAACGTGCACAAAGAATAAGATCAAAGAAGAGAGAAAGGAAAGAAAGTAGGTGAAGAGAAAAAACCCCCACTTCAAGTTTTTCTCCCCTTTTTCTTTTCAACTTTACGCCACTCTCCTTGAGTGGGCTCGACCGGAACAATGACTAACTGTGTTTCTTCAGTCTGAGGGCCTGTTTCTTTGTCTGAATCTGAAGTATCTGAGTGATGATGCCGCTTGATGCCTCCCATGCTTTGATCCATGCTTGTCGTCTCTGCCTGATTTTGGTGGCTCTCTGCCTGATTTGGAGCCTTGTTGTCTGATATGTTTTCCTTCTGGTTCTCTGTTTCAACTTCCTCAATGGTGGTATCATCCTCTTCTGCTTCTGTTTCTTCGTCTTCTGTTATCGAAGAGGCTTTCTTTTCCATGGCTCTCTTCTTTACTACATCATCTATGTTTTGCCATCCTTTGGATTTCCTTTGTTGTGGCTTGCTCTTGTTGAAGCTTTTGCATGCATTGAACAGGTGACCTGTTTGTTGACATCCCCTACATCTGAATGCTGTATTCTCATAGTCCAAAGGTTGTTTCCACTGTGTATTGTTGAAGTTCAGAATGATGCTTTCAGGTAGTCCTTGGCTAAGATCTACCTCGACACAGATCCTAGCAAAGGTAAAGATCCCTTTTATGTGTCTTTCTGAATCAATCTTTACCATTCTTCCAAGGGTATTCCCTATAGCTGATAAGGCCTTGTAATGCCAAAAATGTATCGGAAGATTATGCAGCCTTACCCATACTGGCATCCTTGATACCACCATAGTATTTGCATCAAACTCCGGGAACCATGGGGTAACGAATAGTCCCGCACTGCCCCAGAACCATGGTCCTTCATTGAGAATTTTTTCCTTTTCTTCTTCTGCGAGGAAATTTACTATGAAGAAACCCTTAGAGCATAGGTGAATCTGGCAGTTTTTTGTCCAGACCGTATGGATCCATTGGTACAAAGCATCGGTTCTAGGCCAGAAACCGTTAAATCTACAAATAACAACGTTTTTTTGTAGATCTGAGAATATGTACTTTACCTCTGGTAGATCCAGCGGAATGGAGGGGCTCTCTGGTAGTTGATCCACGATATACTGCCCTGGGGGGGCATTTGCAGCTGGTTTGGGTTCTTTCCCCTTTGGATTTTCTTTCCCTTTGGCTGCATCGCGGTAGGAGCCTGTAGATTTTGAGGTAGATCCCTTAGATCCGCCTCGCAATCGATGATTTAGGATAATAGTCGAGTCCTTTCCAACCCTGTAGTGCTGGAGGGTGTGTTGATCCTGCATGCAGAGCCCTGAAAATAATAGGATTTGTAGTGAAGCTGGAATTCCCAATTTGTCCTGAATCTCTATTTTTAAATCCAAAACACTCATCTGTTCCCAGATCTGCACACAAACGTGCCTGCCTTCTATTGATCTGACAAAGATTTGCTTCAGATCCACGGTGTTTGCCTTGATCAAGTCCCATTTTTCAGTTTTCTGTTCTAGTTCTGGCGAAAATCCACTGGATCTGGCCAGATCTGGTAAATCCTCCCCTGTTTTACAAAGTTTTGCCCGATCTGATGGGCCATTTCCCAGATCGGCCTTCCTGTTGATGTTATCTCTCCTTTGTAATCCGTCTTCTGCATGCCCTCTGTTAAAAAGTTGCACCGAGGTGGTAACAACCCCGATCTGCTCTCCAGAGGGCATATAGTCTTCAAATCTCAGTGGAGCCAGGTCTATACTCCCTGCCCATACTCGATCTTCTACCCCGCCAATTGAAATCGGCCCTAGATCGGCCGATCGGATCCACGGCGTATCAAAATGAGTCATGGGGATTGTCAACCGCCTCTTTCTTCCATAATCGCTGACAAAACTGCCAGACCTGTGCAAAGCGTTCACGAAATAGGGCGCATCAAGACGAGGCTGTGTAAGAAAAGATTGTTTTGAAAAAATCTCTGGATGATCAGGTGCCGCCTTGTGATAAAAACCCTGCGCCCAGAAAGAGAGCAGGCGCAGCGAAAACTGTTTGCTTGAGGCAGAAAAACCCTTTCCTTTCGCGGATCCGGCCCAGAACCAGAGGGAGGCAACATTCTCAGAGGATCCAGCAAACTGGCTTCTAACCGATCCAAAGCAGTGGAAAGCTTTTGGGGCCGCGGCGACGCAGCTCGGCCTTCCTGAAACCCTAAGCCCGTGAACCTCCATCGCTCCTTCACTCACAAACCAACTAATCTACCGGGGGAAACCTCCTTTACATTACACAAATGAACAATTCTTGGATGATTCAAATGAAAAAACCTCCTTTCTATATATAGGAGTCTAAGGAGTCACAATATAACCCAGCCGACCTAACAATAATAATATAAAGCCACAAAAATAACAATAGAGGGATTCCATGGGGCACAGTAATAACAATATGGGGACAATAGGGGCACAACAATATTAATAAGGGATACAACTACAATAGTAATGTGGTAATCAATAGTATTATAGGGACCCAACATGCCCCTCTCCTTCAAAAAAGTGTTGTCCTCAATGCTTGAGTAGTTCTGGATGCTTCTTTATAAAATTCCCATCCTCCCATGTGGAATCTTCAACGGATAAGTTCTTCCACTTGATAAGATACTCCGAAATTGATCAATTTCGTAACTGTCGAGTTCTTATTTATGTGACTGCTTCTGGTTCCAATATAATTTTTCCTTCCTCGTCAAGTTCTATCAATATTGTTTGAGGGTGCTTGTCGCCTATAACCTTCTTTAAACATGAAACATGGAAAACTGGGTGCAATCGAGAAGCTACAGGAAGCTCCAATTTGTATGCCACAGTACCAATATTTTGCAACACCTTGTACGGACCATAATACTTTGGTGATAATTTATTATCCTTCTTAGCTTGCTTGAGGGACATTTCCTTAAATGGTTGTAGCCGTAGGAATACCCAATCACCTACACCAAAACTTCTTTCGCTGCGATGCTGATCTGCTTGTTGTTTCATTCTATTTTGTGCCAACACGAGGTTATCCTTTAAGAGTTGGAGGACTTGTTGTCAATGTTCGATGTGATGTTCCACTGCTTGAACCTTAGAATTTTCTCTTAAATATGATGTGATGGATGGTGGCTGATATCCATAAAGTGCCATAAATGGGGTCAGTTTTGTTGTTGTATGGAAGGAAGTGTTATACCACCATTTAGCCAGAGGAAACCATTTGACCCATTGTGTCTGTTTATCAGATACAAAGCAATGAAGATATCCTTCCAAAAATTTGTTTACTATCTCAGTTTTCCCATTAGATTGAGGATGATAAGATGAGCTATGAGCTAACTGAGTACCAAGATAAGAAAATAATTCTGTCCAGAAATTTCCAGTGAAAATGAGATCTCTGTCACTTACAATAATCTTTGGGTTTCCATGTAGCTTTTGAATTGTTTCCATAAATGCAGTAGAAACTGTACTGTCTTAAAATGGATGTGATAATGCACAAAAGTGTGCATACTTGGTAAGTCTATCAACTACCACCATGATGACACTCTTTCCCTCAGACTTGGGTAAACCTGTGATAAAATCCATTGAAACCTCCTCCCAACATTGGCTTGGAATGGTTAAAGGTTGTAATAGACCTGGTTTCTTAATTTTTTCAACTTTATTTTGTTGGCAAACCAAACATTCTGCCACAAACTTTTGAATATATGATTTAAGGCCCTCCCAAAAAAATTCATTCTTAACCCTGTGGTAAGTTTTTAAAAATCCTGAGTGCCCTCCTAAGGGAGAAGTGTGCAATTCCATAAGAATCTTTTGTTTTAGCTGGGAATTCTTACAGAGGTATAAGCGATCTTTGTACCATAATGAATCATTTTGCCAGCTAAATGTATCAGACGTACTGGAGTCTTGTTGTAACTTTTGAATAAGTGCCCACACTTCTTCGTCGTTCTTGCATTCCTCCCTTGCTTCATTTATCCAATCTGGTTGGATAATATAAATGGCGCACAACAATGCTTCCACATCCTCATCCTTTCTTGAGAGTGCATCTGCCACCACATTTTGCTTCCCTTTTTTGTAGATGATTTCAAAGTCATAACCCAACATCTTTGTGACCCACTTTTGTTGCTCTTCAGAGCATAATCTTTTTTCTAAAGAGTATTTAAGGCTATCATGATCCATTTTTACCTTGAAGTGTCTTCCCATTAGGTAGGGTCGCCATTTCTTAAGTGCATGGAGTATTGCCAACATTTCCTTCTCATAAATAGCTTTGTATAAAAAATTTCCCTTGATTGGATGACTTTCAAAAGCAATGGGTCTTTCATCTTGCATTAAAACAACACCAATTCCATTTCTTGAAGCATCACATTCCACAATAAAGGTTTTTGTGAAGTCTGGTGTAGCTAAGGCCGGTGCTTGGCACATTGCCTCTTTAAGATGCTCGAAGGCCTTTGTTGCTTCTGGAGTCCATGAAAATTCATCTTTCTTCAATAATGTTGTTAGAGGTGATGCTATTCTCCCATAATTGTTAACAAACTTGTGATAATACCCTGTCAACCTAAGAAATCCTCGCAGATGCTTTATGGATGTGGGGATTTTCCATTCCTTAATGGCTTTAATTTTTCTAGGGTCTACCTTAACTCCTTCATGAGATACAATATGACCCAGATATTCCACCTCTTGTACTCCAAAGAAACATTTGGACCTTTTTGCATATAATTGTTTCTCCTCCAATAGTTGTAGCACCCTGTCAACATGTTAAACATGATCCTTCCAAGACTTGCTGTAGATTAGTATATCATCAAAAAATACTAACACAAATTTTCTAAGGAATGGTTTGAAAATGGAATTCATCAAACCTTGAAATGTTGAAGGTGGATTGGTAAGGCCAAAAGGCATGACCAAAAATTCATAATGACCCTCATGAGTTCTAAATGTCGTTTACAGAATTTCTTCAGTCTTCATTTTGATTTGATGATATCCTGAATGAAGATCCAACTTGGTGAAGTAAATTGATCCATGCAATTCATCCAGTAATTCATCAATGACAGGAATGGGAAACTTATCTTTAATAGTGAGCTTGTTGAGCTCCCTATAATTCGGACACAGGTGCCATGATCCATCCTTCTTGTGCACGAATACTACTCGAGCAGAGAAAGAACTTTGACTCGGTTGAATGATACCAACCTCTAGCATTTCTACAACCATATGTTCAATTTCACTCTTTTGTGCATAGGGATATCTGTACAGTCTGATGTTTGGAAGAACACTTCCTGGAATCAGATGAATAGCATGATCATGATCACGAATAGGTGGGAGACCTTGGGAGTCTCAAATACCTTGGAATAATTTTCCAAGGCTTTTTGGAGATGTGGAGAAATAGATGATTCCAATGTGGAAACATCTAGCAAACATAATTGTGCAATTACACCTCTTTGTTCCTTTTTTAGAAGCTTTGTCATACCGTTAGAGCTGATTATCTTTCCCGATTTCCCTGGAATACCGCTTAATTCACCTTCCTTTCCTTCCACAGAAAATTTCATGAAAAGTTCTTCAAAATTAAAAGCTATTGTATCCAAGGATTGTAACCATTGGACTCCTAGTACAACATCAGCACCTCCCATTGGAATGGAAAGCATTGGGCTAGTTAATACATATTCTCCCATGGATAGCTTGATATTATGGCACTTTCAAGAGCAATTTATTGTTCCTCAATTTGCAACCATCACTTGAAACTCTGGTGTTGGATATAAGAATCAATTCAATTCTTTTGCTACCTTACAATGAATAAAATTGTGGGTACTTCCTGAATCAATCAAGACTATTACCATTTTCTTCTTGATTTGTCCTTCTATCTTGATGGTTTGAGGAGTGGTAATTACCGCCAATGCATTACAAGATATGGTCGGATTCATTTCTTCTTTATCTAGGCTTTTTTCCTGGAATATATCCTCTTCTTTTGACCTTTCTTTCTCCTTTTCTTCTTCTTCTTCACAATCTATGTAGAATAATTTCTTCTTAGCACACTTATGACCTTTAGTGTATTTGCTATCACAACTGTAACAAAGCCCTTTTGCTCTTTTTTCTTCCAATTGTTGTGGTGTCAACCTTTTAGGTTGTGGAAGACTAGGGGCAACAACACTTCCATCTTTATAGTTGTGAGTGGTATGCTTCCTGGTTGCCATAATTTTGCTTTCCATTTTTCTTGCTAACCTGAATGCCTTCTCTAATGAATCAGGTTCCCAAAGGTGAACATCATGTTGGATATTATCCATTAAAGTCCCTATGAAAAAATCAATCCTATGCTCCTCTGGAATATTTTTCACCCCTTTTTTTTAATTTTGGGAACTCCTCAATGTGCTCCATTATTGAACCCTTTTGTTTGAGACTTATCAATTAGCTAAAAAAAGTGTTGCTTTTTGTATCCTCATAATGTGTTGTCAATTCTTCCGTAAAAATTGCCCAAGTGATAATTTGTTTATGAGAGCAAAGCCATTGATACCATACAAACTAATTTGGTTCCAAATATAAAGTTGCAATACGTACCTTTTGTGTGTTTTGCACATTATTGAGATCGAAAAATTGCTCCATCTGTAATATCCATGTTGCGGGATCCTTGCCATCAAACTTCCTCATATCGATTTTTGGAATATGGTGGGTCTTCAATCCAACATTAGAGTCTATGGAATCATGATTAACATTTCTTTTGTTCTCATCATGAGTTTCCTTTACTACCCGTTCACCATTAGTGACCATTTCTTGTAGCAACTTATTCATATTTATCTTCAATTCTTCCATCTTATCATCCATGCCATCAATTTTAGCGTCCATGCCATTCATCTTAGCTTCCATGCCATCCATCTTAGCTTCTACGCCTTTCTTTAAACAATCCATCTTATCTTCTACACCTTTCTTTAAACCATCCATCTTAGCTTCTAGATCTTTCCTTAAACCATCCATCTTAGATTATGTTGCTTTTTGTGCAAGTGACACCTGTTGCACTTGGTCTCGTAATTTTGATATATCATGTTGCATTTCTTCCTCTTCTTCATGATTCATGCTAGAGCTTTCAAGTTTCTTACTAGGTGTTTGTATTTTCTTTCCTCGAGGCATCAATCACCGATTCAAACTAATTTTTCAAACCAGGCTTATGCAAAAATTAAAAAAAAACTACACACCTTTTTCACTTTATAGAAGCTTGATATTGAATTTGATGTATCTCCGCAGTTTCGGATCATCCAGTTTTGAAATTGCGACCTGTCGTCGCCCTCTATGTCCTCTTTCCAATGCCACCAGTCTGATCCAGATTAGATTCTCCATGGAATAGTTATGCACAATCTCCTAAGATGACCTGACTATAGACTAGTTCAGTAGACCGAACTTGTACGACGTGCCACGAGTCACTGTTTCGACCTTTGGCTCTGAAAAATATACACAAGAAACTACAATCCATCCTCTTTCTGTACCTTCTTACGAAATTTCAGTCCGGTGCTCAGAGAGAAAGTTATGACGATTTTCCCCAGGTCACCTGTTTGGAATGTAATTCAGGAGTCTGCAAAAAGACCGACTTCCTTAGATCATATCTCCACAAATATAGCGCAAAAAGCTCTGAAATTTGGACCTGAGATTCAGTGCGATTTCTTCTCAAATGGGGTTTTTTTTAGCTTCTGAAATGTTGCAAAAAAAAAAAAAAATGTAGTGAAAATCCCACAATGACCTGTTTGGAGCAACGAAACCCTAGAATCCAAAGCTCTGATACCAAATGTTATGAAACCAGCTCACAAAAAGATAGAAAAGAGAGATCAACGCCTTAGAATTTAGCCTCTTCGAGGGGGAAACCTCCTTTACATTACACAAATGAACAATTCTTGGATGATTCATTTGACAAAACCTCCTTTCTATATATAGGAGTCTAAGGAGTCACAATATAACCCAGCCGACCTAACAATAATAATATAAAGCCACAAAAATAACAATAGAGGGATTCTATGGGGCACAGTAATAACAATATGGGGACAATAGGGGCACAACAATATTAATAATGGATACAACTACAATAGTAATGGGGTAATCACTAGTATTATAGGGACCGAACATTCTCCCAACTCAAATATTTTTCTTTAAATATTTTCTCGTCAATACGATATGGGATAGACAACATTAATGATTCTCAGTTATAGTTATAGTTATCAACGTCAGTATTTTTATTAATAACATATGGTCTATCAAAGACAACTTTTTTTTTTCTTGTAGTGTATAACATGATGAAAATTCCACTAAATATACATGTTTAATGTTTTATGGTCATTCCACATAATGATCGATAACCCATAAACATGCTATGTTTCCATAATCATCCAGTTCATGTTCTAGGTCTTTTGGATTCTTTAGTAAAAAGGTTTGATCATCTATCACTGAAGTATTAATAAAAATACATTTTCTTGAACTAGTATTCAGTGGCATTAGCAGCACTACCTATACAGCTTGTTGTGTAGACATTTTCTATAAGTTCAATAAAGATTTTCCAAGTCATGCAGTTTTTTCTATGATATGACCATCATATTTTTGAAACTCACTTCGCTCACGTTTAAAGAGTGATGTCATTGTTTGATCTAGCTTTGTCATATAAAAACTACAATAAGTAGTTGTAATATATGAGTCAATTAAAAGTTTAGCATCAATTTTTTCACCCCATCTTAAAATAATATGCTCGGGAAATCTATTAGTTCATATGTCTACTGGTTCTCTTTTGAACAAAATTGTTCTTGGCTTTAAAGTACACTAAATTAGATGGATATAACCAGATTCAATTATACCTATTTTTTCTAGAAAACTATCAAATATATATGTCCCATCATGTTCCATATGCTCTACTGCATCAAATATCTCTTTCATTCGCCTTTGTTTCTTCATTGTTGAATTCTATAGTCTCAAGTATTTTTCTTCTTAACATTGGAGGTATTCGAAAATTGAATCCACAATGCATCTTTTTTCCTTTCCTACAAGTGGTTGTGTGTCAACGACGTTGAACAATTTTCATATTTATAGGTTGTTTAGTTGAATCACAGGACAAGTACTTGTCAACGGAGTTTTTGATTTCAATATTCATGCTTTATCCATAAATGGGAGAATTTTTAATCCATATCAATCCATATTCATGCTCGCTTCCTCGATTTTGGAATTATGTTACAAAGAAATAGTCAATGACATCATCAAAGTACTTGGAAACATGTGAAATTAATTGGAATACATTATTCATTATTCTTTTGTAATATCATAGATAGGTAATGGGGTCATTTTGTATCAAGATATCAATATAATCTTCATCTACTTAATTTTTAGTTGTTGGTTTTTTTATCAATGTAGTTTTCGAAAAGCCTTCACTGAAGGCTCCCAGATATTTTTAGCACTGCTAAACAAAATAAAGAAATTGGTTGGACTTAACTGTCATATCATTGAATATAAGTTCTTACATATATCAGAACAATAGTTCGGCGATGTACGCATTTGTCTAAGATCCATATAGGTAATGTTTGATGCAATATTTCATTTCAAATTTTCCCTTGTTTTAAAGTCTTTACCTATTATTTTTTTCCTTTTAACTCTCCATTTCTTATACAAATACAAATACAACTGAATACCTGATTGAGGATAATTCACAGTGTTTTGTAAAACAAATTCGTTACATGATACACACAATCATGATCTTGATTCAAAACTTCCCAGTTAGCAATATCGTTGAATGCAAAGTTTCTCGTAATACTGCCTAATCATTCTTTTTCCATAAAATAGTGTGGGAAAACTCACCTCTTCTGAATACTTTTCTATGAATATGCCCAAAGGCCTACACCCTTCACTTAGAGCAATGCTTATTTGATTATTTCAAATATCATAAATACTATACGAATCACTAAATCCATGTAATTGTATCTTTATTACCATCTCTTAATCATAGTAATCATTATCATGACTAGTTTATATATATGCATATGTCTCACATGCATATGCATCTTTGTTTTGATCGAAGACTTGTTTCTAGTTTTCATTTATTCTAATATTCTCTAGTCTATAGAGTGGATTTTTACACAATTGTCTCAATGTCCTCATGCCTTTATGTGAATGTATTCACCCAGCAACAAATATGTTTTTAAACACTAAACATATTTTAATTTCCATGACCACAATACTAGATTCATTTATGTCAAAAGGAAGTGCAATTTCAATTCGAGATATGTCAACATGTACATTGATTATTATACCAATCAACGTTAATTATGACTTTTCTAAAAGTCTTTCAAAGTTCCATATTTGCAAAACTTGTAATCGTAATGATATCAGTTGTTCGTCCAATTCGTAAAGTTCTTTCATTATGGAAATTTTTTATATTTTAGCTAATTCGCTCTGAATTGCAAATTTGATAACTTTGTCATTGTCTAGTGCCTTTCTACAGTTTTTGCATATGCCCTTAATTTTCGACACCTTGTTATTTTTTTTTTCTATGGCATCTCTTTTAAACCAAGTTTGATTGCAAATTGCATAGTCATAAACAAGAACATCTTGTATTTTCTTAAAATAATGTTGTTCAACCATTGTTTCAAATGTATAATTGAATATCTATAATGATTCTTTATGTTCATTAGAAAATATTCTATTCTGTATTGAATTTTTTTATTTCAATCGCCTTGTAAGCAAACTTATTTCCATAACTTTTTTCTTTCTTATATATTTTTTGAGTTCATGTAACAAAGAATGTGGCTATTTGCTAACATTAACATGCTTTGTAGTAAGTTCCATAGTATCTTCATCAATTTCCATGCTCTTAGAACTAGAATTTAATGGCTTGCATAGTTTTCTAAGAATAATTGTTTAAAAAACGTTGTTATTTATTATATTTTTTTTGAGTCGATGCATTAATAGTTGCAAATTTTTTTCATTGATTAAATTTGTGTCAATTTCTATTCCATTTTAATTAAAGTTCATGTTTTTGAAGTCATGCACATTAATGGCACTATGTTTCTTATTGGACTATTATATAAATTTCTTTTCATTAACTACTTCAATAGAACGTTAGTTTTTTTTTGTTGTGCTCTCTTTGAGAGGTTCATAATGAAAATGACCTACACTCATGAATTACATAATATGGAATATTGTTTTGTCTTTCTCGAACCCATGACATTAAAAAACAATAGCCAGAGTGTAAGCGAACCATATGCATATAGTTACGTTTAAGATATATCATATCTAGTCATAAACAAAAAGACCGCCATGTATCTTGCCTTTTTCATATGACATTGCTAATTGTATAATGTATCCTTTCCAATCTACTATTCCGAGAGATTTCCTAATTTCATCTTCGTTCGTGTATTTTTCTATGTATAATCAAAATGAAACATTATGCAATGTTGTGTAGAAAAAAGTCTATGAAATTATGCATTGAAATCAAGGAACATCATATTCATTCTTCATCAATTGGCATATCATTTCAAAACAACTTTCATCATAAATGCTCCTGAACCCAGAACATATCTAAAACATATGCCTTATCATGCTTTTCTTCTGTTTATTTGTATGTTGTTATATTTATTATAGGTTCATGATTACTTCCTATTGAATGTTTTTTCTTGCAAAGGAGTGGTTCAAAACATTTGACAATTGAGTTCTCGTCATGGAACAATATGTCCTAATTTTATTCGCACAAATTTGAGTTAAAATGAACATAGTTTTTCATTGTTGAATTTCACCAAAGTCTTATGGGAATTTTTAGCCATTTTGATAACCAATATATACAAAATATGTCACCCCAAAGTCCTCATTCTTCCCAAATGATAGTGTTTGAAGCTAATTTTTTCATCCTTTCCAAGAAAACATATTTGTTATTTATACCATGCATATGTATTAATGCATCTATATTTACTTCATGTTCATAAGATAATATGGATTAAAACTTCCCTCCATGTAAACAATTCCTAAAATGTTCTATTGTTCCTTTGCACAATTTTCTAGACATGTATCTAAAATGCAGTAAAGTTTGCATACTATTTAATAAGAAATCTCCCACAACATACGAAAAATTGCTCAAACGAAATAGATTATACTTCCTTAGTATTGAATTCGTACCATTACTTTCTATAGTTAGCATATGCTTTTCCATCAATGCTTTAGCAATCACGCCTTAGACATGCTTATTCATCGATGCTTTAGCAATTACGTTTCAAAAAAACTAAAATTCCCTACAAACTATTGCTCAACAATAAGCACAACCTAAACAATGTATAGTAAAATGAGTAAAACGATATAAATACAACCAATTCATACTTGATACACATATTTTAAAATATATTTATGTTTCCAAAAATAGATATTGTGCATAATTCTTATGCTAACAAGTAAAACGCACAATTCTTAGAACAAAGCATCGACTCTAACAACTATGAGAAAAACCATTCGTAATGAGCCCCTCCCCCTCCCCTAGAACTATGAAATATGTCAATATGCATTGGCAATATGGATGCCAATTTTTTTTTTGCATAATCAACACTTGGCCAATACAACTACTCACACGTTAATTGTTAAAATTACATCACAAGATATTTTTAAAACTTAGAACATTTCATTTATGATTCTTAGGCCAATGCAACTACTGACATGTCAATTGTTTCTTGACCACAAAGTAATATAGTATGATTTTTCTTGAATTTGAAGATAAAGCAATACAATATACTATTTCTTGAATTTTGACATGCTTTTCAATCCCAATTGGAGATTGATTGTTTATTTTGTCATATATGCTTTTCCCCTCTTCTTCAAGCTCCCACATGATATATCGAGAATGAGGTCACCCCTCGCCCCCCCAATCGCTTGCGTTTTAACTCTAAAATGCATAAAATAGAGGATGTGCGTAGGATGTCAAAGCATAGATGAACACATATTCATATTTTAATAGTGTCTTATTGGAATATCTAAATATTGTGTGAAAAGAGCCAAAATTTCAACATAGATAAATGAAATCTAATACAAATTGGAGATGTCATGCAGGCTCAATTGAAGATGTATTTTGAAATATATCATGAATCTTGAAAACAACCAATGTTCGAATGACAATGATTTTTTCTCTTCACAAAGTGAAAGTAGCGTGCACAAGAATCTACTAATAGATATACAAAAACAAAACTCCTTTAGATGTGAGGGAAAGTGCTTCTTTGGTTAATATTTTAACTCTTTCTCATTTAGAACTTTTGCAGATATAGCTATATGGAAAAACAGTTGCACAAAACTAGTTATTTGATGAAACATTGTGCTCTCAACTAATATGGAGTTGAGAAAAAAGTTTTCATTATCCATAATAAATAATGTTCCAAAGACGAAGTATGCAATCTGGCACAATACATTTATTTTTTCATTTAAATAGTCTAGCATAAGCAAAAAGGATAGCTAGAGTTTCAAGAATGCAGAATGACAAGCTGATACATTAGTAGGCAATAAAATGAAAAACTTACGAGATGTCCCTTAGATGGCTATCTATATAGACTATTATCAATACTTTAAACACCACAATGCTCTTGATTTAATTTTGATGACATATAGCCAATGGAAGCAATAGGAAGCAATTTGACACAACTCGTATCTGAATACGAAGGAACTACCATAAATTCTATAATAATTAGAATCGAATTGAAATAAAAAAAATCAATGTTTTTCCTAAATAATAGTTAAATCGTCCTCATTCTTATCTAGTCTATATTTTTAATCGTGTCAATTATTTCGATGCAATATTGACGACATACATCTAATGGAAGTGAAAATAAGCAATATCGCATAACCCTTATCCGAATATGAAAGAATTATCATAATTGCTATATTAAAGACAATTGAATTTAAAGAAACAACTAATGTTGTTCCCAAATCACATGCTGACAAAAAAAAATATTTCTCTAATGAGACCATATATTTTCCAGAAAATTAATTTTTCATCTGAATCTATTTTTTAAAAGATAAAATTAAAACTAACCGTACTGAAAATGAATTCAACACCATCAAAAACCTCTAGGGCGCCCAAAATCCTAACACCATCAAAAATCTCTAGGGCGCCCAAAATCCTAAATTTTAACAGTCGTAACCTAGATTTCCCAAAAACATTTAGCATCTTTTGATCAAAATCTTGTGGAATTTCCACTATTTTCGAGGGAAAATTATGGCCTCATTAGACTAATCTAAAAAATATAGCATAGGAACGACCATTACGACTTATTGGGCATCATAATGATATAACCGAAAATCCTTGTGCTGGCGAAAATAGGCATAAATTTTAGAGGTGACATGTGTATTCTATCATTTTTGAATGGAATTAAAAAATACTTCACACACTTTCCACACATAAGTGTATCAATATGGATCTGCAAATACTAGTGATAAAGGCAGTGCAATGGTCTTCTATAAAAAAATGGAAAATTGTATGAATTTACCAAAGGTATAAAACATTAGCCAATGGAATAAAACCAACAAAAATTACCAATAGATCAACAAAAATACAACAATCCACAATTACAACAAAGAAAGTGGCATAATAATTGTACTAGGAATAGATAAAACTCTGTTATTAATTCAGAGAAAAATTAAAGGAATGATTACAATGAAGAAGAGTTTATGTTGTTTACCGATGTTCTATCACCCAATCACACCAAGACACTGTGAAGAGAAGCCCCACGATTACCAGGAGGCCCTACTCAATCATAATGTTCTATTCCAATAATATGGCCAAATGAGAACTTCCAGTATAACAAAAATCTTGTTGAAAGAAAAAATGAACACCTTGATCAATTTGCTATTAATGGTGATATAATATGCTCATATTTTCAGCGCATAACATTATAATCGAAAAAATGAAGAGTTTGGTCAATGATCCATTAACACGTAATCTTATAATAAAAAAATATGAAAATTTTGGTCAATGTCCATCGTATTGATTGAATGGAAGTAAGATTTACAGAATTTAACCTTACTAAAGATGAATAGCTTCTATGTTATTTAAAACAAAGTAATGATGTTTCTTATTCAATGTTTATTAAAGTCCTTATTGCGAGAAATTATGTTACTTATTTAAAGGAAGATAGTATTTTTTCTCATTTAAAGTTTATTAGAATTTTTGTATCCCTAATGGAACCTCTCCACCAATTCAAATCTATCCGTATCAAGCTTTATGCCTACACACAAATGTCAATGAACATTTCTTGCATAATGATTGTTGTTTATGCACTACAACAAAATCAACTTTTTCTGCACTAAAGACTTTGCTAATTGATTGATTAAGGGTTGTGCTCTATGTACAATGAAATATTTGTTTCTCATTTACCTTTGTCTAAACAGGAATATGTGCATAACCATGGATGAAATCCATTGTGCAGAGAAAGAGTTCAAGATTTCATTGTGCAGACCTCCGCACTCCACAAAATCACAAACCTTCTACATAACTCATACACACTTGCACTCATAATCAAGTTTTTTGATCGCAAAATTTACAAAAAATACGTTTGTTCATGTCAATACCCAGAAACAATGTTGATCCCTATGTTATTGTGGAAGTGCAAACAATAGTGATTTTTCTGCATCCCTACACGAATGACTTCTTTTGCACTAAAGAATTTGCTAATTAACTGATTAAAGGTTGTTCCATCATAATGAAATCTCTTTAGTTCTGTAAGCGTTTTCTTTCTGCACAGTTGTTCGACATTATTATTACTATTATATATTATTGGTAACATTTTCATTTAAAATATTGCTAGATAATTTACTAAATGTTGGACCAAGTTGGGAGAAAACTCTATAGAATGAAATGTGTCAGAAGTGCAAAAGCCAAATAGAATCTTTTATTGTACAAAATGTAAACTAGAAAAGCCTTACCTTAATCAATCTGCATATTAGGAAAATTTGTATATATGTAATAAGAAATTTGAAATATGATGACATTATGAACTAAATTTACAAATTTTCCTCTACATCTTCATTATCTCGCACATATCTTGTTATGTGCACATCCTTGATTCCACATAGCTAAATGTTTAAATGTTTTAAATGGAAAATAGTTTAAAACTAATTTTCCATTTGCGCCCCCATTCTTGCACACATTAACAATCCTATACACAGTAAAATATTGACATAAGGAAAGCTTCGAAATTTGTTCATAGTTTAATTAGTTACATGTGAACGACATAAATTTCCTTCTTCACCCCTGTTTTCTTATCTAGATGTCGTTCTCCATACGTCCTTCGGAAAATGAACATTTACATTGTGTGGACTCAAAGCTAACATTAACGACAAAGAAAAAGGCTTAAAAACAAGGAAAGTTAGATTCCTGGTATATTTACATTTCTAGAGTGAATTTGAAAACATAGAGTGAGGGATTAGAACTGTAATTGTCCAAAATTATTAGAAAGTGTAACACAGACTGAATTTTATGGAGTTTGATTCTAGGGTCGCAGAGAAAGAGCTTGATACTTCTTTAGCTAGAATAACCAGTGCTCTAGAATTTCTCTTTGGTTTGGTCTCAAAGCATGTTGAAATGATCCAATTTGAAGCACGGGCCCATTTCAACCTTCTAAGATAGAAAATGAGAATACTGGAATTGAAGATGGAGCAACTCCAATTGGAAAATGAAACATTAAGTTTTCTCCTAGATAATTTGGCTCATTCAAAGAATGTCAATGCTAAGGAGGATGCTAACGAACGAGATGATGATATCATAGCGATTGACAAAGGTTCCCCCCATTTCATCTTGAGCCAGAAGTTAATGAAGCTCGTGTCAGTTCTCATGTCCAAGACATGTAGTAATTTAAATAAGAGTTAGTTTTTTTTTTTTTTTTCGTTGATAAAGAGAATAAATTTAGAATATGTTCTATGGCCCAATTGCATGAAATTTATTTTTATTTCCCTATTTAATTCATTTCCTCTACCATACATCAAAGTAAATTTTTACATTTTAGAGCTGTCTATTTCCTTTCTAGCTAATGTAAGAATTTATTCGAGAAATTTACATACATACCCCATCTTTTGCACAGTCAAATATTTGCAGAATAAAAGATAACAATAATAACATATTAACATTAATAGTTTAACACTGCTTTCCGTATGCACCAGTTGATCCTAATTTCATCTCTACCAAATAAAGTTCCCAATATAAAATCTTGGCACAGTGAAAGCATTGCAAAATGAAACATAATAATATTAATTATTATGTTCTCCCACACACACCCTATCCTCCAAAAATATTCAATTCCAACACCCCTACTCAAAGAAATAACACATTATGAGATCACTTTTCAAACACCCCATTCTCCCGCAAATATCCTGTTTCCTAGATTTTTTATCGTCCCGATGTCTATCCTATGATAAATAGAAAAATCGTATACTTCCAATATCACACATGTTCGTATGCATAGGATTTAAGAGCAAATACATTGTGCACAAAAATATCATAGATTAATAGTAACAATCTAACATTAATTTCCCTATGCACCACCTATTCTCCCGCACAAACCCCGTCTTCCACACAGTAAAATCTCCGCACAATGAATCATAACAATATTAATTATTATTTTCTCCTGCACATACCTCGTCCTTCGCAAATATTCATTGGTCTAAAATTACAATTCTATGCAACTGTTTTCCTGTAGATACATCATCCTCCGCACAGTAAAATCTCTGTGCAAGGAAATGTTTTAATATCAACTTTGTCCTTGCTGAATAAATTTCCTTATGCACCCTTGTTCTCCCACACATACCCTATCTCTCCACGAAAGGAAAGATTTTAACATTAATTTCATCCTTGCTAGATAAATTTCCTTTTAAACCCTCATTCTATTGCACATACCTCGTCCTCTGTAAACATTAATATGATATATAATATACGATGTAGAAATTTGTAAAAGTATTTCCGCACAACAAATATTAAATGGAGAGTTGTGTAGCCCCAACCTATGTAAATGACTTGTAACCATGTTAATTATATCATTATAGGGTAGAGAAGTACCATAATAGTGGTAGTGTGAGTTTTAATGTGAGAGCATTCACTAATGAAATGACCATTGATATATATATATATATATATATATATATATATATATATATATATATATTGCAAGCACACCGAAATACAAAAAATAAAACACTCTCCGCTAAGAGAATTATGTACCATCAGAAGTTGGTAGGCCAATCGAAAATTAGAAAAAAAAATCCTTTTTTTTTAATTTATGAAAATAAAAATATCCAAGGTTTTCTTGAAACATTAATTAAAATTAAAAAAAAAACAAAATAATACACAATCAATGCACTTTGACTAATTAAAAACATATTTCATTATAATCCTTTAATTCAATAAAACAACTATAAAATAGTCTTATACAACATAACTTAATTATAATTTTTTTTTTAGTAAAATTTAAATTACATCTTTATATAATTTAAATAAAACTTATGAGACTGCCCTAGCATTAAATTTTTACTATAAACATTTTTGTGAAGAGATTTAAGTTTCCATGTTAGATGAAGTCTAAAAGCTCAGAATCCATATAATACAAAGTCCAAAAGCTAAGGATATTAAAATGATTCTATTTTTTTTCTTTCGTTTAAAGCGCACAGCATTAATATTTTTTAAAGTCAATAAAAGTTTACAATTTTTTGTTTGCAGCGATACCTCTAAAGTGTATAAACGTTTAATATTTTATAAAACTAAAATTCACAACATTAATAATTTTATAAATTTAAACCGCATAAAAGTTTAATATTTTGACCAGATTAAATTCTAGAAAATTTTATATAAAAAATTTTCCATGTGCGTTCCTCTTAAAAAGATTCCTAATTCGTGTTCAAATGTTAGAAGACATGAAGACCATATATTAACAATCTTAGAATATGAATATTACGAGTGTAGATATAAGATCGTGTTATCATGTCAAAACAGCTACACACATTCCATTTCGCAAATGGGTGACAATCATACTTGCTGGTGCACAATTACCTCATTACTACAAACACAATTATTTTTTTTTCCCTTTTTCAAATTTTAATCCATATGCATTTTTAATAGGGCAAAAGAAATGATAACATGAAATTATATATCTATATAATAAAAATAAGTATATTAATTAAATAAAATTTGATTTTATAATTATCAATATTTTAATAGTAGAGTTGAGGTTTTTGTGATCCATAAGAAGTTTATGATAGATTTTTCGGCGAAAATCACATTAGAGAACGTTTGTCGACGCGTTTCGAACCAACCAGTGTGGTTCATCGTCAGGACAAGTTGAAGAACAGATCCAGCATAGCCTGTTTAAATAGCTAGAGCAGAGACACCAACGGTTACCTGGGCAAAAAATTGACTAAGGAACAAGGTCAAATTTAGTTATATTAGGTATAAAATAAATATATAAATATATAAATGAAAATTAATAAAATAAAAATAAATTATAAATGGTACCATTAGTTAGGTAAAACTAAACAGAAGAAGTTACGAAACGGAACTTCTCTTTTAATATATAAATATGTAAACAAATTAATGGGTTAATTAGTTAGAAATAAATAAATAAATTAGAACCGTAGAATAAAAAATTAAATAATCCAATAAAAGAGGAAATAAGGATTAGAAAATAAAATAAAATAATTATAGTTAGTTATAGGTATTAAAAACTAAAAGGAAAGTGGTTATATAAAATAAAATAAAAAATGTAAGAGTAATTAAAAGTTAAAAATATTAAAAGTAATAAACAAATAAAAGGGTTATTTGGAAATAATAGGATACATAATAATAATAATAATAATAATTATAATGATAATAATAGAATTAAGTTATAGAAAATAAATAAATAAATAATAATTAAAATAAAAAATAAATAAATAAATAATAATACTGATAAAGATATAAATAAAAGTAAAATAAAATAACAAAAACGATCATGGTATTTCAAAATCGTTTATTATATTAGTAATAGTTTATAAATAAATAAATAATAATTAAAAATATAATAAATAATAATTAAGTTATTAAATAAATAATAATAGAATAAAGTTATTAAAAATAATTAAATAAATAAATAAAAATAAAATAAATAAATAACTAATAATAATAATAAAAATAAAATAAGAGACAAGAAAAACGATTACTAGATACTAGTATTTAGTAATCGTTTATTATAAAATAGAATTTAGTAATAGTTTATTATTTGCATTTATAATAGTAACTGTTTAATAGTTACTTTAATAGTAATTGTTTAATAAATAATAGTAAAGGATTAATAAATAATAATAATAATAATATAAATAATAATAAGAGACAAGAAAAACGACTAAGAAGAAAGCGCTGGGACCCAGCACCTACTGATTTTCCATCCATCATCTCTATTGAGATTGTTGGGTCTCTTTTCAATCTCAATAGCTTCCCTAAATTTCCTATGATGGAAATGCGAAACCCTAGCGATAACACTAGCTTCCTCAATGCAAACATGATGATTGGTTTTTTCTACATGTTCAGCTAAAGCGGAAGACTTAGCTCTCCTATGCTTAAGGTCAGCAGCGTGCTCACTAATCCTCTGATTAATGGAGCGACCGGTTTCTCCAATATAAGGGGTCCCACAGGAGCAGGGGATAATATAAACCCCTTTCATATCTTTGGGGTCAATAGGATCCTTAACTGATCTGAGGGACGAACGAATGGTGCTAAGGGGCCTAAAGGTCACGGGGACACTATGCATCCTGAGAATCCTTGCAACCTTATCAGTGGTCCCCTGAACGTAAGGAAGATGGACACCTGGAATCCGTTCCTTAGGTTCCCTTTTTGACAAAGAATTCTTGGCGGCTTTTCGGAAAGCCTTCTGACCCAAGTATCTACTATAACCATTCTCAACAAAGACATCAAGGAGATGGGATTTTTCTTTCTCAAAACTCTTATTATCCGAGATCCTTAGGGCCCGAGTAGCAAGGGTATTGAGAACACCCATCTTTTGAGCTGGGAAATGGTGAGAATTGGCATGAAGATACTGCTCAGTATGAGTTTTCTTTCGAAAAACCTGGTGGGCGATGGACCCATCATCATTCTTCGAAATAAGAATATCAAGGAATGGGAGGCACCCATCAACCTCCTGCTCCTTAGTGAACTTAATGGCAGAGGATTGATTGTTGAGATGCTCAAAGAAAAGATCTAATTCTTTTTGGCCATGAGACCAAATGACATTAGTATCATCCACATATCTTTTCCAGAGCTTAGGCAAGAGACGAGAAGAATTCAGAGCCTTAGACTCAAAATCTTCCATAAAGAGATTGGCAACAACAGGGGACGTGGAGGAACCCATGGCGACACCACAGGTTTGCTCGAAGAACTCCCCCTCAAAACAGAAAAAGGTGGAAGTGAGGCAGATCTCAACCAACTTGGCCGTGTCAGGGTCAGTTAGGGGGTAGATCACCTCCAGGTCTTCCTTAATAGGAATGCAAGTGAACAAGGATACAACATCAAAGCTAACAAGAATGTCCCCAGGGTCAAGCTTAATGTCCTTAAGTTCATCAATAAAGGAAGCAGAGTCTTTAACGAAGGACTCCGTACGACCAACAAGGGGCTTAAGCTTCAACATAAGAAACTTCGCAAGAAGGTAGGTAGGACCTCCAATTGTGTTGACTATTGGCCTCAAAGGAGCTCCTTCCTTATGAATCTTGGGGAGACCATAGATCCTCGGAGTAATAGGGTTGCTCTCAATGAGTTTATGGTGAAGGGAACTCAACGAACTAATGGATTTAATGGCAAGAGCCACATTCCTAGAAACCTTCTTTAAAGGATTCTTGGGAAGCTTTTTGTAGCTACCACTATTAAGAAGATGATCCAACATTTTGCTGCGGTAATCAGCCCTATTGAGGATGACAGCAGCACCACCCTTATCAGCCTTAAGGACAATGATATCTTTGTTCTGGTTTAAGGATTTGAGAGCTACTGACTCTTCCTTGCTAAGGTTGCTCTTAGGGGGTTTAGCCTTTCTTAAGACAACCACACAGTCTTGCCTAATAGTATCCTTGATCCTATCAGGTAAACCTCTGATCCCAAATTCTATGTCACAAATAATATCATCCACAGGGATCTTCCTAGGGGCTAAGGCAAAATTCAAACCTTTACTCAAAACATTAAAAACGCCAGGGGGAAAAGAGAAACTGGAAAGATTGATCACCTTGTTATGAGAGGAAGGGGGAAGATTAATACTATTAATACTATGACTATTATATCCTTTTCTAGAATTATTCCTCCTATCTTCCTTAATCTCGACCGTCATATTATTATTACTACTAATAATATTTACTTTGTTAGAATTATTGCCATAAGAACTATGATTACTACTATCCTCATAAATCATATTATTACTGGTAGTATTACTATTATTCCTATAACTATTACTATTAAATAAATTACTAATATTATTAAAATTGTTAATATCTACATTATTATTGTTATCATAATTAATATTATTATCAATATTAATAACACCATCAATATTACAATTATTAATATTATTATTATATTTAATACCATTATCAATATTACTATCCACGCAATTCTCATTACTTATTATTTATTTATTTATTTTTTATTTTAATTATTATTTATTTATTTTTTTTCTATAACTTAATTCTATTATTATCATTATAATTATTATTATTATTATTTTTATGTATCCTATTATTTCCAAATAACCCTTTTATTTGTTTATTACTTTTAATATTTTTAACTTTTAATTACTCTTACATTTTTTATTTTATTTTATATAACCACTTTCCTTTTAGTTTTTAATACCTATAACTAACTATAATTATTTCCTTTTATTTTCTGATCCTTATTTCCTCTTTTATTGGATTATTTATTTTCTTATTCTACGGTTCTAATTTATTTATTTATTATTTCTAACTATTTAACCCATTAATTTGTTTACATATTTATATATTAAAAGAGAAGTTCCGTTTCGTAACTTCTTCTGTTTAGTTTTACCTAACTAATGGTACCATTTATAATTTATTAATTTTCATTTATATATTTATATATTTATTTTATACCTAATATAACTAAATTTGACCTTGTTCCTTAGTCAATTTTTTGCCCAGGTAACCGTTGGTGTCTCTGCTCTAGCTATTTAAACAGGCTATGCTGGATCTGTTCTTCAACTTGTCCTGACGATGAACCACACTGGTTGGTTCGAAACGCGTCGACAAATGTTCTCTCATGTGATTTTCGCCGAAAAATCTATCATAAAAATATTTTAATAGTTTATTATTTATTCATTTTACAATATTTTTATCATTTTTGTTAATGGCGAAATATTTTTTTTTATCAAACTCGTATCATCTACCTTACAAACTTTCATGCATCTCTTCGAGGTTTTTCATTTCAAATTTTTGTAATAACCAACTTTGGATTCCATCAAGTAATTTTATAGTGTTTTTTGTTATAATTTTAAATCATCAATATCCAATGACATCAAAGCAATATTTTCATTTTCATATTTTTTTTTTTTATGTAAAGAGTTGAATCGTTCTTAATTTTAATCAAACCTTGTTACAAGAAAAAAGTGCTAATTTTCACACACTGATTAGGGAGCGAGCTGCTTTAACTTGCATACAAGAATTTTTTTGTCCAAATTTCACAAAGTTGAAAAAAATGCACACCTTATTTTAGTTTCCAAAAATGCCACTTTAGCATGCAACTATTGTTTCCAATTGTACTTAGTAGTTATTGCAACAATTAATTTAATGATAATCATTTTAGTTATGGCTGAAAATGTGTACCCATAACATATTCCTTCTTTATGTGAATATGTTTTTGCAACCAATCTAAACTTAAACTTGCATATGCTACCATCCCTCTTAAGCTTAGACTTGAACAACTGTTTGAACCTATATGAAATTATATTTAGGGAATTCTATAAATTTTTAGATCATATTCTTCTTTCATAACATTCATCCATTTCTTTTATGACTTAGCTTAATCAAAGTTCAAAGGTTATTCTATATTTGTACTTGAGTAATCAAAATATAATCTCATACATGCTACGGGTCTAAATTTTCCTTATTCATCTTCTTAGTTCTAGAACACTTTGTAAAGTTGCTCAAACCCTTTTAGGGTGTACTTTCATTAATTTTAGATTCATTTCAACTTTGGCCTTAAAGAACATCTTATTTATCTTCAATTTCTTGTGCCTTTGTTAGGAAGTTCCGATACATCTTGATCATCTAGTTTTTGAACTTCATCTGCATACTCATCAAATATAACATATCTTCTTACAAAAACTTTATGAGTAATGGGATTATACATTTTGTGATCTATATGGTCATTCGATAACCAATAATAACAAATTTGCATCAAATTTCGAAAAAACGATTTAGTCCAAAAAATTGTAAATAAAAAAAATTAACCATTGTTTTATAACCACATAAAGGTTTATAAATAGTTTTTATATCCTAAGAATTTTTTTTTGCTTCTATTTTCAAGATACAAAGTAATAATTATATCTTCTTTCAAAAACCATTAGAAATATTCTTAATTGTAATGATTCTTCGATTACATTCAGCTAGGATTTAATGTTTCCTACTAGCCACACCATTATGCTAAGAAGTAAATGAAATTCTGCATTGTTTTTAAATCCTATTGTCCTTTTAGTGTATGATGAAATCCACTAATGTGTATTCTCCTACACAATTTTTTTTTCTTACGAAACAAATTCATGTAAGGCTTGTTTTATCATCATTGAAGATAAGAAAATAAGAATCTCCCATAAGTGATTTCATTTGTACTAGCCGACACAATGATGTATGCATTAATTCAGAAATCCATATTTACCTTTTATATGTTCTTATAGGAAACTCAATTCTGGGTTATTTTTTGAGTACACAACTATTACTTTAGTATGTTAAATCTTATAAAGAGAAAGATCCTCCACAATCTAATATATTTTTATAATTTTGATAACCATATCTTAAGTGTCATAATTCTTCTATAAACAAAATTGTTAATCGAAGGGTTGATTGATCGTTGACAATAGAAAACAATAATACTCATATCAAAATAGTCAGAAAAGGAAAAACCTATCTTGTAATCTTTTCTATTTATCATTAAAATGCATATATCCTTTATAACTATTTTATATGAGGAAATTACAAAATTAAATTGTGGGACTGCATTCAATAATATTTTTTTTTTTTAATAACTACATCTAATGATTTAATAAAAGTATATATAATTACCGAATAAGAGATATCTCGTTAAATAAAGAAAAAGTTGATAGAGATATTTATAAAGTTTCCCAATAAAAAAAGACTATTTGACAAATTAAAAATGTGAATAGGATTGATAAACGCAAACTATCAACCCACTAATTTATATAAGTTACTCAATTCAAGATTAAAAATCTGGAGAATGGACAAAGAGAAATTTCTTATCTATCATGTGGATTTTAAAACTTCTAAAAACAGACAAAGGAGTGATTTACTATATTTCCTTGGATTTAAAGGATGTGAAAATAGTAGGAATACAACATTGATTCGAAAGCTATAATCCACTTAATTATTTGAAAGATTAGATTTTTATTTATATATGTAAAATCAATTGATTTTTTTTTAGTAGAAAAAAACTAACCACTTTCATCAATATTAAGGTCAATACATAGTAAAGATAACATTAACTTCAGGTCAAAGAACCAAATAGAACTAAAACAAAATAGACACCCAATTTCACTCCAAAAATGAAGGCCCTAAATGTATCTAAAGAAGATCCAATACATAACACCACCATTAACACGATTGCAAGCCCCTATGGAAACCAAATAGAAAGTAGAAACAGTCAATAAAATGACCCAAATATAGAAAAATGGAAGGCATACATGGGCAATGAAATAAGAAAGGAAAAAAATTTGGAACCTCTAAAAAGACAAAGAAGTCACTTGATGCATGGTTTACACTGTTGACCAACAAGTTGTAATGAAATAAGCATGATGTTGACGAAACACCACACTTTGAAAGTTAGTGAAACATGTTGTTCAGTTCTTGATACATATGGGAAATTGATAAATTATAGAAGGAATCCCTTAGAAGCAAAATATGCTAAAACCAATGGAATAATGAAAGAACAGTCAACGACAATCTACCTTATACACACTGTATGATATATTTAGAAACCCCGACGATCTAAATATTCTCGATGGAAAGCCAAGTTGCCAACTTCAACACTCCTGAAAGGGATAACACCTATGCTCTGTAGCTATATCCTCGATGGCAAGCCAAGATGCCAACTTCGACACTCCCCAAAGGGATAACACCTATAATCTGTAGTTGGAACAAGAGCACCTTGACCAAAATAATTGAAATGATTTGGATTAATTGACCACAATATAAGCCCCACAACCACATTCACCCCATGAGGATGCATGGTCAAAAAATCCAATAAGGGAGGAGAAATTAGTCTCCATTAGAGAGGAAACTTGACTATGAGCTTTGGGCTTCCTAGGACCCACCTCCTGAAAATAGTCCACAATTTTCAAACTGGTGGAATGAATGTCGGGGGCATATTTTTAAAGATATACTTGTTTCTGCAAACCCATACACCCCATAGAAGGTATAGCATAAAGTTCTTACTTCTTTTTTATTAGAAATCCAATTAGTTAACCATGTTACAATAGAAGACCTATCCACCTCTAGATCTACTTCAAGGGAATTTGTGATCACCTTCCAAAAAACATTTTCATAAGGGAAGAGATACTTAACCTCCTTAGGGGATGATCCATAAAAAAGACACTAGCTCAATCCCTGAAAACATCTCTTTATGAGGTTATCCCACGAGACTATTCAATTGTGGGTGAACAACCATGTAAAACATTTGATTTTTAAAGACACCTCCCACTTCCACATGTGAGCCATCCACCCAACATGAGCCTCAACATGAAAAAGAGATGTGATGAGTGAGTAGGCATCTTTGGAAAAGATGTCACCATTATAAACCCCATCTTCCCATGTCATCTTATCAGGTTTATCTGTGAAGTAAATCCCAGTGTTAATTAGATGTAACAATATGTATCCCATTGAGCCACAAACTCTTCCTGAATACCCAAATCCAGTGAATAGAGAAACATGGGAAATGAAAAAGGAGAGTTGTGTTCCTTCCCAATATGTGCTAAAGTATAAATACCTCGCTCATTGAGGCACCAGATGATGAAAACTAGAATATTATGCCCTTTAGACCGTCCTTTGATGATGTCTAGGCCAATGAAGACATTTTCTACTCTACCCACATGCTAGAAAAGATTACCACAAAAGCATATCCTAACTTTATGATGCAGGAAAAACCACCTAAAGGCAATTTCCCTGACTCTCATAATAACTTTACATGAGCTTGTGGGTTATGGCCCACCTATACAAATCATAAGCGTTTACATTGGTGGGTTTTAGCCCGACCAATCACCAAACAATGCTTTAACATATAATCTGCCAATGAACGTTGGTCCCACCTAAATGCATAAAACCAGACTCCAAATAAAATAAACTCGCGTCCATACACTTCTCGGGTCCGCTCTGCAATCAAACAACAATTGAACAGCAACCGGTCCCACGTTGAATTCCCACGTTGACTTTCCCTTTTTGCACAGGTGCTTCACTCTACGTCATTGATTAAAGCACACTAGATCCAATGGTTCACAATGATATCAGCCAAGGAACTTGTGCGACACTTAACCACCCCTATGGAGTCGATAAGGATTATAAATCCTTAATCTATAAAATTTCGGGTTCGCCTTTGAGGTTAAAGTCCGATCTCTTTATGGCCTGATATCCGTTGGATAATGGAGGCCATCAAATCCTATGGTCTGTGGCCGTTCATCTAACACGCGGGTTAAAAATAGGCCTAACCCCTACCATTGACTGTGATGTAAGCAGTTGAAATTGAGATCGATGGCTAGGATTTAGTGCGGCGTTTAAACCTTCATCAAGACACCTGTAGACTCCTAACCTCCGCAGTTACGCATTTCACTTAGCTTGTTTCACTTTGGCTCTAATTCCTTAGGAACCAGACCTCCATGATAAATCTTCATGCCGGTTTATAACATACCAACTCCACACACGCAAATCTTCCCATCTATTGTTTTAGCATATTATAACACAATTTCTACTTTCCTTTGGCACTCAGATTACATCCAATGTGGATCATTGAATATTACTCCACTCGACCTTGCAATCATACTTCACCTCCGAGTTTGCTACACAGATCATTTAATTATGATGATCCACACAACATCGTGCTCTTTCCCTCTTATTGATACCATATATAGGTCTAGCGTAAGATCAATGCTACCCTTTGACTTCTTTATCAGTGTATCTACCCCTTCATAATCATGCTATTATCTCCAAGAGTACTAGAAAATTTCATCGTGATCATAATTTGATCTCCACCTGGCCATATCTTCTCTTCTTATCTATGTTTAGGTCCTCTGTCTATTCTCCTTTGATTCATAAAGGAATTCTTCTATGCCTTCCTATCTTTGTTTCCCTTTTTTTCATGACTCTTCACTTGAGTTATTCTTCCACGTGCTTCTTTAAAACTACTACCTCTGAGCTTTGTGTTGATTTCTTTATTCAAATTCATACAGTCTTACCACCATCCTCCTTTGTGTTCCTTCTCTGCACTCGTTCTCTACTCGAAATTCTCATGCATATATATATTAAATAGATTTCTCCACTACACACATTGTTTATCAATTAATTTCTTAATACACACTATATAACTCAGAAAACGAATCTTTGTATTCAAAAGAAAATGTATATAGAAAAGAGTCTTTATCTCACTGGCCTGATTTTCTAATCAATGGCCTTTCTCTTCTCATTGCCTGTAGGCTAGCATCCAAACCCTATCTATCTGCTAACTCTCTCACTAACTCCTCTTTTAAGCCTTCGAGGCTTACAAATTATACACAAAAGGATTATGTTAACCAATTTTGGTTCAGATCCTAAATAATTTCACCTGAATCCTAAATATCCTATTCTAATCCCTAAAATCATGAAACTAACTCCTAGTTCCTCTAACTCACACACTATTCTTGAAATCTCTCTTAACGAGAAGATTTCATTACAATATCCTCACTATTATACAACCCTCATCAAAACATAGGAAAATAAATAATTAACCACTCTTTAGGGAATTAGGTCCCTTGAAACACAAGACCCTATGCTTACTAAAATGCAATGGTTTTTCTAAGCAGGATTCTCCTGCATCAGAACCCCAGGTAAGAAAAATTATGACCTCCTGGTCATAAGTCTGGATAATTGATTTTTCCTGGATCCCAGACTTATTCTGTAATATGTCTTTTCTTGTCAGTTGTTCTATTGCTGTTATTGTCTATTGCTGTTATTGTCTATTGCTTTTCTCCAGGTCTCCATACCTTATGCTGCAATGCTGCTCTTGCCATGCTTTCATAGTCTGCTGTTGTCTTCCTCCTGTTGTTGCCACTTTCCTTTCTTGTTGTTGTCTTCTTCTGAGACACTTTCATCATTAACCTTCTTACCAACTCAATTTCTTTGTCTAGTATATCCTCTGTTTATTGATTGCCTTCAACTCTTAACTGTTGAATTTCCATTACTGCCACTCTGGTTCTTTCCTCTTGTTCACTATTTTCTTGCACCTTTTTAGCTATTGCCATATTGTCCTTCAAGACAATTTTCTCCTTCTATTTACTGTACCTGTCAACTTCTTCTTGACTCTCATTTATGACCATTTCTTTGCCATCCTTCATCAACAATTTACTCCAGATATTTATCCTTTGTTGTTCTAGATTTCTCCTTTGACGGTCTAACTCTCTATATAACTCAATAATTTTACTTGGAGTAAAATTTGGAAATTTTACACAATCTCCCATTTCTTCATTTGTTGTTGACCAATCATCAGATGGTCCTTCTTCCTCTACCAAATTTTCCTTAACATCTTTCAATATATGTTATTTCTTTTCTTCTTTCATTTGGTTGTCCACCTGTGCCAAATATGTTCCAATTTTGGCAACAAAATTTGCAATCATAAGACAAATATTAAAACAAAAAATATAAGGCCTTTGTGCCTCTTCTTCCTTTGGAAACCTTTCAATATGTTGCTCTGATTTTCCCTTTAAATCCTCTGTCAGCACATTAGTATGCTGATTCAAACTAAAAGAATTCTTGAGACTGTAAGCAAGTCCCTTTTCCACACCGTATGTTTTAATGATGCCTCTCTGCACTTGTCCACTATAGTGAATTGTTTCTTCTTCAGTCTCATTGTCATAATTTGCTTCAAAACTTTCATCTTTTGGAAGGTATTCTTCCATGTCTTTGACAACTTTAAAAGACTGCATATCCTCTTCCAAACCTACAACCATACACAAATTATTAGTTTTAGAAACACAAGACCTTATGCTCTCATTTGATGCTTTAGCCATCAAATATTTTGGCTACTCTGAATCATTCATATGATTCAACTCCTCTGTCTATTAATTACTTTCAAAAAGTAATTATCTATGTTCTGGTTCACATACCAGAACTTCAACACCTTCTCTAGTATTTTCCTTTTGCTGTAGGTCAACTCCTTTGAGCTTCTCTGTCTTCAATTTGACATCTATAATCTATTCAAGCTCCCTCGGATCCTTTATTAACTGCATATTTTCTTGCTGATTCCTCTTCTCTTGTAGCCTCTGCCACTTCACTTTCTTTCTCATGACATAACCATATCTTTGGTCCTTCTCATTTCTCTGAAACATCTCCATTAATAATTCAAGCTGAATGGCCACCTTAGCAATTTCTTTATCATATTTTTCGTCACTCATTCTCATGC
The DNA here is from genome assembly GCA_031772625.1 of Pinus tabuliformis. Classification (NCBI taxonomy): domain Eukaryota; kingdom Viridiplantae; phylum Streptophyta; class Pinopsida; order Pinales; family Pinaceae; genus Pinus; species Pinus tabuliformis. The sequence continues at coordinate 31,966,073 of CM062807.1, read as the reverse complement.
CATTTGGCTTGGCATCTTTCCTCTTTTTTCCTCTGTTATTGTCTCTTTCAGAACCTCTACTATGACTATCACTAGTCTTCCCTGCTGCCACTTCCCTCACCAAGCTTTCCTCTATACTTAGTCTTTTGGCAAGTCCTCGTCCTCTGTCTAGAACCTCCTTGAGAAGTTCTCTCTACTCCTTCTAGGCTTCAACTCATCTACACTTTAAGAGCACAATTGTCCTCTTCTTCCAATCTTTAGCTGGAACATTTAGGTTTTGACCACCTCTTCGTTCACTTAGAAACTCTTACCAACTTCCTTCATCCCTTAGAAATTCTATCCACATCCTCTGTGGAATTTCCTTTGTGAGCTGCAACAATACCTCTACAGTAACAAGTCTCCTTCTTGCTACATATGCCTCACTAAACTTCTCTCTCTGAGCTCAGTCTGTTAGCATTTCTCGTGTTCTTTCCTCTGGAACAAATTGAGCACTCCTTCCTCTAGGTTGTTGCAATCTTCTCACCTTCTTATGTTGCTACATGTGCATCAATATAAAGACCACAAACTCTCCAATCTTCAAATCAAATTAAAATAAAAACATATCATCTCACCTTCAATATCTCCGCATGATCTTGTTCTACCATTCACCTGCACTTTGAATGGACTGTTCTTTTATTAGGCCTTCAGTTGTATCTTCAAAGTCTGCTACTTCAAGAACTTTCAAAAGTCCCTCTTATAGTTTAACTAGTGTAATTCGATTTCTGCTAATCATTAGACAAACTTGCATACCCTCACCTATCTTCAAGATCTCACCACTACTGCAATTTTGTTTCACTAGATCTTCATTCTTTCACTGTGTAAATTTTCAACATTCAGGTAATGTCAATCAGATTTAGAATCTGAATCTTTCTTTCAATCTCCCAGCTTTATCTTGGTAAATCTCTAACTGTTAGTAACAATTACTCCTTCGCTGAGTTTTCTTTCATTGTTTCGTTCATTCCCACCTATACAAATCAGAAGCATTTACATTGGTGGATTTTATCGCGACCACACCAAACAATGCTTTAACATATAATTCGCCAATGGACGTCGTTCCCACCTGAATGCACAAAACTGAACTCCAAATAAAATAAACTCGCATCTAAACACTTCTCGGGTCTGCTCAACAATTGAACAACAACCGGTACCACGTTGACTTCCCACATTGACTTTCCCTTTTTTCACAGGCACTTCACTCTACGTTGTTGATCAAAGCACTCTGGATCCAATCGTTCACAATGATATCGGACAAAGAACTTGTGCGACACTTAACCACCCTTACGGAGCCGATAAGGATTATAAATCCTTAATCTATAAAAGTTCTGGTTCGCCTTTGAAGTTAAAGTCCAATCTCTTTATGGCCCAATATCCGTTGGATAACGGAGGCCCTAAAATCCTACGGTCTGCAGCCCTTCAACTAACACACGGGTTAAAAATAGGCCTAACCCCTGCCGTTGACTGTGACGTAAGTGGTTGAAATTGAGATCGACGGCTAGGATTTAGTGTGGTGCTTCAACCCTAATCAAGACACATGTAGACTCCTAATCTCCGCAGTTACACATTTCACTTGGCTTGTTTCACTTTGGCTCCAATTCCTCTAGAACTAGACCTCCATAATAAATATTCATGCCGATTTATAACATACCAACTCCACACACGTAGATTTTCCCATGTTTTGTTCCAATAGATTATAACACAATTTCTGCTTTCCTTTGGCACTCAGATTACATTCAATGTGGATTGTTAAATATTACTCCACTCCACCTTGCAATCAAACTTCATCTCCGTGTTTGCTACATAGAGAATTTAATTATGATGATCCACACAACATCATGCTCTTTTCCTCTTATTGATACCATATACATGTCTAGCATAAGGTGAATGCTACCCTTTGACTTCTTTATCGGTGTATCTACCCCCTCAATAATCATGCAGTTATCTCCAACAGTACTGGAACATTTCATCACGATCATAATTTGATCTCTACTTGACCATATCTTCTCTTCTTATTTGTGCTTAGGTCCTCTATCAATTCTACTCTAATTCATAAAGGAATACTTCTCTGCATTTCTATCTTTGGTTCCCTTTTTCTGCATGACTCTTCTCTTAAGTTATTCTTCCACATGATTCTTTAAAACTACTACCTCTGAGCTTTGTGCTGATTTCTTTAATTGGATTCATACAGTCCAACCACCATCCTCCTCTGCGTTCCTTCTCTACACTCGTTCTCTACTCAAAATTCTCATGCATATATATATCGAACAGAGTTCTCCACTACACACATAATTTATCAATTAATTTCTTAATACACACTATATAACTAAAAAAACGAATATCTGAATTCAAAAGCAAATGTATATACAAAAGAGTCTTTCTCTCATTGGCCTGATTTTCTAATCAATGGCCTTTCTCTTCTCACTGCCCGTAGGCTACCATCCAAACACTATCTATCAGCTAACTCTTTCACTAACTCCTCTTTTAAGCCTTCGAGGCTTAAAAATTATACACAAAAGGATTATGTTAACCAATTTTGGTTCAAATCCTGAATAATTTCACCTAAATCCTAAATATCCTAATCTAATCCCTAAAACCATGAAACTAACTCCTAGTTCTTCTAACTCACACATTATTCTTGAAATCTCTCTTAATGAGAAGATTTCATTACAATATTCTCACTATTATACAACCCTCATAAAAACATGGTAAAATAAATAATTAATCGCTCTTTAGGGAATCAGGTCCCTTGAAGCAAAAGACCCTGTGCTTACTGGTTTTTCTGAGTAGGATGCTCCTGCATCACTTTCATTAGGTTTTGACAAATATAGGAGGCGTTACTTTTCACAAGGGCCCATAGGACACCCATTCTTCCAAATTCAAAATTCTTAGTTATTTAGCATGTATGATAGCTTGCCAGCCTCTAGGTCCAAAGCATGCCCTCCAAAGACTCTTGATAAGGAGGGCCCAGTTAAAACATTTTGCATATATAATGCCCCATCTACCTATGGATATCAGTTTGGATAATGTCACCAAAGCACACAAGAGATATCTATTTTATCCATGGCTGTGAATTTTTTTTTTGGGGGGAATAAGTGTGAGAAAGCTACAATTGGTGACATCTCTTATGGATCCCGAAATGAGAGAATCCTTCACCGTTTCCATGAGCCCACAGTTTTAAAAAAGAACAATAATCATTCCACTGGCCATCCATCAAAACTAGGGTTTTATCTTTCGCTAAGTCTTCCAATGTCACTTGAAATTCCTCCAAAGAGATTGGACTATCCATCATATCCAACTCTTCTTAATTTACCATCACCATTCCATTTGATCAACTATATTTGTTACCTTTGATTCCATGTATTGGGACTTGAAAAATGAACAACTTCTTTCTGAATGTCATGCTGTGATGAGATAATATTATTGTCTCCATTTCTTATGAACCATATGGAGTTTACACTCTTTATTTTAGAGGTCACCCTGTGAAAGAAAAAAGTCTTCTTGTCATTGTCCTGAATTGAACACATTATACTTTTTATCCTCCATTCGATTCAATATCGGACAACATTTTTTAATTCTTTTAGTTTATATGTTACCTTTTCCATATGCTTATCTAGGTCAAAATATAAAGGATGCATCCATGATTTGCGCACAAGCTCTGAAAATTCTATGTCTTTCAACCACATATTCTTAACACCACTACATTCGAAAAATATCATGTCATGGTCAAAGATTCCTATATGAAAGGATGATGATAGTAATTGACTGATCCTCTCGATTAGATGAAAGTGCACCATAGAGTTAAAATTGTTTTAGGAATTATTTAAACTGAATCAAATTTTACTTTGCACCATCTTAAGAATAACATCGGTTCATTTAACATCAAAGCTAACATCCGCTTAAAATATAACCTAATTTGAGAGAAAGATCGATTAGTGGGGCTAAAGTAATTATGTGAATATGGATTTAATTGGATTTGTTTGTCATGTAGATGACAAAGAAATTTACTATTTGAGATACTTGTCAAGAACTCATATTAGCCTTGCAGAATTACCAAGCATATGAAATTTTCCCATGAGTCGTGTTTGTCTTGCGAATTTGCATAGTCGTCACATTAATCGTCTTTGGAAAACAAAAGAAATTAGATGAATAAAATTGACACAAACTTTGGCGAACTAAGAAATTGGATGAATAAAATCCATAGAGACTGGCAAACAATGAAATTGGGTGAATAAAATCGACATAATAATCATGAAGATAGAAATGAGAATTAATTGATTGTTTCACACAACAAGTGGGGACAAAGGTTGTTTCTTCCAAAGAGATTGGCCTATCCATCATCTCCAACACTTCTTCATTTACCATCTAGGGGAACACATTAGCCATGACCATTTGATCAACTATATTTGTTTCCTTTGATGCCCTGGATTGGGACTGCAAAAAATTAACTTCTTTTTCAATGTCATGTTGTGATGAGAGAATCTTACTGTCTCTGTCTCTTATCTACCATATGGAGTTTTCACTCTTTATTTTGGAGGCCACCCTATGAAAGAAACAGGTGTTCTGGTCACCGTCTTGAATCCAACACATTCTACTTTTTAACCTCCATTCATCTTCTTTATTTTTCAATATTTTATTCCTCTTTTCCATAATCTTGAATATTGCCTTCTTAGACTGCTTGGAAAAGAACTCTGGATCTGAAGGGCTAGATCCTTAATTTCCTACTCGATAATAGTTCCTTCCACGTGGCCTCTTTAGGCTCACAAATCCAACATCTGACAACCTTTTTTTATATTTTTAGTTTATAACTTACCTTCTCCATTTGCTTATCCAGGTCGAAATATAAAGGATGCATCCATGATTCGCACACCAAATCTAAAAATTATACATCTTTCAACCATGTATGGTTGAATTTGAAAGGCATGGCCTTTGTATCCTTAACAATAATCCATTTGATAAATACCATATCATGGCCAGAGATTCATATTGTTGGAGGATCTAATTCCAGCCACCTGCTAGGTTTCATAGACGTCCATCCAATTGCCATAGTTAGTTGAGATCATTCCAGTTATCTTGAATTCAGTTCAGACTTACTACAATCATTTATTATTGATGTCTCCAATGTAATCTTATTTAACTGTTTCAGAATATTAAGAAGAGAAATCCTCTTCTCCACATTAGTTTTAATTTCTTGTCATGGTATTAGAACTTTAGGTCACATATGACTCTAGAGAGAGCAACAAAGATGAAGAATTCGAGGAGGAGAAGAAGCCTCCATTATTTTCAATAATCTAGTGGTGTGAAGTCCATTCTGTGAAGAGGATGAAGAAGATTGTTATCTCCCCTTAGTTGAAAGAGAAGGAAGAAATAAGTTTTAATTTTTTTGTTTAATTTTTTTTTGAATGATCAACATACTCCTCCCCAGTGAACAAGCGCATTGACCCTGCCAAACGATTTTCTCAACTTCCATGTTTCAACACAGACGTTGTCTATTGAGAAGACCATTGAAATCATACAAGCTGGGGCACAAGGTTTGTTTCCAGGTTCGAGGTGCATGAAATCACCGTCACATTTTAATGAAATTATTGATAGCTATGAGGGCTCCACAAAGTCAAATTTGGGTACACTAATGGGATAAAAGTCTCGTTAAGTGATCAGAGACAGATCTAGGTTTTGGAGTAGGGTTATCAGACATAAAATTTTGAAGGACCATGATTTTTTATTTTAGTACCGAAAAGGCACTATTGGATCCACACATGTATCGACAATCTCGCTTAGCTTTCATAGAGTTGCTAATATCTTTCTTCAACATCTGGCATGGACCATGGGATCGGACCACAGGATACTTATAGTTATTGGCCAGATTCTGGGTGCTGTCAATGATTGTATTATCACTGAGCGGCTCATATAGTTCTTAAACGGATGTGGCATATAATTCTGGAGTTAAGCCATTGCCCAATGGTGGGGTCCTTTCCTTGTATGGAAAAGTGCATAGGAGTTGGGTCTATTTGGGCAATGGGGCCAGGAATGGAACCGGATTTTTGCTGGTATGAAACATCTTGGTATTTGTTATGCAGGATTTCATGACAATATTATTTGGATAGGGAAGATGAAGCCTGGAAACATCATTGTTGCTGATACATATCCTTCTCTTTTTCGGGGATGCTCGGCAAGGGGAGAAACATGTTTTATATGACTTTTGGAAGACTAGAATCCCAAACAAAATCATCCTTTTATCATGGTTGGTATTCCATAACAAAGATCTCACATGGGAGAATTTTCAGAAGTGGCAGTGGCATGGTCCTAGTATTTGTCCTATTTGCAAAATGGACGCGGAAAACAACAACCACATGTTCCTCAAGTGTCAACATATGGTTCAGGTATGGAAAAATTTGTAATCACATATCATTTTCATTATATACAACATGACTATATTGTGGATTGTATGAAGTGGTGGAGTATTTAGAAGACAACTTGGATATCCATCGCACTTATACTTTTTTGGGATATATGGCAATGGAGAAATAAATGCATCTTTTAGAACTCTACGAAATATTTCAATAAGGTTTTTGAAAAACTTTATCTAATCTTTCCATGCACACTTCTTATGATTCATGCTCCAAAAAAACATAACACAAGCAGACTAGTCTTCAAATGGAATATCAAATGGGTTTTTTGATGGTGACGCGCAATGAAACATATGTGGATGTGGTTTTTGGATTTCCATTTCAAATGAATTAGCATACAAGACTCACTGGCATGGGGGAATTGGCACTAGTACCAAGGCAGAAGCAAATGGCTTTATGGGGCATCTTGTGGTTCACCACCTTCCTTGGTATCCCTATTATTCATATCTATGGGGATTCCAAGATCATATATTAGATCAAGGATAGTGAAAACATTAACAATCCTTTGCTACTTGGTTGGCTGGGGAGAATTGGTCTACTATGGAACCAACTCAACAATTCTACAATTATGCACACTAGCAGAGAATAGAACAAAGAACCCATGAACTTTCGAAGAGAGGACTACTAGGTAATTTTGGTAATATTCACATGGAAATAATACTGAATCACAATGTTTTAGAGATTGGAGAATTTTCTTTTCCTGGGTAATTTCTATATCGCCTCCTTTTTGTATATTTTTTATGTCTACTAGTTTCTTTCAACAAGCTCACTTGGATGGAAGGACATGATGCTTGCTCACTTGCTCAGATAGATGGAATGGAGTATAAGATATGCCATGTGCATACCTTTTTTGGTCGGTTTTTCTATAATCATCTATGCCTTCTTATGTCTATTCTGGAACAACTCTGGGTCTATGGACTGCTTTTATTTCTGTATCATGTTTGTTGATATCATTTGGATGAGATGTTGGATATGCACACCCAGATGGACTGTTTGATGTGATGGACTTGGCAGGAAATGTTTATATCCTATATATTGATTATATAATATAATATAAGTTGAATTAAATGTATTTGTATTCAATCTTTTAAATTACAAGTCTCCCTGAGACATAGACCACTAGGCATCTTAATTAAGTTTTTATGTGGTTCAAATTAAAGGGGAGTGTTGCAGAATCTAATTGCAATCACTCAATAGGTGTCATAACCGTCCATCTAAGTGCCATAGTTAGTTGAGATTACTACAGTTATCTTGAGTTCAGTTGAGAATCTAATAAATAAACCGAATTCTATGCAGTATCATATCTACAATAAGAATATTACAATCAACATATTTATAATAAGAGTACCATTGTGTGCAAGAAAATCTATCCCGTAAAAAGGAAGTTTTATCATGTGAAAAAGGCAAGGTATAATTATTTTTATAGTATTTCTATTTCTTAGTTTTTAAATGAGTAATGTTTTTTTGGATATATTTATCATGTATATTGATCAATTTGGATATATTTACAGGCGATTGATTTTAAATGATTTAATAAATAAATATAGATGATTTTGTGAATTATATTTTTAATTAATTATAGTTAACATATTTTTTTTATTAAAAATATTTTTTTTTAATTTTATTAATTAACAAATTTTATTTTCCATTTATATAATATGTTGTTATATTTATAATAATAATCATATCACATTTACATATAAATTTGAAAAAGAAAAGATGTAACACAATTTAAAATCATATATTATATTTATATTCCAAGTTCTTTGCACTGAAAAAAGAAAAGGTTACAAATATTTTATTCCATAAATCAAAATAATATATAACCATAGTCATAATAATAACAATATTATTAGATTCAATGCTCATTGTAGTAAATGCATATCTATTTCTAAATACCACACCTTTGCATGGTAATGGAGATTTATTAGATGATATCTTTGCAACATTTTTGGCTTAGTTGGAAACTACTTGAAAGAAAAGTAAAAGTTTAATTAGTAATCTTTCATGGTAAAGGAAGAGTTAAGTGCATTTATCCAATATTTACTCATTTTGATAGTAACTTGAATAATTGTGTATGTGGATTGATGAGATAACATGTATTTATCCAAATAACAGGGATATAAAATTTTAAACTTATCTTATTTTAAGAAATGTTGATGGTACAATTGTGGAACAATATAAAAAAATTGAGAATTTTGGTTGGCTTCAAGTCCATGAAGAAATCCCTTGCAAAGTTGAACCTTACTTCTTACTATTTTAAGACTTTTTTCCTTGACATTTATGGATATTTTTGGGTTACTGTTGTTAGAATAGGGAGAATAGGTTGTGGATTTCAAATTCAAGTTGGCATTTAATTTAGGTTGAGTGGTGGATATATCCCAATAGCTGTTGTGCTTGTCTAAAGTGGCTCTATGTAGCTTCTGCCACCTATCTTACTTGAAGGTAACTCTAGTTCCTTGGATACATGTTTACCTAGGTTTACAATAATTTTGATCCATGGTGGCATCTATCTTTGGTAGTGAATTCCCATATCTTTCAATCTTTTAAAATTGTTAGCTGCAGATTCCCTACTCTACCCTTTTGACCCAAACTATCTTATAACTTTTGCGATCCATTTTGGATTTTTAAAATTAATCATACTCTATCTAAATATCCACTCGTTAATTCATTTAGAAAACCCATTCCTTAATTAAAAGTTCTGAATCCTTATTTGTTAATTCATTTGAGAAACCCCATTCTTTAATTGAAAGTTCCTCAATAATTCATTTAGAAAACCTATTCCTTAATTAAAAGTTCTCAATCCTTATTTGCTAATTCACTTGAGAAACCCCATTATTTAATTGAAAGTTTCTCAATCCTTTAGTTTTCCCCAATTTCTCTTGTTTGATGTAAGCCTAAAAGCATGGACCTGTATGCAAAGGATCAATGCCTAAAAACAATGTAAACAGTCATTTTCTAAAGAAAAGACATCAAATCACCAGCATAGATGAATCTTGTCTTAGATTATGTTACATTTTCCATTTTGATTATATAGGTAATTGTGGACTTAACGAAAGAAACAATTCAAATTAATACGGATTGAATTTACAGAAAGAGAGATGTTGTGGCCCTTTGTAAATTTCCACATTGTGGGTTCCACTAGTGGAAATTAGGACGTCATCCCTACTATGAGATCGGAGTCTGGTTTATTTTCCCCTCTGCACAGTGTGTAAACAAACCCTAAGCCGATCTCTGACTAGTCCATTTGCACTTGTCCTAATTGGATTCTCCAGGGTAAACACCGCTGGATGTGTTGCTAATAATTTTTATTATAGAAATTTATTTATGATTAATAATTTTGAATATAAACATTTTCTCTCCATAAATGTGTTTTTTCTTAAACATTTAAGTTATTTTCTCACGCTAAGGAAAGGCCAATTCTTATAGTAATAGATTAAAAACAACAATTTTAAGTAATAATCTAATATCATTGATCCAAAACTAAATCATCCTAAATTTACATATATTTTTTTTTACAAAAAATCGCATATGGGAATGTCAAACAAACATTCATGGTAGTATTGCAGGCTTTTATTTAATGTAGTGCATGGATCTGACCATAAATTCGACATGGTAATAACATTGACCATTATAATACTTTGTATGCAACCTCAAAATTATGAACCATTATACCTTTTAAACTTGCATGGATGTGAGTCATGGCCATAAATCCCACATGACATAACCTCAACTACTATGCTAAGTGTTCGCGGTGTCCGTCCAGTCCCTACAATGATACACAAATTACCGATGAAAGTTTAATTCACTCAATCATTAATATATCGAACCCGACTCCCTCCTTTTGCCTTTCTACTTCGCACCCAAATTAATTGTAACACCTGAGTATAGTTAGCTCCACCTAGACCAAACATGATAGGCTAGATTTGACTTAGAGTCGGAGGTCAGGCCTCCTTGATTGGAAGTTGTTCATTAATATATCGATCCCAACTTCCAATTGTTGAAATTACTCTCAAATTCATGATCAAATTCTCTGTGGAAAACTCTGTTGGATGTTTTGCTAATGATTTTTATTATACAAATTTATCTTCAGTTAACACTTCTTATTACACGCATTTTCACTCCATGAATGTGTTTTTCCTAATAATTAACCATTTTTGTTATTTCCTTACCCTAAGAAAAAACTCACTTTCATAATAATAAATTAAAATCAACCATTTTAAATAATAATAAAAAATCATTGATCCAAAACTAAATCATCCTAAATTTATAGAAAATCACGAATGAAAATGTCAAACAAACCTTCATGGTAGTATGGTAGGCTTTTATTTAATGAAGTGCATGTATGTGAGCATAAATTCTACATGATAATAATGTTACCATTATAATACTTTATATGCAACCTATAAATTGTAATTATCTCATTATTGCCAAGTAAGTGAAGGTATATTAAAGTAATTTAAATATTTTTTCAATTTTATTATTCTCAAATCTTGTGAAAGGGAGAATTTTTTTATTTTGCTTTTAAAATATTTGTATGTAATGGCTTTGAAATAATAGACCTAGATAAACATTGTTATGAATATAAAATCATTAATTAAATCACATGCATGGCCAGGAGTCGACTGCTATAGTGAGACTCATGTGGATGACCCACAATTGTGCATTTACTATAGTTGTTATTGTAATATCATATGCAATGATCATTTGAATTATGAAACCTGACACGTTTCATATTTTTTACCAACATAAAAAATGTTATGCAAAGAAGCAATTAAAAGAATAATTTATGTTTGATTATTTTATAGTTATTGATTATAAAAATAATATATAATATTTATTATTTTTTCAAACAATTTAATATTTTTTATATGTTAAATATAATATTAAAAAATATTATATATAAATATATATAATAGAAAATATTATAATTTAATTATATCATTCCTTATTATATATTTATATAAATAAATATTTCTTTATTTTAATATAAATCTATGTGTTATTATCTCAGCAGACACTGGTAAGATATAACACATCCCATAATAAATTGACAACAAACTAATTTGTTATTTGAAAAAAAGTTATAATTCATCTTGCAATGTTTACATTTAATAAATTAACAATGAATTAATTTGTTGATCGACAAAAAGTTATAATTCATGCTGCAATGTTTACATTTTAAATACTTTACTGGAGGTGCAAAATACAAGAGGACTTCTAACATATACGAAGACCAGTCTCGATTAATTATCCCCACTTACACGAAGGGAAGCTTCACACTTTACTTGTATCCATGGAGTAATCTTCTACATGAAATCACTTGGAAAAAAGACATGCATCCTAAGTTTTGTCAACATTATTTTACTGAAATATTATTCCATGGAGTAATCTTCTACATGAAATCATTTGGAAGAAAAAAAGATGTGCTCGGTTGTACAGTCTCGAGATAGCATCGTACAAGGTTAGTTCAATATACTCTGAATGGGGGCAACAATTCATATTACTATGACATCTCTGTAATCGGCGGTTTCAATGTGCCTCTCTTCATAACTCCCTCCTACGATAGCTGCAAAGCACTAATTTTAAAAATAGACAAGTGCCCAGATGTCTACTGAAATCCCAATGATATTACAACAAAATCCATGCTTGATTATCATACTGAATTCTCTGTTCATTACATAAAATCCATTTCTACCATTGATAAATAAACTGAATTCTATACTTTATGATATGTACAATAAGAATATTACAGTGTTTATTATAGTATCATGTTTATAATAACAAGAGGTTTTGCAAGAAACAAGTCCCTACCTAGTCAGCAATTGCACCTACCCTTGCTTTAGTAACGTTGTTGCAAATTATACAAGGTGCAAAATATTCCGTGTAAATCAAATCTTTCAAAAAGTTACAAGAGGTGCAAAATATTATGTGTAAATCAGATCTTTGAGGTTGGTTAACCTATCGATTATGAACAAAGTGTACTATACTATTATGATTAGCATATTGTGTGTATTCAATTAGTGATAGTATAATTAGCATAGAGTGTGTATTCAATTAGTGTTATCAGGCTCGCTAGTCTTATACTCTACGTAAAAGCTTTCAGTTACGTAATAGTTATCAACCAATGCTATTAGTTATGGTAAGTGAATCCAATTAAGTTACATGGTGTTTCTTTCATATGACTTATCACTCTTAAACTATAACCAGTAGTTACACATCCTTTTTGTAGTTTATAATGAAGTTGGGAGTATCTAGAAATGCCAAAACGAAGTGAATGATAAAAGAATAATTGAAGTCGAAATGGGTTGTTATAGGAATCAAGACCTTGATAGCTAATAATACCCATCTAGAGAACAACTATTTGACAAAGGGTTTACAAGACAAAGTTAAAGAGTCTCACTCTAAATCTGCGAAATATTGAAGATTCTTCCAAAACTCCATGGTCAACTCTAGTTTGTGGGTGGCAATAAAATTTCCAGCTAGGTGGACCATCCAGAAAACAACTATTTCACGAAGGGTTTACAAGAAAAAGTTAAATAATCTCATCCAACTTTTGAAGATATCACAACGTCCAATACAACTATGAGAAGAAATATGTATATGAAGATAATAATAAAATGGAAAGCTAGGTGGCCTATCTAGAAAACAACTATTTGACTAAGGGTTTACAAGAAAAGGTTAAATAATATCATCCAACTGCTGAATAATATCACAACGTCCAATATGACTATGAGAAGAAATAAGAAATATGTATATAAATATAATAATAAAATGGAAAGCTATGTGCCTCATCTAGAAGACAACTATTTGACTAAGGATTTACAAGAAAAATTTACCTAATCTCACTCAACTATTGAAGAATATTACAACGTCTATTATGGCTATGAGAAGAAATATTTATATAAAGAAAATAATAAAATGGAAAGGAATTGATGAGAAACTAATTTTTCCAGAAACAAAATAAGTTGTGCACTACTACAGAGATATAAAGGAAAATATGCTTTTGTGGTTGCTAGTGTAACTTTCTTTAGGAAAACATTGTTGATATGTGAGGCCACCTTGTGCAAATACAAGATTAGCAGTGAAAGAAGCAATACTGCTTATGCAACAATAAACTCTAGCAATTGAACAAGATAAAGGTGATGCCCAATTAAATTTGGCACAAAAATTTACATCACAGCAATATGGTTGAATGCTTATTTAATCTTCTATAGTATACCATAGCAATAAAGAGTGGAAATCAAACATCAACACTTAGAAATAAGTTATATAGTACATCATAGCAATAAAGAGTGGAAATCAAACATCAACGCTTATAGATAAGTTATATAGTAGAGACCCTGATGGAAAATTAGTAATTAATTTATTAAAATTCCCCACCATTGTTCAAAAGGGTGGGGTGTGTGATCATGACGTTCAAGTTTGAAAAACTAAACATTGATTGTCAATGGGGGCTTGTTTTCCAAGTAAAGAGAGGGTGATGAGTAGGGGTCAATGGGCGGGGTGTGCAATGGCATGCAAGTTCCAAAGGCATTATATCTATTACTATTGGGGACTATGAAACCACCTGAGGAACTATAGAACAATCTGGGGAGACAAGCAACTGACCCTAATGGATCTACTACACGTGTAGCTAAGGAAGGAAGCTTGGGCAGCTAAGGTGGTAAAAGTACCAGCATCAGTGGAAACAACAGCTGCAGAGGAATAGATTGAAGAGAGAAGAAGGTCAGGGATAGTATTATTTCATTAGCGAAAGTGAACTAACCTATCATTCACTTTCTTTTGTTGGGTTGTTGTCTCATCCTATTACGTACATAATATGATTATTTCTCGATGAATCTTTTCAAGAGCTTTGAGGGCTCTTAAAATATAAGGTGCTCCCTCAGATAGGATCCATGGTGGATGATCCACTCATCCAATCGGGAGATGTACCATTAGACTAATAACCACCCTTTCTTATTTCTTTATCACTGCCCTATAGTTAGACTTCTCTGTTGGAAATAATACTGAGAGGGGGCGGTGAATCAGTATTAGTAATTTAACAATTTGTCATTTCCATAAACAAATTGATATATGCTACTTCAGTTAATTAAACATGTGTATATACGCAACTTTGTGTAGAGAAAACCGCGTATATCTTGCAGACTTCTAATTTAGTTAGCTAATCTTAATCTGTGTATCAAAACCATAAAACAATAATCAAGTCTAGTAAACAGTATAGGCAATCACCCACATGAACACAAGTTATAAGGTGGAAACCAAATGTGGGCGAGAACCACCCGTTGCAATTTGTCTCTATCTTCTTTTAATAAGAAACTTATTTTTACAATATTACTATACTAGTGCAGTCTTATACCAGTATGCAGGCTTCTACCTGCAGAAGGCTACAACCTTATCTCGTTCTCCAGCTTCTCCTGGAAGGGAGCTACAACCCTTTAGCTCTTGTACTAGCTAATGTACTAGTACGTAGGTGCTGACCTATAGAAGGCTACAACCTTCTCTTTTCTTCCAGGGACCACGTTTCATAAATATTCAGACTGGATCCATCAATAACATCAATCAAACATCAAATATATCTACATCAACCAATCTCCTTTGCACCAACCAAAAACTGAATCAAACAATCACTTCTTTGAATGCTGTAACCAGAATACAATAACATTACCGGAACCCAGAACACTGCAATAGTAAACAAAAGTAGCTAAAACATATTTTATGAGATGTACGCTACTTCAATATGTAGAACCTGTGTGCATGCATTGTTATATTAAGGAAAACCTACATATACATCGTTTTGAATTACCGAACCAGTGTGTATACGCACCTTTTCTATGCTGAACCTGCGTACAAATCTATAAAAGATAATTTACCCTTTTCAATTATTCAGACATCAGTTACACCTAGATCATCTATTTTATAGATCAAGTCATGCTCCAAATATAATAGATCAAAATCACACAAAGTTACTTCTCTTCAAGCCTTAAGATCTTGACCCATCAATAGAAATTATCCTTCTTCTAGCGCTCAGGTTCCTCCTTGATTCAGATCCAGCTATGCACCATAACCCAATGATGAGTATTCTAGATCTTTCTCTTCATCATATATTCAATCCTTGAGTGCTTTTGCCTAATGATCTCCTTCCCCTTTTATAGTCTTAGGCCTTACTCAATACCATGGTCCAAAACCACTTAGAATCAATACTTGGGTCCAAATATTTGGTTTCAATACTGAGACGGGGGGGGGGGGGGTGAATCAGTATTAGAAATTTAACAATTTTTCATTTCCATAAGCAAATTGATACAGGCTACTTCAGTTAATTAAACATGCATATATATGGAACTATGTGTCGAGAAAATTGTGTATATCTTGCAGACTTCTAATTTAGTTACCTGATCTTAATCTGTGTATCAGAACCATAAAACAGTAATCAAGTCTAGTAAATAGTATAGGCAATCACACACATGAACACAAGTTATAAGGTGGAAACCCAATGTGGATGAAAACCACATGCTGCAATTTGTCTCTATCTTCTTTTAATAAGAAACTTCTTTTTACAATATTACTGTACTGGTGCAATCTTATACCAGTACGCAGGCTTCTACCTACATAAGGCTACAACCTTCTCTCATTCTCTAGCTTCTCCTGGGAGGGAGCTACAACCCCCTTAGCGCTTGTATTAGTTGATGTACTAGTACGTAGGTGCTGACCTACAGAAGGCTACAACCTTCTCTTTTCTTCCAGGGTCCACGTTTCATAAATTTTCAGAATGGATCCATCAATAACATCAATCAGAATGGATCCATCAATAACATCAATCAAAAATCAAATATATCTACATCAACCAATCTCCTTTGCACCAACCAAAAACTAAATCAAACAATCACTTCTCTGAATACTGTAACCAGAATACAGTAACATTACCAGAACCCAACAAGAACCTGGAACACTGCAATAGTAAACATAAGTAGCTAAAACATATTTTATGAGATGTACACTACTTCAATATGTAGAACCTGTGTGCATACACTATTATATTAAGGTAAACTTGTGTATACACCATTTTGAATTACCGAACCAGCATGTATGCGTGCCTTTTCTATGTTGAACCTGCATACAGATCTATAAAAGATAATTTACCATTTTCAATTATTCAGACATCAGTTATACCCAGATCATCTATTTTATAGATCGAGTCATGCGCCAAATATAACAGATCAAAATCACAAAAAGATACTCCTCTTCAAGCCTTAAGATCTTGACCCATCAATAGAACTTATCCTTCTTCTAGTGCTCAGGTTCCTCCTTGATTCAGATCCAGCTATGCACCATAACCCAACCACCAATATTCTAGATCTTTCTCTTCATCAGATATTCAATCCTTGAGTGCCTTTGCCTAATGATCTGCTTCCCCTTTTATAGTCTTAGGCCTTACACAATACCATGGTCCAAAACCACTTAGAATCAATACCTGGGTTCAACACTTCAGATGAGATACCATGGTCCAAAACCATAGGTCCAAATACCAAGGACCAAAAACCAAGTTTTCCAAACTATACACGCTTTTCTGTGCATGAAATTGTGTGTATACACATACATGCCTTTCGGTCTGTGAATCCACATGTATATGTAGCTTGGTCAAAAGGAACCTGCGTATACCTCCTTTTCCTTTATTCTAAGAGCCTGTGAGCCTGAACTATCATCTGACTGATTTGCCAAGTGAGTTGCCATCAAGGAAAATAACTATGCCATAGTGTCAAGCCTATGTCATAATACCAACAATCTCCCCCTTTGGACTTGATGGCAACCCCAAGTCACTCTCCCCCTTTTTCATCAAGGGAAAAGGGTTATGCTCCCCCTGAGTACATGCTGAAATCTCTGCTCCACTGAAGTGTGCTCCCCCTGACTATAAGAAAGGTCTGCAAAAGGATGTTCTACAACAGGAACATGACTCTATACATCAAAAATGACCTTCCTATCACCAAAGGCTCATACATACATCCATCTCCCAACCAAGTGGGGATACACCAAAATTGACTCATCCACCCAACCAAGTGGGGATACACCAAAAGTTTATACATGGTAAGACAAGAACATTACATCATCCATCCCAGGCATAGTGGGGAAACAAGCTAGGTCGTTACATGACCTTGATAATAAAAAAAATACATGACATAGAGACCAAATATCTAAGACAAGACTATGATAGTCATCAGCAACTATCATCAACAACATCTATCAATCACCATCCGGACCATCAACCATGATCTCCTTCTCGACCCGTTCCACTTGAATCAAAAACGACTGTGAAGTTGTACCAAGATCTTCTAAGATAATGCCAACAATGGATTATTAGAAGTATATGCTCCCCCTGGACCTGTGTCAGATGGTCTCCGTCATACCCATATCAGACTCTTTTCATCCTGATTCTGGCCCACTGTTTTTCTTCAAACCAACATATACACGGCATATCCAAAGAAACAGGCATATGTATGCAGATGATCTTCATGAGACTCTCGTACAACCACTTTTCTCTGAAACAGGTAAGTGTCAATAGAAAGATGATGCATCAACTACTCCCATCTTTTGTCTGATGTATTCAAATGTCTCCCTAGGTAGTGGTTTGGTGAATATATCAGCAAATTGTTCCTTGGAGGGAACATACTCCAATTTGACCTTTTGTTCAAGCACTTGTTCCCAGAGAAAATCATATTTGATAGGTATGTTCTTGGTCTTTAAATGCATGACTGGATTCTTTGAGATACTGATTGCATTTGTATTATCAAATAAAATGGAGATAGGTGGAGTACAAGTGATTTGAATGTCTTGCAATGTTTGCATCATCCAAAGGAGTTGTGTGGAACAAGATGTAGTAGCCACATATTCTGCTTCAGTTTTAGATAATGCAATTGAACTTTCTTTCTTGCTGAACCAAGATACTAATCTGGAACCCAAAAAGAATGCACCACCATAAGTGCTTTTTCTGTCATCCACGCTTCTTGCCCAATCTGCATTTGTATATGTATGAAGTGTGAGATCTGTATCTCTAGGATACCATAAGCCATAGTTTTGTGTTCCTTCAAGATATTTGAAAATCCTTTTAACTGCCTGAAGGTGTGATTCTTTTGGATTTTCCTGGAATCTTCCAACTATTCCCACTGCATGCATGATGTCTCGTTGGGTACCTATCAGATAGAGCAAACTACCAATCATGGATCTATAGGTTGGTTGATGTACTGCTGCTAATTCATCATTTCAATTGAGGTTGCATCCTGTTACCATACGGGTACATACTGGTTTCGAATCTTCCATGCCATATTTCTTCAAGATCTGCTTGAGGTACTTGGTTTGTGATAGAAAGATACCATCTTTGTTTTGTTGGACTTGTAAACCAAGAAAATATGTGAGCTCACCAATTAGGGACATTTCAAATTCTTTCTGCATCACCAAAGCAAAGTTTTGACTCATGGCTTCTTAATTTCTACCAAAGATGATACCATCAACATACACAACAAGTATTAGCAATTTATCATTGTCAATTTTTATATATAGATTGCTATCTGTTGATCTTGTTGAAAAACCTTGTTGATGGAGGGATTTTTCCAGACGATAATACCAAGCCCTTGTAGCCTGTTTAAGACCATTGCCTTTCTGAGTTTGCATACAAGTTTTGGATCATTTCCAAGGATGAATCCATCTGGTTGCTCAATATACACTTCTTCTTCTAAGTCTCCATTTAGAAAGGCAGATTTCACATCCATTTGATATACTTTGTACTTCTGAAAGCTAGAAGGAGCAAGGAACATTCTTATGGCTTCAAGTCTAGCAACTGGTGCAAGTTTCTTCAAAGTCTATACCTTCTTGTTGAGCATACCCTTTACAAACAAGTTTGGCCTTGTTTCTAATAACATCTCCATTTTCATCCAGCTTGTTTTTTAATATCCATTTGGTCCCTATGACATTCTTATCATTAGGTCTAGGAACCAATTCCCAAGTGTTATTCTTTTCAATCTGCTCAAGTTCCTCATTCATGGCCTTGACCCACCATTCATCTTTGCATGCTTCACTTATATTTCGTGGTTCGGCGGAGGAGAGTAATGCTAGATAGCTTGAAGCTTCTGTAATAGTTCTTATTTTTGTACACCTACCTCTTTCTACCCAAAAATTTGAGTCTCTGGATGGTTCTTTTGGACATACCTGGATGGAGTCTTTTCTTCTACCCTTATCTATTCTTCTAGTGCCTCATAAGTTTCTTCTTCAGCATTAGTCTGATTTGATGTTGAAGGATAGTCCTCATCATCTTCAAAATCTTCGGTTTTTATCTGCTTTGGATTGTTTCCTTCTTCATCAACCACCACATCAATACTTTCAACGATTTTTCCAAGTATTTTATTGTAACACTTATATCCTTTACTTCGGGAAAAGTAACCAAGGAGAATGCCTTCATTTGCTCCAGGTTCAAACTTTCCAAGTTTTTCATCAGTCCTTTTGATGTAACATTTTCTTCCAAAAACTTTGAAGTATTTTACAGTAGGAGTCTTACCATACCAAAGTTCATGAGGAGTTTGAGTGTTGTTTACCCGGACGTTTGTTTTGTTGAGAATAGTAACAGTAGCAAATACAGCTTCACCCTAGAAGGTTGCAGGAGTTCCAGACTCATCAAGCATAGCACGAGCCATTTGTTGAACCGTTATGTTCATCCTTTCCACCACTCCATTTTGTTGAGGAGTCCTTGAAGTAAAGAATTCCTTTCTTATTCCATGTTCTTCACAAAAGTCAAAAAATTCATCTGAGGTAAATTCCCCTCCTCGATTAGACCTAATGCATTTGATTTTGTGATATGATTCATTTTCAGCCAAGGCTTTGAAAGCTTTGAACTTTTCAAAAGCTTCGTCTTTATGCTTTAGAAGTCCTATCCAACACATCTTGGAAAAGTCGTCAATGAACAATATATAGTATTCTTCTCTACGAGGTGAATTTTTCCTTGATGGACCACATAAATCAGTATGGACATGTTCAAGTGGCTTACTAGCTGATCCTTCCTTCTCAGGGAAATGTGTTCTGGTTTTCTTACTAAACTGACTTGATTTTCATATTTTATTGTCTGGAATTCTAATGTCAGGAAGATCGCGAACAACCTAATATTTGCATGCTTTCCTTATCGGAGGGAATCTTAGATGCCCCAATCTTCTGTGCCATAGCCAGTGTTCATCATTTTTGCTTAGATAGCATTGTTGCTATCCTCCCTTGAGTATGTATAAATTATTTGGAGTTATTATGCCTTTGATCACTGTTTCTCTTGTATCAAGCACACGAACAATACATCCATTTGATCGAAATACTACATCATTTCCTTGATCACACATTTGACTAACACTCAATAGATTATGCTTTAAGCCATCAACATACATAACATTTCTAGCTTTGACCTTTTCTTTCAAAAGAAAAGAGCCTTTACCTTTTATGAGTGCAGGGGTGTCATTTCCAAATGAGACCTTCCTTTCCTTTTCTAAGGCATTATATGACTGAAGTGTCCCTTTATCACCTGTGATATGTTTTCAGCATCCACTGTCGATGTACCATTAATTTTCGTATCCTTTCGCATATAAGGCTATACCACATCTTTCTGGTTGCAGTTCTTTCTTTCTCCATGCTTTGGGACCCAATGAAGCTTGCTCCTTCTGAGATGTTTGTTGAAGCATACTCCTGCATTCAGAATATTCATGACTGAAGTTGTTACAAATAGAGCATTCTGTTTCATTTTCAAGAGAAAAAAAGTTATTGTAGGTTCTCTTCATGATCCCAGTCACACTACTTTGATTTCATGCTTCTCTAGTCATGATGGTCATGTAGGCAACACATTGAGCATCTTTGTGTCCAAATTTATGACATAGGAAACATTGGCCATTAAAGAAATTCCTGTGATTATCAAATCTACCAACCAGATGATTGTAGTTTCCATTGACATTCATTCTTGAAGAAAATTGAGAATGATTTACCTGCGGTTGGTTCTAGATTTTGTTCACCTTGAAGTAGATTGACCCTAATTTACCTAGTGATCCTCTTTATGCCTTTGCTGATGATTTTCAACCTGTTCACTTCTCCTTGTTGCATCAAGATAACTTTTGGAGGTGGATTTCTTCTATGCTTGAGATGCTTCTTCAGTATATCCAAGACCTGTCTTGATTAGAGGAGAACACTACACTTTGATAATCTCATCTAAAGTTTCAGATCCTTTAACAAATCTAAGATTAAGGGCTTTTGTTTTCTTAATATCTTTTCTATGTCCCACAATTTCACATTCTAACTTTTCATTGTGCTTTTCCCTTTTCGCAAGTTGGAATGTCAGAGTATCTATAATCATACTCTTTTCTTCTAAACAAATTTTAAGTTTAGAAATTTCTTCATAGAGACCATCTTTGTCTATAGCATCTAAGAAATCATCACCTTCAAAAGCCATCAAAAGTCTATAATCATTACCATGTTCATCTTCATCGCTATTTGAAAATCCATCGCTGTCTTCATGTGTATAATAGCTCTTTTTACTTACGTTCTGTTTTCTATTCCTTTTGATCGGTTCCTTACCTTTATCAAGTTTATCTTTATGAGGAAATTAGTTATACCTAGATCATCTGTTTTCTAGATCAAGTCATGTGCCAAATATAACAGATGAAGATCACACAAAGATACTTCTCTTCAAGCCTTAAGATCTTGACCCATCAATAGAACTTATCCTTATTCTAGCGCTCAGGTTCTTCCTTGATTCAGATCCAGCTATGCACCATAACCCAATGACCAGTATTCTAGATCTTGCTCTTCATCAGATATTCAATCCTTGAGTGCCTTTGCCTAATGATCTCCTTACCCTTTTATAGTCTTAGGCCTTACTGAATACCATGGTCCAAAACCATTTAGAATCAATATGTGCGTCCAAATACTTGGGTTCAACACTTCGGACAAGATACCATGGTCCAAAGCCATAGGTCCAAATACCAAGGATGAAAAACCAAGTTTTCCAAACTGTACATGCTTTTCTGTGCATGAAAGTGCGTGTATACACATACGTGCCTTTTAGTCGGTGAATCCGTGTGTATATGTGGCTTGGTCAATAGGAACCTTCATATACCTCCTTTTCCTTTATTCTAAGAGCCTGTGAGCCTGAAATGTCATCTGAATGATTTGCCGAGTGAGTTGCCATCAAGGACAATACCTATGCCATAGTGCCAAGCCTGTGTCATAATGCCAACATTCTCCATCTTTAACCTTTCTTACTGAAGTCCTCTATTTACTACCCTCATTACTTTACTGCTCTTTATGACATTATCAACAACCATAGGATACACTAATGCCATGAGGAAGGGGAATCAACCTCATACAACAGATACTACACACCCTTTGATTACATATTGTTAGTGGAGAATACCAACTACCTCTTATGTCTATAGTTCATAATGAAGAAGAACATATAAACTAATAAGAGTGAATTTTAGAATAAGTGTTGTCGTAGGAAATTTGTTTTTGTCTATGTAGAGTGAGGAGTTTAGTCTAAGATTCCTTATAGATTCCTAATGTTCCTTATAGAGTATAAGCTAGTATAACTGCAGTCTAAGTATAAGAATAGTATTTTGATATCCCCTTACCTGATCGAGGCACAGTGATAGCCCCTTACCAGGGATCTACATAAGAGAGTTATAGGCAACATCGTTATTCATCAAGTCACCAGGAGCAATTATTCAACATCAGCAATTAGATGTTCCTTTATCCACCAGAGCAAAGATAGTAATAGATACATACCCAAAGACATAAACAGATACATACACACCTATATCGACAGTAAAAATAACATATACATAGATAGGTATAGGTTAAGTAATCCATTCTGATTTAGACTCTTTTTATCTAGTAATATACCGCTCAAAGAGGTGAAGGATCGTGCCTTCTTCCTTTCTATAGTACATAGCCACGTCATTGTACTCCTATTATAGGTTCTTCCCCCTT
Source organism: Pinus tabuliformis (assembly GCA_031772625.1). Taxonomy (NCBI): domain Eukaryota; kingdom Viridiplantae; phylum Streptophyta; class Pinopsida; order Pinales; family Pinaceae; genus Pinus; species Pinus tabuliformis. The sequence continues at coordinate 31,942,656 of CM062807.1, read as the reverse complement.
TTACTACCTTATAGGAAGGCAAGACTTTGTATTCTTAAAGATAAGCAACACCCAATATTGCTATAGAATATGAGCCCAGTCTTAAGCATTAGCGAGACCTCAACCTTTATATACTTCTCTTTGGGCCTGAGAAATGGTGATGCTTTTGCTCCTAGGCACAAATCCAGAAGTACTCAGTTTACCCACCCTCAGCTTGGTAATAAACAAAGGAAAACTCATTGGAAGCAGAGAAAATGATAGAGCCTCCTCTTTTTGCATATGAAGATCCAAATCCAAATGTACCCATGCTAGGTGACCAAATAGTATATTATTGGGCATCTGAGCGAGCATCAACAAAGGTTACAGGATAAGAGGAAGCATCCGAGCAAGCAGGGGCAAAGCCAACAAAAGAAATAAAAGTAAAGGCAAAGGCAGGAGCATATCTAAAGTGAGCAGTTTCTGTTGATTCCGTTCGAGCAAACATAGCTGTGGAAGGTCCAATTTATTTAGTTTAACCCATATAGGTAAAACCAAAATCAGAGTCAGTATCATGACCATGCCAGGGAAAGAACCAAAGTACTTCAGTTATTCCTCCTCTATCCCATTTCCAGGTAGCAGTTGTAATAATTGCCTATTGGGTGCATTGCGTACTTACTAATTCAAATGAACCTATTTGGTGTCGGGAGGTGCCCCAAGATAGTCATTGTCTGGAAAGGTTAGGTTTCTGATGCAACCACATGTATAGTTGATAGCCTACACACTTGAAATGATGGAAGCAGATCCCATTGAAGTAGCACCCCCAACATCCTTACCATATATATGTCCAATAACTAGTGCTGCAGCTGGATCAAGGTAAATAGGATCTCGAAAAGGAAGGTATAAGTGGAGATTTTCTCTACATGGATGCAACCTATGCACATGTATCCACACCTAGATATGATGGAGCTGCATCTTGATCTAGAATGCACGCTAGGTGAAGCGCTAGTGGGGAAGTTCCTTCTTTGACCAGATCAAATGCAACTCCATGTGATGTCCTTGGTTATCACTATAAAACTAGAAGGGATGTAGGAAAAAGCAGTCGAACAAGCTATCAATCTGGAATTGGTCCATTCACTAGTTATAGAATGGGAATTCAATCTCCATTTCACTCTGGTACTTTCTCTGGTGCTTTTGGTTCTAGGTCAAAATGTACTAGATCATTCATTGGTTATGGGTCAATAGATTCCACTACATAGCAAGGTGGTTATGGCCCTGCATTTTGATCTACTTATTAAACTCGGTCAATTGAATCTAAAGCTATAATTGTCTCAGTTGCTGCTTAAACTACTACTTTTGCTTATTTGTCCCCTTATGTTTCTTCAATTGGACCAGATGATCCGGGCCAAACCAATGCATTTGATGATCTACAAACATATATATAGGTACGGGATAACGAGTCATGACTGTGGTTGATAGGTAGGGATGCCAAATGAAATGCACAGCCCTCTGCAGATTCGAGGGCTATCGATTCTTAAGTTACAGAGAAACTCGGTAAACACACATCTCCATTAATGGTTGGTATGAGTCAACTTCAATTGCTTCCTGGGCCATTGGAATTCTCTTGCCCCCGATTGGTGGAATCTGCTACCTTAGCAGGCAAGGGTAATATATTCGTTATGGGTCTTTCTTATTGGTTCTACTCCTATTGGTGCTTATGCTGCTTTTACTCGATCAACTGACTCTGTTCTCTCAATTGTCGTAGGCTTAGTTGGTTCTGCGTTTGCTAGTGATGGCAGGCAGGTATGGAACCGCTCAAAGAAGTACTGACATTGGAAAGGATCTCGGGCGGGTTGTTGGCTATCATACTTAACGGGTCCATGGCTTCGTATCTGGATTTTCATCTTGATCTCTAACTAGATTTGCTTATACTGGATCACTTGCTACTAGCACTGGTGGAAAAGTTGGCTCTCTAAAAGGAACCAATGTTAGGAAATATGCTGGGATGGATACTAACTCAACTTGATTAGTTTCCCCTTCCTTCTTTTTCTTCCTACGCTTCTGTTACTGCATTCTATACCCCTGTTTCTAGTGCTACTACCTTTGTTTCCTTTGCAACGAGGTCTTGATCTTCTAGAAATGAATATCACTTTCAATCACAAACTAGAAGGGATGCTTCAGGAGAAGCACATAGAGGGTGGGGTAGGACAACAAGAGTGGATCAAAAAAATAAACTAGTTATAGTTTAACAGGTGATGGCAGATCAATTTCAATTGGATATGAAACTAGGTCGTCAAGTTAATAAGCTTGATCAACAGAATCTATCCTTATGGGGTATCAATCTATTCAGAATGGTAGGTCTACTGAATCAATGGGTGAAGCTGCTAATGCCTCCGCCTTTGTTACTAATTCAACTAGATCTGCTTCAATGGGTACTGGTCCTTCCCTTTCGCTCAACATCATATATTCAACATAATCTACATGGAGAAAAATCCAAAGTAGTTCCCGTTCTTGAAAGGAGGGATTTTATACAGCTAAGAAAGAGGTTTCATAGGATAGACTATATACGTATGAGAAACAAAAAGGCCTACTATTATGAAAGGGGATTTAGGAGCATGTCTGATTATTACATACGTGAAAATAATGGTGGACATGATTCAAAAATTTGTTGATGAGAGAAATACCAGGGTTCTGTTGGAAATAGAGACATAAATGATGTCGGAATTCGAACCGACTTTGTACACCTACATAGTCCTTCCGGTAATGTGCATATTGAACTCAAATCAACTCAATCATCAGGTTTAGCATCTGGGTCGCTAACCATTTCTTACCATTTGTGGGATCATTCTATGGGAGCCTTTGCTCCTTCATTCACCGGGTCATAACCTCACCCCCAAAAACGAAATAGAAAGGGTGGAATCGTTCCATTTCATACGCACGTGGTATTGTACCATTCCAATTCGTAGGATCTTAACATCTCAGTTGCTGAATTGTCTCATCTGCAGATCATTCTATGGGAGGCCTCATATTACTATTATGTACTCTCTATAGATAGAACTACTAAATAGTAAAAAGTTGCGATGAATAGTTTCGACTGGTAAGGGGGCTGGTGGTAATGTGGTCATTTTCTATTGTCGGTAACGCACATAGCCAATTATTATGTATGTAATATTTCTACCCATAGCTATAGATAGAATAAGTTGTTGAGCTCGTTCAAGCACTTATCCTGAAACATCCATCCCTTTATATAATAATTAGGCGAGGAGAGGCTTCATTCTATTAAAAAGAGTTGTGAAGCCCCACCAATTCGTACCTAGGTTCCCTAGGTCCATGTCTCATTACACTATTTAGGAGTAAGAATCTATCTACGCTCAAATAATAGTAGGGCGTTTCGTAGACAATATTTTATGGTAATATAGATAAGAGCAAAGGTCGGTTGATACATTCTTCTACGTGGGTTCAATACCCCACATCTCTATGGAGCGCACACCCGAACTCAACGGATTCAAGACCCTGCATCGTATGTATAGTCTCGCCCCCCTTATATAAGAATTTGGGAACTCTCTCTAAATAGTAAGGCATTGTGAGAGAGCCCCGCTTACGCAAGACAAGAGAGAGAGCTTACCCCATTCCCTTAGGATAATTGACTTGATCTCCCATCCGAGCATTGGTTAGATCCGACATTGATCATAGCTAAGGTTGATCCTCGATCTCTTGCGAAGCAACAGAGCTATTGGCATGAATGCAACACGAGTTGAGGTGGGTGGCATAATCTGCCCCTTTAATTAATAGTAGGCATGGTGCATAGTCTATAGCATCGACATCAATCTTCATCTATATGTATCTGTATCTATATTTCTATCTATTCCATACCAATTGGTCATACTATCCATCAACCATCGCTCTCCTTTCTGTGACGGTTGGTAGAGAAGCATCGCTTTCTAGTACACACTGTATTTCTTTCTCAATTGCATTCGCCCTACTCCCCGACCTATACTGCAGGCATTGGGTGGTGGAACAATGTGAACTTTCACCATCTAAATAGATTCTCTCAATATTTAGACATGAGACCATCCGTAAGCCGAGCTATTAGTGGGATTTGTTTCACCACTCGAGCATACATACCATACTATGGCAAGTGGGTTCGTTCTTAGTTGCTACTCCACTTTGTTGGCCATGACTCAATCGATTGAATAGCCCATGCTCCTTCCGTTATAAGCTGAGTTAGTCCTTGATTTCCCATCCCAATGTAAGTATGCTCTGGTCATCAAAGGTTTGCGGGTGTTTTAGGTAGGGCCCGTTCACCTGTCTGAGAGGTACGCCCCTAGGTACTAACCTGTCAATGGTTTTATGGATGCCCTGGTCCTAAGTTTTGGGTTTCTATGCTCTTGTCCAGGCTGAACTAATAGTATGTCTTAATAGCTCCATTGATCGGATAGGTCTTCTGGTGATAGGAGACGTACGACTGGGGTGGAGGGTCGATATGCACATATAAGTTTGCTCCATCACTGGTATGTGATAGGCCCGAGAAAAATATAAAGAAAGAGAGGGAGTCTGTCATATACTTATTATATGATTCACCACTTTGTGTAAATGATTTCTTTTCCATACAAGCTAGGGCCTCCTAAATCTCCTATTTTCCCTCTCCCATTGTTATTCACCATTCTTACTCTCCCTCATTATTTGGTCGAATCATTCTTTATCCTCTCTTTTCTCTTTCATGGGAGGGTAGACTTCAGGCTTACGGTTCTTTGGGTGCTTCTGCATATTACTTATGATACGGTGTCAATGCATATTTTATGGATTTTTTTTACTTGACACTAACGCATCGAATTTGGCAATTTAGCTAATATCTTCCACTTTCACGCTAACACAACTTATTCAACTTTCACCCTCAAATGACTAGCCTTCACCTCATGCTTCGTGCTAACACATCTAATTTGGCAGTTTAGTTAATGTTTTTTATGCTTACACTAGCACACTAATTAACACTTTGAATATATTTGAATGAGCTCTTTTCCTTGCCCTCAAATATTTATCCTCGATCCAATGATGTTCGTTGAGGTACATTGTTTGTTCCTATATCTATTTGAATATATAAAAATATATAAGTAGATGATGTATATGGGTTAGCAGTAGTATGAATATGAGTAGCAGTATGATGGTTGATGGATGGGATGGATGTGTAGATGGGTAGTATTTTCTAAGTATGCGAATCTAATCTGTGTGTTAGCCTAAATGTGTAGGAAGGAGAGTATGCCTTCTTGAATGATTGATTGATTGGTTGATTGAGAGTATTCCTCCTTGATTTCATGAGTTAGCAGAGTCGGATTGATTGAGAGAGAGAGTATGGCTCCTTGATTTCATGATTGAATGCTTTCTTGATCAAATGATGAAGAGTATGCCCACTTGAATAAGAGAGAGTCTGCCTTCTTGATTTCATGAGTTAGCAGAGTCTGATCTGATACTTACTGTCTTTCAATGACATCCCATATAAGGGGCATTTAACTGAATCATAATATTTCATTTATGGCCGTGTGCAGTACCAGATGATTGATTGAGGTTTAACGTAGGAGATAGAGGTTAACGGACCGGCCGATCATGTACGCAGCTTTATTGATTGGGAGAGCATATAAATGATGATTGGGAGAACACTCATTAATTACTCACCTTTCTTTCATTTAGGGCCCATCAGGTCTATTGAGCGCACCCACCCCGGGATAATGGTTTTGACATGATCAACAGGCAAGAAGATGGGGTCGAAGATCTCATCAAGCATTGTTGCAATTGATCGGTGAATAATACGATCTATGGGGGATGGGTTCGTAAAAGGTCTCTTGTCCTTAATAATGGTCAATTTGAGAGTGAAAAGGTGGCCTATGAAGAGCGAGGATATGCTTCCAGTCATTCATTCTCTTTGGCTGGTCATAACTTCCTTATCAGGTTAGTCTATTATCCTCCCTCTCTTTCCCAATAGAAATTTTGTTCCGATTAGTTCCTTTCCTTCAAGGAGCTGGTCTTACCTTCCCATCGAATGGTTGCTAGCTAGATGGGTGGCAGAGGGCCATCGAGATAAGGTAAAGCTCAGGGGAATCATCAGGCTCTAGATCTGGCTCTTCAGGCTTTGCTAACTTTGGCTCTTCTGGCTCTGGTGGATCTTTGGGCCCTTCCAAATCATCGTCTTTGGGACCTTCAACTTCTCGATATTTGATGTTAGGGTCCCACCCTAACCCCCTTATTTATGTCATGGGATCACGTCATAGTCAAGAGTCAATAAAGCCCATATTAATATTTTTAAGTGGTTAACCCGCAATTAATGACAGGACCACAGTTAGTTGCAAATGGGTCGTAGTATTAGATAGATGGTATTAATAAAACCCACGGTATTGGCCCGTGGTTTTGCATGTATGACTCATATATAAAGGATAGAGACTCCCTGCGAGGAGTATCGTGTCTTATTTTGTAATCGAGCTCTGCTCTATTGGAGGTTGCCCCCTCGAAGAGGCAAGTGAACATTACTCTTTGAATAATAAAATCATTTCTATTCTATGTTCTGGGTATCTTTTCTTCGTATATTATGTATTGGGTATCATTTTGTAGGTTAAGAGCATAACAAGTGGTATCAGAGCACTTTCCAGGGCCGGTGGGATCGCCAATTCTTAGCAAAAAAAAAATTTGGCTAGAGACGTGTTTGGGCGTCTTTAAACCACGGGATCTGTCGTTGAGCGCATAAACCTGTGAATTTGGGGAGGCATGCACGCAGGAAACACAAGAGGTGGTCACGTCTATTGGACTCCCTTGTAACCCCTGTGGGTACCCCTTCGAGTAGTAGCGCATTAGATAGAACCGCACACGGACTGTTTTCCACGTACCCTGTGGGTATATCGGAAGCCTCTAGGCTCCCTTGAAACCTCGTCATAGATAAACCGTCAGTCGTCTTGTGGCTACAGTACACCGAGAACAACACTCGGAGAGATTACTCGCCCGTATGATAGGGTAGTCGGGTTGTACGGCTAAGGGTACGGTCGATCCTCCTTAGTTAGAGCCCTGAAACATTGGGCCGAGTACTACTGTCTGAGATCTTCCTGGGCACTTATTGGTGATCTAGCCCATCAAAATCAGGACGACGAGCTGAGTACGAAGGTACCATTCAATTATTAGTGAAAAATTTTAGGCGGTCCCAATTTTTCATCAGGTTGGTGTATGGTAGAAACTAGAGCTCAAGCAATGGCCAATGAAAGAATGGACGAACTTGAAAAATCCGTCCAATCCATCAATAAGCAGCTTACCAGAATATCTCTCCAGGTCCAGCAATTAATCCCGAAGGGCAAGGAGCCAGCCCACGAGGAGGCGTATAATGACAATGAATACAATGAGGGTGAGTCTAGCCACTCTCCTCACGTCTGGCACACCCACCCACCACCTAGTCAGCGACCTCCCAAGTTGGATATGCATAAATTTGACGGTTCTCACCTATCCGCATGGATAGCACAAATGGAGCAGTATTTCAAACTGAATCATATCTTAGATGATGCGACTAAGCTTATGTTGGGGAGCATGTACTTGGACAATGAACGATGGCAATGGTGGGAATGGCATCAACGTTGCAATTTTCCTTTTAAGACTTGGACCCAATTTAACAAAGCTCTTCGAGACCTCTTTGAACAGGAGGACTCTTTTTTGGGTCGTCTTACTAAGCTCCGACAGACAGGTACCGTGTATGAATATATTACAACTTTTGAAGCCTTAGCATTCCGCACTTGGGGTCTCTCAAATGATTTCTACATGGAATGTTTTATCAATGGTCTTAAAAGCCATCAAAGCTCAAGTCTTACTGCACCACCCTCCCACTTGGACAGAGGCTTGCAAGGTAGCCCGTAACGTGGAACGTGCATTAGCAGCCCAATACAGTCGCCCAAATTTCCCCACTAAAGGTCGTCTCCCACAGGCTCACAACACGACTCAAACACTTAAGGTCCAAAAGGTGTCACCTGCGGAAATGGCCGAAAGAAGGAAGCAAGGACTATGTTACTACTGTGATGAAAAATACTCCCCAGGTCATAAATGCAAGGAGCCCAAATTTTTTCAAATAGATGCCATTGACTATAGCTCAACAGAGGAAGATCCACCACTTGAGGAACATGAGGCGTTAGAAGAAGACAACCCAAAGGAGAATGTCTCTGATGAACCAGTTATTTCGCTGCATGCGTTGGCAGGGATTTCTTCCCCTCAAACTCTCAAAATCAGGGTTTTTCTTAAACATCGCCCAGTAGTAGTCTTGATTGATAGTGGAAGTACCCATAATTTCATCCATCAAAAAATCGCAGAAGCAGTGCATTGTTTTGTGCGAGCAGTTTCTAACTTCCAAGTCCAAATTGCAGATGGGGGCACAATGAAATGTGAAGGCCGCTGTGAAAATGTCAAACTTCAAATGGGGGATTATCAGTTGAAAACCCACATGTTTGCCATACACATGGGGGGTTGCGACATTGTCCTCGGCGCTGAATGGCTCCACACGCTTGGGCCAATCACAATGGATTTTCAGGAGTTATATATGAGTTTTAAGAAGAAAAACTACACACATACCCTCCGTGGACTCCAGGCAGGAGCCCCCTCTATCATCAGCTTGCATCGGATGGAAAAATTGTTAAAAAAGGGCAATCATCGAGTGGTAGCTCAATTTAATGCCATCCAGGTCGTCGAAACCAAGTCTCTGCCAATTCATCCTGAGATGCAACAAATTTTAAATAACCATCTGCCAGTCTTTGACAAGCCTCATGAGCTTCCACCCTCGCGAGGGGAACATGATCATAGCATCACCTCGGTTCCAGGGGCCCAACCCCCAAATGTGCGGCCATACAGATATCCATTCACCCAAAAGAATGAAATAGAAAAAATCATCATGGAACTTTTGGAAGCAGGTGTCGTTCGTCCCAGCATTAGTCCTTATTCATCCCGAGTGGTCATGGTGCTCAAGAAAGATGGGGAGTGGCGGATGTGTCCCGACTTTAGGGCCCTCAATAAGTTGACAATCAAAGATAAATTTCCCATTCCGGTGGTTGACGATTTGTTGGACGAACTCAATGGAGCTCAATTCTTCACTAAGCTGGATCTTTGCTCAGGCTACCACCAAATTCGTATGAAGGAATTCGACATTCCCAAGACTACTTTCCGAACTCATGAAGGCCATTATGAGTTCTTGGTCATGCCATTTGGTCTTTGTAATGCCCCCTCTACTTTTCAGAGCCTTATGAATCACATTCTCAAACCATATCTCAGGAAATTTGTCCTTGTCTTCTTCGATGACATCCTCATCTATAGTGGCACTTGGGCTGCACATCTTCAGCACGTAGATCTACTCCTACACCTGCTCCGCAAGCATAAATTATTTTTCAAGATGTCCAAGTGTTCGTTTGGCATGGAAGAAGTTGAGTATTTGGGCCACATTGTGGGGCGTGAAGGTGTCAAGGTGGACCCCAAAAAGATCCAGGCAATGCAAGAATGGCCTCAACCTAAGACTTTGAAGAGCTTGAGAGGATTTTTGGGTCTCATAGGCTATTATCGTAAATTTGTCCGCAACTATGGACACATAGCGAAGCCCCTCACTCAACACCTAAAGAAAAATTCCTTCTTCTGGAATGAGGAAGCACAACAGGCATTTACCGCTCTCAAAAACGCCATGTGTTCCACTCCAGTCCTAGCACTACTTGACTTCACCAAATGCTTTGTCATTGAATGTGATGCTTCGGGGACTGGTATTGGGGTGGGCTTAATGTAGGAAGGGCGACCTTTGGCCTTCACAAGCCAACAACTAAGTGGGAGGAATCTGGGCCAATCTACCTACGAAAAAGAAATGATGGCCATCTTACATGCCGTCGAGACCTGGCGACCTTACTTATTGGGGCGACGTTTCCAAATCCGCACATATCATCACAGTCTTAAATATTTTTTGGAGCAACGCCTATCCTCCCCACAACAAAATAAATGGCTCGCCAAAATGCTGGGATATGATTATGAGATCATTTACAAGAAAGGGAAAGACAATAGTGTAGCAGATGCATTATCTCGCCAATTTGAGGAAGAAAGTACTCTGCTAGCAATTTCCCTCCCCATTCCAGTATGGATTGAAGAGGCTCGCAAGGAATGGTTTTCACACCCCGGGCTCTCCCAACTCATTTCTCAATTGTAGGAAGATCTAGATTCCACCAAGGGCTACTCGTGGCAGGATGATATTCTCCGCTACAGGAACAGAGCCGTAATATCCCCAACATCCACCCTCAAAGGTCGCATTTTGGCAGAATTGCACTCATCGCCCATTGCAGGACATTCGAGCTTTCAGAAGACGTATGCTCGCACCAGAAGATCATTGTTTTGGATAGGCATGAAAAAGGACATCCTTACTTTTGTAGCATAATGCGATGTCTGTCAACGCCACAAAGGGGAAACAGTCAACACACCAGGCACATTACAACCATTGCCCATTCCGACATCCATTTGGACGGAATTTTATATGGATTTCATTACAGGTCTTCCAAAGTCCGGGAACAAGTCAGTCATCATGGTGGTTGTGGACCGACTATCGAAGTATGCTCATTTCTGCGCACTACCCCACCCATTTACACCAACTTTGGTCGCTCAATATTTCATGGATCATATTTTCAAATTGCATGGCATGCCCACTTCTATTGTGTCCGATCGTGACCCGATCTTCACCAGTAATTTTTGGAAGGAACTCTTTAGGATACAAGGCACTCAACTAAAAATCAGTACTTCCTATCATCCGCAAAATGGATGGTCAAACTGAAGCCGTCAACAAATGTCTAGAAACCTACCTTAGGTGTTTTACTTTAGAAAAGCAACACCTTTGGGTACAGTGGTTACCTCTGGCTGAATGGTGGTATAACACCAACTATCATGCCACCACCAAAATGACTCCCTATGAAGCAGTATATGGTCAACTTCCGCCTTCCCCTACTTCTTATCTCAAGGGGTGCTCCAAAGTACAAGCACTGGATCAACTCCTACAACACCGCGCAACCATGCTCGCCCATCTTAGAGAGAATCTTCATCAAGCTCAGAACCGCATGAAGCAACAGGTAGACCAGCATCGCTCAGAGCACCAATTTCAAGAAGGGGATCAGGTCTTTTTGAGGCTGCAACCATATAAGCAAACCTCACTCAAAGACAAGGGTTGTCAGAAGCTATCTCCAAAATTCTACGGACCATACCAAGTACTTCAGCGCATTGGAGAAGTGGCTTACAAGTTGGCTTTGCCACTTACTGCAAAAATCCATCTAGTTTTCCATGTATCGTGCCTCAAGAAAGTGATCGGGAACAATTGCCGAGTTCAAACAAGTCTACCTGAATTGGATGAAGAAGGGTCAATCTGGCTTCAACCCGAACAGGTTCTAGACACAAGAGACAAACAGCTGCGCGGCCGCATGATTAAGGAAGTCCTCATCAAATGGAAAGACACCTCTCCAGACGATGCAACTTTGGAACCAGCCACTATTCTTCAGCAGCTTCTGCAGCTTCAGCCTTGAGGACAAGGCTAGTCTTAAGGGGGAGGGCATGTTAGGGTCCCACCCTAACCCCCTTATTTATGTCATGGGATCACGTCATAGTCAAGAGTCAATAAAGCCCATATTAATATTTGTAAGTGGTTAACCCAAAATTAATGACGGGACCACAGTTAGTTGCAAATGGGCCGTAGTATTAGATAGATGGTATTAATAAAACCCACAGTATTGGCCCATGGCATTGCATGTATGAGTCATATATAAAGGATAGAGACTCCCTGCGAGGAGTATCATGTCTTATTTTGTAGTTGAGCTCTGCTCTATTGGAGGTTGCCCCCTCGAAGAGGCAAGTGAACATTACTCTCTGAATAATAAAATCATTGCTATTCTGTGTTCTGGGTATCTTTTCTTCGCATATTCTGTATTGGGTATCATTTTGCAAGTTAAGAGCATAACATTTGATCTCATCATTTTCTAATTATGATTATGATGATGGAATTTGGTTATACCCTCCAAATAGGATAGTAGTGACTCGGTCCATCGAGTGTGCCATAAGGAAGTTTCTTCCTCGAACTTGACAGTTACAATTATAACTCCCATAACTACCTGCTTTCTTGAAACCAACATATACTTTGTTCCACCACTGTTCACGACATTCCTAGAATCACGAGATGTATCCATCCATGTATCTATATTTCTCAATGAAGGCGGAGGAGAAATAAATCCCTCTACCCTCCTCCTTCCAACCGTTTAGGTTTTTCCCTTTTCGTCTCTTTCCCTTGGTCTGGCCACTCTCGATTCTTTCCTTTATTCCAGCCTAGAGAATCAACCTGTCCTTCTTGTTGCTGCCCCGTAGAGCTGGTGTGGGGATTTGCATGTTGTACCAATACCTCTGGAAGCTTTCTTTATATATAGGGAATACAGCTAGGCGAGATAGGCGATATAGTTAGGCAAGATAGGAAAGCGCTATTCATTTATTGGCTTGGAAGGGAGGGTAATATCTATTCTTTTCTTACTAACTTGGCTATGTGAAGACAAGGAGAAGGCATGTAACGTATTAATATATAAGGGAGCCTGCCCTCCTAATAATATATCTGCCTGCCTAATAAGATATAAGGACCCCTAGCCTAAGACCCCCAACACCCCTATTGAACTAGAAAACTATAATAAGGAGGGGGATTGTTTAGTTAAGCAGCCCCAGTAGGAGGAACTATCTAGGTTGGCTGAGCAATACAAATCTTTTATATCCGGTGAGAGGGTAGAAGCCATAGCTCCGGGTTGAAGGCTATTAGTTTTCCCTGGGGGTGTGGGATGGAGAGTAGAGAATTTGGCCCCTACTATTGGTTAGGGCGACAAGCTGAGCTTCCATCCTTGTTATCGCGTAAGTGCGACGAGCTTCAATGTTGGGAGGCAGGGACCATAGTAGCTAGAGAAGCAGGAAGGTCAAGGTTCCCGAAGAGACAGAAGTGAACAAATTGATTTTCGCCCCCAGAAGGTAATAGAATTTCTAATCGCCTTAGCTTTCATGGACCAAACGAAATAGTTTTGATATTAAGAGTAGTTGGTTTGGAGTCTCTCTCTGCTAGAGTCTCTGTGTCTGTCCCAGCAGCTGGACCATCAAAATTTTTGATTGGCCGGAAGGAACTAACCAGTTGACTCAACGATTGTTCTTTCTTTCTTGTCCTGGGAATCTGGGAAGTATATAAGTTGTTAAGGACCCCTGAGTTGGATAGTATAGAATCTATGAAGGCCATCTGAGGATAACTCATCCAACCATCCAAAAGTAGGCCTAAATTGAACACCTTCGGTTAACCCCACTACCTAACTTTCAATTGATGTTCATTACCTTGGCCTATTCAATACCAGATAATGCTAACACAGGAAGGCTAGACGAGTTGCTAGTCGATGCCGGAAGGTGTTAACTCAACCGAAAGGAAGAGGCTTGGGCTCCAGTTATTGCTATTGATGCATTTCCCTCATCCATTTTGGTTCCATTCGAGGGTGTATTAGCTGGCCATACAGAGAACAAGGATGGAAGCTCGTCGAATACCCTGTAGTCATTTATTAGATCCCGATAGTTAGTCTCAACTGAAGGACCCAGGAAGGAATTTGATTCTTTCCCTACCCTATCTGACCATCCTAAGTTTTATACTGTGGGTTAACCAGCCCGATGGTCCTCTCTATATTGGTTGGGTCCCTCCCTTAACTAGGAGCTACCCTAAACCGGGGGTGGAGAAGGCCTAGGGAATCATAGCCCATCGTTTAGCATTGTTGGGGGCATCCATCCTTTGAATAATCCATACATGAGGCAACTGGTGAGTGAGGTACCTATAGTTGTTGAGGTGGGAATGAGGGCTGCTAAGTTGCCTACCATACACCCCCGGTGTTCAGTTCAAGTAAGATATAACTAGCTGGGTTCAGACTTGATGGGAGCATCCAAATAAGGTAACTCAAGCTATCCATCGAAATTAGTTTGGCGGGGGTGAAGACAAGCTGGTTAGATTGTTCATAAGAGGCGCTCCTACTAATAGTTCTATTGCAATATAACTCCCATCCAAAAGATGGTCAGATCAATGGAAAGAAACCAACTGTGGGTGGGGTAGGGTAGTTGAGGCATCCCAACAGTTCAAGATGGAACTCAGTATCAATTTGTGAAATTGAATCAATGGCTTGGGTGATTTCCCCTTAGCTTATTTGGCACCTTTCTTGGGTGAGTCGCGTAACCTATGATTTGTTTGGCGCTAAGCTTCATTTGGAGTGGGAAATTCCATAATGAAAGGTGGCATTGCGCCAAGGAAAGTTCCCGACCTTCCCGATCGATAAGCCAACTTTCACTTTGGTAGCCGACATCAATTCACCAACACGATTCACCGATCGCCGATCTCAGCCCCTTAAGAAAACAAAACTTATCGTCAGAGGAAGATATGAAATGATTCCAGGCTGCGAAGGTACTAGGAAGGAAATGGAGAAATACACACCAATGAAAGCAAGGCCTGCCTACTTTCAGGACCTGAAAACTATAACACATCCTACCCACCCAATCGACCAACATCCTAGACACTTAACTCTTAATAATCTTCAATTCACCAGGTGAGCCCTTAGATACAGGTGTCAGACTAGGTATTCGTGAAAGGGAGGAACAACCTATAACTAGTACTTAACGTATCTTTAGGAAAGAACAACACTGAAATCTAATACTTCACACGAGCACTCTTAGAGAAATAACCTAGCATCGTCACTACTGAACTTGCATCTTTGGTTAAGGTACGACAACCTCTTCTTTAGATTCTATTTCAATAGGAACAGGGAGACCACGAAACTTTCACCTTGTCTCTACTTATACCTATTCCATTTGAACGAGACCTAGCCTTTTGACACCTTTACTTATTGATTTACCCTTTCACTTGCTAGGAACAACGCATAAAGTGTTTGCTATGGGAGTCACTTCAACTACCGACCCAAGGAGTTTACCTATCCTATAAACATCAACCGATATCGTCATGGTGCTTGCTCATCGTACACGGTTCCTATATATTTTATACCTAAGAACAAAAGCTAGAATGATGCCCCCATAGTTACCAATTAGAACCATAGATAAGAATAGGATTTGATCTCTTGGATTAGCATTATACCACGAGTTTTTACTCACTGTACCAACCAATATGAACGTACCTA
Source organism: Pinus tabuliformis (assembly GCA_031772625.1). NCBI lineage: Eukaryota > Viridiplantae > Streptophyta > Pinopsida > Pinales > Pinaceae > Pinus > Pinus tabuliformis. The sequence goes on along the minus strand of CM062807.1, from coordinate 31,927,507 downwards.
GCTCTTTTCGTTACCACCTTCATAGAATAATATCTCCCTATAAGGAATTCACAGGACTCACCACCACAATTACCATTCCTTATATATATAGACTGGCATGAAAGCTTTGACTCAGCAGAAAGGTGACCTTTAGAGTCTTTACTCAGGTGTTAGTTCTTTGATAAGTATAGCTCCTCTTCTTCAAGATTTGGACCAACTACATAATCCTAAGGGGAACTAGCAACCAACGGCTCCACTCCCTCCTCGTCACCAACCAAGAAGCTAGTAACAACATTTGGGACTACCTATCCTACTTTTTTTTTTTCCTCCTTACCCTTTTTCCCCTTGACTTTTTCACCGGCAATGAAAGATAGGGACCTTGATCAACTAGGTTAATTACTTTACTTGTTGCTTGTGTTCCGAACACCAGCGAAAGGACTTCCTTCTCCTTGAAAGCTTTATCACTTTCTTACCACGACTTCCTTTGCTTATTTGCCACTGCCACGACTCAATACATAGTCTGTTGACCAAATGAAAGCAATTGATCCAGTTTCTTCTTACTTCTTATCCAGTAACATTAGAGGTAGAGATGAGTAAGAAGTAGTTTAATCTCTCTACCAGTAATAAATCTAAATTCAGAACCAATCCGCCCTTTGGACTATGAAGAAGTCTCTGGGAAAAATGAAAACATTACCAAATAGCTAAATTTAGATATAGTCATTTTTTACCATTTCAAAACAAATATGAAAGAAAACTCTAGCTCAGAATATATCAATTCTTGAATTGATGTAGTTCACCCATGTCATCACACTTTCCTATGCAGAACCATTTGATCCATGTCTTGGTAGAAATTCCTTGCTTCCAACATGTAATCCCACATTTTCTCAAATAAATCCACAAAATGCAATAAAAATAAAGGGAAACAAATGCTTATCCTGCAACCACATAATTCTCTCAAAAAAGACAACAAACCTATTGTCTAGTGTAAAGTGACATGAGTTTCCAATACGTTGAAGCATTTCCGCAGGAAAGCATATGGATAGGGTTCCTGTGGAAAAAAGGAGTTCTATCGAAGATGAAATTGAAGATGGCTTGAGCTTCTTGAATTTATTTTCATCCAAATAAGAAGAAGAGGAGTCATGCCCACGATGGTTTTTAAAAACCGAGCATGTTGTCCATCAAAGAGCATAGTTGTTCAACATTATTATTACTATTATATATTATTGGTAATATTTTCATTTTAAATATTTCTAAATAATTTACTAAATGTTGTACCGATTTGGGAGAAAACTCTGTAGAATGAAATGTGTCAGAAGTGCAAAAACCGAATCAAATCTTTTATTGTAGAAAATGTAAACTAGAAAAGCCTTACCTTAATCAATCTGCATATTAAGAAAATTTGTATATATGTAATAAGAAAATGTGAAATACAATGACATTATGAATTAAATTTATAATTTCCTCTACATCTTCATTCTCTCACACATATATTGTTCTGTGCACATCCTTGATTCCACATAGCTAAATGTGTAAATGTTTTAAATGGAAAATAGTTTAAAATTAATTTTCCATTTGCAACACCATTCTTGCACACATTAACCATCCTATACACAGTAAAAGATTGACACAAGGAAAGCTTCGAAATTTGTTCATAGTTAAATTAATTACATGTGAATGACATAAATTTCCTTCTTCACCCCTATTTTCTTGTCTAGACGTCGTCCTCCACACGTCCTTCAGAAGATGAACATTTAAATTGTGTGGACTCAATGCTAACATTAACAACAAAGACAAAGGCTTAAAATCAAGGAAAGTTAGATTATTGGTATATTTACATTTCTATAGTGAATTTTAAAACATAGAGTCACGGATTAGAACCGTAATTGTCCAAATTTATTAGAAAGTGTAACACAGATTGAATTTTATGGAGTGTGATTCTAGGGTTGCAGAGCAAGAGCTCGATACTTCTTTAGCTAGAATAACCAGTGCTCTAGAATTTCTCTTTGATTTGGTCTCAAAGCGTGCTGAAATGATTCAATTTGAAGCACATGCCCATTTCAACCTTCTAAGTTAGAAAATGACAATATTGGAATTGAAGATGGAGGAACTCCAATTGGAAAATGAAACATTGAGTTTTCGCCTGGATAATTTGGCTCATTCAGAGAATGTCGACCCTGAGGAGGATGGTAATGAATAAGATCATGATATCATAGTCATTGATGAAGGTTCCCCCCATTTCATCATGAGACAAAAGTTAATGAAGCCCATGTCACTTCTAATGTCAAGGACATGTAGTCATTTAAATAAGAGTTAGTTTTTTTTCTTTTTCGTTGATAAAGAGAATAAATTTAGAATATATTCTATAGCCCAATTGCATGAAATTTATCTGTATTTCTCTATTTAATTCATTTCCTATACCATACATCAAAGTAAATTTTTACTTTGCAGAGTTGTCTATTTTCCTTTCTAGCTAATGTAAGCATTTATTTGTGAAATTGACATACATACCCCATATTTTGACAGTCAAATCTCTGCAGAATGAAACACAACAATAATAACATATTAAAATTAATAGTTTAACATTGGTTTCCCTATGCACCAGCTCATCCTAATTTCATCTCTACCAAATAAAGTTCCCAATATAAAATCTTAGCACAATAAAAGCATCGCAAAATCCCCCGCACAAACCATATCCTCCACACAGTAAAATCTCTGCACAATAAATCATAACAATATTAATTATTTTGTTCTCCTGCACATACCTCGTCCTTCACAAATATTCATTGCCCTAAAATTACAGTTCTATGCAACTGTTGTCCTGTAGATACTTCATCCTCCGCACAAGGAAAAGTTTTAATATCAACTTTGTCCTTGCTAAATAAATTTCCTTATGCCCCCTCGTTCTCCCACACCTACCTTATCTCTCCACAAAAGGAAATATTTTAACATTAATTTCATCATTTCCAGCCAGATAAATTTCCCTATGCACCACCGTTCTACTACACATACCTCGTCTCTTCGCATAAGGAAAGCCTTTGTCTTGTCCTCCACAAAATAAAAGTTCTACACAAGGAAATATTATAACATCAATTTCATCATTGCCGAATAAAGTTCCCTATTCAACCCCATTTTCCAACACATACCCCACTTCTTCGCATGGTAAAAGCTCCATACAACAAAACATAATAATACTCCCCATTCTCTTGCACATACCTCGTCCTCTGTAAACATTAATATGATATACAATATACGATGTAGAAATTTGTAAAAGTATTTCCACACAACGAAATATGAACTGGAGAGTTGTGTAGTCCCCCACCTATGTAAAGTACTTGTAACCATGTTAATTATATCATTACGGGGTAGAGAAGTACCATAACAGTGTTAGTGTCAATTTTAATGTGAGAGCATTCACCAATAAAATGACCATTGAGATATATATATATTTTTAAATCAACTGCAAGCACACCCAAATACCAAAAATAAAACACTCTCCGCTAGGAGAATTATGTCCCATCACAAGTTGCTAGGCCAATCGAAAATTAGAAAAAGAAAAATCCAATTTTTTATTCATTTATGAAAATAAAAATATTCAACATTTTCTCGAAATTTTAATTAAAATTACAAAAAACACAAAATAATACACGATCAATGCATTTTGACTAATTAAAAACATATTTCATTTTTATCCGATAAAAGAATTATAAAATAGTCTTATACAACATAACTTCATTATAATTTATTTTATTTTTTAGTAAAATTCAAATTACATCTTTATATAATTTAAATAAAACTTATGAGACTGCCCTAGCATCAAATTTTTACTATAAACATTTTTGTGAAGAGATTTAAGTTTCCATATTACATGAAGTCTAAAAGCTCAGAATCCATATAATATAAAGTCCAAAAGCTAAGGATATTAAAATGATTCTATTTTTTTCCTTTCGTTTAAAGCGCAGAACATTAATATTTTTTAAAGTGAATAAAATTTTACAATTTTTTGTTTGCAGCAATACCCTTATATGATTAAAGTGTATAAACGTTTAATATTTTATAAAAATAAAATTCACAACATTAATAATTTTATAAATTTAAACCGCATAAAAGTTTAATATTTTGACAAGATTAAATTCGTGTTCAAATGTTAGAAGACATGAAGACCATACATTAACAATCTTACAAGATCGTGTTATTATGTCAAAACAGCTACACACATTCCATTTCGAAAATGGGTGACAATCACACTTGCTAGTGCACAATTACTTCATTACTACAAACAAAATTATTATATTTTTCCTTTTTCAAATTTACAATCCATATGCATTTTTAATAGGCAAAAAAATTGATAACATCAAATTATATACCTATATAATAAAATTAAGTATATTAATTAAATAAGATTTGATCTTATAACTATCCATATTTTAATAGTTTATCGTTTATTCATTTTACAATATTTTTATCATTTTTGTTAATGGCGAAATATTTTTTTTTTTATCGAACTCATATCATCTTCCTTACAAACTTTCCTGCACTTCTTCGAGGTTTTTCATTTCAAATTTTTGTAATAACCAACTTTGGATTTCATCAGGAAGCCACTGTCCCGGATGCGGGTGCCACCATGCAAGCCTTGGTAAGGCCACTTGCCACGACCGACAGGACACGCGACGGACGGAGGGCATTAAGGCTCCTCGCCGCCACCTCCCATCGACCAGCAACGCAGCATTCGAGCCTTAATGAGGGCGCAGGTACCACAGCGGAGGAGGATGGCCGCATTCAATGCGGGGACATTCCGGAAGAATGACGAGGTTGTTAAATTTGTCGACCTGGATGCAGATGAAGCCCATTGCCATGGTGTTCCTGCTCTGCAACCTGAAATTTCTGGAGTTATTGTGGAATTGGGGGAGGCTGGCCGACTGCTGGTCCTCCCTGGTTCATGCCTACAGTCGTTTGTTTGTCATAGTGAGCCGAATTGGGTGGAAGCTTTGTCTGAGGAAGCGGAATTGGGGAAAATGGTTCGTGAACGAATGCCATGTCGCCGGGGTAGAGGCTCAGGAAGAGCTCGAGCTGCTCGAGGGCCTGCAGCTGACCTACACCACCATTGCTGCTGTGTTTATTGTCATCGACGAGCTGGAGCACCTCAGGTGCAGCCGAGTCAATATGTGGAAGCGGGAGGGTCCAGCAATGGAGAACAATCTCTACCTGCATTCGGCTCTGTTATCTTCTCACTGCGCAATCCCAGAGAGAATTTGGGCATCAATGCTCATATTTCAGTGTTGTTCACCAGAATTCCGGACGAAAACGAAGCCGGCTTGCCTCGGCCACCTGCAATGGAGCATCCCTCGGACATTGAACAGAGAGTTCACCCGGAGCGAGAGGGAAACCTGCCTCTGGCTATGGAGGAAGAATGCAGGCTCGTGGATAAAGGTAAAAGGCCTCTGGGGGAGGCCTCAAGCTCACGGGAGGCGGAATTGCGGGAGAAAGAACCTGAGCTGCCGGCCTTCATGGACGGCCTTCCAGAAGGACATGGCTGGGCGTGGATTCGGGAAGAGAAACCAGGGGAGGACGAGCCAGAGGATGATGAGCAAGAGGGCTAAGCCCAGATGGCTCTCCTGCATGCATGCTGGACGTGTGTGGGATCGTGGTCGGTTCTCTCTCCTGTGGGATCGTGGTCGGTTCTCTCTCCTGTGGAAACGTGGTCGGTTCTCTCTCCTAGTTGTCCTAGTTTGTTTTTTTCTGTTATATGTGGAGTCTCGGTCATATGTATCTTCTGCTGTTTATGGGTCTCGGTCATATGTATCTGCTGCTGGTTTTTGGGTCTTGGTCACATGTATCTGCTGCTGTTTTTGGTTTGGGCCATCTCCACAAGCCCTGGCTCTATGTGACAATCTCTGCCCCTGCGTGGGCTTCACAGAGATTCCTTTTGTCTTTTGGCTAGCGGTTTTAGGGAGTAATCTAGGCACCTTCAGGTGTGCCTCTCAGGAATGTAATGGGTTGGGAAACTATGCTTACAGCTGCCATGGAGTCACATGAGCAGCAAGTCTTATCATATGTAATTTTCAGCTGTAAATATTAATACAAAGTAGTTAATCTTGCTTAGAAAAAAAAAACTTTGGATTTCATCAAGTAATTTTATAGTGTTTTTTTTGTTATAATTTTAAATCATCAATATCCATTGACATCAAAGCAATATTTTCATTTTTATATTTTTTTATGTAAAGAATTGAAACGCTTTTAATTTTAATAAAACCTTGTTACAAGAAAAAAGTGTCAATTTTCACGCACTGACTAGGGAGCAAGCTTCTTTAACTTGCATATAAGATATTTTTTGAAATTTCACAAAGATAGAAAAAGATGCACACCTTATTTTAGTTCACCATCCAATAATGCCAATTTAACATGCAACTATTATTTCCAATTGTACTTAGTAGTTATTGCAACAATTAATTTAATGATATTCATTTTAGTTATGGGTGAAAATGTGTACCCATAACATATTCCTTCTTTATGTGAATACGTTTTTGCAACCAATCTAAACTTAAACTTGTATATGCTACCATCCCTCTTAAGCTTAGACTTGAACAACTGTTTGAAACTATAGGAAATTATATTTAGGGAATTCTATAAGTTTTTAGGTTTCTTTTTTTTATATATACTATGGAATCATATTTGTTAGTGTCAGACTTTGCGGCCTTCCTCCAGTGATCAAACATGCTCTTACAAAGTGATTTTAAGGTGTCAAGGTCAAATTTTGTAATTTCAATGAGTCTTCAAGCAAAATTTGGTCATTAGGTCTAGCGTTTTTTTTTACTCCTTTCAAATTTGTCCAAATGTCGATCCATGTCACCATTCAGCTGAGTGTACCATCATTCAGAGGGTTGTCATCATCATGTTAGGTTCCAATCGGTCATTTTACACCTAGTTCATGCTTCATTTGTGCCTAGGTAAGGTTCATTTCCCTCTCCTAGAGTTTTGAAGGTAATTTCTCTTGGATGGTCAAATCATCAACAAAACTTGTATCCTGATATTCATACACCTTCCCCTATCCTTAATGTACCTTATTAAACACTCCCCATCACTGATATTCCTCAAATTCCTCATTTTCACACAAACACTAGTTTCTTGCTACAACTTGACAATTTTCCAGGCTAGGCCTGTGTTTTTCCCTTTCGGAACTCTTCTCCTCGCTCAATCTTTCAAATTCCACTTTCCCCTACTTCCTAAGATTCCCCCCTACATCCCAAAATTTTCTCAAGAATTTAGATTCCCCTTATCCCCTTCATTTCACTTCATTTCAACAAATACCCTGTTCCACACATCGGGATAGGTTTTACTCCAATGACGTTTCTGAGCAAGAAAAGATTAATTTGGGAAAACTGAGAGAGATTTTTGTCCATAATAGGCTGAGGAAGAAAAACCTCCTTCACGTTTTACACAGGTATCATGGTTTTAGAGAAATGTCAAAAATACATTTGCCTCAGGAGAATTGATGCACCTTTGAAGTGACCTTGGGAAAATCAATCTTTCTCCTAGCTTGGTTGGCATAATGACTTTCTTCATGAGTCAAACCATAACTAGACACAAAGAGCTTTCCAATGAGCTATCATCAGCTCAATTTGGAATTGAGGACGACCTTCAAAAGTTGACTACAACAGCACTCTGCCTTTAGGCAGCCTCATTTTTCACATTTTGACTACTCTTGGGAGATTTGACTTTTGACATGGCAAATGAACTCCAAATTAAAAAATTAAAGTTTTGTTGCAAATTAGATTCAATAATATTTCCAACGAGCTATCCCACACCCAATTTTAACACCGACAATGCCTCCAAAAGTCTCCTGCAAAAAGCGCGAGGCACCTGGATTTGAGCATGGCGCATTGAGCCAGCGCGACACATTGGGCAGTGATTTACAGTGTATTTTTATAACGAGCGCGATGCAGTGAGGCAGTGAGGTGCACAGGACTTCAAGGCCTAAAACCATTCAAATCTTCCTCCAAAGCTCCCAAAATTATAAATTCCTCATTGCCCAAGTAAGTTCACACTCCAATATGCTCAATGCATGAGTTTGTCTCAGTCTTCTTGGTGATTTAATAGGGAAATATTGAAACCCTAGTTCCTTGTAGTTTGATGAAAAAACATTGCATAGGGTTTATAAATTGAATTTTTTGCTACTAAATCCCACTCCAATCATTCTCACTCACTCATTCCCTCACTCCCTCACTTCATTTTCTCCCTCCCTTTTCATTTATATTTACCCTTTCCATATTCCCCATATCCCTAAACTACCAACGCTAAATCCCTAATCTCACTATCCCAAACCCTAATAAAATATCCCTAATCCCTAAATGTTACACCCTAAACCCTTTCATTCCCCAAAACCCTAAAATTAGCATCAAATCCTCCCCTCATCAATCCCACTCATCCATGGAGCTAAAAAACATAAAGAAAAACAGGCAAGCTGCCAAGAGGAGGAAAACCGAATTGACAACACTTGAAAGGGAAATTCAAGCTTATCATAGATCTTGGATCAAGGTGACAAAATGGCACTTGGAAAATATGCTAGAGAAGGCCAACAAATAGAAAAATATGTTGAGGAACATAGCCTACCACTACTTGTCAAGAAATATGGTGTGCAAAGCAAGAATCGCGATTTTGAAGGCCAAGTTGAAGAAAGCATCAAGGAAGAGAAAAGAGCAAGATAGACTCCAGATCTTGGTTGAGGCTTCCTTAGCCCAACACAACACTTAATGAATGACATTCAGTCGAAATTTCAAGAAATTTCAGACACTTTTCGCAAATTTTGAACTTTTGGCCTAAAAAACAGGGTTTTCTGCCTAATGTGCCACGCCACTTGGCGTGCGCTTCTGCTAGAGATCTTCTTTTGAGTAAAAATCAGCATTTTTGGATTTTTCATGGAAAAATATGAATGCCCTCACATGGCCAAGAAATTTTGGTAGGTTTTGAGCTTCCAAAAAGGTCAAAAACACCTCAAAAATGACCTTTCTACCCCTTTTTGGACACACATGAAGCAGTGTTGGGAGACCTCCGTTTTGGAGGGTCAAATGGAGGCCAAATTCAAAAATTCCACTTGTGCTGGAAAGTAGACAGATAGACCATTCCAACAAGCCCACTTGGGGAAAATTTGGTGCATAGGAAGGCCTCTAAAATCAGCTGCAAAAAGGTGCTCTGCATAGGGAAATTAGCATGGCACATAGGATGAAATTTGCTCATTTTGGCCAAAAAACACTGTTTTTTGCCTAGTTTCCTCACAGTTTGACTTTTATCTTTCTAATAGTCAAACTCATGATGTAATTTAATGTGAATTGATGGATTTTTATGTAATTATGCCAAATTTTCACTCATAGAGGTAGATTCATCGATGAAAAGGTAGTTTGCAACTGAATGAATAAGTTCCCTAGTTTTTGGAGGCAAGCTGTTCCACTCCCTACTTTTTAGTTCTCAGTTTCAAATTTGTTGGAACAACTCATAAAATTATGAGCTCGACCCCTAGAGGTTAGGATGAGTTGTTTATTGCTTATATATACTAGTTTTTCAGTCATTGGCAAAGGTTGGACTTTTGGGAAAGCTTGGAGCTTTATTGTATACTCATTTCAGCAGTTTGGCAAAGGAATAGACCAGGGTTTGCAACACTTTATGGGATTCTTGTGGCAACTTGATTTGGTATTGTGTTTCCTTCTGTAATTTCAAGTTTACATGTGTTTTATGTATGTCATTATCTCTTTCTGTTCATATTAACTAAATGAAACAAGGATAAAGGTAGAATTCATTGATTTGCAGTACTCTACCTAGGGTTTTGTTTAGTTATTTATGTTTTCAGCTATTTGAAGAGGATCCCTAAGACTTTCATGCCCTCTTCTACTCCTCACCAGTCTAAAAGCTCTCCATATCACTCAATTTGAAGTACCAAACCATTTTCCTACCTCGCCCCATAGAGATCTCTGCAAGACTGAGCCTCCTTCCCCGGACCCAAATCTGCCTTTCACATTTGAGCCAACAAAACATCATCAAATTCAATCAAACTCTTTTGAACACATATCTAGCCTAAGATCAGTATTCACATCAGTCATCTCAAGCCTCATTGATCATATTTTATTGAGATTGACAAGGAGAGAGCCCTCTCCCGACCTGGTAGGGCTAGCTACTAGGTTAAGTGTGGTTTGATGTTATCCTAGATCCTACCTTTCTTAGCTAGAGGTAGATTTAGGCGCTAACATAGTGGTGACCATACTGGGGAAGAAATTTTTTTATTTTTTTTAGTGTTCTTTGCTTTATAAACTACAAACGGAGCTTGAAGTTAGCCAGGCAGCCTTCGAACTGCACATTTCTTTGCGAGTGCATAAGTAGAGAAAAGCTACTTCAGTCAATCTCCGGTCTAGTCTTATAAGATAAACATCTGACTTGCAAATTTCCCCAGTACATGTATCAAGTTAGATCTGATTGTTGATGGTAGAAAATGATCAAACACCAGAAAGGTTGAAATCATTCACCTGGCGATTCCAAATCATTTTCAAGATCAGATCCAAAAGATTCCATTGGAGGATGAACCTGACCAGCAAAAACATGAAAGGACAATATGGAAAGATCAAGTATTCAAGTTGGAATTTCATCCAAGACATTTTGTTTTTTGTTCTAAATGATTTCTTCTCTTTTCCCGAGAATATCAAGAAGGCTTTGAAAAGTATATTGTCTTTGAGAAAAGATCCTCGGTCTGCATTTGATTCCTTCCCTTTGAAGTTTGTGAATACCAAGGAATTGCATGCCTTTGAGCTTGATCAAGACCCTTTTTCTGAATCTTGTGATGAGCGTTTTCAAACTGATGAGCCTCAAGAGACCAAGACTGATTCTACAGCTTCTGTACATACCCCAGTACCTTGCAAAATTCCATATCGATACAAGCCTCTGATTTTACCTTCTATATCCCATGCTTTCCCTAAAAATCATGACCTATATCTACCAAGATTTGACAGCGAACACGAAAACATCACTGCTGAGAGATATGTATTGAATTTTGAGTCTTTTCTTGATCTTTTTGAAGTTGGTGAAGAGGATGTCAGAATTAGGCTTTTTGCTCTTTCTTTGCAAGGCAAAGTCAAGAGTTGGTTCAAAACCCTGCCTGATGTGAGCATCTCAGATTTCTAGCAGTTTTTCAAAGTTTTCCTCGACAGGTGGGTGGTAAGACAGAACCCTTTCTTGATTATAGAAGAGTATAACTAGCTCAAAAGACAACCAGGAGAGATAGTACAATAATTTTATACCAGATTTAATGAAGTTTATTATTCGATGACTGTTAATATAAGACCTCCTCTTGGATCCTCTCTCTTGCACTACCTGGGTGCCTTTGATCCGGAAAAGGAGTTTCAATTGAGGGAAAGGAACCTTGCAACACTTGAAGAGATGCAAAATAGTGCAGTAGATGTAGAGGCTCGTTTGCTGATCTGAAGGGCAAAGTTGAAGGAAGAAGAGATGAAAAACATGGATCCGGAGGAATCGACATCTCTAGAGGTAAAGCTTGATATTTTGGCAAGTATAGTGGAAGAGATGATGCCAAGGATCACCACAAGGAATGAGTATGGTGTTCATGCTCATCACTCGCTGATTGAAGAAGAACAAATGGCTGCTCCAAAACATTTTCTTTCTTATCCCAGTTGTCATAGATCTGATAATGATTGTTTTATAGATCATCTGGGAGAAGAGAGATCTGTTGATATGACATGTATTCTTGATGATGTCTTTTATACTGATGATTTGCCTCAGTTTGATCAGTATGATAATGATTATGTTCTCCAAACAGAAGCTAATCTTGCAGACAAATTAGCAGCTAGTTTGTGGGAGGAAGAAGTTCACTTTCAGCAGCTCGAATACAATGTTCAGCCATCACATATCAGCTATGGAAATGACAAGGAAAGTGCAGCAAATTTTGAAGTGAAGGATCTTTGCCTTTTTGTTTTGCTTCATTTCAGTTCATCAGAGACAACATTCATGCAATCAGAAATCAATTGTCGACAAATCTTGATTTGGACCATCTTGCAGGCAATGAAAACCTTGTTCAAGACTTCTCATATCCAGATTTGTAGCCCCCGAATGCCATTGATTGTCAAGTTGCAGATGAAGACTTGGAAGCTGGCACATACGATAAAATGATACAAGATGATTCCATACCATTTTGTTTTGAATCATTTAAGTTTCTGAAGGGAAAACTGCATAGTATATCTTCAAATGAGCAGCTTCTAGAAAGTCATGCAATCTCATCAGAACCAATAGAAAATGGGTTGTAGCAGTCTTTTCAAGTTTTTCATCATCCAATAGCAGATGTGTTGGATAATGTCTGTAGTCAAAGTCCTTCTCCTATCTGTGAGCTTGACAAAAGTATTGATATAAACTTGATCCGGTAGTTGGTTTCTTTGTCATTTTCAACAGGAGTCTTATCACAAAGCTCAGATCAAAGTTTGCATTCATGGTATGAAGAGAAGAGAAGTAATCCATTGGATGAGCTAAGTCCCAGTGTGCATGAATTTTGAGATCCTTATGCAGTGTTTTTGGAGGTGAATAGAGAATCCATAGTATTCAACGGATCTATTCACAAGTTTTCATGGGAGTTGCCTTTCGGTAGTTCTCTCTTATTGTTCATAAGCAAGCATTTGCAAAGAATTCAAACAGTGGCCAGAATACTTACTTGGTTGCATTGGTTATTTCATTTCACTTGATCAGGTGATGAATGAAACTGTTAGAGTAGGTTTTGATGAATAAGCTCTACTTTGAGCATTATTTCCAATTTGTCGGTTGTGTTTAAGTATCGAGTTAGTTTTTAGTTTAGTGAGAGTCAATTTGTGTCGTCAATTCATCAGTTTTCAATCATGCATTTTAGCTTGAGTTTTTGACTCCATTGCCCAATGGATAAGGTATTGGTCTGCTCTCCTAAAGATCTGTCATTATTGGCACCTCCAAGGAGCTACCATCCCCATTGGAGCCAATGTTAGTGTTAGTCTTTGCAACCTTCCTCTAGTGATCAAACATGTTCTTACAAAGTGATTTTAAGGTGTCAAGGTCAAAATTTGTCATTTCAGTGAGTCTTCAAGCAAAATTTGGTCACTAGGTATTAGGTCTAGGGTTTGTTTTTACTCCTTTCAAAGTTGTCCAAATGTCGGTCCATGTCACCATTCAGCTGAGTGTACCATCATTCAGAGGGTTTTCACCATCATTTCAGGTTCCAATGGGTCATTTTACACCTAGTTCATGCTTCAGCTATGCCTAGGTAAGGTTCATTTCCCTCTCCTAGGGTTTTGAGGGTAATTTCTCTTGGATGGTCAAATCATCAGCAAAACTTGTATCCTAATGTTCATACACATTCCCCTATCCTTAATGTACCTTATTAAACACTTCCCATCACTGATGTCCCTCATATTTCTCATTTACGCACAAACCCTAGGTTCTTGCTACAACTTGACAATTTTCTAGGCTAGGCCTATGTTTTTCCCTTTTGGACCTCTTCCCCTCACTCAATCTTTGAAATTCCACTTGCCCCTACTTCCTAACATCCCCCCCTACTTCCCAAAATTTTCTCAAGAATTTATAAGCCCCTTATCCCCTTCATTTCACTTCATTTCGACAAATCCCTTGTTCCACACAAGGGGATAGGTTTTACTCCAATGATGTTTCTGAGCAAGAAAAGATGAATTTGGGAAAACTAAGAGAGGGTTTTGTCCATAATAGGCCAAGGAATAAAAAATTTCTTCAATTTTTACACAGGTATCATGGTTTTAGAGAAATGTCAAAAATACAGTTTTCTTAGGAGAATTGATGCACCTCTGAAGTGACCTTGGAAAAATCACGCTTTCTCCTAGCTTGGTTGGCCAAATGACTTTTCTGATGAGTCAAATGATAACTATACACAAAGAGCTTTCCAATGAGCTATCATGAGCTCAATTTGAAGTTGCGGAAGACCTTCAAAAGTTGACTGCAACAACACTCTACCTTTAGGCAGTCTCATTTTGCACATTTTGACCAGTCTTGGGATATTTGACATTTGACAGGGAAAATGAACTCCAAATTGAAAAATTTAAGTTTTGTTGGAAAGTAAACTCAATAAGCTTTCCAGCAAGCTATCCTACGCCCAATTTGGACATAGGAAAGGCCTCAAAATGTCTCATGCAAAAAGCATAACGCACATGGGTTAGAGCGCGGTGCATTGAGCCAAGGCGGCACATTGGACAATGATTTACATTGTATTTTTATAACGGGTGTGATGCATTGAGGTAGCGCAGTGCACAGGACTTCAAGGCCTAAAATCATTCAAATATTCCTCCAAATCTCCCAAAATTTTAAATTCCTCATTGCCCAAGTAAGTTCACACTCCAATATGCTCAATGCATGAGTTTGTCTCAGTCTTCTTGGTGATTTAATAGGGAAATATGGAAACCCTAGTTCCTTGCAATTTGATGAAAAAAAATTGCATAGGGTTTATAAATTGCATTTTTTGCTGCTAAATCCCACTCCCATAATTCTCACTCACTCATTCCCTCACTCCCTCACTTCATTTTCTCCCTCCCTTTTCATTTATATTTACCCTTTCCATATTCCCCATATCCCTAAACTACCAACCCTAAATCCCTAATCTCACTATCCCAAACCCTAATCAAATATCCCTAATCCCTAAATGTTATACCCTAAACCCTTTCATTCCCCAAAACCCTACAGTTAGCATCAAATCCTCCCCTCATCAGTCCCACTCATCCATGGAGCTCAAAAACATAAAGAAAAACCGGCAAGCTGCCAAGAGGAGGAAAACCAAATTGACAACACTTGAAAGGGAAATTCAAGCTGATCGTAGATCTTGGCTCGAGGTAGCAAAAATGCACTTGGAAAAGATGTTGGAGAAGGCCAACAAACAGAAAAATATGTTGAGGAACATGGCCTACCACTACTTGTCAAGAAATATGGTGTACAAAGCAAGAATTAGGATTTTGAAGGCGAAGTTGAAGAAAGCATCAAGGAAGAGAAAAGAGCAATATAGACTCCAGATCTTGGCTGAGGCTTCGTTATCCCAACACGGCACTTAATGAAGGACACTCAGCCGAAATTTCAAGAAATTTTGGACACTTTTCACAAATTTTGAATTTTTGGCCTAAAAAACCGGTTTTTCTGCCTAATGCGCTGCGCCACTTGCCAAGCGCTTTTGCTAGAGACCTTCTTTTGAGGAAAACTCAGCATTTTTAGATTTCTCATGGAAAAATATGAATTCCCTCCCATGGCCAAGAAATTTTGACAGGTTTTGAGCTTCCGAAAAGGTCAAAAAGACCTAAAAAATGACCTTTCTGCCCCTTTTTGGACACACAAGAAGCAATGTTGGGAGAGCTCCATTTTGGAGGGGCAAATGGAGGCAAAATTCAAAAATTCCACTTGCTATGGAATTTAAACAGATAGATCATTACAACAAGCCTACGTGGAGAAAATTTGGTGCAGGGGAAGGCCTCCAAAATCTACTGCAAAAAGTCATTACACACCGAGAAATCAGCGCGGCACATAGGATGAAATTTGCTCATTTTGGCCAAAAAACATTGTTTTTCGCCTAGTTCCCTCACAGTTTGACTTTTCTCTTTCTAATAGTCAAAATTATGATGTCATTTAATGTGACTTGATGTATTTTAATGTAATTATGCTAAATTTTCACTGATATAAGTAGATTCATCCATGAAAAGGTAGTTTGCAACTGAATAAATCAGTTCCCTAGTTTTTAGAGGCAAGCTGTTCCACTGCCTACTTTTTAGTTCTCAGTTTAGACTTTGTTGGAACAGCTCCTAAACTTATGAGCTCGACCCCTAAAGGCTAGGATGAGTTGCTTATTGCCTATATCTACTAGTTTTTCAGTCATTGGCAAAGGTTGGACTTTTTGGAAAGCTTGGAGCTTTATTGTATACTCATTTCAGTGGTTTGGCAAAGGAATACACCAGGGTTTACAGCACTTTATGGGATTCTTGTAGCAACTTGATTTGGTATTGTGTTTCCTTCTGTAATTGAAAGTTTACATGTGTTTTATGTATGCCATTATCTCTTTCTATTCATCTTAACTAAATGAAACAAGGATAAAGGTAGAATTCATTGATTTGCAGTGCTCTACCTAGGGATTTGTTTAGTTATTTATGTTTTTAGCTGTCTGAAGAGGATCCCTAAGACTTTCATGCCCTCTTCTACTCCTCACCAGTCTAAAATCTCTCCATATCACTCAATTTGAAGTACCAAACCATTTGCCTACCTCGTCCCATAGAGATCTCTGTAAGACTGAGCCTCATTCCCTGGACCCAAATCTGCCTTTCACATTTGAGCCAACAAAACATCATCAAATTCAATCAAACTCTTCTGAACACATATCTAGCCTAAGACCAGTATTCACATCAGTCATATCAAGCCTTATTGATCATATTTTATTGAGATTGACAAGGAGAGAGCCCTCTCCTGACCTGGTAGGGCTAGCTACCAGGTTAAGTGTGGTTTGATGTTATCCTAGATCCTACCTTTCTCAGCCTGAGGTAGATTTAGGCCTAACAATATTCTTCTTTCATAACATTCATCCATTCCTTTTATGACTTAGCTTAATCAAAATTCAAAGGCTATTCTATATTTGTACTTGAGTAATCAAAATATAATCTCATACATGCTACGGGTCTAAATTTTCCTTATTCATCTTCTTAGTCCCACAACACTTTGTAAAGTTTCTCAAACCCTTTTAGGGTGTACTTTCATTAATTTTAGATTCATTTCAACTTTGGTCTTAAAGAACATATTATTTATCTTCAATTTCTTGTGCCTTTGTTAGGAAGTTCCTATACATCTTGATCATCTAGTTTTTGAACCTCATCTGCATACTCATCAAATATAACATATCTACTTACAAAAAATTTATGAGTAATGAGATTATACATTTTGCGATCTATATGGTCATTCAATAACCAATAATAACAAATTTGCATCAAATTTCGAAAAAACGATTTAGTCCAAAAAATTAAAAAAAAAAAAATTACCATTGTTTTATAACCACATAAAGGTTCATAAATAGTTTTTATACCCTAAGAATTTTTTTTGCTTCTATTTTCAAGATACAAAATAATAATTATATCTTCGTTCAATAACCATAAGAAATATTCTTACTTGTAATGATACTTTGATTACATTCAGCTAGGATTTAATGTTTCCTGCTAGCTACACCATTATGCTAAGAAGTAAATGAAATTCTGCATTGTTTTTAAATCCTGTGGTCCTTGTAGTGTATGATGAAATCCACTAATGTGTATTCTCCTACACAAATTTTTTTTCTTATGAAACAAATTCATGTAAGGCTTGTTTTATCGTCATTGATGATAAGAAAATAAGAATCTCCCATAAGTGATTTCATTTGTACTAGCCCACACAATGATGTATGCATTAATTAAAAAATCCATATTTACCTTTTATATGTTCTTATAGGAAACTCAATTTTGGGTTATTTTTCAAGTACACAACTATTACTTTAGTATGTTAAATCTTATAAAGGGAAAGATCCTTCACAATCTAATATATTTTAATAATTTTGATAACCATATCTTAAGTGTCATAATTCTTCTATAAACAAAATTGTGAATCGAAAGGTTGATTGATCAAAATAGTCAGGAAAGGAAAAACCTATCTTGTCATGTTTTTTATTTATCATTAAAATACATATATCCTTTATAACTATTTTATATGAGGAAATTACAAAATTAAATTGTGTGACTGCGCTCAATAATAATAATTTTTTTTAATATCTACATCTAATGATTTAATAAAAGTATATATAATTACCGAATAAGAGATATCTCATTAAATAAAGAAAAAGTTGATAGAGATATTTATAAAGTTTCCCAATAAAAAATGACTATTTGACAAATTAAAAATGTGAATAGGATTGATAAACGCAAACTATCAATCCACTAATTTATATAAGTTACTCAATTCAAGATTAAAATTCTGGAGGATGGACAAAGAGAAATTTCCTATATATCATGTGGATTTTAAAACTTTTAATAACAGACAAAGGAGTGATTTACTATCTTTCCTTGGATTTAAAGGATGTGAAAATAGTAGGAATACAACATTGGTTCGAAAGCTATAATCCACTTAATTATTTGAAAGATTATATTTTTATTTATATATGTAAAACCAATTGATTTTTTTTTTAGAAGAAAAAACTAACCACTTTCATCAATATTAAGGTCAATACATAGTAAAGATAACATTAACTTGAGGTCAAAGAACCAAATAGAACTAAAACAAAATAGACACCCAATTTCACTCCAAAAATGAAGGCCCTAAATGTATCTAAAGAAGGTACAATACATAACACCACCACTAACATGATTGGAAGCCCCTATGTAAACCAAATAGAAAGTAGAAACAATAAATAAAATGACCCAAATATAGAAAAATGGAAGGCATACATGGGCAATGAAATAAGAAAGGAAAAAGATTTGGAACCTGTAAAAACACAAGGAAGTCACTTGATGCATGGTTTACACTGTTGACCAAGAAGTTGTAATGAAATAAGCACAATGTTTATGAAACACCGCGCTTTGAAAGTTAGTCAAACACGTTGTTCTGTTCTTGATAGATATGGGAAATTGATAAATTATAGAAGGAATCCCTTAGAGGCAAAATCTCCTAAAACTAGTGGAATAATGAAAGAACAGTCAATGACAATCTACCTTATACACAGCGTATGATATATTTGGAAACCCCAATGATCTAAATATCCTCGATGGAAAGCAAAGATACTAACTTCAACACTCCTCAAAGGGATAACACCTATGCTCTATAGTTATATCCTCGATGGCAAGCCAAGATACCAACTTTGACACTCCCCAAAGGGATAACACCTATAATTTGTAGTTGGAACAAGAGCACCTTGAACAAAATAATTGAAATGATTTGGATTAATTGACCACAATCTAAGCCCCACAACCACATTCACCCCATGAGGATGCATCGTCAAAAAATCCAATAAGGGAGGAGAAATTAGTCTCCATTAGAGAGGAAACTTGACTATGAGCTTTGGGCTTCCGGACCCACCTCTGGTGAAATGAAAGTCAGGGGCATATTTTTAAAGATATACTTGTTTCTGCAAACCCATACACCCCATAGCAGGTATAACATAAAGTTCTTACTTCTTTTTTACTAGAGCTCCAATTGGTTAATCATGTTACAATAGAATACCTATCCACCTCTAGATCTACTTCAAGGGAATTTGTGATCACCTCCCAAAAAACATTTTCATAAAGGAAGAGATACCTAACCTCCTCAAGAGATGATCCATAAAAAAGACACTAGCTCGATCCGTGAAAAACTCTCTTTATGATGTTATCCCATGAGACTATTCAATTGTGGGTGACCAACCATGTAAAACATTTGATTTTTAAAGACACCTCCCACTTCCACATGTGATCCATCCACCGAAAATGAGCCTCAACATGAAAAAGAGACGTGATGAGTGAGTAGGAATCTTTGACAAAGATGTCACCATTATAAACCCCATCTTCCCATGCCATTTTATCAGGTTTATATGTGAGGTAAATCCCAATATTAATTAGATGTAACAATATGTATCCCATTGAGCCACAAACTCTTCCTGAATACCCAAATCCAATGAATAGGGCAAAGTGGGAAATGAAAAGGGAGAGTTGTGTTCCTTCCCAATATGTGCTAAAGTATAAATACCTTGCTCATTGAGGCACCAAATGATGCAAACTAGAATATTATGCCCTTTAGACCGTCCTTTGATGATGTCTAAGCCAATGAAGACATTTTCTACTCTACCCATATGCTAGAAAATATTACCACAAAACCATAGCCTAACTCTCTGACATAGGAAAAACCACCTAAAGGCAATTTCCCTAACTTTCATAATAACTTTACATGAGCCTGTCGGTTATGGCCCACCTATACAAATTGGAAGAGTTTACATTGGTGGGCTTTAGCCCAACCAATCACCAAACAACGCTTTAACATATAATCCACCAACGAATGCTAGTCCCACCTGAAAGCATAAAACCAGACTCCAAATAAAATAAACTCACGTCCACACACTTCTCGGGTCCGCTCGGCAATTGAACAACAACTGACCAACAATTGAACAGCAACCGGTCCCACATTGACTTCCCATGTTTACTTTCCCTTTTTTCGCAGGCGCTTCACTCTACACCATTGATTAAAGCACGTTGGATCCAATGGTTCACAATGATATTAGCCAGGGAACTTGGGTGACAATTAACCACCCTTATGGAGTCGATAAGGATTATAAATCCTTAATTTATAAAAGTTCAGGTCCGCCTTTGAGGTTAAAGTCCGATCTCTTTATGGCCCGATATCCGTTGGATAATGGAGGCCATCAAATCCTATGGTTTGTGGCCCTTCAACTAACACACGGGTTAAAAACGGGCCTAATCCCCGCCTTTGACTGTGACGTAAGCAGTGGAAATTGAGATAGACGGCTAGGATTTAGTGCAGCGTTTCAACCCTGATCAAGACACCCGTAGACTCCTAACCTCCACAGTGACGCATTTCACTTGGCTTGTTTCACTTTGGCTCTAATTCCTTGGGAACGAAACCTCCATGACAAATCTTCATGTCGGTTTATAACATACCAACTCCACACACACAGATCTTCCCATCTATTGTTCCAACAGATTATAACACAATTTCTACTTTCCTTTGGCACTCAGATTACATCCAATGTGGATCATTGAATGTTACTCCACTCCACCTTGCAATCAGACTTCATCTCTAGGTTTGCTACACAAAGCATTTAATTATGATGATCCACACAACATCGTGCTCTTTCCTTCTTATTGATACCATATATAAGTCTAGCGTAAGGTCAATTCTACCCTTTGACTTCTTTATCAGTGTATTCCATAATCATGCGATTATCTCCAAGAGTACTGGAACATTTCATCGTGATCACAATTTGAAGTTGAGGAAGACCTTCAAAAGTTGACTGCAACAACACTCTACCTTTAGGCAGTCTCATTTTGCACATTTTGACCAGTCTTGGGATATTTGACATTTGACAGGGCAAATGAACTCCAAATTGAAAAATTTAAGTTTTGTTGGAAAGTAAACTCAATAAGCTTTCCAGAGAGCTATCCTACGCCCAATTTGGACACAAGAAAGGCCTCAAAATGTCTCATGCAAAAAGCACAACGCACATGGGTTAGAGCGCGGTGCATTGAGCCAGGGCGGCACATTGGACAGTGATTTACATTGTATTTTTATAACGGGCGTGATGCATTGAGGTAGCGCAGTGCACAGGACTTCAAGGCCTAAAATCATTCAAATATTCCTCCAAATCTCCCAAAATTGTAAATTCCTCATTGCCCAAGTAAGTTCACACTCCAATATGCTCAATGCATGAGTTTGTCTCAGTCTTCTTGGTGATTTAATAGGGAAATATTGAAACCCTAGTTCCTTGCAATTTGATGAAAAAAATTGCATAGGGTTTATAAATTGCATTTTTTGCTGCTAAATCCCACTCCCATAATTCTCACTCACTCATTCCCTCACTCCCTCACTTCATTTTCTCCTTCCCTTTTCATTTATATTTACCCTTTCCATATTCCCCATATCCCTAAACTACCAACCCTAAATCCATAATCTCACTATCCCAAACCCTAATCAAATATCCCTAATCCCTAAATGTTATACCCTAAACCCTTTCATTCCCCAAAACCCTACAATTAGCATCAAATCCTCCCCTAATCAGTCCCACTCATCCATGGAGTTAAAAAACATAAAGAAAAACCGGCAAGCTGCCAAGAGGAGGAAAACCAAATTGACAACACTTGAAAGGGAAATTCAAGCTGATCGTAGATCTTGGCTCGAGGTAGCAAAAATGCACTTGGAAAAGATGTTGGAGAAGGCCAACAAAGAGAAAAATATGTTGAGGAACATGGCCTACCACTACTTGTCAAGAAATATGGTGTACAAAGCAAGAATTAGGATTTTGAAGGCGAAGTTGAAGAAAGCATCAAGGAAGAGAAAAGAGAAATATAGACTCCAGATCTTGGCTGAGGCTTCGTTATCCCAACACAACACTTAATGAAGGACACTCAGCCGAAATTTCAAGAAATTTTGGACACTTTTCACAAATTTTGAATTTTTGGCCTAAAAAACCGGTTTTTCTGCCTAATGCGCTGCGCCACTTGCCAAGCGCTTTTGCTAGAGACCTTCTTTTGAGGAAAACTCAGCATTTTTAGATTTATCATGGAAAAATATGAATTCCCTCCCATGGCCAAGAAATTTTGACAGGTTTTGAGCTTCCGAAAAGGTCAAAAACACCTAAAAAATGACCTTTCTGCCCCTTTTTGGACACACAAGAAGCAATGTTGGGAGAGCTCCATTTTGGAGTGGCAAATGGAGGCCAAATTCAAAAATTCCACTTGCTATGGAATTTAAACAGATAGATCATTACAACAAGCCTACGTGGAGCAAATTTGGTGCACGGGAAGGCCTCCAAAATCAACTGCAAAAAGTCATTACACACCGAGAAATCAGCGCGGCACATAGGATGAAATTTGCTCATTTTGGCCAAAAAACATTGTTTTTCGCCTAGTTCCCTCACAGTTTGACTTTTCTCTTTCTAATAGTCAAAATTATGATGTAATTTAATGTGACTTGATGGATTTTAATGTAATTATTCTAAATTTTCACTGATATAAGTAGATTCATCCATGAAAAGGTAGTTTGCAACTGAATAAATCAGTTCCCTAGTTTTTAGAGGCAAGCTGTTCCACTACCTACTTTTTAGTTCTCAGTTTAGACTTTGTTGGAATAGCTCCTAAACTTATGAGCTCGACCCCTAAAGGCTAGGATGAGTTTCTTATTGCCTATATCTACTAGCTTTTCAGTCATTGGCAAAGGTTGGAGTTTTGGGAAAGCTTGGAGCTTTATTGTATACTCATTTCAATGGTTTGGCAAAGGAATACACCAGGGTTTGCAGCACTTTATGGGATTCTTGTGGCAACTTGATTTGTTATTGTGTTTCCTTCTGTAATTGAAAGTTTACATGTGTTTTCTGTATGCCATTATCTCTTTCTATTCATCTTAACTAAATGAAACAAGGATAAAGGTAGAATTCATGGATTTGCAGTGCTCTACCTAGGGTTTTGTTTAGTTATTTATGTTTTCAGCTGTCTGAAGAGGATCCCTAAGACTTTCATGCCCTCTTCTACTCCTCACCTGTCTAAAAGCTCTCCATATCACTCAATTTGAAGTACCAAACCATTTTCCTACCTCGTCCCATAGAGATCTCTGCAAGACTGAGCCTCATTCCCTGGACCCAAATCTGCCTTTCACATTTGAGCCAACAAAACATCATCAAATTCAATCAAACTCTTCTGAACACATATCTAGCCTAAGACCAGTATTCACATCAGTCATATCAAGCCTTATTGATCATATTTTATTGAGATTGACAAGGAGAGAGCCCTCTCCTGACCTGGTAGGGCTAGCTACCAGGTTAAGTGTGGTTTGATGTTATCCTAGATCCTACCTTTCTCAGCCTGAGGTAGATTTAGGCCTAACAATATTCTTCTTTCATAACATTCATCCATTCCTTTTATGACTTAGCTTAATCAAAATTCAAAGGCTATTCTATATTTGTACTTGAGTAATCAAAATATAATCTCATACATGCTACGGGTCTAAATTTTCCTTATTCATCTTCTTAGTCCCACAACACTTTGTAAAGTTTCTCAAACCCTTTTAGGGTGTACTTTCATTAATTTTAGATTCATTTCAACTTTGGTCTTAAAGAACATATTATTTATCTTCAATTTCTTGTGCCTTTGTTAGGAAGTTCCTATACATCTTGATCATCTAGTTTTTGAACCTCATCTGCATACTCATCAAATATAACATATCAACTTACAAAAACTTTATGAGTAATGAGATTATACATTTTGCGATCTATATGGTCATTCAATAACCAATAATAACAAATTTGCATCAAATTTCGAAAAAACGATTTAGTCCAAAAAATTATAATAAAAAAATGACCATTGTTTTATAACCACATAAAGGTTCATAAATAGTTTTTATACCCTAAGAATTTTTTTTGCTTCTATTTTCAAGATACAAAATAATAATTATATCTTCGTTCAATAACCATAAGAAATATTCTTACTTGTAATGATACTTTGATTACATTCAGCTAGGATTTAATGTTTCCTACTAGCTACACCATTATGCTAAGAAGTAAATGAAATTCTGCATTGTTTTTAAATCCTATTGTCCTTGTAGTGTATGATGAAATCCACTAATGTGTATTCTCCTACACAATTTTTTTTTCTTATGAAACAAATTCATGTAAGGCTTTTTTTATCATCATTGATGATAAGAAAATAAGAATCTCCCATAAGTGATTTCATTTGTACTAGCCCACACAATGATGTATGCATTAATTAAAAAATCCATATTTACCTTTTATATGTTCTTATAGGAAACTCAATTTTGGGTTATTTTTCAAGTACACAACTATTACTTTAGTATGTTAAATCTTATAAAGGGAAAGATCCTTCACAATCTAATATATTTTAATAATTTTGATAACCATATCTTAAGTGTCATAATTCTTCTATAAACAAAATTGTGAATCGAAAGGTTGATTGATCAAAATAGTCAGGAAAGGAAAAACCTATCTTGTCATCTTTTTTATTTATCATTAAAATACATATATCCTTTATAACTATTTTATATGAGGAAATTACAAAATTAAATTGTGGGACTGCGCTCAATAATAATAATTTTTTTTAATATCTACATCTAATGATTTAATAAAAGTATATATAATTACCGAATAAGAGATATCTCATTAAATAAAGAAAAAGTTGATAGAGATATTTATAAAGTTTCCCAATAAAAAATGACTATTTGACAAATTAAAAATGTGAATAGGATTGATAAACGCAAACTATCAATCCACTAATTTATATAAGTTACTCAATTCAAGATTAAAATTCTGGAGGATGGACAAAGAGAAATTTCCTATATATCATGTGGATTTTAAAACTTTTAATAACAGACAGAGGAGTGATTTACTATCTTTCCTTGGATTTAAAGGATGTGAAAATAGTAGGAATACAACATTGATTCGAAAGCTATAATCCACTTAATTATTTGAAAGATTATATTTTTATTTATATATGTAAAACCAATTGATTTTTTTTTTAGAAGAAAAAACTAACCACTTTCATCAATATTAAGGTCAATACATAGTAAAGATAACATTAACTTGAGGTCAAAGAACCAAATAGAACTAAAACAAAATAGACACCCAATTTCACTCCAAAAATGAAGGCCCTAAATGTATCTAAAGAAGGTACAATACATAACACCACCACTAACATGATTGGAAGCCCCTATGTAAACCAAATAGAAAGTAGAAACAATAAATAAAATGACCCAAATATAGAAAAATGGAAGGCATACATGGGCAATGAAATAAGAAAGGAAAAAGATTTGGAACCTGTAAAAACACAAGGAAGTCACTTAATGCATGGTTTACACTGTCGACCAAGAAGTTGTAATGAAATAAGCACAATGTTTATGAAACACCGCGCTTTGAAAGTTAGTCAAACACGTTGTTCTGTTCTTGATAGATATGGGAAATTGATAAATTATAGAAGGAATCCCTTAGAGGCAAAATCTCCTAAAACCAGTGGAATAATGAAAGAACAGTCAATGACAATCTACCTTATACACAGCGTATGATATATTTGGAAACCCCAATGATCTAAATATCCTCGATGGAAAGCAAAGATACTAACTTCAACACTCCTCAAAGGGATAACACCTATGCTCTATAGTTATATCCTCGATGGCAAGCCAAGATACCAACTTTGACACTCCCCAAAGGGATAACACCTATAATTTGTAGTTGGAACAAGAGCACCTTGACGAAAATAATTGAAATGATTTGGATTAATTGACCACAATCTAAGCCCCACAACCACATTCACCCCATGAGGATGCATCGTCAAAAAATCCAATAAGGGAGGAGAAATTAGTCTCCATTAGAGAGGAAACTTGACTATGAGCTTTGGGTTTCCAAGGACCCACCTCTGGTGAAATGAAAGTCAGGGGCATATTTTTAAAGATATACTTGTTTCTGCAAACCCATACACCCCATAGCAGGTATAACATAAAGTTCTTACTTCTTTTTTACTAGAGCTCCAATTGGTTAATCATGTTACAATAGAATACCTATCCACCTCTAGATCTACTTCAAGGGAATTTGTGATCACCTCCCAAAAAACATTTTCATAAAGGAAGAGATACCTAACCTCCTCAGGGGATGATCCATAAAAAAGACACTAGCTCGATCTGTGAAAACCTCTCTTTATGATGTTATCCCATGAGACTATTCAATTGTGGGTGACCAACCATGTAAAACATTTGATTTTTAAAGACACCTCCCACTTCCACATGTGATCCATCCACCCAAAATGAGCCTCAACATGAAAAAGAGACGTGATGAGTGAGTAGGAATCTTTGACAAAGATGTCACCATTATAAACCCCATCTTCCCATGCCATTTTATCAGGTTTATATGTGAGGTAAATCCCAATGTTAATTAGATGTAACAATATGTATCCCATTGAGCCACAAACTCTTCCTGAATACCCAAATCCAATGAATAGGGCAAAGTGGGAAATGAAAAGGGAGAGTTGTGTTCCTTCCCAATATGTGCTAAAGTATAAATACCTTGCTCATTGAGGCACCAAATGATGCAAACTAGAATATTATGCCCTATAGACCGTCCTTTGATGATGTCTAAGCCAATGAAGACATTTTCTACTCTACCCATATGCTAGAAAATATTACCACAAAACCATAGCCTAACTCTCGGACATAGGAAAAACCACCTAAAGGAAATATCCCTAACTTTCATAATAACTTTACATGAGCCTGTGGGTTATGGCTCACCTATACAAATTGGAAGAGTTTACATTGGTGGGCTTTAGCCCGACCAATCACCAAACAACGCTTTAACATATAATCCACCAACGAATGCTAGTCCCACCTGAAAGCATAAAACCAGACTCCAAATGAAATAAACTCGCGTCCACACACTTCTTGGGTACGCTCGGCAATTGAACAACAACTGACCAACAATTGAACAGCAACCGGTCCCACATTGACTTCCCATGTTTACTTTCCCTTTTTTCACAGGCGCTTCACTCTACACCATTGATTAAAGCACGTTGGATCCAATGGTTCACAATGATATTAGCCAGGGAACTTGGGTGACAATTAACCACCCTTATGGAGTCGATAAGGATTATAAATCCTTAATTTATAAAAGTTCAGGTCTGCCTTTGAGGTTAAAGTCCGATCTCTTTATGGCCCGATATCCATTGGATAATGGAGGCCATCAAATCCTATCGTTTGTGGCCCTTCAACTAACACACGGGTTAAAAACAGGCCTAACCCCCGCCTTTGACTGTGACGTAAGCAGTGGAAATTGAGATAGACGGCTAGGATTTAGTGCAGCTTTTCAACCCTGATCAAGACACCCGTAGACTCCTAACCTCCACAGTTACGCATTTCACTTGGCTTGTTTCACTTTGGCTCTAATTCCTTGGGAACGAAACCTCCATGACAAATCTTCATGTCGGTTTATAACATACCAACTCCACACACACAGATCTTCCCATCTATTGTTCCAACAGATTATAACACAATTTCTACTTTCCTTTGGCACTCAGATTACATCCAATGTGGATCATTGAATGTTACTCCACTCCACCTTGCAATCAGACTTCATCTCTAGGTTTGCTACACAAAGCATTTAATTATGATGATCCACACAACATCGTGCTCTTTCCCTCTTATTGATACCATATATAGGTCTAGCGTAAGGTCAATTCTACCCTTTGACTTCTTTATCAGTGTATTCCATAATCATGCGATTATCTCCAAGAGTACTGGAACATTTCATCGTGATCACAATTTGATCTCCACTTGGCCATATCTTCTCTTCTTATCTATGCTTAGGTCCTCTGTCAATTCTCCTCTGATTCATAAAGGAATTCTTCTCGGCCTTTCTATCTTTGGTTCCCTTTTTTTGCATGACTCTTCTCTTGAGTTATTCTTCCACATGCTTCTTTAAAACTACTATCTCTGACCTTTGTGCTGATTTCTTTATTCAGATTCATACAGTCTGACCACCATACTCCTCTGTGTTCCTTCTCTCCACTCGTTCTCTCCTTGAAATTCTCATGCATATATATATATATATATATATATATATATATATATATATATATATATATATATATATATATATATAGATATATATATATAGATATATATATATATAGATATAGATATTAAACAGATTTCTCCACTACAAACATAATTTATCAATTAATTTCTTAATACACACTATATAACTCAAAAAACGAATCTTTGTATTCGAAAGAAAATGTATATACAAAAGAGTCTTTATCTTGAAGGCCTGATTTTCTAATAAATGGCCTTTCTCTTCTCATTGCCTATAGGCTAGCATCCAAACCCTATCTACATGCTAACTCTCTCACTAAATCCTCTTTTAAGCCTTCGAGGCTTACAAATTATACACAAAAGGATTCTGTTAACCAATTTTGGTTCAGATCCTGAATAATTTCACCTGAATCCTAAATATCTTAATCTAATCCGTAAAATCATGAAACTAACTCCTAGTTCCTCTAACTCACACACTATTCTTGAAATCTCTCTTAACGAGAAGATTTCATTACAATATCCTCACTATTATACAACCCTCATCAAAACATAGGAAAATAAATAATTAACCACTCTTTAGGGAATCAGGTCCCTTAAAACACAAGACCCTATGCTTACTAAAATGCAATGGTTTTTCTGAGCAGGATTCTCCTGCATTAGACTCCCCAAGTAAGAAAATTTATGACCTCCTGGTCATAAGTCTGGATAATTTCTTTTTCCTGGATCCCAAACTTTATTTTGTAATATGTCTTTTCTTGTCAATTGTTCTATTACTGTTGTTGTCTACTGCTTTTATCGAGCTCTCCATACCTTATGTTGCAATGCTGCTCTTACCATGCTTTCATAGCCTGCTGTTGTCTTCCTCTTGTTGTTGCCTCTTTCCTTTCTTGTTGTTGTCTTCTTCTAAGTCACTTTCATCATTAACCTTCTTAGCAACTCAAATTATTTGTCCAGTATATCCTCTGTCTGTTGATTGCCTTCAACTCTTAACTGTTGAATTTCCATTACTGCCACTCTTGTTCTTTCCTATTGCTCACTATTTTCTTGCACTTTTTCAGCTACTGCCATATTGTCTTTCAAGACAATTTTCTCCTTCTATTTACTGTACCTGTCAACTTCTTCTTGACTATCATTTATGACAGTTTCTTTTCCACCCTTCATCAACAATTTACTCTAGATATTTATCCTCTGTTGTTCTAGCTTTCTCCTTTGAAGGTCTAACTCTCTATATAACTCAATGATTTTACTTGGAGTAAAATTTGGAAATTTTACACAATCTCCCATTTCTTCATTTTCTATTGACCAATCATCAGATGGTCCTTCTTCCACTGCCAAATCTTCCTTAACATCTTTCAGTAGATGTTCTTTCTTTTCTTCTTTCATTTGGTTGTCCACCTGTGCCAAATATGTTCCAATTTTGGCAAAAAAATCTGCAATCATAAGACAATTATTAAAACAAAAAATATAAGGCCTTTGTGCATCTTCTTCCTTTGGCAACCTTTCAGTATGTTGCTCTGATCTTCCCTTTAAATCCTCTGTCAGCACATTAGTATGTTGATTCAAACTAACAGAATTCTTGAGACTGTCAGCAAGTCTCTTTTCCACACCATATCTTTTAATCATGCCTCTCTGCACATGTACACTATAGTGAATTGTTTCTTCTCGAGTGTCATTGTCATAATCTGCTTCAAAAATTTCATCTTCTGGAAGGTATTCTTCCATGTTTTTGACAGATTTAAAAGACTTCCTATCCTTTTGAAAACCTGCAACCATACACAAATGATCAGTTTTAAAAACACAAGAACTTATGGTCTCATTTGATGCTTCAGACATCAAGTCTTTTGGCTACTCTGAATCATTCATATGATTCAACTCCTCTGTCTCTTAATTACTTTCAAAAAGTAATTGTCTATTTTCTAGTTCAAATACCAAAACTTCAACACCTTCTCCAGTATTTTTCTTTTGTTGTAGGTCAACTCCTTTGAGCTTCTCTATCTTAAATTTTACATCTATAATCTGTTCAAGCTCTCTTAGCTCCTTTATTAACTGCATATTTTCTTTCTTATTCCTCTTCTCTTGTAGCCTCTGCCACTTCACTTTCTTTCTCATGACATAACCATATCTTTGGTCCTTTTCATTTCTCTGCAACATCCCCATTAATACTTCAAGCTAAACAGCCATCTCAGCCATTTCTTTATCATATTTTTCATCACTCATTCTCATGCCATTTTCCTTGGAATCTGTCTTCTTTTGTCCTCTATTATGGTCTCTTTCAGAACCTCTGCTATGACTATCACTAGTCATCATCCTTTCCATCTCTATGAGTTCCTCACTCACTTCACTATGAGTTATGCAAGCCTCTGCAACAAAAAGTCTTCCCTGCTACCACTTGCCTCACCAAGCTTTCCTCTATACTTGGTCTTTTGGAAAGTCCTGGTCCTCTATCTAAACCTCCTTGAGAATTTCTCTCTACTCCTTCTAGGCTTCAACTCATCTACACTTTAAGAACACAACTATCCTCTTCTTACAATCTTTAGCTAGAACATTTAGGTTCTGACCACCTCTTCGTTCACTTAGAAACTGTTACCAGCTTCCTTCATCCCTTAGCAATTTTACCCACATCCTCTATGGAATTTCCTTTGTGAGATGCAACAATACCTCTACAGTAACAAGTCTCCTTGCTACATATGCATCACTAAGCATCTCTCCTCTGAGCTCAGTCTGTTAGCATTTCTCTGGTTCTTTCCTTTGGAACCAATTGAGCACTCGTTGCTCTAGGTTACTGCAATCTTCTCACCTTCTTATGCTGCTACCTATGCATCAATATAAATACCACAAACTCTCCAATCTTCAAATCAAATTAAAATAAAAACATATCATCTCACCTTCAAGATCTCTGCATGACCTTGTTCTACGATTCAACGGCACTTTGAATGGACTGTTCTTTTATTTAGCCTTCAATTGTATCTTCAAAGTCTTCTACTTCAAGAACATGAAAAAGTCCCTCTTACAGTTTAACTACTATAATCCTACTCTAAATTCTCACTCATTCAATTTCTGCTAATAATTAGAAAAACTTGCATGCCATCACCTGTCTTCAGGATCTCACCAGTCCTGCAAATTTGTTTAAGAAGATCTCCATGCTTTCACTGTGCAAATTTTCAACATTCAGCTAATGTCAATCAGATTTAGAATCTGATTCTTTCTTTCAATCTCCCAGCTTTATCTTGGTAAAGCTCTAACTGTCAGTAACAATTACTCCTTCGTTGATTTTTCTTTCACTGTTTCGTTCTTGCCCACTTATACAAATCAAAAGCGTTTACATTGGTGGGTTTTAGCCCGACCAACCACCAAACAATGCTTTAACATATAATCCGCCAACGAACGTCGGTCCCATCTGAATGCACAAAACCAGACTCCAAATAAAATAAACTCGCGTCCAAACACTTCTCGGGTCTGCTCAACAATTGAACAACAACCGGTCCCACGTTGACTTCCCACGTTGACTTTCCCTTTTTGCACAAGCGGTTCACTCTGCGTCGTTGATCAAAGCGCGCTGGATCCAATGATTCACAGCGATATCAGACAGGGAACTTGTGTGACACTTAACCACCCTTACAAAGCCAATAAGGATTATAAATCATTAATCTATACAAGTTTTGGTCTACCTTTGAAGTTAAAGTCCAATCTCTTTATGTCCCAATATCTGTTGGATAATGGAGGCCATCAAATCCTACGGTCTGCGGCCCTTCAACCAACACACGAGTTAAAAAAAGGCCTAACCCCCACCGTTGACTGTGACGTAAGTGGTTGAAATTGAGATTGATGGCTATGATTTAGTGCAGTGCTTCAACATTGATCAAGACACATGTAGACTCCTAATCTCTGCAGTTACGCATTTCACTTGGCTTGTGTCATTTTGGTTCCAATTCCTTAGGAACTAGACCTCCATGATAAATCTTCATGCCGGTTTATAACATACCAACTCCACACACGTAGATCTTCCCATCTATTGTTCCAGTGGATTATAACACATTTTTTGCTTTCCTTCGGCACTCAGATTACATTCAACGTGGATTGTTAAATATTACTCCACTCCACCTTGCAATAATACTTCATCTTCGCGTTTGCTACATAGAGAATTTAATTCTGATGATCCACACAATATCATGCTCTTTCCCTCTTATTGATACCATATACAGGTCTAGCATAAGGTCAATGCTACCCTTTGACTTCTTTACCAGTGTATCTACCCCCTCCATAATCATGCAATTATCTCCAACAATACTGGAATGTTTCATCGCGATCATAATTTGATCTCGACTTGGCCATATCTTCTCTTCTTGTCTCTGCTTAGGTCCTCTGTCAATTCTCCTCTAATTCATAAAATAATTCTTCTTGAACTTTCTGTCTATGGTTCCCTTTTTCTGCATGACTCTTCTCTTGAGTTATTCTTCCGCATGCTTCCTTAAAACTACTACCTCTGAGCTTTGCGCTAATTTCTTTAATCAGATTCATACAGTCCAACCACCATCCTCCTCTGTGTTCCTTCTCTGCACTCATTCTCTGCTCGAAATTCTCATGCATATATATATTAAATAGAGTTCTCCACTACACACATAATTTATCAATTAATTTCATAATACACACTATATAACTCAGAAAACGAATATCTGAATTCAGAAGCAAATGTATATACAAAAGAGTCTTTCTCTCACTAGCCTGATTTTCTAACCAATGGCCTTTCTCTTCTCACTCCTTGTAGGATACCATCCAAACCCTATCTATCTGTTAACTCTCTCACTAACTCCTCTTCTAAGCCTTCGAGGCTTACAAATTATACACAAAAGGATTTTGTTAACCAATTTTGGTTCAGATCCTAAATAATTTCACCTGAATCCTAAATATCCTAATCTAGTCCCTAAAATCATGAAACTAACTCCTACTTCCTATAACTCACACACTATTCTCGAAATCTCTATTAACGAGAAGATTTCATTACAATATCCTCACTATTATACAACCCTCATAAAAACATAGGAAAATAAATAATTAATCACTCTTTAGAGAATCAGGTCCCTTGAAACAAAAGACCCTGTGCTTACTAAAATGCATTGCTTTTTCAGCACGATGCTCCTGCATCACTTTCATTAGGTTTCGACAAATATAGGAGGCGTTATTTTTCACAAAGGCCCAGAGGACACCCATTCTTCCAAATTCAAAATTCATAGTTATTTAGCATGTATGATAGCTTGCCAACCTCTACGTCCAAAGAATGCCCTCCAAAGACTCTTAATAAGGAGGGCCTGGTTAAAACATTTTGCATATATAATGCCCCATCTACCTATCGATATCAGTTTGGATAATGTCACCAAAGCACACAAGTGATATATGTTTCTTCCATGGCCGCAGATTTTTTTTTTTTGGGAATAAGTGTGAGAAAGTTACAATTGACGACATCTCTTATCGATCCCGAAATGAGAGAATCCTCCACAGTTTCCATGAGTCCACAGTGTCAAAAAATAACAATAGTAATTTCATTGGCCATCCATCAAGACCAGGTTTTTTATCTTTTGTTAAGTCTTCCAATGTCGCTTGAAATTCCTCCAAAAAGATTGGACTATCTATCATATCCAACTCTTCTTAATTTACCATCACCATATCCATTTGATCAACTATATTTGTTACCTCTGATTCCCTGTATTGGGACTTGAAAAAATTAACAGCTTCTTTCTGAATCTCGTGCTGTGATGACATAATATTATTGTCTCCATTTCTTATGAACCATATGGAGTTTACATTCTTTATTTTAGAGGTCACCCTAAGAAAGAAAAAAGTGTTCTTATCACTGTCCTAAATCGAACACATTCTACTTTTCAACTTCCATTTGATTGAAGATCTGAAAACATTTTTTAATTTTTTTAGTTTATATGTTACCTTTTCCATATGCTTATCTGGGTCAAAATATAAAGGATGCATCCATGATTCACGCAGAAGCTCTGAAAATTCTATGTCTTTCAACCACATATCCTTAACACCACTACATTCGAAAAATATCATGTCACGATCAAAGATTCCTATATGAAAGGATGATGATAGTAATCGATTGATCCTCTCGATTAGATAAGAGTGCACCATAGAGTTAAAATTGTTTTAAGAATTATTTAAATTGAATCAAATTTTACTTTGCACCATCTTAAGAATAACATTGGTTCATTTAACATCAAAGCTAACATCTGCTTAAAATATAACCTAATTTGAGAAAAAGATCGATTAGTGGGACTAAAGTAATTATGTGAACATGGATTTGATTGAATTTGTTTGTCATGTAGATGACAAAGAAATTTACTATTTGATATACTTGTCAAGCACTCATATTAGCCTTGCAGAATTACCAAGCATATGAAATTTTCCCATGAGTCGTGTTTGTCTTGCGAATTTGCATAGTCGTCACGTTAGTCGTCTTTGGAAAACAAAGAAATTAGATGAATAAATTCGACACAGACTTTGGCGAACTAAGAAATTGGATGAATAAAATCCATAGAGACTTTGGTGAACAAAGAAATTGGATGAATAAAATTGACATAAAAATCATGAAGGCAAAAATGAGAATTAAATCGATTATTTCACACAGCAAGTGGGGACAAAGGTTGTTTCTTGCAAAGACATTGGCCTATCCATCATCTCCAACTCTTCTTCATTTACCATCTCGGGAAACACATTAGCCATGACCATTTTTGATCAACTATATTTGTTTCCTTTGATGTCCTGTATTAGGACTGCAAAAAATTAACAAATTCTTTTTCAATGTCATGTTGTGATGAGAGAATCTTACTGCCTCTGTCTCTTATGTACCATATGGAGTTTGCACTCCTTATTTTGGAGGCCACCCTGTGAAAGAAATAGGTGTTCTTGTCACCATCTTGAATCCAACACATTTTACTTTTTAACCTCCATTCATCTTCTTGATTTTTCAATATTTTATTCCTCTTTTCCATAATATTGAATATTGCCTTCTTAGACTGCTTGGAAAAGAACTCTAGATCTGAAGGGCTAGATCCTTAATTTCCTACTAGATAATAGTTCCTTCCACATGGCCTCTTTAGGCTCGCAGATCCAGCATCTGACAACCTTTTTTTATATTTTGAGTTTTTTACCTTCTCCATTTGCTTATCCAGGTCAGAAAATAAAGGATGCATCCATGATTCGCGCACCAACTCTAAAAATTATAGGTATTTCAACCATGTATGGTTGAATTTGAAAGGAATGGCCTTTATATCCTTAGCAATAATCCATTCGATAAATACCATATCATGGGCAGAGATTCATATTGTTGGAGGATCTGATTCCAGCTACCTGCTAGGTTTCATAGACGTCCATCCAATTTCCATAGTTAGTTGAGATTATTCTAGTTATCTTGAATTCAGTTCAGACTTACTTCAATCATTTATTGTTCATGTCTCCAATGTAATCTTATTTAATTGTTTCAGAATATTAAGAAGAGAAATCCTCTTCTCCACGTTATTTTTAATTTCTTGTCATGGTATTAGAGCTTTAGGTCACATAAGACTCTAGAGAGAGCAACAAAGATGAAGAATTCTATGAGGAGAAGAAGCCTCCACTATTTTCAAGAATCTAGTGGTTTGAAGTCCATTCTGTGAAGAGGATGAAGAAGATCGTTATCTCCCCTTAGTTGAAAGAGAAGGAAGAAATAAGTTTTTTTTTTTTTTAATGATCAACGCACTCCTCCCCACTGAACAAGTGCGTTGACCCTGCGAAATGATTTTCTCAAATTCCATGTTTCATCGCAGCCATCGTCTATTGAGAAGAGTGTTGAAATCATACAAGCTGAGGCATGAGGTTTGTTTCAAGGTTTGAGGTGCATGAAATCATCATCACATTTGAATGAAATTGTTGAAAGCTATGAGGGCTCCACAAAGTCAAATTTGGGTACACTAATGGGATAAGAGTCTCGTCAAGTGGTCAGAGATAGATCTAGGTCTTGGAGTAGGGTTCTCAGACATAAAATTCTTACGGACCATGATTTTTTAGTTTGGTACCAAAAAAGCACTATTGGATCCACACATGGATCGACAATCTCGCTTAACTTTCATAGAGCTGCTAAATCTTTCTTCAACATCTAGAATGGACCATGGGATCGGGCTACAGATACTTATCGGTATTGACCAGATTCTGGGTGCTGGCAATGATTGTATTATCACCGAGGGGCTCATATAGTTCTTAAACGGATCTGGCATATACTTCTGGAGTGAAGCCATTGCCCAATGGTGGGGTCCTTGCCTTGTATGGAAAACTGCACAGGAGTTGGGTCTATTTGGGCAATGGGACCAGGAATGGAACTAGATTTTTGCTGGTATGAAACATCTTGGTATTTTTCATGAAGAGTTTCATGAAAATCTTATTTGGAGAGGGAAGATGAAGTTTGGAAACATCATTATTGTTGATACATATCCTTCTCTTTGTCGGGGCTGCTTGGCAAGGGGAGAAACATGTTTTACATGACTTTTGGAAGACTAGAATCCCAAACAAAATCATCCTTTTATCATGGTTGGTATTCCATAACAAAGATCTCACATGGGAGAATTTTCAGAAGTGGTAGTGGCATGGTCCTAGTATTTGTCCTATTTGCAAAATGGACGTGGAAAACAACAACCACATGTTCCTCAAGTGTCAACATATGGTCCAGGTATGGAAAACATTGTCATCACATATCATTTTCCTTATATACAACATGAATATATTGTGGATTGTATGAAGTGGTGGAGTATTTAGAAGACAGCTTGGATATCCATCGCACTCATACTTTTTTGGGATATATGGCAATGGAGAAATAATTGCATCTTTCATAACTCTACGGAATATTTCTATAAGTTTTTTGAAAAACTTTATCTAATCTTTCCATGCACACTTCTTATGATTCATGCTGCAAAAAAACACGACACAAGTGGACCAGTCTTCGAATGGAATATCCAATGGGTTTTTTGATGTTGTTGTGCAATGGAACATATGCGGATGTGGTTTTTGGATTGCCATTTCAAATGAGCTAGCATACAGGACTCACTGACATGGGGGAAGTGGCACTAATACCAAGGCATAAGCAATGGCTCTATGGGGCCTCTTATGGTTCACCACCTTCCTTGGTATCACTATTATTCATATCTATGGGGATTCCAAGATCATATATTAGATCAAGGGTAGTGAAAACATTAACAATCCTTTGCTACTTGGTTGGCTCGGGAGAATTGGTCTACTATGGAACCAACTCAACAATTCTACAATTATGCACATTGGCAGAGAAGAGAACAAGGAACTCATGAACTTTCGAAGAGGGGACTACTAGGTAATTTTGGTAATATTCACATGGAAATAATACTGAATCATCATGTTTTAGAGATTGGAGAATTTTCTTTTCCTGGTTAATTTCTATATCGCCTCATTTTTGTATATTATTTGTATGTCTACTAGTTTCTATCAACAAGCTCACTTGGATGGAAGGACATGCTGCTTGCTCTCTTGTTTGGATAGATGGAATGATGGAGTATAAGATATGCCAGGTGCATACCATTTTTGGTCAAGTTTTCTATAATCATCTTTGCCTTCTTATGTCTATTTTGGAAAAACGTTGGGTGTATGGACTGTTTTTATTTCTGTATCATGTTTACTAATATCATTTGGATGGGATGCTGGATATGCACACCGAGATGGACTGTTTGATGTGATGGACTTGGCAGTAAATGTTTATATCCTATATATTGATTATGTAATATAATATAAGTTGAAGTAAATGTAGTTGAAGTCAATTTTTTAAATTACAAATCTCCCTGAGACATAGACCACTAGGCATCTTAATTAAGTTTTATGTGGTTCAAATTAAAGGGGAGTGTTGGAGAATCTAATTGCAATCACTTAATAGGTGTCATAGCCGTCCATCTAAGTGTCATAGTTAGTTGAGATTACTACAGTTATCTTGAGTTCAGTTGAATCTCACTACATTAATTTATTTTTAATGTCTTCAATATAATCTTATATAACTGTTTGAGAATATTATTGTTGATTTCTTCATTATAATCTTATTTAACTATTTGAAAATATTTAAAAAACAATCATGTTACTTTTCATTTCTTATAACCTATATGAAAGGATGACTGCAATTGATTGAGCCTCTCGATTAAATAAGAGTGCACCATAGAGTTAAAATTGTTTTATGAAATATTTAAACTGAATCAAATTTTACTTTGCACCATCTTAAGAATAACATCGGTTCATTTAACATCAAAGCTAACATTTGCTTAAAATATAACCTAATTTGAGAAAAAGATCGATTAGTGGGACTAAAGTAATTACGTGAATATGTATTTGATTGGATTTGTTTGTCATGTAGATGACAAAGAAATTTACTATTTGATATACTTGTCAAGCACTCATATTAGCCTTGCAGAACTACCAAGCATATGAAATTTTCCCATGAGTCGTGTTTGTCTTGTGAATTTGAGTAGTCGTCATGTTAATCGTCTTTGGAAAACAAAGAAATTAGATGAATAAAATCAACACAGACTTTGGCGAACTAAGAAATTGGATGAATAAAATCCATAGAGACTTTTGCGAACAAAGAAATTGGATGAATAAAATTGACATAGTAATCATGAAGACAGAAATGAGAATTAAATCGATTGTTTCACACAGCAAGTGGGGGCAAACGTTGTTTCTTCCAAAGAGATTGGCCTATCCATCATCTCCAACTCTTCTTCATTTACCATCTGGGGGAACACATTAGCCATGACCATTTGATCAACTATATTTGTTTCCTTTGATGCCTTGAATTGGGACTGCAAAAAATTAACAACTTCTTTTTCAATGTCATGTTGTGATGAGAGAATCTTACTGTCTCCATCCCTTATGTACCATATGGAGTTTTCATTCTTTATTTTGGAGGACACCATATGAAAGAAACAGGTGTTCTTGTCACTGTCTTGAATCCAACACATTCTACTTTTTAACCTCCATTGATCTTCCTGATTTTTCAATATTTTATTCCTCTTTACCATAATATTGAATGTTACCTTCTTAGATTGCTTGGAAAAGAACACTGGATCTAAAGGGCTAGATCCTTAATTTCCTACTTGATAATAGTTCCTTCCACGTGGCCTCTTTAGGCTCGTAGATCCAACATCCGACAAC
Source organism: Pinus tabuliformis (assembly GCA_031772625.1). NCBI lineage: Eukaryota > Viridiplantae > Streptophyta > Pinopsida > Pinales > Pinaceae > Pinus > Pinus tabuliformis. The sequence goes on along the minus strand of CM062807.1, from coordinate 31,888,024 downwards.
CTTTTGTTATATTTTTAGTTTATAACTTACCTTCTCCATCTGCTTATCCAGGTCAAAATATAAAGGATGCGTCCATGATTCGTGCACCAACTCTGAAAATTATAGGTCTTTCAACCATGTATGTTTGAATTTGAAAGGCATGGCCTTTGTATCCTTAACAATAATCCATTCGATAAATACCATATCATGGGCAAAGATTCATATTGTTGGAGGATCTGATTCCAGCCACCTGCTAGGTTTCATAGACATCCATCCAATTGCCATAGTTAGTTGAGATTATTCTAGTTATCTTGAATTCAGTTCAGACTTACTGCAATCATTTATTGTTGATGTCTCTAATGTAATCTTATTTAACTGTTTCAGAATATTAAGAAGAGAAATCCTCTTCTCCACGTTATTTTTAATTTCTTGTCATGGTATTAGAGCTTTAGGTCACATAAGACTCTAGAGAGAGCAACAAAGATCAAGGATTCGAGGAGGAGAAGAAGCCTCCATTGTTTTCAAGAATCTAGTGGTGTGAAGTCCATTCTATGAAAAGGATGAAGAAGATCGTTATCTCCCCTTAATTGAAAGAGAAGGAAGAAATAAGTTTTTTTTTTTTTGAATGATCAACACACTCCTCCCCATTGAACAAGTGCATTGACCCTGCCAAACGATTTTCTCAACTTCCATGTTTCAACGCAGTCGTTGTCTATTGAGAAGAGCGTTGAAACCATACAAGCTAAGGCCGAGGTTTGTTTCAAGGTTCGAGGTGCATGTAATCACCATCACGTTTGAATGAAATTGTTGAAAGCTATGAGGGCTCCACAAAGTCAAATTTGGGTACACTAATGCGATAAGAGTCTCGTTAAGTGATCAGAGACAAATTTGGGTCTTGGAGTAGGGTTATCAGACATAAAATTCTTAAGGACCATGATTTTTTATTTTGGTACCAAAAAGGAACTATTGGATCCACACATGGATCGACAATCTCGCTTAGCTTTCATAGAGTTGCTAATGTCTTTCTTCAACATCTGGCATGGACCATGGGATCAGGTCACAGGATACTTATAGGTATTGACCAGATTCTAGGTGCTAGCAATGATTGTATTATCATTGAGGGGCTCATATACTTCTTAAATAGATGTGGCATATACTTCTGGAGTCAAGCCATTGCCCAATGGTGGGTTCCCTGCCCTGTATGGAAAAGCGCACAGGAGTTGGGTCTATTTGGGCAATGGGACCAGGAATGGAACTGGATTGTTGCTAGTATGAAACATCTTGGTATTTGTCTTGCAGGGCTTCATGACAATCTTATTTGGATAGGGAAGAGATGATGTTTGGAAACATCATTGTTGCTGATACATATCCTTCTCTTTGTGGGGGATGCTCGGCATGGGGAGAAACATGTTTTATATGAATTTTGTAAGACTAGAATCCCAAACAAAATCATCCTTTTATCATGTTTGGTATTCCATAAAAAAAATCTCACATGGGAGAATTTCCAGAAGAGGCAGTGGCATGGTCCCAGTATTTGTCCTATTTGCAGAACGGACGCGGAAAAAAACAACCACCTGTGCCTCAAGTGTCAGCATACAGTTCGTATGGAAAATGTTGTCATCACATATCATTTTCCTTATATACAACATGACTATATTGTGGATTGTATGAAGTGGTGGAGTATTCAGAAGAAAACTTGGAGATCCATTGCACTTATACTTTTTTGGGATATATGGCAATGGAGAAATAAATACATCTTTCAAAACTCTACGGAATATTTCTATAAGGTTTTTGAAAAACTTTATCTAATCTTTCCATGCACGCTTCTTATGATTCATGCTCCAAAAAAACACAACACAAGGAGACCGCTCTTCAAATGGAATATCCAATTGGTTTTTTTGATGGTGCTGTGCAACGGAACATATGTGGATGTGGTTTTTGGATTGCCATTTCAAATGAATTAGCATACAGGACTTACTGGCATGGGGGAAGTGGCACTAATACCAAGGCAGAAGCAATGGCTCTATGGGGCCTCTTATGGTTCACCACCTTCCTTGGTATCACTATTATTCATATATATGGGGATTCCAAGATCATAGATCAGATCAAGGGTAGTGAAAACATTAACAATCCTTTGCTACTTGGTTTGCTGGGGAGAATTGGTCTACTGTGGAACCAACTCAGCAATTCTACAATTATGCGCATTGGCACAGAAAGAACAAGGAACTCATGAACTTTCGAAGAGGGGACTACTAGGTAATTTTGGTAATATTCACATGGAAATAATATTGAATCACAATGTTTTAGAGATTGGAGAATTCCCTTTTCCTGTGTAATTTCTATATCGCCTCCTTTTGTATATTTTTTGTATGTCTACTAGTTTCTGTCAACAAGCTCACTTGGATGGAAGGACATGCTGCTTGCTCTCTTGTTCCGATAGATGGAATGGTGGAGTATAAGATATGCCATGTGCATACCTTTTTTGGTCGGTTTTTCTATAATCATCTACCTTCTTATGTCTATTCTGGAACAACTCTGGGTCTATGGACTGTTTTTATTTCTGTATCATGTTTGCTGATATCATTTGGATGGGATGTTGGATATGCACACCCAAATGGACTATTTGATGTGATGGACTTGGCAGGAAATGTTTGTATCCTGTATATTGATTATATAATATAATATAAGTTGAAGTAAATGTAGTTGAAGTCAATTTTTTAAATTACAAGTCTCCTTGAGACATAGACCACTAGGCATATTAATTAAGTTTTTATGTGGTTCAAATTAAAGGGCAGTGTTGGAGAATCTAATTGCAATCACTTAATAGGTGTCATAGCTGTCCATCTAAATGTCATAATTAGTTGAGATTACTATAGTTATCTTCAGTTCAGTTGAATTTCACTGCATTCATTTATTGTTAATATCTTCAATAAAATCTTATATAACTGTTTGAGAATATTATTGTTGATTTCTTCATTATAATCTTATTTCACTGTTTGAAAATATTTAAAAAACAATCATGTTACTTTTCATTTCTTATCACCTGTATAAAAAGATGACTTCAATTGATTGAGCCTCTCGATTAAATAAGAGTCCACCATAGAGTTAAAATTGTTTTATGAATTATTTAAACTTAATCAAATTTCATTTAACATCAAAGGAAGTGGGGGACAGAGGTCGTGATCGCCAGGATGACGCGGAAGCTTTTGGGATGTGTTAATTTTAATTTTAATTTTAGTTTCACTGTAGATTTAAAAAGAATCAAAATCACTGTATTCCTGGAATGGCGAATACTAAACTACGACTTATTGTACATCACCCATCACTATCTTTCCACCACGTCAAGACACGTGAAATTTTTGTATGCAGAAGGACATTACCTCCATTAATGAAAGGGAAGGATATTACCTCCATTAATGGATAGGTTGCCCTATACTACGACTCCATCTGTACATCACGCTCTCTGATGTTTGTTTTTTCTTCAGAAATTTCCATCTGTACAATAGCTTATTTAGTAACTATTGCCGTGGCTTATTGTATATCACACATTTTATCTAAATTTTTCCACATAGTCAATCAGATAAAAATTTTCCACAGTCAGTCACATAGAATAATTGTGATCGCTGGTGTAAGGCGGCCTGAACATCTAGAAGTTGATATGGCTTTCGTGCATTATACGCTACCCTAAGATCAAGTTTTGGCTGGCTACCCTCGCCTATATATAGAGTCTCTCCTGTGATATACAAGTATGAAATAAGCTCAACTGCAATTCCTTCCTTGTGTTGCGCTGTTTTGTAGTTGTGTTTAATTACTTGGTGTTGGCCGTTGCAATGGGGGCAAGAACATTGGCAGTTTCGGTTTATGTTACAGCAACGCTGTCATTAATATTTAATCTCTATGTTCAAGGTAAGGTGGTAATCCCTCGACTGTATTTTATGTAGGTATCATCTTTGTTTGTTTTGGTGAGTAGCTATCATAAATAAATATTTGTTTGCTTTGGTAAGTGCAGGAGCTACGGGTGCGACTTTTGTGATCCAGAACCATTGTTCATACACGGTATGGGCCGCAGGAATTCCCGTAGGTGGCGGTCAAGCGCTGGGGAAGGGGCAATCATGGAGTGTTAACGTGCCCGCAGGAACAAGTTCAGGCAGATTTTGGGGACGTACGGGATGCTCCTTCGATGCCTCTGGTAAAGGAAGATGCAGCACTGGTGACTGCGGCGGCGTGCTCCGCTGTACACTCTCGGGACAGCCTCCTACAACGCTGGTTGAATATACTCTGAACGGGGGCAACAATCAAGATTACTATGACATCTCCGTAATTGATGGTTTCAATGTCCCTCTCTCCCTGACTCCCTCCAACGGTGGCTGCATTGCGCCTACTTGCAAAATGGACAAGTGCCCAGATGCGTACCTATATCCCAGTGATAACACTAAAACCCACGGTTGCGCTTCTGGTGCTAATTACAACGTTATATTCTGTCCTTGATGAGAAGCTTATCATACTGAATTCTCTGTTCGTATCAACCATAAGAATCCTCTGTTCATAAATAAACCGAATTCTATGCAGTGTCATATCTACCATAAGAATATTACAATCAACATATTTATAATAAGAGTACCATATTGTGTGCAAGAAGATCTATCCCGTAAAAAGGAAGTTCTATCATGTGAAAAAGGCAAGGCATGATTATTTTTTATAGTATTTTTATTTCTTAGTTTGTAAATGAGTAATGTTATTTTGGATATCTTTATCGTGTATATCGAACAATTTGGATATATTTACAGCCGATATGAATGAACAATTTGGATATATTTACAGCCGATATGAATGATCAATTGATTTTAAATGATTTAATAAATAAATATAGATGATTTTGTGAATTTTATTTTTAATTAATTATGGTTAACTTTTTTTTTTAATGTTTTTTTAATTTTATTAATTAACAAATTTTATTTTCCATTTATATAATACACTGTTATATTTATAATATTAATCATATCACATTTACATATAAATTTGAGAAACTATAAATTTGAGAAACGAAAAATGTAACACAATTTAAAATCATATATTATATTTTTATTCTGAATTCTTTGCATTGAAAAAAGAAAAGATTACAAATCTTTTATTCCATAAATCAAAATAATATATAATCATAATTTGAAATCAAAATAATATATAGTGATATTCCTAATAATAACAATATCATTAAATTCAATGCTCAATGCATTACACATATATCTATTTCTAAATAGCATGCCTTTGCATGGTAATGGAGATTTATTTAGATGATATCTTTGCAACATTTTTGGCTTAGGTGGAAACTAATTAAAAGAAAAGTAAAAGTTTAATTAGTAATCTTTCATGGTAATGGAAGAGTTAAGGGCATTTATCCAATATTTACTCATTTCGATAGTAACTTCAATAATTGTGTATGTAGATTGATGAGATAACATGTATATATCCAAATAATAGGGATACAAAATTTTAAACTTATCTTATTTTAAGAAATGTTGATGCTACACTTGTGGAACAATATAAAAAAAGTGAGAATTTTGGTTGGCTTCAAGTCCATGAACAAATCCCTTGCAAAGTTGAACCTTCCTTCTTATTATTTTAAGATCTTTTCCTTGACATTTATGGATATCTTTGGGTTACTGTTGTTAGAATATGGAGAATAGGTTGGGGATTTCAAATTCAAGTTGGCATAAAATTTTGGTTGAGTGCTGGAGATATCCCAATATCTGTTGTGCTTGTCTAGAGTGGCTCTATGTAGCTTTTGCCAGCTATCCTCCCTGAAGGTAACTCTAGTTCTTTGGATACATGATTACCTAGGTTTACAATAATTTTGATCCATGGTGGTATCTATCATTGGTAGTGAATTCCGCAATCTTTCAATCTTTTAAAATTGTTAGCTGCAGATTCCCTACTCTGCCCTTTTGACCCAAACTATCTTATAATTTTTGCAATCCGTTTTGGATTTTTTAAAATTGATTATACTCTATCTAAATATCCAATTGTTAATTCATTTAGAAAACCCATTCCTTAATTAAAAGTTCTCAATCCTTATTTGTTAATTCATTTGTGAAACCCCATTCTTTAATTGAAAGTTCTTCAATCTTTTAGATTTCCCCAACTTCTGTTGTTCAATGTAAGCCTAAAAGCATGAACCTGTATGCAAAGAATCAATGCCTAAAAACAATGTAAACAATCATTTTCTAAAGAAAAGACATCAAATCACCAGCATCGACGGATCTTGTGTTGGATTATGTTACATTTTCGATTTTGATCATATATGTCACTGTGGACTTAACGAAAGAGACAATTAAAATTAATACAAATTGAATTTACGGAAAGAGAGATGTCGTGGCCCTTTGTAAATTTCCACATTGTGGGTTCAACTGGTGGAAATTAGGAAGTCGTCCCAACTATGAGATCGGAGTCAAGTTTATTTTCCCATTTGCACAATGTGTAAACAAACCCTAAGCCGATCTTCTACTAGTCCATTCGCACTTGCCCTAATTGGATTTTCTAGGGAAAACACCGCTGGATGTGTTGCTAATAATTTTTATTATACAAATTTATTTATGATTAATATTTTGATTGCAAACATTTTCACTCCATAAATGTGATTTTTCGAATAATTAAAGAGTTAAGTTAGTTTCTCACCCTAAAGAAAGGCCAATTCTTATAATAATAGAATAAAATCAACCATTTTAAGTAATAATCCAATATCATTGATCCAAAACTAAAACATCCAAAATTTACAGATATTTCTTTTACAGAAAATCGCGAATGGGAATGTCAAACAAACATTCATGGTAGTATTGCAGGCTTTTATTTAATGAAGTGCATGGATCTGACCATAAATTTGACATGGTAATAACATTGACCATTATAATACTTTGTATGCAACCTCGAAATTATGAACCATCGTACCCTTCAAACTTGCATGAATGTGAGTCATGGCCATAAATCCCACATGATATAACCTCAACTACTACGCTAAGTGTTCGCGGTGTCCGTCCAGTCCCTACAATCATACATAAATTATCGATGAAAGTTCAATTCACTCGATCATTAATATATCGAGCTTGACTCCCTCCTTTTGCCTTTCTAGTTCACACCCCAATTAATTGTAACACCTAAGTATACTCAGCGTCGCCTAGGCCAAACCTGATAAACTTGCTTCGACTTAGAGTCAGAGGTCAGGCCTCCTTGGAAGTTGTTCAGTAATATATCGAGCCCAACATCCAACTGTTGAAATTACTCTCAAATTCATGATCTAATTCTCTGTGGAAATCTCCATTGGATGTGTTGCTAATGATTTTTATTATATAGATTTATCTTTAGTTAACACTTTTATTACACGCATTTTCACTTCATAAATGTGTTTTTCCTAATAATTAACCATTTTTCGTTATTTCCTTACCTTAAAAAAACTCACTTTCACTTTCACAAATTAAAATCAACAAATTTAAATAATAATCCAATATCATTGATCCAAAACTAAATCATCCTAAATTTACTGAAAATCAAATCACGAATGAAAATGTAAAACAAACTTGCATAGTAGTATTGTGAGCTTTTATTTAATGAAGTACATGTATGTGGCCATAAATTCTACATGATGATAATGTTACCATTATAATACTTTATATGCAACCTATAAATTGTAACTTCTCATTATTGCCAAGTAAGTAAAGGTATATTAAAGTAATTTAAATATTTTTTCAATTTTATTATTCTCAAATATTGTGAAAGCGAGAATTTTTTTTTTTGGGTTTGTTTTTAAAATATTTGTATGTAATGGCTTTGAATAATAGACCCGGATAAAGATTGTTATGAATATAAAATCATTAATTAAATCACACGCATGGCCAGGAGTCGACCACTGTTATAGTGGAGACTCATGTTGATAACCCACAATTGTGAACTTACAATAGTTGTTACTTTAATATCATACACAATGATCATTTGAATTATGAAACATGACACATTTCATATTTTTTACCAACAAAAAAAATATTATACAAAGAAGCGATTAAAAGAATAATTTATGTTTAATTATTTTATAGTTATTGATTATAAAAATAGTATATAATATTTATTAATTTTTCGTAAAATTTTAATATTTTTTATATGTTAATTATAATATTAAAAAATATTATATGTAAATAGGTATAATAGGAAACATTATAATTTAATTATATCATTGCTTATTATATATTTATATAAATAAATATTTATTTATTTTAATATGAATCTATGTGTTATTATCCTTGCCACAACAACTGGTAAGATATAACACATCCCATAATAAATTGACAATGAATTAATTTTTTGTTTGACAAAAAATTATAATTCATCATGCAATGTTTACATTTAATAAATTGACAATGAATTAATTTATTGATCAACAAAACATTATAATTCACCCTGTAATGTTTACATTTTAAATACTTTACTGGAGGTGCAAAATACAAGAGGACTTCTAACATAAATCCAAGAGGACTTCTAACGTCTACGAAGACCAGTCTCAATTAATTATCCCCACTGACACGAAGGGAAGTTTCACACTTTACTCGTATCCGTAGAGTAATCTTCTACATGAAATCATTTGGAAAAAATACATGCATCCTAAGTTTTGTCAACATTATTTTACTGAATATTATTCCATGGAGTAATCTTCTGCATGCAATCTTTTGGAAGAAAAAAACATGTGCTCAGTTGTATAGTCTGAGGATAGCCTCCTACAAGGTTAGTTGAATATACTCTGAACGGGGGCAACAATTTACATTACTATGACATCTCTGCAATCAACAGTTTCAATGTGCCTCTCTCCATAACTCCCTCCTACGGTAGCTACAAAGCATTGATTTGCAAAATAGATGGGTGCCCAGTTGTCTACCGAAATCCCAACGATATTACAACAAAATATGTGCTTGCTTATCATACTGAATTCTCTCTTCATTACATAAAATCCATCGCTACCTTTGATAAATAAACTGAATTCTATGCAGTATGATATCTACAATAAGAATATTACCATGTTTATTGTAGTATCATATTTATAATAACAAGAGGCATTGAAAGAAACAAGTCCCTGCCCAGTCAGCAATTGCACCTACACTTGCTTTAGTAGCGTTGTTGCAAATTATACGAGGTGCAAAATATTCTATGTAAATCAGATCTTTCACAAATGTTACAAGAGGTGCAAAAGATTATGTGTAAATTGGATCTTTGAGGTTGGTTAAGCTATTGATTACTAACAAAGCGTACTATACTATTATCATTAGCATAGTGTGTATTCAATTAGTGTTATCAAGCTCGCTAGTCTTATACTCTACGTAAAAGCTTTAGCGTACTATACTATTATGATTAGCATAATGTGTATTCAATTAGTGATAGTATAATTAGCATAGTGTGTGTATTCAATTAGTGTTATCAAGCTCGCTAGTCTTATACTCTACGTAAAAGCTTTCAGTTATGTAACAGGTATGAACCAATGCTATTAGTTATGGTAAGAGAATCCAATCAAGTTACATGGTGTTGCTTTCATACGACTTATCACTCTTAAACTATAACTAGTAGTTACACATCCTCTTTATTGGTTTTAACGAAGTTGGGACTATCTAGAAATGGCCAAACGAAGTGAATGATAAAAGAATAATTGAAGTCGAAATGGGTTGTTATAGGAATCAAGACCTTGATAGCTACTAATACCCATCTAGAAAACAACTATTTGACGAAGAGTTTACAAGAAAAATTTAAAGAGTCTCATTCTAGATCTGCAGAATATTGAAGATTCTTCTGACACTTCATGGTCAACTCCAATTTGTGGGTGGAAACAAAATTTCCAGCTAGGTGGACCATCCAGAAAACAACTATTTGATGAAGGGTTTACAAGAAAAAGTTAAATAATCTCATCCAATTGTTGAAGATATCACAATGTCCAATACAACTATGAGAAGAAATATGTATATGAAGATAATAATAAAATGGAAAGCTAGGTGGCCCATCCAGAAAACAACTATTTGACTAAGGGTTTACAAGAAAAGGTTAAATAATCTCATCCAATTGTTGAAGAATATCACAACGTCCAATACGCTATTTGATGTCCAAGACCTTGATAGCTACTAATACCCATCCAGAAAACAACTATTTGACTAAGGGTTTACAAGAAAAATTTAAATAATCTCACCCAACTATTGAAGAATATCACAACGTCCAATACGCTATTTGACTAAGGGTTTACAAGAAAAAATTAAATAATCTCACCCAATTGTTGAAGAATATCACAACGTCCAACTATTGAAGAATATCACAACATCTAATACGACTATGAGAAGAAATATGTATATAAAAAAAATAATAAAATGGAAAGGAATTGATGAGAAACTACTATTTCCAGAAGCTAAGTAAGTTGTGCACTACTACAGAGAAATAAAGGAAAATATGCTTTCGTGGTTGCCAATGTAACTTTCTTTAGGGAAACATTGTTGATCTATGAGGCCACCTCATGCAAATACAAGATTAGCAGCGAAAGAAACAAGACTGCTTATGCAACAGTAAACTCTAGCCATTGAACAAGATAAAGGTGATGCCTAGTTAAATTTAGCACTAAAAATTACATCACAGCAATATGGTTGAATGCTTATTTAATATTCTATAGTACATCATAGCAATAAAGTGTGGAAATCAAACATCAACGCTGATAAATAAGTTATATAGTACATCATAGCAATAAAGAGTTGAAATCAAACATCAACGCTGATAGATAAGTTATATAGTAGAGACCCTGATGGAAAATTGGAAATTAATTTATTAAAATTCCCCAGCATTGTTCAAAAGGGTGGGGTGTGTCATCATGACGTTCAAGTTTGCAAAACTATACATTGATTGTCAATGGGGGCTTGTTTTCCAAGTAAAGAGATGGTGATGAGTAGGGTTCAATGGGCAGGGTGTGTAATGGCATGCAAGCTCCAAAGGCATTATATCTATTGCTATTGGGGACTATGCAACCACTTGAGGAACTATAGAGCAATCTAGGGAGACAAGCAACTGACCCTAATAGAGCTACTACGCACGCAACTAAGGAAGGAAGCTTGGGCAGCTAAGGTGGTAAAAGCACCACCATTAGTGGAAGCAGCACCTGCAGAGGAATACGCTGAAGAGACAATAGGGGTAGGGGTAGTATTATTTCATTAGCCAAAGTGAACTAACCTGTCATTCGCTTTCTTTTGTTGGGGTGCTGTCTCATCCTTTTACGTACATAATATGATTATTTCTCGATGAATATTTTCAAGAGCTTTGAGGGCTCTTAAAATATAAGGTACTCCCTCAGATAGGATCTATGGTGGACGATCCACTCATCCAATCAGGAGATGTACCATTAGACTAATAACTACCCTTTCTTATTTCTTTATCATTGCTCTATAGTTAGACTTCTCCATCCTTAACCTTTCTTACTGAAGTCCTCTGTTTACTGCCCTCATTACTTTACTACTCTTTATGACTTTATCAACAACCGTAAGATACACTAATGCCACGAGGAAGGGGAAACAACATCATACACCAGATACTTCACTCCCCTTTATTACGTATTGTTAGTGCAGAACACCAACTACCTGTTATACGTATAGTTCATAAAGAAGAAGAACATATAAACTAATAAGAGTGCATTTTAGAATAAGAGTTGTCATAAGAACTTTGTTGTTGTCTCTGTAGAGTGAGGGGTTCAGTCTAATATTCCTTAGATATTCCTAATGTTCCTTATAGAGTATAAGCTAGTATAAGTTCAGTCTAATTATAAGAATAGTATTTTGATATCCTATTACCTGATCCAGGCAAAGTGATAGCCCCTTACCAGGGATCTACATAAGAGAGCTATAGGCAACTTCGTTATTCATCAAGTCACCAAGAGAACTTCTTCAACATCAGCAATTAGATGTGCCTTTATCCACCAAAGGAAAGACAGTAACAGATACATACTTAGAGACATAAATAGTGACATGCACACCTATATCGACAGTAAAAATAGCACATACATAGACAGGTACAGGTTAAGCAGTCCATTCTTATTTAGACTCTTTTTATCCAGTGATATACCACTCAAAGAGGTGGACAGTCATGCATTCTTCCTTTCTATAGTACACAACCACGTCATTGTATTCCTATTATAGGTTCTTCCCCCTTTTACTACCTTATAGGAAGGCAAGACTTCGTATTCGTACATATAAGCAACATCCAGTATTAATATACAATAGGAGCACAGTATTAAGACTTAGCGAGACCTCAACCTTCATATACTTCTCTTTGGGCCTGAGAAATGGTGATGCTTTGGCTCTTAGGCACAAATCCAGAAGTACCCGGTTTACCCACCCTCAACTTGGTAATAAACAAAGGCAAATGCATTGGAAGCAGAGAAAATGATAGAGCCTCTTCCTTTTCCATATGAAGATCCAAATCCATCTGTACCTGTGGTAGGTGACCAAAGAGTCTTTTGTTAGGCATCCGAGTGAGCATCAGTAAAGGTTCCAAGATAAGGGAAAGCATCCGAGCAAGTAGGGAAAAAGCCAACAAAATAAATAACAGTAAAGGAAAAGGCAGGAGCAGATATGAAGCGTGCAATTTTTTTTGATTCCGTTCGAGCAGACCTAACTGCGAAAGATCCAATTGATTGAGTTTAACATGTATAGGTAGAACCGACATCAAAGTTGGTATCATGACCAGGTTATGGAAAGAACCAAACTAGTTCAATTATTCCTCCTCTATCCTGTTTTGGGGTAGCACCTGTAATAATTACCTATTGGGCGTGTTGCGTACTTACTAAGTCAAATGAACCTATTTGGTGCCCAAAGGTGGCCCGAGATAGTCATTGTCCCGAAAGGTTATGTTTATGATGAAACCACCTGTATAGTAGATAGCCTACACACTTGAAATGATGGAAGCAGATCCCATTGAAGCAGCACCTGCATCATCCTTGCCATATATCTGTCTAATAACTAGCGCTGCAGTTGGGTCAAGGTAAACAGGCTCTCAAAAAGGAAGGTCTAAGTGGAGATTTTCTCTACACAGATGCAACCTATGCACATGTATCCACGCCTGGATTTGATGGAACTGCATCTTGATCTAGAAGGTACGCTAGGTGAAGCATTGGAAAAGAAGATACTTCTTTGACCAAATCAAATGCAACTACAGGTGATGCCCTTCGTTATCAATATAAAATCAGAAGGGATGCAGGAAAAAGTGCTCGAACAAGCTATCAATCTGGAATTCGTCCATTCACTGGTTATAGAACGGGAATGCAATCTCCATTTCACTTTGGTACCTTCTTTGGTGCTTTTGGTTCTAGGTCAAAAATTACTTGATCATTCACTGGTTATGGGTCAATAGATTCCACTCCATAGCGACGTGGCTATGGCCCTAGATTTTGATCTGCTTATTAAACTTGGTCAATTGAATCTGAAGCTATAACTATCTCGGATTTTGCTTAAACTACTTCTTTTGCTTATTTGTCCCCTTATTTTTCTTCAATTAGACCAAATGATTCGAGCCGAACCAATGCATTTGATAATCTACAAACATATATATAGGTACAGGATAGCGAGTCAGGCCTATGGTTGATAGGTAGGGATGCCAAATGAAATGCATAGCCCGTTGCAGATTTGAGGGCTATCGATTCTTAAGCTGCGAGAGAAACTCGGTAAACACACGCCTCCATTACTGGTGGTTATGGGTCAACTTCAATTGCTTCCTGGGTCATTGGAATTCTCTTGCCCCTGATTGGTGGGATCTTCTACCTTAGCTGGTGAGGGCACTGTATTCAATATGGGTCTTTCTTATTGGTGCTTATGCTGCTTTTACTCGATCAACTGACTCTGTTCTCTCACCTGACGTAGCCTTAGCTAGTTCTGCTTTTGCTGGTGATGGCAGGTGGGTAAGGAACCGTGCAAATAAGAACTGGCATTGGAAGGGATCTCGAGCGGGGTGTTAGCTATCAGACTTAACAGGTCTGCCGCTTCGCATTCAGGTTTACATCTTGATCTCTAACTGGATTTTCTTATACTGGATCACCTGCTACTAGCACTGGGGGACAAGTTGGCTCTCTAAAAGGAATCAATGTTAGGAAATATGGTGGGACGGATACTAACTCAACTCGATTAGTTGCCCTTTCCTTATTTTGCCGCCTACACTTATGTTACTGCCTTCTATACCCTTGCTCCTAGTGCTACTACCTTTGTTTCCTTTGCAATGGGCTCTCGATCTTCTACAAATGAATTTCGATATTGATTGTGAACTAGAAGGGATGCTTTAGGTGAAGCACGCATAGGGTGGGGTAGGACAACAAGAGTGGATCAAAAATAGAAACTGGTTATAGGTTAACGAGTGGTGGCAGATAAATTTCAATTAGATATGAAACTAGGTCCTCAAGTTAATAAGCTTGATCAATGGAATTTATCCTTGTGGGGTATCAATCTGGTCAGAATGCTAGGTCTACTGGATCAATGGGTGAAGCTCCTAATGCCTCTGCCTTTGTTACTAATTCAACTGGATCTGCTTCAATGGGTACTGGTTCTTGCCTTTTGCTCAACATCATCTATTCAACATAATCTACATGGAAACAAATCCAAAGTATTTCCCTTTCTTGAAAAGAGGGACTTTATATATCTAAGAAAGAGGGTTCATAGGATAGACTATATACGTATGAGCAACAACAATAACCACCCTACTATTATGAAAGGGGAATTATGAGCATGTCCAATTATTACATACGTGAAAATAACGGTGGACATGATTTGAATATTTGTTGATGAGAGAAATACCATGGTGCTATTGGAAATAGAGACATAAATGCTGCCGGAAGTCGAATCAACTTCGTACACCTACCTAGTCCTCCTGGGCATGCGCATATTGAACTCGAATCAACTCAATCATCAGTTTTAGCATCTAGGTCGCTAACCATTTCTTAACATTTGCGGGATCATTCTATGGTATCCTTTGCTCCTTCATTCACCGAGTTGTAACCTCACCCCTGAAAATGAAATAGAAAGGGCGGAATTGTTCCATTTCATATGCGCGCAGTATTGTACCATTCCAATTCGTACGATCTTGACATCTCAGTTGCTGAATTGTTTCATCTGCAGGTCATTCTATGGGAGCCCTCATATTACTATTATGTACTCTCTATAGATAGAACTATCGAATAGTAAACAACTGTGATGAATAGTTTTGACTGGTAACAGGGCTGGTGGTAACGCAGTCATTTTCAATGGCCGGAAACACCCATAGCCAATTGTTACGTATGTAATATTTCTACCCATAGCTATTGTTGCACAAAATATTGTCACCATGACATTTTGCAATCGGTGTGAGTCTATCACCACTCATACTTTCCTCCTTTGCACGTCTTAAACCTCAGTTCTTCATGTCAAACTTTGAAAATAAGAGAAAGCCCTTAAAAGTCTCTAAAACTCCCGTTCCGCACTTTCTCTTAGCATTACCTACAGTCCCACACATACTAGTCATTTCCCTTGCGTACCTGACCGCTCTGTCTCTGTGTAATGGGTGCGGACCCCTGTAAAAGTCAGAAAGGCGCAAGTACATTCTTAAAAACTCACTTTGATTCATTTCTGGAAGCTTCTAGAAGGAATCTTGAGGTGGCAAGTTCGCTCCTTTAAGGTTCATGCATCTCATACCTTAAGGAGCTAACCCCTTGAAGTGAGGAGCTTATGCCTTTGAAGGAGGACTTTATCCCTTCATAGGTGGACCTGTAACCTCCTTCCTTTGCACTATAAAATGAAGCATTAAGCTGGTTACTGAGGTGGAATGCTGAAGACTTTTGAGGTGAAATGCTGCTGGAACTTAGTCTTCCTAATTGAGCTTTTGTGAGGAAAGATTACATATCTTGTTGATCTCATTTGGAAGAGTGTGAGGCTTGTCAAAGTAGAGGAGATTCCTATTTCGGACCCTGGGAGGAGCTTGTACAACATCAAGGCACCAAAGGTTGTAAAGTTCTTCTATTTTCAAAGTTAATACAATCAAGTTTATTTTACTCAATAAGCTGTGTTTTATGGTTTATTTCATGGATTCCTTGATCACCATGATGGATATGATTTATTATATTAGCTATGCAGGTGTTATTTGATCTGTGCTTGTTTGTGATTGCAGGTTCTCAAAAGGACACTCTTTCGGACGGTCGAAGCGTGGCTGCCTCAAACTAGCGTTGGACTTAAGGTAGGGTCTAAAACACCTCTTAGTTTTTATTAATGAATCACAATATATTTAGAGAAAGGTAGATTTTCTTGTCCTGCTTGTTGCTAGATATCTGTTGATACTAGGGAGATCGGCCTTGTCCGCAAGGATGATTTATCTAGCTAATAGCTTTAGATAGAATAACTTGTTGAGCTCGTTCAAGAACTTATCCTGAAACATCCATCCCTTTATATAATAATTCAGGGAGGAGAGGCTTCATTCTATCAAAAAGAATTGTGAAGCCCCACCAATTCATACCTCTGTTCCCTAGGTCTGTGTC
This sequence comes from Pinus tabuliformis, assembly GCA_031772625.1. Lineage (NCBI taxonomy): Eukaryota > Viridiplantae > Streptophyta > Pinopsida > Pinales > Pinaceae > Pinus > Pinus tabuliformis. The sequence goes on along the minus strand of CM062807.1, from coordinate 31,871,505 downwards.
TCATTCCACTCTTTAGGAGCAAGCATCTATCTACGCTCAAATAATAGCAGGGCATTGCCTGGACAAGATTTTATGGTAATATAGATAAATGCATAGGTCGGTTGATACATCCTTCTACATGGGTTCAGTACCCCACATCTCTATAGAGTGCACACCCGAACTCAACAGGTGCAAGACCTCACATCGTATGTACAGTCCCGCCTCCCTTATATAAGAATTTCGGCACTTTCTCTAAATAGTAAGGCATTGGGACAGAGCCCCGCTTACCCAAGACAAGGGAGAGAGTTTACCCCATTCCCTTAGGATAATTGACTCGATCTCCCATCCGAGCATTGGTTAGATCCCACACTGATCATAGCTAAGGTTGATCCTCGATCTCTTGCGAAGCAACTAAGCTACCAGCGTGAATGCAATGTGAGCTGAGGTGGGTGGCATAATCCACCCCTTTAATTAATAGTAGGTGGGGTGCATAGTCTAGAGCATCGACATCAATCTTCGTCTATATGTATCTGTATCTATATTTCTATCTATTCCATACCAATCCATCCTCCTATCCATCTTCCATCGCTCTCCTTTCTGTGACGGTTGGTAGAGAAGGATTAGTTTCTAGTACACACTGTATTTCTTTCTCAATTGCCTTCGCCCTACTCCCCGGCCTATACTACGGGCATTGGACGGTGGAACAATGTGAACTTTCGCCATCTAAATAGATTTCTCTCAATATTTAGACACAAGACCATCCATAAGCTGAGCTATTGGTGGGAGTGATTTCACCACCCGAGCGTACATATCATACTATCTAAAGCAGGTTCATTCTTAGCTACTACTCCACTTTGTTCGCCATGACTCAATCAATGGAACAGCCCCTGCTCTTTCCTTTATAAGCTAAGTCACTCCTTGTTGTCCCATCCCAAAGTAAGTATGCTCCGATCATCAAAGGTATGAGGGCATTTTAGGTAGGGCCCATTCACCTGTCCAAGAGGTACGCCCCCAGGTACTAACCGGTCAATGGTTTTATGGATGCCCTAGTCCGGGTTGAGCTAATGATATGTCTTAATAGCTCTGTTGATCGGATAGGTCTTCTGGTGATAGGAGAGGTATGCATGGGGTGGAGGGTCTGTATGCACATACAAGTTTGGGCCATCACTAGTATGTGACAGGCCTGGGCAGAAGATAAAGGAAGAGCGGGAGTCTCTCATATGCTTATTATACGATTCACCACTTTGTGTAAATGATTTCTTTTCCATACAGGATAGGGTCTGCTAAATCTCCTATTTTCCCTCTACCGTTGGTCTTCACCATTGTTCCTCTACCTCATTCTTTGGTCGAGTCATTCTTTATCCTCTATTTTCTCTTTCATGGGAGGGAAAACTTCAGCCTTACAGTTCTTTGGGTGCTTCTGCATAATACTTACGATATGGCGTCAATGCATATTTTATGGCTTTTTTCTACTTGACGCTAACACATCTAATTTGGCAGTTTAGATAATATCTTCCACTTTCACGCTAATGCAACTTATTCAACTTTCATCCTCGAATGACCAGCCTTCACCTCATGCTTCTCCTTGGTGCATTTAATTTGTCAGAGCTAATGTTTTTTATGCTTACGCTAGCGCACTAATTAACACTTTTGAATGTATTTGAATGAGCTATTTTCCTTGCCCTCAAAGTATCCTCGATCCAATTATGTTCACCGAGGTACATTGTTTGTTCCTATATCTATTTGAATATATAGCAATATATACGTAGATGATGTATATGGTTATCATTAGTATGAGTATGAGTAGCAGCATGATGGATGATGGATGGGATGGATGGGTAGATGGGTAGTAGTTTCTAAGTATACTGCTAGTCTGATTTGTCTGTTAGTCTGAATGTGTAAGAAGGAGAGTATGCCTACTTGAATGATTGATTGATTGATTGATTGAGAGTATACCTCTTTGATTTCATGAGTTAGCAGAGTCTGATTGATTGAGAGAGAGAGAGAGTATGCCTCCTTGATTTCATGATTGAATGCTTGCTTGATCAAATGATGAAGAGTATGCCCACTTGAATGAGAGACAGTCTGCCTTCTTTATTTCATGACTTAGTAGAGTGTGATCCAATACTTACTTTATTTTAATGACATCCTATATAACGATAATTTAATCGAATCATAATATTTCATTTATGGCCGCGTGCAGTATCGGATGATTGATTGAGGTTTAACCCGGGAGATGGAGGTTAATGAACTGATCGATCAAGTATGTGGCGTTACTGATTGGGAGAGCATATTAATGATGATTGGGAGATCACTCATTAATTACTCACCTTTCTTTCATTTAGGACCCATTAGGCCTATTGAGCCCACCCACTCCAGGATGATGGTTTTGACATGATCAACATGCAAGAAGACGAGGTCGAAGATCTCATCAAGCATTGTTGCAATTGATCGGTGAACAATACAATCTATGGGGGATGGGATCATAAACATTATCTTGTCCTTAATAATGGTCAATTTGAGAGTGAAAAGGTGGCCTATGAAGGGCGAGCATATGATTCCAATCATTCATTCTCTTTGGCTAGTCCTACCTTCCCTATCGGGTTAGCTTATTATCCTCCCTCTCGTTCCCAACAGACGTTTTGTTCCCGTCGATTCCTTTCCTTCAAGGAGTTGGTCTTACCTTCCTGTCAGGTGGTTTCTGCCAGGATGGGTGGGACAGGGCCATCGAGAGAAGGTAAAGCTCAAGGGAATCATCAGGCTCTAGATCTGGCTCTTCAGGCTCTGCTGACTCTAGCTCTTCTAGCTCTGGTGGATCTTCGGACTCTTTCGAATCATCATCTTCGGAACCTTTAGCTTCTTGATCTTCGATCTCATCATTTTCTGATTATGATTATGATGATGGCATTTGGTCATATCCTCTACATATGACAATAGTGACTCAGTCCTTCGAGCGTGCCATAAAGAAGTTCCTTCCTCGAGCATGATAGTTACAGTTATAACTCCCCTAACTACCTGCTTTCTTGAAATTGACTGATACTCCGTTCCACCACTATTCACGACATTCCTAGAATCCTGAGATGTATCCATCCATGTATCTGTATTTGTCAATTAAGGCGGATGAGAGATAAATCCCTCGACCCTCCTCCTTCCAATCATTTAGGGTTATCCCTTTTCATCTCTTTTCCTTGGCCTTGCCACTCTCGATTCTTTCGTTTATGCCAGCCCAAAGAATCAATCTATCCTTCTTGCTGCTACCCTGTAGAGCTGGTGTGGGGCTTTGCATGCTATAGTAATACCTCTGGAAGATTTCTTTATATATAGGGAATACAGCTAGGTGAGGTAGGTGATACAACTAGGCAAGATAGGCAAGCGTTATTCATTTACTGACTTGGAAGGGGGGGTAATATCTATTCTTTTCTTACTGACTTGGCTATGCGAACACAAGGAGAAGGCATGTAACGTATTAATATATAAGGGAGCCTGCCCTCCTAATAATATATCTGCCTTCCTAATAAGATATAAGGACCCCTAGCCTAAGACCTTCAAGACCCCTATTGAACTATAAAACTATAATAAGGACGGGGATTGTTCAGTTAAGCACCCCCGGTAGGAGGAACTGTCCGGGCTGGTTGAACAATACAAATCTTTTCTTTCTGGTGAGAGGGTAGAAGTCGTAGCTCCGGGATGAAGGCTATTAGTTCTGCCTGGGAGTGTGGGATGGAGAGTAGAGAATATGGCCCCTACTATTGGTTAGTGCGAAGAGTTGATCTTCCATCCTTGTTATCGAACAACTCAAAGTGCGACGAGCTTAAATGTTGGGAGGCAGGGACCATAGTAGCTAGAGAAGCAGGAAGGTCAAGGTCCCTGGAGAGACAGAAGTTTTCCTGGAGAGATAGAGGTGAAGAAATTGGTTTTCGCCATTGGAAGGTAATAGAATTTCTAATCGCCTTAGCTTTCATGGACCAAACGAAATAGTTTTGATATTAAGAGAGGTTGGGTTGGAGTCTCTCTCTGCTGGAGTCTTTGTGTCTGTCCTAGCAGCTAGACCATCAAAAGCTTTGATTGGCAGGAAGGAACTAGTCAGTTGACTCAACGATTGTTCTTTCTTTCCTGTCTTGGGAGTCCTAGAAGTATATTAGTTGTTAAGGAACCCCAGTTGGATAGTATAGAATCTGTGAAGGCCATTTGAGGATAACTCATCCAACATCCAGAAGTAGGTCTGAACTGAACACCTTCGGCTAAGCCCACTACCTAACTTTCAATTGATGTTCACTACCTTGGCCTATTCAATACTGGATAACACTAACACCAAAAGGTCGATTGAGTTTCTAGTCAATGTAGGAAGAACTTATCTCAACTGAAAGGGAGGGGCTTGGGATCCAACTGGTGCTATTAATACATTGCCCTCATCCATTTTGGTTCCATCTGAGGGTGTATTAATTGGCCATCTAGAGAACAAGGATGGAAGCTCATCGAACACCTTCTAGTCATTTATTAGATCCTGGTAGTTAGATTATTCTCGTCTGCTAGTTAGATCTCAGTAGTTAGTCTCAACCGGAGGACCCAGGAAGGAATTTGATTCTTTCCCTACCCTATCTGACCATCCTAAGTTTTATACTATGGGTTAACCCGCCTGATGGTCCTCTCTGTATTGGCTGGGACCCTCCCTTAACAAGTAGATACCCTAAACCGGGGGTGGAGAAGGCCCAGGGAATCATAGCTCATCCTTCAGCATTGTTGGGCACATCCATCCTTTGAATAATCCATGCATGAGGCAACGCGTGAGTGAGCCACTTATAGTTGTTGATGTGGGAATGAAGGCTACTATGTTGCCTACCCTACACCCCCGGTGTTCAGTTCAGGTAAGCTATAACTAGCTCAGTTCAGACTCGATGGGAGAATCCAAATAAGGTAGCTTGAGCTATCCATCCAAATTAGTTTGGTGGGGGTGAAGACAAGTTGGTTGGATTGTTTGGAAGAGGTGCTCCCACTAATAGTTCTATTGCAATGTAACTCCCATCCAAAAGTTGGTCGGATCGTTGCAAAGAAACCAACTGTGGGTGGGGGAGGGTGGTTGAGGCATCTCAGTAGTTCAAGATGGAACTCAGTATCAATTTGTTAAACTGAATCAACGGCTTGGGTGATTTCCCCTTAGCTTGTTTGGCGCCTTGCTTGGGTGAGTCACATAGCCTATAATTTGTTTGGCGTTGAGCTTCTATTTGGGTGGGAAATTCCCTAATGAAAGGTGGCATTGGCCCAAGCAAAGTTCATAACCTTCCAGATCGATAAGCCAACATTCACTTTTGTAGTCGACATCAATTCGCCAACACGATTCGCCGATCGTTGATCTCTGCCCCTTACGAAAATAGGCCTTATCACCGAAGGAAGATATGAAATGATTCTGGGCTGGGAAGGTACTATGAAGGAAATGGATAAATAGACATCAACGAAAGCAAGGCCCATCTACTTTCAAGACACGAAAACTATAACACATCCTACCCACCCAATCGACCAACGTCCTAGACACTTCACTCTTAGTACTCTTCGATTCACCAGGTGAGTCCTCAGATATAGGTGTCAGACCAGGTATTCGTGAAAGGGAGGAACAACCTACAACTAGTACTTAACGTATCTTTAGGAAAGAACAACACTAAAATCTAATACTTCACAGGGACAGTCTTAGAGCAATAACCTAGCATCGTCAGTATTGAACTTGCATATTTGGTTAAGGTATGACAACCTATTCTTTAAATTATATTTCAATAGGAACAGGGAGACCACCAAACTTTCACCTTGTCTCTACTTGTACCTTTTCCATTTAAACGAGACCTAGCCTTTTGACACATTTACTTATTGGTTTACCCTTTCACTGGCTAGGAACAACACATAAAGTGTTTGCTATGGGAGTGACATCAACCACCGACCCAAGGCATTTACCGATCCTATGAACATCAACCGATATCGTCATGGTGCTTGCTCATGGTACACGGTTCCTATATATTTTATACCTAAGAACAGAAGTTAGAATGAAGCCCTCATAGTTACCAATTATAACCATAGATAAGAATAGGATTTGATCTCTTGGATCAGTGTTATACCACGGGTTTTTACTCATTGTACCAACCAATATTAATGTACCCACCGCTTTACGTCCCACCTTCATAAAATCATAGCTCCATATGAGGAATTCATAGGACTCACCACTACAATTACCATTCATTATATATACAGACTGGCATGAAAGTTTTGACTCAGCATAAAGGTGACCTTTAGAGCCTTTACTCAGGTGTTGGTTCTTTGATAACTATAGCTCCTCTTCTTCAGGCTTTGGAGCAACTACATAATCCTCAGGGGAACTAGCAACCAACAGCTCCACTCCCTCCTCGTCACCCAAAAAGAAGCTAGTAACAACATTTGGGACTACCTATCCTACTTATTTCTTTTTTCCTCCTTATCCTTTTTCCCCTTGAATTTTCCATGGCAGGGAAAGATAGGGACCTTGATCAACTACGTTAATTAATTTTTTATTTATTGTGTGCCGACCACCAACCAAAGGACTTCATTCTCTTTGAAAGCTTTATCACTTTCTTACCACAACTTCGTTTGCTTATTTTTGACTGCCACAACTCAATACATATCTTCTTGACCAAATGAAAGTGGATGATCCAGTTTCTTCTTAATTCTTATCCACTAACGTCAGAGGTAGAGATGAGTAAGCAACAATTTAATCTCTCTGTAAGTAATAAATCTAAATTCAAAACCAATCCTCCCTTTGGACTATGCAGAAGTCGCTGGAAAAAATGAAAACATTACCAGATAGCTAAATTTAGAGATAGTCATTTGTTTACCTCAAATGGGTACCAAAAAAAATACGAAAGAAAAATCTTGCTCAAAATATATCAATGTTTGAATTGATCTAGTTCACCCATGCCATTGCACTTTCCTATACACAACCATTTGATCCATGTCTTCGTATAAATTCCTTGCTTCCAGCATGTAATCCCACATTTTCCCAAATAAATCCACAGAATGCAATAAAAATCAAGGGAAACAGATGCTTATCATGCAACCACATAATTCTTTCAAAAAAGACAGCGAACCTATTGTCTAGTGTAAAGTGACATGAGTTTCGAATACGTTGAAGCATTTCCACGAAAAATCATATGGATAGGCTTCTTGTGGCCAAAAGACGTTCGATTGAAGATGAAATTGAAGATGACTCGAGCTTATTGGATTTATTTTCATCCAAATAAGAAGAAGAGGAGTCATGGATTTTTGTATTTGTAAAGAGGATCTTTCTATCCAAGATGGTAATTTGATCTATCCCTTAGTGGAAAGGCCACTCAAATCCCCTCTCAACCCTAAACATGAAGTCCTCCCTTGAGGAAACACTGAGCAAGGGGATTTGTAAGGGCTTGACTAGAAAATTCCAAGGCTTTGATCTTAGGTTAGGAACAACATATCCAATGTTAGGTTAGGAAAGGGACTGTAATTGACTTGATTGATTATCTCCTTCTCTAAGTCAGCCATATTCCCGAGTATTTCTCCATCATTTCCTTATCTCTTAAAGCTCTAGTTTCAACCCATCCATAGTGAGGCCCATCAATTCAATACCCTCATCCAACCTGAGCAAGTAATCGCTTAAGGTCTCAATTTGCATATCTTAATGATTGTCTCTAATGTGTCTCCTTTCACTAGTCTTAGCCCTACTATATGGCTTAATTAAAGTTATAAGGGATCTGTGGGCATCTAATAGCCTCACATTCCTTTCCTTTATGGTGGTTTTGGTTCTATGGGTTAAAAGATACCTTTTCGGGCTTGTCGATTCAACTTTGGAAAAATACAGCCTCATGGTACCATGCTCTTTTGTGATAACTATAGACCGAGAAATCTATTTATTGATGTAATAAATCTCATGTAACGCAAGTCATTTTCAACCAAATACATCCATGGAATTAGTACAATTAGCTTCCACTGAATACTGTTATTATTGATAACAAGTTCAAACTATAGGCCCTTAGTCACATAATACACATTAGTAACCATAATGATCACCATTACTTAAGAAAACTTTTTATTTATTGGAGTCCCTGTTATATTGTGGTACACAACACTTCCAGGATACTAGCTTTTAATATTTATTTTAAGCCATTTTTTGTTGGTATTTATATACATTACATCGTCTTGTATTTTACGTATGTACTGCAAAATCCTAGTACCTAAGGTATAAAAATTTTCTTATATGGTTGTATATACATTTGAATCTCAAAGATATGCATGAAAACTTAGATTTGAGATAATTTGAACCTAAGAATACCTGGTATTATTGATTCATAATTTAGATTCTTGCATTATTATTTTATTTCTCACAGACCCACTTATATATATATATATATATGTGTGTGTGTGTGTGTGTGTGTGTGTGTATATATATATATATATATATATATATATATATATATATATATATATATATGTATGTATGTATGTATGTATGTAGATATATATATATATATATATATATATATATATATATATATATATATATAGATATATATATATATATATATATATATATATATATATATATATATCTATATATATATTCTCATGGAATTTCTTGTGGAAACTATGAGCTAGTCCCATTTGGAATCATCTGTTGCATTTTAATTTCAACTACGGAAGTGTTGTTGGAAATTTTTTGTAGGGGACTATGTTAAAAGACCAAGATGAAAAGCTCGACCTGTAGTGGTTTTCAAAATTTCGAGAATGAAGACTTTTATAGAAGAGAAATGTGAATTACTGATAGGATAATCGAGGTATTTTTTCGTTTTACTTATCCATTATGTTGAAAGGAATTTTTTTTACACTGCTTTTGTAGTGATTCCACACTCTATAAGGAAATTTGCGACCACTAGCTATGATGTTTGATCAAATCATCACAACCACCAGTGGCTACAATGTTTTAGTTTGTGTCTAGAGTAGATGCAATGGCCGCATATTTTCCTGCAAAAGTCATGATAAACCTTTGTTAGTATTAAGGCTAAGATCACAAGTTTTATGCGGTCACAAATTGTGTGGTGGAGTATCCCCATGAGGGAATGAAATGACCAATTAACCTCATCACAAAGACATAAAGGAAGATACAATTGAGGGTTGGAATCAAGTTAGCACACTGAATTAAATTTAAAGGAATTCTTGGGAAAACGAGAGTTGGAGAGAAACCTCTCGATCGTAACGAGTGAATGAGAATTTGTGATTGGTTTTGATAATAGGTCAATCCATAAAAAAGTCAATGAATTTCTATGTTAAGGAAGGAGCTGAATCAACATAGTGTTAAAGGGAGTCTCTGCAACACCAGAACCATAATCCAAAGAAAATTTGGGATGTGTGAAGAAGGGAGATCAAAAAGGAAAAGTAATCCCTATTGGTTTGGACTCAGAAAAAAGAACATAGCTCTGCATTAGACAACAAAGGAAAGAATAGAGCTCTGTATCGCAAACTCTAACAATGAGTCTTCAGAATTGTGTTATATGTAATGAGATTAGATATGACAATGATCCCATCATTTTAACATGCCAATATCCCACTTGGGTCAAATGCAAGCCCATTCAACATTAAACCCTATGATCAGTGAATTGTTCTAGCACAAACTAGTTGTATAAGAATTTTTTACTATAAGTGTAAATCTCTTGCTATTATGTCAACGACTTTGAAACATGCAATGTTGTAGTCTAATCCAATGAAACATTTTTCTCATACAATTCATGATACTTGTTTCTTTAAAGGTTACTAATATCTAGATTTAGGAAATATATCCATAACACATCAACATCATTGTTATTTTTCATATATGTTTTTAATATTCCATCAACACCAATAATAAGGCTATCTTTTGTATTATACTTCCTTTCATTGGCTCAACAATAACATTCCATTTGATAAGTATTCTTGACGATAATCTCATTGTCTTCTCATATGAAATAAATCCTATTTTCTTATTGTGAGTTTCATCATTTGCATCAAGAACTATTAGCTCTTCATTTACATGTGACAACTTTTTTTGTTATGCTTATGTACATCCTTCTTTTTGTAAAATAGGTATGGAAACAAAGGATCCATTGTTGTAGGCCTATAGCACTTATCGTTTGTATAATTTTATGTCTTCATTATATTGTTGAGTCACTCACCTTTTGTTAGGGATTTGAACATAGTTATTATATTTTTAACACATTATTGTATGCAATTCACAACATTTGACTTTCTCTTTCCAGAAACCGTATATTAGTTTTTTGCCTGCTAAAATTAGTTTCTCAAAAAGCAAAGAATCTTTGATCGGTTGCACTTGGAACAAGTCACCTGAAAATATTACATCAATATTTCCAAAATAAGCCAATGGAGTATGCTTAATTTTGCATAAGTTTTTAGCAACGTGGTATAATAATGTTGAACCTATCAAAAATGCCTTAATAATCAACATAACACGAAGTTGTTTAGAATGTTTTGTCAATGTGTCTAATTTTTCACTTTTAAGCAAAATATATTCTAATTTATTAAATGGTAAATGGAATGTATAGTGCAATGTTAGACCACCTGCATTGAAAGTTTCCTTCCCTATATATGCAATGATGATTCATTTCAATTGATCTGGGTCATATCTGAACATGTTGTAGTACAAATGAATTAGAGATTAGAATAGTGCTATAACAGTAAACATTTTTCTAATGCCCACACCACCTGTTACAAGTACGTACAATGGGTCATTTGGATTTTTTTCTCATCCACTATTTGTTTCACTATCTTTTCCTGTTATGGGTCAATAATTCTCATCGTTTCATAGAATTATATTTCTTCTAGTACTTGTGGTTGTTTTACAAGTTGATAAGGACTCTCAACATTTGTTTTTTCATTTATAACCTTTTGCAAATATTGAAAATATCAGTCGATATCATATTCTTGATAACAATTTTCGCTCTCTATTTCTTCCAATGCAGGAAAATTTATTTCAAGAAATTAACTCTCTTTGTTTTCAAGCTCAAAAACTACGCTATCAATATCAACCCACAATGTCATTGTTTTTTTCTCGTTATATTTTATGATTTTCTCAAACAAGAAATATGAATTCTCCCAACTCAAATATTGTTCTTTAAATATGTTCTCGTCAATACAATATGGGACATACACCATTAATAATTCTCAGTAATAGTTATCAATGTCAATATTTTTATTATACTTTGCATACCTTATAACATATGGTCTATCAAAGACACCTCTTTTTTTTTTAGTGTATAAAATGATGCAAATTCCGCTAAACATACATGTTTAATGTTTTATGGTCATTGCACATAATGATCGATAATTAATAAACATGCTATGTTTTCATAATCATCGAGTTCATGTTCTATGTCTTTTGGATTCTTTAGTAAAAATGTTTGATCATCTATCGCTGAAGTATTAATAAATATACATTTTCTTGAACTAGTATTCAGTGGCGTTAACAACACTACCTATATAGCTTGTTCTGTAGAAATTTTCTATAAGTTCAATAAAGATATTCCAATTCATGCAATTGTTTGTATGATATGACCATCATTTTTTTGACACTCACTTTTCTCACGTTTAAACATTGATGTCATTGTTTTATCTAGCTTTGTCCTATACAAACTACAATAAGTAGTTGTAGCATATGAGTCAATTAAAAGTTTAGCATCAGTATTTTCACCCCATATACAACTGATCAACCTCCATTCATCTTCCTAATTTTTCAATATTTTATTCCTCTTCTCCATAAGATTGAATATTTGCTTCTTAGACTCTTTGGAAGATAACTCTGAATCCAAAGGGTCCATCATATCCTTAATTTTGTTGCTTGATAATAGTTCCTTCCACATGGCCTTTTTAGGTGTGCTGATCCAAGATCCGAAAACATCTTTTGATCTTTTTAGTTTATATGTTACCTTTTCCATATGCTTATCCAAGTCAAAATATAAAGGATGCATCCATGGTTTGCCCACAAGCTCTCAAAATTCTATGTCTTTCAACCACATATTCTTAGCAGCACTCCATTCGAGAAATATCAAGTCACGGTCAAAGATTCCTATATGAAAGGATGATGATAGAAATTGATCGATCCTCTCGATTAGATAAAACTGCACCATAGAGTTAAAATTGTTTTATGAATTATTTAAACTTAATCAAATTTTACTTTTCACCATCTTAAGGATAACATCAGTTCATTTAACATCAAAGCTAACCTCCACTTAAAATATAACCTAATTTGAGAAAAAGATCGATTAGTGGGACTAAAGGAATTATCTGAATACGGATTTGATTGGATTTGTTTTGCATGTAGATGAAAAAGGAATTTACTATTTAATCTACTTGTTAAGCACTCATATTAGCCTTGTAGAATTACCAAGCATATGAAATTTTCCCTCGAGTTGTGTTTGTCTTGCAAATTTGCATAGTCGTCATGTTAATCGTCTTTGGAAAACAAATAAATTAGATGAAAAAAATCGACATAGACTTTGGTGAACAAAGAAATTGGATGAATAAAACCTATAGGGACTTTGGCGAACAAATAAATTTGATGAATAAAATTGACATAGTAATCATGAACATAGAAACGAGAATTAAATCGATTGTTTCACACAACAAGTGGGGACAAAGGTTGTTTCTTCCAATGAGATTGGCCTATCCATCATCTGCAACTCTTCTTCATTTACCATCTGGGGTAACACATTAGCCATGACCATTTGATCAACTATATTTTTTTCCTTTGATGACCTAGATTGGGACTTGAAAAAATTAAGAACTTCTTTCTGAATGTCATGCTGTGATGAGAGAATCTTACTGTCTCCATCTCTTGTGTACCATATGGAGTTTTCACTCTTTATTTTGGAGGCCACCCTATGAAACAAGTGTTCTTGTCATCGTCATGAATCCAACACACTCTACTTTTTAACCTCCATTCATCTTCTTGATTTTTCGATATTTTATTCCTCTTTTCCATAATATTGAATATTGCCTTCTTAGACTGCTTCGAAAAGAAATCTGGATCCGAAGGCTAGATCCTTAATTTCCTACTCGATAATAGTTCCTTCCACATGGCCTCTTTAGGCTCGTAGATCCAACATCTGACAACCTTTTTTTATCTTTTTAGTTTATAACTTACCTTCTCCATCTACTTATCCAGGTCGAAATATAAAGGATGCATTCATGATTCGTGCACTAGCTCTGAAAATTATAGGTCTTTCAACCATGTATGGTTGAATTTGAAAGGCGGGGACTTTGTATCATTAGTAATAATCCATTTGATAAATACCATATCATGGTAAAAGATTCATATTGTTGGAGAATATGATTCCACCCACCTGCTAGGTTTCATAGACATCCATCCAATTCTCACAGTTAGTTGTGATTATTCCAGTTATCTTGAATTCAGTTTAGTCTTACTACAGTCATTTATTGTTGATGTATCCAATATAATCTTATTTAACTGTTTTAGAATATTAAGAAGAGAAATCCTCTTCTCCATGTTAGTTTTAATTTCACGTCATGGTATTAGAGCTTTAGGTCACATAAGACTCTAGAGAGAGCAACAAAGATCAAGAATTCGAGGAGGAGAAGAGGCCTCCATTGTTTTGAAAAATATAGTGGTGTGAAGACCATTCTGTAAAGAGGATAAAGAAGATCGTTATCTCCCCCTCAATTGAAAGAGAAAGAAGAAATAAGTTTTAAGTTTTAAGTTTGTTCTTTATTTTTTTTTTTGAATGATCAACGCACTCCTTCCTAGTGAAAAAGTCCATTGACACTGCCAAACTTATGATTTCCTCAACATCCTTGTTTCAACAATATTCTCAACTTCTGGGTTTCAACGTAGCGGTCGTCTATTGAGAAAATCGATGAAATCATACAAGTTGAGGCAGAGGTTTCTTTCAAGGTTTGGGGTCATGAAATCACCGTCACGTTTGAATGAAATTATTGAAAGGTACGAGGGCTCCACAAAGTCAAATATGGGTACACTAATGGGATAAGAGTTTCGTGAAGTCATGCAACCAAAGTCTCACATTAAGAGTCTCGTGAAGTGATGCAGCCAAAGTCTCACGTTTGTTTCAATCTCTCTTACTCAAACACAGGTTCTGTTCATAACAAAGAGCATTTTTTTTTTCTCAATTAGTCTACTCCTATATTCATACAAAAAAGTTACAGCGAAACTGGCCTCGAGATTTCATGCCATGAGGTTGGCATATAGCAAAAACTTGACATCCTGACTGTAGAAACATCAAAATGACTTACATCAGTGAGAGTAATATCCAGGAACATTGAACATACCAGACAAAGACAAAATTTGACCCAAACAGTGTTATCGGACTGAGTGAAACACTGTTGTTTCAAGGATCAATTTTTACAGTGATATAGGCATAAAAAGAACCTGACCTGAGTCATGAACAAAAGCCTCAGACAGGCATGAACCCTATGGATCAAAAAGGAGGAGAGCTTTAACTTTGGAGGCAAAACCATGGAACCAAAGGCGCTGACTGTGTCAATCTTCATCTGAAGTGGTTCGCTGTTCCTCTATAACCCTGCACCCAAAATGACCAGAGTCCATCGAGTCAGAGGAGCAGATTGCAGAGCTGGAAGGCTCTCCTCTCATGCTTGGGCTGACATTGGCCTCAGAGTGCGTGGTGGGCATGCTTCCGGTACCTTGGCGCGGGGTGGCAATTTGACTTGCCACCTTCTGTTCCTCCGTAGCCCTCTGATGAACCGCACCCGGACCCGAGTTGTGCTCACATCTTTCGATGGTTACAGATACAATGAAAGAGGAATTTGCTAGCGAACAGGGAATGTGATAGCGGGTAGTGGGATGCACATGATGCTGACAGGCTTCTCCTCTATCCTGCCCTCGACCTCGACCTCTGCCACTTCTGGTTGCTGGGTAGGCCGACGCTTCTTCAGAGGGGTCTAGAGAGGTAGAGATATGCTGGGCGGTGGCTCGACCACGTGAACCGCCGCGCCTGCTGATCATTCTCATCCTTTCTTTCGGCATGATTACGGGATGGGAGCAATTAAACGGAGGAGGGAAGGCAGAAGATCGACTGAGGGATGAAATGACTGAGAGAGCAGGAAAGTGAGCCCATGAAAAGCAGAAGGCTTTAGGAAGAGGAGCTGAAGGGAGGCCAGAACAGATTAAGGCGTAAAAAGCTCTACAGAGAAAGACCAAATCTGAAGAATTCTCGTCATTCACCAGTGCCAAAAGGGAGCAGAAAGGCAGACTTTTGCTTGGAGAGAAGCCCAGGACCGCGACCTGGACTGAGCCGAGAGCAAACCAAAGAACTGCAGCAATGAAAATGAGACAGAGCGCCATCGTTCCTATGACCAAAAACAGGGCTGGCAGAGTAAATGTTGCCTTAAATGCATATGTGTGAAGCCTGTCGTCCATGCCAAGGGTCATGCGCTTCACGCAGGTGGGATGCCACTTGCCCATCTCACGCGCCTCCAACGTACCCTTGTGACTAACAATCACCCGCATCCGGGAGCGAGTAGTCTTGTTGCACCAGAGAAGTGCATTCATTTTTAAGTTGTTCATCATCTGAGTCGCCGAGAGGACCTGAGAAGTAGGGGATCTGCTGGTTAACCCCTTGATTGGCCAGTCTATCTGCTACTTTGTTGGCACTGCGTCTTACATGCTTGAAGGTGATGCTTTGGGGGTTCCGAAGCCAATCCTCCAATAGTTCCAATCTGCTAAGTAGCCTCCAGCTAGAAGCTATCTTGGCTGCCGAGGTGCCTGCTTGAATCCTGATAGCTGCTGTTATTAGGATAAGGGAGTCTCCCTCGACCTCTAATTGGAAGAAGTTTTTTGATGTGCTATGCAAATCCCTTCCCACAGTCCTTCCAATTCAGCAGCATTGTTGGTATCTTTGCCAATGGTTCCATAGTAGACATGCAATGCTGCGCCCACATCGTTCCTGAAGACCCCTCCAAAGCCCGTCGTCCCAGGATTGCCCTTGGCTGCTCCATCGAAATTCAATTTGAAGGAGTTGGATGCTGGAGGAGACCAAGTGAGAGGAGAGGCAGAGCTAATTGGAGGACAAGCTTTGACATGGTCCAGAAAAGACAGATCCAAATTCCAGGCGTTCATGATGTGGCATTCCTGAGGTGATTCTGGCAGATCCGTGTCATGCCAATGTCTGATAGCTAGAGTTTCTTGGAGATTTTGCTTCAGAAGAAGCCATAGAGTATCAATAGGCCTGCTGATATTGTTAAAAATTCGGCTATTCCTTTCCTTCCAGAGAATCCAATAGAGAAAGCCTGGTAATAGAGTCCACAGAGAGTTTAAAAGAGGGCTTTGAAAAGGGTGCTTTGGCCATTTTCTGATTGTATCTGTTATATCTCCCATCCGTTCTCCCGATCTTCGGTTGCATTGGTCAGTTTTCTCCCATAACTGAGTAGCCAGAGGACAGGTCTCCATGAGATGCGTAATGGTTTCAGAGTTGAGATTGTAGTTGGGACATCTCGATGGGCCAATGAATCCCCTTTTTTGCAAATTGTCCCAAGTGAGGATACGCCTCTTGCTTAAGAGCCAAAGAAAGGTGGATATCTTAGGCCATATTCCTGGTTGCCAAACCCGTTCCCAGAGCTGATCCTTGTCTGTCTGAATGGCTGAGTAGTGAAGCTGGTAAGCTTCCTTGGTGGTGAACATCCCCCTTGGTGTATGTCCCCATCTCAGTTTGTCATGTTGATCTGAGCATTTGATTCTTCTATGGTTTAACTTCTGATCGATCTTGGTGAAGGTTTCCCCTTACCAATTGGCTTGCCTGGTACAGGCTGGTTTCCAAAGGTGAAAGTCTTGGGTTGCTTGCTACTTCCAGAATTGATGCACATGGGTAAGATTTTCTTGTTGCATCGAGACCTGCCAGATTGGCTTGTGGAAGAGAGAGGCTAGTTTTGGGAGCTGTTGCAAAGAGTCCTCCCAGAACCTTGCCGAGGTGCCTAAATGAATTTCCGAGAAGCTATGCTCTTGAATGAAGGTGCTGTAGAGCTTGGCAGCATTCCAGATCAAAGAGCCTGGGGTTGTAGTGCTAATTCTTATGAGGTTGTTCCCTTGGCTTCTTGGTGCATATTTTGCTTGCCATAACCGTGCCCAGGGTATTTGTGGTTTGGAGATCCAATTCCACCAAATGCGGGCACCCATTATATTGTTGCTATGGAGAGGATCCCTTAATCCCAGCCCTCCCTCTGATTTTGGCTGGCAGACTTCCTTCCAATTGACAAGAGCCCATTTCCTATTGAGACCAGAAGATCCCCATAGAAAATTTCTCTGTAGATTGCGAATTGCCTTAAGGACCCATTTTGGTGCCGCCAGGATGGAGAAAAGATACAGAGGCATAGCCTGGAGAACAGATTTGATCAAAATGAGTCTGCCGGCTATATTGAGAGAGCGGTAAGTCCAGGATGAGAGCCTTGAATCCAATTTGTCGAGAAGAGTCCTCCAGGAGGCATGTTTTATGGCTGAGTCCAGCAAAGGAGCTCCTAGGTATTTCGAGGGCAGCGCTACTGTAGAGAATCCCAGAATACGAGCGATGTTCCTTTGAGTGGAGGTTGGGGTGTTAAAAAAGAAGAGTTGGGATTTGGAGGCATTGATAGAGGTACCTGAGGCTTCAGAGAAGAGAGAGAGCAGATTTTTGAAGGCTTTAGCCTCTTGAGAGGAGGGGTGGCCAAAAAGCATAGTGTCGTCTACAAACTGCTGGTGGGATAAGGGATGAAGACCATGGAGAGAAATGCCTTTTAGAACATGAGAGGAGATGGCAGAGTGAAGCAAACGACTGAGGCCCTCTGCCATGAGGACAAAAAGGAAGGGGGATAAGGGATCCCCTTGACGAATACCACGTGAGGGGCGGAAGGGCGATGAGGGGGTGCCATTGAGCAGGACCGAGAAACAGGGAGAGGAGATGAGGTTCATGATCCATCATGTCCAAGTGGAATTGAAGCCAAATGCCAATAACATCTTATGAATATAGTTCCAGCTGAGTTTGTCAAAAGCTTTAGATAAATCAAGCTTTAGAATCATACCTGGCTTTTTCAAGATCTTCAGGGAATGGATTACTTCATTTGAAAGAATGATGCCGTCCATTATCTGACGCCCTTCTACGTATCCAGTCTGCTCCGGCGAGATGAGAAGAGGGAGGAGAGGTTTGAGCCTGTTCGCCAGTACTTTAGAGATGAGCTTGTAGATGACGTTGCATAATGCAATCGGCCTGTATTTGTCGGGCGTATTTGGTTCATCCCCTTTAGGCACTAGCACTAAGAAAGTGGCATTTAGGGAGGGGAGAATCCAGTGCATAGATCTTGATTCCTCCACTAATTCCCATACCTCTGTCTTGATGAGCTCCCAAAACTCATGAAAGAAATTGGTTGTAAAACCATCAGGACCAGGTGCCTTACCATCCTTGAGTTGGGCCATCGCCGCTTCTACTTCCTGCAGTGAAATAGATTGGAGCAGTTTATTGTTATGATCCTCCGTTATGATTTTAGGGATGTGCTGCGTGATGGTTCTAATAGCTTGATCTCTGCTTCCTGGAGGCTCCCTGAGAATTTCCTGAAAGTAATCTTTAATTTCCTTTTCCATGTCTTCATGCACTTCTAATCTGTCCCCTTGTTTGTTGTTGATGAATGCAATATTGTTGTGCATTCTTCTTTGGATGGCCGATCTATGGAAGAATTTTGTATTCTTCTCCCCTTCCTTGAGCCACCGGATTCTGGACTTTTGTCGCCATAGGATTTCTTCTTGCTACCTACAAGCCTCAATTTTAGTCCAAAGGTTCTGCTCCTGATGCGCCTGCTCTTCTGTCCTGCCCTCCAAAATGATAGTCTGTTGAAGTGAGCTCATTTGCTGTTCCAACTTTTTCTGATTCTCGAAAATGTTGCCAAACTGAGTGCGGTTCCAAGCTTTGAGAACTTGTTTTAGGTTTTTTAGTTTCTGTTGGAATTGAAACATTTTGGCTCCTTCAGGTGGGATAAAGGATTGCCAGGCCTCACTGACCACTGTTTTGAAGTGTGGATTTGAGAACCAGAAGGCTTCAAATGGAAAAGGTCTGTTGCATCTTGTACCTCGCCGTGACTATTGTAACATAATGGGCCAGTGATCGGATCCTCCTTGGGGCAATATGGAAGCATGAAAGTCCCCTCCCAGGTGTATGGCATTGTCCGAGATGATGAACCGATCAAGCCTGGAAGCAATATGTTGGGTACCCCTCCACTTATTGGTCCAGGTGTATACACCATTGGAAGTCTGAATATCCATTAATTGGTTACTTTGAATAAATTCTTTGAAGCCGCTGCTATCGCTTTCTAACCTTGATCTTCCGCCGTTTTTCTCCTCCAGCGACGTTATGATGTTGAAATCACCACCACCAATCCAGAGGGGGAATTGCCTATTGGAATTTAGAATGGTGAGAGTATCCAATAGTTCCAGTTTTTGCTATAAATTTTGTGGAAAATATACATTAGAGAGATGCCCGTGAATGTTTGTTCCTATGAGATGGAAGGATGCTTGGATGAGGAAATGGGTAGCATGAAAGTCTTGAAGAGTGAGAACCTGCGGGTCCCACAAAATTGCCAGTCCTCCGGAAGCCCCAGAGGCATCTACTGAAACTGAGCAGCTGCCTGACCAGACCTTATTGAGGATTCTTTCTATGGCAGTATTATTACTTTTTGTTTCTTGAAGAAAAACTAGTGATGGTTTTTCTTGCTGGATCAAGTTTTTAATCATTCTGTGTTTTGAGGGGCTATTGAGCCCTCTCACATTCCAGGAGATGAGCTTCATGAGAAACAGTGGGGTTTGGGTTTGTAGAACTTTGTCAACTTAGGGAATCGCCCTGATTCCATAAGTATTTCTCCTACGATAATGGTCCTTTGCAAATCTGTTTTGCGCCCTCTTTTCTTCGTTTCTTTGAGGATTTTTTTTCCATCCCAGGGGCTTCCTGCTTGTATACCTAGACATTTATTGTGCTGAGCTTTGGTGAGAACTCCTTCCAGCCTGTCGATTTGCCATGGGGGTATTGAATTGTATTCTTTCTGCTTGCATGCCGTTTCCAATTTGAGGATGTCCAGACCATCCAGGCTAACATTCTCTGGATCCTCATCCATTATTGTGGGAGTGTTCTGATCTTCCATGTATGCAATGTCATGCAGACTAAGAGCCAGAGCAGCATCTAGATCCATTGAAGAAGACTGTTGGCCTGATTCTGCCACGGTTTTCTCCAAGGTAGAGGGATTTGGGCCAGAATCTGGAACAGGTTTCTCCGAGTCAGAGGATATTAATGAGCTGGAGGGATCGGAGGCAGAGGATGGCCGAGAAGCTTTGATAATCAGGGAGGAGGAGGGAGGGGAGGGGATCGCCTGAGGATCGGAGCTTTGCTTCTCTGAGGGATCTTGAGAGGAGAGTAAAATGAATCTGTTCTGGGACTCAGGCTTTTTGGGGCTTTCTGGGACTGCAGGATTTTTCTTAGCATGCCTCCGGCGATTAGGGACTTTAATGAATCCTTCAAAGTCTTTGCTAGATTCATTAGCAGAGGTTTTGGGCTGGGAATTCAGAGGACAGTCCCGGAAGAGATGGCCGTGTTCGTGGCATTTCCGACAACGAAAAGGGATATGCTCGTAGTCTAAAGGTTGGATCCATTCAAAATCATCATGAAAGAGACTTACCGAGTCTGCAAGAGCTTTGGTCAAGTGCATCTGGACACAGATCCTGGCATAAGAGGTGTATCGACGGGATTTGGTTTCCTCAGCAACTTTGATGAAGACCCCCAATTTGTTGCCGATGTCCGCTAGCGTTTCCTCTTTCCAGTATTCCACAGGAAGGGAGTACATACGTATCCATACTGGAGCCCAACTGAAATCTTCCTTATCTGGGTTAAACCTAGCTTTCCAGTCCCGAAGGTATAGACCTGAGGAGTTAAAGAAGTACGAGCCTCCTTCAAATATGTGAGATTTGTCCTCCACGCAGTGGAAAATGGCTGCGAAGAAGCCTTTGGGGCCTAGCTGCAGAGTGACTTGTCCTTTGGGCTTCCATTTGGAAGCGATCCAGTCCTACAGAGCCTTTTCAGTTGGCCAAAATCCAAGGAATTTGCCTATGAGCGCGTGGTCCTGCATAAATTGGATTTCGCTGTTGATTCGATGACTGGGGAGATCGACTTTGATTCGTTCTGCTGCTTTCGAGATGCATGTTGCCGAGGTCGCCTTTGGCTGTGACGTTGGAGACTTTTGGTTCATGCCTTTGTCTTGGTCATCCGTTTCACGTGCTGCTAAGGGGTCAGCTTCATTGTTGACAGGTTTGGAACCCTGATCTGTTTCTGAGAAACCGCCAGGAGGGGTCAGAGATGCTGCAGGCTTTAAAATGTCAGAGGCGGAGGCGTTGAAAGGAGGGGGGGCAGATCCCGCCCCTCCCGAGGGCGCATCCATGGGAAAGAGATCAGTAGGTGCGCTGTGGCACAAGCTATGAAAACCAGAAGAATGCAGTGATTAGGGTTTTCTCGTTCTGAGCAGTGCGCGGCATTCGCAGCAAGGAACTCTTCACGATCAGGTAACAAAGAGCATTAATAAAAGAGCACAAGACACAAAGAAATAATGGAATCTGATTGGGAGCACAGGCCACTTGGGAGTACAAGTCACAAAATTCATTTGGAGCAACCACTCAATTTTCATCCAGGAAATCATGATTTATTCATAAGCCTAACACATTTTTTCAAAGCTATTTCAAGGACTCTCTTAAAAAAATTGTGTAATGGAGTACATTCAGTTAAAAAGGCACTCTTATGTTCCATTGAGTAAAAAGGGTTTTATTCCTAAAGGTTTTTTTATATTAAAAAACAATCATTCTCTTATATTAAAAGGGGCTTCATTCATGGTTATATTTTAAAGAGGGATTAAAAAAAAAACAACAACCATTCAAGCTGGTTGTGGGTATTACAACATTTAAATAATGGGTTTATGATAGCTTCTGTGAATGAAGCATTGTTTTTGTAGAGAAATTGTATATCTATTTTTTTGTCGAAGCTTAGAAAGAGAGAAGCCACCACAAAGATGTTTTCATTACAGAAAATCATATTTTCTGTAAGTCAGTTTTCTTATTGAGATGTAGTTGGTGAATGCTAAAAAAAAGGAAAATCCAAGATGCTAAAAATGTCGAGCAACAGCTAGAGATGTATGAAGTTTTTTTGAAAGAATTGGAAATGAAGAGGCAAAATGATGCTTTCACATTAAAATACATAAAAGAAGTTGTAGATGAAAACATTCTTCCCTTGATTTCATATGCCAAGACAGCCAAGGAGTCTTGGGACACCCTTGAGAGGAGTTTTGGTGTAAAGGGGAGCATTGAAGTTGAAGATGAAAATTTTGTTGAATCCCACTGTGCTAAGTCGCAAGTGGATGATAATTGTGATAAATTTGTAGAAGTAGAGAAGGAGCACATAGATACCCATCAATCCCACGTGCACAGCCACAAGTGGATGACAATTTGGTGATTCCAGCAACATAACTTGCTGATGACAACTTGGTCAATCCAACGAGAGAGCTTGTTGATGACAATTTGGTGAATCGAGCAAGAGATCTTGCTGATGACAGTGCAGCTACCATTGGAGTAGGCAATACTATGGTAAATCCAACAATTAATATTGTTGATGTAAAATTTGATGAATATTTGTTGAGTAAATATGAGTGGTTGCAGATGATGTAATAAAACCATCATATTGACATGATGCTATTTGGTGAGATAATCCCACTTGAATCTGGAAAATAAGTGCAAGATAACCTGTCTGCAACAACACAGGTTAGTACAGAAGTGGAAGAGATAAAGACAAAGCTAGAGACAGAGGTAGAGCTAGAGGAAAAGAAGGAAGCCCACAAGGAGAAAACATAGACAGAGGCAGAAGAAGAGCTAGAAGTGCAACAAGAGAAAACTCTCATTACAAAGCATAAGGAACAAAACCAAAGTGGTTCTGCAAATATTTTTAACTCTAGCATTGATTTCAATGTGCAAGTATACAGATCGATTATGAAGAAGAGTTAAATTTCCTTAAA
Organism: Pinus tabuliformis; assembly: GCA_031772625.1. NCBI lineage: Eukaryota > Viridiplantae > Streptophyta > Pinopsida > Pinales > Pinaceae > Pinus > Pinus tabuliformis. The sequence goes on along the minus strand of CM062807.1, from coordinate 31,848,444 downwards.
GCATGACTTGCAACACCATGTCTAGATGAAGTCTGCATAGAGGTTGCAACAATGAACCTTAAAGACAACTTTGATGATGACAATATTAATGAATTTTTCAGGTATTGGAGTCATAAAGAGATGAAATTGTATTATGGACTTATGTTGCAGCAAAAGATGGACGATGAAAAGAACACTACAAAAGATGACGTGTCAATAGCCCACATAGGCGTTGTTTTTTGAAGAAGTCCAAGACATACTTAGATAGCCTAGAACAATGGAAGACCTGCATTAGGAAATGAAGAAACTAAGTTTTAAAGGATAAGGAAGAAGAGAAGATGAAAAGTAAATGTAGTTGAGGTCAATTTTTTAAATTACAAGTCTGGCTGAGACATAGACCACTAGGCATCTTAATTAAACATTTATGTGGACTTTTGTGTGCTTCAAATTAAAGGGGAGTGTTGGAGAATTTAATTGCAATCACTTAATAGGTGTAATAGTCGTCCATGTAAGTGTCACAGTGAGTTGAGATTACTACATTTATCTTGAATTCAGTTGAGTATTACTACATTCATTTATTGTTGATGTCTTCAAGATAATCTTATTTAACTATTTGAGAATATTATTGTTGATTTCCTCAATATAATCTTATTATTATTTAACTGTTTGGGAATATTAAATAAAACAATCATGTTAGTTTTCATTTCTTATCACATGTATGAAAGGATGACTGCAATTGATTGAGCTTGTTCTCGATTAAATAAGAGTGCACCATAGAGTTAAAATTGTTTTATGAATTATTTAAACTTAATCAAATTTTACTTTGCACCATCTCAAGGATAACATCGTTTCATTTAATATGAAAGTTAACCTTTGTTTAAAATATAACCAGCGATTAAATCGATTAATATATATATATATATATGATTTTTAGTCTTTCAAAATGGGTAGAATGTCCACCCAAAACTTGTGATAAAAAAAAAAGTTCCACACAATTCATATCAGAAAATTTCAAATAGTCTTCCAATTATGTCACTAACAATAATTTCATCATAAAATTTAACATCACAAATATAAAATATATAAATAAAATACCAAAACACTTGTGAATTTTAAATATTATAATAAAATATTATTGAAAGTAAAAAATATACCAAATTCTATGGAAAAAATCATCACGTACTAAATTCTTAATAATAAAACCTTACCACCAAAATCAATAATGTAAATTGCTTAGTGTTAATATGTTGCTGCAAAATGTCCAATTTAGTAATGAAGATCTGTATTGTCGTCCAAAAAAGTGGTTTAGTATGATGGAGGTTTCTATGGTGGGGTTGATCGGCTGGATGGACACGTTGCAACCAAATTTTTAAAGAATTCCCCTCCTATATTTTCCTGGAATCACTTAACTGGCCATTTGCAATTTTTTATTTTCTTTCAAACTTTCGAGAGCCTATACCCGTTCAAAAATGACAGCGGTAAACGTGAGAACACACTGATATTCCTTTTCACAGTCGCCATCTTTCTACCACCCACGGCGTCAACCAACCAACCAACGGAACGCAACCGAAGGAATTCTGCGCACCTACTTTCATCTCATCAAATCATGTAAGGGAGAATCGCTATACACGGCATTTCCTGTTAGTGGAGGACATGATTTTTTCACGTGGGAGAATCGTTGTATGCAGCATTTTCTGTTAGTGGAAGACTACCGACTGTCTTGTCGACGACCACCAAGTCAGCGCATGTCTCTTTTCAATAAAACTTTTTTATTGAATTCATACAGCACGCCCACGAATTTTCTTCATCTCTCCACCCAATTATCACCCTTTCTATCCAGCCTTTCACACTGGCTTCTCATCAAATTTACAATGTCTTGGCGTATATTGGAAAAACCCCCTCGCACAGAGGTCGTGATCGCCGGTTTGAGGATGACGCGGAAGCTTTTGGGATGTGTTAATTTTAATTTTAATTTCACGGTATGTTTTAAACATATTTTGGAATTGGTTAAAAAAATCAAAATGAATTCTTTAATCGTATTCGGAAATATTCCTGGAATGGCGCGTACTAGACTACGAGTCCATCTGTACATCACGCTCTCTGATGTTTGTTTTTTCTTCCGAAATTTCCTCGTGCCCTCTGCGCCTTGTTTTTTCTAGACTAAACAATAGCTTATTCAGTAACTATTGCCTCACCTGTGATATACAAGCATGAAATAAGCTCAACTGCAATTCCTTCCTTGTGTTGCGCTGTTTTGTAGTTGTGTTTAATTACTTCCCGGTGGCCGTTGCAACGGGGGCAAGAACATTGGCAGTTTCGGTTTATGTACGTATCATATTTGTTTGTTTTGGTGAGTACCTATCATAAATAAATAAATGTTTGCTTTGGTAAGTGCAGGAGCTACGGGTGCGACGTTTGTGATCCAGAACCACTGTTCATACACGGTATGGGCCGCAGGAATTCCCGTCGGTGGCGGTCAAGCGCTGGGGCAGGGGCAATCATGGAGTGTTAACGTGCCCGCAGGAACAAGTTCAGGCAGATTTTGGGGACGTACAAGATGCTCCTTCGATGCCTCTGGTAAAGGAAGCTGCAGCACTGGTGACTGCGGCGGCGTGCTCAGCTGTACACTCTCGGGACAGCACAGGCTCCTACAACGCTGGTTGAATATACTCTGAATGGGGGCAACAATCAAGATTACTATGACATCTCCGTAATTGATGGTTTCAATGTCCCTCTCTCCCTAACTCCCCCAACGGTGGCTGCATTGCACCCACTTGCAAAATGGACAAGTGCCCAGATGCCTACCTATATCCCAGTGATGACACTAAAACCCACGCTTGCGCTTCTTGTGCTAATTACAACGTTATATTCTGCCCTTGATGAGAAGCTTATCATACTGAATTCTCAGTTCGTTACATAAAATCCATCCCTGCTTATAATACCTTTTTCTCTGTTCGTTACATAAAATCCATCCCTGCTTATCATATCTTATTCTCTGTTCATTACAGAAAATCCATCACTACCTTTGATAGGCAAACCGAATTCTATGGAGTATCATATCTACAATAAAAATATTACAATCAACATATTTATAATAAGAGTACCATTGTGCGCAAGAAGATGTATCCCGTAAAAGGGAAGTTCTATCGTGTGAAAAAGGCAAGGCATAATTATTTTTATAATATTTTTATTTCTTAGTTTGTAAATGAGTGATGTTATTTTGGATATCTTTATCGTGTGTATATCGATCAATTTGGATATATTCACAACCTAGATCAATTGATTTTAAATGATTTATTAAATAAATATAGATGATTTGGTGAATTTTATTTTTAATTAATTATTGTTAACCTATATTTTTTTATTAAAAATATTTTTGTAATTTTATTAATTAACAAATTTTATTTTCCATTTATATAATACAGTTATATTTATAATATTAATCATATCACATTTACATATAAATTTGAGAAAGGAAAAATGTAACACAATTTAAAATCATATATTATGTTTATATTCTGAGTTCTTTGCATTGAAAAAAGAAAAGGTTACAAATCTTTTATTCCATAAATCAAAATAATATATAATCATAATTTGAAATCAAAATAATATATAGGGATATTCATAATAATAACAATATTATTAAATTCAATGCTCAATGCATTAAACATATATCTATTTCTAAATAGCACGCCTTTGCATGGTAATGGAGATTTCTTTAGATGATATCTTTGCAACATTTTTGTCTTAGTTGGAAACTACTTAAAAGAAAAGTAAAAGTTTAATTACTAATCTTTCATGGTAATGGAAGTGTTAAGGGCATTTATCCAATATTTATTCATTTTGATAGTAACTTGAATAAATGTAGATTGATGAGATAACATGTATTTATCTAAATAATAAGGATATAAAATTTTAAACTTATCTTATTTTAAGAAATGTTGATACTACAGTTGTGCAACAATATAAAAAAAGTGAGAATTTTGGTTGGCTTCAAGTCCATGAACAAATCCCTTGCAAAGTTGAACCTTACTTCTTACTATTTTAAGATCTTTTCCTTGACATTTATGGATATCTTTGGGTTACTGTTGTTAGAATAGGGAGAATAGGTTGGGGATTTCAAATTCAAGTTGGCATATAATTTAGGTTGTGTGCTGGAGATATCCCAATATCTGTTATGCTTGTCTAGAGTGGCTCTATGTAGCTTTTGCCACCTATCGTACCTGAAGATAACTCTAGTTCTTTGGACACATTATTACCTAGGTTTACAATAATTTTGATCCATGGTACCATCTATCTTTTGTAGTGAATTCCCCAATCTTTCATTCTTTTAAAATTGTTAGCTGCAGATTCCCTACTCAGCCCTGTTGACCCAAACTATCTTATAAGTTTTGCAATCCATTTTGGATTTTCTAAAATTCATTATACTCTATCTAAATATCCACTTGTTAATTCATTTAGAAAACCCATTCCTTAATTAAAAGTTCTCAATCCTTATTTGTTAATTCAGTTGATCAACCCCATTCTTTAATTGAAAGTTCCTCAATCTTTTAGTTTTCCCGAACTTCTCTTGTTTGATGTAAGCCTAAAAGCATGAACCTGTATACAAAGAATCAACGCCTAAAAACAATGTAAACAATCATTTTCTAAATAAAAGATATCAAATCACCAACATCGACGGATCTTGTGTTGGATTATGTTCCCATGAACCTGTATGCAAAGAATCAACGCCTAAAAACAATGTAAACAATCATTTTCTAAAGAAAAGACATCAAATCACCAGCATCGACGGATCTTGTGTTGGATTATGTTCCATTTTCGATTTTGATCATATATGTAACTGTGGACTTAACGAAAGAAACAATTAAAATTAATACGAATTGAATTTACGGAAAGAGAGATGTCGTGGCCCTTTGTAAATTTCCACATTGTGGGTTCCACTAGTGGAAATTAGGAAGTCGTCCCTACTATGAGATCGGAGTCGAGTTTATTTTCCCCTCTGCACAGTGTGTAAACAAACCCTAAGCCAATCTTCGACTAGTCCATTCGCACTTGTCCTGATTGGATTTTCTAGGGAAAACACCGCTGGATGTGTTGCTAATAATTTTTATTATACAAATTTATTTATGATTAATAATTTTGATTACAAACATTTTCACTCCATAAATGTGATTTTTCAAATAATTAAACATTTAAGTTATTTTCTCACCCTAAAGAAAGGCCAATTCTTATAATAATAGATTAAAATCAACCATTTTAAGTAATAATCCAATATCATTGATCCAAAACTAAAACATCCTAAATATATATATATATATATATATATATATATATATATATATATATATATATATATATATATATATATATAATTTTTTTTTTACAGAAAATCGCGAATGGGAATGTCAAACAAACATTCATGGTAGTATTGCAGGCTTTTATTTAATGAAGTGCATGGATCTGACCATAAATTCGACATGGTAATAACATTGACCATTATAATACTTCGTATGCAACCTCGAAATTATGAACCATCGTACCCTTTAAACTTGCATGGATGTGCGTCATGGCCATAAATCCCACATGATATAAACTCAACTAGTATGCTAAGTGTTCGCGGTGTCTGTCGAGTCCCTACAATCATACATAAATTATAGATGAAAGTTCAATTCACTCGATCATTAATATATCGAGCCTGACTCCCTCCTTTCGCCTTTCTACTTGGCGCCCCAATTAATTGTAACACCTAAGTATAGTCAGCTCCGCCTACGCCAAACCTGATAGGCCTGCTTGGACTTAGAGTCAGAGGTCAGGCCTCCTTGCTTGGAAGTTGTTCATTAATATCTCGAGCGCAACTTCCAACCGTTGAAATTAATCTCAAATTCATGATTGAATTCTCTGTGGAAATCTCCGGTGGATGTGTTGCTAATGATTTTTATTATACAAATTTATCTTTAGTTAACACTTTTATTACACGCATTTTCACTCCATAAATATGTTTTTCCTAATAATTAACTATTTTTGTCATTTCCTTACCCTAAAAAAAACTCGCTTTCACTTGCATAGATTAAAATCAACAATTTTAAATAATAATCCAATATCATTGATCCAAAACTAAATCATCCTAATTTTACTGAAAATCAATTCACGAATGAAAATGTTAAACAAACCTTTATAGGAGTATTGCGAACTTTTATTTAATGAAGTACATGTATGTCACGGTAAATTCTACATGATGATAATGTTACATTATAATACTTTATATGCAACCTATAAATTGTAATTATCTCATTATTGCCAAGTAAGTAAAGGTATATTAAAGTAATTTAAATATTTTTTCAATTTTATTATTCTCAAATCTTGTGAAAGTGAGAATTTTTTTATTTTGTTTTTAAAATATTTGTATGTAATGGCTTTGAATAATAGACCTGGATAAAGATTGTTATGTATATAAAATCATTAATTAAATCACACGCATGGCCAGGGGTCGACCACTGCTATAGTGAGACTCATGTCGATAACCCACAATTGTGCACTTACAATAGTTGTTACTGTAATATCATATGCAATGATCATTTGAATTATGAAACATGACACATTTCATATTTTTTACCAACATAAAAAATATTATACAAAGAAGAAATTAAAAGAATAATTTATGTTTAACTATTTTAAAATTATTGATTATAAAAATAATATATAATATTTATTAATTTTTCTAAAATTTTAATATTTTCTATATGTTAATTATAATATAAAAAAATATTATATGTAAATATGTATAACAGAAAATATTATAATTTAATTATATCATTCCTTATTATATATTTATATAAATAAATATTAATTTATTTTAATTTGAATCTGTGTTATTATCCCTGCAGCAGCACCTGGTAAGATATCACACATCCCATAATAAATTGACAATGTAATAAATTTACAATGAATTAATTTGTTGATCAACAAAAAGTTATAATGCACCCTGTAATGTTTACATTTTAAATACTTTACTGGAGGTGCAAAATACAAGAGGACTTCTAATGTCTACGAAGACCAGTCTCAATTAATTATCCCCACTTACACGAAGGGAAGTTTCACACTTTACTCGTATCCATTGAGTAATCTTCTAGATGAAATCATTTGGAAAAAATACATGCATCCTAAGTTTTGTCAACATTATTTTACTGAAATATTATTCCATGGAGTAATCTTCAGCATGAAATCATTTGGAAGAAAAAAAGATGTGCTCAGTTGTACAGTCTCAGGATAGCCTCCTACAAGGTTAGTTGAATACACTCTGAACGAGGGCAAAAATTTACATTACTATGACATCTTTGTAATCGATGGTTTCAATGTGCCTCTCTCCATAACTCCCTCCTACAGTAGCTGCAAAGCGCTAATTTGCAAAATAGACGGGTGCCCAGATGTCTACCGAAATCCCAATGATATTACAAAAAAATCCATGCTTGCTTATCATACTGAATTCTCTCTTCATTACATAAAATCCATCACTACCTTTGATAAATAAACGGAATTCTATGCAGTATGATATCTACAATAAGAATATTACAATGTTTATTGTAGTATCATATTTATAATAACAAGAGGTGTTGCAGGCAACAAGTCCTTGCCCAGTCAGCAATTACACCTACACTTGCTTTAGTAGCGTTGTTGCAAATTATACGAGGTGCAAAATATTTCATGTAAATCAGATCTTTCAAAAAGTTACAATAGGTGGAAAAGATTATGTGTAAATTGGGTCTTTGAGGTTGGTTAAGCTATTGATTACTAAGAAAGCGTACTATACTATTATGATTAGCATAGTGTGTATTCAATTAGTGATAGCATAATTAGCATAGTGTGTGTATTCAATTAGTGTTATCAAGCTCGCTAGTCTTATACTCTATGTAAAAGCTTTCAGTTACATGGTGTTGCTTTCATACGACTTATCACTCATAAACTATAACGAGTAGTTACACTCTTAAACTATAACTAGTAGTTACAGATCCTCTTTGTTGTTTATAACGAAGTTGGGACTGTCTAGAAATGCCCAAACCAAGTGAATGATAAAAGAGTAATTGAAGTCGAAATGGGTTGTTATAGGAATCAAGAGGGTTGTTATAGCAATCAAGACCTTGATAGCTACTAATACCCATCCAGAAAACAAATATTTGACGAAGAGTTTACAAGAAAAAGTTAAAGAGTCTCACTCTAGATCTGCAGACTATTGAAGATTCTTCCGAAACTCCATGGTCAACTCCAGTTTGTGGGTGGAAACAAAATTTCCAACTAGGTGGACCATCCAGAAAACAACTATTTGACGAAAGGTTTACAAGAAAAAGTTAAATAATCTCATACAACTGTTGAAGATATCACAACATCCAATACAACTATGAGAAGAAATATGTATATGAAGATAATAATAAAATGGAAGGCTAGGTGGCCCATCCAGAAAACAACTATTTGACTAAGGTTTTACAAGAAAATGTTAAATAATCTCACCCAATTGTTGAAGAATATCACAACGTCCAATATGGCTATGAAAAGAAATAAGAAATATGTATATAAAGATAATGATAAAATGGAAAGATAAGTGGCCCATCCAGAAAACAACTATTTGACTAAGGGTTTACTAAAAAAATTAAAATAATCTCACCCAACTATTGAAGAATATCACAACATCCAATATGCTATTTGACTAAGGGTTTACAAGAAAAATTTAAATAATCTCACCCAACTGTTGAAGAATATCGCAACGTCTAATATGACTATGAGAAGAAATATGTATATAAAAATAATAATAAAATGGAAAGGAAATGATGAGAAACTACTATTTCTAGAAACAAAATAAGTTGTGCACTACTACAGAGAAATAAAGGAAAATATGCTTTCGTGGTTGGTAGTGTAACTTTCTTTAGGAAAACATTGTTGATCTGTGAGGCCACCTCATGCAAATACAAGATTAGCAGCGAAAGAAGCAAGACTGCTTATGCAACAGTAAACTCTAGCCATTGAACAAGATAAAGGTGATGCCTAGTTAAATTTGGCACTAAAAATTACATCACAACAATATGGTTGAATGCTTATTTAATCTTCTATAGTACATTATAGAAATAAAGAGTGGAAATCAAACATCGATGCTGATAAATAAGTTATATAGTACATCATAGCAATAAAGAGTGGAAATCAAACATCAGCGCTGATAGATAAGTTATATAGTAGAGACGTTGATGGAAAATTAGAAATTAATTTATTAAAATTCCCCAACATTGTTCAAAAGGGTGGGGTGTGTCATCATGACGTTCATGTTTGCAAAACTATACATTGATTGTCAATGGGGGCTTGTTTGTCGGGTAAAGAGAAGGTGATGAGTAGGGTTCAATGGGCGGGGTGTGCAATGGCATGCAAGCTCCAAAGGAATTATATCTATTGCTATTGGGGACTATGCAACCACCTGAGGAACTATAGAACAATTTTGGAAGACAAGTAACTGACCCTAACAGAAATACTATGCATGCAACTAAGGAAGGAAGCTTGGGCAGCTAAGGTGGTAAGAACACCACCATTAGTGGAAGCAGCACCTGCAGAGGAATAGGTTGAAGAGACAACAGGGGCAGGGGTAGTAGTATTTCATTAGCCAAAGTGAACTAACCTATCATTCGCTTTCTTTTGTTGGGGTGCTGTCTCATCCTATTACGTACATAATATGATTATTTCTTGATGAATCTTTTCAAGAGCTTTGAGGGCTCTTAAAATATAAGGTACTCCGTCGGATAGGATCTATGGTGGATGATCCAATCATCCAATCGGGAGATGTACCGTTAGACTAATAACTACCCTTTCTTATTTCTTTATCATTGCCCTATAGTTAGACTTCTCCATCCTTAACCTTTCTTACTAAAGTCCTCTATTTAGTGCCCTCATTACTTGACTACTCTTTATGACTTTAAAACAACCATAAGATACACTAATGCCACGAGGAAGGGGAAACAACATCATACACCAGATACTTCACTCCCCTTGATTACGTATTGTTAGTGCAGAACACTAACTACCTGTTATACATATAGTTCATAAAGAAGAAGAACATATAAACTAATAAGAGTGCATTTTAGAATAAGAGCTGTCATAGGAACTTTTTTGTTGTCTCTGTAGAGTGAGGAGTTCAGTCTAATATTCCTTAGAGATTCCTAATGTTCCTTATAGAGTATAAGCTAGTATAAGCTAGTATAAGTTCACTCTAATTATAAGAATAGTATTTTGATATCATATAACCTAATCTAGGCAAAGTGATAGCCCCTTATGAGGGATCTACATAAGAGAGTTATAGGCAACATCATTATTCATCAAGTCACCAGGAGCACTTCTTCAACATCAGCAATTAGATGTTCCTTTATCCACCAAAGCAAAGATAGTAGCAAGTACATACTCAGGGAAATAATAGATACATGCACACCTATATCGACAGTAAAAATAGCACATACATAGACAGGTATAGGTTAAGCAGTCCATTCTTATTTAGACTCTTTTTATCCAGTAACATACCACTCAAAGAGGTGGAGAATCATGCATTCTTCCTTTCTATAGTACACAACCATGTCATTGTATTCCTATTATAGGTTCTTCCCCCTTTTACTACCTTATAGGAAGGCAAGACTTCGTATTCGTACAAATAAGCAATACCCAATATTAATATACAATAGGAGCTCAGTCTGAAGCCTTAGCGAGACCTCAACCTTTATATACTTCTCTTTGGGCCTGAGAAATGGTGATGCTTTGGCTCCTAGGCACAAATCCAGAAGTATCCGGTTTACCCACCGTCAGCTTGGTAATAAACAAAGGCAAACACATTGGAAGCATAGTAAATGATAGAGCCTCTTCATTTTCCATATGAAGATCCAAAACCATCTATACCCGTGGTAGGTGACCAAATAGTCTATTATTTGGCATCCAAGCGAGCATTAGCAAAGGTTACAGGATAAGAGGAAGCATCCGAGCAAGCAAGGGAAAAGCCAACAAAATAAATAACAGTAAAGGAAAAGGCAAGAGCAGATCTGAAGTGCACAGTTTCTGTTGATTCTGTTCAAGCAGACCCAACTTCGGAAGATCCAATTGATTGAGTTTAACCCATATAGGTAGAACCGACATCAAAGTCAGTATCATGACCATGTTAGGGAAAGAACCAAACTGGTTCAGTTATTCCTCCTCTATCCCATTTTGGGGTAGCACCTGTACTAATTACCTATTGGGCGCGTTGCGTAATTACTAAGTCAAATGAACCTATTTGGTTCCCAGAGGTGGCCTGAGATAGTCGTTGTCCCGAAAGGTTATGTTTATGATGAAACCACCTATACAGTAGATAGCCTACACACTTGAAATTATGGAAGCGGATCCCATTGAAGCAACACTCACATCATCCTTCCCATATATCTATCCAATAACTAGTGCTGCAGCTGGCTCAAGGTAAACAGGCTCTCGAAAAGGAAGGTCTAAGTGGAGATTTTCTCTACATAGATGCAACCTATGCACATGTATCCATGCCTGGATTGGATGGAATTGTATCTTGATCTAGAAGGTATGCTAGGTGAAGCGTTGGTGGGGAAGTTCCTTCTTTGACTAGATCAAATGCAACTGCGGGTCATGCCCTTGGTTATCAATATAAAACCAGAAGGGATGCAGGAAAAAGCGCTCGAATAAGCTATCAATCTGGAATTCGTTCATTCATTGGTTATAGAATGGGAATTAAATCTCCATTTCACTTTGGTGCTTTCTTTGGTGCTTTTGGTTCTAGGTCAAAAATTACATGATCATTTGCTGGTTATGGGTCAATAGATTCCACTGCATAGCGAGGTGGCTATGGCCCTAGATTTTGATCTGCTTATTAAACTTGGTCAATTGAATCTGAAGCTATAATTGTCTCGGATGTTTCTAAAACTACTGCTTTTTCTTATTTGTCCCCTTATGTTTCTTCAATTGGACTAGACGATCCGAGCTGAACCAATGCATTTGATGATTTAGAAACATATATATAGGTATGGGATAGCGAGTCATGCCTTTGGTCGATAAGTAGGGATGCCAAATGAAATGCATAGCCTGTTGCAAATTTGAGGGCTATCAATTCCTAAGCTGTGAGAGAAACTCGGTAAACACACGCCTCCATTACTGGTGGTTATGGGTCACCTTCAATTGCTTCCTGGGTCATTGGAATTCTCTTGCCCCCGATTGGTGGGATCTTCTACCTTAGCTAGTGAGGGCATTGTATTCATTATGGGTCTTTCTTATTCGTGCTACTCCTATTGGTGCTTATGATGCTTGTACTTGATCAACTGACTCTATTCTCTCAGCTAATGTAGCCATAGTTGGTTTTGCTTTTGCTGGTGATGGCAGGTGGGTATGGAACCACACAAAGAAGTATTGGCATTGGAAAGGATCTCGGGCAGGGTGTTGGCTATCAGACTTAATGGTTCTGTCACTTCGCATCCAGATTTACATCTTGATCTCTAACTGGATTTGCTTATACTAGATCACCTGCTACTAGCACTAGGGGACAAGTTGGCTCTCTAAAAGGAATCAATGTTAGGAAATATGCTGGGATGGATACTGAATCAACTCGATTAGCTTCCCCTTCGTTATTTTTCTGCCTATGCTTATGTTACTGCCTTCTATACCCTTGCTCTTGGCGCTACTACCTTTGTTTCCTTTGTAATGGGCTCTCGATCTTCTACAAATCAATCTCAATATTGATCGTGAACTAGAAGGGATGCTTTAGGTGAAGCATGCATAGGGTGGGGCAGGACAACAAGAGTGGATCAAAAATAGAAACTGATTATAGGTTAACGGGTGGTGCCAGATCAATTTCAATTGGATATGAAACTAGGTCCTCAAGTTAATAAGCTCGATCAATGGAATTTATCCTTGTGGGGTATCAATCTGGTCGGAATGCTAGGTCTACTGAATCAATGGGTGAAGTTCCTAATGCCTCTGCGTTTGTTACTAATTCAACTGGATCTGCTTCAATGGGTACTAGTTCTTGCCTTTCACTCAACTTCATCTATTCAACATAATCTACATGGAAATAAATCCAAAGTATTTTCGTTTCTTGAAAAGAGGGACTTTATATAGCTATGAAAGAGGGTTCATAAGATAGACTATATACGTATGAGCAACAACAATAACCACCCTACTATTATGAAAGGGTATTTATGAGCATGTCCGATTATTACATACGTGAAAATAATGGTGGACATGAATTGAATATTTGTTGATGAGATAAATACCACGATGCTGTTGGAAATAGAGACATAAATGTTGTCAGAAGTCGAATGAACTTCGTACATCTACCTAGTCCTCTCGGGCATGTGCATATTGAACTCGAATCAACTCAATCATCAGTTTTAGCATCCGGGTCACTAATCATTTCTTACCATTTGCGGGATCATTCTATGGTAGCCTTTTCTCCTTCATTCACTGAGTTTTAACCTCACCCCCGAAAATGAAATAGAAAGGGTGGAGTTGTTCCATTTCATATGCGCGTGGTATTGTACCATTCCAATTCGTACAATCTTGACATCTCAGTTGTTGAATTGTCTCATCTGCAGGTCATTCTATGGGAGCCCTCATATTACTATTATGTACTCTCTATAGATAGAACTACCGAATAGTAAACAACTGCGATGAATAGTTTTGACTGGTAACGGGGCTAGTGGTAACCCAATCATTTTCAATGGACAGAGACTCCCATAACCAATTATTACGTATGTAATATTTCTACCCATAGCTGTCGATAGAATAACTTGTTGAGCTTGTTCAAGCATTTATCCTGAAACATCCATCCCTTTATATAATAAGTAGGGGAGGAGAGGCTTCATTCTATCAAAAAGAGTTGTGAAGCCCCACCAATTCATACCTCTGTTCCCTAGGTCTGTCTCTCGTTCCACTCTTTAGGAGCAAGCATCTATCTATGCTCAAATAATAGTAGGGCATTGTCTGGAAAAGATTTTATGGTAATATAGATAAATGAATAGGTCGGTTGATACATCCTTCTACATGGGTTCAATATCCCACATCTCTACGGAGTCCACACCCGAACTCAATGGATACAAGACCCCGCATCGTATGTACAGTCCCGCCTCCCTTATATAAGAATTTCGACACTTTCTCTAAATAGTAAGGCATTGGGAGAGAGCCTCACTTACCCAAGACAAGGGAGAGAGTTTACCCCATTCCCTTAGGATAATTGACTTGATCTCCCATTTGAGCGTTGGTTAGATCCCACACCGATCATAGCTAAGGTTGATCCTCGATCTCTTGCGAAGCAACTAAGATACCAGTGTGAATGAAACACAAGCTAAGGTGGGTGGCATAATCCGCCCCTTTAATTAATAGTAGGTGGGGTGCATAGTCTAGACCATCGACATCAATCTTCGTCTATATGTATCTGTATCTATATTTCTATCTATTCCATACCAATCCATCATCCTATCCATCTTCCATCGCTCTCCTTTCTATGATGGTTGGTAGAGAAGGATCAGTTTCTAGTACACACTGTATTTCTTTCTTAATTGCCTTCTCCCTACTCCCTGGCCTATACTACGAGCATTGGGCGGTGGAACAATGTGAACTTTTTCCATCTAAATAGATTTCTCTCAATATTTAGACACAAGACCATCCATAAGCTGAGATATTGGTGGGAGTGATTTCACCACCCGAGCGTACATACCATACTATCTAAAGCAGGTTCGTTCTTAGCTACTACTCCACTTTGTTGGCCATCACTCAATCGATGGAACAAACCATGTTCCTTCCTTGATAAGCTAAGTCACTACTTGTTGTCCCATCCCGAAGTAAGTATGCTCCGATCATCAAAGGTCTGATCATCCTGTCCAAGAGGTACGCCCCCAGGTACTAACTAGTCAATGGTTTTATGGATGCCCTAGTCCTAAGTCCTGGGTTTCTATGCCCTGGTCCGGGTTGAGCTAATGATATGTCCTAATAGCTCCATTGATCAGATAGGTCTTCCGGTGATAGGAGAGGTACACATGGGGTGGAGGGTCCATATGCACATATAATTTTGGGCCATCACTGGTATGTGGAAGGCCCGGGCAGAAGATAAAGAAAGAGTGGGAGTCTGTCATATACTTATTATATGATTCACCACTTTGTGTAAATTATTTCTTTTCCATACAGGATAGGGTCTGCTAAATCTCCTATTTTGCCTCTCCCATTGGTCTTCACCGTTCTTCCTCTACCTCATTCCTGGGTTGAGTCATTCTTTATCCTTTATTTTTTCTTTCATGGGAGGGTGGAATTCAGCCTTACGATTCTTTAGGTGCTTCTGCATACTACTTACGATACGGTGTCAATGCATATTTTATGGTTTTTTTCTACTTGACGTTAACGCATCTAATTTGGAAGTTTAGCTAATATCTTCCACTTTCACGCTAACGCAACTTATTCAACTTTCATCCTCGAATGACCAGCCTTCACCGCATGCTTCTCCCTAGTGCATCTAATTTGGCAAAGCTAATGTTTTTTATGCTTACGCTAGCGCACTAATTAACACTTTGAATGTATTTGAATGAGCTATTTTCCTTGCCCTCAAAGACTTATCCTCGATCCAATGATGTTCGCCAAGGTACATTGTTTGTTCCTATATCTATTTGAATATATAGCAATATATATGTAGATGATGTATATGGGTTAGCATTAGTATGAGTATGAGTAGTAGCATGATGGATGATGGATGGGATGGATGGGAAGATGGGTAGTAGATTCTAAGTACACTGCTAGTCTGATCTGTGTGTTAGTCTAATTGTGTAAGAAGGAAAGTATGCCTGCTTGAATGATTGATTGATTGATTGATTGAGAGTATGCCTCCTTGATTTCATGAGTTAGCAGAGTCTGATTGATTGAGAGAGAGAGAGTATGCCTCCTTGATTTCATGATTGAATGCTTGCTTGATCAAATGATGAAGAGTATGCCCGCTTGAATGAGAGAGAGTCTGCCTTATTTATTTCATGATTTATCAGAGTTTGATTCAATAGTTACTTTCTTTCAGTGACATCCTATATAAGGGGAATTTAACCGAATAATAATATTTCATTTATGGCCACATGCAGTACCGAATGATTGATTGATATTTAACCCGGGACATAGAGGTTAATTAACTAATTGATCAAGTATGCGGCTTTACTCATCGGGAGAGCATATTAATGGTGATTGGGAGATCACTCATTAATTACTCACCTTTCTTTCATTTAGGACCCATCAGGCCTGTTGAGCCCACCCACTCTAGGATGATGGTTTTGACATGATCAACATGCAAGAAGACAAGGTCGAGGATCTCATCAAGCACTGTTGCAATTGGTCGGTGAACAATACGTTCTATGGGGGATGGGATCATAAATGGTCTCTTGTCCTTAATAATGGTAAATTTGAGAGTGAAAAGGTGGCCTATGAAGGGCGAGCATATGATTCCAGTCATCATTCTCTTTGGCTGGTCCTACCTTCCTTATCGGGTTAGCTTATTATCCTCCCTCTGGTTCCAAACAAACGTTTTGTTCCCATCAGTTCTTTCCTTCAAGGAGTTGGTCTTACCTTCCCATTGAGTGGTTACTGCCAGGATGGGTGCGAGAGGGCCATCAAGAGAAGCTAAAGCTCATGGGAATCATCAGGCTCTAGATCTGGCTCTTCGAGCTCTGCTGACTCTAGCTCTTTTGGCTCTGGTGGATCTTCGGGCTCTTCTGAATCATCATCCTCGGGACCTTCAGCTTCTCGATCTTTGATCTCACCATTTTATGATTATGATTATGATGATGGAATTTGGTCATATCCTCCACGTCGGACAGTAGTGACTTGGTCCTTCGGGTGTGCCATAAAGAAGTTCCTTCCTCGAGCATGATAGTTACAATTATAACTCCCCTAACTACCTGCTTTGTTGAAACCAACTTATACTCCATTACACCACTGTTCACGACATTCCTAGAATCCCGAGATGTATCCATATATTTATCCATATTTCTCAATTAATGCGAATGAGAGATAAATCCCTCGACCCTCCTCCTTCCAACCATTTAGGGTTATCCCTTTTCGTCTCTTTTCCTTGGTATTGCCACTCTCAATTCTTTCGTCTATGCCAGCCTAGAGAATCAATCTATCCTTCTTACTGCTGCCTTGTAGAGCTAGTGTGGGGCTTTGCATGCTGTAGTAATACCTTTGGAAGCTTTCTTTATATATAGGGAATATAGCTAGGCGAGATAGGCGATACAACTAGGCAAGATAGGCATGTGTTATTCATTTACTGACTTGGAGGGGGGGCTAATATCTATTCTTTTCTTACTGACTTGGCTATGCGAACACAAGGAGAAGTCATGTAACGTATTAATATATAAGGGAGCCTGTCCTCCTAATAATATATTTGCCTTCCTAATAAGATATAAGGACCCCTAGCCTAAGACCATCAAGACCCCTATTGAACTATAAAACTATAATAAGGAGGGGGATTTTTCAGTTAAGCACCCCCGGTAGGAGGAACTGCTGGACCTGGTTGAACAATAAAAATCTTTTCTTTCCAGTGAGAGGGTAGAAGCCATAGCTTCGAGGTGAAGGCTATTAGTTCTTCCTGGGGGTGTGGGATGGAGAGTAGAGAATATGGCCCCTACTATTGGTTAGGGTGATGAGTTGAGCTTTCGTCTTGTTATCGAACAACTAGAAGTGCAATGAGCTTAAATGTTAGGAGGCAGGGACCATAGCAGCTAGAGAAGCAGAAACATCAAGGACACTGGAGAGACAGAAGTTTGCCTAGAGAGACAGAAGTCAATAAATTGATTTTCACCCCTAGAAGGTAATAGAATTTCTAATCGCCTTATCTTTCATGGACCAAACGAAATAGTTTTGATATTAAGAGAGTTTGGGTTGGAGTCTCTCTTTACTAGAGTCTCTGTGTCTGTCCCAGCAGCTAGACCATCAAAAGTTTTGATTGACAGGAAGGAACTAGTCGGTTGACTCAACGATTGTTCTTCTTTTACTGTCTTGGGAGTCCGGGAAGTATATTAGTTGTTAAGGACCCCCAGTTGGATAGTATAGAATCCATGAATGCCATCCAAGGATAGCTCATCCAGCCATCCAGAAGTAGGCCTAAACTGAACACCTTCGATTAAGCCCACTACCTAACTTTCAATTGATGTTCATTACCTTGGCCTATTCAATACTGGATAACACTAACACCAAAATGCCGGCCGAGTTTCTAGTCAATGCAACAAGGTGTTAACTCAACCAAAAGGAAGGGGCTTGGGATCCAACTGGTGCTATTGATGCATTGCCTTGATCCATTTTGGTTCCATCTGAGGGTGTATTAGTTGGCCATCCAGAGAACAAGGATGGATGCTCATCGAACACCTTCTAGTCATTTATTAGATTCCGGTAGTTAGATTATTCTCACCCGGTAGTTAGTCTCAATTGGAGGACCCAGGAAGGAATTTGATTCTTTCCCTACCTTATTTGACCATCCTAAGTTTTATACTGTGGGTTATCCTGCCCGATGGTCCTCTCTGTATTGGCTAGGACCCTCCCTTAACAAGTAGATACCCTAATCCGGGGTGGAGAAGGCCTAGGGAATCATTGTCATCCTTCAACATTGTTGGGCACATACATCCTTTGAATAATCCATGCATGAGTAAACGAGTGAGTGAGGTACTTATAGTTGTTGAGGTGTGAATGAAGGCTACTATGTTTCCTACACTACACCCCCAGTGTTCAGTTCAGCTCAGCTATAACTAGCTCAGTTCAGACTTGATGGGAGAATCCAAATAAGGTAGCTCGAGCTATCCATCCAAATTAGTTTGGCGGGGGTGAAGACAATCCGGTTGGATTGTTTAGAAGATGTGCTCCTACTAATAGTTCTATTGCAATGTAACTCCCATCCAAAAGCTGGTTGGATCGCTGGAAAGAAACCCACTGTGGGTGGGGGAGGGTAGTTGAGACATGTCAGCAGTTAAATATGGAACTCAGTATCAATTTGTTAAACTGAATCAATGGCTTGGATGATTTCTCCTTAGCTTTTTTGGCACCTTGCTTGGGTGAGTCGCATATCCTATAATTTGTTTAGTGCTGAGCTTCTATTGGGGTGGGAAATTCCATAATGAAAGGTGGCATTGGTCCAAGGAAAGTTCCTGACCTTCCACATTGATAAGCCAACATTCACTTTGGTAGCCAACATCGATTCACCAACACAATTCACCGATTGCCAATCTTTGCCCCTTAAGAAAATAGGCCTTATCGCCAAAGGAAGATATGAAATGATTCTGGGCTAGGAAGGTACTAGGAAGGAAATGGATAAATACACATCAATGAAAGCAAGGCCCACCTACTTTCAGGACCCGAAAGCTATAACACATCCTACCCACCCAATTGACCAACATCTTAGACACTTCACTCTTAATACTCTTCAATTCACCAGGTGAGCCCTCAGATGTAGGTGTCAGACCAAGTATTCGTGAAAGGGAGGAACAACCTATAACTAGTACTTAACATATCTTTAGGAAAGAACAACATTGAAATCTAATACTTCACAGAGACACTCTTAGAGCAATAACCTAGAATTGTCAGTACTGAACTTGCATATTTGGTTAAGGTATGACAACCTATTCTTTAGATTATATTTCAATAGGAACAGGGAGACCACCAAACTTTCACCTTGTCTCTACTTATAACTATTCCATTTAAATGAGACTTAGGCTTTTGACCCATTTACTCATTGTTTTACCCTTTCACTCGCTAGGAACAACGCATAAAGTGTTTGCTATGGGAGTCACATCAACCACCGACCCAAGGAGTTTACCGATCCTATGAACATCAACCGATATCATCATGGTGCTCGCTCATGGTACATGGTTCCTATATATTTTATACCTAAGAACAGAAGTTAGAATGATGCCCTCATAGTTACCAATTAGAACCATATATAAAAATAGGATTTGATCTCTTGGATCAGCGTTATACCACAGGTTTTTACTCACTGTACCAACCAATATTAATGTACCCACCTCTTTACGTTCCACCTTCATAAAATCATAGCTCCATATGAGGAATTCATAGGACTCACCACTACAATTACCATTCATTATATATATAGACTTGCATGAAAGCTTTGACTCAGCATAAAGGTGACCTTTAGAGCCTTTACTCAAGTGTTGGTTCTTTGATAACTATAGCTCCTCTTCTTTAGGCTTTGGAGCAACTACATAATCATCAAGGGAACCAGCAACCAGCAGCTCCACTCCCTCCTCGTCACCCAACAAGAAGCTAGTAACAACATTTGGGACTACCTATCCTACTTATTTCTTTTTTCCTCCTTACCCTTTTTCCCCTTGAATTTTTCACGGCAAGGAAAGATAGGGACCTTGATCAACTAGGTTAATTAATTTTTTTATTTCTTGTGTGCCGACCACCAACCAAAGGACTTCCTTCTCCTTGAAAGCTTTATCACTTTCTTACCACGACTTCGTTTGCTTATTTTTCACTGCCACAACTTAAAACATAGCCTGTTGACGGAATGAAAGTGGATGATCGAGTTTCTTCTGACTTCTTATTCACTAACATCAGAGGTAGAGATGAGTAAGCAACAATTTAATCTCTCTGTGAGTAATAAATCTAAATTCAGAACCAATCCTCCCTTTGGACTATGCAGAAGTCACTGGAAAAAATGAAAACATTACCAGATAGCTAAATTTAGAGATAGTCATTTGTTTACCTCAAATGGGTACCAAAAAAAATACAAAAGAAAACTCTAGCTCAAAATATATCAATGTTTGAAATGATCTAGTTCACCCATGCCATCCCACTTTCCTATACACAACCATTTGATCCAAGTCTTGGTAGAAATTCCTTGCTTCCAACATGTAAACCCACATTTTCCCAAATAAATCCACAAAATGTAATAAAAATCAAGGGAAACAAATGCTTATCCTGCAACCACATAATTCTTTCAAAAAAGACAGCGAACCTATTGTCTAGTGTAAAGTGACATGAGTTTCGAATACATTGATTCATTTCTGTAAAAAAGCATATGGATAGGCTTCCTGTGGCCAAAAGACATTCGATCGAAGATGAAATTGAAGATGGCTCGAGCTTCTTAGATTTCTTTTCATCCAAATAAGAAGAAGGAGTCATGGATTTTTGTATTTGTAAAGTGGATCTTTCTATCCAAGATGGTAATTTGGTCTATCCCTTAGTGGAAAGGCCACTCAAATCCACTCTCAACCCTAAACATGAAGTCCTCCCTTGAGGAAACACTGAGCAAGGGGATTTTTCAGGGCTTGACTAGCAAATTCCAAGGCTCCAATCTTATGTTAGGAACAACATATCCAATGTTAGGTTAGCAAAGGGACTGTAATTGACTTGATTGATTATCTCCTTATCTAAGTCAGCCATATTTTCGAGTATTTCTCCATCATTTCCTTATCACCTAAAGCCGTAGTTTCAACACATCCATAGTGAGGCCCATCAATTCAATCCCCTCACCCAACCTGAGCAAGTAATCGCTTAAGGTCTCAATTTGAATATCTTATCAACTGGCTCTAATGTGTTTTATTTCACTGGTCTTAGTCCTACTATATGGCTTAATTAAAGTTAAAAGGGATCTATGGGCATCCTATAGCCTCGCATTCCTTTCATTTACCATGGTTTTGGTTCTATGGGTTAAATGCAACCTTTCCGGGCTTGTCGATTCAACTTTGGAAAAATAGAGCCTCATGGTACCATGCTCTTTAGCAGTAACTATAGACTAAGAAGTCTATTTACTGTTGTGATAAATCTCATGTAACTCAAGTCATTTTCAACCAAATACATTCATGGAATTAGTACTATTTTTTTTTTCTATGTTAAGACTAACCTAAGTACCCACGGGGGATTTGAACCGGTGACCTATCGCAAGGAGTGTCTTAACAAGGCACCCATTCACCGTCAATCCAAAGCCCCATGGGCCATGGAATTAGTACTATTAGCTTCCACTAAATATTGTTATTATTGATAACAAGTTCAAACTATAGGCCCTTAGTCATATGATACACATTAGTAACCATAACGCTCACCATTACTTAAGAAAACTTTTTATTTATTGGAGTCCCTGTTATATTATGGTACACAACACTTCCATGATACTAGCTATTAATATTTATTTTAAGCTATTTTTTTTGGTATTTATATACCTTACATCGTCTTGTATTTTACGTATGTACTACAAAATCCTAGTACCTAAGGTATAAAATTTTTCTTATATGGTTGTATATACATTTGAATCTCAAAGATATGCGTGAAAACTTAGTTTTGAGATAATTTGAACCTAAAAATACCTTCTATTCTTGATTGATAGTTTAGGTTCTTGCATTATTATTTTATTTATCACAGACCCACTTATATATATATATATATATATATATATATATATATATATATATATATATATATATATATATATATATATATATATATATATATATATATATATATATATATTCTCATGGAATTTCTTGTGGAAACTATGAGCTAGTCCGATTTGGAATCATCTGTAGCATTTTAATTTCAACTACGGAAGTGTTGTAGGAAATTTTTTGTAGGGGACTATGTTAAAAGACCAAGATGAAAAGCTCGACCTGTAGTGGTTTTCAAAATTTCGAGAATGAAGACTTTTATAGAAGAGAAATGTGAATTACCGATAGGATAATCAAGGTATTTTTTCATTTTACTTATCCATTATGTCGAGAGGAATTTTTTTTACAGTGCTTTTAGAATGATTCCACACTCTATAAGGAAATTTGCGACCACTAGCTATGATGTTTGATCAAAACATCACAACCACCAGTGACTACAATGTTTTAGTTTGTGTCTAGAGTAGATGCAATGGCCGCATATTTTCCTGCAAAAGTCATGATAAACCTTTGTTAGTATTAAGGCTAAGATCACAAGTTTTATGTGGTCACAAATTGTATGGTGGAGTATGATTCCCCACGAGGGAATGAAATGACCAATTAACCTCATCGCTAAGACATAAAGGAAGATACGATTGAGGGTTGGAATCAAGTTAGCACACTAAATTAAATTTAAAGGAATTCTTGGGAAAACAAGAGTTGGAGACAAACCTCTCAATCGTAACGAATGAATGAGAATCTGTGATTGGTTTTGATAATAGGTCAATCCACAAAAAAAGTCAATGAATTTCTATGTTAAGGAAGGAGTTGAATGAACAAAGTGTTAAACGGAGTCTCTGCAACACCAGAATCATAATCCAAAGAAAATTTGGGATGTGTGAAGAAGGGAGATCAAAAAGGAAAAGTAATCCTTATTGGTTTGGACTCATATAAAAAGAACATAGCTCTGCATTAGACAACAAAGGAAAGAATAAAGATCTGTATCACAAACTCTAACAATGAGTCCTTAGAATTGTGTTATATGTAATGAGATTATATATGACACCAGGTTGTTTGAAATTTTTTAAATAAAAAAAACATTATCGTGCTGACCTTCTTGGTGTTGGTTGCAAAAAATGAAGTTTTAGGTGATGACGGTGGGGCGAGTAGATAATGTGCTTCACATCAAGCATGCCCTTGTTAAGAATTTTGGCTCTATATACTTTCCTGATGTAGTCATGGAGGCTTAGGCAATCACCTATAGGGCATTAATGGCGTCTGGGATATTCGAGGTCCTATTTCTCATTGCCTCCCTCCGAACATAGTTGCAGTTACATTGTGCAACGTTCAAGGGTGGCTCGTAGTGAAGCTTCCTCTTGAGGTGGTGCCTCTTGGCTGCTACATCCAAGGCCATTGTCATGTCTCCACGTTGATAAACCTCCTACCCCATGGGTGCTCTGCCTTCTCTCCTGTAATGAGAGGTAGAAGAGAAAGACTCCAAACACTCTACTCAAACCCTAAACCCCTCGGATTGAAGACTTTGTGATTAATTCAAGCAACTCTCAAAAGCACAGAAGACAAAATGATTTAAGTCCATCATTTTCTTTAACACAAAAGGGCTTAAGGCAAAAGGATAACTTTAATATGAAAAGGGTTAAAAAAGGAAAAAATGATTAAGTCAAGCCGCTTTTAAAAGGAATTAAGAAAAAATGATAATTGTAAGAAAAAATGGCTTAAGACAAAATGATCTTAAGATGAAATTATCATTTCGTCTTAAATAAATGTCTTCAACACCCCTTTTATGTAGTAGTGTTAGCATAACAATCATATGTAATCGACCAGTGGAAGTTCACATCAACAACAATAAGTAAATTAATGGTATCATTGCAAATAAACCCTCTACTTTAACTACTAAGCATGTTCTAAAAACACTTTCTGAATCAATAATGTTCTCAATACCGCTGAGCTACACAATTTTTTTCGATTATGTATATATTCGCTAGCTCTTAGTTTTGCAAATGCAAAATCAGCTCTGACTATTGTAACTGTGAAATCTATTACACACATTATTTGTTAATAAACAAAAATTAAAGATACCAAAGCTATAATTTATGAAAACCAATGCACATATACCTCGAAGCTACAAAATCATATCATCCATTTATTACACATCTTGTTTGTATGTTTCTATATATTCTTTACAATAATGGTAGCTAAATCATAGGCTGTAGATAATAATTCTCGCTACAAAAAGAGCATGTCAAATATGGCTATTACAAAACTACAAGGACGCGTGGCTGGTGCCCACTAATCAGTCATTATCATCTTTTAATTATAAATAACCTGACACATAGATTTGAGAAAGCTCAAAGATGCATGTTGTTTGACCAATTATTGCAAATTGCTTCACTCTCTTATTTTCCTACCTAAATAAAGGTCGGTTAAAAAATGAATGGCATTTTTTAAAAATTCCATGAACGTAGGAAAAATGTGTCACATAAAATGGGAATAAGAAGATAAAATATGAAAAGTAGCGAGTATGTACGGAGAAGGAAATATGAAGAAAGACAACAACACTTCTGCGCATTCACAAGTTTCGCACAACTTTTGTCAATTTCTCCTATCCTCTACAATTTTGCAATTAGTAATTAGCTTAACTTATAATAATACAATTAAAAAATATGAAATTGTTATTTCCTTGCAAGAATTAAATTAATTACCTATTTATTTTGGACTCTGCCAGAGAACAAATAAAAAAGTATATCGTTACAAATTATAAGAAAATAGATAAAATTTACAAAAGTGTGTTGTATTGCATTTATAACTATCTATGAACTTTATTGCTTCAAAACAAAAGCATATATAATTTGCAGTGTTACAATCCCTCAAAGTACAATGAAGCATGAATTGCATCATGGACTCCAGTATGAATGAGAAATATAAGGAAGACATTGTTGAAGAGGTAAATTTGTCCAAATGTGATCTAATATTATCTTATTCCTAGAAATAAAATTCCTTTTTATTTCTTGTAATTGCTCGCACTACATATTATAATAGTTGTTCACTTCTTTTGATATTTGAATTCATTTCAATATTCAAATCTCCAATAAGTATAAAAATGTAATCACCAAGTGTGAATTGTGTCCTTTCTATTGCTATTTCTTCAATGAATGCATAAATAGATACAAGTGGAACAACATATACATTTATTATGCATATACATCATGGGAAATATACTTCCTACAAAACAAGTTTAATTTTGTTATTGTAAATGTTTTTCGTTGATATGATTTATATGTTTTCTTGTATGCAAGTACGTACCCCATGAAGACAATTTGATATGTTGAAATTGAATTTATGAAATTCAGTATTAGACAGTAGACATTTTAAATCATTTCCTAGATACAGAGAATCATAACATTCATTAAATCTTCATCACACACAATGACATTAACATGAGTATGTATACTTCACGTATTCAAACGTGCAATCGTTAAAGTTTTCGCACTTGCTATAATATTTTCTATGTACTCTAATTTCCATGATGCTTCAGTTCCTAAGAGTTTCATTTCTTCTGATACTTTATTATTTACACAAAAGTTCTTCTGTGTCATTTTTTGAAGAATATACATTGATCCCATCATTCTAATATGCCAATATCCCACTTGGGTCAAATGCAAGCCCATTCAACATTAAACCCTATGATCAGTGAATTGTTCTAGCACAAACTAGTTGTATAAGAATTTTTTACTGTCAATGTAAATCTCTTGCTATTATGTCAATGACTTTGAAACATGCAATATTGAAGTCTAATTAGATGAAACATTTTTTTCATACAATTCATGATACTTGTTTCTTTAAAGGTTACTGATATCCAGATTTAGGAAATATATCCATAACACATCAACATCATTGTTATTTTTCATATATGTTTTTAATATTCCATTAACACCATTAATAAAGCTATCTTCTGTATTATACTTCCTTTCATTGGCTCAACAATAACATTCCATTTGATAAGTATTCTTGACGATAATCTCATTGTCTTCTCATATGAAATAAATTCTATTTCCTTATTGTGAGTTTCATCATTTGCATCAAGAACTATTAGCTCTTCATTTACATGTGACAACCTTTTTTTGTTATGCTTATGTACATCCTTATTTTTTTAAAATAGGTATGGAAACAAAGGATCCATTGTTGTAGGCCTATAGCACTTATCATTTGTATAATTTTATGTCTTCATTATATAGTTGAGTCACTCACCTTTTGTTAAGGATTTGAACATACTTATTATATTTTTAACACATTATTGTATGCAATTCATAGCATTTGACTTTCTCTTTCTAGAAATTGTATATTAGTTTTTTTCCTGCTAAAATTAGTTGCTCAAAAAGCAAAGAATCTTTGATCGGTTTTGCTTGGAGCAAGTCACCAGAAAATATTACGTCAATATTTCCAAAATAAGCCAATGGAGTATGATTAATTTCGCATAAGTTTTTAGCAATGTGGTATAATAATGTTGAACCTATCAAAGATGCCTTAATAATCAACATAACACGAAGTTGTTTAGAATGTTTTGTCAATGTGTCTAATTTTTCACTTTTAAGCAAAATATATTCTAATTTATTAAATGGTAAATGAAATGTATAATGCAATGTTAGACCACCTGCATTGAAAGTTTCCTTCCCTATATATGCAGTGATAATTCCTTTCAATTGGTCTGGGTCATATCTGAACATGTTGTTGTATAAATGAATTAGAGATTAGAATAGTGTTATAACGGTAAACATTTTTCTAATGCCCACACCACCTGTTACAAGTACGTACAATGGGTCATTTGGATTTTTTTTCTCATCCACTATTTGTTTCACTATGTGTTCCTATTACAGGTCAAGAATTCTCATCGTTTCATAGAATTCTATTTCTTTTGGTACTTGTCATTGTTTTACAAGTTAATATGGCCTCTCAACAATAGTTTTTTCATTTATAACCTTTTGCAAATATTGAAAATATTAGTCGATATCATATTCTTGATAACATTTTTCGCTCTCTATTTCTTCAAATGTAGGCAATTTATTTCAAGCAATTCACGATCTTTGTTTTCAAGCTCAACAACTATGCTATCAATATCAACCCACAATGTCATTGTTTTTTTCTCATTATATTTTATGATTTTCTCAAATAAGAAATATGAATTCTCCCAACTCAAATATTGTTCTTTAAATATGTTCTCGTCAATATGATATGGGACATCCAACATTAATAATTCTCAGCAATAGTGATCAACGTCAATATTTTTGTTATACTTTGCATACCTTATAACATATGGTCTATCAAAGACACCACTTTTTTTTTAGTGTATAACATGATGCAAATTCCACTAAACATACATGTTTAATGTTTTATGGTCATTGCACATAACGATTGATAATTAGTAAACATGCTATGTTTTCATAATCATTGAGCTCATGTTCTATGTCTTTTGGATTCTTTAGTAAAAATGTTTAATCATCTATCACTGAAGTATTAATAAATATACATTTTCTTGAACTAGTATTCAGTGGCATTAACAACACTATCTATACAACTTGTTGTGTAGACATTTTCTATAAGCTCAATAAATATTTTCCAAGTCATGCAATTGTTTCTATGATATGACCGTCATTTTTTTGACACTCACTTTTCTCACGTTTAAACATTGATGTCATTGTTTTATCTAGCTTTTTCATATACAAACTATAATAAGTAGTTGTAGCATATGAGTCAATTAAAAGTTTAGCATCAGTATTTTCACCCCATATACAACTGATCAACCTCCATTCATCTTCCTAATTTTTCAATATTTTATTCCTCTTTTCCATAAGATTGAATATTTCCTTCTTAGACTCTTTGGAAAATAACTCTTAATTCGAAAGGTCCATCAGATCCTTAATTTTTCTACTCGATAATAGTTCCTTCCACATGGCCTTTTTACGCGTGCTGATCCAAGATCTGACAACATTTTTGATCTTTTTAGTTTATATTCCATATGCTTATCCAAGTCAAAATATAAAGGATGCATCCATGGTTCGTGCACAAGCTCTGAAAATTCTATGTCTTTCAACCACATATTCTTAGCGCCTCTCCATTCGAGAAATATCATGGCACGGTCAAAGATTCCTATATGAAAGGATGATGATAGAAATCGATTGATCCTCTCGATTAGATAAAAGTGCACCATAGAGTTAAAATTGTTTTATGAATTATTTAAACATAATCAAATTTTAATTTTCACCATCTTAAGGATAACATGGGTTGATTTAACATCAAAGCTAACCTCCACTTAAAATATAACCTAATTTGAGAAAAAGATCGATCACTGGGACTAAAGGAATTATGTGAATATGGACTTGGTGGATTTGTTTTGCATGTAGATGACAAAGAAATTTACTATTTGATCTACTTGTCAAGCACTCATATTAGCCTTGTAGAATTACCGAGCATATGAAATTTTCCCATGAGTCATGTTTGTCTTGAAAATTTGCATAGTTGTGATGTTAATCATCTTTGGAAAACAAATAAATTAGATGAATAAAATCAACACAGACTTTGGCGAACAAAGAAATTGGTTGAATAAAATCCATAGAGACTTTGGTGAACAAAGAAGTTGGATGAATAAAATCGACATAGTAATCATGAACATAGAAACGAGAATTAAGTCGATTGTTTCACATAGCAAGTGGGGACAAAGGTTGTTTCTTCCAATGAGATTGGCCTATCCATCATCTACAACTCTTCTTCATTTACCATCTGGGGGAACACATTAGCCATGACCATTTGATCAACTATTTTTTTTCATTTGATTGGGACTTGAAAAAATTAAGAACTTCTTTCTGAATGTCACGCTGTGATGAGAGAATATTAGTGTCTCCGTCACTTATGTACCATATGGAGTTTGCACTCTTTATTTTGGAGGCCACCCTATGAAAGAAACAGGTGTTCTTGTCATCGTCATGAATCCAGCACATTCTACTTTTCAACCTCCATTCATCTTCTTGATTGTTCGATATTTTATTCCTCTTTTCCATAATATTGAGTATTGCCTTCTTAGACTCCTTGGAAAAGAAATCTGGATCTGAAGGGCTAGATCCTTAATTTCCTACTCGATAATAGTTCCTTCCACATGGCCTCTTTAGGCTCGCAGATCCAACATTTGACAACCTTTTTTTATCTTTTTAGTTTATAACTTACCTTCTCCATCTGCTTATCGAGTTCAAAATATAAAGGATGCATCCATGATTCGCGCACTAGCTCTAAAATTTATAGGTCTTTCAACCATGTATGGTTGAATTTGAAAGGCATGGCCTTTGTATCCTTAGTAATAATCCATTTGATAAATACCATATCATGGTAAAAGATTCATATTGTTGGAGAATATGATTCTAGCCACTTACTAGATTTCATAGACGTCCAGCAAATTGTCATAGTTAGTTGAGATTATTCAAGTTATCTTGAATTCAGTTCTGTCTTACTGTAGTCATTGATTGCTGATGTATCTAATGTAATTTTATTTAACTATTTGAGAATATTAAGAAGAGAAATCCTCTTCTCCACGATAGTTTTAATTTCTTGTCATTGTATTAGAGCTTCAGGTCACATAAGACTCTAGAAAGAGCAACAGAGATCAAGAATTCGAGGAGGAGAAGAGGCCTCCGTTGTTTTGAAAAGGATAGTTGTGTGAAGTCCATTCTGTGAAGAGGTTAAAGAAGATCGTTATCTCCCCCTCAATTGAGAGAGAAAGAAGAAATAAGTCTTAAGTTTTTTCTTTAATTTCTTTTTAATGATCAACGCACTCCTCCCTAGTGAACAAGTATGTTGACCCTGCCAAACTTATGATTTTCTCAACTTCCATGTTTCAACGCAGCGGTTGTCTATTGAGAAGAGCGCTGAAATCATACAAGTTGAGGCACGAGGTTTGTTTCAAGGTTTGAGATGCATGAAATCACCGTCACATTTGAATGAAATTGTTGAAAAGTACGAGGGATCCACAAAGTGAAGTGATGCAACCAAAGTCTCACATTAAGAGTCTCATGAAGTGATGCAGCCAATGTCTCACATTAGTTTCAATCTGTCTCGCTCAAACACGGGCTCTGTTGATAATAAAGAGCATTAACAAAAGAGCACAAGACACAAAGAAATAATGGAATTTGAATGGGAGGACAAGTCACTTGGGAGTACGAGTCATGAAATTCATTTGGAGCACCCACTCAATTTTCATCAAGGAAAGCATGATTTATTCATAAGGCTAACACATTTTTTTAAAGTTATTTCGAGGTTTCTCCTAAAAAATTGTGTAATGGAGTACATTCAATGTAAAAGGCACTCTTATGTTCCATTGAGTAAAAAGGGTTTTATTCCTAAAGGCTTTTTAATATTAAAAAACAATCATTCTCTTACATTAAAAGGGCTTCATTCAGGGTTAGTTTTTAAAGAGGGATTTTGAAAAAAAAAAACAACAACCATTTGAGTTGGTTGTGGGTATTATAACATTTAAAGAATGGGTTTATGATAGCTTCTGTGAATGAAACATTGTTTTTGTAGAGAAATTGTATATCCATTTTTTTTGTCGAAGCTTAGAAAAAGAGAAGCTACAACAAAGATGTTTTCATTACAGAAAACCATATTTTCTGTAAGTCAGTTTTCTTATTGAGATGCAGTTGGTGAACCCTAAAAAAGGGGAAAATCCAAGATGCTAAAAAAGTCAAGCAACAACTAGAGACGTATGAAGTTTTTTTGAAATAATTGGAAGTGAAGAGGCAAAATGATGCTTTGACATTAAAATACATAAAATAATTTGTAGATGAAAACATTCTTGCCTTGATTTCATATGCCAAGACAACTAAGGAGTCTCGGGACACCCTTGAGAGGAGTTTTGGTGTAAAAGGGAGAATTGAAGTTGAAAATGAATTTTTTGTTGAATCTCGCTGTGCTAAGTCGCAAGTGGATAATAATTGTGATAAATTTGTAGAAGTAGAGAAGGAGCACATAGATACCCATCAATCGCACATGCGCAGCAACAAGTGGATGACAATTTGGTGATTCCAACAACATAACTTGCTGATGACAACTTGGTCAATCCAACGAGAGAGCTTGTTGATGACAATTTGGTGAATTGAGCAAGAGATCTTGCTGATGACAGTGCAGCTACCATTGGAGTAGGCAATACTATGGTAAATCCATCAATTAATAATGTTGATGTAAAATTTGATGAATATTTGTTGAGTAAAGATGAGTGATTGCAGATGATGTAATAAAACCATCATATTGACATGATGCTATTTGGTGAGATAATCCCACTTGAATCTAGAAAATAAGTGCAAGATAACATGTTTGCAACAACACACGTTAGTACAGAAGTGGAAGAGATAAAGACAAAGCTAGAGATAGAGGTAGAGCTAGAGGAAAAGAAGGAAGCCCACAAGGAGAAAACATAGACAGAGGAAAAAGAAGAGCTAGAAGTGCAACAAGAGAAAACTCTCATTACAAAGCATAACGAACAAAACCAAAGTGGTTCTGGAAATATTTTTAACTCTAGCATTGATTTCAATCTGCAAGTATACAGATCGATTATGAAGAAGAGTTAAATTTCCTTAAAGAATGACTTGCAACACCATGTCTAGATGAAGTCTGCATCGAGGTTGCAACAATGAACCTTAAAGACAACTTTGATGATGACAATATTAATGAATTTTTCAGGTATTGGAGTCATAAAGAGATGGAATTGTATTATGGACTTATGTTGCAACAAAAGATGGACATTGAAAAGAACACTACAAAAGATGACATGTGGCAATAGTCCACATAAGCTTTGTTTTTTGAAGAAGTCCAAGACATACTTAGACAGCCTGGAACAATGGAAGACATACATTAGGAAATGAAGAAACTAAGTTTTGAAGGATAAGGAAGAAGAAAAGATGAAAAGTAAATGTAGTTGAGGTCAATTTTTTAAATTACAAGTCTGGCTGAGACATAGACCACTAGGCATCTTAATTAAACATTTATGTGGACTTATGTTTGCTTCAAATTAAACGAGAGTGTTGGAGAATTTAATTGCAATCACTTAATAGGTGTCATAGTCGTCCATCTAAGTGTCACAGTTAGTTGAGATTACTACATTTATCTTGAATTCAGTTGAGTCTTACTACATTCATTTGTTGTTGATGTCTTCAATATAATCTTATTTAACTATTTGAGAATATTATTGTTGATTTCTTCAATATAATATTATTATTATTTAACTGTTTGGGAATATTAAATAAAACAATCATGTTAGTTTTCATTTCTTATCACCTGTATGCAAGAATGACTGCAATTGATTGAGCATGATCTCGATTAAATAAGAGTGCACCATAGAGTTAAAATTGTTTTATGAATTATTTAAACATAATCAAATTTTACTTTGCACCATCTCAAGGATAACATCATTTCATTTAATATCAAAGATAACCTCTGTTTAAAATATAGCCAGGAATTAAATCGATTGTTTCAGACAGGGAGTGGGGGACAGAGGTCGTGATCACCAGTTTGAGTATGACGCGGAAGCTTTTGGGATGTGTTAATTTTAATTTTAATTTCATGGTAGGTTTTAAACATATTTTGGAATTTGTTAAAAAAATCAAAATGAATTCTTTAATCGTATTCGGAAATATTCCTCGAATGGCGCGTACTAAACTACGACTCCATCTGTACATCACGCTCTCTGATGTTTTTTTTTTCTTCCGAAATTTCCTTGTTCCCTCTGCGCCTTGATTTTTCTAGACTAAACAATAGCTTATTCAGTAACTATTGTCGTGGCTTATTGTACATCACACATTTTATCTTAATCTTTTTGTTAGTAAAATTTTTCACATAGTCAGTCAGATAGAATAAGAATTTCGTTGGATATTTGTGATCGATAGTTTAAGGCAGCCTTGAACATCTAGAAGTTGATATGACTTTCATGCATTATATGGTACGCTAAGATCAAGTTTTGGCTGGCTACCCTCGCCTATATATAGAGTCTCACCTGTGATATACAAGCATGAAATAAGCTCAACTGCAATTTTGATTACAAACATTTTCACTCCATAAATGTTATTTTTCGAATAATTAAACATTTAAGTTATTTTCTCGCCCTAAAGAAAGGCCAATTCTTATAATAATAGATTAAAATCAACCATTTTAAGTAATAATCCAATATCATTGATCCAAAACTAAAACATCTAAAATTTACAGATATTTTTTTTTACAGAAAATCACGAATGGGAATATCAAGAAAATAGTTATGGTAGTATTGCAGGCTTTTATTTAATGAGGTTTATGGATCTGACCATAAATTCGACATGGTAATAAGATTGACCATTATAATACTTTGTATGCAACCTCAAAATTATGAACCATCATACCCTTTAAACTTGCATGGATGTGAGTCATGGCCATAAATCCCACATGATATAACCTGAACGACTATGCTAAGTGTTCGCGGTGTCCGTCCAGTCCCTACAATCATACATAAATTATTGATGAAATTTCAATTCACTCGATCATTAATATATCGAGCCTGACTCCCTCCTTTTGCCTTTCTACTTCGTGCCCCAATTAAATGTAACACCGAAGTATAGTCAGCTCCGCCTAGGCCAAACCTAATAGGCCTGCTTCGATTTAGAGTCAGAGGTCATGCCTCCTTGCTTGGAAGTTGTTCATTAATATATCGAGCCCAACTTCCAACTATTGAAATTACTCTCAAATTCATGATTGAATTCTCTGTGGAAAACTCTGTTGGATGTGTTGCTAATGATTTTTATTATACAAATTTATTTTTAGTTAACACTTTTATTACATGCATTTTCACTCCATAAATGTGTTTTTTTTTGTTATTTCATTACCCTAAAAAAACTCGCTTTCACTTTCATAGATTAAAATCAACAATTTTAAATAATAATCCAATATCATTTATCCAAAACTAAATCATCTTAAATTTACTGAAAATCAAATCACGATGAAAATGTCAAACAAAGCTGCATAGTAGTATTGTGAGCTTTTATTTAATGAAGTACATGTATGTGACCATAAATTCTACATGATGATAATGTTACCATTATAATACTTTATATGCAACCTATAAATTGTAATTATCTCATTATTTCCAAGTAAGGTGTATTAAAGTAACTTAAATATTTTTTCAATTTTATTATTCTCAAATCTTGTGAAAGCGAGAATTTTTTTATTTTGTTTTTAAAATATTTGTATGTAATCACTTTGAATAATAGACCTGCATAAATATTGTTATGAATATAAAATCATTAATTAAATCACACGCATGGCCAGGAGTCGACCACTGCTATAGTGAGACTCATGTCGATAACCCACAATTGTGCACTTACAATAGTTGTTAGTGTAATATCGTATGCAATGATCATTTGAATTATGAAACATGACACATTTCATATTTTTTACCAACATAAAAAATATTATACAAATAAGCAATTAAGAGGATAATTTATGTTTAATTATTTTATAGTTATTGATTATAAAAATAATATATAATATTTGTTAATTTTTCTAAAATTTTAAATTTTTTTATATGTTAATTATAATATTAAAAAATATTATATGTAAATATGTATAATAGAAAATATTATAATTTAATTATATCATTCCTTATTATATATTTATATAAATAAATATTTATTTATTTTAATATGAATCTATGTGTTATTATCCCTGCAGCAGCTCGTAAGATATAACACATCCCATAATAAATTGATAATGAATTAACTTCTTGTTTGACAAAAAATTATAATTCATCCTTCAATGTTTACATTTAATAAATCAACAATGAATTAATTTGTTGATCAACAAAAAGTTATAGTTCACTCTGTAATGTTTACATTTTAAATAATTTACTGGAGGTGAAAAATACAAGAGGACTTCTAACATCTACGAAGACCAGTCTCAATTAATTATCCCACTTACACGAAGGGAAGTTTGACACTTTACTCGTATCCATCGAGTAATCTTCTACATGAAATCATTTGGAAAAAATACATGTATCCTAAGTTTTGTCAACATTATTTTACTGAAATATTATTCCATGGAGTAATCTTCTGCATGAAATCATTTGGAAGAAAAAAAGATGTGCTCAGTTGTACAGTCTCAGGATAGCCTCCTACAAGGTTAGTTGAATATACTCTGAATGGGGGCAACAATTTACATTACTATGACATCTTTGTAATCGACGGTTTCAATGTGCCTCTCTCCATAACTCCCTCCTACGGTAGCTACAAAGCACTGATTTGAAAAATATACAGGTGCCAAGATGTCTACCAAAATCCCAATGATATTACAACAAAATCCATGCTTGCTTATCATACTGAATTCTCTCTTCATTACATAAAATCCATCGCTACCTTTGATAAATAAACTGAATTCTATGCAGTATGATATCCACAATAAGAATATTACAATGTTTATTGTAGTATCATATCTATAATAACAAGAGGTGTTGCAAGCAACAAGTCCCTGCCAAGTTAGCAATTGCACCTACACTTGCTTTAGTAGCGTTGTTGCAAATTATACGAGGTGCAAAATATTCCGTGTAAATCAGATCTTTCAAAAAGTTACAAGAGGTGCAAAAGATTATGTGTAAATCAAATCTTTGAGGTTGGTTAAGCTATTGATTACTAACAAAGCATACTATACTATTATGGTTAGAGTAGTGTGTATTCAATTAGTGATAGTATAATTAGCATAGTGTGCGTATTCAATTAGTGTTATCAAGCTCACTAGTCTTATACTCTGCGTAAAAGCTTTCAGTTACATGGTGTTTCTTTCATACGACTTATCACTCTTAAACTATAACCAATAGTTACACTCTTAATCAATAACTAGTAGTTACACATCCTCTTTGTTTCTTATAACGAAGTTGGGACTGTCTAGAAATGCCCAAACGAAGTGAATGATAAAAGAATAATTGAAGTCGAAATGGGTTGTTATAGGAATCAAGAGGGTTGTTATAGAAATCAAGACCTTGATAGGTACTAATACTCATCCAGAAAACAAGTATTTGATGAAGAGTTTACAAGAAAAAGTTAAAGAGTCTCACTCTAGATCTGCAGACTATTGAAGATTCTTCCGAAACTCCATGGTCAACTCCAGTTTGTGGGTGGAAACAAAATTTCCAGCTAGATGGACCATCCAGAAAACAACTATTTGACGAAAGGTTTACATGAAAAAGTTAAATAATCTCATCCAACTATTGAAGATATCACAACATCCAATAAAACTATGAGAAGAAATATGTATATGAAGATAATAATAAAATGGAAAGCTAGGTGGCCCATCCAAAAAACAACTATTTTACTAAAGGTTTACAAGAAAAGGTTAAATAATCTCATCCAATTGTTGAAGAATATCACAACGTCCAATAGGGCTATGAAAAGAAATAAGAAATATGTATATAAATATAATAATAAAATGGAAAGATAGGTGGCCCATCTAGAAAACAACTATTTGACTAAGGGTTTACAAAGAAAATTTAAATAATCTCACCCAACTATTGAAGAATATCACAAGGTCCAATACGCTGTTTGACTAAGGGTTTACAAAAAAGTTTTAAATAATCTCACCCAACTGTTGAAGAATATCACAACGTCCAACTATTGAAGTATATCACAACATCTAATACGACTGTGAGAAGAAATATGTATATAAAGATAATAATAAAATGGAAAGGAATTGATGAGAAACTACTATTTCTAGAAACAAAATAAGTTGTGCACTACTACAGAGAAATAAAGGAAAATATGCTTTCGTGGTTGGAAGTGTAACTTTCTTTAGGAAAACATTGTTGATCTGTGAGGCCACCTCATGCAAATACAAGATTAGCAGCGAAAGAAGCAAGACTGCTTATGCAACAGTAAACTCTAGCCATTGAACAAGATAAAGGTGATGCCTAGTTAAATTTGGCACTAAAAATTACATCACAACAATATGTTGAATGCTTATTTAATCTTCTATAGTACATCATAGCAATAAAGAGTGGAAATCAAACATCAACACTGATAAATAAGTTAGATAGTACATCATAGCAATAAAGAGTTGAAATCAAACATCGACGCTGATAGATAAGTTATATATTAGAGACCCTGATGGAAAATTAGAAATTAATTTATTAAAATTCCCCAGCATTGTTCAAAAGGGTGGGGTGTGTCATCATGACGTTCAAGTTTGCAAAACTATACATTGATTGTCAATGGGGGCTTGTTTTCCGAGTAAAGAGATGGTGATGAGTAGGGTTCAATGGGCGGGGTGTGCAATGGCGTGCAAGTTCCAAAGGCATTATATCTATTGCTATTGGGGACTATGCAACCACTTGAGGAACTATAGAACAATTTGGGGAGACAAGCAACTAACCATAACAGAGCTACTATGCATGCAGCTAAGGAAGGAAGCTCGGGTAGGTAAGGTGGTAAAACCACCACGATTAGTGGAAGCAGCACCTGCAGAGGAATAGGCTGAAGAGACAACAGGGGCATGGGTAGTAGTATTTCATTAGCCAAAGTGAACTAACCTATCATTCGCTTTATTTTGTTGGGGTGCTGTCTCATCCTATTACGTACATAATATGATTATTTCTTGATGAATCTTTTCAAGAACTTTGAGGGCTCTTAAAATATAAGGTACTCCCTCGGATAGGATCTATGGTGGATGATCCACTCATCCAATCTAGAGATGTACCGTTAGACTAATAACTACCCTTTCTTATTTCTTTATCATTGCCCTATAGTTAGACTTCTCCATCCTTAACCTTTCTTACTAAAGTCCTCTATTTACTGCCCTCATTACTTTACTACTCTTTATGACTTTATCAACAACCATAAGATACACTAATGCCACGAGGAAGGGGAAACAACATCATACACCAGATACTTCACTCCCCTTGATTATCTATTGTTAGTGTAGAACACCAACTACCTGTTATACGTATAGTTCATAAAGAAGAAGAACATATAAACTAATAAGAGTGCATTTTAGAATAAGATTTGTGAGAGGAACTTTGTTGTTGTCTTTGTAGAGTGAGGAGTTCAATCTAATATTCCTTAGAGATTCCTAATGTTCCTTATAGAGTATAAGCTCGTATAAGTTCAGTCTAATTATAAGAATAGTATTTTGATATCCTATTACCTGATCCAGGGAAAGTGATAGCCCCTGACCAAGGATCTACATAAGAGAGTTATAGGCAACATCGTTATTCATCAAGTCACTAGGAGCACTTCTTCAACATCAGCAATTAGATGTGCCTTTATCCACCAAAGCAAAGACAGTGATAGACACATACTCAGAGACATAAATAGATACATTCATAGCTATATCGACAGTAAAAATAGCACATACATAGACAGGTACATGTTAAGCAGTCCATTCTTATTTATACTCTTTTTATCCTGTAACATACCACTCAAAGAGGCGGAGAATCATGAATTCTTCCTTTCTATAGTACACAACCACGTCATTGTATTCCTATTATAGGTTCTTCCACCTTTTACTACCTTATAGGAAGGCAAGACTTCGTATTTGTACAGATAAGCAACACCCAATATTAATATACAGTAGGAGCCCAGTCTTAAGCCTTAGCGAGACCTCAACCTTTATATACTTCTCTTTGGGCCTGAGAAATGGTGATGCTTTGGCTCCTGGGCACCAATCTAGAAGTACCCGGTTTACCCACCCTCAGCTTGGTAATAAACAAAGGCAAATGCATTGGAAGCAGAGAAAATGACAGAGCCTCTTCCTTTTCCATATGAAGATCCAAATCCATCTGTACCCATGGTAGGTGACCAAATAGTCTATTATTGGGCATCCGAGCAAGCATCAACAAAGGTTACAGGATAAGAGGAAGCATCCGAGCAAGCAAGGGAAAATCCAACAAAATAAATAACAGTAAAGGAAAAGGCAGGAGTAGATCTAAAGCGAGCAGTTTCTATTGATTGTGTTCGAGTAGACCCAACTGCGGAAGATCCAATTGATTGAGTTTAACCCGTATAAGTAGAACTGGCATCAAAGTTAGTATCATGACCAGGTCAGGGAAAGAACCAAACTAGTTCAGTTATTCCTCCTCTATCCCATTTTAGGGTAGCACCTGTAATATTTACCTATTGGGTGCATTGCGTACTTACTAAGTCAAATGAACCTATTTGGTGCCCAGAGGTGGCCTGAGATAGTCGTTGTCCCGAAAGGTTATGTTTATGATGAAACCACCTGTACAGTAGATAGCCTACACACTTGAAACGATGGACGCAGATCCCATTGAAGCACCACCCGCATCATCCTTGCCATATATCTATCCAATAAATAGCGCTACAACTAGATCAAGGTAAACAGGCTCTAAGTGGAGATTTTCTCTACACAGATGCAACCTATGCACATGTATCCACGCCTGGATTTGATGGAACTACATCTTGGTCTAGAAGGTACGCTAGGTGAAGCGTTGGTGGGGAAGTTGCCTCTTTGACCAGATCAAATGCAACTGTGGGTGATGCCCTTGGTTATCAATATAAAACCAGAAGGGATGCAGGAAAAAGCGCTCGAACAAGCTATCAATCTGGAATTCATCCATTCACTAGTTATAGAACAAGAATTCAATCTCCATTTCACTTTGGTACTTTCTTTGGTGCTTTTGGTTCTAGGTCAAAAATTACATGATCATTCACTGGTTATGGGTCAATAGATTCCACTGCATAGCGAGGTGGCTATTGCCCTAGATTTTGATCTGCTTATTAAACTTGGTCAATTGAATCTGAAGCTATAATTGTATCGGATGTTGCTAAAACTACTACTTTTTCTTATTTGTCCCCTTATGTTTCTTCAATTGGACCAGACGATTCGAGCTGAACCAATGCATTTGATGATCTACAAATATATATATATATAGGTATGGGATAGCGAGTCATGCTTGTGGTTGATAGGTAGGGATGCCAAATGAAATGCATAGCCTATTGCAGATTTGAGGGCTATCAATTCCTAAGCTACGAGAGAAACTCGATAAACACACACCTCCATTACTGGTGGTTATGGGTCAACCTCAATTTCTTCTTGGGTCATTGGAATTCTCTTGCCCCGAATTGGTGGGATCTTCTACCTTAGCTGGTGAGGGCGTTGTATTCATTATGGGTCTTTCTTATTGGTGCTACTCCTATTGGTGCTTATGCTGCTTTTACTTGATCAACTGACTTTGTTCTCTCAGCTAACGTAGCCTTAGCTGGTTCTGCTTTTGCTGGTGATGTCAGGCAGGTATGGAACCACGCAAAGAAGTACTGGCATTGGAAAGGATCTCGGGCGGGGTGTTGTCTAGCAGACTTAACGGGTCTATTGTTTCACATCCGGATTTACATCTTGATCTCTAACTAGACTTGTTTATACTTGATTACCTGCTACTAGCACTGGGGGGCAAGTTGTCTCTCTAAAAGGAATCAATGTTAGGAAATATGCTGGGACGGATACTGACTCAACTTGATTAGCTGCCCCTTCCTTATTTTTCCACCTACGCTTATGTTACTACCTTCTATACCCTTGCTCCTGGCGCTACTACCTTTGTTTCCTTTGTAATGTGCTCTCGATCTTCTACAAATGAATCTCGCTATCGATCGCGAACTAGAAGGGATGCCTCAAGCGAAGCACACATAGGGTGGGGCAGGACAACAAGAGTGGATTAAAAATAGAAACTGGTTATAGGTTAGCGGGTGGTGGCGGATAATTTTCAATTGGATATGAAACTAGGTCCTCAAGTTAATAAGCTCGATCAACAGAATTTATCCTTGTGGGGTATCAATTTGGTCGGAATGCTAGCTCTACTGAATCAATGGGTGAAGCTCCTAATGCCTCTGCCTTTGTTACTAATTCAACTGGATCTGCTTCAATGGGTAATGGATCTTGCCTTTCACTCAACATCATCTATTCAACATAATCTACATGGAAACAAATCGAAAGTATTTTCCTTTTTTGAAAAGAGGGACTTTATATAGCTAAGAAAGAGGGTTCATAAGATAGACTAAATATGTATGAGCAACAACGATAACCACCCTACTATTATGAAAGGGGATTTATGAGCACGTCCAATTATTACATACGTGAAAATAATGGTGGACATGATTCAAATATTTGTTGATGAGAGAAATACCACGACGCTGTTGGAAATAGAAACATAAATGTTGCCAGAAGTCGAATCAACTTTGTACACCTACCTAGTCCCCCCGGGCATGTGCATATTGAACTCAAATCAACTCAATCATTAGTTTTAGCATCTGGGTCACTAACTGTTTCTTACCATTTGTGGGATCATTCTATGGTAGCCTTTGCTCATTCATTCACTGAGTTGTAACCTCACCCACAAAAATGAAATGAAAAGGGTAGAATTGTTCCATTTCATATGCGCGCAGTATTGTACCATTCCAATTCATACGATCTTGACATCTCAGTTGTTGAATTGTCTCATCTGCAGGTCATTCTATGGGAGCCATCATATTACTATTATGTACTCTTTATAGATAGGACTATTGAATAGTAAACAACTGCGATGAATAGTTTTGACTGGTAACGGGGCTAGTGGTAACGCAGTCGTTTTCAATGGCCAAAAAATCCCATAGCCAATTATTATGTATGTAATATTTCTACCCATAGCTATAGATAGAATAACTTGTTGAGCTCGTTCAAGCACTTACCCTGAAACATCCATCCCTTTATATAATAATTAGGGGAGGAGAGGCTTCATTATATCAAAAATAGTTGTGAAGCCCCACTAATTCATACCTCTATTCCCCAGGTCTGTGTCTCATTCCAATATTTAGGAGAAAGCATCTATCTATGCTCAAATAAAAGTAGGGCATTGCCTAGACAAGATTTTATTGTAATATAGATAAATGCATAGGTCAGTTGATACATCCTTCTACATGGGTTCAATACCCCACATCTCTATGGAGTGCACACCCGAACCAACAGATGCAAGACCCCACATCGTATGTACAGTCCCGCCTCCCTTATATAAGAATTTCAACACTTTCTCTAAATAGTAAGGCGTTGGGAGAGAGCCTCGCTTACCCAAGGCAAGGAAGAGAGTTCACCCCATTCCCTTAGGATAATTGACTCGATCTCCCATCCGAGCATTGGTTAGATCCTCCATTGATCATAGCTAAGGTTGATCCTCGATCTCTTGCGAAGAAACTAAGCTACCGGTGTGAATGCAACATGAGCTAAGGTGGGTGGCATAATCCACCCCTTTAATTAATAGTAGGCGGGGTGCATAGTCTAGAGCATCGACATCAATCTTCGTCTATACATATATGTATCTATATTTCTATCTATTCCATACCAATCTATCGCACTATCCATCTTCCATTGCTCTCCTTTCTATGACGGTTTGTAGAGAAGGATCAATTTCTAGTAGACACTGTATTTCTTTCTCAATTGCCTTCGTCCTACTCCCTGGCCTATACTATGGGCATTGGGTGGTGGAACAATGTGAAATTTCACCATCTAAATAGATTTCTCTCAATATTTAGACACGAGACCATCCATAAGCCGAGCGATTGGTGGGACTGATTTCACTACCCGAGCGTACATAGCATACTATCTAAAGCGGGTTCATTCTTAGCTACTACTCCACTTTGTTGGCCATGAATCAATCGATGGAACAGCCCCTGCTCCTTCCTTTATAAGCTAAGTCCCTCCTTGTTGTTCCATCCCGAAGTAAGTATGCTCCGATCATCAAAGGTCCGATCATCATGTCCAAGAGGTACGCCCCCAAGTACTAACCAGTCAAAGGTTTTATGGATGGCCTGGTCCTAAGTCTTGGGTTTCTATGCCCTGGTCTGGGTTGCGCTAATGATATGTCTTAATAGCTCCATTGGTCGGATAGGTCTTCCGGTGATAGGAGAGGTACGCATGGGGAGGATGGTCTATATGCACTTAAAAGTTTGGGCCATCACTGGTATGTGACAGGCCCGGGTAGAAGATAAAGAAAGAGCGGGAGTCTATCATATACTTATTATATGATTCACCACTTTGTGTAAATAATTTCTTTTCCATACAAGATAAGGTCTACTAAATCTCCTATTTTCCCTCTCCCATTGGTCTTCACCATTCTTCCTCTACCTCATTCTTGGGTCGAGTCATTCTTTATCCTCTATTTTTTCTTTCATGGGAGGGCGGACTTCAACCTTACGGTTCTTTGGGTGATTCTGCATATATGGTGTCCATGCATATTTTATGGCTTTTTTCTACTTGACGCTAATGCATCTAATTTGGCAGTTTAGCTAATATCTTCCACTTTTGCGCTAACGCAACTTATTCAACTTTCATCCTCGAATGACCAGCCTTCACCTCATGCTTTTCCCTAGTGCATCTAATTTAGCAGAGCTAATGTTTTTTATGCTTACGCTAGCGCACTAATTAACACTTTGAATGTATTTGAATGAGCTCTTTTCCTTGCCCTCAAAGACTTATCCTCGATCCAATCCCTAATCCAATGATGTTCACCAAGGTACATTGTTTGTTCCTATATCTATTTGAATATATAGCAATATATACGTAGATGATGTATATGGGTTAGCATTAG
The DNA here is from genome assembly GCA_031772625.1 of Pinus tabuliformis. NCBI lineage: Eukaryota > Viridiplantae > Streptophyta > Pinopsida > Pinales > Pinaceae > Pinus > Pinus tabuliformis. The sequence continues at coordinate 31,804,431 of CM062807.1, read as the reverse complement.
TATGAGTATGAGTAGCAGCATGATGGATGATGGATGGGATGGATGGGTAGATGGGTAGTAGTTTCTAAGTATACTGCTAGTCTGATCTGTGTGTTAGTCTGAATGTGTAAGAAGGAGAGTATGCTTGCTTGAATGATTGATTGATTGATTGATTGAGATTATGCCTCCTTGATTTCATGAGTTAGCAGAGTCTGATTGATTGAGAGAGAGAGAGTATGCCTCCTTGATTTCATGATTGAATGCTTGCATGATCAAATGATGAAGAGTATGCCCACTTGAATGAGAGAGAGTCTGCCTTCTTTATTTCATGATTTAGCAAAGTCTGATCTAATACTTACTTTCTTTCAATGAAATCCTATATAAGGGGAATTTAACTGAATCATAATATTTCATTTATGGCCACCTGCGGTACCGGATGATATATTTAGGTTTAACCCGGGAGATAGAGGTTAATGAACTAATCGATCAAGTATGTGGCTTTACTGATTGGGAGAGCATATTAATGATGATTGGGAGATCACTCATTAATTACTCACCTTTCTTTCATTTAGGACCCATCAGGCTTGTTGAGCCCACCCACTCCGGGATGATGGTTTTGACATGATCAACATGCAAGAAGATGAGGTTGACGATCTCATCAAGCACTGTTGCAATTGATCAGTGAACAATACGATATATGGGGGATGGGATCATAAACAGTCTCTTGTCCTTAATAATGGTCAATTTGAGAGTGAAAAGGTGGCATATGAAGGGCGAGCATATGATTCCAATCATTCATTCTCTTTGGTTGGTCCTACCTTCCTTATCGGGTTAGCTTATTATCCTTCGTCTCATTCCCAACAGATGTTTCATTCCCATCGGTTCCTTTCCTTCAAGGAGTTGGTCTTACCTTCCCATCAGGTGGTTACTGACAGGATGGGTGGGAGAGGGCCATCTAGAGAAGCTAAAGCTCAGGGGAATCATCAGGCTCTAGATCTAGCTCTTCGAGCTCTGCTGACTTTGGCTCTTCTCGATTTCGTGGATCTTCGAGCTCTTCCATATCATCATCTTCGGGACCTTTAGCTTCTCGATCTTTGATCTCATCATTATCTGATTATGATTATGATGATGGCATTTGGTCATATCCTCCACATAGGAAAGTAGTGACTCGGTCCTTCGGGCGTGCCATAAATAATTTCCTTCCTCGAGCATGACAGTTACAGTTATAACTCCCCTAACTACCTGCTTTCTTGAAACTAACTTATACTACGTTCCACCACTGTTCACAACATTCCTAGAATCCTGAGATGTATCCATATATGTATCCATATTTCTCAATTAAGGCAGATGAGAGATAAATCCATCGACCCTCCTCCTTCCAACCGTTTAGGGTTATCCCTTTTCATCTCTTTTCCTTGGTCTTGCCAGTCTCGATTCTTTCATCTATGCTAGCCCATAGAATCAATCTATCCTTCTTGCTACTGCCCTGTAGAGATGGTTTGGGGCTTTGCATGCTATAGTAATACCTCTGGAAGCTTTCTTTATATATAGGGAATACAGCTAGGTGAGATAGGCAATACAACTAGGCAAGATAGGCAAGCATTATTCATTTACTGACTTGGAAGGGGGCGTAATATCTATTCTTTTCTTATTGAATTGGCTATGCGAACACAAGGAGAAGGCATGTAACGTATTAATATATAAGGGAGCTTGCCCTCCTAATAATATATTTTCCTTCCTAATAAGATATAAGGACCCCTAGCCTAAGACCTTCAAGATCCCTATTGAACTATAAAACTATAATAAGGATGGGAATTGTTCAGTTAAGCACCCCCAGTAGGAGTAATTGTCCAGGCTGGTTGAACAATACAAATCTTTTCTTTCCGGTGAGAGGGTAGAAGCCGTAGCTCCAGGGTGAAGGCTATTAGTTCTGCCTGGGGGTGTGGGATGGAGAGTAGAGAATATGGCCCCTACTATTGGTTAGGGTGATGAGTTGAGCTTCCATCCTTGTTATCGAACAACTGGAAGTGCAATGAGCTTAAATGTTGGGAGGCAAGGACAATAGTAGCTAGAGAAGCAGGAAGGTCAAGGTCCCCGGAGAGATAGAAGTTTTCCTGGAGAGACAGAAGTGAATAAATTTATTTTCGCCCCCAGAAGGTAATAGAATTTCTAATCACCTTAGCTTTCATGGACCAAATGACATAGTTTTGATATTAAGAGAATTTGGGTTGGAGTCTCTCTCTGTTGGTGTCTTTGTGTCTGTCCCAGCAACTAGACCATCAAAAGTTTTGATTGGCAGGAAGGGACTAGTCAGTTGACTCAACGATTGTTCTTTCTTTCCTGTCTTGGGAGTCCAGGAAGTATATTAGTTGTTAAGGACCCCCAGTTGCGTAGTATAGAATCCGTGAAGGCCATCCAAGGATAGCTCATCCAGCCATCCATAAGTAGGCCTGAACTGAACAACTTCGGTTAAGCCCACTACCTAACTTTCAGTTGATGCTCATTACCTTAGCCTATTCAATATTGGATAACGCTAACACCTAAAGGCTAGCCGAGTTTCTAGTCAGTGCAGGTAGGTGTTAACTCAACCGAAAGGAAGGGGCTTGGGATCCAACTATTGCTATTGATATATTTCCCTCATCCATTTTGGTTCCATCTGAGGGTGTATTAGTTGGCCAACCAGAGAACAAGGATGGAAGCTCATCGAACACCTTCTAGTGATTTATTAAATCCCGATAGTTAGATTATTCTTTCCTGATAGTTAGATCTCGGTAGTTAGTCTAAACCAGAGGACCCAGGAAGGAATTTGATTCTTTCCCTACCCTATTTGACCATCCTAAGTTTTATACTGTGGGTTAACCTACCCGATGGTCCTCTCTATATTGGTTGGGACCCTCCCTTAACAAGTAGATACCCTAAACCAGGGGTGGAGAAGGCCTAGGGAATCATAGCTCATCCTTCAGCATTATTGGGCACATCCATCCTTTGAATAATCCATGCATGAGGCAACGAGTGAGTGAGGTACTTATAGTTTTTGAGGTGGGAATGAAGGCTACTATGTTGCCTACCCTACACCCCTGGCATTCAGTTCAGGTAAGCTATAACCAGCTCGGTTCAGACTTGATGGGAGAATCCAAATAAGGTAGCTCGAGCTATCCATCCAAATTAGTTTGGCGGGGTTGAAGACAAGTCGGTTGGATTGTTTGGAAGAGGTGCTCCTACTAGTAGTTCTATTGCAATGTAACTCCCATCCAAAAGCTGGTTGGATCACTGGAAAGAAACCGTTCGTGGGTGGGGGAGGGTAGTTGGGTCCAAGGAAAGTTCCTAACCTTCCAAATCGATAAGCCAACATTCACTTTGGTAGCCGACATCGATTCACTAGCACGATTCGCTGATCACCGATCTCTGCCCCTTAAGAAAATAGGCCTTATCGCCGAAGGAAGATATGAAATGATTCTGGGCTGGGAAGGTACTAGGAAGGAAATGGATAAATACACATCAATGAAAGCAAGGCCTACCTACATTCAGGAATCAAAAACTATAACACATCCTACACACCCAATCGACCAACATCCTAGACACGTCACTCTTAATACTCTTCAATTCACCACGTGAGCCCTCAGATATAGGTGTCAGACCAGGTATTCGTGAAAGGAAGGAACAACCTATAACTAGTACTTAACGTATATTTAGGAAAGAACAACACTAAAATCTAATACTTCACAAGGACACTCTTAGAGCAATAACCTAGCATTGTCAGTACCGAACTTGCATATTTGGTTAAGGTACGACAACCTATTCTTTAGATTTTATTTCAATAGGAACAGGGAGACCACCAAACTTTCACCTTGTCTCTACTTATACCTATTCCATTTAAACAAGACCTAGCCTTTTGACACATTTACTTATTGGTTTACCCTTTCACTCTCTAGGAACAACGCATAAAGTGTTTGCTATAGGAGTCACATCAACCACCGACCCAAGGAGTTTACCGATCCTATGAACATCAACCGATATTTTCATGGTGCTTGCTCATGGTACACGGTTCCTATATATTTTATACCTATGAACAAAAGTCGGAATGATGCCCTCATAGTTACCAATTGGAACCATAGATAAGAATAGGATTTGATCTCTTGGATTAGTGTTATACCACGGGTTTTTACTCATTGTACCAACCAATATTAACGTAACCACCTCTTTACATTCCACCTTCATAAAATCATAGCTCCGTATGAGGAATTCATAGGACTCACCAATACAATTACCATTCATTATATATATAGACTGGCATGAAAGCTTTGACTCAGCATAAAGGTGACCTTTAGAGCCTTTACTCAGGTGTTGGTTCTTTGATAAATATAGCTCCTCTTCTTCAAGCTTTGGATCAACTACATAATCCTCACGGGAACCAGCAACCAGCAGCTCCACTCCCTCCTCATCACCCAACAAGAAGCTAGTAAATACATTTAGGACTACCTATCCTACTTATTTCTTTTTTCCTCCTTACCCTTTTTCCCCTTGAATTTTTCACGGCAAGGAAAGATAGGGACCTTGATCAACTAGGTTAATTAAATTTTTTATTTCTTGTGTGCTGACCACCAACCAAAGGACTTCCTTCTCCTTGAAAGCTTTATCACTTTCTTACCATGACTTCGTTTGCTTATTTTTCACTGCCACGACTCAATACATAGCCTGTTGACCAAATGAAAGCAGATGATCCAGTTTCTTCTTACTTCTTATCCACTAACATCAGAGGTAGAGATGAGTAAGCAACAATTTAATCCCTCTGAGAGTAATAAATCTAAATTCAAAACCAGTCCTCCCTTTGGACTATGCAGAAGTCGCTGGAAAAAATGAAAACATTACCAGATAGCTAAATTTAGAGATAGTCATTTGTTTACCTCAAATGGGTACCAAAAAAAATACGAAAGAAAACTCTAGCTCAAAATATATCAATGTTTGAATTGATCTAGTTCACCCATGCCATCGCACTTTCCTATACACAACCATTTGATCCATGTCTTGGTAGAAATTCCTTGCTTCCAGCATGTAATCCCACATTTTCCCAAATAAATCCACAAAATGCAATAAAAATCAAGGGAAACAAATGCTTATCCTGCAACCACATAATTCTTTCAAAAACGACAGTGAACCTATTGTCTAGTGTAAAGTGACATGAGTTTCGAATACGTTCAAACATTTCGGCAAAAAAGCATATGGATAGGCTTCCTGTGGCCAAAAGACGTTCGATTGAAGATGAAATTGAAGATGGCTCAAACTTCTTGGATTTCTTTTCATCCAAATAAGAAGAAGAGGAGTCATGGATTTTGGTATTTGTAAAGAGGATCTTTCTATCTGAGATGGTAATTTGGTCTATCCCTTAGTGGAAAGGCCACTCAAATCCCCTCTCAACCCTAAACATGAAGTCCTCCCTTGAGGAAACACTGAGCAAGGGGATTTGTAAAGGCTTGACTAGAAAATTCCAAGGCTTTTATCTTAGGTTAGGAACAACGTATCCAATGTTAGGTTAGGAAAGGGACTGTAATTGACTTGATTGATTATCTCCTTCTCTAAGTCAGCCATATTCTCGAGTATTTCTCCATCATTTCCTTATCTCCTAAAGCACTAGTTTCAACCCATCCATAGTGAGACCCATCAATTCAATCCCCTCATCCAACCTCAGCAAGTAATCGCTTAAGGTCTATTGGCTAGATAAATCGATCTTGCGGACAAGACCGATCTCCCTAGTATCACAAGATAATCTAGCAACAAACAAACAAATAAATTTATCTTTCTCTAGACATATGCAATTCAAAAATAAAGACTATAGAGGTGTTACGATCCTACCTTAGATCCAACGCTTGTCCGTTGTAGTGAAAGCAAACATCAAATAGCACTTGCATAGAAAATATCATAAATCATGTCTATTATGGTGATCAAGGAATCCATAAAATAAATCATAAATGTACAACTTATTGAGAAAAACAAATTTATTTGTATTAACTTTGAAGTAGAAGAACCTTACAACCTTTTCAGCCTTGATGTTGAACAAGCTCTTCTTGGGGTCCGAAAGAGTAATTTCCTTTACTTTGACAAGCCTTGTACTCTTCCAAATGAGATCTTAGAGGTATGTAATCTCTCCTCATAAAAGCTCAACTAAAGAAGACTAAGTTCCAGCAACATTTCACCTCAAAAATATTCAGCTTCCAACCTCCCCACTAACCAGCCCAATGCTTCATTTTATAGTGCAGAGGAGGAGGTTACAGGTCCATCTATGAAGGGATAGAATCCTCCTTCAAATGAATAAGCTCCTCACATCAAGGGGTTAGCTCCTTAAGGTATAGGATGCATGAACCTTAAGAGAGTGAACTTGCCACCACAAGATTCCTTCCAGAAGCTTCTAGAAATTACTAAAAGTGAGTTTTTAAGAATGTACTTGTGCCTTTTTAACTTTTACAGGGGTTCGCATCGACAAAGTAAGGACAGAGCGGTCAAGTGCGCAGGGGACATGACGATTAGGTGTGGGACCACTGGTAATGAAAAGAGAATGAACCAGAGTTTTAGAGACTTTTAGGGCTTTTCTCTTACTTTCTAGGCCTGATATGAAGAACTAAGCCTTTAGACTTGCAAAGGAGGAAAGTATGAGTGATAATGGACTCACATAGATTGCAGAATGTGAAGGTGACAATTTCTAGTGCAACAGATTGCCCCCTAAAGTGCAAAGTCTGTAATAGATGAAAATGAAGTCTTTCATGTATGAAGAGTGATGTACTTTATCATTTCAAGGATCATCCCATGGACACCCCAGTTGGAACCTGTAAAAACATTCAATGCAATATATATATATATATATATATATATATATATATAGATATATATATATATATATATATATATATATATATATATATATTGACATATCATCACTCAGGTAGGCATTCCCATACTCCGATCAAAACTGACTAAACTGTTCTGATATAGGAATGATTTTGTAATACTTCAAGGGTATAGACATGTGTAGACACAGTATGGATGCATCCCTCTATTTATGAATAGTCCACTGCATAATGAATAACAAAATTCCTCACAGCTTGGATGGTAGAAACTAGATCCACGGTCTTGATTTCTGCCTCCCGAACTTGTACGATTCTTCCCATGTGAATGAATGTGTCGAAGTTGATCATGGTAGAAACCACTTGATTACCAGTCAATGATGTGAACTGTTAACAAGTGTGAGAGAAACCACCAGTAATGTCAATGGCTCTCAAAGTACCTAGTACAATCCATGAAATGTGAATAAATGAGTCAAAGTCGAACATGTCACAGAATCATTTGATCGAAGGTCAATGATGCAACCTATCATCGAAGGCAAGAAAACTACCATTAGGGCATGTAGCTTTCAAGCTACTGACGATTTCTAGATCAACTTCCTAGATAATGAGCTGAAGTCGATAGAAAGTGATCCATCGTAGGGAAGCCCACAACATGAAATCATAGATCAAGTTTTGAAGAAATATATTAGCAAGGACTGACTCAGGGATGGTCATAATGGATGACAGATATTTTGTAGATGAATGGTTTGTTTGAATTGATCTCTTGAACACATAACGACACTGAATATGGTTTGGTGATAATTGACCCAAAGCTAATACCTAGAAACCAGCTGAAGACTCTCAATATGTTTTGATTAACTGTTAGGCAAAGGTTTTTCCCAACCAAGGTGAACAAAAAGTGTTGTGTTCAAGAGTGGTCGATGGGTTTTTATAAAACAAAGTGTAACAAATAGGTTAATTTTTCTCTCTTTTCCCCCACCATTTCTGGCAAGTACCTCTTTATTTCTGACAAGCTTGAGGAGGATAACATTTTCTTGTTTATAAGCTCATCCTTCGGATGAGTCCAACTTAGTTTAAAATTCAAACCCTAAGAAGGAGTGGTTCGTTCCTGTTTGAAATTGAACAGGGCCTTTACTGTTAAATTTTAATGAGTCCAGTATAGGAAAAACTCGGTGTTTTTTGATTTTAGGGAGTCAGAAGAAAAACTTAGGAAAACTCCATGGGGGTACTTTTTCATAAAATAATCCCTCAGGCCCGAAAAATGATAAAATAATACAAAAGGGATGACTTTTCAATACTTTAACGAGCTGAAAAAGACAAGCGCTCGACAATATTTTCTTATTTAACAAGTTTGAAAATGGTTTAAAGAGGACTCTATTGACCGTAATTAGTCAACATGTACCTCTTTTGTAATTAGTCCATTTCAGTCCGTAAAAGGGGTAAACTTATACTGAAGGGATGATTGTTCATATATTTTAATGAGTTTGAACAATCAAGTGCTCGACAATCTTTTCAATTTTCGAGAGTCTGAAAAGAGCTTAAAGACGACTCCAATCTTTCGCTTTTTCATAAATTTTTGAAAGATTTCGAAAAAGTGATAAAAGTATGCTCTTTGTTGAAAAATGATAAATTTTCCTGAAAAATCCAATATTCTGCACAAAAAATCAAAACATTACACATACCTATTTAAGATAAATAAAAATGATTTAAAAATTGCCTTTTTAAACTGAAAAATAAATAAATTAAAAATTCATTTATTCGAAAAAAACTTATAAAAAGGGGTTTTCCAACTTCATTTTTACCATTTGAGTTCAGAGTGAAAAGTGAGAGCTTTTGGGTAAGAAAGTTCTTGCGAAGATTCTGGAAAATCCGTCCGTCGAAATCGAAAACCGTCAGCTCCAGGTAATCCACGACCTCCTTATCTTGCATTTCATCCATTTACATTTTGATTTTAGGCTTTAGATTTAATTTTTAAGGGAAAAAATTGGTTTAAAAATTCGCTCGTGGGGGTCCCCAAGCGCAACATGCGGTCCCTGCAGACCCAGACTTTTTTCTACAAAGAAAAAAGTCATGGGTCAGCACCTGTTTTCCACAGCCCGTGCAGACCTATTCACTTTCTGTAACTGGCGGGTGCGGACCCCGTGAAAATGAATTTCAAAGTTAATTTTTCTCCATTTTTGCCCAAATTGTTTTGAACTAACTGGTTCTAATATGTCTTTTATGCGATTGTAGGACATTCAAAATGCTTATTTGGCGAGAACGTGAGCATGAGGATTTGGATTTTGCTGCATTAAATCATATGCCCACAATGCAAGCATTGAGAGCATGCAGATTGCTAAAGTCTGGGGCATACAAGGTATGAGGGCCCAAGTAGACCTCTTGTAATGGCTGGTAGATAGATGGAACATATAGGACCAGTGATTCATCATTGGTGGCCATCGGCTCGAAATCGAGCTGGAGGACATCTATTTTTTGACTGGTTTGTCCAAGAGAGGTGAACAATTATATCTTTTCGGGACTAGGCCAGGTGGCTAGTCTATTGCTAGTCTCTGAATAGAGTTTTGCGATGATCAAACGAAGGAAAAACAGATTGATATTAAAACTATCAACAGTCCTGAGCTTAAGGTCATTGCGTTCACTGTTACCAGGTTATGCGGGAGTGTAGCATTGCATGTGGCTATAGGATCCCAGATGCAGATGGCAGTAGACTATTTTCGAGGGAGAATATTCAACTGGTGTGAGGCTGTGTTGGCAAATGTGAAAGGCCAACTAACCAGAGCAAAGAACGGACAACTGAAATTTTTTTGGATATGGATTCATCGTGGCCATCTTTTCTCTAGAGAGGATCCCCATGCCAGCCCCACAACATCTTCCTGTTGATGTTGATCTTCCTTGAGAGCCTAGGATAGCTCGCTGGCTTGCTTCGATGGCCTGCCACCCTAAGGAGGGTACATAGGTTGTTTGATTTCCGCCCGAGTACTTTCGTTGGTTGAACAACCAACTTTTTGCGATTCATGATTTTCCATATGTTGGGATGGATTATCGTGGTGATCCAGACATGATTCTTCCACCAAGAGAACAATGGGATGATTCAGTTAGAATAATTTTCAACACTTTCTAAGTTCTAATTTTTTATTTTTAAATTGTCCAAAACTGATAATCAAAGTTTAAATGCAGATGTGGGTCCACGACGACCAGCTTCTCTCCAGCCTTTCGAGAGGAGACACCCAACTGCAGCAGCACCAGCCCCATAGGACTAATCAGCAGAGATCCTGACCGATTTGGAGCACCATCTAGAGCGCTTGACGCTAGATATTCTAGAGACGGATATAGATGATATCCCACTTAGGTTGCATAGATATTTGATTGGGGTCCCAGGACCTTTTAGGAGGTTCCTATGTAGGGTGGCCCGAGCAGTGGTTTCTTATCATGATCAATGCCAGGGATAGGATGATCGACTTTGTAGACTCATGACATTTTTTACTTTTGTGTTATCATTTTTGCCGATCATAAGGTGTTTTTCAACCTATGATCAAGACGATGTATAGTTTGAAACACTACTTCTATGCTATGATATATCATTATTACCAGCCATCTTGTGTAACATATTATCGAATGTTATTAAATTTATTGTTTTGATTATTGCAAATGTTTATTTATCATACTAGAAGCAACTGCATCTGCTAATGTATTTAAATGTATTGGAATATGCTGATATTCAATGTAGTCAAATTCACATTCCAAGAGACGAACTCTCAAAAATAACCTTAATAACACTGGATTTCTACTGGCATAAACCCTGTTAAGTTGTAATACAACGAGTTCAGAATCTAACCAAACAATCAAACTCTGAATCCCAAATGAAATGGATTCAGATAATAACTCAATAATTACACTATACTCTGCAATTTTATTTGTTGTTTCACCGAGGCTTACCCCATGCATAGATAATAACTCATTAGAGGGTGAATAAATAACCCAAGCCGCGGAAGAAATGTTCCGTGTATTACGACAAGCACCATCAGCAAAACCAATGTATGTTTGAAGAGACGTCAACATCTACAATATCAAGAGTAAAATCAAGATAAGCATGAATAATGATAAGAGCACTCTCTAAACTAGGCACACTTTTCTAATCTAAAACACACCAGTAGTAAAGAAACTAATCTAACAAAAAATCTCCACACCGAATCATAATATCTCTTCAGATAAAGTCCATTTCTGGGTTTACCCAAAGAGACACCATCAAAATCTATTAATTCATAAGCCCCTTTTGCCAGCTTTCGCTTAACAATGTAAGGACCATGCCACATAGGTACAAATTTTCCAGCCCCTAGCTTATCGTTTTCTTGATCATATAGTAAAACTAGGTCTCCTTCCGAAAAATTGCGAGGTGTAACATTTCTATCATATTGAGCTTTCACTCGTTTCGCATGAGTCTCGTTTGCTATTGCAGCAATGCGTCGATTCTCATCTAGCTGAGCTAAGTACAAAAAACGTTTTTCCTCTTCAGAAGTAGCTGGGAGTAATTCTATGGCTAATTGCAATGACAGAATTTCGCATTCAATAGGTAACACTACTTCCAAACTGTAGACTAGTTGAAAAGGAGTGAAACCAGTTGATGTTTTTACTGAGGTCCGATATGCCCAAAGTGCTGAAAATGACATGGTATGCCAATTTGACTTATGAATACCGATGATACGTCTGATCATAGTGACTAAAACTTTATTGATAGGTTCAACTAGACCATTAGCCTACGAGTAATACGAAGTAGAACTATCATGGCGCAGGCCAAGTTGATCTGTTAGTTCAGTCATCATGATGTTTCGAAAGTGACTTCCATGCTCATTAATAATATCTTGAGGAACACTGAATCTAGAAATTATATGATTGAATACGAAAGTTGCAACAGTCTTTCCATCTGCCAAAAATGTAGGCATCGCCTCGGCCCACTTAGTAAAATAATCTACCGCTAGGATAATATACGCATGCCCCTCGGCCGAGTGAGGGTTACATGTAATAAAGTCAATACCCCACTTTGTAAAAGGACCAACATCAATTATAGGGTGAAGAGGAGTAGGTGGATCATGCATCTTACGATAAAACATTTGACAATTGTGGCATTTTCGAACTGTATAGATACAATCTTTGAATAAGGATGGCCAGAAATAACCAGCGCGGAATATCTTTTGGGCTGTGGGATACCCAGACATATGACCACCACATGCTCCAGAGTGACAATCATTTAAAACCTTTTCAGCTTCTTCATGAGTTAAACAATTTCAAAAAACATAATCTGCTCCATGACGATAAAGTGTATCACCAATAATATTGTATTGTTGGGATTGGAAACGTATTTTCTGTCGCTAAGATCGTGAGATTTCAGGCTGAAAAGATTGGGTTTGGAGATAAACAATAATATCCCCATACCATGGATCAAGAGCACTGATGAGAAACAAGAATTCATCAGCAATGGGCTCTTCCACCACAGTTTCAGTATCAGTACGCGGGAAATCACACATCAGTTCGACAAAAACCAAGGATTTATTTGCCTTGGATTTTTCAAATTCCAAGTCAAATTCCTGCAGGATAACTATCCATTTGGAATACTTGCCCCCTAGAAATTGTTTGGTCAAGATATACATCATAGGGTTACAATAAAAAATTATTGTGCTTTTGCGTAATAAGATGTAGTGATGAAATCTTTGGACATCTTGAACAACTGCCAAGGCCAATTTCTCCAAATGCGAATATTTAATCTCAGTCGGATGCAGAGTTTGACTAAGATAATAAATCACATGTTCACTGTTGAATTCATCTTCCTGAACTAAAGCCATCCCAATGGTGGAATGGGAAGCGGCGAGGTACAAAAAGTAATCCTAGTTGTAATTGGGAGGATGCAGTAATGGTGCATGGGTCAACGTGTGTTTGAGTGCATCAAAAGATCGATCAACGATCTCATCCCAAAAGAATGGGATATTCTATTTTAACAACCTGGCAAAACCTTTCGTTATCTCGGCATAGTTAGGAATGAAAGGACGTAAAACGTTTTCTTTCCCTTGTAAACTTTGGAGTTGGCAAAGAGTCGAAGGAGGAGGTAGATTGACAATAGCTTCCACCTTCGAGGGGTCAACATGAATGCCTGCCTTTGATAAGATAAATACCGGTAAGTGACCCATTTCTACACAGAATACACATTTGTGCGGATTCAGCCGAATTTGATAATGCTTACATCTCATAAAGATAGCTCGTAAATGAATGAGATGATCAGCTCTACGTACTGAATGGGTAGGTAAATCATCGAGATAAGGATGCACAGTGTGCTTGATATCATGAAATGCATAAGACATAGCCCTTTGAAAATTTTCTCCAGCGTTCTTCAATCCAAAAGGTAATTTGCAATAAGAAAATGTCCCCCATGGACAAATGAAAGTTGTTTTAGCTTGATCAGTAGGGAGTCCATTCATTTGATTGTAACCGGAAAAACCATCCATAAAGGAAAACATTTCACTGCTGGCACAATCATCAATAATTTGATTGATATAGGGTGTTGGATAATTTTCTTTAGGACAAGCTCGATTAATATCCCTATAATCGATACATACTCTTATCGTTCCTTGTTTTTTGTTGAAAGGAACAATATTTGATACCCAATCGGTTAAAGGAATTGGATAAATGAAACATGCATGAAGTAATTTCTCAATTTCGGCTTCGATAGCAGTAGCTTTTCGTGGATGTATCTGACGTAAGCGTTGTCGGGCAGGTTTAGCATCTAGGTATGTTTTAATTTCATGGACAACAATTGACAGATCAATTCCTAGCATTTCTTCATATGACCAGGCAGACACTTCACGGAATTATTGAAATAGGGCTTTGTAAGTTTGGATTTCATCGTCTGTAAAACAAGCACATATATGAATGTTTTCAATAATTCTAGGCTTAACTGAAATGTCAATAGGAATCGTTCGAGAAATATTTTGTGAATTTAAATCAGAATCAGAATGTTGCAATGGATTCTGTGGTTCCTTGACATAGTCAGTCATAAAAATATAAGAGAAATCATTTTCAAAATGATCAAGCTCAGGTAAAAACAATGACCGATGATGCAGATTTTCCCATGGTAAATCATCAACAGACAATAGTTCATGAATCTGCTCATCAAAATGAACAGGATTAGAAAGTGTTGATGAAGTTGAGTTTGATATTGAAAGTGACTCTCCATGGATAATATTCATTGGATCAGTTTTGGTTGAATAGGCATTAGAAAATGACTGTATGGCCTGATATGAAATTTCAAAGGGACTCAGAGGCATTGCGCCACCAAATGAATCCACCTCAGAATCGGAAGGTACGATCCAAGGATCATAAAAAGTAAAAGTATTCGATGAAATCATATGAATAGTTGCAATAAAAGACGATACGTTAGGAGGAGGGAAGGAAACATTCCTAGTAAAGAGAATCTTTTATCAAACCTCTGTCAACATCCTTGTAAGGGATAGTCGTTTTATCGATGTGCTGAATACTCTCTGTAGAGGCTAGGTTGGATGAGAAATAAGTCATCTGGTCTATCTTAACGATCTTTCTATTATGAGGAAACTTGATAAGTCGAAAGATCGATGAAACAACAACAGTCATAGCATAAGACCAACTGCGACCTAGGAGAAGGTTGTAATCTAGACGGGCATCAACCACTTCCAAATCTAGATTTACGGTTTTTCCTTAGACCCCTATAGGTAAATCCTACAAAATTCCAAAAGGATGGAACCCGTGACCATCAAAAGCCTTTAGAATTGTCGGAGACTGATTGAGTGTGGGAGAACCAAGTGATTTCCAACACTAAATCGACACAATAGATGTAGAAGCCCCTTCATCAATCACAGTCCTAAAGCAAGGTTTGTTTTTGACTAACACTGGAATCTGGAAAGCCATTTGATGAGGGAGGAAGGGTGTACTATTCTCTAAATCGAAGATTATTAGGTTCGAATCCTAAATATCCACAGCTCCTATAGTAGACAATAGTAATTTACGTTGTGCTAGGCACGATTGCAGCACTTCCAAAGCTGACATTGTTGAAGGGGAAATAGCTAAGTCTTCAACAATGTTATATTTCTGAGAAGCTCTCACATGTGGATTGAAAGATAATTTCCGAAGTATACCTTTAGCAGGTAGTTTGATTACTAAGTCAGGGTCGGGTTTCTCGATCTGTAGTGGACTAGAACCATTAAGAGGTGTAGTTGATGTGTTTGAATTAGAAGATTCTACTTCTTTACCACCAACAAGATTTTTACTACCATAATCTTGTGATCGCGTCGCAATCCTGAAATGAGACATCATCATAATGGGTTCTTCTGAGGCATTCGAGGAAGAACCATTCATCTTACTATCTTGACTAGGAAAAGGATCCTTCAAGACAACAGGCGTTTGAGAACCTTTAACGATTTTCGGAACCTCTGCTCGATCTGGGAAGTCTTTGGTAAAATGATCATTGTCGCAAATGAAACAAGGATAACGAGGTTTTCATTTTTCATCAGTAGATTCATTTTTATCTGTTTTATCGTTTTAATTTTGCTTATTTTTCTTCTTCCCCTTCCTTTTACTACCAGATTTTGATTTGGCCGTAGATGATTCTACGACATGGATGTCGGTAGAAATTTTAGTGGAAGACTATCCCATCTGGGAATCATGTAAAGTTATTATAGGAGAATAATTCTTTGAAGTTTTCTTCTTACTTTTAGTGCTAATTGTATCAATCATACCATCAGCGGCAGGAGACCCTGAAGGAGCTGCAGTTATTTGACCATGTTTTGGAAGATCAGGAATTTTTTAATGTAAAGTACCCAACTGCGTATAAATGAGGTCAAGGTACTGAGCTTGAGCAATGACTTGCTCTTCAGTAACAACTCCTTCCTTAGCTACATCTTCAGTTATTTTAGGTAACAATGATTTAATGAACCATTACGCTAAAATTTGATCTGGAATGAAAACTTTCAGTAAACACCTTCTACGTCGCCATTCATGAATGTGATCAGAAATATATGTGGACGTGGATTGTTTCACTGAAGTTATTAGTTATGTGCCATTGTCGTATCTGGCAGGAAACTAAAAATGAGTTAAGAAAGCAGTGGCTAACTGATTGAAATTATAAAAAGAGGCTCATGGTAACTCAATGTACCATTTGGCTGCAAGACCAATAAGAGTTTGTTGAAAAATACGCAATCGAATTGAATCATCAATAATGGAAGATGCACACCAGAGGTGATAAGTCATAACATGATCCGATGGATCCTCTTCTGACTTACCCTCGAATTTCGGGATATCACTAGGAAACTTATTAGGCATTGGCAGCCAATATGGAAGATAGTAAATTGGATTGTTCGTAAGGCGTGACAAATCAGGTAAATCCAAAGTTGCAATAAATGGTAATTGATGGTTAGGGTCGCGAAAACCTTGAGTAGAGAGACCAGTTCAAGGAGGAGGATATCCAGGATAACCTGGAATCAGATTTGCATTAGGAATGTTATAACCTCCTAGGAAACCAGTATTAACCAGACCAAACTGGGTTTGTTGAGGTTGTTGATAAGTATAGCCAGGATACGGTTGATACTTATAAACTGGGTTTTGCACAGTAGGGCCGAATTGATACTGCCCCTGGTATGGTTGATACATAAATTGTGGTTGACTTGTAGCAATGGTAGCAATCGTACTAGCTTGTCCCGCAGGCATCTGGACCGAAGTTTGAACTGTAGGTCCTAACTGAGGCACAGAGACTTGAGGAATTTGCAATGATGCAGGGGTAGTAGAAACCGGAGCTGTTGATACTATAGAAACAGGTGTTGTAGGTTGAACAGAGGTTGCAGTAGTTGTAGCAGTTTGGGGCAGAGTACGAGGTGAAGTATGCAGGGGTTTGAATAGTAGGTTGGACAGGTTGCTGGGTTGGACCAGAAACCAAAGGCTATCCAGGTTGATTAATTAACTGCACATTAGGTTGCAAAGTCTATTGAGTTTGAGATGAATCCCACACCATATTCATTTCGGAGTATGGACCCACAAAAGGTTGTGCATATGGAGGACCATAACCTGATTGAACATAGGGCTGATCATTAGGTGGTACATTTCCAGCTCCTTGAAAAAATGGTTGACCAGAAGTTGGTTGGAAACCTTGAGTTGGGTACTGACCTTGGGGTTGATAACCCTGAGGCACGTACTGAAACTAGGGTTGACCTTGAGGTATGTACTGAAACTGGGGTTGACCTTGGGGTATGTACTGAGTCTGAGGTTGACCTTGGGGTATGTACTGTCCTGATGGTTGATAAACTTGAGGAAGCCCTTCAGGCGGTAACTGACTACCTTGGGGTTTCCCCCCAGGCGGTAACTAACTACCTTGGGGTTGCCCCCCAGGCGGTAACTGACTACCTTGGGGTTGCCCCCCAGGCGGTAACTGACTACCTTGAGGTTGAGGATTTGGAATACTACCAGACATCATAAGGATCTGTTCTGCATTCAACAGTTGAGTTCCATTATTCCCAGATGATAACACTTGTTCAATCGGTCGAGGAGATGCTCCTGAAAAAGTACCAGAGAGTGACTGGTACCCCATAGGAACAGAAGGACCACCAGATAAAAATGTTTCTAGTGTTTGGGAAAACATAGATGACTGTCTTGACATAATGGATGATGGATAATAACCTCTTGGTGTAGGATGAGAAGGAATTCGAGGTGGAGAAAAACTAAGACCCAGATTTTCTAAAAAATTTGTCAATGAAACATACCAAGCATCAGTCCTAAAGGGACTATAGAATATTGATTCACGCTCCCTAAGATTTAAAATCTGTTGGTTTTCGAGAAGAGTTACGTCTTCTTCTGGATTAACAAGTTCTTCAATAGAAATGAGGTCACAAGGAAGATTTTGAGTAATGATATTACTTAACCTAGGTGAACCAGGATTACTAGAAAGTGGAGAAGCAAATCCTGAAGTTGGAGTAACAGTAAGTTCAGTGTCAGGCTCAGAAATTTTAGGTTCTTTAGCTAATTCACTGGAAGGAGAAATACTACCAGTAACTTCGGAAAATGAAATTGGCTCTTGAGTGGACTATGTTGTTTGTATTTGATAATTAGGATGAACAATTAAAGATGACTCTCCGGCTTCTGGTGATCCAACTCTACTGTCACTAGGTGATACAAGAGCTCATAACCCTTCAAGCTAGCTTGGTGAATATTCAGGAGGTTTCCCCTGAAGTCTACGATATTGTCTCAGTAATTCAGCCACGATTAAATATTAATTACTCACATGTAAACAAAGAAAATTTCAATGGAACCACCTAAAGTCTCTAAAGAAACAAACAATTCAATCACACGCCTAAAATCTAAGAGTGCAAACGACACACAAACAGTAACTTCCTGTACTAAAAACACTAGTTGGTGATGAAATCCAACGTAGTAGAAATTTAATACAAAAAGAGCGGTTGGAACAGTTACCCCGACAACCTGCTTAATGAAACAGACTGGCACAAGTTTCTTCACAAAACCATCTCGAGTGAAGAGAACCCCCCAGAGAGTCCAAGTGAGTCTAGTCGACGTCTGCTCCAGGTACAATGAGACCCGTCCTTCACCATCACCTTAGGAAATAATCTTAAGTTTATGGACACTAAGCTTACCAACAACAACAAATACAACTAGGGGAACAGTCTACGATCCGATCTATGCGCAAGGGCAGAGTAACAAAGCTTAATCCCCTTGAAGGCTCCTCGACATGATCAATCCGAGGTTTACCAACAAGTGACCCCAAGCTCCTCGACAATGGTTAATCTGAGGTTTACTATTTATAATACGCACAAAACTTCTATCTTTCCCAATGAAACAGACTTGATTGTCTCAAAGGTTTGGACATGATCTCGTGATTGACTCCTTTAAGAGAAGCTTCCAAGAATGTATCAATTACAATTAGATTTATTTCCTACTGCAAGATATATCTACTTGTTTGTTTTAACTATCTTGGAGAGTTAGTTACTCCCTACTCCAAGATACTAGCCTAAGCTATATTGGTGATAAGAGCCCTAGAGATTAAAAAGATTACTAGATCAATTTTAATTAAGCGTTGATTTTACGGGTTGTTCCTTAAGTCAATAGGTATGGAAATGAAACTTTGATGGTGTGAAGACTCGACTCCAAATGTTAAAATATGCACCTAAAATGATAAGCAATTCGTTTTTCTTTCAATGAAATTCTAGCTAAAAGAAAGAGTTCGAGAATGCAATTCTTTAAGAAACAAATCTTTATTTCAACATGGAAATGAAAAGAAAATATTTTTGTATTTTTCAATAAGAACTCATAATGAGACTAATAATTAATGCTTGCAATAAATCCCTTTCACTTTTCAAAAGTCGAAACTACAAGAAAAACAATTTTCCTTTCAAAAGAGATCTACAAGTTCTAGAAAAGCACTAAAAACTACAAAAACTAATTTTGAGATCTAAAATCTTTTAAAAATATAGTTAAATGAAAGCTTCAATTCTTTTTGAGGACGTTTTACTTAGTTGTTTAGCAAACTAAGGATTCATTTGTTCAAAATAACAAATCAACCAAAAAACATCTAGATATGTTTTCTTTTGTAAATGAAATTCAAAACTTATAACAAAGTTTGTTCAAAGATTTGCAACGAGAAAACTGAATCCATTTCTCACAAAGGATAGATTTCACAACCAAGTCAGACTCATCAAGAAGACAAAAAAACACCAGGGTAATCTAAGGTTTCTCAAGCTTCTAATCGTTGAGTCACTACAAAGACCAAGTGAAAACCACTCCAAGCATGCAAAACTTCTAAAAAATCATCTAAAACAAAAATACTATCAGAACTCACTCACAAGATGTTTTTGACAGGAAAAACACAGATCTGGGTAGACCCTAAAGCTTCTAAATCAAACCTAAACCTAACTGGAAAAAGTCATTTTAGGTTTTTCAAAAAATTTTACAGGGTCCGCAGGCTCCAAAAGTAATAGATGCGGCCCCGTTCTATTTACTAAAGGAAAAGTGCGGAAATGGCCGCACTGTCTATGAAAAGAAAGTGAGGTCCCCTGAAAGCTTCGAAAAAAACAAAAAATACTCCTACATTTAAAAACTACCCAAGCCAGTATACATCAATCAAAAACCAGAAATGAAAACACTTTTCTCAAGTCAAAACAAAGGAAAACCAAAACCAAATCTTTCCCCAGTGGGGTCGCCAATTTGTTGGATGGATAAATCGATCTTGTAGACAAGAGCGATCTCCCTAGTATCACAAGATAATTGAGCAAAAAAAAGACAAATAAATTTATCTTTTTCTAGACATATGCACTTCACAAATAAAGACTATAGAGGTGTTACGATCCTACCTTAGATCCAACGCTTGTTCGTTGTAGTCATCCCTCGATCATTCGAAAGAGTTATCTTTAAAGACATGCAATCACAAACAAGTAAACATCAAATAGCACCTGCATAGCAAATATCATAAATGATGTCTATTATGGTGATCAAGGAATCCATAAAATAAATCATAAATGAACAGCTTATTGAGAAAAACAAACTTATTTGTATTAACTTTGAAGTAGAAGAACCTTAAAACGTTTTTAGCCTTGATGTTGAACAAGCTCTTCTTGGGGTCCGAAATAGGAATTTCCTTTACCTTGACAAGCCTTGCACTCTTCCAAATGAGATCTTAGAGGTATGTAATCTCTCCTCATAAAAGCTCAACTAAAGAAGACTAAGTTCCAGCGACATTTCACCTCAAAAATATTCAGCTTCCAACCTCCCTAGTAACCAACCCAATGGTTCATTTTATAGTACAGAGGAGGAGGTTATAGGTCCATCTATGAAGGGATAGAATCCTCCTTCAAAGGGATAAGCTCCTCACATCAAGGGGTTAGCTTCTTAAGGTATGGGATGCATGAACCTTAAGAAAGCGAACTTGCCACCTCAAGATTCCTTCCAGAAGCTTCTAGAAATGACTGAAAGTGAGTTTTTAAGAATGTACTTTTGCCTCTTTAACTTTTACAGGGGTCTGTGTTAGCCTCCTGTTGCAACAGGTGTTCATATTTCATGATTGACATTTTTACATGCCAAATATGTCATACTTTGCATGCTGCAATGCTCCATATTTCCAAAGAGGCCAAAGAAGAGGCCATGAAAGTGTGTTAGTCTAAATGCCACTGCTGTATTCCAATTTTGATGAGTTGATCCAATTTTGATGAGTTTTCAGTTAAGGGAAGGCCAAACAGCTTAATCTTAGCTTCCCTAGGTTTCAATTTCCTGTTTTAGAATATAGAGAATAATTGTGTGTCCAAACAGCTTAATCTTGGTAGATTTGTAGATAGGTAGAGAAACAAAGGAGCCCAACTGCTTAATCTGGGCCCTTGGAAGAAATAAGTGTAGATTTAAATAGGAGGACAGCAAAAGAAAAAAGGATAATCAGGGTCTCCAAGTCCAAGTGCACCCATGCAAAAAAGAAGAAAAAATGTTAGGTAAGTAGGCTGGGTAGGTAGTTTTTGAGGTTACAGAATGTTGATTTGTGATTAATTTTGTGTTTCAAAGTGATATTTTACTTCAGATCACATATGTAAGGCAATTTTCATTTGGAGGAGCTCAAGCTAGACATGACTAACTCCCCCTTCTTCTTATTCCCCAAATCAATCACTAACTTCCCCCAAAGAGGTCAAGATCTGCTTGATACCTCTTAAATTCATCATTTTCCATTATATTTGCCTAGGTAAAAGTATACTTTGCTTAGGAATACTGTTGTTTCACTATTTGAGTCCTTTTCCCCTTCAAATAGCCTAAGGTCCCTGACCTTAGCGCTTTCTTATCACTTGTCATATTAACTACTAATTTTACTATGTAGCTCCCTATCTATCTCCCCTTCCCCTTACTAAAAGCACTAAATAACTCCCCTATGTACATATTCCCATCCCCTCGCACTGTAGCCCTATAATATCAGTTGGGAAATGTTGAGTTCATTTGGGACTCAGCATTAGCCTTCCGCGTCCTAACCCTGGGATTAACTAGACATTTGGTTAAGTTAATAACATTTCCTTCACCCCTCTACCTATAAACTTTCATCGTTTTTACCCTCTCGCGCTCACAGGTTCAGGTTTAGTTTAAATGTTTTCATTAAACTCTACCCCGGTGCGTAAACCATGTATAAAACCCACTTTCCTAATGTTTAAACCCCCCCGCCACATAATAAATTAATTAAATGCACCGCAAGCCCCGTCCCTTATCCCTCCACCGTCTCACCTGTTCCGCCAGCCGTCCGATCGCTCGCGCTCGAGATCTAAGGTGGGCGGGTCCTTTCCCCTCCAAAGCTGCCGATGGTTAGCGTCCGGGAGATGGGCGATTTTCCCGTCGTACTCCCGCCACGCATCACCCTCTCGACTGTGGCGGAGCCCCCTCCTCCGAAACCGCCTGCGCAGAAAAGCGGTGCGCTTGAAACTAGATACCACCTCCGCCGAGTGACATCAGTACCACGTTATCAACCTGCGTCGGCCTCCTGCCACCGTACTACCAAGTCATCCTTCCACGTCACTGCCACGTCACCTGCCAAACTACTGGCGTCACCCTGCTGATGTCACCGCCGTACTGGGACCCACTACTGACGTCATGTTGACGTCATCACTGAAAAAGGCGCTAAAGGCGAAAATCGCTGCTCAGGAAGCCCAGAATCAAAATCTAAGGCAGTTTTTATGGAAGCCCTCTCATGGCCCTCCGACCTACTAAGCCCGAAATTCGTAAAATTGACAGG
The DNA here is from genome assembly GCA_031772625.1 of Pinus tabuliformis. Taxonomy (NCBI): domain Eukaryota; kingdom Viridiplantae; phylum Streptophyta; class Pinopsida; order Pinales; family Pinaceae; genus Pinus; species Pinus tabuliformis. The sequence goes on along the minus strand of CM062807.1, from coordinate 31,781,847 downwards.
AATTTCTTCACACAGATTCAGAAAAGGGGCAAAACAGTTCTTAAAACAACAAAGGGCCGAACAGTGGCCATAAAAGGTTGATGGGACAGTTTAGAGCATTCAGAAGACATTAAATGACCCGATTCAATTGTGAAAGAGTATCAGAGAAAAGATGAAGCGGCAAAGACTATCAGTTGAATATTTTTAATGGAAATCTTCATTTCCCAAAGCAGCTTAACATTGAATGGCCTCCAACAAAGTCAAATAAAGCGGTGTAAGCCCATCAAAGCTCTCAAATCACAGTTAAAGCATTTAAAGCCACCGAACAGCAATGGAGCAGAGACCAATGCACAGTTATGGCTAAATGAATAGCACCGAGCCACCAGGACAGATATTAACTTATTTTGATACAGCTGCCCCCAACGCAGCTCAAAGATATCTTCTTGCATTTAATTTCTGGATAAGATTAGGTTAAAGACATCATTCACTTCGGACCTGTTTAAGTCGGCTGTAATAGATAATTTTGGATAATTTTCCCGATTTATACGACCCTCTGTATTGTTTAAAGGGTTGGTTGGTTGATAATCTTCATTAGAGACTCGCACTGTATACCTGACATATTTTCTTTAATCAAAGACTGCTGAAAGCTTGGAGAATGGACTGTGTGTTGTGTATTAATGGTTGAACAATGAATTATGGAATTCTTGTGCTGCAACATGACTCAATAAGTGCCTCTTACCTCTGTTTTCATTGATAAATGCTCACATCATACATGTATCACCATCTAAATAGTAGAAAGAAAGATTAGCTTAGAACTTGTTTAACTGCACTCTATGCTCAATTTCTGTTGTTTCTTTATGTTTTCATCTGAACTGAATTAGTAATGAATATGAATTCCCTGTGGCTCATATTTACCCTAATTCACCCATCTTTGACAGTTATCTAGGGATTCTTTACTGCTCCTAGATAGAGCTCATTCACCCTCCCTGTGTTAAGTTGAACAAGAGATTCTTAATTGCCTCTCATTCCTTAGCATTCATTCCATCCTTTTAGCCTGAAACATTGTTTCATGAGCAGCTATCTTGCTCCATATTCCTCTTGTGACCAAGAAAACGCACCAGCAGTCTCACTCCATGACTCCATGCCCAATGGTTTGAAACTTTCATACTATACCTGCCTCTTTACTTGAAAGCATCATCCTTCCCACCAAAGCACAAAGAAAACCCCTTGAACTTAATAACTAGCCTAAAAAAATCATCAACAAAGCTAAATCAAAAGAGAGAGCCCTCTCTGATTGCAGGTGGGCTAGAACCTGCAGTCCAAAGATTGGTCTGTGGTTACCTCGACCGTATCCCTTTGAGCTGACCAAAAGGACAACCTGAGTGATAACATAATCGCGACTCCACTGGGGACCAATGAATTTTCTAAATTGTTGTATATTCCTTAAAACTACAGATGAAGCCTGAATGTCAGCCAAGTATCCTTTGAAACTGTTTTTGCTTTGCATTTATTGAAGTAAATAAAAGCTGCTTCAGTTAATCTTCATGCTAGTTTTAGGCTATAGACAGCTATTCCAAAATTTGATCGGTTGGTTGCTAATTCTAAAAACGTTCACAGAAAATACCAAAAACAAATTCGGAAGCTGGCTCCAAAGAGGAAAACTCGTTATACAAGGGAAAATCCAGACCGAAATCCCCCAGCTGCTTTTGAAAATCCAAATTTAATCCCAAAGATTCTTAGGAAACAAGAAAATTTTGTTGATAATAGTCTGGAAGTAGTTCACCCAAGCAGTGTTCCAACCTCCGTCAAAGTTTTATTTCGTTCAACCCCTACTTCCCCTTGTTCATCATCCACATCTCAAAGAACTCCTTCCACACCTCCATTCACTGCACATACTACCACTACCACTACTGCTACTACTGTTGTTCTAGTTATTCCATTTATCCCTGTTGTCCCAGCTGTTCCATTTATCCCTATTGTTCCACTTATCCCTGTGAATATGGCTAATAGATATGCACCCCTGCAACTACCTGCTAATCCCGGGGCTATGCCTCAGGATTACCAAACTAAAATCACATATTTTGATGGCACAAGTGCCTGCACAGCCCTTCAGCATACCAAGAAGATGCAAGACTATTTTGAGAACTACGAGATAGATGATGATAGCGTGAGAATGAAAATTTTGTTCAAAGTTTAACGGGTGATGTAAGAATTTGGTTCAGAGCACTTGCTACAAATTTCATAACCAATCCAAATGAGCTTTACCAATCTTTTATCAACAGATGGGAGAAAAAGAAAGACCCCTTGCACATACTAGCTGAATATGATATAATTAAAAGAGGTCCTCAAGAGTCTGTCCTAGATTACTGTGCAAGATTCAATAATGTCTATAATGCAATACCACAGAATTTAAGGCCTCCACCTGACCTTGCCTTGTATAAATTCCCTGATGGATTCGACCCAGATATGGCCTACCAGTTAAAAGAAAGAGCCCCTCAAACCCTTACAGACATGGAAAATGTTGTTGTTAGCGTAGAGGCCAACCTAATTGCCAAAAGAAACAGAGCTAGAATGGAGAGAAGAACCACCTTCAAGGAAGAACCCTCAGCCTTAGATCAAAAGCTTGATGCTATTATCAGTGGCATGCACAGGCTGGGAGATAGAGTAGAAAGTGTTGAGAGGAAATCATCATGGGAAGGACAACAATCCAATACCATAAGAAACCCAAATTTCAGGAAAACGCAGAACACAAACGCTGGTAGGTCTAGCCCAGACCATGATATAAGACCCCCTTTCCAAGAAAACTATGATGAGGCATCCACTTCTAGTGAACCTATAGAAGACACTTACATGAACTTAATGGATCTAAAGGGTGAGCATCAAACTTTCCTGACCAAATAAGACCAAGATGAGCATGACTATAATCAATTTCAGACTAAGTCTAGTGAGTCTTTTGATTTTAAACAAGGTTATGATACTGTTGTGTATGAGGTCCACAAACAATATAAGCTGAGAACTAGGACCATTGATATTCCTGAACCTGGAAAACCAAAGGCTGGCAAACAGCCCAACAAGATTAAAGGCAAGTCTGTTATAACAGAACCAGCTGATATAACTGTCCCAAACCCGCATCAAGTGACTGTAGAGGACATAACAGACATGCAGCCTTCTAAAGATCAGCCTCTGCCACCTTCTTCCTCGAAAGATAATTCGAACAACGTTCCAAAAAGCCCTCCTGAAACTGTAAAACCGCAAGCAATCAATTCCCATAACGCTATACTCCAATGGAAAAAGGGAAGCCTACCTCTCACAACATTAAAACCCAATCTGAAAAATCATTCGATTTAGAGGCAAAAATAGGTAAGTTGAAGATATCTGTCCCTCTCTCAGAACTTGCCAAACATGATGTGTATAGGCAACAAATTCAAAGATCACTTCAAATCCCAGAAAATAAGGATGATGTAAATGTTTTAGATGATACCCCTGAACTGCTGTTTGGTCCAGAATTTAATGGAAAATCAACATATGGATCCGTTCCACCTTTTTATGTCAGTTTGCATATACATGACAAAGTTTTGTACAATGCTATGTTTGATTCAGGAGCATCACACAATCTTATGCCCAAAGCAGTTATGGAGAAGCTAAACCTTGATGTCACAAGACCCTACAAAGATTTATTCTCATTTGACTCAAGTCAATTCAAGTGTTTAGGCCTCATCAAAGACTTGTGTGTCTCCTTAGTCCAATATCCCAACAAGACCATCCTCATGGATGTGGTGGTTGCTGACATTCCACCAAAGTATGGCATGCTCCTATCAAGATCATGGGGAGCAAAGCTCCAAGGATCCCTTCAATTAGACCTCTCCTATGCCACTATTTCAGCCTTTGGGCAACCAAAGAGACCATATAGAGAAACACTGATGAAATATGTGGTAAGTAGTGAGGACAAGCCTGAAAATTTTCCTATTTACTCAATCCATTCTGATATGGATTCCTTTATTTTATTTAATGATGATACAAATTCTTCAACTGATGATAAGCCTTTGGCTTTAGAACAAGAAACTTGGATAAATGAGGAATCAGTTGCACATACCCAAGAAACTGTCAAAACAGTTAATGCAACCAGCATACCAGAAGAACTTCCCCAAACAGAAATTTCAAATCTGCCCAATCCTAAAATGGCTGAAACTCTTAGTACTAACCACAAGCAAGAAATCAGATGGTATTTAGAGTTTGATGGCTCTGTTAACAAGTTAGGAGCCGGGGCAGGTGTATGGATTCACAATACACATAACAATCATGCAGAAGGCCATGCCTACAGACTGAAGTTCAAATGCACCAACAACATGGAAAAGTATGAGGCTCTCCTTTTAGGCCTTAAACTGCTCAAAGCTCTAGGAGCTGCAAAAGTCTCTATTCTAGGTGACTCTGATTTAATCATACAACAGATGAAAGGCAACTTTGTTACCAATGACAATAGAATGAGGGCCTATAGGACTGCTGCCACTAATATACTCAATGCATTTACTGAATTCAAGCTTGCCAAGATTTCAAGAAATCATAACATTCATGCACAGAGCCTAGCCACTTTTGCTAGTACATGCAAGCTTCCCTTTGAGCCAAATCACCATTTTACAGCTAAAATAAAACATAGGCCTGCTGTCCCAAATAATTTTAAAGATTGGCAAGTGTTCGAAAATGATGCCCAGATTAACAGCTTCCTCACTCTTGAGCATGAGTTTTCAAATATTAACATTGATATGGATGCTATGAATGATTCCCAATAGCAAACAAATGAAAATCAGCAGGCTGTAATAGCTGTAATACCCAAGCAAATCCTAAACCCAACTGTTTTTGACGAAACAAACATAGAAGAGTTGAAACTAATGCATTTGGAGGAAATAGCCAAAACAGAGGCCGAGATCATTGACTTAAAGGATAACTTTTTGCCTGCTAGCCTAACTCCATTAGAAGACATTTTTGATGCTAATGATGTTCCTAAAAAGCCAAAAATGTAACCATTGAACGGTGTTATAGAAGAACACAACATTGGGACAACAGAGAAGCCCCAAATGATCAAATTGTCCAAAAATCTGCCACCTGATCAAAAGCCTAAATATGTTGATTTGTTCAAAGAATTCCAAGATGTATTTGTTTGGAGTTATGAGGACTTGAAGTCCTATGACACCTCAGTGATCCATCACACCATTCCCTTAAAACCAAACCAAAAGCCCTTCAAACAAAAACTTAGAAGAATTAACCCTATGCTTCTTCCCCTGATTGAGAAGGAAGTGAAAAGAATGTTTGAAGCAGGTATCATAGCACCCATCAGATTATCTGAATGGTTATCCAATCTTGTTCCCACAAGAAAGAAGACAGGTGAGATTAGACTTTGTGTAGATCTGAGAAATTTAAACCAAGTCTCCCTAAAAGACCACTATCCTTTGCCGAAAATGGATCACATCCTACAAAGAGTAGTGGGGTCATCTAGAATCTCTTTGCTAGATGGCTTTTCAGGTTTCAATCAAATACTTGTTCACCTGGATGACCAAGACAAGACAGCCTTTACAACACTGTGGGAAACATTTAAGTATGTTAAAATTCCTTTCAGCCTAAAGAACGCTGGTGCAACCTTTCAAAGAGCCATGGACATTGCATTTGCCAAGGAAATCCATGATTTCCTAGTTGTCTACCTCGATGACTTGACCCCTTTTTCCAAATCTGATCAAGAGCACCTCAAACACCTAAGGCAAATATTCATGACATGTAGGAAATATGGCATTTCCTTGAACCCCAAGAAGTCTTTGTTTGGCCTTGAAGAAGGCAAACTTCGTGGCCATATCATATCAAAAGACGGGATTAGAATTGATTATGAAAGAATACAAGCCATCCTCCAAATCCCATATCCAAGAAACATAAAAGAGTTGCAAGCATTCCTTGGAAAGATCAATTTCCTAAGGAAATTTATCCCAAATCTGGCTGAACTAATAAGACTGTTAAGAAACATGTTAAAAAAGGATGGCAAGGTAAAATGGTCTCTTGAAACCAAGCAGGCCTTTGAGGGCATAAAATCTGCCTTAACCCAAGCCCTTGTCCTCACAAGTCCACAATTTGACAGAGATTTTATCATTTTTTCTTTTGCATCTGATCACACCATAGCTGTTGTCCTTTTGCAAAAGGATGACCAGGGAAACGAAAAGCCAATTGCATTTTTCAGCCAAGCCTTAAGAGATGCCCCTTTGAAGTACCAAATCATGGAGAAGCAGGCCTACGCCCTTGTTAAGGCCATCAAGGATTTCAGAGTATACATTTTATATTCACATGTGATTGATTATGTCCCAAATGCTGTTGTAAAAGACATATTGACTCAAGAGGGATTATAAGGAAAAAGAGGCAAGTGTATTGCAAACATCCTTGAGTATGACATAGAAATAAAACCAACCAAGCTGATAAAGGGACAAGGTTTAGCCAAACTGATGTCCGAAACAAACTTTCAAGCCTTAGACATTAACCAACTGGACAATGAACAGGCGCTGGCGACTCCACAGATCAGTGAGACCTTTTTGCAATCCCCATGGTATGCTAATATATGTTTTGTATTGTTAAACCTGTTTGCTCCCCTAGGATTGTCCAGAACCAAGAAAAGATTTTTGAAAATGAAGGCTTTAAAGTTTTGTGTTTTAGATGGTGCATTATTTTGGAAAAATCATGAAGGCATATTGCTGAATTTTTTAACCATGAATGAAACTAACAATGTCATGAAAGAATTCCATGCAGGTGACTGTGGAGGACATCTATATTGGAAGTCCACTGCTGATAAAATTTTAAGGGCTGGTTTCTATTGGCCCTCTCTTTTTGCAGATGTAAAAAAGTTTGTTGTTTCATGTCACAAATGCCAAATCTTTGAGGGCAAAAGAAAGTTGTTACCTTTGCCCCTTAAGCCCATTTCAACCGAGAAACCTTTTCGTCAATGGGGTCTTGACTTCATTGGAGAAATCCATCTCTCTTCCTCAGGCCAGCACAAGTGGATTCTAACAGCCATCGACTATTTCACTGAGTAGGTTGAAGCCATCCCATGTAGGCAAGCCAATGACACCATCATTACCCAATTCCTTGAGTGCAATATCCTTTCTAGATTTGGCTACCCTGAGAAGATCATCACTGACAATGCCGCTGCCTTCAAATCCAAAAAGATGATCAATTTTTGCCATAAATTTCATATTACCTTGGGCCACTCTACAGCCTATTACCCTCAAGGTAATGGCTTGGCCGAGTCATCTAACAAAAGCCCGATCAGTATTATCAAGAAGACCCTAGAAGAAAACAAAAAGAACTGGCATAGAAAGCTCAGAAATTCCCTATGGGCAGACAGACTTTCAACCAAGAGATCCATTGGGATGAGCCCTTATGAGCTAGTATATGGCATGGAGGCCAGATTTCCTTCATCCTTGGGCATTTCTACTATCAAACTGTTACAGGAGATTCAGGCTAAACCAAATGACACTCAACGAAGAATAAATCAGACCATTCATCTTCAGCAAACAAAAGAGCAAGTTTATGATAGAGCTCAAATTTTTCAAGAGAAGCTCAAAAAGATGTTTGATAAGAGAGCTAAGGCTGAGGATTTCAGCATTGCCGACAAAGTTCTAAGGTGGGACTCAAGAAGAGAAGACAAGGGCAAACATGAAAATTTTGATTTTTTATGGAAAGGGCCATTTGTTATTTCTACTGTTCAGGGAAATAACACATACTTCCTCAAATCTGTAGAGGGCAGCACTGCTGAAGAAGGCCCTGTTAATGGCCGAATGTTAAAACATTACCATGATCCCTTTTAAGGGATACAATGCAGCTCTGTATATATATCTTTGTACATAAATGTTTGTATATATCAGCGCTGTGTTTGATTTTTGTATACCAGTCCGAATGTTAGAGGAGCAACAGAAAAATTTTGAAGACACAGACAAGGCAAGTCCTCCATTTCAGATATCTTTCATTGCATTAATCTCAGCAAAAGGGTGCAGCTTGCAGTTTTCAGTCAAAATATCCAAACAGAGTAGTGTTTTTAGTTTCATATCAGCACCCTTGGTCAAAGCAAAAATAAGGCAAACACATCAGTTTTGATTCATGTTTTGGATCTATTTCAAAGGGCAGTGCTCAAGCAACATTATATATAATATCAAGCACGCAGAACAAAGCAGGCAGTACTATGTAGTTCACAGTAATTCAGTTGAGGGAAAGGCTGTTTATATTTCAAAGTTTCACACTTTCAGCAACCAGTATAGAGAAATTTTTCAGTCCACAACAACAATAGAAGATCAAGGCATCCTGACCTGTTGTTCTTGTCTTTTCACAAGGAAAAGCCATCCCCAAGTGGAGCCACTATTAGCCTCCTATTGCAACAAGTGCTCATATTTCATGATTGACATTTTTACATGCCAAATATGTCATACTTTGCATGCTGCAATGCTCCATATTTCCAAAGAGGCCAAAGAAGAGGCCACGAAAGTGTGCTAGTCTAAATGCCACTGCTGTATTCCAATTTTGATGAGTTGATCCAATTTTGATGAGTTTTCAGTTAAGGGAGGCCAAACAACTTAATCTTGGCTTCCCTAGGTTTCAATTTCCTGTTTTAGAATATAGAGAATCATTGTCTGTCCAAACAACTTAATCTCGGCAGATTTGTAGATAGGTAGAGAAACAAAGGAGCCCAATTGCTTAATCTCGGCCCTTGGAAGAAATAAGTGTAGATTTAGATAGGAGGACAGCAAAAAGAAAAAAGGATAATCAGGGTCTGCAAGTCCAAGTGCACCCATGCAAAAAAGAAGAAAAAATTTTAAGTAAGTAGGTTGGGTAGGTAGTTTTTGAGGTTCCAGAATGTTGATTTGTGATCAATTTTGTGTTTCAAAGTGATATTTTACTTCAGATCACATATGTAAGGCAATTTTCATTTGGAGGAGCTCAAGCTGGACATGACCAACTCCCCCTTCTTCTTATTCCCCAAATCAATCACTAACTTCCCCCAAAGAGGTCAAGATCTGCTTGATACCTCTTAAATTCATCATTTTCCATTATATTTGCCTAGGTAAAAGTCTACTTTGCTTAGGAGTACTATTGTTTCACTCTTTGAGTCCTTTTCCCCTTCAAATAGCCTAAGGTCCCTGACCTTAGCGCTTTCTTATCACTTGTCATATTAACTACTAATTTTACTATGTAGCTCCCTATCTATCTCCCCTTCCCCTTACTAAAAGCACTAAATACCTCCCCTATGTACATATTCCCATCCCCTGGCACTGTAGCCCTATAATATCAGTTGGGAAATGCTGAGTTCATTTTGGACTCAGCATTAGCCTTCCGCGTCCTAACCCTTGGATTAACTGGACATTTTGTTAAGTTAATAACCTTTCCTTCACCCCTCTACCTATAAACTTTCATCGTTTTTACCCTCTCGCGCTCACAGGTTCGGGTTTAGTTTAAATGTTTTCATTAAACTCTACCCCGGCGTGCAAACCATGTATAAAACCCTTTTTCCTAATGTTTAAACCCCCCCCCCCCCCCCCCCCCGCCATATAATAAATTTATTAAATGTGCCGCGGGCCCCATCCCTTATCCCTCCGCCGTCTCACCTGTTCCGCCAGCCGTCCGATCGCCCACGCCCGAGATCTACGGTGGGTGGGTCCTTTCCCCTCCGAAGCCGCCGATGGTTAGCGTCCAGGAGATGGGCGGTTTTCCCATCGTACTCCTGCCACGCGTCACCCTCTCGACTGTGGCGGAGCCCCCTCCTCCGACACCGCGTGCGCACAAAAGCGGTGCGCCTGAAACCAGATACCACCTCCGCCGAGTGACGTCAGCGCCATGTCATCAACCTGCGTCAGCCTCCTGCCACCATACTGTCAAGTCATTCTGCCATGTCACTGCCACCGTGTCACTGCCACGTGACCCGCCGTACTGATGACGTCATCCTGCCACGTCACCGCTGTACTGGGACCCACTGCTGATGTCATCACTGAAAAAGGCGCGAAAGGCAAAAATCGCTGCTTAGGAAGCCCAGAATCAAAATCTGAGGCAGTTTTTATGGAAGCCCTCTCACGACCCTGCGACTTGGTAAGCCTGAAATTCGCAAAATTGACAGGAATTTCTTCACACAGATTCAGAAAAGGGGTGAAACAGTTCTTAAAACAACAGAGGGCCGAACAACGGCCATAAAAGGTTGATGTGATAGTTTAGAGCATTCAGAAGACATTAAACGGCCCGATTCAATTGTGAAAGAGTATTAGAGCAAAGATGAAGCAGCAAAGAGTATTAGTTGAATATTTTTAATGGAAATCTTCATTTCCCAAAGCAGCTTAACATTGAATGGCCTCCAACAAAGTCAAATAAAGCGGTGTAAGCCCATCAAAGCTCTCGAATCACAGTTAAAGCATTTAAAGCCACCGAACAGCAATGGAGCAAAGACCAATGCGCAGTTATGGCTAAATGAACAACACCGAGCCACCAGGACAGATATTAACTTATTTTGATACAGTTGCCCCCAGCACAGCTCAAAGATATCTTCTTGCATTTAATTTTTGGATAAGATTATGTTAAAGACATGATTCCCTTCGGACCTGTTTAGGTCGGCTGTAATAGATAATTTTGGATAATTTTCCCTATTTATACGACCCTCTGTATTGTTTAAAGGGTTGGTTGGTTGATAATCTTCATTAGAGACTCGCACTATATACCTGACATATTTTCTTTAATCAAAGACTGCTGAAAGCTTGGAGAATGGACTCTGTGCTGTGTATTAATGGTTGAACAATGAATTATGGAATTCTTGTGCTGCGCCATGACTCAATAAGTGCCTCTTACCTCTGTTTTCATTGATAAATGATCACATCATACATGTATCGCCATCTATATAGCACAAAGAAAGATTAGCTTAGAACTTGTTTAACTGCACTCTATGCTCAATTTCTACTGTTTCTTTATGTTTTCATTTGAACTGAATTAGTAATGAATATGAATTCCCTGTGGCTCATATTTACCCTAATTCACCCATGTTTGACAGTTATCTAGGGATTCTTTACTGCTCCTAGATAGAGCTCATTCACCCTCCCTCTGTTAAGCTGAACGAGAGATTCTTAATTGCCTCTCATTCCTTAGCATTCATTCCATCCTTTTAGCCTGAAACATTGTTTCATGAGCAGCTATCTTGCTCCATATTCCTCTTGTGACCAAGAAAACGCACCAGCAGTATTACTCCATGACTCCATGCCCAATGGTTTGAAACTTTCATACTATACCTGCCTCTTTACTTGAAAGCATCATCCTTCCCACTAAAGCACAAACAAAACCCCTTGAACTTAATAACTAGCCTAAAAACATCATCAACAAAGCTAAATCAGAAGAGAGAGCCCTCTCTGATTGCAGGTGGGCTAGAACCTGCAGTCCAAAGATTGGTCTGTGGTTACCTCGGCCGTATCCCTTTGAGCTGACCAAAAGGACAACCTGAGTGATAACAGTCCGCACCCACAAATTAAGGACAGAGCGGTCAGGTGCACAGGGGACATGACCATTAGGTGCGGGACCGCAGGTAATGCAAAGAAAAAGTGCGAAACCAGAGTTTTAGAGACTTTTAGGGCTTTTCTCTTACTTTCTAGACCTGATATGAAGAACTGAGGCTTTACACTCGTAAAGGAGGAAAGTATGAGTGATAATGGACTCACATAGATTGCAGAAGGTCAAGGTGACAATTTTTAGTGCAACAAGGTCTCAATTTGAATATCTTACCGATTGGCTCTAATGGGTCTTCTTTCAGTGGTATTAGTCCTACTCTATGGCTTAATTAAATTTATAAGGGATCTATGGGCATCCGATAGCCTCACATTCCTTTCCTTTATGGTGGTTTTGGTTCTATGGGTTAAAAGCTACCTTTCTGGGCTTGTCGATTCAACTTTGGAAAAATAGAGCCTCATGGTACCATGCTCTTTAGCGGTAACTGTAGACTGAGAAATCTATTTACTGTTGTAATAAATCTCATGTAACTCAAGTCATTTTCAACCAAATACATCCATATAATTAGTACTATTAGCTTCCACTGAATACTATTATTATTGATAACAAGTTCAAACTATAGGCCCTTAGTCATATGATACACATTAGTAACCATAATGATCACCATTACTTAAGAAAACTTTTTATTTATTGGAGTCCCTATTATATTGTGGTACACAACACTTCCATGATACTAGCTATTAATATTTATTTTAAGCCATTTTTTTTTGGTATTTATATACCTTACATCATCTTGTATTTTATATATGTACTGTAAAATCCTAGTACCTAAGGTATAAAAATGTTCTTATATGGTTGTATATACATTTGAATCTCAAAGATATGCGTGAAAACTTAGTTTTGAGATAATTTGAACCTAAGAATACCTGGTATTCTTGATTCATAATTTAGGTTCTTGCATTATTATTTTATTTATCACAGACCCACTTATATATATATATATATATATATATATATATATATATATATATATATATATATATATATATATAGATATATATCTATATAGATATATATAGATCTATATTCTCATGAAATTTCTTGTCGAAACTATGAGCTACTCCCATTTGGAATCATCTGTTGCATTTTAATTTCAACTAAGGAAGTGTTGTAGGAATTTTTTTGTAGGGGACTATGTTAAAATACCAAGATGAAAAGCTCAACCTGTAGTGGTTTTCAAAAATTCGAGAATGAAGACTTTTATAGAAGATAAATGTGGATTATTGATAGGATAATCGAGGTATTTTATTGTTTTACTTATCCATTGTGTCGAGAGGAATTTTTTTTACAGTGCTTTTGTAATGATTCCACACTCTATAAGGAAATTTGTGACCACTAGCTATGATGTTTGATCAAAACATCACAACCACCAGTGACTACAATGTTTTAGTTTGTGTCTAGAGTAGATGCAATGGCCGCATATTTTCCTGCAAAAGTCATGATAAACCTTTGTTAGTATTAAGGCTAAGATCACAAGTTTTATGCGGTCACAAATTGTATGGTGGAGTATCCCCATGAGGGAATGAAATGACCAATTAACCTCATCGCAAAGACATAAAGGAAGATACGATTGAGGGTTGGAATCAAGTTAGCACACTGAATTAAATTTAAAGGAATTCTTGGGAAAACAAGAGTTGGAGACAAACCTCTCAATCGTAATGAATGAATGAGAATCTGTGATTGGTTTTGATAATAGGTCAATCCACAAAAAAGTCAATGAATTTCTATGTTAAGGAAGGAACTAAATCAACACAGAGTTAAAGGGAGTCTTTGCAACAACAGAACCATAATCCAAAGAAAATTTGGGATGTGTGAAAAAGGGAGATCAAAAAGGAAAAGTAATCCCTACTGGTTTGGACACATAAAAAAAGAACATAGCTCTACATTAGACAACAAAGGAAAGAATAGAGCTCTGTGTCACAAATTCTAACAATGAGTCCTCAGAATTGTGTTATATGTAATGAGATGAGATATGACACTAGGTTGTTTGAAATTTTTTAAATAAAAAAAACATTATCGTGCTGACCTTCTTGGTGTTGGTTGCAAAAAATGAAGCTACAGGTGAAGAAAGTGGGGCGAGTAGATAATGTTCTTGACGTTGAGCATGCCCTTGTTAAGGATTTTGGCCCTATATACCTTGTTGATGCAGTCACGCAGGCTTAGGCAGTCACCTATGGGGCATTAATGGGGTCTGGGATATTTGAGGTCATATTTCGCATTGCCTCCCTCCGGACATAGTTGCAGTTACATTGCATAATGTTGAAGGGTGGCTCGAAGTGAAGCTTCCTCTTGAGGTGGTGCCTCTCAGCTGCTACATCCAAGGCCATTGTGATGTCTCCACGTTGATCAACGTCCTACCCCATGGGTGCTCTGCCTTCTCTCCTGTAATCAGAGATGGAAGAGAAATACCCCAAACACTCTACTCAAACCCTAAACCCCTCATATTGAAAACTTTGTGATTAATTCAAGCAACTTTGAAAAGCGTAGAAGACAAAATGATTTAAGTCCATCATTTTTTCTAACACAAAAGGTCTTAAGGCAAAAGGATAACCTTAATATGAAATGGGTTAAAAAAGAAAAAATGATTAAGTCAAGCCACTTTTAAAAGGACTTAAAATAAAATGATAATTATAAGAAAAAATGGCTTAAGACAAAATGACCTTAAGATGAAATTATCATTTCATCTTAAATAGATGTCTTAAACACCTGTTTTATGTAGTAGTGTTAGCATAACAATCATATGTAATCGACCAGTGGAAGTTCTCATCAACAACAGTAAGTAAATTAATGGTATCATTGCAAATAAACCCTCTGCTTTATCTACTAATCATGTTCTAAAAACACTTTCTGAATCAATAATGTTCTCAGTATTGCCGAGCTACACAATTTTTTTCGATTATGTATATATTCACTAGCTCTTAGTTTTGCAACTGCAAAAGCAGCTCTGACTATTGTAACTATGAAATCTACTACACATATTATACGTTAATAAACAGAAATTAAAGATACCAAAGCTATAATTTATGAAAACCAATGCACAAATACCTCGCAGCTACAAAATCATATCATCCATTTATTACACAACTCGTTTGTATGTTTCTACATATTCTTTACAATAATGGTAGCTAGATCATAGGCTGTAGATAATAATTCTCACTACAAAAAGAGCATGTCAAATATGGCTTTTACAAAACTACAAGGACGCGTGGCTGGTGCCCACTACTTAGTCATTATCATCTTTTAATTATGAATAACCTGACACGTAGATTTGAGAAAGGTCAAAGATGCATGTTGTTTGACCAATTATTGCAAATTGCTTCACTCTCTTATTTTCCTACCTAAATAAAGGTTGGTTAAAAAATGAAGGGAATTTTTAAAAAATTCCATGAACGTAGGAAAAATGTGTCACATAAAATGGGAATACGTAGAGAAAATATGAAAAGTAGCGAGTATGTATGGAGAAGGAAAGATGAAAAAAGACAACAACAGTTCTGTGCATTTACAAGTTTCACACAACGTTTGTCCATTTCTCCTATCCTCTACAATTTTGCAATTAGTAATTAGCTTAACTTATAATAATACAATTAAAAAATATGAAATTGTTATTTCCTTGCAAGAATTAAATTAATTACCTATTTATTTTGGACTCTGCCAAGAACATATAAAAAAGTATATCATTACAAATTATAAGAAAATAGACAAAATTTAAAAAAGTATGTTGTATTGCATTTATAACTATCTATGAACTTTATTGCTTCAAAATGAAAGCATATAGAATTTGCAGTCTTACAATCCCTCAAAGTATAATGAAGCATGAATTACATCATGGACTCTAGTATGAATGAGAAATATGAAGAAGACATTGTTGAAGAGGTAAATTTGTCCAAATGTGATCTAATATTATCTTATTCCTGGAAATAAAATTCCTTTTTATTTCTTGTAACTGCTTGCACTACATATAATAATAGTTGTTCACTTCTTTTGATATTTGAATTAATTTCAATATTCAAATCTCCAATAAGTATAAAAATGTAATCACCAAGTGTGAATTGTGTCCTTTCTATTGCTATTTCTTCAATGAATGCATAAATAGATACAAGTGGAACAACATATACATTTATTATGCATATACAACATGGGAAATATACTTCCTACAAAACAAGTTTGATTTTGTTATTGTAAATATTCATCGTTGATATGATTTTTATGTTTTCCTATATGCAAGTATGTACCCCACGAAGACAATTTGATATGTTGAAATTGAATTTACGAAATTTAGTATTAGACAGTGGAAATTTTAAATCATTTCCTAGATACAGAGAATCATAACATTCATTAAATCTTCATCACACACAATGCCATTGACATGAGTATGTATACTTCACATATTCAAACGCGCAATCGTTAAAGTTTTCGCACTTGCTATAATATTTTCTATGTACCCTAATTTCCATGATGCTTTAGTTCTTAATAGTTTCGTTTCTTCTGATACTTTATTATTTACACAAAAGTTATTCTATGTTATCTTTTGAAGGATATACAATGATCCCATCATTCTAATATGCCAATATCCCACTTCGGTCAAATGCAAACCCATTCAACATTAAACCCCATGATCAGTGAATTGTTCTAGCACAAACTAGTTGTATAAGAATTTTTACTATAAGTGTAAATCTCTTGCTATTATGTCAACGACTTTGAAACATGCAATATTGAAGTCTAATCAGATGAAACATTTTTTTCATACAATTCATGATACTTGTTTCTTTAAAGGTTACTGATATCCAGATTTAGGAAATATATCCATAACACATCAACATCATTGTTATTTTTCATATATGTTTTTAATATTCCATCAACACCATTAATAACGCTATCTTCTTTATTATACTTCCTTTCATTGGCTCAACAATAACATTCCATTTGATAAATATTCTTGACGATAATCTCATTGTCTTCTCATATGAAATAAATCCTATTTCCTTATTGTGAGTTTCATCATTTGCATCAAGAACTATTAGCTCTTCATTTACATGTGACGAATTTTTTTTGTTATGCTTATGTACATCCTTCTTTTTGTAAAATAGGTATGGAAACAAAGGATCCATTGTTGTAGGCCTATAGCACTTATTGTTTGTATAATTTTATGTCTTCATTAGATTGTTGAGTCACTCACCTTTTGTTAAGGATTTGAACATACTTATTATATTTCTAACAAATTATTGTATGCAATTCATAGCATTTGACTTTCTCTTTCCCGGAACCGTATATTAGTCTTTTTCCTGCTAAAATTAGTTTCTCAAAAAGCAAAGAATCTTTCATCGGTTGCGCTTGGAACAAGTCACCTGAAAATATTACATCAATATTTCCAAAATAAGCCAATGGAGTATGCTTAATTTCGCATAAGTTTTTAGCAACGTGGTATAATAATGTTGAACCTATCAAAGATGCCTTAATAATCAACATGACACGAAGTTGTTCAGAATGTTTTGTCAATGTGTCTAATTTTTCACTTTTAAGCAAAATATATTCTAATTTATTAAATGGTAAATGGAATGTATAATGCAATGTTAGACCACCTGCATTGAAAGTTTCCTTCCCTATATATGCAGTGATAATTCCTTTCAATTGGTCTGGGTCATATCTGAACATGTTGTTGTAGAAATGAATTAGAGATTAGAATAGTGTTATAACGGTAAACATATTTCTAATGCCCACACCACCTCTTACAAGTACGTACAATGGATCATTTGGATTTTTTTCTCATCCACTATTTGTTTCACTATCTTTTCCTGTTATGGGTCAAGAATTCTCATCATTTCATAGAATTCTATTTCTTTTAGTACTTGTGGTTGTTTTACAAGTTGATAAGGCCTCTCAACAGTTGTTTTTTCATTTATAACGTTTTGCAAATATTGAAAATATGAGTTGATATCATATTCTTGATAACATTTTTCGCTCTCTATTTGTTCAGATGCAGGAAAATTTATTTCAAGCAATTCACGATCTTTGTTTTCAAGCTCAACAACTATGCTATCAATATCAACCCACAATGTCATTGTTTTTTTCTTGTTATATTTTATGATTTTCTCAAATAAGAAATATGAATTCTCCCAACTCAAATATTGTTCTTTAAATATGTTCTCATGAATATGATATGGGACACAGAACATTAATAATTCTCAGCAATAGTTATCAACATCAATATTTTTATTATACTTTGCATACCTTATAACATATGGTCTATCAAATACACCTCTTTTTTTTTAGTGTATAACATGATGGAAATTTCGCTAAACATACATGTTTAATGTTTTATGGTCATTGTTCATAACGATCGATAATTAGTAAACATGCTATGTTTTCATAATCATCGAGTTCATGTTCTATGTATTTTGGATTCTTTAGTAAAAATGTTTGATCATCTATCACTGAATTATTAATAAATATACATTTTCTTGAACTAGTATTCAGTGGCATTAACAACATTATCTATACAACTTGTTGTGTAGACATTTTCTATAAGTTCAATAAAGATTTTCCAAGTCATGCAATTGTTTCTATGATATGACCATCATTTTTTTGACACCCACTTTTCTCATGTTTAAACATTGATGTCATTGTTTTATCTAGCTTTTTCATGTACAAACTACAATAAGTAGTTGTAGCATATGAGTCAATTAAAAGTTTAGCATCAATATTTTCACCCCATATACAACTGATCAAACTCCATTAATCTTCCTAATTTTTCAATACTTTATTCCTCTTCTCCATAAGATTGAATATTTCCTTCTTAGACTCTTTGGAAAATAACTCTAAATCCGAAGGGTCCATCAGATCCTTAATTTTACTGCTCGATAATAGTTCCTTCCACATGTCCTTTTTAGGCGTACTGATCCAAGATCTGACAAATTTTTTTGATCTTTTTAGTTTACATGTTACCTTTTCCATATGCTTATCCAATTTAAAATATAAAGGATGCATCCATGGTTCACCCATAATGTCTTTCAACCACATATTCTTAGCACCACTCCATTCGAGAAATATCATGTCACGGTCAAAGATTCCTATATGAAAGGATGATGATAGAAATCGATTGATCCTCTCGATTAGATAAAACTACACCATAGAGTTAAAATTGTTTTATGAATTATTTAAACTTAATCAAATTTTACTTTTCACCATCTTAAGGATAACATCGGTTCATTTAACATCAAAGCTAACCTCCACTTAAAATATAACCTAATTTAAGAAAAAGATCGATTAGTGGGACTAAAGGAATTATGTGAATATGGATTTGATTGGATTTGTTTTGCATGTAGATGACAAAGAAATTTACTATTTGATCTACTTGTCAAGCACTCATATTAGCCTTGCAGAATTACCAAGCATATGAATTAGTCGTGTTTGTCTTGAAAATTTGCATAGTCATCACGTTAATCATGTTTGGAAAACAAATAAATTAGATGAATAAAATCAACACAGACTTTGGCGAACAAATAAATTGGATGAATAAAATCCATAGGGACTTTGGCAAACAAAGAAATTTGATGAATATAATTGGCATAGTAATCATGAACATAGAAACGAGAATTAAATCGATTGTTTCACACAACAAGTGGGGACAAAGGTTGTTTCTTCCAATGAGATTGGTATATCCATCATCTGCAACTCTTCTTCATTTACCATTTGGGGTAACATATTAGCCATGACCATTTGATCAACTATATTTTTTTTCTTTTGATGACCTGGATTGGAACTTGAAAAATTTAAGAACTTCTTTTTGAATGTCATGCTGTGAAGAGAGAATCTTACTGTCTCCATCTCTTATGTACCATATGGAGTTTTCACTCTTTATTTTGGAGGCCACCCTGTGAAAGAAGTAGGTGTTCTTGTCATCGTCATGAATCCAACACATTCTACTTTTTAACCTCCATTCATCTTCTTGATTTTTCGATATTTTATTCCTGTTTTCCATAATATTGAATATTGCCTTCTTAGACTTCTTGGAAAAGAACTCTGGATCCGAAGGGCTAGATCCTTAATTTCCTACTCGATAATAGTTCCTTCCACATGGCCTCTTTAGGCTCGTAGATCCAACATCTCACAACCTTTTTTTATCTTTTTAGTTTATAACTTACCTTCTCCATCTGCTTATCCAGGTCGAAATATAATGGATGCATCCATGATTCACGCACCAGCTCTGAAAATTATAGGTCTTTCAACCATGTATGGTTGAATCTAAAAGGCGGGGCCTTTCTATCCTTAGTAATAACTCATTTGATAAATACCATATCACGGTCAAAGATTCATATTGTTGGAGAATATGATTCTAGCCACCTGCTAGGTTTCATAGACATCCATCCAATTGTCATAGTTGAGATTATTCCTGTTATCTTGAATTAAGTTCAGTCTTACTGTAGTCATTTATTGTTGATGTATACAATATAATCTTATTTAACTGTTTCAAAATATTAAGAAGAGAAATCCTCTTCTCCATGTTAGTCTTAATTTCTTGTCATGTTATTAGAGCTTCTAATCACATAAGACTCTAGAGAGAGCAACAGAGATCAAGAATTCGAGGAGGAGAAGAGGCCTCCATTGTTTTGAGAAAGATAGTGGTGTGAAGTCCATTCTGTAAAGAGGATAAAGAAGATTGTTATCTCCCCCTCAATTTAAAGAGAAAGAAGAAATAAGTTTTAAGTTTTAAGTTTTTCTTTTTTAATTTTTTTTGAAGGATCAACGCACTCCTCCGTAGTGAACAAGTGTGTTGAGCTTTCCAAACATACGATTTTCCCAACTTCCTTGTTTCAACAATATTCTCAACTTCCGTGTTTCAACGTAGTGGTTGTCGATTGAGAAGAGTGCTGAAATCATACAAGTTGAGGCATGAGGTTTTTTTCAAGGTTCGAGGTCATGAAATCATCGTCACATTTGAATGAAATTGTTGAAACATACAAGGGCTCCACAAAGTAAAATATGGGTACACTAATGGGATAATAGTTTCCTGAAGTGATGCAACAAAAGTCTCACATTAAGAGTCTCATGAAGTGATGTAGCCAAAGTCTCACATTAGTTTCAATCTCTCTCACTCAAACATGGGTTCTGTTCATAACAAAGAGCATTAACAAAAGAGCACAAGACACAAAGAAATAATGGAATCTGATTGGGAGCACAAGTCACTTGGGAGTACGAGTCACGAAATTCATTTGGAGCAACCACTCAATTTTCATCCAGGAAAGCATGATTTATTCATAAGGTTAACACATTTTTTCAAAGTTATTTCAAGGACTCTCTTAAAAAAATTGTGTAATGGAGTACATTCAGTTTAAAAGGAACCCTTATGTTCCATTGAGTAAAAAGGGTTTTATTCCTAAAGGTTTTTTATATTAAAAAACAATCATTCTCTTATATTAAAAGGGGCTTCATTCATGGTTATTTTTTTAAGAGGGCTTTTAAAAAAAACAACAACCATTCAAGTTGGTTGTGGGTATTATAACATTTAAAGAATGGGTTTATGATAGATTCTATGAATGAAGCATTGTTTTTGTAGAGAAATTGTATATCTATTTTTTTGTCGAAGCTTATAAAGAGAGAAGCCACCGCAAAGATGTTTTCATTACAGAAAATCATGTTTTCTGTAAGTCAATTTTCTTATTCAGATGCAGTTGACGAACGCTAAAAAATGGGAAAATCCAAGATGCTAAAAATGTCAAGCAACAGCTAGAGATGTATGAAGTTTTTTTGAAAGAATTGGAAGTGAAGAGGCAAAATGATGCTTTCACATTAAAATACATAAAAGAAGTTGTAGATGAAAACATTCTTCCCTTGATTTCATATGCCAAGACAGCCAAGGAGTCTTGGGACACCCGTGAGAGGAGTTTTGGTGTAAAGGGGAGCATTGAAGTTGAAGATGAAAATTTTGTTGAATCCCACTGTGCTAAGTCGCAAGTGGATGATAATTGTGATAAATTTGTAGAAGTAGAGAAGGAGCACATAGATACCCATCAATCCCACATGCATAGCCACAAGTGGATGACAATTTGGGGATTCCAACAACATAACTTGCTGATGACAACTTGGTCAATCCAATGAGAGAGCTTGTTGATGACAATTTGGTGAATTGAGCAACATATCTTGTTGATAACAGTGCAACTACCATTGGAGTAGACAATACTATGGTAAATCTAGCAATTAATATTGTTGATGTAAATTTTGATGAATATTTGTTGAGTAAAGATGAGTGGTTGCAGATGATGTAATAAAACCATCATATTGACATGATGTTATTTGGTGAGATAATCCCACTTGAATATGGAAAATAAGTGGAAGACAACCTGTGTGCAACAACACACGTTAGTACAGATGTGGAAGAGATAAAGACAAAGATAGAGACAGAGGTAGAGGTAGAGGAAAATAAGGAAGCCCACAAGGAGAAAACATAGACAGAGGCAGAAGCAGAGCTAGAAGTGGAACAAGAGAAAAATATCATTACAAAGCATAAGGAACAAAACCAAAGTGGTTCTGCAAATATTCTTAACTCTAACATTGATTTTCAATGTGGAAGTACACAGATCGATTATAAAGAAGAGTTAAATTTCCTTAAATCAAGACTTGCAACACCATGTCTAGATGAAGTATGCATAGAGGTTGCATCAATGAACCTTAAAGACAACTTTGATGATGACAATATTAATGAATATTTCAAGTATAGGAGTCATAAAGAGATGAAATTGTATTATGGACTTATGTTGTAGCAAAAGATGGATGATGAAAAGAACACTACAAAAGATGACATGTGGTAGTAGTCCACATAGGCGTTGTCTTTTGAAGAAGTCCAAGACATACTTAGACAACCTGGAATGATGGAAGACCTGCATTAGCCTGAAACAATTTAGAGCCTCCAAGACATGGAAGAAGAGAAGAAGAAAAGTAAATGTAGTTGAGGTCATTTTTTTAAATTACAAGTCTGGCTGAGACATAGACCACTAGGCATGTTAATTAAACTTTTATGTGGTTGAAATTAAAGGGGAGTGTTGGAGAATCTAATTGCAATCACTTAATAGGTGTCATAGCCATCCATCTAAGTGTCATAGTTAGTTGAGATTATTACAGTTATCTTGAGTTCAGTTGACTCTTACAGTATTCATTTATTGTTGATGTTTTCAATATAATCTTATTTAACTATTTGAGAATATTATTGTTGGTTTCTTCAATATAGTCTTATTTAACTAATCATATTTAATTGTTTGAGAATATTAAGAAAAACAATCATGTTAGTTTTCATTTCTTATCACCGGTATGAAAGGATGACTGCAATTTGTTGAGCCTCTTGATTAGATAAGAGTGCACCATAGAGTTAAAATTGTTTAATGAATTATATAAACCTAATCAAATTTTACTTTGCACCATCTCAAGGATAACATTGTTTCATGTAACATCAAAGCTAACCTCTGCTTAAAATATAACCAGGAACTAAATCCATTGTTTCACACAGGAAGTGGGGGACAGAGGTTGTGATCGCCAGTTTGAGGATGACGTTGAAGCTTTTGGGATGCGTTAATTTTAATTTCACTGTAGACTTTAAAAATATTTTGGAATTTGTTAAAAAAATCAAAATGAATTGTTTAATCGTATTCGGAATCGCATACTAAACTACGACTCCATCTGTACATCACTCTCTCTGATGTTTGTTTTTTCTTCAGAAATTTCCTCACGCCCTCTGTGCCTTGTTTTTTCTTGACTAAACAATAGCTTATTTAGTAACTATTGCCGTGGCTGATTGTACATCACACATTTTATCTTAATCTTTTTCTTAGTAATTTTTTCCACATAGTCAGTCAGATAGAATAAGAATTTCGTCAGATATTTGTGATCGCTGGTTTAAGGCGGCCTAGAAAATCTAGAAGTTGATATACTTTCGTGCATTAATGACAAAGACAAAGGCTTAAAATCAAGGAAAGTTAGATTGTTGGTATATTTACATTTCTAGAGTGAATTTGAAAACATAGAGTGAGGGATTAGAACCGTAATTGTCCAAATTTATTAGAAAGTGTAACACAGATTGAATTTTATGGAGTGTGATTCTAGGGTTGTAGAGCAAGAGCTCTATACTTCTTTAGCTAGAATAACCAGTGCTCTAGGATTTCTCTTTGATTTGGTATCAAAGCATGCTGAAATAATTCAATTTGAAGCATATGCCCATTTCAACCTTCTAAGTTAGAAAATGACAATACTAAATTGAAGATGGAGCAATTCCAATTGGAAAATGAAACATTGAGTTTTAGAGAGGAAACTTGACTATGAGCTTTGGGCTTCCAAGGACCCACCTCCTAAAAATATTCCACGATTTTTAAATTGGTGGAATGAATGTCAGGGGCATACATTTAAGGATATACTTGTTTCTACAAACCCATACACCCCATAGAAGATATAGCATGAGAGTTCTTACTTCTTTGTGACTAAAGCTCCAATTTGTTAACCATGTTACAATAGAAGACCTATCCACCTCTAGTTCTGCTTCAAGGGAATTTGTGATCACCTCCCAAAAAACATTTTCTTGTAGGAAGAGAAGAAATATATGCCAAACCTCATCAGGGGACAATCCATAAAGAAGACACTAGCTCGATCCTTGAAATCCTCTCTTTATGAGGTTATCCGATGTGACTATTCAATTGTGGGTGACCAACCATGTAAAACATTTGATTTTGAAAGGAACCTCCCACTTCCACATGTGATCCATCCACCCAACATGATTCTCAACATGAAAAAGAGATGTGATGAGTCAGTAGGCATCTTTGAAAAATTTGTCACCATTATAAACCCTGTCTTCCCTTGCCATCTTATCGGGTTTATCCGTGAGGTAAATCCCAGTGTTAATTATATGTAACAATATGTATCCCATTGAGCCACAAACTCCTCTAGAATACCCAAATCCAGTGAATAGGGCCACGTGGGAAATGAAAAAGGAGAGGCGTGTTCCTTCCCAATATGTGCTATAGTATAAATACCTCGCTCATTGAGGCACCAAATGATGCAAACTAGAATATTATGCCCTTTAGACTGTCCTTTAATGACGTCTAGGCCAATGAAGACATTTTCTCCTCTGCCCACATGATAGAAAATATTACCACAAAACCATAGCCTAACTTTCATGAGGCTTCGCCAAATATAGGAGGCATTATTTTTCACAAGGGCCCCAGAGGACACCCATTCTTCCAAATTCAAAATTTGTACGTATTTATCATGTATGATAGCTTTCCAGTCTCTAGGTCTAGGGAACACCCTCCAAATATTCTTGATAAGGAGGGCCTGGCTAAAACATTTTGTATATATAATGCCCCATCTACCTATGGATATCAGTTTGGACAATGTCGCAAAAGCACACAAGTGATATCTCTTTTTTCCATGGCCGCATAAACTGTTTTTTTGGGAATAAGTGTGAGAAAGGTAGAATTGACAACGTCTCTTATATATCCCAAAATGAGAGAATCCTCCACCATTTCCATGAGCCAACAATGTCGAAAAAGAAGAAGAATAATTCCACTGGCCATCCATCAAGCTGAGATCATTTATCTTTCGTTAAGTCTTCCAATGTCACTTGAAATTCTTCCAAAGAGATTGGACTATCCATCATATCGAACTCTTCTTCATTTACCATCACCATATCCATTTGGTCAACTATATTTCTTACCTGTGATTCCATGTATTGGGACTTGAAAAAATTAATAACTTCTTTCTGACTGTCATGTTGTGATGAGATTATATTATTATCTCCGTTTATTATGTACCATATGGAGTTTACACTCTTTATTTTAGAGGTCACCCTGTGAAAGAAACAAGTGTTCTTGTCACCGTCGTGAATCAAACACATTTTACTTTTCAACCTCCATTCATCTTCCTAATTTTTCAATATTTTATTCCTCTTTTCCATAAGATTGAATATTTCCTTCTTAGACTCTTTGGAAAATAAGTCTGAATCCGAAGGGTCCGTCAGATCCTTAATTTTTCTACTTGATAATAGTTCCTTCCACATGGCCTTTTTAGGCGTGCTGATCCAAGATTCGACAACATTTTTTGATCCTTTTAGTTTATATGTTACCTTTTCCATATGCTTATCCAAGTCAAAATATAAAGGATGCATCCATGGTTCGCCCACAAGGTCTGAAAATTCTATGTCTTTCAACCACATATTCTTAGCACCACTCGATTCGAGAAATATCATGTCACGGTCAAAGATTCCTATATGAAAGGATGATGATACAAATTGATTGATCCTCTTGATTAATTAAAAGTGCACCAGAGAGTTAAAATTGTTTTATGAATTATTTAAACGTAATCAAATTTTACTTTTCACCATCTTAAGGATAACATCGGTTGATTTAACATCAAAGCTAACCTCCACTTAAAATATAACCTAATTTGAGAAAAAGATCGATTACTGGGACTAAAGGAATTATGTGAATATGGAACAAAGAAATTGGTTCAATAAAATCCATAGAGACTTTGGCGAACAAAGAAATTGAATGAATAAAATTGACATAGTAATCATGAACATAGAAACGAGAATTAAATCGATTATTTCACACAGCAAGTGGGAACAAAGGTTATTTCTTCCAATGAGATTGGCCTATCCATCATCTGCAACTCTTCTTCATTTACCATCTAGGGGAACACATTAGCGATGACCATTTGATCAACTATATTCTTTTCATTTGATTGGGACTTGAAAAAATTAAGAACTTCTTTCTGAATGTCATGCTGTGATGAGAGAATCTTACTGTCTCCGTCTCTTATGTACCATATGGAGTTTGCACTCTTTGTTTTGGAGGCCACCCTATGAAAGAAATAGGTTTTCTTGTCATCGTCATGAATCCAACACATTCTACTTTTTAACCTCCATGCATCTTCTTGATTTTTCGATATTTTATTCCTCTTTTCCATAATATTGAATATTGCCTTCTTAGACTCCTTGGAAAATAAATCTAGATCCGAAGGGCTAGATCCTTAATTCCTTACTCAATAATAGTTCCTTCCACATGGCCTCTTTAGGTTCGGATATCCAACATGTGACAACCTTTTTTTATCTTTTTAGTTTATAACTTACCTTCTCCATCTGCCTATCGAGGTCGAAATATAAAGGATGCACCCATGATTCGCGCACCAGCTCTGAAATTTATAGGTCTTTCAACCATGTATGGTTGAATTTGAAAGGCGGGGGCCTTTGTATCCTTAGTAATAATCCATTTTATAAATACCATATCATGGTCAAAGATTCATATTGTTGGAGAATATGATTCCAGCCACCTACTAGGTTTCATAGACGTCCAAAGAATTGTCATAGTTAGTTGAGATTATTCCAGTTATCTTGAACTTAGTTCAGTCTTACTGTAGTCATTGATTGTTGATGTATCCAATGTAATCTTATTTAGCTTCAGGTCACATAAGACTCTAGAAAGAGCAACAGAGATCAAGAATTCGAGGAGGAGAAGAGGCCTCTGTTGTTTTGAAAAAGATAATGGCATGAAGTCCATTCTGTGAAGAGGATAAAGAAGATCGTTATCTCCCCCTCAATTGAAAGAGAAAGAAGAAATAAGTTTTAAGTTTTAAGTTTTTTCTTTAATTTTTTTTTGAATGATCAACGCACTCCTCCCTAGTGAACAAGTTTGTTGACCTTGCCAAACTTACGATTTTCTCAACATCCATGTTTCAACGCAACGGTTGTCTATTGAGAAGAGCGTTGAAATCATACAAGTTGAGGCATGAGGTTTGTTTCAAGGTTCGAGGTGCATGAAATCACCATCACGTTTGAATGAAATGGTTGAAAGGTACGAGGGCTCTACAAAGTCAAATTTGGGTACACTAATGGGATAATAGTTCGTGAAGTGATGCAACCAAAGTCTCACATTAAGAGTCTCATGAAGTGATGCAGCCAAAGTCTCACATTAGTTTCAACCTCTCTCACTCAAACACAGGTTCTGTTCATAACAAAGAGCATTGAAAAAAGAGCACAAGACACAAGGAAATAACAGAGTAGATTGGAAGCACAAGTCACTTGGGAGTACGAGTCACGAAATTCATTTAGAGCACCCACTCAATTTTCATCAAGGAAAGCATGACTTATTCATAAGGCTAACATATTTTTTTAAAGTTATTTCGCAGAATCTTTAAAAAAATTGTGTAATGGAGAACATTTAGTGTAAAAGGCACTCTTATATTCCATTGAGTAAAAAGGGTTTTATTCCTAAAGGTTTTTTTATATTAAAAACCAATCATTCTCTTATATTAAAAGGGGCTTCATTCATAGTTATTTTCTAAAGAGGATTTTTGAAAAAAAACAACAACCATTCAAGTTGGTTGTGGGTATTATAAAATCTAAAGAATGGGTTTATGATAGTTTCTGTGAATGAAGCATTGGTTTTTTTAGAGAAATTGTATATCCATTTTTTTTGTCGAAGCTTAGAAAAAGAGAAGCTATAACAAAGATGTTTCCATTACAGAAAACCATATTTTTTGTAAGTCAGTTTTGTTATTGAGATGTAGTCGGCGACCGCTAAAAAATGGGAAAATCCAGGATGCTAAAAATGTCAAGCAACAACTAGAGATGTATGAAATTTTTTTGGAAGAATGGGAAGTGAAGAGGAAAAACGATGATTTGTCGATGAAAACATTCCTCCCTTGATTTCATATGCCAACCTAGCCAAGGAGTCTTGGGACACCCTTGAGAGGAGTTTTGGTGTAAAGGGGAGGATTGAAGTGGAAGATGAAATTTTTGTTGAATCCCACTATGCTAAGTCACAAGTGGATGATAACTGTGATAAATTTGTAGAAGTAGAGAAGGAGCACATAGATACCCATCAATACCACATTCACAGCCACAAGTGGATGGCAATTTGGTGATTCAAACAACATAACTTGCTGATGACAACTTGGTCAATCCAAGGAGAGAGCTTTATGATGACAATTTGGTGAATCGAGCAAGAGAACTTGCTGATAACAATGCAGCTTCCATTGGAGTAGGAAATACTATTTTAAATCTAGCAATTAATATTGTTGATGTAAAATTTGATGAATATTTGTTGAGTAAAGATGAGTGGTTGTAGATGATGTAATAAAACCATCATATTGACATGATGCTATTTGGTGAGATAATCCCACTTGAATCTAGAAAATAAGTGCAAGATAACCTGTCTGCAACAACACACGTTAGTACAGAAGTGGAAGAGATAAAGACAGAGCTAGAGACAGAGGTAGAGCTAGAGGAAAAGAAGGAATCCCACAAGGAGAAAACATAGACAGAGGCAGAAGAAGAGCTAGAAGTGCAACAAGAGAAAACTCTCATTACAAAGCATAAGGAAAAAAACCAAAGTTGTTCTACAAATATTTTTAACTCTAGCATTGATTTCAATGTGCAAGTATACAGATCGATTATGAAGAAGAGTTAAATTTCCTTAAAGCATGACTTGCAACACCATGTCTAGATGAAGTTTGCATAGAGGTTGCAACAATGAACCTTAAAGACAACTTTGATGATGAAAATATTAATGAATTTTTCAGGTATTGGAGTCATAAAGAGATGAAATTGTAATATGGACTTATGTTGCAGCAAAAGATGGACAATGAAAGGAACACTACAAAAGATGACATGTGGCAATAGTCCACATAGGTGTTGGTTTTTGAAGAAGTCCAAGACATACTTAGACAGCCTAGAACAATGGAAGACCTGCATTAGCAAATGAAGAAACTAAGTTTTAAAGGATAAGGAAGAAGAGAAGAAGAAAAGTAAATGTAGTTGAGGTTAATATTTTAAATTAGAAGTCTGGCTGAGATATAGACCACTAGGCATGTTAATTAAACCTTTATGTGGACTTTTGTGTGCTTCAAATTAAAGGGGAGTGTTGGAGAATTTAATTGCAATCACTTAATAGGTGTCATAGTTGTCCATCTAAGTGTCATAGTTAGTTGAGATTACTACATTTACCTTGAATTCAGTTGAGTCTTACTACATTCATTTATTGTTGATGTCTTCAATATAATCTCATTTAACTATTTGAGAATGTTATTGTTGATTTCTTCAATATAATCTTATTATTATTTAACTATCTGGGAATATTAAATAAAACAATCATGTTAGTTTTCATTTCTTATCACCTGTATGAAAGGATGACTGCAATTGATTGAGCCTCTCGATTAAATAAGAGTGCGCCATAGAGTTAAAATTGTTTTATGAATTATTTAAACTTAATCAAATTTTACTTTGCACCATGTCAAGGACAACATTGTTTCATTTAATATCAAAGTTAACCTCTGCTTAAAATATAACCAAGAATTAAATCGATTGTTTCAGACAGGGAGTGGAGGAAAGAGGTCATGATTGTCGGTTTGAGGATGACGTGGAAGCTTTTGGGATGTGTTAATTTTAATTTTAATTTCACTGTAGGTTTTAAAAATATTTTGGAATTTGTTAAAAAAATCAAAATGAATTCTTTAATCGTATTCGGAAATATTCCCGGAATGTGCGGGGATATTCCTGGAATGGCGCGTACTAAACTACGACTCCATCTGTACATCACGCTCTCTGATGTTTGTTTTTTCTTCCGAAATTTCCTCGTGTCCTCTGCGCCTTGTTTTTCCTAGACTAAAAAATAGCTTATTCTGTAACTATTATCGTCGCTTATTGTAGATCACACATTTTATCTTAATCTTTTTCTTAGTAAAATTTTCCATAGAGTCAGTCAAATAAAAGAAGAATTTCGTCAGATATTTGTGATTGCTGGTTTAAGGTGGCCTTGAGCATCTATCACTTTCTTACCATGACTTCATTTGCTTATTTTTCACTGCTACAACTCAATACATAGCCTGTTGACCGAATGAAAGCAGATGATATAGTTTCTTCTTACTTCTTATCCACTAACATTAGAGTTAAAGATGAGTAAGCAACAATTTATTCTCTCTGTGAGTAATAAATCTAAATTCAGAACCAATCCTCCCTTTGGACTATGAAGAAGTCGCTGGAAAAAATGAAAACATTACCAGATAGCTAAATTTAGAGATAGTCATTTGTTTACCTCAAATGGGTACCAAAAAAAATACAAAAGAAAACTCTAGCTCAAAATATTTCAATGTTTGAATTGATCTAGTTCACCCATGCCATCACACTTTCCTATACACAACCATTTGATCCATGTCTTGGTAGAAATTCCTTGCTTCCAACATGTAATCCCACATTTTCCCAAATAAATCCACAAAATGCAATAAAAATCAAGGGAAACAAATACTTATTCTGCAACCACATAATTCTTTCAAAAAAGACAGCGAACCTATTATCTAGTCACTAGGAGCTCTTCTTCAACATCAGAAATTAGATGTGCCTTTATCCACCAAAGCAAAGACAGTAATAGATACATACTCAGAGACATAAACAGATACATTCACAGCTATATCGACAGTAAAAATAGAACATACATAGACAGGTACAGGTTAAGCAGTCCATTCTTATTTAGACTCTTTTCATCCAGTAACATACCACTCAAAGAGGTGGAGAATTGTGCATTCTTCCTTTCTATAGTACATAACCACGTCATTGTATTCCTATTATAGGTTCTTCCACCTTTTACTACCATCTAGGAAGGCAAGACTTCGTATTCGTATAGATAAGCAACACCCAATATTAACATACAGTAGGAGCCTAGTTTTAAGCCTTAGCATGACCTCAACCTTTATATACTTCTCTTTGGGCCTGAGAAATGGTGATGCTTTGGCTCCTAGGCACAAATCCAGAAGTACCCGGTTTACCCACCCTCAGCTTGGTAATAAACAAAGGAAAACACATTCGAGGCAGAGAAAATGATAGAGCCTCTTCCTTTTCCATATGAAGATCCGAATCGTTCTGTACCTGTGGTAGGTGACCATATAGTCTATTATTGGGCATCCGAGCGAGCATCAGCAAAGGTTACATCATAAGAAGAATCATCCGAGCAAGCAAGGGAAAAGCCAACAAAGTAAATAACAGTAAAGGAAAAGGCAGGAGCAGATCTGAAGCAAGCAGTTTTTGTTGATTCCGTTCGAGCAGACCCAACTGCGGGAGATCCAATTGGTTGCGTTTAACCCGTATAAGTAGAACTGGCATCAAAGTTAGTATCATGACCAGGTCAGGGAAGGAACCAAACTAGTTCAGTTATTCCTCCTCTATCCCATTTCAGGGTAGCACTCGTAATAATTACCTATTGGGCGCATTGCGTACTTACTAAGTCAAATGAACCTATTTGGTGCCTAGAGGTGGCTCGGGATAGTCATTGTCCCGAAAGGTTATGTTTATGATGAAACCACCTGTACAGTAGATAGCCTACACACTTGAAACAATGGAAGCAGATCCCATTGAAGCACCACCTGCATCATCCTTGCCATATATCTGTCCAATAACTAGTGCTACAGCTAGATCAAGGTAAATAGGCCGTCAAAAAGGAAGGTCTAAGTGGAGACTTTCTCTACACAGATGCAACCTATGCACATGTATCCACTCCTGGATTTGATGGAACTGCATCTTGGTCTAGAAGGTACGCTAGGTGAAGCGTTGGTGGGGAAGTTGCTTCTTTGACCAGATCAAATGCAACTGCGGGTGATGCCCTTGGTTATCAATATAAAACCATAAGGGATACAGGAAATAGTGCTCGAAGAAGTTGTCAATCTAGAAGTTGTCCATTCACTAGTTATAGAACGGGAATTCAATCTCCATTTCACTTTGGTACTTTCTTTGGTTCTTTTGGTTCTAGGTCAAAAATTACATGATCAGTCGCTGGTTATGGGTCAATAGATTCCACTACATAGCAAGGTGGCTATGGCCCTAGATTTTGATCTGCTTATTAAACTTGGTCAACTGAATCTGAAGCTATAATTGTCTCGGATGATGCTAAAACTACTTCTTTTTTTTATTTGTCCCCTTATGTTTCTTCAATTGGACCAGACAATTTGAGCTGAACCAATTTTCGTGGCTTATTGTAGATCACACATTTTATCTTAATCTTTTTCTTAGTAAAATTTTCCATAGAGTCAGTCAAATAAAAGAAGAATTTCGTCAGATATTTGTGATTGCTAGTTTAAGGTGGCCTTGAGCATCTATCACTTTCTTACCATGACTTCATTTGCTTATTTTTCACTGCTACAACTCAATACATAGCCTGTTGACCGAATGAAAGCAGATGATATAGTTTCTTCTTACTTCTTATCCACTAACATTAGAGGTAAAGATGAGTAAGCAACAATTTATTCTCTCTGTGAGTAATAAATCTAAATTCAGAACCAATCCTCCCTTTGGACTATGAAGAAGTCTGTGGAAAAAATGAAAACATTACCAGATAGCTAAATTTAGAGATAGTCATTTGTTTACCTCAAATGGGTACCAAAAAAAATACAAAAGAAAACTCTAGCTCAAAATATATCAATGTTTGAATTGATCTAGTTCACCCATGCCATCACACTTTTCTATACACAACCATTTGATCCATGTCTTGGTATAAATTCATTGCTTCCAACATGTAATCCCACATTTTCCCAAATAAATCCACAAAATGCAATAAAAATCAAGGGAAACAAATACTTATTCTGCAACCACATAATTCTTTCAAAAAAGACAACGAACCTATTATCTAGTGTAAAGTGACATCAGTTTCGAATACGTTGAAGAATTTCCACAAAAAAGCATATGGATAGGCTTCCTGTGGCCAAAAGACGTTCGATTGAAGATGAAATTGAAGATGGCTTGAGCTTCTTAGATTTCTTTTCATCCAAATAAGAAGAAGAGGAGTCATGGATTTTTGTATTTGTAAAGAGGATCTTTCTATCCAAGATGGTAATTTGGTCTATCCCTTAGCGGAAAGGCCACTCAAATCCCCTCTCAACCCTGAACATGAAGTCCTCCCTTGAGGAAACACTGAGCAAGGGGATTTGTAAGGGCTTGACTAGCAAATTCCAAGGCTCTCATCTTAGGTTAGGAACAACATATCCAATGTTAGGTTAGGAAAGGGACTATAATTGACTTGATTGATTATCTCCTTCTCTAAGTCAGCCATATTCCTGATTATTTCTCCATCATTTCCTTATCTTCTAAAGCACTAGTTTCAACCCATCCATAGTGAGGCCCATCAATTCAATCCCCTCATCCAACCTGAGCAAGTAATCGCTTAAGGTCTCAATTTCAATATCTTATCAACTGGCTCTAATGTGTCTTCTTTCACTGGTCTTAGTCCTACTATATGGCTTAATTAAAGTTATAAGGGATATATGGGCATCCGATAGCCTCACATTCCTTTCCTCTATGGTGGTTTTGGTTCTATGGGTTAAAAGCTACCTTTCCGGGCTTGTCGATTCAAATTAGGAAAAATAGAGCCTCATGGTACCATGCTTTTTAGCGGTAACTGTAGACTGAGAAATCTATTTATTGCTGTAATAAATCTCATGTAACTCAAGTCATTTTCAACCAAATACATCCATGGAATTAGTACTATTAGCTTCCACTCAATACTGTTATTATTGATAACAAGTTCAAACTATAGGCCCTTAGTCATATGATACACATTAGTAACCATAATGATCACCATTACTTAAGAAAACTTTTTATTTATTGGAGTCCCTGTTATATTTTGGTACACAACATTTCCAGGATACTAGCTATTAATATTCATTTTAAGCTTCTTCTTTTTTTGGTATTTATATACCCTACATCGTCTTGTATTTTACGTATGTACTGCAAAATCCTAGTACCTAAGGTATAAAATTTTTCTTATATGGTTGCATATACATTTGAATCTCAAAGATATGTGTGAAAACTTAGTTTTGAGATAACATGAACCTAAGAATACCTGGTATTCTTGATTCATAGTTTAGGTTCTTGCATTATTATTTTATTTATATTCTCATGGAATTTCTTGTGGAATCTATGAGCTAGTCCCATTTGGAATCATCTGTTGCATTTTAATTTCAACTACGGAAGTGTTGTAGGAAATTTTTTGTAGGGGACTATGTTAAAAGACCAAGATGAAAAGCTCGACCTGTAGTGGTTTTCAAAATTTCGAGAATGAAGATTTTTATAGAAGAGAAATGTGAATTACTGATAGGATAATTGAGGTATTTTTTCATTTTACTTATCCATTGTGTCCAGAGGAATTTTTTTTATAGTGTTTTTGTAATGATTCCACACTCTATAAGGAAATTTGTGACCACTAGCTATGATGTTTAATCAAAACATCACAACCACCAGTGACTACGATGTTTTAGTTTGTTTCTAGAGTAGATGCAATGGCCACATATTTTCCTACAAAAGTCATGATAAACCTTTGTTAGTATTAAGGCTAAGATCACAAGTTTTATGTGGTCACAAATTGTATGGTGTAGTATCCCCATGAAGGAATGAAATGACCAATTAAGCTCATTGCAAAGACATAAAGGAAGATACGATTGAGGGTTGGAATCAAGTTGGCACACTGAATTAAATTTAAAGGAATTCTTGGGAAAACAAGAGTTGGAGATAGACCTCTCAATTGTAATGAATGAATGAGAATCTGTGATTGGTTTTGATAATAGGTCAATCCACAAAAATGTCGATGAATTTATATGTTAAGGAAGGAGATTAATCAACACAGTTTTAAACGGAGTCTCTGCAACACCAGAACCATAATCCAAAGAAAATTTGGGATGTTTGAAGAAGGGAGATCAAAAAGGAAAAGTAATCCCTATTGGTTTGGACTCATAAAAAAACAACATAGATCTGCATTAGACAACAAAGGAATGAATAGAGCTCTGTATCACAAACTCTAACAATGAGTCCTCAAAATTGTGTGATATGTAATGACATTAGATATGACACCAGGTTGTTTGAAAATTTTTAAATAAAAAAAACATTATCATGCTCACCTTCTTGGTGTTGGTTGCAAAAAATGAAGCTGCAGGTGAAGACGATGGGGCGAGTAGATAATGCACTTCACATCAACCATGCCCTTGTTAAGAATTTTGGCCCTATATACATTCTTGATGTAGTCATGAAGGCTTAGGTAGTCACCTATAGGGCATTAATGGGGTTTGGGATATTCGAGGTCCTATTTCTCATTGCCTCCCTCGGACATAGTTGCAGTTACGTTGCACAACGTTCAAGGGTGACTCGAAGTGAAGCTTCGTCTTGAGGTGGTGCCTCTTGGCTGCTACATCCAAGGCCATTGTGATGTCTCCACGTTGATAAACCTCCTACCCCATGGGTGCTCTTCCTTCTCTCCTGTAATCAGAGATGGAAGAGAAAGACCCCAAACACTCTACTCAAACCCTAAACCCCTCGGATTGAAGACTTTGTGATTAATTCAAGAAACTTAGAAAAGCACAGAAGACAAAATGATTTAAGTCCATAATTTTTTTTAACACAAAAGGGCTTAAGGCAAAAGGATAATTTTAATATGAAAAGCGTTAAAAAAAAGAAAAAAAGATTAAGTCAAGCTGCTTTTAAAAGAACTTAAGACAAAATGATAATTGTAAGAAAAAATGGCTTAAGACAAAATGATCTTAAGATGAAATTATCATTTCGTCTTAAATAAATGTCTTAAACACCCCTTTTATGTAGTAGTTTTAGCATAACAATCATATGTAATCGACCAGTGGAAGTTCTCATGAACAACAGTAAGTAAATTAATGGTATCATTGCAAATAAACCCTCTTCTTTAACTACTAATCATGTTATAACAACACTTTCTGAATCAATAATGTTCCCAATACCACCGAGCTACAATTTTTTTTTCGATTATGTATATATTCGCTAGCTCTTAGTTTTGCAAATGCAAAATCAGCTCTCACTATTGTAACTGTGAAATCTATTACACACATTATTTGTTAATAAATAAAAATTAAAGATACCAAAGCTATAATTTATGAAAACCAATGCACATACACATCGAAGCTACAAAATCATATCATCCATTTATTACACATCTCGTTTGTATGTTTCTATATATTCTTTACAATAATGGTAGCTAAATCATAGTCTGTAGATAATAGTTCTCTCTACAAAAAGAACATGTCAAATATGGCTATTACAAAACTACAAGGACGCATGGCTGGTTCCCACTACTCAGTTGTTATCATCTTTTAATTATAAATAACCTGACACATAGATTTGAGAAAGCTCAAAGATGCATGTTGTTTGACCAACTATTGCAAATTGCTTCACTCTCTTATTTTCCTACCTAAATAAAGTTTGGTTAAAAAATGAATGGCATTTTTAAAAAATTCCATGAACTTAGGAAAAATGTGTCACGTAAAATGGGAATACGCAGAGAAAATATGAAAAGTAGCGAGTATGTACGGAGAAGGAAAGATGAAAAAAGACAACAACACTTCTGCGCATTCACAAGTTTCGCACAACTTTTGTCCATTTCTCCTATCCTCTACAATTTTGCAATTAGTAATTAGCTTAACTTATAATAATACAATTAAAAAATATGAAATTTTTATTTCCTTGCAAGAATTAAATTAATTACCTATTTATTGTAGACTCTGCTAGAGAACAAATAAAAAAGTATATCATTACAAATTATAAGAAAATAGATAAAATTTACAAAAGTGTGTTGTATTGCATTTATAACTATCTATGAACTTTATTGCTTCAAAACGAAAGCATATATAATTTGCAGTGTTACAATCCCTCGAAGTATAATGAAGCATGAATTGCATCATGGACTCCAGTATGAATGAGAAATATGAAGAAGACATTGTTGAAGAGGTAAATTTGTCCAAATGTGATCTAATATTATCTTATTCCTAGAAATAAAATTCTTTTTTATTTCTTGTAACTGCTCGCACTACATATTATAATAGTTGTTCACTTCTTTCGATATTTGAATTAATTTCAATATTCAAAACTCCGATAAGTATAAAAAGTAATCACCAATTGTGAATTGTATTCTTTCTATTGCTATTCCTTCAATGAATGCATAAATAGATACAAGTGGAACAACATGTATACATTTATTATACAAGTGTAGGGGACTATGTTAAAAGACCAAGATGAAAAGCTCGACCTGTAGTGGTTTTCAAAATTTCGAGAATGAAGATTTTCATAGAAGAGAAATGTGAATTACTGATAGGATAATCGAGGTATTTTTTCGTTTTACTTATCCATTGTGTCCAGAGGAATTTTTTTTATAGTGTTTTTGTAATGATTCCACACTCTATAAGGAAATTTGTGACCACTAGCTATGATGTTTAATCAAAACATCACAACCACCAGTGACTACGATGTTTTAGTTTGTTTCTAGAGTAGATGCAATGGCCACATATTTTCCTACAAAAGTCATGATAAACCTTTGGTAGTATTAAGGCTAAGATCACAAGTTTTATGTGGTCACAAATTGTATGGTGTAGTATCCCCATGAAGGAATGAAATGACCAATTAAGCTCATTGCAAAGACATAAAGGAAGATACGATTGAGGGTTGGAATCAAGTTGGCACACTGAATTAAATTTAAAGGAATTCTTGGGTAAAAAAGAGTTGGAGACAGACCTCTCAATTGTAATGAATGAATGAGAATCTGTGATTGGTTTTGATAATAGGTCAATCCTCAAAAATGTCGATGAATTTATATGTTAAGGAAGGAGCTTAATCAACACAGTTTTAAACGGAGTCTCTGCAACACCAGAACCATAATCCAAAGAAAATTTGGGATGTTTGAAGAAGGGAGATCAAAAAGGAAAAGTAATCCTTATTGGTTTGGACTCATAAAAAAAGAACATAGATCTGCATTAGACAACAAAGGAATGAATAGAGCTCTGTATCACAAACTCTAACAATGAGTCCTCAAAATTGTGTGATATGTAATGACATTAGATATGACACCAGGTTGTTTGAAAATTTTTAAATAAAAAAAACATTATCATGCTCACCTTCTTGGTGTTGGTTGCAAAAAATGAAGCTGCAGGTGAAGACGATGGGGCGAGTAGATAATGCACTTCACATCAACCATGCCCTTGTTAAGAATTTTGGCCCTATATACATTCTTGATGTAGTCATGAAGGCTTAGGTAGTCACCTATAGGGCATTAATGGGGTTTGGGATATTCGAGGTCCTATTTCTCATTGCCTCCCTCGGACATAGTTGCAGTTACGTTGCACAACGTTCAAGGGTGACTCGAAGTGAAGCTTCGTCTTGAGGTGGTGCCTCTTGGCTGCTACATCCAAGGCCATTGTGATGTCTCCACGTTGATAAACCTCCTACCCCATGGGTGCTCTTCCTTCTCTCCTGTAATCAGAGATGGAAGAGAAAGACCCCAAACACTCTACTCAAACCCTAAACCCCTCGGATTGAAGACTTTGTGATTAATTCAAGA
Source organism: Pinus tabuliformis (assembly GCA_031772625.1). Classification (NCBI taxonomy): domain Eukaryota; kingdom Viridiplantae; phylum Streptophyta; class Pinopsida; order Pinales; family Pinaceae; genus Pinus; species Pinus tabuliformis. Next base: position 31,742,956 of record CM062807.1, on the reverse strand, counting down.
AACTTTGAAAAGCACAGAAGACAAAATGATTTAAGTCCATAATTTTTTTTAACACAAAAGGGCTTAAGGAAAAAGGATAATTTTAATATGAAAAGCGTTTAAAAAAAGAAAAAAATGATTAAGTCAAGCTGCTTTTAAAAGAACTTAAGACAAAATGATAATTGTAAGAAAAAATGGCTTAAGACAAAATGATCTTAAGATGAAATTATCATTTCGTCTTAAATAAATTTCTTAAACACCCCTTTTATGTAGTAGTGTTAGCATAACAATCATATGTAATCGACCAGTGGAAGTTCTCATGAACAACAGTAAGTAAATTAATGGTATCATTGCAAATAAACCCTCTTCTTTAACTACTAATCATGTTATAAAAACACTTTCTGAATCAATAATGTTCCCAATACCACCGACCTACAATTTTTTTTTCGATTATGTATATATTCGCTAGCTCTTAGTTTTGCAAATGCAAAATCAGCTCTCACTATTGTAACTGTGAAATCTATTACGCACATTATTTGTTAATAAATAAAAATTAAAGATACCAAAGCTATAATTTATGAAAACCAATGCACATACACATCGAAGCTACAAAATCATATCATCCATTTATTACACATCTCGTTTGTATGTTTCTATATATTCTTTACAATAATGGTAGCTAAATCATAGGCTGTAGATAATAGTTCTCTCTACAAAAAGAGCATGTCAAATATGGCTATTACAAAACTACAAGGACGCATGGCTGGTTCCCACTACTCAGTTGTTATCATCTTTTAATTATAAATAACCTGACACATAGATTTGAGAAAGCTCAAAGATGCATGTTGTTTGACCAACTATTGCAAATTGCTTCACTCTCTTATTTTCCTACCTAAATAAAGTTTGGTTAAAAAATGAATGGCATTTTTAAAAAATTCCATGAACTTAGGAAAAATGTGTCACGTAAAATGGGAATACGCAGAGAAAATATGAAAAGTAGCGAGTATGTACGGAGAAGGAAAGATGAAAAAAGACAACAACACTTCTGCGCATTCACAAGTTTCGCACAACTTTTGTCCATTTCTCCTATCCTCTACAATTTTGCAATTAGGAATTAGCTTAACTTATAATAATACAATTAAAAAATATGAAATTGTTATTTCCTTGCAAGAATTAAATTAATTACCTATTTATTGTAGACTCTGCTAGAGAACAAATAAAAAAGTATATCATTACAAATTATAAGAAAATAGATAAAATTTACAAAAGTGTGTTGTATTGCATTTATAACTATCTATGAACTTTATTGCTTCAAAACGAAAGCATATATAATTTGCAGTGTTACAATCCCTCAAAGTATAATGAAGCATGAATTGCAACATGGACTCCAGTATGAATGAGAAATATGAAGAAGACATTGTTGAAGAGGTAAATTTTTCCAAATGTGATCTAATATTATCTTATTCCTAGAAATAAAATTCTTTTTTATTTCTTGTAACTGCTCGCACTACATATTATAATAGTTGTTCACTTCTTTCGATATTTGAATTAATTTCAATATTCAAAACTCCGATAAGTATAAAAAGTAATCACCAATTGTGAATTGTATTCTTTCTATTGCTATTCCTTCAATGAATGCATAAATAGATACAAGTGGAACAACATATACATTTATTATGCATATACAAAATGGGAAATATACTTCCTACAAAACAACTTTGATTTTTTTATTGTAAATGTTTTCGTTGATATGATTTATATGTTTTCTTGTATGCAAGTACGTACCCCATGAAGACAATTTGATATGTTGAAATTGAATTTACGAAATTCAGTATTAGATAGTAGAAATTTTAAATCATTTCCTAGATACAGAGAATCATAACATTCATTAAATCTTCATCACACACAATGCCATTGACATGAGTATGTGTACTTCATGTATTCAAACGTGCAATCGTTAAAGTTTTCACACTTCCTATTATATTTTCTATGTACCCTAATTTCCATGATGCTTCAGTTCCTAAGAGTTTCGTTTCTTCTGATACTTTATTATTTACACAAAAGTTCTTCTATGTTATTTTTTTAAGAATAAACAATGATCCCATCATTCTAATATGCCGATATCCCACTTGGGTCAAATGCAAGCCCATTCAACATTAAACCCCATGATCAGTGAATTGTTCTAGCACAAACTAGTTGTATAAGAATTTTTTACTATAAGTGTAAATCTCTTGCTATTATGTCAACGACTTTGAAACATGCAATATTGAAGTCTAATCAGATGAAACATTTTTTTCATACAATTCATGATACTTGTTTCTTTAAAGGTTACTGATATCTAGATTTAGGAATTATATCCATAACACATGAACATCATTGTTATTTTTCCTATATGTTTTTAATATTCCATCAACACCATTAATAAAGCTATCTTTTGTATTATACTTCCTTTCATTGGCTCAACAATAACATTCCATTTGATAAGTATTCTTGATGATAATCTCATTGTCTTCTCATATGAAATAAATCCTATTTCCTTATTTTGAGTTTCATCGTTTGCATCAAGAACTATTAGCTCTCCATTTACACGTGACATTTTTTTTTTGTTATGCTTATGTACATCCTTCTTTTTGTAAAATAGGTATGGAAACAAAGGATCCATTGTTGTAGGCCTATAGCACTTATCGTTTGTATAATTTTATGTCTTCATTAGATTGTTGAGTCACTCACTTTTTGTTAAGGATTTGAACATACTTATTATATTTTTAACACATTATTGTATGCAATTCGTAGCATTTGACTTTCTCTTTCCAGAAACCGTATATTAGTTTCTTCCCTGCTAAAATTAGTTTCCCAAAAAGACAAGAATCTTTGATCGGTTGTGCTTGGAACAAGTCACCTGAAAATATTACATCAATATTTCCAAAATAAGCCAATGGAGTATGCTTAATTTCGCATAAGTTTTTAGCAATGTGGTATAATAATGTTGAACCTATCAAAGATGCCTTAATAATTAACATAACACGAAGTTGTTCAGAATGTTTTGTCAATGCGTCTAATTTTTCACTTTTAAGCAAAATTTATTCTAATTTATTAAATGGTAAATGGAATGTATAATGCAATGTTAGACCACCTGCATTGAAAGTTTCCTTCCCTATATATGTAGTGATAATTCCTCTCAATTGTTTTGGGTCATATCTGAACATGTTGTTGTACAAATGAATTAGAGATTAGAATAGTGTTATAATCGTAAACATTTTTCTAATGCACACAGCACTTGTTACAAGTACGTACAATGGGCCATTTGGATTTTTTTCTCATCCACTATTTGTTTCACTATGTTTTCCTAGTATGGGTCAAGAATTCTCATCTTTTTATAGAATTCTATTTCTTCTAATACTTGTCATTGTTTTACAAGTTGATAAGGCCTCTCAACAATTGTTTTTTCATTTATAACCTTTTGCAAAGATTGAAAATATCAGTTGATATCATATTCATGATAACAATTTTCTTCAGATGTAGGCAAATTTATTTCAAGCAATTCACGATCTTTGTTTTCAAGCTCAACAACTATGCTATCAATATCAACCCATAATGTCATTGTTTTTTTCTCATTATATTTTATGATTTTCTCAAATCAGAAATATGAATTCTCCCAACTCAAATATTGTTCTTTAAATATGTTCTTGTCAATACGATATGGGACATACAACATTAATAATTCTCAGCAATAGTTATCAACATCAATATTTTTATTATACTTTGCATACCTTATAACATATGGTCTATCAAAGACACCACTTTTTTTTTAGTGTATAACATGATGCAAATTCCACTAAACATACATGTTTAATGTTATATGGTCATTGCACATAACCATCGATAATTAGTAAACATGGTATGTTTTCATAATCATTGAGTTCATGTTCTATGTCTTTTGGATTCTTTAGTAAAAATGTTTAATCATCTATCACTGAAGTATTAATAAATATACATTTTCTTGAACTAGTATTCAGTGGCATTAACAACACTATCTATACAACTTGTTGTGTAGACATTTTCTATAAGTTCAATAAAGATTTTCCAAGTCATGCAATTGTTTCTATGATATTACCATCATTTTTTTGACACTCACTTTTCTCACGTTTAAACATTGATGTCATTGTTTTATCTAACTTTTTCATATACAAACTACAATAAGTAGTTGTACCATATGAGTCAATTAAAAGTTTAGCATCAGTATTTTCACCCCATATACCACTGATCAACCTCCATTCATCTTCCTAATTTTTCAATATTATATTCCTCTTCTCCATAAGATTGAATATTTCCTTCTTAGACTCTTTGCAAAATAACTCTGAATCCGAAGGGTCCATCAGATCCTTAATTTTGCTGCTCGATAATAGTTCCTTCCACATGGCCTTTTTACGCGTGTTGATCCAAGATCCGACAACATTTTTGATCTTTCTAGTTTATATGTTACCTTTTCCATATGCTTATCCAAGTCAAAATATAAAGGATGCATCCATGGTTCGCGCACAAGCTCTGAAAATTCTATGTCTTTCGACCACATATTCTTAGCACCACTCCATTCGAGAAATATCATGGCACGGTCAAAGATTCCTATATGAAAGGATGATGATGGAAATCGATTGATCCTCTCGATTAGATAAAAGCGCACCATAGAGTTAAAATTGTTTCATGAATTATTTAAACTTAATCAAATTTTACTTTTAACCATCTTAAAGATGACATCGGTTGATTTAACATCAAAGCTAACCTCCACTTAAAATATAACCTAATTTGAGAAAAAAGATCGATTACTGGGACTAAAGGAATTATGTGAATATGGGTTTGATTGGATTTGTTTTGCATGTAGATGACAAAGGAATTTACTATTTGATCTACTTGTGAAGCACTCATATTAGCCTTGCAGAATTACCAAGCATATGAAATTTTCCCACGAGTCGTGTTTGTCTTGCAAATTTGCATAGTCATCATGTTAATCGTCTTTGGAAAACAAATAAATTAGATGAATAAAATCAACACAGACTTTGGCGAACAAATAAATTGGTTGAATAAAATCCATAGAGACTTTGGCGAACAAGGAAATTGGATGAATAAAATCGACATAGTAATCATGAACATAGAAACGAGAATTAAATCGATTGTTTCACACAAAAAGTGGGGACAAAGGTTGTTTCTTCCAATGAGATTGGCCTATCCATCATTTGCAACTCTTCTTCATTTACCATCTGGGGGAACACATTAGCCATGACCATTTGATCAACTATATTTTTTTCATTTGGTTGGGACTTGAAAAAATTAAGAACTTCTTTCTGAATGTCATGCTGTGATGAGAGAATCTTACTGTCTCCGTCTCTTATGTACCATATGGAGTTTGCACTCTTTATTTTGGAGGCCACCCCGTGAAAGAAACAGGTTTTCTTGTCATCGTCATGAATCCAACACATTCTACTTTCTAACCTCCATTCATCTTCTTGACTTTTCGATATTTTATTCCTCTTTTCCATAATATTGAATATTTCCTTCTTAGACTCCTTGGAAAAGAAATCTGGATCCGAAGGGCTAGATCCTTAATTTCCTACTCGATAATAGTTCCTTCCACATGGCCTCTTTAGGCTCACAGATCCAACATCTGACAACCTTTTTTTATCTTCTTAGTTTATAACTTACCTTCTCCATCTGCTTATCGAGGTCGAAATATAAAGGATGCATCCATGATTTGCGCACCAGCCCTGAAATTTATAGGTATTTCAACCATGTATGTTTGAATTTGAAAGGCAGGGCCTTTGTATCCTTAGTAATAATGCATTTGATAAATACCATATGACGGTCAAAGATTCATATTGTTGGAGAATATGATTCCAGCCACTGACTAGGTTTCATAGACATCCAGCAAATTGTCATAGTTAGTTGAGATTATTCCAGTTATCTTGAATTCAGTTTCGTCTTACTGCAGTCATTGATTGCCAATGTATCTTATGTAAATTTATTTAACTGTTTGAGAATATTAAGAAGAGAAATCCTCTTCTCCACGATAGTTTTAATTTCTTGTCATTGTATTAGACCTTCAGGTCACATAAGACTCTAGAAAGAGAAACAGAGATCAAGAATTCGAGGAGGAGAAGAGGCCTCCGTTGTTTTGAAAAAGATAGTGGCGTGAAGTCCATTCTGTGAAGAGGATAAATAAGATCGTTATCTCCCCCTAAATTGAAAGAGAAAGAAGAAATAAGTTTTAAGTTTTTTCTTTAATTTCTTTTTAGTGATCAACGCACTCCTCCCTAGTGAACAAGTGTGTTGACCCTGCCAAACTTACGATTTTCTCAACTTCCATGTTTCAACGTAGCGGTTGTCTATTGAGAAGAGCACTGAAATCATAACATTTGAGGCACGAGGTTTGTTTCAAGGTTAAAAATTGTGTAATGGAGTACATTCAGTGTAAAAGGCACTCTTATGTTCCATTGAGTAAAAAGGGTATTATTCCTAAAGGTTTTTTTATATAAAAAAAAATCATTCTCTTATATTAAAAGGGCTTCATTCAGGGTTATTTTTTAAAGAGGGCTTTTGGAAAAAAAAACAACAACCATTCGAGTTGGTTGTGGGTATTATAACATTTAAAGAATGGGTTTATGATAGTTTCTATGAATGAAGCATTGTTTTTTAGAGAAATTGTATATCCATTTTTTTGTCGAAGCTTAGAAAAATAGAAGCTACAACAAAGATGTTTTTACTACAAAAAACCATATTTTCTGTCAGTCAGTTTTCTTATTGAGATGCAGTTGGGGAACCCTAAAAAAGGGGAAATCCAAGATGCTAAAAAAGTCAAGCAACAACTAGAGATGCATGAAGGTTTTTTGAAAGGATTGGAAGTGAAGAGGCAAAATTATGCTTTCACATTAAAATACATAAAATAATTTGTAGATGAAAACATTCATCCCTTGATTTCATATGCCAAGACAACCAAGGAGTCTTGGGACACCCTTGAGAGGAGTTTTGGTGTAAAGTGGAGCATTGAAGTTGAAGATGAAATTTTTGTTGAATCCCACTGTGCTAAGTCGCAAGTGGATGATAATTGTGATAAATTTGTAGAAGTAGAGAAGGAGCACATAGATACCCATCAATCCCACGTGCGCAGCCACAAGTGGATGACAATTTGGTGATTCCAACAACATAACTTGCTGATGACAACTTGGTCAATCCAACGAGAGAGCTTGTTGATGAAAATTTGGTGAATCGAGCAAGAGATCTTGCTGATGACAGTGCACCTACCATTGGAGTAGGCAATACTATGGTAAATCCATCAATTAATATTGTTGATGTAAAACTTGATGAATATTTGTTGAGTAAAGATGAGTGGTTGCAGATGATGTAATAAAACCATCATATTGACATGATGCTATTTGGTGAGATAATCCCTCTTGAATCTGGAAAATAAGTGCAAGATAACATGTCTGCAACAACACACGTTAGTACAGAAGTGGAAGAGATAAAGACAAAGCTAGAGAAAGAGGTAGAGCTAGAGGAAAAGAAGGAAGCCCACAAGGAGAAAACATAGACAGAGGCAGAAGAAGAGCTAGAACTGCAACAAGATAAAACTCTCATTACAAAGCATAAGGAACAAAACCAAAGTGGTTCTGCAAATATTTTTAACTATAGCATTGATTTCAATGTGCAAGTATACAGATCGATTATGAAGAAGAGTTAAATTTCACTTGCAACACCATGTCTAGATGAAGTCTGCATAGAGGTTGCAACAATGAACCTTAAAGACAACTTTGATGATGACAATATTAATGAATTTTTCAAGTATGGAGTCATAAAGAGATGAAATTGTATTATGGAGTTATGTTGCAGCAAAAGATGGACGATGAAAGGAACACTACAAAAGATGACATGTGGCAATAGTGCACATAGGCGTTGTTTTTTGAAGAAGTCCAAGACATACATAGACAACCTTGAACAATGGAAGACCTGCATTAGGAAATGAAGAAACTAAGTTTTAAAGTATAAGGAAGAAGAGAAGATGAAAAGTAAATGTAGTTGAGGTCAATTTTTTCAATTACAAGTCTGGCTAAGACATAGACCACTAGGCATCTTAATTAAACATTTATGTGGACTTTTGTGTGCTTCAAATTAAAGGGGAGTGTTGGAGAATTTAATTGCAATCACTTAATAGGTGTCATAGTCGTCCATCTAAGTGTCACAGTTAGTTGAGATTACTACATTTATCTTGAATTCAGTTGAGTCTTACTACATTCATTTATTGTTGATGTCTTCAATATAATCTCATTGAATTGTTTGAGAATATTATTGTTGATTTCTTCAATATAATCTTATTATTATTTAACTGTTTGGGAATATTAAATAAAACAATCATGTTAGTTTTCATTTCTTATCACCTATATGAAAGGATGACTGCAATTGATTGAACCTGATCTCGATTAAATAAGAGTGCACCATAGAGTTAAAATTGTTTTATGAATTATTTAAACTTAATCAAATTTTACTTTGCACCATCTCAAGGATAACATCATTTCATTTAATATCAAAGTTAACCTCTTAACCAGGTGATTAATATATATCTGATTTTTAGTCTTTCAAAATGGGTAGAATGTCCACCCAAAATGTCTAAAAAAAAAAGTTCCACACAATTCGTATCAGAAAATTTCAAATAGTCTTCTTTTCAAATAGTCTTCAAATTAATTTCTGTCACTAACAATAATTTCATCATAAAATTTAACATCACAAATATAAAATATATAAATAAAATACCAGAACACTTGAATTTTAAATATTTTAATAAAATATTATTGAAAATAAAAAATATACCAAATTCTATGGAAAAAATCATCACGTATTAAATTCTTAATAATAAAGCCTTAATACCAAAATCAACAATGTAAATGGCTTAGTGTTAATATATTGCTGCAAAATGTCCAATTTAGTAATGCAGATCTGTATTGTCGTCCAAAAAAGTGGTTTAGTATGATGGAGGTTTCTATGGTGGGGTTGATCGGCTGGATGGACACGTTGCAACCAATTTTTTAAAGAATTCCCCTCCTATATTTTCCTGGAATCACTTAACTGGCCATTTGCAATTTTTTATTTTCTTTCAACTTTCGAGAGCCTATACCCGTTCAAAAATGACAGAGCGGTAAACGAGAGAACACACTGATATTTCTTTTCACAGTCGCCATCTTTCCACCACCCACAGCGTCAACCAACAAACCAACGCAACGCAACCGAAGGAATTCTGCGCACCTACTTTCATCTCATCAAATCATGTAAGGGAGAATCGCATTTCCTGTTAGTGGAAGACATGATTTTTTCACTTGGGAGAATCGTTGTATGCAGCATTTTCTGTTAGTGGAAGACTACCGACTGTCTTGTCGACGACCACCAAGTCAGCGCATGTCTCTTTCCAATAAAACTTTCTTATTGAATTCATGCAGCACGCCCACGAATTTTCTTCATCTCTCCAATCTTTCACACTGCCTTCTCATCAAATTTACAATGTCTTGGCGTCTATTGGAAAAACCCCCTCGCACAGAGGTCGTGATCGCCGGTTTCAGGATGACGCGGAAGCTTTTGGGATGTGTTAATTTTAATTTTAGTTTCATGGTATGTTTTAAACCTATTTTGGAATTTAAAAAAAAAATCAAAATGAATTCTTTAATCGTATTCGGAATGGCGCGTACTGATGTTTGTTTTTTCTTCCGAAATTTCCTCGTGCCCTCTGCGCCTTGTTTTTTCTAGACTAAACAATAGCTTATTCAGTAACTATTGCCGTGGCTTATTAATCTTAATCTTAATCTTTTTCTTAGTAAAATTTTCCACATATTCAATCAGATAGAATAAGAATTTCGTCGGATATTTGTGATCGCTGGTTTAAGGTGGCCTTGAACATCTAGAAGTTGATATGACTTTCGTGCATTATACGGTACGCTAAGATCAAGTTTTGGCTGGCTACCCTCGCCTATATATAGAGTCTCACCTGTGATATACAAGCATGAAATAAGCTCAACTGTAATTCCTTCCTTGTGTTGCGCTGTTTTATAGTTGTGTTTAATTACTTCCCGGTGGCCGTTGCAATGGGGGCAAGAACATTGGCAGTTTCGGTTTACGTTACAGCAACACTAGCATTAATATTTAATCTCTATGTTCAAGGTAAGGTGGTAATCCCTCGACTGTATTTTATGTACGTATCATATTTGTTTGTTTTGGTGAGTACCTATCATAAATAAATAATTGTTTGCTTTGGTAAGTGCAGGAGCTACTGGTGCGACGTTTGTGATCGAGAACAACTGTTCATACACGGTATGGGCCGCAGGAATTCCCGTCGGTGGCGGTCAAGAGCTGGGGCAGGGGAAATCATGGAGTGTTAACGTGCCCGCAGGAACAAGTTCAGGCAGATTTTGGGGACGTACGGGATGCTCCTTCGATGCCTCTGGTAAAGGAAGCTGTAGCACTGGTGACTGCGGCGGCGTGCTCAGCTGTACACTCTCGGGACAGCCTCCTACAACGCTGGTTGAATATACTCTGAATGGGGGCAACAATCAAGATTACTATGACATCTCCGTAATTGATGGTTTCAATGTCCCTCTCTCCCTAACTCCCTCCAACGGTGGCTGCATTGCACCCACTTGCAAAATGGACAAGTGCCCAGATGCCTACCTATATCCCAGTGATGACACTAAAACCCACGCTTGCGCTTCTGGTGCTAATTACAACGTTATATTCTGCCCTTGATGAGAAGCTTATCATACTGAATTCTCTGTTCGTTACATAAAATCCATCCCTGCTTACCATACCTTATTCTCTGTTCATTACATAAAATCCATCCCTACCTTTGATAAGTAAACCGAATTCTATGCAGTATCGTATCTACAATAAGAGTATTACAATCAACATATTTATAATAAGAGTACCATTGTGTGCAAGAAGATGTATCCCGTTAAAGGGAAGTTCTATCCTGTGAAAAAGGCAAGGCATAATTATTTTTATAATATTTTTATTTCTTAGTTTGTAAATGAGTCATGTTATTTTGGATATCTTTATCGTGTGTATATCGATCAATTTGGATATATTTACAACCTAGATCAATTGATTTTAAATGATTTATTAAATAAATATAGATGATTTCGTGGATTTTATTTTTAATTAATTATTGTTAACATATATTTTTTTATTAAAAATATTTTTGTAATTTTATTAATTAACTAATTTTATTTTCCATTTATATAATACAGTTATATTTATAATATTAATCATATCACTTTTACATATAAATTTGAGAAAGGAAAAATGTAACACAATTTAAAATCATATATTATGTTTATATTCTGAATTCTTTGCATTGAAAAATGAAAAGGTTACAAATCTTTTATTCCATAAATCAAAATATTATATAATCATACTTTCAAATCAAAATAATATATAGCCATATTCATAATAATAACAATATTATTAAATTCAATGCTCAATGCATTAAACATATATCTATCTCTAAATAGCACGCCTTTGCATGGTAATGGAGATTTATTTAGATGATATCTTTGCAACATTTTTGGCTTAGTTGGAAACTACTTAAAAGAAAAGTAAAAGTTTAATTAGTAATCTTTCATGGTAATGGAAGAGTTAAGGGCATTTATCCAATATTTACTCATTTTGATAGTAACTTGAATAATTGTGTATGTAGATTGATGAGATAACATGTATTTATCCAAATAATAAGGATATAAAATTTTAAACTTATCTTATTTTAAGAAATGTTGATGCTACAGTTGTGGAACAATATAAAAAAAGTGAGAATTTTGGTTGGCTTCAAGTCCATGAACAAATCCCTTGCAAAGTTGAACCTTACTTCTTACTATTTTAAGATCTTTTCCTTGACATTTATGGATATCTTTGGGTTACTGTTGATAGAATAGGGAGAATAGGTTGGGGATTTCAAATTCAAGTTGGCATATAATTTAGGTTGTGTGCTAGAGATATCCCAATATCTGTTGTGCTTGTCTAGAGTGGCTCTATGTAGCTTTTGCCACCTATCCTACCTGAAGGTAACTCTAGTTCTTTGGATACATTATTACCTAGGTTTACAATAATTTTGATCCATGGTGGCATCTATCTTTGGTAGTGAATTCCCCAATCTTTCAATCTTTTAAAATTGTTAGCTGCAGATTCCCTACTCTGCCCTTTTGACCCAAACTATCTTATAAGTTTTGCAATCCATTTTGGATTTTCTAAAATTGGTTATACTCTCTCTAAATATCCACCTGTTAATTCATTTAGAAAACCCATTCCTTAATTAAAAGTTCTCAATCCTTATTTGTTAATTCATTTGAGAAACCCCATTCTTTAATTGAAAGTTCCTCAATCTTTTTGTTTTCCCCAACTTCTCCTGTTTGATGTAAGCCTCAAAGCGTGAACCTCTATGCAAAGAATTAACGCCTAAAAACAATGTAAACAATCATTTTCTAAAGAAAAGACTGCAAAGAATTAACGCCTAAAAACAATGTAAACAATCATTTTCTAAAGAAAAGACATCAAATCACCAGCATCGATGGATCTTGTGTTGGATTATGTTGCATTTTCGATTTTGATCATGTATGTAACTGTGGACTTAACGAAAGAAACAATTGAAATTAATACGAATTGAATTTATGGAAAGAGAGATGGCGTGGCCCTTTGTAAATTTCCACATTGTGGGTTCCACTGGAGGAAATTAGGAAGTCATCCCTACTATGAGATAAGAGTCGAGTTTATTTTCCTCTCTGCACAATGTGTAAACAAACCCTAAGCCGATCTTTGACTAGTCCATTCGCACTTGTCCTCATTGGATTTTCTAGGGAAAACACCGCTGGATGTGTTGCTAATAATTTTTATTATACAAATTTATTTATGATTTTGATTACAAACATTTTCACTCCATAAATGTGATTTTTAAAATAATTAAACATTTAAGTTATTTTCTCACCCTACAGAAAGGCCAATTCTTATAATAATAGATTAAAATCAACCATTTTAAGTAATAATCCAATATCATTGATTCAAAACTAAAACATCCTAAATTTACAGATATTTTTTTTTACAGAAAATAGCGAATGGGAATTTCAAGCAAACATTCATGGTAGTATTGTAGAATTTTATTTAATGAAGTGCATGGATCTGACCATAATTTCGACATGGTAATAAGATTGACCATTATAATACTTTGTATGCAACCTCGAAAGTATGAACAATCATACCGTTTAAACTTGCATGGATGTGAGTCATGGCCATAAATCCCACATGATATAACCTGAACTACTATGCTAAATGTTCGTGGTGTCCGTCCAGTCCCTACAATCATACATAAATTATTGATGAAAGTTCAATTCACTCGATTATTAATATATCGAGCCCGACTCCCTCCTTTTGCCTTACTACTTCGCGCCCCAATTAAATGTAACACCTAAGTATAGTCAGCTCCGCCTAGGCCAAACTTGATATGCCTACTTCGACTTAGAGTCGGAGTTCAGGCATCCTTGCTTGAAAGTTGTTCATTAATATCTCAAGCCCAACTTCCAACTGTTGAAATTACTTTCAAATTCATCATTGAATTCTCTGTGGAAAACTGCACTAGATGTGTTGCTAATGATTTTTATTATACAAATTTATCTTTAGTTAACACTTTTATTACATGCATTTTCACTCCATAAATGTGTTTTTCCTAATAATTAACCATTTTCATTATTTCCTTACCCTAAAAAACTAGCTTTCACTTTCATAGATTAAAATCAACAATTTTAAATAATAATCCAATATCATTGATCCAAAACTAAATCATCCTAAATTTACTGAAAATCAAATCAAGATGAAAATGTCAAACAAACCTGCATAGTAGTATTGTGAGCTTTTATTTAATAAAGTACACGTATGTGACCATAAATTCTACATGATGATAATGTTACCATTATAATACTTTATATGCAACTTATATATTGTAATTATGTCATTATTGCCAAGTAAGTAAAGGTATATTAAAGTAATTTAAATATTTTTTCGATTTTATTATTCTCAAATCTCGTGAAAGCGAGAACTTTTTTATTTTTTTATTTTGTTTTCAAAATATTTGTATGTAATGACTTTGAATAATAGACCTGGATAAAATCATTAATTAAATCACACGCATGGCCACGAGTCGACCACTGCTATAGTGAGACTCATGTCCATAACCCACAATTGTGCACTTACAATAGTTGTTATTGTAATATCGTATGCAATGATCATTTGAATTATGAGACATAACACATTTCATATTTTTTAACAACATAAAAAATATTATACAAAGAAGCAATTAAAAGAATAATTTAGGTTTAATTATTTTATAGTTATTGATTATAAAAATAATATATAATATTTATTAATTTTTATAAAATTTTACTATTTTTTATATGTTAATTACAATATTAAAAAATATTATATATAAATATGTATAATAGAAAATATTATAATTTACTTATATCATTCCTTATTATATATTTATATAAATAAATATTTATTTATTTTAATATGAATCTATGTGTTATTACCTCTGCAGCAGCTAGTAAGATATAACACATCTCGTAATAAATTGACAATGAATTACTTTGTTGTTTGACAAAAAATTATAATTCATCCTTCAATGTTTACATTTAATAAATTGACAATGAATTAATTTGATGATCAACAAAAAGTTATAATTCACTAATATTTACATTTTAAATACTTGATTGGAGGTGCAAAATACAAGAGGACTTCTAACATAAATCCAAGAGGATTTCTAACATCTACGAAGACTAGTGTCAATTAATTATCCCACTTACACGAAGGGAAGTTTCACACTTTGCTCGTATCCATAGCGTAATATTCTACATGAAATCATTTGGAAAAAATACATGCATCCTAAGTTTTGTCAACATTATTTTACTGAAATATTATTCCATGGAGTAATCTTCTGCATGAAATCATTTGGAAGAAAAAAACATGTGCTCAGTTGTACAGTCTCAAGATAGCCTCCTACAAGGTTAGTTGAATATACTCTGAATGGGGGCAACAATTTACATTACTATGACATCTCTGTAATCGACGGTTTCAATGTGCCTCTCTCCATAACTCCCTCCTACGGTAGCTGCAAAGCACTGATTTGAAAAATAGATGGGTGCCAAGATGTCTACCGAAATCCCAATGATATTACAACAAAATCCATGCTTGCTTATCATACTGAATTCTCTCTTCATTACATAAAATCGATCGCTACCTTTGATAAATAAACTGAATTCTATGCAGTATGATATCTACAATAAGAATATTACAATGTTTATTGTAGTATCATATTTATAATAACAAGAGGTGTTGCAAGGAACAAGTCCCTACCGAGTCAGCAATTGCACCTACACTTGCTTTAGTAGCGTTGTTGCAAATTATACGAGGTGCAAAATATTCCGTGTAAATCAGATCTTTCAAAAAGTTACAAGAGGTGCAAAAGATTATGTGTAAATTGGATCTTTGAGGTTGGTTAAGCTATTGATTACTAACAAAGTGTACTATACTATTATGATTAGAATAGTGTGTATTCAATTAGTGATAGTATAATTAGCATAGTGTGTGTATTCAATTAGTGTTATCAAGCTAGCTAGTCTTATACTATCTAGAAATGCCCAAACGAAGTGAATGATAAAAGAATAATTGAAGTTGAAATGGGTTGTTATAGGAATCAAGAGGGTTGTTATAGCAATCAAGACCTTCATAGGTACTAATACCCATCCAGAAAACAAGTATTTGACGAAGAGTTTACAAGAAAAAGTTAAAGAGCCTCACTCTAGATTTGCAGAATATTGAAGATTCCTCCGAAACTCCATGGTCAACTCCAGTTTGTTGGTGGAAACAAAATTTCCAGCTAGATGGACCATCCAGAAAACAACTATTTAACGAAAGGTTTACAAGAAAAAGTTAAATAATCTCATCCAACTGTTGAAGATATCACAACGTCCGATACAACAATGAGAAGAAATGTATATGAAGATAATAATAAAATGGAAAGCTAGGTGGCCCATCCAAAAAACAACTATTTGACTTAGGGTTTACAAGAAAAGGTTAAATAATCTCATCGAATTGTTGAAGAATATCACAACGTCCAATACGGCTGTGAAAACAAATAAGAAATATGTATATAAAGATAATAATAAAATGGAAAGATAGGTGGCCCATCCAAAAAACAACTATTTGACTAAGGGTTTACAAGAAAAATTTAAATAATCTCACCCAACTATTGAAGAATATCACAACGTCCAATACGCTATTTGACTAAGGGTTTACAATTTTTTTTTAAATAATCTCACACAGCTGTTGAAGAATATCACAACGTCCAACTGTTGAAGAATATCACAACGTCTAATATGACTATGAGAAGAAATATGTAAATAAAGATAATAATAAAATGGAAAGGAATTGATGGGAAACTACTATTTCCATAAACAAAATAAGTTGTGCACTACTACAGAGAAATAAAGGAAAATATGCTTCCGTGGTTGCTAGTGTAACTTTCTTTAGGAAAAAATTGTTGATATGTGAGGCCACCTCATGCAAATACAAGATTAGCAGTGAAAGAACCAAGACCGCTTATGCAACAGTAAACTCTAGCCATTGAACAAGATAAAGGTGATGCCTAGTTAATTTGGCACTAAAAATTACATCACAACAATATGGTTGAATGCTTATTTAATCTTCTATAGTACATCATAGCAATAAAGAGTGGAAATAAAACATCAACGCTGATAGATAAGTTATAAAGTAGAGACCCTAATGGAAAATTAGAAATTTATTTATTAAAATTCCCTAGCATTGTTCAAAAGGGTGGGGTGTGTCATCTTGACGTTCAAGTTTGCAAAACTATACATTGATTGCCAATGGGTGCTTGTTTTTCGGGTAAAGAGAGGGTGATGAGTAGGGTTCAATGGGTAGGGTGTGCAATGGCATGCAAGTTCCAAAGGAATTATATCTATTGCTATTGGGGACTATGCAATGACCTGAGGAACTATAGAACAATTTGAGGAGACAAGCAACTAACCCTAACAGAGCTACTACGCATGCAGCTAAGGAAGGAAGCTCGGGCACCGAAGGTGGTAAAAGCACCACCATTAGTGGAAGCAGCACCTACATAGGAATAGGCTAAAGAGACAATAGGGGCATGGGTAGTAGTATTTCATTAGCCAAAGTAAACTAACCTATTATTCACTTTCTTTTGTTGGGGTGTTGTCTCATCCTATTACATACATAATATGATTATTTCTTGATGAATCTTTTCAAGAGCTTTGAGGGCTCTTAAAATATAAGGTACTCCCTCGGATAGGATTTATGGTGGATGATCCACTCATCCAATCAGGAGATGCACTATTAAACTAATAACTACCCTTTCTTATTTCTTTATCATTGCCCTATAGTTAAACTTCTCCATCCTTAACCTTTCTTACTAAATTCCTCTATTTACTGCCCTCATTACTTTACTGCTCTTTTTGACATTATCAATAACAATAAGAGACACTAATGCCACAAGGAAGGGAAAACAACATCATACACTAGATACTTCACTCCCCTTGATTACGTATTGTTAGTGTAGAACACCAACTACCTGTTATATGTATAGTTCATAAAGAAGAAGAACATATAAACTAATAAGAGTTGTCGTAGGAACTTCGTTGTTGTCTCTGTAGAGTGAGGAGTTCAATCTAATATTCCTTAGAGATTCCTAATGTTCCTTACAGAGTATAAGCTAGTATAAGTTCAGTCTAATTATAAGAATAGTATTTTGATATCCTATTACCTGATCGAGGCAAAGTGATAGCCCCTTACCGGGGATCTACATAATAGAGTTATAGGCAACATCGTTATTCATCAAGTCACTAGGAGCTCTTCTTCAACATCAGAAATTAGATGTGCCTTTATCCACCAAAGCAAAGACAGTAATAGATACATACTCAGAGATATAAACAGATACATTCACAGCTATATCGACAGTAAAAATAGAACATACATAGACAGGTACAGGTTAAGCAGTCCATTCTTATTTAGACTCTTTTCATCCAGTAACATACCACTCAAAGAGGTGAAGAATTGTGCATTCTTCCTTTCTATAGTACACAACCACGTCATTGTATTCCTATTATAGGTTCTTCCACCTTTTACTACCTTCTAGGAAGGCAAGACTTTGTATTCGTATAGATAAGCAACACCCAATATTAACATACAGTAGGAGCCTAGTTTTAAGCCTTAGCAAGACCTCAACCTTTATATACTTCTCTTTGGGCCTGAGAAATGGTGATGCTTTGGCTCCTAGGCACAAATCCAGAAGTACCCGGTTTACCCACCCTCAGCTTGGTAATAAACAAAGGCAAACACATTCGAGGCAGAGAAAATGATAGAGCCTCTTCCTTTTCCATATGAAGATCCGAATCGTTTTGTACCTGTGGTAGGTGACCAAATAGTCTATTATTGGGCATCCGAGCGAGCATCAGCAAAGGTTACATCATAAGAAGAATCATCCGAGCAATCAAGGGAAAAGCCAACAAAATAAATAACAGTAAAGGAAAAGGCAGGAGCAGATCTGAAGCAAGCAGTTTTTGTTGATTCCGTTCGAGCAGACCCAACTGCGGGAGATCCAATTGATTGAGTTTAACCCGTATAAGTAGAACTGGCATCAAAGTTAGTATCATGACCAGGTCAGGGAAGGAACCAAACTAGTTTAGTTATTCCTCCTCTATCCCATTTCAGGGTAGCACCTGTAATAATTACCTATTGGGCGCATTGTGTACTTACTAAGTCAAATGAACCTATTTGGTGCCTAGAGGTGGCTCGAGATAGTCATTGTCCCGAACGGTTATGTTTATGATGAAACCACCTGTACAGTAGATAGCCTACACACTTGAAACGATGGAAGCAGATCCCATTGAAGCACCACCTGCATCATCCTTGCCATATATCTGCCCAATAACTAGTGCTACAGCTAGATCAAGGTAAATAGGCCGTCAAAATGGAAGGTCTAAGTGGAGACTTTCTCTACACAGATGCAACCTATGCACATGTATCCACTCCTGGATTTGATGGAACTGCATCTTGGTCTAGAAGGTACGCTAGGTGAAGCGTTGGTGGGGAAGTTGCTTCTTTGACCAGATCAAATGCAACTGCGGGTGATGCCCTTGGTTATCAATATAAAACCATAAGGGATGCAGGAAAAAGCGCTCGAAGAAGTTGTCAATCTAGAAGTTGTCCATTCACTAGTTATAGAACGGGAATTCAATCTCCATTTCACTTTGGTACCTTCTTTGGTTCTTTTGGTTCTAGGTCAAAAATTACATGATCATTCGCTGGTTATGGGTCAATAGATTCCACTACATAGCAAGGTGGCTATGGCCCTAGATTTTGATCTGCTTATTAAACTTGGTCAACTGAATCTGAAGCTATAATTGTCTCGGATGATGCTAAAACTACTTCTTTTTTTTATTTGTCCCCTTATGTTTCTTCAATTGGACCAGACGATTTGAGCTGAACCAATGCATTTGATGATCTACAAACATATATATAGGTAAGTGATAGTGGGTCATGCCTGTGGTCAATAGGTAGGGATGCCAAATGAAATGCATAGCCCATTGCAGATTTGAGGGCTATCGATTCTTAAGCTGCGAGAGAAACTCGGTAAACACACGCCTCCATTACTGCTGGTTATGGGTCAACATCAATTTCTTCCTGGGTCATTGGAATTCTCTTGCCCCCGATTGGTGGGATCTTCTAACTTAGATGGTGAGGGCGTTGTATTCATTATGGGTATTTCTTATTGGTGCTACTCCTATTGGTGCTTATGATGCTTTTACTCAATCAACTGACTATGTTCTCTCAATTGATGTAGCCTTAGCTGGTTCTGCTTTTACGGGTGATGGCAGTCGGGTATGGAACCGCGCAAAGAAGTACTGGCATTGGAAAGGATCTTAGGAGGGGTGTTGGCTATCAGACTTAATGGGTCTTCCGCTTCGCATCCAGATTTACATCTTGATCTCTAAATGGATTTGCTTATACTGGATCACCTGCTACTAGCACTGGGGGACAAGTTGGCTCTCTAAAAGGAATCAATGTTAGGAAATATGCTGGGACGGATACTGACTCAACTCGATTAGCTGCCCCTTCCTTATTTTTTCACCTACGCTTATGTTACTGCCTTCTATACCCTTGCTCCTAGTGCTACTACCTTTGTTTCCTTTGCAATGGGCTCTCAATCTTCTACAAATGAATCGCAATATCGATCGCGAACTAGAAGGGATGCCTCAGGCGAAGCAAACATAGGGTGGGGCAGGAAAACAAGAGTGTATCAAAAATAGAAACTGGTTATAGGTTAACGGGTGGTGGTGGATCAATTTCAATTCGATATGAAACTAGGTCCTCAAGTTAATAAGCTCGATCAATGGAATTTATCCTTGTGGGGTATCCATTTGGTTGGAATGGTAGGTGTACTGAGTCAATGGGTGAAGCTCCTAATGCCTCTGCCTTTGTTACTAATTCAACTGGATCTGCTTCAATGGGTACTGGTTCTTTCCTTTCACTCAACATCATCTATTCAACATAATCTACATGGAAACAAATCCAAAGCATTTCCCTTTCTTGAAAAGAGGGACTTTATATAGCTAAGAAAGAGGGTTCATAAGATAGTCTATATACGTATGAGAAACAACAATAACCACCCTACTATTATGAAAGGGGATTTATGAGCATGTCCGATTATTACATACGGGAAAATAACGGTGGATATGATTCGAATATTTGTTGATGAGAGAAATACCACAGTGTTGTTGGAAATAGATACATAAATGCTGCCAGAAGTCGAATCAATTTCGTACACCTACCTAGTCCTCTCGGGCATGCGCATATTGAACTCGAATCAACTCAATCATCAGTTTTAGCATCTGGGTCGCTAACAGTTTCTTACCATTTGTGGGATCATTCTACGGTAGCCTTTGCTCCTTCATTCACTGAGTTGTAACCTCACCCCCAAAAATGAAATAGAAAGGGCAGAATTGTTCCATTTCATATGCGCGCGGTATTGTACCATTCCAATTTGTATGGTCTTGACATCTCAGTTGTTGAATTGTCTCATCTGTAGGTCATTCTATGGGAGCCATCATATTACTATTATGTACTCTTTATAGATAGAACTACCGAATAGTAAACCACTGCGATGAATAGTTTTGACTGGTAATGGGGCTGGTGGTAACGCAGTGATTTTCAATGGCCGAAAACTCTCATAGCTTATTATTACGTATGTAATATTTCTACCCATAGCTGCAGATAGAATAACTTGTTGAGCTCGTTCAAGCACTTATCCCGAAACATCCATCCCTTTATATAATAATTAGGGGAGGAGAGGCTTCATTCTATCAAAAAGAGTTGTGAAGCCCCACCAATTGATACCTCTGTTCCCCAGGTCTATGTCTCATTCCACTCTTTAGGAGCAAGCATCTATCTATGCTCAAATAATAGTGTGGCATTCTTGGACAAGATTTTATGGTAATATAGATAAATGCATAGGTCAGTTGATACATCCTTCTACATGGGTCCAATACCCCACATCTCTATGGAGTGCACACCTGAACTCAATGGATGCAAGACCTCACATCGTATGTACAGTCCCGCCTCCCTTATATAAGAATTTTGGCACTTTCTCTAAATAGTAAAGCATTGGGAAAGACCCTTGCTTACCCAAGACAAGGGAGAGAGTTTACCCCATTCCCTTAGGATAATTGACTCGATCTCCCATTCGAGCATTGGTTAGATCCCATACTGATCATAGTTAAGGTTGATCCGCGATCTCTTGTGAAGCAACTAAGCTACCTGTGTGAATGCAACATGAGCTAAGGTGGGTGGCATAATTTACCCCTTTAATTAATAGTAGGCGAGGTGCATAGTCTAGAGCATCGACATCAATCTTCGTCTATATGTATCTATATCTATATTTCTATCTGTTCCATACCAATTCATTGTCCTATCCATCTTCCATTGCTCTCCTTTCTATGATGGTTGGTAGAGAAGGATCAGTTTCTAGTAGACACTGTATTTCTTTCTCAATTGCCCTCGCCCTACTCCTTGGCCCATACTACGGGCATTGGGCGGTGGAACAATGTGAACTTTCGCCATCTAAATAGATTTCTCTCAATATTTAGACACAAGACCATCCATAAGCTGAGCTATTGGTGGGAGTGATTTCACCGCCCAAGCGTACATACCAAACTATCTAAACCGGGTTTGTTCTTAGCTACTACTCCACTTTGTTGGCCATGACTCAATCGATGGAACAGCCCCTGCTCCTTCCTTTATAAGCTAAGTCAGTCCTTGTTGTCCCATCCTGAAGTAAGTATGCTCCGATCATCAAAGTTCCAATCATCCTGTCCAAGAGGTACGCCCCCAGGTATTAACCAGTCAATGGTTTTATGGATGTCGTGGTCCTAAGTCCTAGGTTTCTATGCCCTGGTCTGGGTTTTGCTAATGATATGTCTTAATAGCTCCGTTGATCGGATAGGTCTTCCGATGATAGGAGAGGTATGCAATGTAGAAAGAAAGATTGACACTACTGCCAGATGACGAGAGAAGTTCCCTACCTTGCCTTATGTTTATAAATGTTCACCCCTTTGCATGATTCCATTCATTTCAGACAAATCCTATTTGAGTAGATCCAATCGTAGTTTCCCCCCTGGTAGAGCGTGGGTCAAAATCTTGATCTAACAAATATGAATACGCTATAGAGTTGTGTGGACCAATGTTATTTGGATTGGAGTGGAACCATATCCATCCATATATGAAACCAATTTATTTAAGGGAACAACAGTGAATGCTCAAAGTAAAGGTTTGTGAGCCTATGCAAGAGAGACAAGGTGGTTGGGCTTATATATAAATAAATAAAGGAGTTTCTTTGATCTTTATATTTTTAACATACTTATTGTATTTTTAACACATTATTGTATGCAATTCATAGCATTTGACTTTCTCTTTCTAGAAACCGTATATTAGTTTTTCCATGCTAAAATTAGTTTCCCAAAAAGACAAGAATCTTTGATCGGTTGCACTTGGAACAAGTCACCTGAAAATATTACATCAATATTTCCAAAATAAGCCAATGGAGTATGCTTAATTTCGCATAAGTTTTTATCAATGTGGTATAATAATGTTGAACCTATCAAAGATGCCTTAATAATCAACATAACACGAAGTTGTTCAGAATGTTTTGTCAATGTGTCGAACATTTCACTTTTAAGCAAAATATATTCTAATTTATTGAATGGTAAATGGAATGTATAATGCAATGTTAGACCAGCTGCATTGAAAGTTTCCTTCCCTATATATGCAGTGATAATTCCTTTCAATTGATCTAGGTCATATTTGAACATGTTGTTGTACAAATTAATTAGAGATTAGAATAGTGTTATAACGGTAAAAGAATTTCTAATGCCCACACCACCTATTACAAGTACGTACAATGGGTCATTTGGATTTTTTTCTCATCCACTATTTGTTTCACTATGTTTTCCTATTACGGGTCAAGAATTCTCATCGTTTCATAGAATTCTATTTCTTCTAGTACTTGTCATTGTTTTACAAGTTGATAAGGCCTCTCAACAATTGTTTTTTCATTTATAAACTTTTGCAAATATTGAAAATATCAGTTGATATCATGTTCTTGATAACATTTTTCTTCAGATGTAGGCAAATTTATTTAAAGCAATTCACGATCTTTGCTTTCAAGCTCAACAACTATGCTATCAATATCAACCCATAATGTCATTGTTTTTTTCTCATTATATTTTATGATTTTCTCAAATAAGAAATATGAATTCTCCCAACTCAAATATTGTTCTTTAAATATGTTCTCGTCAATACGATATGGGACATATAACATTAATAATTCTTAGCAATAGTTATCAATGTCAATATTTTTATTATACTTTGCATACCTTATAACATATGGTCTATCAAAGACACCACTTTTTTTTTAGTGTATAACATGATGCAAATTCCACTAAACATACATGTTTAATGTTTTATGGTCATTGCACGTAATGATCGATAACTAGTAAACATGCTATGTTTTCATAATCATTGAGTTCATTTTCTATGTCTTTTGGATTCTTTAGTAAGAATGTTTAATCATCTATCGTTGAAGTATTAATAAATATACATTTTCTTGAACTAGTATTTAGTGGCATTAACAACACTATCTATACAACTTGTTGTGTAGACATTTTCTATAAGTTCAATAAAGATTTTCTAAGTCATGCAATTGTTTCTATGATATGACCATCATTTTTCTGACACTCACTTTTCTCACGTTTAAACATTGATGTCATTGTTTTATCTAGCTTTTTCATATACAAACTACAATAAGTAGTTGTAGCATATGAGTCAATTAAAAGTTTAGCATCAATATTTTCACCCCATATACAACTGATCAACGTCCATTCATCTTCCTAATTTTTCAATATTTTATTCCTCTTCTCCATAAGATAGAATATTTCCTTCTTAGACTCTTTGGAAAAGAACTCTGAATCCGAAGGGTCCATCAGATCCTTAATTTTGCTGCTTGATAATAGTTCCTTCCACATGGCCTTTTTACGCGTGTTGATCCAAAGATCCGACAACATTTTTGATCTTTTTAGTTTATATGTTACCTTTTCCATATGCTTATCCAAGTCAAAATATAAAGGATGCATCCATGGTTCGTGCACAAGCTCTGAAAATTCTATGTCTTTCAACCACATATTCTTAGCACCACTCCATTCGAGAAATATCATGGCACGATCAAAGATTCCTATATGAAAGGATGATGATGGAAATCAATTGATCCTCTCGATTAGATAAAAGTGCTCCATAGAGTTAAAATTGTTTTATGAATTATTTAAACATAATCAAATTTTACTTTTCACCATCTTAAGGATAACATCAGTTGATTTAACATCAAAGCTAACCTCCACTTAAAATATAACCTAATTTGAGAAAAAGATTGATTACTGGGACTAAAGGAATTATGTGAAATGGATTTGATTGGATTTGTAAATATGGAATTGATTGGATTTGTTTTGCATGTAGATCACAAAGAAATTTACTATTTGATCTACTTGTCAAGCACTCATATTAGCCTTGCAGAATTACCAAGCATATGAAATTTTCCCATGAGTCGTGTTTGTCTTTCAAATTTGCATAGTCGTCACGTTAATCGTCTTTGGAAAACAAATAAATTAGATGACTAAAATCAACACAGACTTTGGCGAACAAGGAAATTGGATGAATAAAATCGACATAGCAATCATGAACATAGAAACGAGTATTAAATCGATTGTTTCACACAACAAGTGGGGAAAAAGGTTTTTTCTCCCAATGAGATTGGCCTATCCATCATCTACAACTCTTCTTCATTTACCATCTGGGGGAACACATTAGCCATGACCATTTAATCAACTATATTTTTTTCATTTGATTGGGACTTGAAAAAATTAAGAACTTCTTTCTGAATGTCATGTTGTCATGAGAGAATCTTATTGTCTCAGTCTCTTATGTACGATATGGAGTTTGCACTCTTTATTTTGGATGCCACCCTGTGAAAGAAACAAGTGTTCTTGTCATCGTCATGAATCCAACACATTCTACTTTTAAACCTGCATTCATCTTCTTGATTTTTCGATATTTTATTCCTCTTTTCCATAATATTGAATATTTCTTTCTTAGACTCCTTGGAAAAGAAATCATGATCCGAAGGGCTAGATCCTTGATTTCCTACTCGATAATAGTTCCTTCCACATGGCCTCTTTAGGCTCGCAGATCCAACATCTGACAACCATTTTTTATCTTTTTAGTTTATAACTTACCTTCTCCATTTGCTTATTGAGGTCGAAATATAAAGGATGCATCCATGATTCACACCATGATCAACTATGGTTGATTTTGAAAGGCGAGGCCTTTGTATCCTTAGTAATAATCCATTTGATAAATACCATATCATGGTCAAAGATTCATATTGTTGGAGAATATGATTCCAGCCACTTACTAGGTTTCATAGACGTCCAGCAAATTGTCATAGTTAGTTGAGATTATTCCAGTTATCTTGAATTCAGTTTTGTCTTACTGTAGTCATTGATTGCTAATGTATCTAATGTAATTTTATTTAACTGTTTGAGAATATTAAGAAGAGAAATCCTCTTCTCCACGATAGTTTTAATTTCTTGTCATTGTATTAGAGCTTTAGGTCACATAAGACTCTAGAAATAGCAATAGAGATCAAGAATTCGAGGAGGAGAAGAGGCCTCCGTTGTTTTGAAAAAGATAGTGGCGTGAAGTCCATTCTATGAAGAGGATAAAGAAGATCGTTATCTCCCCCTCTGTAAGGCCTCTGAGAGAGGAACGATGGACGCAAGGCGGGCGCAAGGTAAACGACGGGCGCGCGATGGGCGATGGGTGAACAACGGACGCAAGGCGGGCGCAAGGTAAACGACGGGCGTGCGATGGTTAAAAGAACATATGCAACCGACATGTAAATAATGCGTATGGGTATGTGTTATGGGTGGTTGTGGGGTCGACCATGGGGCTGCACACCCCATGTAAACCCATGTAGATTGTATATATATAAGAGGAACTTGGAGCTCATTAAGACATCGAACCTTCGGATCATCACTTCTATGCATAGGAGCAGAGGTAAAGTTGCGCGAGAGAGATAAGGACTGTGCATACCTCATGCGTAGGTTATCTAAGTGCAGATTTGGACTTTCTTATGCTGGTTGGAGTGTAGGCAAGCGTGCCGAGGTTCATGTTGTATGTGGAGGACTTGGTAGAGAGGATAAGTGGCTCGGGTGAGCACTCCTCTTTGTGCAAGGGTGCACATGAATATAAAAGGATGTTCTATGCCTTGGTTGTAAAATATTCTAAGTAAGGGTGCACATGAATATAAAAGGATGTTCTATTCCTTGGTTGTAAAATATTCTAAGTATAGACTTGGAGTTTTGCCAAGTATACTTGTTGGTTGTGTTATTGAACACACTAATATTCTTAACAAAATTGTCGGGCAGACTCAGTTATGGGGAGTTGCCCCTCCCCTTTATACTTGTTTGCAATTGTTGATGTTCTCGGTTAATTGCATATGGATAATGATTGAGAATGGTCTTCAATAGAGTATAAAGGATAATTTTGTTACTTGGTTATAAAACATAAACTAAGTATGTTCATGATGAAATAGGCGTAGTCCACAAATGTTAGTATTGTTAAAAAGAAAGCGCTCGGTGGTGCCGCACCTCGCTACAAGCGGTTGAAAGATCATCGCAAGTGTAGGGGCGTGACAGTTGGTATCAGAGCTCGGTTGGAGCTGGTGAGCAAAGGTTGCTCGTGACAAAGTACAGGTTTCAAGCTGATGAGCTGGGTTGCTCCTAACAGTGGACAACGAGGCATGGAAAGTTTGGGTGAAGGTGGAAGGAAGCTCTTGCTTACCTTGGACAGGTTGAAGAGGTTGAAGGAAGAGAGGCCCCGAATCCTTGAAGAACTTGAAGCCTTAGAAAAGGATGTTGAAGGCAAGCTTCTTCAACTCAGTTGGACAATGGAGCAAGATGAAGTTGCAGATTGTGCTAACAAGGAAGAGGAAGCTGTGATAGATGAAGATGTTGCAGACATGACTACGATAGAGGATGAACTTGAGGATGATCAAGTTGAACCAGGATCGTGCAGTTTGTCAACATGGATGAATGAGGAGGAGCCTCATGATGATGAAGTAAATGATGATACTTGTGTTTCATTTGGGTATTTGGGAGATGGACCGTGTGCAGGGAAGGACAAAGCTCGTTTGCCAAGGCAAGAGGGCATCTTACCATGGATGATTATGATGGAACCTTGTATGGAGAAGCAAGGATTGTAAATTGTTGCAGGGCTTGTTGGGGTTGCTTGCAACCTTGTGATGGAAGGTGCAAGGACCCGGGACAAGGGTGGAACTTGATGATCGTTGAGGAAGAATGAGTCATGCTTTAGCCACATGAATTGGCTAAGTGCCCGACATGACTCATGGACAAGCTAAGGAGGGCACACACTTGTGATGTTTTGGGTGGACTTCTCATGGCCGAGACCAAGAGCGGGTCTTAATGGACACTTTGGTGGAGGAGCTATGATGAAGGGACTCATGACATAATGATGAGATGGTTGGGTGACCGAGTTCACTAAATCGAAGATCGAAGACTTGGATGAGATGGCCAGATGTTGTGATGTGTCTACTTGGTTGGACTACATGGGCAGCTTAGTCATGGACATCAGGTTGGAGACTTGAAGACATGGAGCATGGCAGACCTATGCAAGGACATTGTGTGGAAGCACTTGTAGAGATGTCAAGGGACATCCAAAGAGGAGTGCTAGGGCAGGAATGTTATGCAGGAGGACTTGCTAGTGTGACATGGGAACTTGAGGATGGCACATTGCAGATGATGAAGAGGACTTCATGGACCTGAATGGGGCACATCAAGAGTTGATAAGATTGGAGACTTGAGGATGGCACATTGCAGATGATGAAGAGGACTTCATGGACCTGAATGGGGCACATCAAGAGTTGATAAGATTGGAGACTTGAGGATGGCACATTGCAGATGATGAAGAGGACTTCATGGACCTGAATGGGGCACATCGAGAGTTGATTGAAGACTTGGATGGACTTGTGAGCAGCTATGGAGCATTCCTACTACATGGGGATGAGTTATGGAGCTCATGAGGACATGAGATTGTTGTGACTTTTAGGGACTTCATGTATGGTGGACTTAAAGATCTAATACATTGAGGAGCTGAGGTCAGGTGACTTTGATGCAGTATGGGATGCATACTTTCAAAGTGCATGTATGGGCATGGCTTGGAAGAGTGACTTGATGTAGAGGATCGATAAGAGGCACTTTGAGGTGATGAAGTTACAATGATGATGATGATGCTTTGGTGATACACTTGAGCATGGGTTGAGCTGAGACTCAACAACTTTCTATACATGAGAGCTGATTTGATCGAGGATCATGGGCAGCACATGGATAGGTGAGACAAGTGCATACTTGTTTCTATGAAGACTTGAGGATGGCACATTGCAGATGATGGAGAGGGCTTCATGGACCTGAATGGGGCACATCGAGAGTCGGTTTGATGAGATGATCTCTTCACTTTGGAGGAGACACACACATGGACAACATATTGCAGATGACAGTGGTTCTACATATGTTGCGGTGATGTTTGCCTTATGTGGAGGAGACAACATCATGGATGATGGTATGTTGTCGAGGACGACAACGATTTCAGGTGGAGGAGAATGTAAGGCCTCCGAGAGATGAACGACGGGCGCGCGATGGGCGATGGGTGAACAACGAACGCAAGGCGGGCGCAAGGTAAATGACGAGCGTGCGATGGTTAAAAGAACATATGCAGCCGACATGTAAATAACTTGTATGGGTATGTGTTATGGGTGGTTGTGGGGTCGGCCATGGGGCTGCACACCCCATGTAAACCCACGTAGATTGGATATATATAAGAGGAGCTTGGAGCTCATTAAGACATCGAACCTTCGTATCATCACTTCTACGCATAGGAGCAGAGGTAAAGCTGCGCGAGAGAGATAAGGACTGCGCATACCTCATGCGTAGGTTATCTAAGTGCAGATTTGGACTTTCTTATGCCGGTTGGAGTGTAGGCAAGCGTGCCGAGGTTCGGGTTGTATGTGCAGGACTTGGTAGAGAGGATAAGTGGCTCGGGTGAGCGCTCCTCTTTGTGCAAGGGTGCACATGAATATAAAAGGTTGTTCTATGCCTTGGTTGTAAAATATTCTAAGTATAGACTTGGAGTTTTGCCAAGTATACTTGCTGGTTGTATTATTGAAGACACTGATATTCTTAACAAAATTGTCGGGCAGACTCACGTTACGGGGAGTTGCCCCTCCCCTTTATACTTGTTTGCAATTGTTGATGTTCTCGGTTAATTGCATATGGATAATGATTGAGAATGGTCTTCACTAGAGTATAAAGGATAATGCTGTTACTTGGTTATAAAACATAAACTAAGTATGTTCATGATGAAATAGGCGTAGTCCACGAATGTTAGTATTGTTAAAAAGAAAGCGTTCGGTGGTGCTGCACCTCGCTACAAGCGGTTGAAAGATCACCGCAAGTGTAGGGGCGTGACACCCTTAATAGAAATAGAAAGAAGAAATAAGTTTTAGGTTTTTTCTTTAATTTATTTTTAATGATCAACGCACTCCTCCCTAGTGAATAAGCGTGTTGTCTATTGAGAAGAGCGTTGAAATCATACAAGTTGAGGCACAAGGTTTGTTTCAAGGTTCGAGGTGCATGAAATCACCATCACGTTTGAATGAAATTGTTGAAAAGTACGAGGGCTTTACAAAGTGAGGTGATGCAACCAAAGTCTCACATTAAGAGTCTCGTGAAGTCATGCAGCCAAAGTATCACATTAGTCTCAATCTGTCTCGCTCAAACATGGGTTCTGTTCATAACAAAGAGCATTAACAAAATAGCACAAGACACAAAGAAATAATGGAATCTGATTGGGAGGACAAGTCACTTGGGAGTACGAGTCACGAAATTCATTTGGAGCACCCATTCAATTTTCATCAAGGAAAGCATGATTTGTTCATAAGGCTAACACATTTTTTTAAAGTTATTTCGAGGACTCTCTTAAAAAATTGTGTAATGGAGTACATTCAGTGTAAAAGGAACTCTTATGTTCCATTGAGTAAAAAGGGTTTTATTCCTAAAGGTCTTTTTATATTAAAAACAATCATTCTCTTATATTAAAAGGGATTCATTTAGGGTTATTTTTTAAAGAGGGCTTTTCGAAAAAAAAACAACAACCATTCGAGTTGGTTGTGGGTATTATAACATTTAAAGAATGGGTTTATGATAGTTTCTGTGAACGAAGCATTCTTTTTTAGAGAAATTGTATATCCATCTTTGTTGTCGAAGCTTAGAAAAAGAGAAGCTACAAAAAAGATGTTTTCATTACAGAAAACCATATTTTCTGTAAGTCAGTTTTGTTATTAAGATGCAGTTAGCGAACCCTAAAAAAGGGGAAAATCCAAGATGATAAAAAAGTCAAGCAACAGCTAGAGATGTATGATGTTTTTTTGAAAGAATTGGAAGTGAAGAGGCAAAATGATGCTTTCACATTAAAATACATAAAATAATTTGTAGATCAAAACATTCTTCCCTTGATTTCATATGCCAAGACAACCAAGGAGTCTTGGGACACCCTTGAGAGGAGTTTTGGTGTAAAGGGGAGCATTGAAGTTGAAGATGAAATTTTTGTTGAATCCCACTGTGCTAAGTCGCACGTGGATGATAATTGTGATAAATTTGTAGAAGTAGAAAAGGAGCACATTGAAACCCATCTATCCCACGTGCGCAGCCACAAGTGGATGACAATTTGGTGATTCCAACAACATAACTTGTTGATGACAACTTGGTCAATCCAACGAGAGAGCTTGTTGATGATAATTTGGTGAATCGAGCAAGAGATCTTGCTGATGACAGTGCAGCTACCATTGGAGTAGGCAATACTATGGTAAATCCATCAATTAATATTGTTGATGTAAAATTTGATGAATATTTGTTGAGTAAAGATGAGTGGTTGCAGATGATGTAATAAAACCATCATATTGACATGATGCTATTTGGTGAGATAATCCCACTTGAATCTGGAAAATAAGTGCAAGATAACTTGTCTGCAACAACACAGACACATGTTAGTACAGAAGTGGAAGAGATAAAGACAAAGCTAGAGACAGAGGTAGAGCTAGAGGAAAAGAAGGAAGCCCACAAGTAGAAAACATAGACAGAGGCAGAAGAAGAGCTAGAAGTGCAACAAGAGAAAACTCTCATTAGAAAGCATAAGGAACAAAACCAAAGTGGTTCTGCAAATATTTTTAACTCTAGCATTGATTTCAATGTGCAAGTATATATATCGATTATGTAGAAGAGTTAAATTTCCTTAAAGCATGACTTACAACACCATGTCTAGATGAAGTTTGCATAGAGGTTGCAACAATGAACCTTAAAAACAACTTTGATGATGACAATATTAATGAATTTGTCAGGTATTGGAGTCATAAAGAGATGAAATTGTATTATGGACTTATGTTGCAGCAAAATATGGACGATGAAAAGAACACTACAAAAGATGACATGTGGCAATAGTCCACATAGGCATTGTTTTTTGAAGAAGTCCAAGACATACTTAGACAACCTCGAACAATGGAAGACCTGCATTAGGAAATGAAAAAACTAAGTTTTAAAGGATAAGGAAGAAGAGAAGATGAAAAGTAAATGTAGTTGAGATCAATTTTTCGAATTACAAGTCTCGCTGAGACATAGACCACTAGGCATCTTAATTAAACATTTATATGGACTTTTGTGTGCTTCAAATTAAAGGGGAGTGTAGGAGAATTTAATTGCAATCACTTAATAGGTGTCATAGTCATCCATCTAAGTCTCACAGTTAGTTGAGATTACTACATTTATCTTGAATTCACTTGAGCTTTACTACATTTATTTATTGTTGATGTCTTCAATATAATCTTATTCAACTGTTTGAGAATATTATTGTTGATTTCCTCAATATAATCTTATTATTATTTAACTGTTTGGGAATATTACATAAAACAATCATGTTAGTTTTCATTTCTTATCATCTGTATGAAAGGATGACTGCAATTGATTGAGCCTCATCTCGATTAAATAAGAGTGCACCATAGAGTTAAAATTGTTTTATGAATTATTTAAACTTAATCAAATTTTACTTTGCACCATCTCAAGGATAACATCGTTTCATTTAATATCAAAGTTAACCTCTGCTTAAAATATAACCAGGGATTAAATCCATTAATATATATCTGATTTTAAGTCTTTCAAAATGGGTAGAATATCCACCCAAAACCTCTAACAAAAAAAAGTTCCACACAATTCATATCAGAAAATTTCAAATAGTCTTCAAATTAATTTCTGTCACTAACAATAATTTCATCATAAAATTTAACATCACAAATATAAAATATATAAATAAAATACCAGAACACTCGTGAATTTTAAATATTTTAATAAAATATTATTGAGAGTAAAAAATATACCAAATTCTATGGAAAAAATCATCACGTACTAAATTCTTAATAATAAAACCTTAATACCAAAATCAATAATGTAAATGGCTTAGTGTTAATATATTGCTGCAAAATGTCCAATTTAGTAATGAAGATCTGTATTGTCGTCCAAAAATGTGGTTTAGTATGATGGAGGTTTCTATGGTGGGGTTGATCGGCTGGATGGACACGTTGCAACCAAATTTTTAAAGAATTCCCCTCCTATATTTTCCTGGAATCACTTAGCTGGCCATTTGCAATTTTTTATTTTCTTTCAACTTTCGAGAGCCTATACCCGTTCAAAAATGACAGAGCGGTAAACGTGAGAACACACTGATATTCCTTTTCACAGTCGCCATCTTTCTACCACCCACAGCGTCAACCAACCAACCAACGCAACCGAAGGAATTCTGCGCACCTACTTTCATCTCATCAAATCATGTAAGGGAGAATCGCTATACACGGCATTTCCTGTTAGTGGAAGACATGATTTTTTCAAATGGGAGAATCGTTGTATGCAGCATTTTCTGTTAGTGGAAGACTACCGACTGTCTTGTCGACGACCACCAAGTCAGCGCATGTCTCTTTTCAATAAAACTTTTTTATTGAATTCATACAGCACGCCCACGAATTTTCTCCATCTCTCCACCCAATAATTTTGATTACAAACATTTTCACTCCATAAATGTGCTTTTTCAAATAATTAAACATTTAAGTTATTTTCTCACCGTAAGGAAACATTTAAGTTATTTTCTCACCGTAAGGAAAGGCCAATTCTTATAATAGTAGATTAAAATCAACAATTTCAAGTAATAATCCAATATCATTGATCCAAAATTAAATCATCTTCAATTTACAGATATTTTTTTTTACAGAAAATCGCGAATGGGAATGTCAAACAAACATTCATGGTAGTATTGCAGGCTTTTATTTAATGAAGTGCATGGATCTCACCATAAATTCGACATAATAATAACATTGACGATTATAATACTTTGTATGCAACCTGGAAATTATGAACCATCGTACTCTTTAAATTTTCATGGATGTAAGTCATGGCCATAAACCACACATGATATAACCTCATCTACTATGCTAAGTGTTTGCAGTGTCTGTCTAGTCCCTACAATCATAGATAACTTATCCATGAAAGTTCAATTCGCTCGATCATTAATATATCGAGCCCGACTCCCTCCTGCCTTTCTACTTCGCGCCCCAATTAATTGTAGCACGTGAGTATAGTCAGCTCCGCCTAGACCAAACATGATAGGCCTGCGTACTTAGAGTCGCAGGTTAGGCCTCCTTGTTTGGAAGCTGGTCATTAATATATCGAGCCCAACTTCCAACTGTTGAAATTATTCTCAAATTCATGATCAAATTCTCTATGGAAAACTCTGTTGGATGCGTTGCTAATGATTTTTATTATACAAATTTATCTTTACTTAACACTTTTTATTATACTCATTTTCACTTCATTTTCACTTTATGAATGTGTTTTTGCTAATAATTAACGTTTTTGTTATTTTCTTACCTTAAAAAAAAAAACTCACTTTCATAATAAATAAATTAAAATTAAAATGAACAATTTTAAATAATAATCCAATATTATTGATCCAAAACTAAATCATCCTAAATTTATAAAAAATCACGAATGAAAATGTCAAACAAACCTTCATGGTAGTATTGTGGGTTTTTATTTAATGAACTGCATGTGACCATAAATTCGACATGATGATAATGTTACCATTATAATACTTTATATGCCACCTATAAATTTTAATTATCTCATTATTGCCAAATAAGTAAAGGTATATTAAAGTAATTTAAATATTTTTTCAATTTTATTATTCTCAAATCTTGTGAAAGCCATAATTTTTTTTATTTTGTTTTTAAAATATTTGTATGTAATGGCTTTGAATAATAGACGTGGATAAACATTGTTATGAATATAAAATCGATAATTAAATCACACGCATGGCCAGGAGTGGACCACTGCTATGGTGAGACTCATGTCGATAACCCACAATTGTGCACTTACTATAGTTGTTATTGTAATATCGTATGCAATGATCATTTGAATTATGAAACATGACACATTTCATATTTCTTACCAACATAAAAAATATTATACAAAGAAGCAATTAAAAGAATAATTTATGTTTAATTATTTCATAGTTATTGATTATAAAAATAATATATAATATTTATTAATTTTTTTAAAATTTTAATATTTTTTATAGGTTAATTATAATATTAAAAAATATTATATGTAAATATGTATAATAGAAAATATTATAATTTAATTATATGATTCTTTATTATATATTTATATAAATAAATATTTATTTATTTTAATATGAATCTATGTGTTATTATCCCTGCAGCAGTAGCTGGTAAGATATAACACACCCCATAATAAATTGACAATGAATTAATTTGTTGTTTGACAAAAAATTATAATTCATCTTTCAATGTTTACATTTAATAAATTGACAATGAATTAATTTGTTGATCAACAAAAAGTTATAATTCACCCTGTAATGTTTATATTTTAAATACTTTACTGGAGGTGCAAAATACAAGAGGAGTTATAACATAAATCCAAGAGGACTTCTAACATCTATGAAGACCAGTGTCAGTTAATTATCCCACCTACACGAAGGGAAGTTGCACACTTTACTCGTATCCATCGAGTAATCTTCTACATGAAATCATTTGGAAAAAATACATGCATCCTAAGTTTTGTCAACATTATTTTACTGAAATAGTATTCCATGGAGTAATCTTCTGCATGAAATCATTTGGAAGAAAAAAACATGTGCTCAGTTGTACAGTTTCAGGATAGCCTCCTACAAGGTTAGTTGAATATACTTTGAATGGGGGCAACAATTTACATTACTATGACATCTCTGTAATCGACGGTTTCAATGTGCCTCTCTCCATAACTCCCTCCTACGGTAGCTGCAAAGCACTGATTTAAAAAATAGATGGGTGCCAAGATGTCTACTGAAATCCCAATGATATTACAACAAAATCCATGCTTGCTTATCATACTGAATTCTCTCTTCATTACAAAAAATCCATCACTACCTTTGATAAATAAATTGAATTCTATGCAGTATGATATCTACAATAAGAATATTACAATGTTTATTGTAGTATCATATTTATAATAACAAGAGGCTTGCAAGAAACAAGTCCCTGTCGAGTTAGCAATTGCACGTACACTTGCTTTAGTAGCGTTGTTGCAAATTATACGAGGTGCAAAATATTCTGTGTAAGTCAGATCTTTCAAAAAGTTACAAGAGGTGCAAAAGATTATGTGTAAATCGGATCTTTGAGGTTGGTTAAGCGATTGATTACTAACAAAGCGTACTATACTATTATGATTAGAATAGTGTGTATTCAATTAGTGATAGTGTAATTAGCAAAGTGTGTGTATTAAATTAGTGTTATCAAACTCACTAGTCTTATACTCTGCATAAAAGCTTTCAATTACATGGTGTTGCTTTCATAGGACTTATCACTCTTAAACTATAACTAGTAGTTACACTCTTAAACTATAACTAGTAGTTACACATCCTCTTTGTTGTTTATAATGAAGTTGGGACTGTCTAGAAATGCCCAAACGAAGTGAATGATAAAAGAATAATTGAAGTCGAAATGGGTTGTTATAGGAATCAAGAGGGTTGTTATAGCAATCAAGACCTTGATAAGTACTAATACCCATCCAAAAAACAAGTATTTGATGAAGAGTTTACAAGAAAAAGTTAAAGAGTCTCACTCTAGATCTGCAGAATATTGAAGATTCTTCTAAAACTCCATGGTCAACTCCAGTTTGTGGGTGGAAACAAAATTTCCAGCTAGATGGACCATCCAGAAAGCAGCTATTTGACGAAATGTTTACAAGAAAAAGTTAAATAATCTCATCCAACTGTTGAAGATATCACAACATCCAATACAACTATGAGAAGAAATATGTATATGAAGATAATAATAAAATGGAAAGCTAGGTGGCCCATCCAGAAAACAACTATTTGACTAAGGGTTTACAAGAAAATGTTAAATAATCTCATCCAATTGTTGAAGAATATCAGAACGTCCAATATGGCTATGAAAATAAATTAGAAATATGTATATAAAGATAATAACAAAATGGAAAGATAGGTGGCCCATCCAGAAAACAACTATATGACTAAGGGTTTACAAGGAAAATTTAAATAATCTCACCCAACTATTGAAGAATATCACAACGTCCAATACGCTATTTGACTAAGGGTTTACAAAAAAATTTAAATAATCTCACCCAACTGTTGAAGAATATCACAACGTCCAACTGTTGAAGGATATCACAACGTCTAATACGACTATGAGAAGAAATATGTATATAAAGATAATAATAAAATGGAAAGGAATTGATGAGAAA
Source organism: Pinus tabuliformis (assembly GCA_031772625.1). NCBI lineage: Eukaryota > Viridiplantae > Streptophyta > Pinopsida > Pinales > Pinaceae > Pinus > Pinus tabuliformis. Next base: position 31,705,337 of record CM062807.1, on the reverse strand, counting down.
CTATTATTTCCAGAAACAAAATAAGTTGTGCACTACTACAGAGAAATAAAGGAAAATATGATTTCGTGGTTGCCAGTGTAACTTTCTTTAGGAAAACATTGTTGATCTGTGAGGCCACCTCATGCAAATACAAGATTAGCAGCGAAAGAAGCAAGACTTCTTATGCAATAGTAAACTCTAGCCATTGAACAAGATATAGGTGATGCCTAGTTAAATTTGGCACTAAAATTCACATCACAAAAATATGGTTGAATGCTTATTTAATCTTCTATAGTACATCATAGCAATAAAGAGTGGAAATCAAACATCAACGCTGATAAATAAGTTATATAGTACATCATAGCAATAAAGGGTGGAAATCAAACATCAACGCCGATAGATAAGTTATATAGTAGAGACCCTGATGGAAAATTAGAAATTAATTTATTAAAATTCCCCAGCATTGTTCAAAAGGGTGGGGTGTGTCATCATGATGTTCAAGTTTGCAAAACTATACATTGATTGTCAATGGGGGCTTGTTTTCTGGGCAAAGAGAGGGTGATGAGTAGGGTTCAATGGGCGGGGTGTGCAATGGCATGCAAGTTCCAAAGGCATTATATCTATTGCTATTGGGGACTATGCAACCACCTGAGGAACTATAGAACAATTTGGGGAGACAAGCAACTGACCCTAACAGAGCTACTACACATGCAGCTAAGGAAGGAAGCTCAGGCAGCTAAGGTGGTAAAAGCACCACAATTAGTGGAAGCATGATAAGGTCCCACCCTAACCCCCTTATTTATATCATGGGATCACGTCATAGTCAAGATTCAATAATGTCCATATTAATAATTGTAAGTGGTTAAGCCGCAATTAATGACGGGACCACAGTTAGTTGCAAATGGGCCGTAGTATTAGATAGACGGTATTAATAAAACCCACGGTATTGGCCCATGGTATTGCATGTATGAGTCATATATAAAGGATAGAGACTCCCTACGAGGAGCATCGTGTCTTATTTTGTAGTCGAGCTCTTCTCTATTCGAGGTTGCCCCCTCGAAGAGGCAAGTGAACATTACTCTCTGAATAATAAAATCATTGTTATTATGTGTTCTGGGTATCTTTTCTTCGCATATTCTGTATTTTGGTATCATTTTGCAAGTTAAGAGCATAACAAGTGGTATCAAAGCACTTTCCAGGGTCGGTGGGATCTCCAATTCTTAGCAAAAAAAAATTTCGGCTAGAGACGTGTTCCGGCGTCTTTAAACCACGGGATCTGTCGTTGAGCACATAAACCTGCGGATTTGGGGAGGCATGCACGCAGGAAATACAAGAGGTGGTCACGTCTGTTGGAGTCCCTTGTAACCCCTGTGGGTACCCCTTCGACTAGTAGCGCATTAGACAGAACCGCGCACGGACTGTGTTCCACGTACCCTCTGGGTATATCGGAAGCCCCCTAGGCTCCCTTGAAACGTCGCCATAGATAAACCGTCAGCCGTCTTGTGGCTACAGTACACCGAGAAGAGCACTCGAAGAGATTACTCGCTCATACGATAGGGTAGTCGGGTTGTACAGCTAAGGGTACGGTCGATCGTCCTTAGTTAGAGCCCTGAAACATTGGGCCGAGTACTACTGCGAGACCCTTATGTATATTGCGATTTGTAGCACCTGACACTCCTTAAGACCATAGTTCCCTTTTCTATCGGGGGATCGCACATCATCTATATCAGATCCGCTTGCGCAAAGGAGTGTAGTAGCAGCAGCAGACATCAGTCTTGAGTTCGCAGATCAATCATTCCGATCTATTAGATCCAGCCAATCTGCAGCAGCAGTCTATTCTGCCACCCAGAGCTATTCGATCTGCCATTCAGATCTCTCAGATCCACCAGATCGGAGTTGTTGTGAAGGGTTCCTATACTGGGGTATAATTTTCGCACGACTTTTGGCCGCATTGACATTTTGAGGATTTGGCGATTGCAGTATTGATCAGGAAGGAGTAAAAGTCCGTTAGGAGTTTCCAAAAAAAAAAAAAAGTCTAAGATCTTCTGAGGCGCTTATTGGTGATTTAGCCCATCAGAATCAGGACAACGAGCTGAGCATGGTGGTACCATTCAATTATTAGTGAAAAATTTTTAGGTGGTCCCAATTTTTCATCAGGTTGGTGTATGGTAGAAACTAGAGCTCAAGCAATGGCCAATGAAAGAATGGACAAACTTGAAGAATCCATCCAATCCATCAATAAGAAGCTTACCGGACTATGTCTCTAGGTCCAGCAATTAATCCCGAAGGGCAAGGAGCAAGCCCACGAGGAGGCGTATAATGACAATGAATACAATGAGGGTGAGTCTAGCCACTCTCATGTCTGGCACACCCACCCACCACCCAGTCAGCGACCTCCCAAGTTGGATATGCATAAATTTGACGGTTCTCACCCGTCCGCATGGATAGCACAAATGCAGCAGTATTTCAAACTGAATCATATCTTAGATGATGCGACTAAGCTTATGTTTGGGAGCATGTACTTGGAAAATGAACGGTGGCAATGGTGGGAATGGCATCAACGTTGCAATGGACCTTTTAAGACTTGGACCCAATTTACCAAAGCTCTTCGAGACTGCTTTCAACAGGAGGACTCTTTTTTGGGTCGTCTTACTAAGCTCCGACAGACCGGTACAGTGGATGAATATATTACAGCTTTTGAAGCCTTAGCCTTCCGCACTTGGGGTCTCTCAAATGAGTTCTACATGGAATGTTTTATCAGTGGTATTAAAGAAGCCATCAAAGCTCAAGTATTAATCCACCACCCTCCCACTTGGACAGAGGCTTGCAAGGTAGCCCGTAACGTTGAACGTGAATTAGCAGCCCAATACAGTCGCCCAAATTTCCTCGCTAAAGGTCGTCCCCCACAGGCTCACAACACGACTCAAACACTTAAGGTCCAAAAGGTGTCACCTGCGGAAATGGCCAAAAGAAGGAAGCAAGGACTATGTTACTACTGTGATGAAAAATACTCCCCAGGTCATAAATGCAAGGAGCCCAAATTTTTTCAAATAGATGCCACTGACTACAGCTCAACAGAGGAACATCCACCACTTGAGGAACATGAGGCGCTAGAAGAAGACAACCCAAAGGAGAATGTCTCTAACGAACCAGTTATTTCGCTGCACGCGTTTGCAGGGATTTCTTCCCCTCAAACTCTCAAAATCAGGGGTTTTCTTAAAAATCGCCCAGTAGTAGTCTTGATTGATAGTGGAAGTACCCATAATTTCATCCATCAAAAAATCGCAGAAGCAGCGCATTGTTTTGTACGAGTAGTTTCTAACTTCCAAGTCCAAATTGCGGATGGGGGCACAATGAAATGTGAAGGCCGCTGTGAAAATGTCAAACTTGAAATGGGGGATTATCATTTGAAAACCCACATGTTTTCCATACACATCGGAGGTTGCGACATTGTCCTTGGCGCTGAATGGCTCTGCACTCTTGGGCCACTCACAATGGATTTCCAGGAGTTATATATGAGTTTTAAGCAGAACAACTCCACACAAACCCTCCGTGGCCTCCAGGTGGGAGCCCCCTCTATCATCAGCTCGCATAGGATGGAAAAATTGTTAGAAAAGGGCCATCGTGGAGTGGTAGCTCAATTTAATGCCATCCAGGTAGTCGAAACGAAGTCTCTGCCAATTCATCCTGAGATGCAATAGATTTTAAATAACGATCTGTCGGTCTTTGACAAGCCTCATGAGCTTCTACCCTCGCGAGGGGAACATGATCATAGCATCACCTTGGTTCCAGGGGCCCATCCCCCAAATGTGCGGCCATACAGATATCCGTTCACCCAAAAGAACGAAATAGAAAAAATAATCAAGGAACTTTTGGAAGCAGGTGTCATTCATCCCAGCATTAGTCCTTATTCATCCACAGTGGTCATGGTGCTCAAGAAAGATGGGGAGTGGTGGATGTGTCCTGACTTCAGGGCCCTCAATAAGTTGACTGTCAAAGATAAATTTCCCATCCCGGTGGTTGACGATTTACTGGACGAACTCAATGGGGCTCAATTCTTCACTAAGTTGGATCTTCGCTCAGGCTACCACCAAATTCGCATGAAGGAAGTCGACATTCCCAAGACGGCTTTCAGAACTCATGAAGGCCATTATGAGTTCCTGGTCATGCCATTTGGTCTTTGTAATGCCCCCTCTACTTTTCAGAGCCTTATGAATCACATTCTCAAACCATATCTCAGGAAATTTTTCCTTGTCTTCTTCGATGACATCCTCATCTATAGTGGCACTTGGGCTACACATCTTCAGCATGTAGATCTACTCTTGCAACTACTCCGCAAGCATAAATTATTTGTCAAGATGTCCAAGTGTTCGTTTGGCATGGAAGAAGTTGAGTATTTGGGCCACATTGTGGGGCGTGAAGGTGTCAAGGTGGACCCCAAAAAGATCCAGGCAATGCAAGAATGGCCTCAACCTAAGACCTTGAAGAGCTTGAGAGGATTTTTGGGTCTCACAGGCTATTATCGTAAATTTGTCCGCAACTATGGCCGCATAGAGAAGCCCCTCACTCAACTCCTAAATAAAAATTCCTTCTTCTGGAACGAGGAAGCACAACAGGTATTTACCGCTCTCAAAAACGCCATGTGTTCCACTCCAGTCTTAGCACTACCTGGCTTCACCAAATCCTTTTTCATTGAATGTGATGCTTCCGGTACACGTATTGGGGCAGTCTTAATGCAGGAAGGGAGACCGTTGGCCTTCACAAGCCAACAACTCAGTGGGAGGAATTTGGGCCAATCTACCTACGAGAAGGAAATGATGGCCATCTTACATGCAGTCGAGACCTGGTGACCTTACTTATTGGGGAAATGTTTCCAAATCCGCACAGATCATCACAGTCTTAAATATTTTTTGGAGCAACGCCTATCCTCCCCACAACAAAATAAATGGTTAGCCAATATGCTGGGATATGATTATGAGATCATTTACAAGAAATGGAAAGACAATAGTGTAGCAGATGCATTATCTCGCCAATTTGAGGAGGAAAGTACTCTGCTCGCAATTTCCCTCCCCATTCCAGACTGGATTGAAGAGGCTCGCAGGGAATGGTTTACACACCCTGGGCTCTCCCAACTCATTTCTCAATTGCAGGTAGATCCAAATTCCACCAAGGGCTACTCGTGGCAGAATGATATTCTTCGCTACAAGGACAGAGTCATAATATCACCAACATCCACCCTCAAAAGTCGCATTTTGGGAGAATTGCACTCATCTCCCATTGCAGGACATTCGGGCTTTCAGAAGACGTATGCTCGCACCAGAAGATCATTCTTTTGGACAGGCATGAAAAAGGACATCCTCACTTTCATAGCAGAATGTGATGTCTGTCAACGCCACAAAGGGGAAACCGTCAGCACACCCGGCACATTACAACCATTGCCCATTCCGGTATCAATTTGGACGGAGGTTTCTATGGATTTCATTACAGGTCTTCCAAAGTCCGGGAACAAGTCAGTCATCATGGTGGTTGTGGACCGACTGTCGAAGTATGCTCATTTCCACGCCCTACCCCACCCGTTTACACCAACCTTGGTTGCTCAATCTTTCATGGATCAGATATTCAAATTGCATGGGATACCCACTTCTATTGTGTCCGACCGCGACCTGATCTTCACCAGTAATGTTTGGCAGGCACTCTTCAGAATACAAGGCACTCAACTCAAACTCAGTACTTCATATCATCCGCAAACAGATGTTCAAACCGAAGCCGTCAACAAATGTCTAGAAACCTACCTTAGGTGTTTCACTTCAGAAAAGAAACACCTTTGGGTACAGTGGTTACCTCTGGTTGAATGGTGGTATAACACCAACTGTCATGCCACCACTAAAATGACTCCCTATGAAGCAGTATATGGTCATCTTCCTCCTTCCCCTACTTCTTATCTCAAGGGGTTCTCCAAAGTACAAGCAATGGATCAACTCCTACAACACCGCGCAACCATGCTCGCCCATCTTAGGGAGAATCTTCATCAAGCTCAGAACCGCATGAAGCAACAGGTCAACCAGCATCACTCTGAGCACCAATTTCAAGAAGGGGATCAGGTCTTTTTGAGGCTGCAACCATATAACCAAACATCACTCAAAGACAAGGGTTGTCAAAAGCTCTCTCCAAAATTCTACTGACCATACCAAGTACTTCAGCGCATTGGAGAAGTGGCTTACAAGTTGGCTTTGCCACCTACTGCAAAAATCCATCTAGTTTTCCATGTATCGTGCCTCAAGAAAGTGATTGGGAACAATTGCCGAGTTCAAACCAGTCTACCTGAATTGGACGAAGAAGGGTCAATCTGGCTTCAACCTGAACAGGTTCTAGACACACGAGACAAGCACCTGCGCGACCGCATGATTAAGGAAGTCCTCGTCAAATGGAAAGACACCTCTCCGGAAGATGCAACTTGGGAACCAGCCACTATTCTTCAGCAGTTTCTGCAGCTTCAGCCATGAGGACAAGGCTAGTATTAAGGGGGAGGGCATGTTAGGGTCCCACCCTAACTCCTTATTTATGTCATGGGATCACGTCATAGTCAAGAGTCAATAAAGCCCATATTAATAACTGTAAGTGGTTAACCCGCAATTAATGACGCGACCACAGTTAGTTGCAAATGGGTAGTAGTATTAGATAGATGGTATTAATAAAACCCACGGTATTGGCCCGTGGTATTGCATGTATGAGTCATATATAAAGGATAGAGACTCCCTGCGAGGAGCATCGTGTCTTATTTTGTAGTCGAGCTCTGCTCGATTGGAGGTTGCCCCCTCGAAGGGGCAAGTGAACATTACTCTCTGAATAATAAAATCATTGTTATTCTGTGTTCTGGGTATCTTTTCTTCACATATTCTTTATTTGGGTATCATTTTGCAGGTTAAGAGCATAACAAAGCAGCACCTGCAGAGGAATAGGCTGAAGAGACAATAGGGGCATGGGTAGTACTATTTCATTAGCCAAAGTGAACTAACCTATCATTCACTTTCTTTTGTTGGGTTGTTGTCTGATCCTATTATGTACATAATATGATTATTTCTTGATGAATCTTTTCAAGAACTTTGAGGACTCTTAAAATATAAGGTACTCCCTCAGATAGGATCTATGGTGGATGATCCACTCATCCAATCAGTAGATGTATCGTTAGACTAATAACTACCCTTTCTTATTTCTTTATCATTGCCCTATAGTTGGACTTCTCCATCCTTAACCTTTCTTACTAAAGTCCTCTATTAATTGCCCTCATTACTTTACTGCTCTTTATGACTTTATCAATAACCATAAGATACACTAATGCCACGAGGAAGGGGAAACAACATCATACACCAGATACTTCGCTCCCCTTGATTACGTATTTTTAGTGTAGAACACCAACTACCTGTTATATGTACAGTTCATAAAGAAGAAGAACATATAAACTAATAAGAGTGCATTTTAGAATAAGAGTTGTCATAGGAACTTTGTTGTTGTCTCTGTAGAGTGAGGAGTTCAATCTAATATTCCTTAGAGATTCCTAATGTTCCTTATAGAGTACAAGCTAGTATAAGTTCAGTCTAATTATAAGAATAGTATTTTGATATCCTATTACCTGATCCAGGAAAGGTGATAGCCCCTTACCAAGGATCTACATAAGAGAGTTATAGGCAACATCGTTATTCATCAAGTCACTAGGAGCACTTCTTCAAAATTAGCAATTAGATGTGCCTTTATCCACCAAAGCAAAGACAATAATAGATACATACTCAGAGACATAAACAGATACATTCACAGCTATATCAACAGTAAAAATAGCACATACATAGACAGGAATAGGCTAAGCAGTCCATTCTTATTTAGACTCTTTTTATCCATTAACATACCACTCAAAGAGGTGGAGGATCATGCATTCTTCCTTTCTATAGTACACAACCACGTCATTGTATTCCTATTATAGGTTCTTCCACTTTTTACTACTTTATAGGAGGGCAAGACTTTGTATTCGTATAGATAAGCAACAACCAATATTAATATACAGTAGGAGCCCAGTCTTAAGCCTTAGCGAGACCTCAACCTTTATATACTTCTCTTTGGGCCTGAGAAATGGTGATGCTTTGGCTCCTAGGCACAAATCCAGAAGTACTCGGTTTACCCACCCTCAGCTTAGTAATAAACAAAGGCAAACGCATTGGAAGCAGAGAAAATGATAGAGCATCTTCCTTTTCCATATGAAGATCCAAATCCATCTGTAGGCGTGGTAGGTGACCAAATAGTCTATTATTGGGCATTCGAGAAAGCATCAGCAAAGTTTATAGGATAAGAGGAATCATCTGAGTAAGCAAGGGAAAAGCCAACAAAATAAATAACAGTAAAGGAAAAGGCAGGAGCAGATCTGAAGCGAGCATACCCAACTGCTGAAGATCCTATTGATTCAGTTTAACCCATATAAGTAGAACTAGCATCAAAGTCAGTATCATGACCACGTCAGTGAAAGAACCAAACTAGTTCAGTTATTCCTCCTCTATCCCATTTTAGGGTAGCACTTGTAATAATTACCTATTGGGTGCATTGCATACTTACTAAGTCAGATGAACCTATTTGGTGCCCAGAGGTGGCCCGAGATAGTCATTGTCCTGAAAGGTTATGTTTATGATGAAACCACCTGTACAGTAGATAGCCTACACACTTGAAACGATGGACACAGATCTGATTGAAGCACCACCCGCATCATCCTTGCCATATATCTTTCCAATAACTAGTGCTGCAACTAGATCAAGGTAAACAGGCTCTCGAAAAGGAAGGTCTAAGTGGAGATTTTCTCTACATTGATGCAGCCTATGCACATGTATCCACGCCTGGATTTGATGGAACTGCATATTGGTCTAGAAGGTACGCTAGGTGAAGTGTTGGTGGGGAAGTTGCTTCTTTGACCAGATCAAATGCAGCTGCGGGTGATTCCCTTGTTTATCAATATAAAACTAGAAGGGATGCAGGAAAAAGCGCTCGAACAAGCTATCAATCTGGAATTCGTCCATTCACTAGTTATAGAATGGAAATTCAATCTCCATTTCACTTTGGTACTTTCTTTGGTTCTTTTAGTTCTAGGTCAAAAATTACATGATCATTCGTTGGTTATGGGTCAATAGATTCCACTGGATAGCGAGGTGGCTATGGCCCTAGATTTTGATCTACTTATTAAACTTGGTCAATTGAATCTGAAGCTATAATTGTCTCGGATGTTTCTGAAACTACTATTTTTTCTTATTTGTCCCCTTATGTTTCTTCAATTCGACAAGACGATTGAAGCTGAACCAATGCATTTGATGATCTACAAACATATATATAGGTACAGGATGGTGAGTCATGCTTATGGTCGATAGGTAGGGATGCCAAATGAAATGCATAGCCCGTTGCATTTGAGGGCTATCGATTCTTAAGCTGTGAGAGAAACTCGGTAAACTCATGCCTCCATTACTGGTGGTTATGGGTCAACTTCAATTTCTTCCTGGGTCATTAGAATTCTCTTGCCCCCGATTGGTGGGATCTTCTACCTTAGCTGTTGAGGGCGTTGTATTCATTATGGGTCTTTCTTATTGGTGCCACTCCTATTGGTGCTTATGCTGCTTTTACTCGATCAACTGACTCTGTTCTCTGAGCTGACACAACCTTTAATTGGTTCTACTTTTGTTGGTGATGGCAGGCAGGTATGGAACCGTGTAAATAAGTACTGGCATTGGAAAGGATCTTGGGCAGGGTGTTGTCTATCAGACTTAACGGGTCTACCGCTTCACATCCGAATTTACATCTTGATCTCTAACTGGATTTGCTTATACCGGATCACCTGCTACTAACACTGGGGGACAAGTTGGCTCTCTAAAAGGAATCAATGTTAGGAAATAAGCTGGGACAGATACTGACTCAACTCGATTAGCTGCCCCTTCCTTATTTTGCTGCCTACGCTTATGCTACTACCTTCTATACCCTTGCTCTTGGAACTACTACCTTTGTTTCCTTTGCAATGGGTTCTCGATCTTCTACAAATGAATCTCGATATCGATCGCGAACTAGAAGGGATGCCTCAAGCGAAGCACACATAGGGTGGGGCAGGACAACAAGAGTGGATCAAAAACAGAAACTGGTTATAAGTTAATGAGTGGTGGCGGATCAATTTCAATTGGATATGAAACTAGGTCATCAAGTTAATAAGCTCGATCAACGGAATTTATCCTTGTGGGGTATCAATTGGGTCGGAATGCTAGGTCTACTCAATCAATGGGTGAAGCTCCTAATGTCTCTGCCTTTGTTACTAATTCAACTGGATCTGCTTCAATGGGTACTGTGTTAAGTTATGGTATGTTCTATGCTTATAATAGTTTACTTCTTTTTCTTATTATATTCCATAGATTAGCAATCACATGTATATAAAGCAAACTACAGATAGAACATTAAACGATCAACAGAAAATAAGCCAAGACAAGAGACACAAGATGTGGCGGCTTGCCAGGGACTAACCCCACAATGTGTGGGGAAACCCTTTGATCAATTCTTCTTTTATCTTCACTGATTCAGTAGAGAGAAATAGTACAATAAATCTGATTCATATCAGTAGTAGCAAACCCTAGATCAGCGCATCAGCATTAGCGGCTTCATTATCAAACTAGGGCAGACGATATCTCACAAACTAACCGTCAGATCGGCTTGATTCCACAACCAAAAGTTGCGGCTTCCAAAGGAGGTTCATATGAACCTACAACGTAGTTCAGATGAGGAGATCTTCTAGTCCACATAGGTCAATCTTTACTTCTGTAGTTGCAGCTTTAGTTTCAACGGTTTCTAGCTTCAAACTAGGGTAGTCGATATCTTGCAAACCGTTCGTCGGATTGACTTCATTCCACCACCAAAAGTTGCGGCTTTCAGAGGAGATCTAGATGAACCTACATCGTAGTTTAGATGAGGAGATATTCTAGGCCATAGAGTGAATCTTTACTTCTGCAGTTGCAGCTTCAGTTTCAACAGCTTCCGACTTCACATGTCTAAGAGAGAGACCCATTTCTGCATAGTAGAGAAGAGACTCTTTTCTGCACAGTAGAGAGAGAGAGATGTGATGAGATGAGTGAGTCAAAATGAGGAAACGTCCTCCTGTATTTATACACAATTTTGGTGTTTGAATAGATGCAACTGTTGGGCTTCTGAGCCTACATGAGTTGTAGGTCGGCTTGATAATAATTCCATAATCAAAATAAACTCATATCTCCATGAATACTTATCGGAATCGGATGATTTTTATATCAATCCTACACCTCTCAACGAGAGGAATCTAATAAAAATATTATCAGCCATGAGTAAGGTGACCCACATGAAGCTTTTCCCTGGTTGCCAATTTTAACACTCCCTCTCAACTAGGGAGAACTTCATCTGCAATCTGTCTATTGGTTGTTACTATTCATCCATCAAATGCACTACCCTGTACATCCTAAACCTTGCCCTACTCTAATCTATTCTACCTGTTTTGATCTGCTCTTGCATTTTTCTGTTATGCTTTTCTTTTTTTCCGAATTATGAAGAAGAAGAAATGATCGAGGATGTATCATACTGACTCAAAGTCAGTCTCAGAGTATGTACCACTGGTCCCAGACCAGTGTCAATGAACTCAAAGTCAGTGTCATAATGAGTACAACTCCACTGGTCTCAAATCAGTATCATCCTCCACTGACTCAAGGTTAGTCTCGGAGTGTGTACCACTGGTCCCAGACCAGTCTCAACCAACCCGAAGTCAGCTTCATAGTAGGTACCACTCCTACCACTCGTCCCAAACCAGTATCGCAGTCTCAGAGAGTGTACCACTGGTCCCAGACTAGTCTCAACAGACCCAAAGTTAGAATCATAGTATGTACCACTCTCACTAGTCCTAGACCAGTACTGCACTAACACAAAGTCAGCCTCAAAGTATGTACCACTAGTCCCAGACTAGTCTCAACTGACCCGAAGTCAGCGTCAAGTATGGTACAACTCCTACCACTTGTCCCAGACTAGTATGATTGATCCCAGATCAATGGACGTCATCCCAGCATAGGGAGTATGGTAGATACAACGATGCGTCCATCACTACTACTATGGTCCCCAACTTCATTTCCCTAGTCATTGATTAGATGAGAGGTACTTCCCATGAGTCCCAGACTGCATGGGTAGGATTCCTTGACAGGAGAACTAACAAATCCTATCCTCACAGGAGAACACATCAATCCTGCTACAATTGCCATGGAGAACAAATCAATCCAGGTTGCCATGGAGAACACATCAATCCAAGCCTCACAGGAGAACTAATCATCCTGCTACACAGGAGAGCAAATAATCGTGTTCCACAAGAGAGAAAATCATCTTGTCCCATAAGAGAGCGAATCATCTTGTTCCAGTGCGCACCACAAAGGGAGGGTGAGTCACCCTGTGGTCGTATGTTGCTCCAGTAAGAACCACAAGCCCTCAAAGCTCCCAGAGCTCGATGTATGCAACATGCGAGACCCTTATACAAGGGTTTCTTGATGACTCCAAGTCATTTAGGAAAATCACAAATTAGATCTTTCCTCGGGGCTTTGACAAGGTGTATTGACCTGTACATCATCTCAATGCGATGGAGCCTCCTTGCTCATCAACTTAACATATCCTAGATGATGTCTATCTGTTGGAGCAATCGACAAATACGGGATTCCTCAATAATCGAATCCCACCTCTGGTTGTCACATAGGATCATGGTGGTATCCAATGTAAATCCAAATAGCTCACTAAAGAGCTTTTGCAACCAGAATGCCTCACAAGAGGCCATGCTAGCAGCAATATACTCTACTTCGGCATTGCTCAAGGCCATTGACTTCTACTTCCTGCTCCTCCAGGATATCGAAGTAGATGCCAAGGTGAAACAACATCCGTAAGTGCTCTTATGATCCACCACACTGCCTGCCCAATCAGAATCAATATATCCAGGTAGTCTCACATCTCTGGCAGTGTATCTTAACCCATTAGTAATTGTGCCATGAAGATATCTTAGAAGATTCTTGGCATCAATCCAGTGAGGCTAAACCAAATATGAGCTCACAATGCTAACTGCAAAACATATGTTCGGACAGAGCTTCACTAAGAACATCAATGTGAATGAGTTTATGAAACTCAAAGGAATTTCCCAAATCTGGTCTGACATCACTACCATATAACTTCTTAAAGTTAAGATCCTCGAGGTAGTCACAGGCTCGCAGTCCACCATACCAAATCTTTTCTGAATCTTCACCACTTTTTTTCCTTGAGATAGAAAAATTTCCCTTGGCTTCTGCCATACTTAAAGTCCTTGGCCCTTCATTTCAAATTCAAAAGCCAAGTCCCTCTTACATTTGTGAATGAGAGGGTCTGCACCTATTAGAAAGATGTCATCCACATACAATGCCAGTATGAGAGGCTTGTCATCTTCAACCTTAAAGTAAAGGTTAGGATCGGCTTCACTCCTAGTGAATCCTAGCTTTATCAAGTAGCTATCGATCCTCTCATACCATGCTCGAGGTGCTTGCTTCAGCCCATAGAGAGCCTTCTTCAACCTGTATACACGAGATTTTCAATCATAAATCTCAAATCCTTTAGGTTTCTCCACATAGACCTCTTCTTTGATCGAACCATGCAAGAACGTAGTCTATCCATCTGATGTAGGTTCCATCCTTATGAAGCCACAAGGGATATGATCAAGTGGATGGTCGTATATCTAGCAACAGGTTCAAATACCATAGTCTATACCTTCCTTCTCGGAGAAACCACGAGCAAAAAAACGAGCATTATACTTTTTTGTACTTCCATCTGCTGCATGCTTTATCTTGTAAAGCCATTTAGAAGTGACAATTGTCTTGTTCTGGGGTCTGGGAACTACTTCTCATACATCATTCTCCATAATAGACTCATATTCTTTGTTCATAGCATCCTTCCATACTTTATGCTTGACGACATTTGAGAATGATGAAGGCTCATTTTGTATGATTGTGATCATGATGGATAGGTATCCCTGATACCTGTTAGGTTTCTTGCTTTCACGGAAGGTTCCTCGGGGTGCAGCATGTCCTTCAACATCATCAAGTATCCCCCTAAGCCATGAAGGCCTCTTCCTAAAAGAGGAAGGCTTAGGTGGATAAATAGGATCCATGGGTTCCTCCACATTAGGCATTGTTACATCATCTACCCATAGAGACAACTTCCATAATCGTAAAATTTTTCCTTCCGCCACACCATTCTGCTTAGGAGTATGTGGTGTAGTAGTCTCCCTCTTAATGCTAGCCTCAGATATGCCTGAGTGAACCAACTGTAATATATCAGAGATCTTGCTTTGGCTTGAGGGGAATGGTCCCCTTTTGAGCTTTCCTTCGGCACATCCTGGACACACACCTTCTTTCTCTACTCGGAAATCGGGCATCCCTATCACCATTTGTCTTACATCGAGTATAGCTTTATAATGAAGGTGAGAAAACCTCCGATGCCAAAGTTCGGACTGAAGAGTTGTGTCACAAGACATGACACCTAGCGGACTTCCATCGACCTAATATAAAGAATCAAATCGAAGCCCAAGAGTGAAAGCATCTTTAACATTATTTTTCCATATATGTACCTTACCATCGCTGAAGGCTACCTTGTAGCCTTTGACTTCCATTGCCGAGATGGATACCAGGTTCTTTTCGAGATCAGGTACATATAATACATCTTGTAAGTGAATCGTATTACCTTGGTTCAATTTGAGAGAAACATTCCCTACACCTTTCATTGGGTATTTCATGTCATCTCCAAGGACAATTTCCAGGTTAGTTTCTTTCTCTACCAGATTATGGAGTACTTCTTTGTAACCAGTGAAGTGTCTTGAGGCACCACTATCAATGAGCCAAATTCCCATTGAGTCTGAAGGAGCGGAGGTAGATAGAGCAGTTGGTAGATAATATTTAGCCTGCTTATTGTCAACAGTGTTAGATTCATACATGGAATTTCTAGCCTTCTTGAATGGTTGCCCTCTTCCTTGATTTCTAGCATTCCTGTTGAATTTTCCATTCCTTCGATTACCATGAGAGGGATTTTGATCATCGTCATGATGACAGTCCTTTCTATCAGGGCATTCGCTTTCATAGTGACTTCCTTTATTGGAAATGAAACATCGTCCTTTTCTTCCACCCTTAGGTCCAACCTTTTCTTTTGATTTAGTCCCGGAATTATTTCTTTTCTTAGCATGAGAAGAAAAGGCAATAGGAGGACCTTTAGGCATGGGCATTTCTTGCTCTTCTTCCCTTGTTTCTTCTTGAATGCATCTAGCCATTAATTCCTCGAAACTAGGAATTACATTATAATTTAGAAGAGTAGTCCTGAACACGTACCATTCGGATGGTAATCATCCAAGAGTCATGAGTGGAATTTCCCTGTCAGTAATAGCCTCCCCAATAGATAGGATATCGTTCTTGATCTCGGTTATTATTAAGAAGTATGCTTTTATACTCTCATCTTTACCCTTCTTGATTTCCCTCAGCTTATTTCTAAGAAACAAAACTCTATTTGCATCATTAACTTCAAATAAACTCACTAGTCTATCGTAGATTTCCTTGGAGGTGTCTAAATCATAGATGTAGGCCACCAAACGCTTGTCGATAGAGTCCCGAATGATCTTCTTCTCTTTAATTTCTCTGTTCTTCCATTTGTTTCTGGCAGCAAGAGGTGCATTTGATGGAGGCTCAACAATATTGACTCTCACATGACCCAACACTCCTTGATCCTCTAGGGTTAGATTGATAGACATATTCCATCCATGATAGTCAACTTTCTCATAGAGCTTGTCTTCGGTAGGAAAGAGTGTTGAGGATCCCATCGTTCTTTTAGGATAGCTTTGCCAATCTTCTATTTTGTGATTGCTCTTGCTCTTGATTGGGCTTTGTCTTCACCTCAGCTCTGATACCATGTTAATTTATGGTATGTTATATGCTTATAACACTTTACTTATTTTTCTTATTATATTCCATAGATTAGCAATCACATGTACATAAAGTAAAGTGCAGATAGAACATTAAACGATCGACAGAAAATAGCCCAAGACAAGAGACACAACGTGTGGCAGCTAACCAGGGAGGAAACCCTTTGATCAAATCTTCTTTTATCTTCAATAATTCAGCAGAGCGAAATAGTACAATAAATCTGACTCATATCAGTAGTATCAAACCCTAGATCAACAGCATCAACATTAGTAGCTTCATTATCAAACTAGGGCAGACGATATCTCACAAACTGACCGTCAGATCGGCTTGATTCCACCACCAAAAGTTGCGACTTCTAAAGGAGGTTCAGATGAACCTACAATGTAGTTCAAATGAGGAGATATTCTAGTCCATGCAGGTCAATCTTTACTTCTGCAGTTGCAGTTTCAGTTTCAGTAGTTTCCGACTTCAAACTAGGACAGCCGATATCTTGCAAACTGTTCGTCAGATTGACTTCATTCCACCACCAAAAGTTGCGGCTTTCAGAGGAGATCCAGATGACCCTACAACATAGTTCAGATGAGGAGATATTCTAGTCCACTCAAGTCAATCTTTACTTATGCAGTTGCAGCTTTAGTTTCCGCAACTTTCAGCTTCACATGTGTGAGAGAGAGACCCATTTCTGCATAGTAGAGAAGAGACTCTTTTCTGCGTAGTAGAGAGAGAGAGAGATGTGATGAGATGAGTGAGTCCAAATGAGGAAAATTCCTCCTGTATTTATACACAATGTTGGTGTTTGAATAGATGTGACTGTTGGGCTTCTGAGCCTACATGAGTTGTAGGGCGGCTTGATAATAATTCCATAATCAAAATAAATTCATATCCCCATGAATACTTATCGGAATCGGATGATCTTTATATCAATCATACACCTCTCTACAAGAGGAATCTAATATAAATATTATCAACCATGAATAATCTAACCCACATGAAGCTTTTCCCTGGTTGCCAATTTTAGCATACTGGTTCTTGCCTTTCTCTCAACATCATCTATTCAACATAATCTACATGGAAACAAATCCAAAGTATTTCCATTTATTGAAAAGGGGGACTTTATATAGCTAAGAAAGAGGGTTCATAAGATAGACTATATACGTATGAACAACAACAATAACCACCATACTATTATGAAAGGGGATTTATGAGCATGTCCGATTATTACATATGTGAAAATAACGGTGGACATGATTCGAGTATTTGTTGATGAGAGAAATACCACGGTGCTGTTGGAAATAGAAACATAAATGCTGCCGAAAGTCAAATCAACTTCGTACACCTACCTAGTTCTCCCGGGCATGCACATATTGAACTCGAATCAACTCAATCATCAGTTTTAACATCTGGGTCGCTAACTGTTTCTTACCATTTGTGGGATCACTCTATGGTAGCCTTTGCTCCTTCATTCACCGATTTGTAACCTCACCCCCGAAAATGAAATAGAAAGGGTAGGATTATTCCATTTCATACACACGCGGTATTGTACCATTCCAATTCGTACGATCTTGACATCTCAGTTATTGAATTGTCTCATCTACGGGTCATTCTATGGGAGCCATCATATTACTATTATGTACTCTTTATAGATAGAACTACTGAACAGTAAACAACTGCAATGAATAGTTTTGACTGGTAATGGGGCTGGTGGTAACGTAGTCATTTTCAATGGCTGAAAACTCCCATAGCCAATTATTACATATGTAATATTTCTACCCATAGCTGTAGATAGAATAACTTGTTGAGCTCGTTCAAGCACTTATCCTAAAACATCCATCCCTTTATATAATAATTAGGGGAGGAGAGGCTTCATTCTATCAAAAAGAGTTGTGAAGCCCCACCAATTCATACCTCTATTCCCCAGGTATGTGTCTCATTCCACTCTTTAGAAGTAAGCATCTATCTATGCTCAAATAATAGTAGGGCATTGCCTGGACAAGATTTTATGGTAATATAGATAAATGCATAGGTTAGTTGATACATCCTTCTACATGGGTTAAATACCCCACATCTTTATGGAGTGCACACCCGAACTCAATGGATGCAAGACCCCACATCCTATGTACAGTCCCGCCTCCCTTATATAAGAATTTCAGCACTTTCTCTAAAAGGTAAGGCATTGGGAGAGAGCCTCGCTTACCCAACACAAGGGAGAGAATTCACCCCATTCCCTTAGGATAATTGACTCAATCTCCCATCCGAGCATTGGTTAGATCCTGCACTGATCATAGCTAATGTTGATCCTCGATCTCTAGCGAATCAACTAAGCTACCAGTGTGAATGCAACATGAGCTAAGGTGGGTGGCATAATCCGCCCCTTTTATTAATAGTAAGTGGGGTGCATAGTCTAGAGCATCGACATCAATCTTCATCTATATGTATATGTATATATATTTCTATCTATTCCATACCAATCCATCATCCTATCCATCTTCCATCGGTCTCCTTTCTGTGACGGTTGGTAAAGAAGGACCAGTTTCTAGTAGACACTATATTTATTTCTCAATTGCCTTTGCCCTACTCCCTGGCCTATACTATGGGCATTGGGCGGTGGAACAATGTGAACTTTCACCATCTAAATAGATTTCTCTCAATATCTAGACACGAGACCATCCATAAGCCAAGCTATTGGTGGGAGTGATTTCACCACCTGAGCGTACATAGCATACTATCTAAAGAAGGTTCATTCTTAGCTACTACTCCACTTTGTTGGCCATGACTCAATCGATGGAATAGCCCCTGCTCCTTCCTTTATAAGCTAAGTCAGTCCTTGTTGTCCCATCTCGAAGTAAGTATGCTCCGATCATCAAAGGTCCGATCATCTTGTCGAAGAGGTACACCCCCAGGTACTAACCAGTCAATGGTTTTATGGATGCCTTGGTCCTAAGTCCTATGATTATATGCCCTAGTCCAGGTTGTGGTAATGATATGTCTTAATAGCTCTGTTGATCGGATAGGTCTTCTGGTGATAGGAGAGGTATGCATGGGGAGGATGGTCCGTATGCACATATAAGTTTGGGCCCTCACTAGTATGTGACAGGCCCGGGAAGAAGATAAAGAAAGAGCGGGAGTCTATCATATACTTATTATTTGATTCAGCACTTTGTGTAAATGATTTCTTTTCCATACAAGATAGGTTCTGCTAAATCTCCTATTTTCCCTCTCCGACTGGTCTTCACCATTCTTCCTCTACCTCATTCTTAGGTCGAGTCATTCTTTATCCTCTATTTTTTCTTTCATGGGAGGGCGAACTTCAGCCTTACAGTTCTTTGGGTGCTTTTGCATACTATTTACGATATGGTGTCAATGCATATTTTATGGCTTTTTTCTACTTGATGCTAACGCATCTAATTTGGCAGTTTAGCTAATATCTTCCACTTTCACACTAATGCAACTTATTCAACTTTCATCCTTGAATGACTAGCCTTCACCTCATGCTTCTCCCTAGTGCATCTAATTTGGTAGAGATATTGTTTTTTATGCTTATGCTAGCGCACTAATTAACACTTTGAATGTATTTGAATGAGATCTTTTCCTTGCCATCAAAGACTCATCCTTGATCCAATCCCCAATCCAATGATGTTCGCCAAGGTACATTGTTTGTTCCTATATCTATTTTAATATATAACAATATATACGTAGATGATGTATATGGGTTAGCATTAGTATTAGTATGAGTAGCAACATGATGGATGATGGATGGGATGGATGGGTAGATGGGTAGTAGTTTCTAAGTATACTGCTAGTCTGATCTGTGTGTTAGTCTGAATGTGTAAGAAGGAGAGTATGCCTACTTGATTGATTGATTGATTGATTGATTAAGAGTATGCCTCCTTGATTTCATGAGTTAGCAGAGCCTGATTGATTGAGAGAGAGAGGGTATGCCTCCTTGATTTCATGATTGAATGCTTGCATGATCAAATGATGAAGAGTATGCCCACTTGAATGAGAGAGAGTCCGCCTTCTTTATTTCATGATTTAGCAGAGTCTGATCCAATACTTACTTTCTTTCAATGAAATCCTATATAAGGGGAATTTAACCGGATCATAATATTTCATTTATGGCCACGTGCGGTACCGGATGATTGATTGAGGTTTAACCCGAGAAATAAAGGTTAATGAGCTGATCGATCAAGTATGCGGATTTACTGATTGGGAGAGAATATTATTGATGATTGGGAGATCACTTATTAATTACTCACCTTTCTTTCATTTAGGACCCATCAGGGTTGTTGAGCCCACCCACTCCGGGATGATGGTTTTGACATGATTAACATGCAAGAAGATGAGGTCGAGGATCTCATCAAGCACTGTTGCAATTGATTGGTGAACAATACGATCTATGGGGGATGGGATCATAAACAGTCTCTTTTCCTTAATAATGGTCAATTTGAGAGTGAAAAGGTGGCCTATGAAGGGCGAGCATATAATTCCAATCATTCATTCTCTTTGGTTGGTCCTACCTTCCTTATCGGGTTAGCTTATTATCCTTCGTCTCGTTCCCAACAGACGTTTCATTCCCATCGGTTCCTTTCCTTCAAGGAGTTGGTCTTACCTTCCCATATTGTCCTTAATAATGGTCAATTTGAGAGTGAAAAGGTGGCCTATGAAGGGCTAGCATATGATTCCAATCATTCATTCTCTTTGGTTGGTCCTACCTTCCTTATCAGATTAGCTTATTATCCTCCATCTCGTTCCCAATAGACGTTTCACTCCCATCAGTTCCTTTCCTTCAAGGAGTTGGTATTACTTTCCCATCAGGTGGTTACTACCAGGATGGGTGGGAGAGGGCAATCGAGGGAAGTTAAAGCTCCGGGGAATCATCAGGCTCTAGATCTGGCTCTTTGAGCTCTGCTGAATCTGGCTCTTCTGGCTCTGGTGGATCTTTGGGCTCTTTCGAATCATCATCTTTGGGACCTTCAGCTTCTCGATCTTCGATCTCATCATTTTCTGATTATGATTATGATGATGGCATTTGGTCATATCCTCCACATAGGATAGTAGTGACTTGGTCCTTCGGGCGTGCCATAAAGAAGTTCCTTCCTCGAGCATGACAGTTACAATTATAAATCCCTTAACTACCTGCTTTCTTGAAGCCGACTTATACTCCATTCCACCACTGTTCACGACATTCCTAGTATCCTGAGATGTATCCATATATGTATCCATATTTCTCAATTAAGGCGACTGAGAGATAAATCCCTCGACCCTCCTCCTTCAAACTGCTTAGGGTTATTCCTTTTTGTCTCTTTTCCTTGGTCTTGCCACTCTCGATTCTTTCATCTATGCCAGCCCAAAGAATCAACCTATCCTTCTTGCTACTGCCCTGTAGAGCTGGTGTGGGGATTTTCATGCTGTAGTAATACCTATGGAAGCTTTCTTTATATATGGGGAATATAGCTAGGTGAGATAGGCGATACAACTAGGCAAGATAGGCAAGTGTTATTCATTTACTGAATTGGAAGGGGGGGTAATATCTATTCTTTTCTTGCTGACTTGGCTATGCGAACACAAGGAGAAGGCATGTAACGTATTAATATATAAGGGAGCCTACCCTCCTAATAATATATCTGCCTTCCTAATAGGATATAAGGATCCCTAGCCTAAGACCTTCAAGACCCCTATCGAAATATAAAACTATAATAAGGACGGGGATTGTTTAGTTAAGCACCCACGGTAGGAGGAACTATCCAGGCTGGTTGAAGAATACAAATATTTTCTTTATAGTGAGAGGGTAGAAGCCGTAGCTCCGGGGTGAAGGCTATTAGTTCTGCCTAGGGGTGTGGGATGGAGAGTAGAGAATATGGCCCCTAGTATTGGTTAGGGTGATGAATTGAGCTTCCATGTTATGGAACAACTGGAAGTGCAACGAGCTTAAATGTTGGGAGGTACGGACCATAGTAGCTAGAGAAGGAGGAAGGTCAACGTCCCCGGAGAGACAGAAGTGAATAAATTGATTTTCGCCCCCGGAAGGTAATAGAATTTATAATCACCTTAGCTTTCATGTACCAAATGAAATAGTTTTGATATTAAGAGAATTTGGGTTGGAGTATTTCTCTGCTGGTGTCTCTGTGTTTGTCCCAGAAACTAGACCATCAAAAGTTTTGATTGGTAGGAAGGAACTAGTTAGTTGACTCAATGATTGTTCTTTCTTTCCTAGGAAGGAACTAGTTAGTTGAATCCGTGAAGGCCATCCGAGGATAGCTCATCCAACCATCCAGAAGTAGGCCTGAACTGAACACCTTCAGTTAAGCCCACTACCTAACTTTCAATTAATGTTCATTACCTTATCCTATTCAATACAAGATAATGCTAACACAAAAATGTTGGTCGAGTTTCTAGTCAATGCAGGAAGGTGTTAACTCAACCGAATAGAAGGGGCTTGGGATCCAACTGGAGCTATTGATGCATTGCCCTCATCCATTTTGGTTCCATCTAAGGGTGTATTAGTTGGCCATCCAGAGAGCTAGGATGGAAGCTCATCGAACACCTTCTAGTCATTTATTAGATCCCGGTAGTTAGATTATTCTCACCTGATAGTTAGATCTTGGTAGTTAGTCTCAACCGGAGGACCCAAAAAGGAATTTGATTCTTTCCCTACCCTATTTGAACATCCTAAGTTTTATACTGTGGGTTAGCCCACCCGATGGTCCTCTATGTATTCCCTGGGACCCTCCCTTAACAGGTAGATACCCTAAACTAGGGGTGGAGAAGGCCTAGGGATTCATAGCTCATCCTTCAGCATTGTTGGGCACATCCATCCTTTGAATAATCCATGCATGAGGCAACGAGTGAGTGAGGTACTTATAGTTTTTGAGGTGGGAATGAAGGCTGCTATGTTGCCTACCCTACACCCCTGGTGTTTAGTTCAGGTAAGCTATAACTAGCTCAGTTCAGACTTGATGGGAGAATCCAAATAAGGTAGCTTGAGCTATCC
Organism: Pinus tabuliformis; assembly: GCA_031772625.1. NCBI lineage: Eukaryota > Viridiplantae > Streptophyta > Pinopsida > Pinales > Pinaceae > Pinus > Pinus tabuliformis. The sequence goes on along the minus strand of CM062807.1, from coordinate 31,682,378 downwards.
ATCCAAATTATTTTGGTGGGGGTGAAGACAAGCCGGTTGGATTGTTTGGAAGAGGTGCTCCTACTAATAGTTCTATTACAATTTAACTCCCATCCAAAAGCTGGTTGGATCACTGGAAAGAAACTGACTGTGGGTGGGGGAGGGTAGTTGAGGTATCTCAGCAGTTCAAGATGGAACTCAGTATCAATTTGTTAAACTGAAACTACAGTTTGGGTGATTTCCCCTTAGCTTGTTTGATGCCTTGCTTGGGTGAGTCACATAGCCTATAATTTGTTTGGCGCTGATCTTCTATTGGGGTGGAAAATTCCCTAATGAAAGGTGGCATTGCTCCAAGTAAAGTTCCTGACATTCCAAATCGATAAGCCAACATTCACTTTGGTGGCTGACATCGATTCACCAACATGATTCACCGATCGCCGATCTCTGCCCCTTAAGAAAATAGGCCTTATCGCTGAAGGAAGATATGAAATGATTCTAGGATGGGAAGGTACTAGGAAGGAAATGGATAAACACACACCAATGAAAGCAAGGCCCACATACTTCCAGGACCGAAAAACTATAACACATCCTACCCACCCAATCGACCAACATCCTAGACAGTTCACTCTTAATACTCTTCAATTCACCAGGTGAGCCCTCAGATATAGGTGTCAGACCAGGTATTTGTGAAAGGGAGGAACAACCTATAACTAGTACTTAATGTATCTTTAGGAAAGAAAAAAACTGAAATCTAATACTTCACAGGGACACTCTTAGAGCAATAACCTAGCATTGTCAGTACTGAACTTGCATATTTGGTTAAGGTACGACAACCTATTACTTAGATTGTATTTCAATAGGAACAGGGAGACCACCAAACTTTCACCTTGTCTCTACTTATACCTATTCCATTTAAATGATACCTAGCCTTTTGACACATTTACTTATTGGTTTACCCTTTCACTCGCTAGGAACAACGAAGAAAGTGTTTGTTATGGGAGTCACATCAACTATCGACCCAAGGAGTTTACCGATCCTATGAACATCAACCGATATCATCATGGTGCTTGCTCATGGTACACGGTTCCTATATATTTTATACCTACGAATAGAAGTTAGAATGATGCCCTCATAGTTACCAATTAGAACCATAGATGAGAATAGGATTTGATCTCTTGGATTAGTGTTATACCACGAGTTTTTACTCACTGTACCAACCAATATTAATGTACCCACCTCTTTACAGTCCACCTTCATAAAATCATAGCTCCTTATGAGGAATTCATAGGACTCACCGCTACAATTACCATTCATTATATATATAGACTGGCATGAAAGCTTTGACTCAGCATAAAGGTGACCTTTAGAGCCTTTACTTAGGTGTTGGTTTTTTGATAATTATAGCTCGTCTTCTTCAGGCTTTGGAGCAACTACATAATCCTCAGGGGAACCAACAACTAGCAGCTCCACTCCCTCCTCGTCACCCAACAAGAAGCTAGTAACAAAATTTGGGACTACCTATCCTACTTATTCCTTTTTTCCTCCTTACCCTTTTTCCCTTTGAATTTTTCACCGCAAGGAAAGATAGGGATATTGATCAACTAGGTTAATTAATTTTTTTATTTCTTGTGTGCTGACCACCAACCAAAGGACTTCCTTCTCCTTGAGAGGTTTATCACTTTCTTACCACGACTTCGTTTGCTTATTTTTCACTACCACGACTCAATACATAGCCTGTTGACCGAATGAAATCGGATGATCCAGTTTCTTCTTACTTCTTATCCACTAACATCAAAGGTAGAGATGAGTAAGCAACAATTTAATCCCTCTGTGAGTAATAAATCTAAATTTAGAACCAGTCCTCCCTTTGGACTATGTAGAAGTCGCTGGAAAAAATGAAAACATTACCAGATAGCTAAATTTAGAGATAGTCATTTATTTACCTCAAATTGGTACAAAAAAAGACGAAAGAAAACTCTAGCTCAAAATATATCAATGTTTGAATTGATCTAGTTCACCCATGCCATCACACTTTCCTATACACAACGATTTGATCCATGTCTTGGTAGAAATGCCTTGCTTCCAGCATGTAATCCCACATTTTCCCAAATAAATCCACAAAATGCAATAAAAGTCAAGGGAAACAAATGCATATCCTACAACCACATAATTCTTTCAAAAAAGACAGCGAACCTATTGTCTAGTGTAAAGTGACATGAGTTTTGAATACGTTGAAGCATTTCTGCGAAAAAGCATGTGGATAGGATTCCTGTGGCCAAAATACGTTCGATTGAAGATGAAATTAAAGATGGCTCGAGCTTCTTGGATTTCTTTTCATCCAAATAAGAAGAAGAGGAGTCATGGATTTTGGTATTTGTAAAGAGGATCTTTCTATCCGAGGTGGTAATTTGGTCTATCCCTTGGTGGAAAGGAAACTTAAATCCCCTCTCAACCCTAAACATGAAGTCCTCCCTTGAGGAAACACTGAGCAAGGGGATTTGTAAGGGCTTGACTAGAAAATTCCAAGGCTTTGATCTTAGGTTAGGAACAGCATATCCAATGTTAGGTTAGGAAAGGGACTGTAATTAACTTGATTGATTATCTCCTTCTCTAAGTCAGCCATATTCCCGAGTATTTCTCCATCATTTCCTTATCTCCTAAAGCACTAGTTTCAACCCATCCATAGTGAAGCCCATCAATTCAATCCCCTCATCCAACCTGAGAAAGTAATCGCTTAAGGTCTGTTGGCTGGATAAATCGATCTTGCAGACAAGACCGATCTACCTAGTGTCACAAGATAATCTAGAAACAAATACACAAATAAATTTATCTTTCTCTAGATATATGCAATTCACAAATAAATACTATAGAGGTGTTACGATCCTACCTTAGATCCAGCGCTTGTTCATTGTAGTCATCCCTCAATCATCCTAAAGAGTTATCTTTAAAGACCTGCAATCATAAACAAGAAAACATCAAATAGCACCTGCATAGCAAATATCGTAAATCATGTCTATTATGGTGATCAAGGAATCCATAAAATAAATCATAAATGAACAGCTTATTGAGAAAAACAAACTTATTTGTATTAACTTTGAGTAGAAGAACCTTACAACCTTTTCAGCCTTGATGTTGAACAATCTCTTCTTGGGGTCCGAAATAGGAATTTCCTTTACTTTGACAAGCCTTGCACTCTTCCAAATGAGATCTTAGAGGTATGTAATCTCTCCTCATAAAAGCTCAACTAAAGAAGACTAAGTTCCAACAGCATTTCACGTCAAAAATATTCAGTTTCCAACCTCCCTAGTAACTAGCCCAATGCCTCATTTTATAGTGTACAGGAGGAGGTTATAGGTCCATCTATGAAGGGATAGAATCCTCCTTGAAGGGGATAAGCTCCTCACATCAAGGGGTTAGCTCCTTAAGGTATGGGATGCATGAACCTTAAGAGAGTGAACTGGCCACCTCAAGATTCCTTCCAGAAGCTTCTAGAAATTACTGAAAGTGAGTTTTTAAGAATCTTCTTGTGCCTTTTTAATTTTTACAGGGGTCCGCACCCACAAAGTAAGGACAGAGCGGTCAAGTGCACAAGGGACATGACCATTAGGTGCGGGAGCGCAGGTAATGCAAAGATAAAGTGCAGAACTAGAGTTTTAGAGACTTTTATGGATTTTCTCTTACTTTCTAGGGCTGATATGAAGAACTTAGGCTTTAGACTTACAAAGGAGGAAAGTATGAGTGATAATTGACTCACACAAATTGCAGAATGTCAAGGTGACAATTTTTAATGCAACAGATTTCCCCCTAAAGTGCAAAGTCTGTAATAGATGAAAATGAAGTCTTTCATGTATGAAGAGTGAAGTACTTTATCATTTCAAGGATCATCCTGTGGACACCCCAGTTCGAACCTGTAAAAACATTCAATGCAATATATATATATATATATATATATATATATATATATATATATAGACATATCATCGTTGAGGTAGGCATTCCCATACTCAGATCAAAACTGACTAGAAAACTGACTAAACTATTCTCATATAGGAATGATTTTGTAATACATCAAGGGTATAGACATGTGTAGACACCGTATGGATGCAACCATCTATTTATGAATAGTCCACTACATAATGAATAACAAAATTCCTCGCAGCCTGGATGGTAGAAACTAGATCCAGAGTCTTGATTTCTGCCTCCCGAACTAGTACGATTCTTCCCATGTGAATGAATGTGTCGAAGTCAAACATGGTATAAACCACTTGATTACCAGTGAATGATGTGAACTGTTAACAAGTGTGAGAGAAGCCACTAGTAATGTCAATGGCCCTCAAAGTACCCAGTACAATCCATGAAATGTGAATAAATGAGTCAAAGTCGAACATGTCACAGAATCATTTGATCGAAGGTCAATGATGCAACCTATCGTCAAAGGTGAGAAAACTACCATTAGGGAGTGTAGCTTTCAAGGTACTAACGATTTCTAGATCAACTTCCTAGATAATGAGCTGAAGTCGATAGAAAGTGATCCATCGTAGGGAAGCCCACAACATGAAATCATAGATCAAGTTTTGAAGAAATATATTAGCAAGGACTGACTCAGGGATGGTCGAAATTGATGACAGATTTTTTTCATATGAATGGTTTGTTTGAACTGATCTCTTGAACACATAACGACACTGCAGATGGTTTGGTGATAATTGACCCAAAGCTAATACCCAGAAACCAGCTGAAGACTTTCAATATGGTTTGCTTAATTGTTAGGAAAAGGTTTTTCCCAACCCAATTGAACAAAAAGTGTCGTGTTCAAGAGTGGTTGACAGGTTTTTATAAAACAAAGTGTAACAAATAGGTTAATTTTTCTCTCTTTTCCCCCACCATTCCTGGCAAGTACCTCTTTATTTTTGACAAGCTTGAGGAGGATAACATTTTCTTGTTTATAAGCTCATCCTTCGGATGAGTCCAACTTAGTTTAAAATTCGAACCCTAAGAAGGAGTGGTTCGTTCCTATTTGAAATTGAACAGGTCCTTTACTGTTAAATTTTAACGAGTCCAGTATAGGAAAAACTGAGTGTTTTTTAATTTTAGGGAGTCAGAAAAAAAACTCAAGAAAACTCCATCGGGGTAACTTTTCATAAAATAATCCCTCAGGCTCGAAAATTGATAAAATAATACAAAAGGGATGAATTTCAATACTTTAACGAGCTCAAAAAGACAAGCGCTCGATAATCTTTTCATATTTAACGAGTCTGAAAAGGGTTTAAAGAGGACTCTATTGACCGTAATTAGTCAACTTCTACCTTTTTTGTAATTAGTCCATTTTAGTTCGTAAAAGGGGTAAAATTATACTGAAGGGACGATTGTTCATTTATTTTAACGAGTTAGAACAATCAAGTGCTCGACAATCTTTTCAATTTTCGAGAGTCTGAAAATAGCTTAAAGATGACTCCAATGTTTCTTTTTTTCATAAATTTTTGAAAGATTCCAAAAAAAGTGATAAAAGTATGCTCTTTGTTGAAAAATGATAAATTTTTCCGAAAAATCCAATATTCTGCACAAAAACTCAAAACATTACACATACATGTTTAAGACAAATAAAAATGATTTAAAAGTTTCCTTTTTAAAGTGAAAAATAAATAAATTAAAAATTCATTTATTCGAAAAAACTTATAAAAAGGGGTTTTCCAAGTTCATTTTTACCATTTGCGTTTAGAGTGAAAAGTGAGAGCTTTTGGGTAAGAAAGTTCCTGTGAAGATTCTGGAAAATCCATCAATTGAAATTGAAAACCGTCAGCTCCAGGTAATCGACAATCTCCTTATCTTGTATTTCATCCGTTTACATTTTGATTTTAGGCTTTAGATTTAATTTTTAAGGGAAAAAATTGGTTTAAAAATTTGCTCGCGGGGGTCCCCAAGTGCAACATGCAGTCCCTGCTGACCGAGACCTTTTTCTACAAAGAAAAAAGTCGTGGATCCACACCTGTTGTCCACAGCTCATGTGGACCTACGCACTGTCTGTAACTGGTGGGTGTGAACCCCGTGAAAATGAATTTTAAAATTAATTTTTCTCCATTTTTGCCCAAACGTTTTTGAGCTAGCTGGTTCTGATATGTCTTGTATGCATTGTAGGACTTTCAAAATGCTTATTTGGTAAGAACGTGAGCATGAGGATGTGGATTTTGCCGCATTAAGTCATATGCCCATAATGCAGGCATTGAGAGCATGCGGATTGCTAAAGTTTGGGGCATATAGGGTATGAGGGCCCAAGTAGACCACTTGCAATGGCTGGTAGACAAATGGAACATACAGGACCAGTGTTTCATCATTGGTGGCCACCGGTTCGAAATCGAGCTGGAGGACATCTATTTTTTCACCGGTTTGTCCAAGAGAGGTGAACAATTATCTCTTTTCGGGACTAGACCAGGTGGGCAGTCTGTTGCTAGTCTCCGATTAGAGTTTTGCGGTGATCAAATGAAGGACAAACGTATTGATATTAAAACTATCAACAGTCCTAAGCTTAAGGTCATTGCGTTCACTGTTACCAAGTTATACAGGAGTGTAGCATTGCATGTGGCTACAGGATCCCGGATGCAGATGGCAGTAGACTGTTTTCAAGGGAGAATATTCAACTGGTGCGAGGCTGTGTTGGCAAATGTGAAAGGCCAACTAACCGGAGCAAAGAATGTACAACTGAAAATTTTTGGATATGGATTCATCGCGGCCAGCTTTGCTCTAGAGAGGATCCCCATGCTAGCCCCACAACATCTTCCTATTGATGCTGATCTTCCTCGAGAGCCTAGGATAGTTTTCTAGATTGCTTTGATGTCCCGCCACCCTTAGGAGGTTACAGAGGTTGTTCAATTTCCACCCGAGTACTTTCGTTGGTTAAACAACAAACTTTTTGTGATTCAGGATTTTCCATACTTTGGGATGGATTATCGTGGTGATCCAGACATGATCCTTCCACCATGAGAACAATGGGATGATTAAGGTAAAATCATTTTCAACACTTTCTAAGTTCTAATTTTTTATTTTTAAATTGTCCAAAATTGATAATCAAAGTTTAAATGCAGATGTGGGTCCATGATGACCAACCGCTCTCTAGCCTTTCGAGAGGAGACACCCAGCTACAGCAGCACCAACCCCACAGGACCAATCAACAGAAATCCTAACCGATTTGGAGCATCATCTAGAGTGCTTGACGCTAGATATTCTAGAGACAGATATAGATGATATCCCAGTTAGGTTGCAGAGATATTTGATTGGGGTCCTAGGACCTTTTAGGAGGTCCCTATGTAGGGTGGTCCAAGCAGTGGTTTCTTATCGTGATCATTTCCAGGGATAGGATGATCGACTTTGTAGACTCATGACATTTTTGACTTTTGTGTTATCATTTTTACCGATCATAAGGTGTTTTTCCAACTATGATCAAAGATGATGTATATTTTTAAATACTACTTCTATGATATGATATATCATTATTACCAGTTATCTTTTGTAACATGTTATCGAATGTTATTAAATTTAATGTTTTGATTATTGCAAATGTCTATTTATCATACTAGAAGAAACACATATGCTAATGTATTTAAATGTCTTGGAATATGCTGATATTCAATGTAGTCAAATTCACGTTCCAAGAGATGAACTCTCAAAAATAACCTTAATAACACTAGATTTCTAATGGCATAAACCACGTTAAGTTGTAATACAACGAGTTCAGAATCCAACCAAACAATCAAACTTCGAATCCCAAATGAAATGGATTTAGATAATAACTCAATAATTGCACTATACTCTGCAATGTTATTTGTTGTTTGACCGAGGCTTACCCCAAGCATAGATAATAACTCATCAGAGGTTGAATAAATAACCCAAGCTACAGAAGAAATGTTCCATGTATTACGACAAGCACCATCAGCAAAACCAATGTATGTTTGAAGAGACATCGACATCTGCAATAACAAGAGTAAAATCAAGATAAGAAGGAATAATGATAAGAGCACTCTCTAAACTAGGCACACTTTTCTAATCTAAAACACACGAGAAGTAAAGAAACTATTCTAACAAAAAATCTCCACACCGAATTATAATATCTCTTCAGGTAAAGTCCATTTCTGGGTTTACCCAAAGAGACACCATCAAAATCTATTAATTCATAAGCCCCTCTTACCAGCTTTCACTTAACAATGTAAGGACCATGCCACATAGGTACAAATTTTCCAGCCCCTAGCTTATCGTTTGCTTGATCATATAGTAAAACTCGGTCCCCTTCTGAAAGATTGTGAGGTGTAACATTTCTATTGTATTGAGCTTTCACTCATTTCGCATCAGTCTCGTTTGCTATTGTAGTAGTGTGTTGATTCTCATCTAGCTGAGCTAAGTAAAAAAACGTTTTTCCTCTTCAGAAGTAGCTGGGAGTAATTCTATGGCTAATTGCAATGACGAAATTTCGCATTCAATAGGTAACACTGCTTCCAAACTGTAGACCAGTTGAAAAGGGGTGAAACCATTTGATGTTTTTACTGAGGTTCGATATGCCCAAAGTGCTGAAAATAACATGGTATGCCAATTTGACTTATGAATACCAATGATATGTTTGATCATAGTGACTAAAACTTTATTGATAGCTTCAACCAAACCATTAGCCTGCAGGTAATATGAAGTAGAACTATTGTGGCACAAGCCAAGTTGATCTATTAGTTCAGTGATCATGATGTTTCGAAAGTGACTTCCATGATCAGTAATAATAGCTTGAGGAACACCAAATCTAGCAATTATATGATTGAATACAAAAGTTGCAGTAGTCTTGTCGTCTACTGAAAATGTAGGCATCACCTCGGCCCACTTAGTAAAATAATCTACCGCTAGGATAATATACACATGCACCCCGACTGAGTGAGGGTTACATGTAATAAAGTCAATACCCCACTTTGTAAAAGGACCGACATCAATTATGGGGTGAAGAGGAGCAGGTGGAGCACGCATCTTACGATAAAAAATTTGACAATTGTGGCATTTCTTGACTGCATAGATACAATCTTTGAATAAGGATGGCCAGAAATAACCAGTGCTCAATATCTTTTGGGCAATGGCACAACTAGACATATGGCCGCCACATTCTCTAGAGTGACAGTCATTCAGAACCTTTTTTGCTTCGTCATGAGTTAAACAACGTCAGAAAACATAATCCGCTCCATGACGATAAAGTGTATCACCAATAATATTGTATTGTTGGGATTGGAAACGTATTTTCCATCGCTGAGATCGTGAGATTTTAGGCCAAAAAGATTGGGTTTGGAGATAAGCAATAATATCCCCATACCATGGATCAAGAGTATTGATAAGAAACAAGGATTCATCAGCAATGGGCTCTTCCACCATAGTTTTAGTATCAGTACACAGGAAATCACACATCAGTTCGACAAAAACCAACGATTTCTTTGCCTTGGATTTTTCAAATTCCAAGTCAAATTCGTGCAGGATAACTATCCATTTGGAATACATGCCCCCTAGCAATTTTTTGGTCAAGATATACATCATAGCATTACAGTCAGAAATTACCGTGGTTTTACGTAATAAGATGTACAATGACGAAATTTTTGGACAGCTTGAACAACTGCCAAGGCCAATTTCTCCACATGTGAATATTTAATCTCAGTCGGATGCAGAGTTCGACTAAGATAGTAAATCACATGTTCATTGTTGAATTCATCTTCCTGAACTAAATCCATCCCAATGGTGGAATGAGAAGCGGCGAGGTACAAAAAGTAATCCTAGTTGTAATTCAGAGGATGCAGTAACGGTGCATGGGTCAATGCGTGTTTGAATGCATCAAAAGATCGATCAATGATCTCATCCCAAAAGAATGGAATATTTTGTTTTAACAACTTGGTAAAACCTTTCGTTATCTCGGCGTAGTTAGGAATGAAATGACGTAAAAAGTTTTCTTTCCCTTGTAAACTTTGGAGTTGGAAAAGAGTCGAAGGAGGAGGTAGATTGACAGTAGCTTCCACCCTCGAGGGGTCGACATGAATGCCTGCCTTTGATATGATAAATCCTGGTAAGCGACCTGTTTCTACACAAAATACACATTTGTGTGGATTCAGCCGAATTTGATAATGCTTACATCTCATAAAGATAGCTTGTAAATGAATGAGATGATCAGCTTTATGTACTGAATGGGCAAGTAAATCATCAAGATAAGGCTGCACAATGTGCTTGATCTCATGAAATGCATAAGACATAGCCTTTTGAAAAGTTTCTCCAGTGTTCTTCAATCCAAAAGGTGATTTTCAATAAGAAAATGTCCCCCATGGACAAATGAAAGCTCTTTTAGCTTGATCAGCAAGGAGTATGTTGATTTGATTGTAACCGGAAAAACAATCCATAAAGGAAAACATTTCACTACCAGCACAGTCATCAATAATTTGATCGATATCGGGTGTTGGATAATTGTCTTTAGGACAAGCTCAATTAATATCCCTATAATCAATACATACTCTTATCGTTCCTTGTTTTTTGTCGAAAGGAATAATATTTGATACCCAATCGGTTAAAGGAATTGGATAAATGAAACCTGCATGAAGTAATTTCTAAATTTCGGCTTTGATAGCAGCAGCTTTTCGCGGATGGATCTAACGTAAGAGTTTTCAGACAGGTTTAGCATCCGGGTATGTTTTAATTTCATGGAGAACAATTAACGGATCAATTCCTGGAATTTCTTCATATGACCAGGCAAACACTTCATGGAATTCTCGAAATAGGGATTTGTAAGTTTGGATTTCATTGTCCGTACAACAAGCACCTATATGAATGTTTTCAATAATTCTAGGCTTAACTGAAATGTCAATAGGAATCGTTTGAGAAATATTTTCTGAATTTAACTGAGAATCAGAATGTTGCAATTGATTTTGTGGTTCCTTAACATAGTCATTCGTAAAAATAGAAGAGAAATCATTTTCAAAATGATCAAGCTCAGGTAAAAACGAAGACCGGTGATGCATATTTTCCCATGCTAAATCATCAACAGACAATAGTTCACGAATTTTCTCATCAGAATGAACAGGATCAGAAAGTGTTGATGAAGTTGATTTTGATATTGAAAGTGATTCTCCATGCATCACATTCATTGGATTAGTTTCAGTTGAATAGGCATCAGAAAACAATTGTATGGCCTGATATGCAATTTCAAAGGGACTCAAAGGCATCGTGCCACCAAACGAATCCACCTCAGAATGAGAAGGTACGATCCAAGGATCATAAAAAGTAAAAGTATTCGATGAAATCATATGAATAGTTGCAATAAAAGGTGATACGTTGGGAGGAGGGAAGAAAAAGTTCCTAGTAAACCAAAATCTTTAATCAAACCTCCGCCAACATCCTTGTAAGGGATAGTCATTTTACCGATGTGTTGAATACTATTTGTAGAGGTTGGGTCGGATGAGAAATAAGTCAGCTGGTCTATCGTAATGATATTTTCGTTATGAGGAAACTTGACAAGCTAAAAGACCGATGAAAAAATAGTAGTCAGAGCATAAGACCAACTGCGACCCAGGAGAAGGTTGTAATCTAGAGGGGCATCAACCACTTCCACATATAGATTTACGATTTTTCCTTTGACCCCTATAGGTAAATCCTGCAAAATGCCAAAAGGATGGAACCCGCGGCCATCAAAAGCCTTTAGAATTGTTGGAGACTGATTGAGTGTGGTAGAACAAAGTGATTTCCAACACTGAATCGACATAATACATGTAGAAGCCCCTTCATCAATCACAGTCCTAAAGAAAGGTTTGTTTTTGACTAACACTGGAATCTGGAAAGCCATTTGATGAGGGAGGCGGGGTGCACTATTCTCTAAATCGAAGATTATTAGGTTCAAATCCTGAATATTGACAGCTCCTATAGCAGACAATAGTAATTTACGCTGTGCTGGGCACGATTGCAGCACTTCCAAAGCCAACATTGCTAAAGGGGAAATAGCTACGTCTTCAACAATGTTATATTTTTTAGCAGCTCTCACATGTGGATTGAAAGCTGATTTCCGAAGTATACCTTTAGCAGGCGGTTTGATTACTAAGTCAGAGTTGTGTTTCTCGATCTGTAGCGGACCGAAACCATTAGGAGGTATAGTTGATGTGTTTAAATTAGAAGATTCTGCTTCTTTACAACCAATAGGATTTTTACTACCATAATCTTGCAATCGCGTCACAATCCTAACATGGGATATCATCATAATGGGTTCTTCTGAGGCATTCGAGGAAGAACCAATCATCTTACTATCTTGAGTAGGAAAAGGATCCTTCAAGACAACAGACGTTTGAGAACCTTTAACGATTTTCGAAACCTTTGCTCGATGTGGGCAGTCTTTGGTAAAATGATCCTCGTCGCAAATGAAACAAGGATAACGAGGTTTTTGTTTTTCGTTAGTAGATTCATTTTTATCTGTTTTATCATTTGAATTTTGTTTATTTTTCTTCTTCCCCTTCTTTTTACTACCGGATTTTGATTTGGCCGTAGATGATTCTACGACATGGATGTCGGCAGAAATTTCAGCAGAAGGCTCTCCCGTTGGGGAATCAGGTAAAGTTATTATAGGAGAAGAATTCTTTGAAGATTTCTTCTTACTTTTAGTGCTAACTATACCAATCATACCATCAGTGGCATGAGACCCTGAAGGAGCTACAGTTATTTGACCATGTTTTGGAAGATCAGGGATTTTTTCATGTAAAGTACTTGATTGCATATAAACGAGGTCAAGGTACTAAGCTTGAGCAATGACTTGCTCTTCAGTAACAACTCCTCCCTTAGCTACATCTTCAGTGATTTTAGGTAACAATGATTTAATGAACCATTCCGCTAAAATTTGATCCGGAATGAAAACTTTCACTAAACGCCTTCTACGTCGCCATTCATGAATGTGATTAGAAATATATGTGGACGTGGATTGTTTCACTGAAGTTAACAGTTCTGTGCCATTGTCGTATCTGACAAGCAACTGAAAATGAATTAAGAAAGCATTGGCTAACTGATTGATATTATAAAAAGAGGCTCGTGGTAACTCAATGTACCATTTGGCTGCAAGACCAATAAGAGTTCGTTGAAAAAGACACAATCGAATTGAATCATCAATAATGGAATTAGATGCACACTAGAGGTGATAAGTCATAACATGATTTGACAGTTCCTCTCCTGACTTACCCTCGAATTTTAGGATATCACTAGGCAACTTATTAGGCATTGGCAACCAATATGGAAGATACTAAATTGGATCATTCGTAAGGTGTGATAAATCAGGTAAATCCAAAGTTGCAATAGATGGTAACTGACGATTAGGATTGCGAAAACCTTGAGTAGTGAGACTAGTTCCAAGAGGAGGATATCCAGGATAACCTGGAATCGGATTTGCATTAGGAATGTTATAACCTCCTGGGAAACCAGGATTAACCAGACCAAACTAGGGTTTTTGAGGTTGTTGATAAGTATAGCCAGGATATGGTTGATACTTATAAAATGGGTTTTGCATAGTAGGACCGAATTGATACTGCCCCTGGTACAGTTGATACATAAATTGTTGTTGACTTGTAGCAGTGGTAGCAATCGTACTAGCTTGTCCCGCAGGCATCTGGACCAAAGTCTGAACTGTAGGTCCTGACTGAGGCACAGAGGCTTGAGGAATTTGCACTGATGCATGGGTAGTAGAAACCAAAGCTATTGATACTACAGAAAAAGATGTTGTAGATTGAACAGAGGTTGTAGTAGTTGTAGTAGTTTGGGGCAGAGTACGAGGTGAACTAGGCCCAGGTTGTTGAACTGTACCAGATGCAGGGGTTTGAATAGTAGGTTGGACAGGTTACTGGGTTGGACCAGAAACGAAAGGCTATTCAGGTTGATTAATTAACTGTACATTAGGTTTCAAAGTCTATTGATTTTGAGACAAATCCCACACCATATTCAATTCGGAGCATGGACCCACAAAAGGTTGTGCATATGGAGGACCATAACCTGGTTGAACATAGGGCTAATAATTAGGTGGTACATTTCCAGCTCCTTGGAAAAATGGTTGACCAGAAGGTGGTTGGAAACCTTGAGTTGGGTACTAACCTTGGGGTTGATAACCTTGAGGTGCGTAATGAAACTCGGGTTGACCTTGAGGTATGTACTGAAACTGGGGTTGACCATGGGGTATGTACTGAGTCTGAGGTTGACCTTGGGGTATGTACTGTCTTGATGGTTGATAAACTTGGGGAAGCCCTTCAGGCGGTAACTGACTACCTTGGGGTTGAGGATTTGGAATACTACCAGACATCATAAGGATCTATTCTGTGTTCAATAGTTGAGTTCCATTATTCCCAAATGATAACACTTGTTCAATCGGTCGAGGAGATGCTCCTGAAAAAGTACCAGAGAGTGACTGGTACCCCGTAGGAATAGAAGGACTGCCAAATAAAAATGTTTTCGGTGTTTGGGAAAACATAGATGACTGTCATGACATAATGGATGATGGATAATAACCTCTTGGGATAGGATGAAAAGGAATTCGAGGTGGAGAAAAACTAAGACAAGGATATTCTAAAAAATTTGTCAATGAAACATACCAAGCATCACTCCTGAAAGGACTGTAGAATATTGATTCACACTCCCTAAGATTTAAAATCTGTTGGTTTTCGAGCAGAGTTACGTCTTCTTCTGGATTAACAAGTTCTTCAATAGAAATGAGGCCAGAAGGAAGATTTTGAGTAATGATATTACTTACCCTAGGTGAACCAGGATTACTAGAAACTGGAGAAGCAAATCCTAAAGCTGGAGTAAAAACAGGTTAAGTGTCAGGCTCAGCAATTTTAGGTTCTTCAGCTAATTCACTAGAAGGAGAAATACTACCAGTAACTTTGGAAAATGAAATTGGCTCTTGAGTGGACTCTGTTGTTTGTATTTGATAATCAGAATGAACAATTAAAGATAACCCTCTGGCTTCTGGTGATCCAACTCTAGTGTCACTAGGTGATACAAGAGCTCATAGCCATTCAAGCTGGCTTGGTGAATATTCAGGAGGTTTCCCTTGAAGTCTATGAGATTGTCTTGGTACTTCAACCACGATTAAATATTAATTACTCACACGTAAACAAATAAACTTTTAATAGAACCACCTAAAGTCTCTAAAGAAACAAACAATTGAATCACACGCCTAAATATCTAAGAGTGCAAACCACACAAAAACAATAACTTCCTGTACTAAAAACCCTAGTTGGTGATGAAATCCAACGTAGAAGAAATTTAATACAGAAAGAGCGGTTGGAATAGTTACCCCGACTGGGTGCCTAATGAAACAGACTAGCACAAGTTTATTCACATAACCATCTCGAGTGAAGAGAACCCCCCAGAGAGTCCAAGTGAGTCTAGTCGACGTCTGCTCTAGGTACAATGAGACCCGTCCTTCACCATCACCTTAGGAAATAATATTAAGTTTATGGACACTAAGGTTACCAACAACAACAAATACAACTGGGGGAACAGTCTACGATCCGATCTACGCGCAAGGGCAGAGTAACAAAGCTCAATCCCCTTGAAGGCTCCTCGACATGATCAATCCAAGGTTTACCAACAAGTGACCCCAGGCTCCTCGAAAATGGTTAATCCGAGGTTTACCATTTATAATACGCGTAAATCTTCTATCTTTCCCAATGAAACATACTTGATTGTCTCAAAGGTTCGGACATGATCTCTTGATTGAATCCTTTAAGAGAAGCTTCCCAGAATGTATCAATTACAATTGGATTTATTTCCTACCACAATATATATCTACTTGTTTGTTTTAACTATCTTGGAGAGTTAATTACTCCCTACTCCAAGATACTAGCCTAAGCTATATTGGTGATAAGAGCCCTAGAGATTAAAAAGATTACTAGATCAATTTTAATTAAGCGATGCTTTTATGGGTTGTTCCTTAAGTCAATAGGTATGGAAATGAAACTTTGATGGTGTGAAGACACGACTCGAAATGCTAAAAGATGCACCTAAAATGATAAGCAATTCGTTTTTCTTTCAATGAAATTCTAGCTAAAAGAAAGAGTTCGAGAATGCAATTCTTTAAGAAACAAATCTTTCTTTCAACATGGAAATGAAAAGACAATATTTTTGTCTTTTTAAATAAGAACTCATAATGAGACTAATAATTAATTCTCACAATAAATCCCTTTCACTTTTCAAAACTCGAAACTACAAGAAAAAAAAATTTCCTTTCAAAAGAGATCTACAAGTTCTAGAAAAGCACTAAAAAATACAAAAACTAATTTTGACATCTAAAAACTTTTAAAAATCTAATTAAGTGAAAGCTTCAATTCTTTTTGAGGACATTTTACTTAGTTTTTCAGCAAACTAAGGATTCATTTGTTCAGAATAGCAAATCAACCAAAAGATATCCAAATATGTTTTCTTCTATAAAAATGAAATTCAAAACTTATAACAAAGTTTGTTCAAAGATTTGCAACGAGAAAACTGAATCTATTTCTCACAAAGGATAGATTTCACAACCAAGTCAGACTCATCAAGAAGACAAAAAGACACCAGGGTAATCTAAGGTTTCTCAAGCTTCTGATCTTTGAGTCACTACAGAGACCAAGTGAAAACCACTCCAAGCATGCAAAACTTCTAGAAAATCATCTAAAACAAAAATACTATCGAAACTCACTCACAAGATGTTTTTGACAGGAAAAACACAGATCTGGGTAGAACCTAAAGCTTCTAAAACAAACCTATACCTAACTGGAAAAAGGAATTTTAGGTTTTTCAAAAAACTTTAAAGGGTCCGCAGGCTCCAAAAGTAATAGATGCGGCCCCGCTCTGTTTACTAAAGGAAAAGTGTGGAAATGCCCACAATATTTGTGAAAAGAAAGTGTGGTCCCCTGAAAACTTTGAAAAAAACAAAAAATACTCCCATATTTAAATACTACCCAAGTCAATATACATCAATCAAAAACCAGAAATGAAAACACTTTTCTCAAGTCAAAACAAAGGAAAACCAAAACCAAATCTTTCCCCAACGGGGTAGCTAATTTGTTGGCTGGATAAATTGATCTTGTAGACAAGACCGATCTCCCTAGTATCACAAGATAATCTAGCAACAAATAGATAGATAAATTTATATTTCTCTAGACATATGCAATTCACAAATAAAGACTATAGAGGTGTTATGATCCTACCTTAGATCTAACACTTGTTCGTTGTAGTCATCCCTCGATCGTCCGAAAGAGTTATCTTTAAAGACCTGCAATCACGAACAAGCAAACATAAAATAGAACCTCCATAGCAAATATCGTAAATCATGTCTATTATGGTGATCAAGGAATCCATAAAATAAATCATAAATGAACAACTTATTGAGAAAAACAAACTTATTTGTATTAACTTTGAAGTAGAAGAACCTTAAAACCTTTTCAGCCTTGATGTTGAACAAGCTCTTATTGGGGTCCAAAATAGGAATTTCCTTTACTTTGACAAGCCTTGCACTCTTCCAAATGAGATCTTAGAGGTATGTAATCTCTCCTCATAAAAGCTCAACTAAACAAGACTAAGTTCTAGCAACATTTCACCTCAAAAATATTCAGCTTCCAACCTCCCCAGTAACCAAACCAATGCTTCATTTTATAGTGTAGAGGAGGAGGTCACAGGTCCATCTATGAAGGGATAGAATACTCCTTCAAAGGGATAAGCTCCTCACATCAAGGGGTTAGCTCTCTAAGGTATGGGATGCATGAACCTTAAGAGAGCGAACTCGCCACCTCAAGATTCCTTCCAGAAGCTTCTAGAAATGACCGAAAGTGAGCTTTTAAGAATGTATTCATGCATTTTTAACTTTTACAGGGGTTCACACCCACAAAACAAGGACAGAGCGGTCATGTGCGTAGGGGACATGACCATTAGGTGCGGGTCCGCAGGTAATGCAAAAGAAAAAGTGCAGAACCAGAGTTTTATATACTTTTAGGACTTTTCTCTTACTTTCTAGACCTGATATGAAGAACTGAGACTTTAGACTTGCAAAGGAGGAAAGTATGAGTGATAATGGACTCACATAGATTGCAGAATGTCAAGGTCTCAATTTGAAAATCTTACTGATTGGCTCTAATGTGTCTTCTTTCACTGGTCTTAGTCCTACTCTATGTCTTAATTAAAGTTATAGGGGATCTATGGGCATTCGATAGCCTCACATTCCTTTCCTTTATGGTAGTTTTGGTTCCATGGGTTAAAAGCTACCTTTCTGGGCTTATCGATTCAACTTTGGAAAAATAGAGCCTCATGGTACCATGCTCTTTAGCGGTAACTGTAGACTGAGAAATCTATTTACTGCTATAATAAATCTCATGTAACTCAAGTCATTTTCAACCAAATACATCCATAGAATTAGTACTATTAGCTTCCACTGAATACTGTTATTATTGATAACAAGTTCAAACTATAAGCGCTTAGTCATATGATACACATTAGTAACCATAATCATCACCATTACTTAAGAAAACTTTTTATTTATTGGAGTCCCTGTTATATTGTGGTACACAACAATTCCAGGATACTAGCTAATAATATTTATTTTAAGCCATTTTTTTTAGTATTTATATACCTTACATCGTCTTGTATTTTATGTATGTACTGCAAAATCCTACTACCTAAGGTATAAAAATTTTCTTATATGGTTGTATATACATTTGAATCTCAAAGATATGCGTGAAAACTTAGATTTGAGATCATTTGAACCTAAGAATACCTGGTATTCTTGATTCATAATTTAGGTTCTTGCATTATGATTTTATTTATCACAGACCCACTTAGATATATATATATTCTCATGGAATTTCTTGTGGAAACTATGAGCTAGTCCCATTTGGAATCATCTGTTGCATTTTAGTTTCAACTACGGAAGTGTTGTAGGAAATTTTTTGTAGGGGACTATGTTAAAATACCAAGATGAAAAGCTCGACTTGTAGTGGTTTTCAAAATTTCGAGAATGAAGACTTCTATAGAAGAGAAATGTGAATTGCTGATAGGATAATCGAGGTATTTTTTCGTTTTACTTATCCATTGTGTCAAGAGGAATTTTTTTTACAGTGCTTTTGTAATGATTCCACAATCTATAAGGAAATTTGCGACCACTAGCTCTGATGTTTGATAAAAACATCACAACCACCAGTGACTACAATGTTTTAGTTTGTGTCTACAGTAGATGCAATGGCCGCATATTTTCCTACAAAAGTCATGATAAACCTTTGTTAGTATTAAGGCTAACATCACAAGTTTTATGCGGTCACAAATTGTATGGTGAAGTATCCCCATGAGGGAATGAAATGACCAATTAACCTCATCGCAAAGACATGAAGGAAGATATGATTGAGGGTTGGAATCAAGTTAGCACACTAAATTAAATTTAAAGGAACTCTTTGGAAAACAAGAGTTGGAGAAAAACCTCTCGATCGTAATGAATGAATGAGAATCAGTGATTGGTTTTGATAATAGGTCAATCCACAAAAAAGTCAATGAATTTCTATGTTAAGGAAGGATTTGAATCAACACAGTGTTAAAGGGAGGCTCTGCAACACCACAACCATAATCCAAAGAAAATTTGGGATGTGTGAAGCATGGAGATCAAAAAGGAAAAGTAATCCCTATTGGTTTGGACTCATAAAAAAGAACATAGCACTGCATTAGAGAACAAAGGAAAGAATAGAGTTCTGTATCACAAACTCTAACAATCAGTCCTCAGAATTGTGTTATATGTAATGAGATTAGATATGACACTACGTTGTTTGAAAATTTTTAACTAAAATAAAACATTATCGTGCTGACCTTCTTGGTGATGGTTATAGAAAATGAAGCAGCAGGTGAAGATGGTGGGGCAAGTAGATAATGTTCTTGACGTCGAGCATGCCCTTGTTAAGAATTTTGGCCCTATATACTTTGTTGATGCAGTCATGCAGGCTTAGGAAGTCACCTATAGGGCATTAACGCAGTTTGGGATATTGGAGGTCCTATTTCTCATTGCCTCCCTCTGGACATAGTTGTAGTTACATTGCACAATGTTGAAGGGTGGCTCGAAGTGAAGCTTCCTCTTGAGGTGGTGCCTCTCAGCTGCTACATCCAAGGCCATTGTGATGTCTCCACGTTGATCAACCTCCTACCCCATCGGTGCACTCCCTTCTCTCCTGTAATCAGAGATGGAAGAGAAAGACCCCAAACACTCTACTCAAACCCTAAACCCCTCGGATTGAAGACTTTGTGATTAATTCAAGCAACTTTGAAAAGCGCAGAAGACAAAATGATTTAAGTCCATCATTTTTTTTAACACAAAAGGGCTTAAGGCAAAAGGATAACTTTAATACGAAATGGGTTAAAAAAAGAAAAAATGATTAAGTCAAGCCGCTTTTAAAAGGACTTAAGACAAAATGATAATTGTAAGAAAAAATGGCTTAAGACAAAATGATCTTAAGATGAAATTATCATTTCATCTCAAATAGATGTCTTAAACACCCCTTTTATGTAGTAGTGTTAGCATAACAATCATATGTAATCGACCAGTGGAAGTTCTCATGAACAACAGTAAGTAAATTAATGGTATCATTGCAAATAAACCCTCTGCTTTATCTACTAATCATGTTCTAAAAACACTTTCTGAATCAATAATGTTCTCAATACCGCTGAGCTACACAATTTTTTTAGATTATGTATATATTCACTAGCTCTTAATTTTGCAAATGCAAAATTAGCTCTATCTATTGTAGCTATGAAATCTATTACACTTATTATTTGTTAATAAACAAAAATTAAATATACCAAAGCTATAATTTATGAAAACCGATGCACATATACCTCAAAGCTACAAAATCATATCATCCATTTATTACACATCTCGTTTGTATGTTTCTATATATTCTTTACAGTAATGGTAGCTAGATCATAGGCTGTAGATAATAATTCTCGCTACAAAAAGAGCATGTCAAATATGGCTATTATAAAACTACAAGGACGCATGGCTGGTGCCCACTACTTAGTCATTATCATCTTTTAATTATGAATAACCTAACACATAGATTTCAGAAAGCTCAAATATGCATGTTATTTGACCAATTATTGCAAATTGCTTCACTCTCTTATTTTCCTACCTAAATAAAGTTTGGTTAAAAAATGAATGGAATTTTTAGAAAATTCCATGAACGTAGGAAAAATGTGTCACGTAAAATGGGAATACGCAGAGAAAATATGAAAAGTAGCAAGTATGTACGGAGAAGGAAAGATGAAAAAAGACAACAACGGTTCTGCACATTTGCAGGTTTTGCACAAAGTTTGTCCATTTCTCCTATCCTCTACAATTTTGCTATTAGTAATTAGCTTAAATTATAATAATACAATTAAAAAAATATGAAATTGTTATTTCCTTGCAAGAATTAAATTAATTACCTATTTATTTTGTACTCTGCCAGAGAACAAATAAAAATGTATATCGTTACAAATTATAAGAAAATAGGTAAAATTTTAAAAAGTATGTTGTATTGCATTTATAACTATCTATGAATTTTATTGCTTCAAAATGAAAGCATATAGTATTTGCAGTATTACAATCCCTCAAAGTATAATGAAGCATGAATTACATCTTGGACTCCAGTATGAATGAGAAATATGAAGAAGACACTGTTGAAGAGGTAAATTTGTCCAAATGTGATCTAATATTATCTTATTCCTAGAAATAAAATTCCTTTTTATTTCGTGTAACTGCTCGCACTGCATATTATAATAGTTGTTCACTTCTTTTGATATTTGAATTAATTTCAATATTCAAATCTCCAGTAAGTATAAAAATGTAATCACCAAGTGTGAATTGTGTCCTTTCTATTGCTATTTCTTCAGTGAATGCATAAATAGATACAAGTGGAACAACATATACATTTAGTATGCATATACAACATGGGAAATATACTTCCTACAAAACAAGTTTGATTTTGTTATTGTAAATATTTTTCGTTGATGTGATTTATATATTTTCCTGTATGCAAGTACGTACCCCATGAAGACAATTTGATATGTTGAAATTGAATTTACGAAAATCTGTAATAGACAGTGGAAATTTTAAATTATTTCCTAGATACAAAGAATCATAACATTCATTAAATCTTCATCACACACAATGCCATTGACATGAGTATGTATACTTCACATATTCAAATGTGCAATCGTTATAGTTTTCGTACTTGCTATAATATTTTCTATGTACACGAATTTCCGTGATGCTTTAGTTCTTGAGAGTTTTGTTTCTTCTAATACTTTATATTTACACAAAAGTTCTTTTGTGTTATTTTTTGAAGGATATACAATGATCCCATCATTCTAATATGCCAATATCCTACTTGGGTCAAATGCAAGCCCATTCAACATTAAACTCTATGACCAATGAATTGTTCTAGCACAAACTAGTTGTATAAGAATTTTTTACTATAAGTGTAAATCTCTTGCTATTATGTCAACGACTTTGAAACATGCAATATTGAAGTCTAATCAGATGAAACATTTTTTTCATACAATTCATGATACTTGTTTCCTTAAAGGTTACTGATATCAAGATTTAGGAAATATATCCATAACACATCAACATCATTGTTATTTTTCATATATGTTTTTAATATTCCATCAACACCATTCATAAGGCTATCTTTTGTATTATACTTCCTTTCATTGGCTCAAAAATAACATTCCATTTGATAATTATTCTTGACGATAATCTCATTGTCTTCTCATATGAAATAAATCCTATCTCCTTATTGTGAGTTTCATCATTTGCATCAACAGCTATTAGCTCTTCATTTACATGTGACAACCTTTTCTTGTTATGCTTATGTACATCCTTCCTTCTGTAAAATAGGTATGGAAACAAAGGATCCATTGTTGTAGGCCTATAGCACTTATCGTTTGTATAATTTTATGTCTTCATTAGATTGTTGAGTCACTCACCTTTTGTTAAGGATTTGAACGTACTTATTATATTTTTAACACATTATTGTATGAACTTCATAGCATTTGACTTTCTCTTTCCAGAAATCATATATTGGTTTTTTTCCTGCTAAAATTAGTTGCTCAAGAAGACAAGAATCTTTGATCGGTTGTGCTTGGAACAAGTCACCTGAAAATATTACATCAATAATTCAAAAATAAGCCAATGGAGTATGCTTAATTTTGCATAAGTTTTTAGCAATGTGGTATAATAATGTTGAACCTATCAAAGATGCCTTAATAATCAACATGACACGAAGTTGTTCAGAATGTTTTGTCAATGTGTCTAATTTTTCACTTTTAAGAAAAATATATTCTAATTTATTAAATGGTAAATGGAATGTATAATGCAATGTTATACCACCTGCATTGAAAGTTTCCTTCCCTATATATGCAGTGATGATTCCTTTCAATTGATCTGGGTCATATCTGAACATGTTGTTGTAGAAATGAATTAGAGATTGGAATAGTGTTATAACAATAAACATTTTTCTAATGCCCACACCACCTGTTACAAGTACGTAAAATGCGCCATTTGGATTTTTTTCTCATCCACTATTTGTTTCACTATGTTTTCCTGTTATGGGCCAAGAATTCTCATCATTTCATAGAATTCTATTTCTTCTATTACTTGTGGTTGTTTTACAAGTTGATAAGGCCTCTCAACAATTGTTTTTTCATTTATAACCTTTTGCAAATATTGAAAATATGAGTCAATATCATATTCTTGATAACATTTTTCGCTCTCTATTTCTTCAGATGCAGGCAAATTTATTTCAAGCAATTCACGATCTTTGTTTTCAAGCTCAACAGCTATGCTATCAATATCAACCCACAATGTCATTATTTTTTTCTCGTTATATTTTATGATTTTGTCAAATAAGAAATATCAATTCTCCCAACTCAAATATTGTTCTTTAAATATGTTCTCATCAATACGATATGGGACATACGACATTAATAATTCTCAGCAATAGTTATCAACGTCAATAGTTTTATTATACTTTGCATACCTTATAACATATGGTCTATCAAAGACACCTCTTTTTATTTTTAGTGTATAACATGATGCAAATTCCACTAAACTTACATGTTTAATTTTTTATGGTCATTTCACATAACGATCGATAACTAGTAAACATGCTATGTTTTCATAATCATCGACTTCATGTTCTATGTCTTTTGGATTCTTTAGTAAAAATGTTTGATCATATATCGCTGATATATTAATAAATATACATTTTCTTGAACTAGTATTCAGTGGCGTTAACAACACTATCTATACAACTTGTTGTGTAGACATTTTCTATAATTTCAATAAAGATTTTCCAAGTCATGCAATTGTTTCTATGATATGACCATCATTTTTTTGACACCCAATTTTCTCATGTTTAAACATTGATATTCATTGTTTTATCTAGCTTGTTCATGTACAAACTACAATGA
This sequence comes from Pinus tabuliformis, assembly GCA_031772625.1. Classification (NCBI taxonomy): domain Eukaryota; kingdom Viridiplantae; phylum Streptophyta; class Pinopsida; order Pinales; family Pinaceae; genus Pinus; species Pinus tabuliformis. The sequence continues at coordinate 31,657,925 of CM062807.1, read as the reverse complement.
GTAGTTGTAGCATACGAGTCAATTAAAAGTTTAGCATCAATATTTTCACCCCATATACAACTGATCAACCTCCATTCATCTTCCTAATTTTTCAATATTTTATTCCTCTTCTCCATAAGATTGAATATTTCCTTCTTAGACTATTTGGAAAATAACTCTGAATTCGAAGGGTCCATCAGATCCTTAATTTTGCTGATCGATAATAGTTCTTTCCACATGGCCTTTTTAGGCGTGCTGATCCAAGATCTGACAACATTTTTTGATCTTTTTAGTTTATATGTTACCTTTTCCAGATGGTTATCCAAGTAAAAATATAAAGGATCCATCCATGGTTCGTCCACAAGCTCTAAAAATTCTATGTCTTTCAACCACATATTCTTAGCACCACTCCATTGGAGAAATATCATGTCATGGTCAAAGATTCCTATATGAAACGATGATGACAGAAATTGATTGATCCTCTTGATTAGGTAAAACTGCACCATAGAGTTAAAGTTGTTTTATAGTTTATTTAAACTTAATCAAATTTTACGTTTCACCATCTTAAGGATAACATTGGTTCATTTAACATCAAAGCTAACCTCCACTTAAAATATAACCTAATTTGAGAAAAAGATCGATTAGTGGGACGAAAGGAATTATGTGAATATGGATTTGATTGGATTTGTTTTGCATGTATATGACAAAGAAATTTACTATTTTATCTACTTGTCAAGCACTCATATTAGCCTTGCAGAATTACCAAGCATATGAAATCTTCCCACGAGTCGTGTTTGTCTTGAAAAATTTGCATAGTCGTCACGTTAATCGTCTTTGGAAAACAAATAAATTAGATGAATAAAATAGACATAGAATTTGGTGAAAAAAGAAATTGGATGAATAAAATCCATAGGGACTTTGGCGAACAAAGAAATTTGATGAATAAAATTGGCATAGTAATCATGAACATAGAAACGGGAATTAAATCGATTGTTTCACACAACAAGTGGGGACAAAGGTTGTTTCTTCCAATGTAATTGGCCTATCCATCATCTGCAAATCTTCTTCATTTACCAATTGGGGTAACATATTAGCCATGACCATTTGATCAACTATATTTTTGTCCTTTGATGACCTGGATTGGGGCTTGAAAAAATTAAGAACATCTTTCTGAATGTCATGCTGTGATGAGAAAATCTTACTGTCTCCGTCTCTTGTGTACCATATCGAGTTTTCACTCTTTATTTTGGAGGCCACCCTGTGAAAGAAATAGGTGTTCTTGTCATCGTCATGAATCCAACACATTCTACTTTTTAACCTCCATTCATCTTCTTGATTTTTCAATATTTTATTCCTGTTTTCCATAATATTGAATATTGCCTTCTTAGACTGCTTGGAAAAGAACTCTAGATCCAAAGGGCTAGATCCTTAATTTCCTACTCGATCATAGTTCCTTCCACATGGCCTCTTTAGACTCATAGATCCAACATCTCACAACCTTTTTTTATCTTTTTAGTTTATAACTTACCTTCTCCATCTGCTTATCCAAGTTGAAATATAAAGGATGCATCCATGATTCGCGCACCAGCTCTGAAAATTATAGGTCTTTCAACCATGTATGGTTGAATTTGAAAGGCGGGGCCTTTGTATCCTTAGTAATAACCCATTTGATAAATACCATATCACGGTTAAAGATTCATATTGTTGGAGAATATGATTCCAGCCACCTGCTAGGTTTCATAGAAATCCATCCAATTATCAAAGTTGAGATTATTCTAGTTATCTTGAATTTAGTTCAGTCTTACTGCAGTCATTTATTGTTGATGTATCCAATATAATATTATTTAACCATTTCAGAATATTAAGAAGAGAAATCCTCTTCTCCATGTTAGTTTTAATTTCTTGTCATGGTATTAGAGCTTCAAGTCACATAAGACTCTAGAGAGAGCAATAGAGATCAAGAATTCGAGGAGGAGAAGAGGCCTCCATTGTTTTGAGAAAGATAGTGGTGTGAAGTCCATTATGTAAAGAGGATAAAGAAGATTGTTATCTCCCCCTCAATTGAAAGAGAAAGAAGAAATAAGTTCTAACTTTTAAGTTTTTTTTTTAATTTTTTTTGAATGATCAATGCACTCCTCCCTAGTAAACAAGTGCGTTGACCTTGCCAAACTTACATTTTTCTCAACTTCCTTGTTTCAAAAATATTCTCAACTTCCGTGTTTCAACACAACGGTTGTCTATTGAGAAGAGCACTGAAATCATACAAGTTTAGGCACGAGGTTTCTTTCAAGGTTCGAGGTCATGAAATCGCCGTCACGTTTGAATGAAATTGTTGAAACGTACAAGGGCTACACAAAGTCAAATATGGGTACACTAATGGGATAAGAGTTTCATGAAGTGATGCAACCAAAGTCTCACATTAAGAGTCTCGTGAAGTGATGCAGCCAAAGTCTCACATTAGTTTCAATCTCTCTCGCTTAAACACGGGTTTTGTTCATAACAAAGAGAATTAACAAAAGGGAACAAGACACAAAGAAATAATGGAATCTAATTGGGAGCACAAGTTAGTTGGGAGTACGAGTCACGAAATTCATTTGGAGCAACTACTCCATTTTCATCTAGGAAAGCATGATTTATTCATAATATTAACACATTTTTTCAAAGTTATTTCAAGGACTCTATTAAAAAAATTGTGTAATGGAGTACATTCAGTTTAAAAGGCACTCTTATGTTCCATTGAGTAAAAAGGGTTTTATTTCTAAGGTTTTTTTATATTAAAAAACATCATTCTCTTATATTAAAAGGGGATTCATTCATGGTTATTTTTTAAACTGGGCTTTTAGAAAAAAACAACAACCATTCAAGTTGGTTGCGGGTATTATAACATTTAAAGAATGGGTTTATGATAGCTTCTATGAATGAAGCATTGTTTTTTTAGAGAAATTGTATATCTATTTTTTTTGTCGAAGCTTATAAAGAGAGAAGCCACCAAAAAGTTTTTTTCATTACAGAAAATCATATTTTCTATAAGTCAATTTTCTTATTGAGATGCAGTTGGCGAATGCTAAAAAACGGGAAAATCTAAGATGCTAAAAATGTCAAGCAACAGCTAGAGATGTATGAAGTTTTTTTGAAAGAATTGGAAGTGAAAAGGCAAAATGATGCTTTCAAATTAAAATACATAAAAGAAGTTGTAGATGAAAACATTCTTCCCTTGATTTCATATGCCAAGACAACCAAGGAGTCTTGGGACACCCTTGAGAGGAGTTTTGGTGTAAAGGGGAGCATTGAAGTTGAAGATGAAAATTTTGTTGAATCCCATTGTGCTAAGTCGCAAGTGGATGATAATTGTGATAAATTTGTAGAAGTAGAGAAGGACCACATAGATACCCATCAATCCCACGTGCACAGCCATAAGTGGATGACAATTTGGTGATTCTAGCAACATAACTTGCTGATGACAACTTGGTCAATCCAAGGAGAGAGCTTTTTGATGACAATTTGGTGAATCGAGCAAGAGATCTTGTCGATGACAGTGCAACTACCATTGGAGTAGGCAATACTATGGTAAATCTAACAATTAATATTATTGATGTAAAATTTGATGAATATTTGTTGAGTAAATATGAGTGGTTGCAGATGATGTAATAAAACCATAATATTGACATGATATTGTTTGGTGAGATAATCCCACTTGAATCTGAAAAATAAGTGGAAGACAACCTGTGTGCAACAACACACATTAGTACAGATGTGGAAGAGATAAAGACAAAGATAGAGACAGAGGTAGAGGTAGAGGAAAATAAGGAAGCCCACAAGGAGAAAACATAGGCAGAGGAAAAAACAGAGCTAGAAGTGTAACAACAGAAAACTCTCATTACAAAGCGTAAGGAACAAAACCAAAGTGGTTCTGCAAATATTCTTAACTCTAACATTGATTTTCAATGTGGAAGTACATAGATCGATTATGAAGAAGAGTTAAATTTCCTTAAAGCAAGACTTGCAACACCATGTCTAGATGAAGTATGCATAGAGGTTGCAACAATGAAACTTAAAGACACTTTGATGATGACAATATTAATGAATTTTTCAGGTATAGGAGTCATAAAGAGATGAAATTTTATTATGGACTTATGTTGCAGCAAAAGATGCATGATGAAAAGAACACTACAAAAGATGACATGTGGCAGTGGTCCACATAGGAGTTGTCTTTTGAAGAAGTCCAAGACGTACTTAGACAGCCTAGAACAATGGAAGACTTGCATTAGCCTGAAACAATTTAGAGCCTCCAAGACATGGAAGAAGAGAAGAAGAAAAGTAAATGTAGATGAGGTCATTTTTTTAAATTACAAGTCTGGCTGCGACATAGACCACTAGGCATGTTAATTAAACTTTTATGTGGTTGAAATTAAAGGGGAGTGTTGGAGAATCTAATTGCAATCACTTAATAGGTGTCATAGCCATTCATCTAAGTGTCATAGTTAGTTGAGATTATTAAAGTTATCTTGAGTTCAGTTGACTCTTACAGTATTAATTTATTGTTGATGTTTTCAATATAATCTTATTTAACTGTTTGAGAATATTATTCTGGATTTATTCAATATAATCTTATTTAACTAATTGTATTTAACTGTTTGAGAATATTAAGAAAAACAATCATGTTAGTTTTAATTTCTTATCACCGGTATGAAATGATGACTGCAATTTATTGAGCCTCTTGATTAGATAAGAGTGCACCATAGAGTTAAAATTGTTTAATGAATTATATAAACCTAATCAAATTTTACTTTGCACCATCTCAAGGATAACATCGTTTCATGTAACATCAAAGCTAACCTCTGCTTAAAATATAAACAAGAACTAAATCCATTGTTTCACACAGGAAGTGGGGGACAGAGGTAGTGATCGCCAGTTTGAGGATGACGTGGAAGCTTTTGGGATGTGTTAATTTTAATTTTAATTTCACTGTAGATTTTAAAAATGTTTTGGAATTTGTTAAAAAAATCAAAATGAATTGTTTAATCGTATTTGGAATCGCATACTAAACTATGACTCCATCTATACATCACACTCTTTGATGTTTGTTTTTTCTTCAAAAATTTGCTCACACCCTGTGCGCCTTGTTTTTTCTTGACTAAACAATAGCTTATTTAGTAACTATTTCCGTGGCTGATTGTACATCACACATTTTATCTTAATATTTTTCTTAGTAATTTTTTCCACATATTCAGTCAGATAGAATAAGAATTTTTTCGGATATTTTTGATCGCTAGTTTAAGGCAACCTGGAAAATCTAGAAGCTGATATACTTTCGTGCATTAATGACAAAGATAAAGGCTTAAAATCATGGAAATTTATATTATTGGTATATTTACATTTCTAGAGCGAATTTGAAAACATAGAGTGAGGGATTAGAACCATAATTGTCCAAATTTATTAGAAAGTGTAACACAGATTGAATTTTATCGAGTCTGATTCTAGGGTTGCAGAGCAAGAGCTCTATACTTCTTTAGATAGAATAACCAGTGCTTTAGAGGTTCTCTTTGATTTGGTATCAAAGCATGTTGAAATGATTCAATTTGAAGCACAGGCCCATTTCAACCTTCTAAGTTAGAAAATGACAATACTGGAATTGAAGATGGAGCAACTCCAATTGGAAAATGAAACATTGAGTTTTAGAGAGGAAACTTGACTATGAGCTTTGGGCTTCCAAGGACCCACCTCTTGAAAATAGTCCACGATTTTTAAACTGGTGGAATGAATGTCGGGGGGCATATTTTTAGGGATATACTTGTTTCTACAAACCCATACACCCCATAGAAGATATAGCATGAGAGTTCTTACTTCTATGTCACTAGAGCTCCAATTGGTTAACCATGTTACAATAGAAGACCTATCCACCTCTAGATCTACTTCAAGGGAATTTGTGATCACCTCCCAAAAAAAAATTTCTTATAGGAAGAGAAGAAATATATGCCCAACCTCCTCAGGGGACGATCCATAAAGAAGACACTAGCTTGATCCTTGAAATCCTCTCTTTATGAGGTTATCCAAGGTTACTATTTAATTGTGGGTGACCAACCATGTAAAACATTTGATTTTGAAAGGAACCTTCCACTTCCACATGTGATCCATCCACCCAACATGATTTTCAACATGAAAAAGAGACGTGATGAGTGAGTAGGCATCTTTGAAAAATATGTCACCATTATAAACCCCATCTTCCCTCGCCATCTTATCAGGTTTATCTGTGAGGTAAATCCCAGTGTTAATTAGATGTAACAATATGTATCCCATTGAGCCACAAACTCCTCTAGAATACCCAAATCCAGTGAATAGGGCCATGTGGGAAATGAAAAAGGAGAGGTGTGTTCCTTCCCAATATGTGCTAAATTATAAATACCTCTCTCATTGAGGCACCAAATGATGCAAACTAGAATATTATGCCCTTCAGACTGTCCTTTGATGATGTCTAGGCCAATGAAGACATTTTCTCCTTTGACCACATGCTAGAAAATATTACCACAAAACCATAACCTAACTTTGATGAGGCTTCGCCAAATATATGAGGCGTTATTTTTCACAAGGGCCCTAGAGGACACCCATTCTTCCAAATTCAAAATTTGTACGTATTTAGCATGTATGATAGCTTTCCAGCCTCTAGGTCTAGAGAACGCCCTCCAAATATTCTTGATAAGGAGGGCTCGGTTAAAACATTTTTTTTATATATAATTCCCCGTCTACCTATGGATATCAGTTTGGACAATGTCGCAAAAGCACACAAGTGATATCTCTTTTTTCCATGGCCGCATAAATTGCTTTTTTGGGAATAAGTGTGAGAAAGGTAGAATTGAAAACATCGCTTATACATCCCAAAATGAGAGAATCCTCCACCATTTCCATGAGCCCACAATGTCAAAAAAGAACAAGAATAATTCCATTGGCCATCCATCAAGCCCAGATGTTTTATCTTTCACACTATCTCCCAATGTCGCTTGAAATTCTTCCAAAGATATTAGACTATCCATCATATCGAACTCTTTTTCATTTACCATCACCATATCCATTTGCTCAACTATATTTGTTACATGTGATTCCCTGTATCAGGACTTGAAAAAATTAACAACTTCTTTCTGAATGTCATGTTGTGATGAGATTATATTATTATCTCCATTTCTTATGTACCATATGGAGTTTACATTCTTTATTTTAGAGGTCACCGTGTGAAAGAAACAAGTGTTCTTGTCACCATCATGAATCAAACACATTTTACTTTTCAACCTCCATTCATCTTCCTAAATTTTCAATATTTTATTCCTCTTTTCCATAAGATTGAATATTTCCTTCTTAGACTCTTTGGAAAATAATTCTAAGTCTGAACGGTCTGTCAGATCCTTAGTTTTGCTACTTGGTAATAGTTCCTTCCACATGGCCTGTTTAGGCATGCTGATCCAAGATTCGACAATATTTTTTGATCCTTTTAGTTTATATGTTACCTTTTCCATATGCTTATCCAAGTCAAAATATAAAGGATGCATCCATGGTTTACGCAGAAGCTCTGAAAATTCTATGTCTTTCAACCACATATTCTTAGCACCACTCCATTCAAGAAATATCATGTCACGGTCAAATATTCGTATATGAAAGGATGATGATAGAAATTGGTTGATCCTCTCGATTAGATAAAAGTGCACCATAGAGTTAAAATTGTTTTATGAATTATTTAAACATAATCAAATTTTACCTTTCACCATCTTAAGGATAACATCGGTTGATTTAACATCAAAGCTAACCTCCACTTAAAATATAACCTAATTTGAGAAAAAGATCGATTACTGGGACTAAAGGAATTATGTGAATATGGAACAAAGAAATTTGTTCAATAAAATCCATAGAGACTTTGGCGAACAAAGAAACTGGATGAATAAAATCGACATAGTAATCATGAACATAGAAATGAGAATTAAATCGATTGTTTCACACAGCCAGTGGGAACAAAGGTTGTTTCTTCAAATGAGATTGGCCTATCCATCATCTGCAACTCTTCTTCATTTACCATCTGGGGGAACACATTAGCCTTGACCATTTGATCAACTATATTTTTTTCATTTGATTGGGACTTGAAAAAATTAAGAAATTCTTTCTGAATGTCATGCTGTGATGAGAGAATCTTACTATCTCCGTCTCTTATGTACCATATGGAGTTTGCACTCTTTATTTTGGAGGCCACCCTGTGAAAGAAACAGGTGTTCTTGTCATTGTCATGAATCCAACACATTCTACTTTTTAACCTCCATTCATCTTCTTGATTTTTCGATATTCTATTCCTCCTTCCCCTAATATTGAATATTGCCTTCTTAGACTCCTTGTAAAAGAAATTTGGATCTGAAGGGCTAGATCCTTAATTCCTTACTTGATAATAGTTCCTTCCACATGGCCTCTTTAGGTTCGCAGATCCAACATCTGACAACCTTTTTTTTATCTTTTTAGTTTATAACTTACCTTCTCCATCTGCTTATCGAGGTCAAAATATAAAGGATGCATCCATGATTCGCGCACCAGCTCTGAGATTTATATACCTTTCAAGCATGTATGGTTGAATTTGAAAGGCGGGTCCTTTGTATCCTTACTAATAATCCATTTGATAAATACCATATCACGGTCAAAGATTCATATTGTTGGAAAATATCATTCCAGCCACCTACTAGGTTCAATAGACGTCTAGCGAATTGTCATAGTTAGTTGAGATTATTCCAGTTATCTTGAATTCAGTTCAGTCTTACTGTAGTCATTGATTGTTGATGTATCCAATGTAATCTTATTTAGCTTTAGTTCACATAAGACTCTAGAAAGAGCAACAGAGATCAAGAATTCGAGGAGGAGAAGAGGCCTCCATTGTTTTGAAAAAGATAATGGCGTGAAGTCCATTATGTGAAGAGGATAAAGAGGATCGTTATCTCCCCCTCAATTGAAAGAGAAATAAGAAATAAGTCTTAAGTTTCAAGTTTTTTCTTTAATTTTTTTTTTAATGATCAACACACTCCTCCCTAGTGAACAAATGTGTTGACCCTGCCAAACTTACGATTTTCTCAATTTCCATGTTTCAACGCAGTAGTTGTCTATTGAAATCACGAGGTTTATTTCAAGGTTCGAGGTGCATGAAATCACCATCACGTTTGAATGAAATGGTTGAAAGGTACGAGGGCTCCACAAAGTCAAATTTGGGTACACTAATGGGATAATAGTTTCGTGAAGTGATGCAACCAAAGTCTCACATTAAGAGTCTCGTGAAGTGATGCAGCCAAAGTATCACATTAGTTTCAATCTCTCTTGCTCAAACACGGGTTCTGTTCATAACAAAGAGCATCAACAAAATAGCACAAGACACAAAGAAATAATGGAATCTGATTCGAAGCACAAGTCAGTTGGGAGTACGAGTCACAAAATTCATTTGGAGCACCCACTCAATTTTCATCAAGGAAATCATGATTTATTCATAAGGCTAACATATTTTTTTAAAGTTATTTCACAGTCTCTTTAAACAAATTGTGCAATGGAGTACATTCAGTTTAAAAGGCACTCTTATGTTCCATTGAGTAAAAAGGGTTTTATTCCTAAAGGTTTTTTTATATTAAAAAACAATCATTCTCTTATATTAAAAGGGGCTTCATTCATGGTTATTTTTTAAAGAGGCCTTTTGAAAAAAAACAACAACCATTCGAGTTGGTTGCGGGTATTATAAAATTTAAAGAATGGGTTTATGATAGTACTTGTGAATGAAGCATTGTTTTTTTTAAAGAAATTGTATATCCATTTTTTTCGTCGAAGCTTAGAAAAAGAGAAGCTACAACAAAGATGTTTTCATTACAGAAAACCATATTTTCTTTAAGTCGGTTTTGTTATTGAGATGCAGTTGGTGAACACTAAAAAACGGGAAAATCCAAGATGCTAAAAAAGTCAAGCAAAAACTAGAGATGTATGAAGTTTTTTTGAAAGAATGGGAAGTGAAGAGGCAAAATGATGCTTTCACATTAAAATACATAAAATAATTTGTAGATGAAAACATTCTTCCCTTGATTTCATATGCCAAGATAGCCAAGAAGTCTTGGGACACCCTTGAGAGGAGTTTTGGTGTAAAGGGGAGGATTGAAGTTGAAGATGAAATTTTTGTTGAATCCCACTGTGCTAAGTCGCAAGTGGATGATAATTGTGATAAATTTGAAGAAGTAGAGAATAAGCTTATAGATACCCATCAATCTCACGTGCACAACCACAAGTGGATGAAAATTTGGTGATTCCAGCAAAATAACTTGCTGATGACAACTTGGTCAATCCAAGGAGAGAGCTTGTTGATGACAATTTGGTGAATCGAGCAAGAGGTCTTGCTGATGTCAATGCAACTACCATTGGAGTAGGAAATACTATGGTAAATCCAACAATTAATATTGTTGATGTAAAATTTGATGAATGTTTGTTGAGTAAAGATGTGTGGTTGCAGATGATGTAATAAAACAAACATATTGACATGATGCTATTTGGTGAGATAATCCCACTTGAATATGGAAAATAAGTGCAAGATAACTTGTCTGCAACAACACACGTTAATACAAAAGTGGAAGAGATAAAGACAGAGCTAGAGACAGAGGTAGAGCTAGAGGAAAAGGAGGAAGCCCACAAGGAGAAAACATAGACAGAGGCAGAAGAAGAGCTAGAAGTGCAACAAGAGAAAACTCTCATTACAAAGCACAAGGAACAAAACCAAAGTGGTTCTGCAATTATTTTTAACTCTAGCATTGATTTCAATGTGCAAGTATATAGATCAATTACGAAGAAGAGTTAAATTTCCTTAAAGCATGACTTGCAACACCATGTCTAGATGAAATTTGCATAGAGGTTGCAACAATGAACCTTAAAGACAACTTTGATGATGACAATATTAATGAATTTTTCAGGTATTGGAGTCATAAAGAGATGAAACTGTATTATTGACTTATGTTGCAGCAAAAGATGGATGATGAAAATAACACTACAAAAGATGACATGTGGCAATAGTCCACATAGGCGTTGGTTTTTGAAGAAGTACAAGACATACTTAGACAGCCTGGAACAATGGAAGACCTACATTAGGAGATGAAAAAACTAAGTTTTAAAGGATAAGGAAGAAGAGAAGAAGAAAAGTAAATGTAGTTGAGGTCAATTTTTTGAATTACAAGTCTGGCTGAGATATAGACAACTAGGCATCTTAATTAAAATTTTATGTGGACTTTTGTGTGCTTCAAATTAAAAGGGAGTGTTGGAGAATTTAATTGCAATCACTTAATAGGTGTGATAGTCATCCATCTAAGTGTCATAGTTAGTTGAGATTACTACATTTATCTTGAATTCAGTTGAGTCTTACTACATTCATTTATTGTTGATGTCTTCAATATAATCTTATTTAACTGCTTGAGAATATTATGGTTGATTTCTTCAATATAATCTTATTATTATTTAACTGTTTGGGAATATTCAATAAAACAATCATGTTAGTTTTCATTTCTTATCACCTATATGGAAGGATGACTGCAATTGATTGAGCACAATCATGTTAGTTTTCATTTCTTATCACCTGTATGGAAGGATGACTGCAATTGATTGAGCCTGATCTCGATTAAATAAGAGTGCACCATAGAGTTAAAATTGTTTTATGAATTATTTAAACTTAAGCAAATTTTACTTTGCACCATCTCAAGGATAACATCGTTTCATTTAATATCAAAGTTAACCTCTGCTTAAAATATAACTACGAATTAAATCGATTGTTTCAGACAGGGAGTGGGAGACAAAGGTCATGATCACCAGTTTGAGGATGACGCGGAAGCTTTTGGGATGTGTTAATTTTAATTTTATTTCACGGTATGTTTTAAACATATTTTGGAATTTGTTAAAAAAATCAAAATGAATTCTTTAATCGTATTCAGAAATATTCCTGGAATGTGCGGGGATATTCCTGGAATGGCGCGTACTAAAATACGACTCCATCTGTACATCACGCTCTCTGATGTTTGTTTTTTCTTCCAAAATTTCCTCGTGCCCTTTGCCTTGTTTTTTCTAGACTAAACAATAGCTTATTCAGTAACTATTGCCGTGGCTTATTGTAGATCACACATTTTATCTTAATCTTTTTCTTAGTAAAATTTTCCACATAGTCAGTCAGATAAAAGAAGAATTTCGTCATATATTTGTGATAGTTGGTTTAAGGTAGCCTTGAACATCTATCACTTTCTTACCACGACTTTGTTTGCTTATTTTTCACTGCCACAACTCAATACATAGCCTGTTGACAGAATGAAAGCGGATGATCTAGTTTCTTGTTACTTCTTATCCACTAACATTAGAGGTAGAGATGAGTAAGCAACAATTTAACCTCTCTATGAGTAATAAATCTAAATTCAGAACCAATCCTCCCTTTGGACTATGCAGAAGTCACTGGAAAAAATGCAAACATTACCAAATAGCTAAATTTAGAGACAGTCATTTTTTTACCTCAAATGGGTACCAAAAAAAATACTAAAGAAAACTCTAGCTCAAAATATATCAATGTTTGAATTGATCTAGTTCACCCATGCCATCGCACTTTCCTATACACAACCATTTTGTCCATGTCTTGGTAGAAATTCCTTGCTTCCAACATGTAATCCCACATTTTCCTAAATAAATCGACAAAATGCAATAAAAATCAAGGGAAAGAAATGCTTATCCTACAACTACATAATTCTTTTGAAAAAGACAGCGAACCTATTGTATAGTGTAAAGTGACATGAGTTTCGAATAAGTTGAAGCGTTTCGGCAAAAAAGCATATAGATAGGCTTACTATGGCCAAAAGACATTCGATCGAAGATGAAATTGAAGATGGCTCAAGCTTCTTAGATTTCCTTTCATCCAAATAAGAAGAAGAGGAGTCATGGATTTTTGTATTAGTAAAGAGGATCTTTCTATCCAAGATGGTAATTTGGTCTATCCCTTAGTGGAAAGGCTACTCAAATCCCCTCTCAGCCCTGAACATGAAGTCCTCCCTTGAGGAAAAAATGAGCAAGGAGATTCGTAAGGGCTTGACTAGCAAATTCCAAGGCTCTGATCTTAGGTTAGGAACAACATATCCAATGTTAGGTTAGGAAAGGGACTGTAATTGACTCGATTGATTATCTCCTTCTCTAAGTCAGACATATTCCCGAGTATTTCTCCATCATTTCCTTATCTCCTAAAGCACTAGTTTCAACCCATCCATAGTGAGCCCCATCAATTCAATCCCCTCATCCAACATGAGCAAGTAATTGCTTAAGGTCTCAATTTGAATATCTTATCGACTGGCTCTAATGTGTCTTCTTTCACTGGTCTTAGTCCTACTATACGGCTTAATTAAAGTTATAACGGATCTATGGGCATACGATAGCCTCACATTCCTCTCCTTTATGGTGGTTTTGGTTCTATGGGTTAAAAGTTACCTTTCTGGGCTTGTCGATTCAACTTTGGAAAAATAGAGCCTCATGGTACCATGCTCTTTAATAGCAACTGTAGACTGAGAAATCTATTTACTATTGTAATAAATCTCATGTAACTCAAGTCATTTTCAACCAAATATATCCATGGAATTAGTACTATTAGCTTCCACTGAATACTGTTATTATTGATAACAAGTTCAAACTATAGGACCTTAGTCATATGATACACATTAGTAACCATAATGATCACCATTACTTAAGAAAACTTTTTATTTATTGGAGTCCCTGTTATATTGTGGTACACAACACTTCCAGGATACCAGCTATTAATATTTATTTTAAGCTATTTTTTTTTGGTATTTATATACCTTACATCATCTTGTACTTTACGTATGTACTGCAAGATCCTAGTACCTAAGGTATACAAATTTTCTTATATAGTTGTATATACATTTGAATATCAAAGATATGCATGATAACTTAGTTATGAGATAATTTGAACCTAAGAATAGTTGGTATTCTTGATTCATAGTTTAGGTTCTTGCATTATTATTTTATTCATCACAGACCCACTTATATATATATATATATATATATATATATATATATATATTCATGGAATTTTTTGTGGAAACTATGAGCTAGTCCCATTTGGAATCATCTGTTGCATTTTAGTTTCAACTACGGAAGTGTTGTAGAAATTTTTTTGTAGGGGACTATGTTAAAAGACCAAGATGAAAAGCTTGACCTGTAATGGTTTTCAAAATTTCGAGAATGAAGATTTTATAGAAGATAAATGTGAATTACCGATAGGATAATCGAGGTATTTTTTCGTTTTGCTTATCCATTGTGTCGAGAGGAATTTTTTTTATAGTGCTTTTGTAATGATTCCACACTCTATAAGGAAATTTGCGACCACTAGCTATGATGTTTGATCAAAACATCGCAACCACCAGTGACTACAATGTTTTAGCTTGTGTCTAGAGTAGATGCAATGGCCGCATATTTTCCTGCAAAAGTCATGATAAACCTTTGTTAGTATTACGACTAAGATCACAAGTTTTATACGATCACAAATTGTATGGTGGAGTATCCCCATGAGTGAATGAAATGACCAATTAAACTCGTTGCAAAGACATAAAGGAATATATGATTGAGGGTTGGAATCAAGTTAGCAAACTGAATTAAATTTAAAGGAATTCTTGGGAAAACAAGAGTTGGAGGCAAACCTCTCAATCGTAACGAATGAATGAGAATCTGTGATTGGTTTTGATAATAGGTCAATCTGTTGGATTCAGAGGGCACAACAATTAATTAAACACACAACAAACATATCAATCACATAACACAGTTTTAACGTGGTTCACCCAACCAATCTGGGCTATGTCCACCAAACAGGCATCGGCAATTCTCATTAATCAAATTTGGAGATTACATCAATGAAAATCTCACACTCACACCCAGCTATCCGTATGACAACCTATTTTATAGCAGAGAGAACCTAACTGCTCTCACATCAAATTTAGGATGCATTAATTTGCTCCCAACAACCTGGAGATAATCCAGCAAGAGATTTTCTATTGTTTTCACACACTGGGATTTTGTCTATTTTGTCTAAAACAGAAAAAATCTCAACAATCTCCACCTTGACAACAATTCGCCTGATGCCCTGTTATTATTATTTTATCTTTTCTGCAAGCCAAGAGAAGCCAAACACCAGCATAGCTTCTCCAACAAAACTGGTTTCGTGAACATGTCTGCACAGTTCTCCTTTGTATGCACCTTTTCAAGAGAAACTCCCCTTTCAGTGATAACCTGTCTTACAAAATGATATTTGATTGGAATATGCTTTGACTTACTATGATAAGCTGGATTCTTAGCCAAATGTATTGCACTTTGACTATCACAAAGTAACCTGATGTTGTCCTGTAATCTACCAAACTCACCAAGCAAACCTTTCAACCAAACCGCCTCTTTGCAAGCATGAGAAGAAGCAATGTATTCTGCTTCAGTAGTAGACAAAGCAACAATGTTCTGTAGCTTTGACATCCAGCTAATAGCTCCACCTGCAAGAGTAAAGACATACCCTGAAGTTGACCTTCTCTTATCCAAGTCACCTGCAAAATCGGAATCAACATATCCGCAAACATATTCACTATTCTTATTGTAAGAAATACAATAACTACTTGTGCCTCTCAAGTACCGAAGAACCCATTTCACTGCTGACCAGTGCTCTTTACCCGGATTTGCCATGTACCTGCTGACAACCCCAACTGCATGAGAAATATCTGGTCGCGTACACACCATCACATACATCAAACATCCTACTACATTGGCATAAGGAATTCGAGACATATAATCCTTTTCTTCATCTGTATTAGGACATAAACTCGAAGAAAGCTTAAAATGGGAAGCTAAAGGGATTGACACAGGCTTCACATTGTTCATACCAAACCTCAAAAGTATTTTCTCAACATACTTCTGTTGTGATAGCCACAGCTTACCATTACCCCTGTCTCTGAAAATCTCCATGCCCAAAATCTGTCTTGCGGCTCCTAGATCTTTCATATCAAACGTCCTTGCCATCTGAGTCTTCAACCTGTTGATTTCTTCAATGCTTTTTCTTGCTAAAAGCATATCATCAACATACAACACTAAGATAATGAACATGCCATTATTCAACTGTTTGAAATAAACACAATGATCATATTCACTTCTAACATATTTCTGACTCAACATGAAAGAATCAAACTTCTTATACCACTGCCGAGGCGACTGCTTCAGGCCATATAATGACTTCTTGAGCCTGTAGACAGATTTCGCATTGCGATGCTGAACAAACCCTTCCGGTTGTTCCATATATATTTCCTCATCTAAATCACCATGTAGAAATGCAGTCTTAACATCTAACTGCTGCAACTCCAAATCAAACAAAGCCACTAATGCTAACACAACTCTAATTGAAACAATTTTAACCACTGGTGAAAATATCTCATGAAAGTCTATGCCAGCTTTCTGAGAAAACCCTTTTGCAACCAGCCGAGCTTTGTACCTGTCTTCCGTATCATTCACACCTCGTTTCAGCTTGAAGACCCACTTGCATCCCACAGCTTTCCTGCCTTTGGGAAGTTCAACCAGATCCCACGTGCCATTCTTACCTAAGGCCACCATTTCTTCCTTCATGGCTGCTTTCCATTTGTCACTATCTGAACCTTCTATAGCGTCCTGATAACACAAAGGTTCATCATCATTAGCGATCAAAGCAACTGAATCATCATACCTTCTCGGACGGCGTTTGATCCTTGTAGATCTCCTTAAGAATGTTTCTGGTGCTTCCACAACTGGCTGTCTATCAACTGTAGGAATTTCTTCATGATCGCCATCTGAGACCTGTTCATGTCCTCCATCTGAACCCTGTTCATAATCTGATTCTGAAACCTGTTCATGACTAGAATCTGAACTATGGTCGTTATGACTATCATTAGAAATTCTTTCAAACTGAATATGCTGGAAATCAGATACATCATCCTGTTTCAATCTTCTATCTACATCTAACTGTACAAGAGAGGATTCATTAAACCTTACATCTCTGTTAATGATGATTTTGCGGGTAGTAGGATCCCACAATCTAAATCCCTTTGTTCCATCACCATACCCAACAAAGACATACCTTTTCGATTTCGGATCTAATTTAGTTCGCTGATGTTTAGGCACTAGAGCATATGCATCACAACCAAACACTCTGAGTTTAGAATAGTCACAAGGGTGTCCTGTCCATACCTCTTGCGGAACCTTGCAGTCTATTGCCGTTGATGGAGATCGGTTTATCACATAACAAGCAGTTGCCACTGCTTCCGTCCACAACTCCTTCGGCAACCCGGCGTTACTCAGCATACACCTTGCTCTCTCTAAAAGAGTCCTGTTCATGCGTTCAGCAACTCCATTCTGCTGAGGAGTATAAACCGTGGTCTTATGTCTTTCGATCCCTGCATCCTTTGCAATATCTGTCAAACTCCTTGGAGGAAAACTTACCACCATTGTCAGTTCTTAAACATTTTATTGTTCTACCAGTGTTGTTTTCTACCAATGCCCTAAACTGCTTCAAAACTGTAAAAACATCAGACTTATTTTTCAACATGAAGACCCAAACTTTCCCAGAAAAGTCATCAATGAATGATACAAAATAAGACGAGCCACCATATGACGCTGTAGGGGGTGGACCCCAAACATCTGAATGGATATAATCAAGTATCCCTTTACTAGTATGTTTGCCTGTTTTAAACTTTTGTTTACCTTGTTTACCAAACAGACAATGTTTACAGAAATCCAATTTTCCAGATCTTAGATTAGGAAGTAACTTTCGGTCAGCCAAAATTTTCAATCCCCTTTCACTCATATGCCCCAATCTTTGATGCCATAGGTGAATGGAACTACTGTCATGTTCAGACACAGACACATGATCTGACCCAGTTCTACCTTCTAACTGGAATAGATTTCCTACTTTCTTAGCTTTCATCACTAGTAAGATACCTTTATAGATTTTCATAACTCCACCTTGAATTACAGTTTTATATCCATTTGAATCAAGTGCTCCTAATGAAATCAAATTTTTTCTTAAATCTGGTACATGCCTCACATCAGTTAATATTTTGGTTGTGCCATCAAACATTTGTAGTTGTATGCTTCCAATCCCAACAATATTACATGTTACATCATTACCCATGTACACAACACCATCATCAATTGATCTATATGTTTTAAACCAATCTCTATGTATACACATGTGGTTAGATGCCCCAGAATCTAACAACCAATGTTGATCATGTTTTGAAACATTAACTGACAATACCTCATCACTCATACCTGAACCAGATACTGAACCTGTATCTGTGGTGTTGGCTTCCTTCTTTTCTGTCGAAGAGCCTTCTTTAGCAGCCTGCTTTCGTTTCCAGCAATCCTTTTTCAGATGTCCAGCCTTGCCACAATGCCAACACTTCACCTTTGGCTTCTTTCCTTTGGATTTCGAACGAGAGTCGCTATGCTTTCCCCAGGAGTGTCTCTCTCGTGAGCGACCTCTGGCCATCATTACCTCAGATGTAGAGGTGTCTGCATTTGACCTCTTCCTCGTCTCCTCAGCCAACAAGGCTCCAACAACATCGTCAAATTCAAGAATTTCTGATGTACTAAAACTTATAGAAGTAACAAAGTGATCCCAGGATTCAGGCAAAGAACATAATAAAGTTATCGCCTTATCCTCTGAATCAAATTTCACATCTAGACTGTTTAATTGCACCAACAAGGTATTAAAAACATTCAGGTGATTAGCAATTGAGGTACCTTCTTTCATCCGCAAACTGTAAAGCTGCCGTTTCAGGAGAATTCGGTTTGTCAAAGATTTCGTCATATAGAGCTTCTCAAGCTTCGACCACAAGCCTGCGGCGGTTTTCTCTAACACAATGTTAAACAGAACATCGTCCGCCAAACATAACCGAATTGCACTCAGAGCTCTATCGTCCATCTCATCCCATTCATCCTCCGTCATGGAAGCAGGTCTTTTGTTTTTCCCCAACAGTGCTTTTGCCACACCATGTTGAACCAGCAGATCGTGCATCTTCACCTTCCAGATCTCAAAATTATTCTTGCCATTAAATTTCTCAATTTCAAAACGGGCACTTTGAGTTTTGGCCATCTTGTATCAGCAAAAAACACAATAATCTCCAATATCCAACCAGCAATAAAACAATTGCCTATGCCTTTGATTTTTACAAAAAAAAAAAACTGCCTATGTCTCTGTACTTTTGCCTTTTAAAACAAAATCTGCCCTTTGCACTTATATTACTTCAATGTCTTTATTGATTTAGAATTTGGTTGATTTTTTTTTGTTTTAAAAAATTCGCAATGCATGAAACTTGCATTATATACCAAATTCCACTCTAATATTAAATGCAAATAAAAGCCGAATTGCCATGAACTTTAATGAGATTATAGCTCCACCCCACCATATGCGTTCACCCATATAACATATTACCACCATATGCGTTCACCCATATAACATATTAATCCACCATATGCACTTTCCATATGGTATATATCACATGCGTTTCAACTTTTGTTTTTTCTTAATGACGGTTTTTCATGGTTTCTCCCGCACCTTTAAATGATATGAAACAATCCACACACCATTTAATAATACGCACCACTTAATAACATTACCCAGCAGCCATATAACAAACACGCACCAACAACAGCAATTTAAAGAAATGTTCGGCCTCGAACCCGAATCCAGTCACCAGCATCTGAAAAAACTAATTCAAAACTTTGAACAGGTTCCATTGTGCCATGGCATTCGGGCAAATGAAAAAACAAACGTGCAGGGGCATAAAACCAGTCGGTCAAACACAGGGCTGCAATTTGTTTATAAGAAATGGGTGTCTGTTGCGGAAAAAATAAAAACAAAACTTTTCGATACTGAACACAACCCAACCCTCGGATTTATGTATTAGTGCGCACAAGGTAAACGCACCAACGATTTTATAAACACCAGCAGTTTAAAACATAAAAGCTCCACGCAGTTCAAAATTTGCACAGTACATACCGGTCAACAGCTCCGGCAACTGCTCTTCACGCCGTTTACATTTAGAATCCACGCAGCAGACACCAGATCGGAATACCTCCACCACGCACCAGCGATTTCAGGCAGCACCGCACAATAGCAAACCACCACCACAGTCCGCCAGCATCAGCAGTCACGCACAGCGCCTCCAGTCAGCTTCTCCAGGCACCTCACCTCCAACATGATCTGATACCAATTGTTGGATTCAGAGGGCACAGCAATTAATTAAACACACAGCAAACATATCAATCACATAACACAGTTTTATCGTGGTTCACCCAACCAATCTGGGCTACGTCCACCAAACATGCATCGGCAATTCTCATTAATCAAATTTGGAGATTACATCAATGAAACTCTCACACTCACACCCAGCTATCCGTATGACAACCTATTTTATAGCATAGAGAACCTAATTGCTCTCACATCAAATTTAGGATGCATTAATTTGCTCCCAACAACCTGGAGATAATCCAACAACAGATTTTCTATTGTTGTCACACACTGGGATTTTGTCTATTTTGTCTAAAACAGAAAAAATCCAAGACCAAGATGAAAAGCTTGACCTGTAATGGTTTTCAAAATTTCGAGAATGAAGATTTTATAGAAGATAAATGTGAATTACCGATAGGATAATCGAGGTATTTTTTCGTTTTACTTATCCATTGTGTCGAGAGGAATTTTTTTTATAGTGCTTTTGTAATGATTCCACACTCTATAAGGAAATTTGCGACCACTAGCTATGATGTTTGATCAAAACATCGCAACCACCAGTGACTACAATGTTTTAGCTTGTGTCTAGAGTAGATGCAATGGCCGCATATTTTCCTGCAAAAGTCATGATAAACCTTTGTTAGTATTACGACTAAGATCACAAGTTTTATACGGTCACAAATTGTATGGTGGAGTATCCCCATGAGTGAATGAAATGACCAATTAAACTTGTTGCAAAGACATAAAGGAATATATGATTGAGGGTTGGAATCAAGTTAGCAAACTGAATTAAATTTAAAGGAATTCTTGGGAAAACAAGAGTTGGAGGCAAACCTCTCAATCGTAACGAATGAATGAGAATCTGTGATTGGTTTTGATAATAGGTCAATCCACAAAAAATTCAATGAATTTCTATGTTAAGGAAGGAGTTAAATCAACATAGTGTTAAACGGAGTCTATGCAACACCAGAACCATAATCCAAAGAAAATTTTGGACGTTTGAAAAAGGAAGATCAAAAAGGAAAATTAATCCCTATTAGTTTGGACTCATAAAAAAAGAACATAGCTCTGCACTAGACAACAAAGGAAAGAATAGAGCTCTGTATCACAAACTCTAACAATTATTCCTCAAAATTGTGTTATATGGAATGAGATTAGATATGACACTAGGTTGTTTGAAAAATTTTAAATAAAAAAAACATTATCTTGCTGACCTTCTTGGAGTTGGTTGCAAAAAATGAAGCGGCAAGTGAAGACGGTGGGGCGAGTAGATAATGTTCTTCACGTCAAGCATGCCCTTGTTAAGAATTTTGGCCCTATATACTTTCTCGATGCAGTCATGGAGGCTTAGGCAGTCACATATAGGGCATTAATGGGGTCTGGGATATTGGAGGTCCTATTTCTCATTGCCTCCCTCTGGACATAGTTGCAGTTACATTGCACAACATTCAAGGGTGGCTCGAAGTGAAGCTTCCTCTTGAGGTGGTGCCTCTCGACTACTACATCCAAGGCCATTGTGATGTCTCCACGTTGACAAACCTCCTACCCCATGGGTGCTCTGCCTTCTCTCCTGTAATGAGAGAAGGAAGAGAAAGACCCCGAACACTCTACTAAAACCCTAAACCCCTCGGATTGAAGACTTTGTGATTAATTCAAGCAACTTTCAAAATCACAGAAGAAAAAATGATTTAAGTCCATCATTTTTTTTAACAAAAAAGGGCTTATTGAGAAATGATAACTTTAATATGAAAATGGTTAAAAAAATAAAAAATGATTAAGTCAAGCCACTTTTAAAAGGACTTAAGACAGAATGATAATTGTAAGAAAAAATGGCTTAAGAAAAAATGATCTTAAGATGAAATTATCATTTTGTCTTAAATAAACGTCTTAAACACCCCTTTTATGTAGTAGTGTTAGCATAACAATCATATGTAATCATAATGAAGCTTCAGTTGTATCATGGACTCCAGTATGAATGAGAAATATGAAGAAGACATTATTGAAGAGGTAAATTTGTCCAAATGTGATCTAATATTATCTTATTCCTAGAAATAAAATTCCTTTTTATTTCTTGTAACTGCTCGCACTACATATTATAATAATTGTTCACTTCTTTTGATATTTGAATTAATTTCAATATTCAAATCTCCAATAAGTATAAATATGTAATCACCAAGTGTGAATTGTGTCCTTTCTATTTCTATTTGATTTTGTTATTGTAAATATTTTTCGTTGATATGATTTATATGTTTTCTTGTATGCAAGTACGCACCCCATGAAGACAATTTGATATGTTGGAATTGAATTTATGAAATGCAGTATTAGACAATAGAAATTTTAAATCATTTCCTAGATACAGAGAATCATAACATTCATTAAATCTTCATCACACACAATGCCATTGACATGAGTATGTATACTTCACGTATTCAAACATGCAATCGTTAAAGTTTTCTATGTACCCTAGTTTCCATGATGCTTCAGTTCCTAAGAGTTTCGTTTCTTCTGATACTTTATTATTTACACAAAAGTTCTTCTGTTTTTATTTTTGAAGAATATACAGTGATCCCATCATTCTAATATTCCAATACCCACTTGGGTCAAATGCAAGCCCATTCAACATTAAACCTTATGATCAGTGAATTGTTCTAGCACAAACTAGTTGTATAAGAATTTTTTACTATCAGTGTAAATCTCTTGCTATTATGTCAACGACTTTGAAACATGCAATATTGAAGTCTAATCACATGAAACATTTTTTTCATAAAATTCATGATAATTGTTTCTTTAAAGGTTACTGATATCCAAATTTAGGAAATATATCCATAACACATCAACATCATTGTTATTTTTCATATATGTTTCTAATATTCCATCAACACCATTAATAAAGCTATCTTCTGTATTATACTTCCTTTCATTGGCTCAACAATAACATTCCATTTGATAAGTGTTCTTGACGATAATCTCATTGTCTTCTCATATGAAATAAATCCTATTTCCTTATTGTGAGTTTCATCATTTGCATCAACAACTATTAGCTCTTCATTTACATGTGGCAACCTTTTTTTGTTATGCTTATGTACATCCCTCTTTTTGTAGAATAGGTTTGGAAACAAAGGATCCATTGTTGTAGGCCTATAGCACTTATCGTTTGTATAATTTTATGTCTTCATTAGATAGTTGATTCACTCACATTTTTTTAAGGATTTGAACATACTTATTATATTTTTAACACATTATTGTATGCAATTCATAGCATTTTACTTTCTCTTTCCAGAAACCGTATATAAGTTTTTTGCCTGCTAAAATTAGTTGCTCAAAAAGCAAAGAATCTTTGATTCGTTGCGCTTGGAACAAGTCACCTGAAAATATTACATCAATCTTTCCAAAACAAGCCAATGGAGTATGCTTAATTTTGCATAAGTTTTTAGCAACATGGTATAATAATGTTGAACCTATCAAAGATGCCTTAATAATCAACATAACAAGAATTTGTTCATAATGTTTTGTCAATGTGTCTAGTTTTTCACTTTTAAGAAAAATATATTCTAATTTATTAAATGCTAAATGTAATGTATAATGCAATGTTAGACCACCTGCATTGAAAGTTTCCTTCCCTATATATGCAATGATAATTCCTTTCAATTGATCTGGGTCATATCTGAACATGTTGTTGTACAAATCAATTAGAGATTAGAATAGTGTTATAATAGTAAACATTTTTCTAATGCCCACACCATCTGTTACAAGTACGTACAATGGGTCATTTGGATTTTTTTCTCATCCACTATTTGTTTCACTATGTTTTCCTGTTATGGGTCAAGAATTCTCATCGTTTCATAGAATTCTATTTCTTGTAGTACTTGTCATTGTTTCACAAGTTGATAAGGCCTCTCAACAATTGTTTTTTCATTTATAACCTTTTGCAAATATTGAAAATATGAGTCGATATCATATTCTTGATAACATTTTTCGCTCTCTATTTCTTCAGATGTAGGCAAATTTATTTCAAGCAATTCACGATCTTTGTTTTCAAGCTCAACAACTATGCTATCAATATCAACCCACAATGTCATTGTTTTTTTCTCATTATATTTTATGATTTTCTCAAATAAGAAATATGAATTCTCCAACTCAAATATCGTTCTTTAAATATGTTCTCGTCAATGCGATATGGGACATACAACATTAATAATTCTTAGCAATAGTTATCAACGCAAATATTTTTATTATACTTTGTATACCTTATAACATATGGTCTATCAAAGACACCACTTTTTTTTTTAGTGTATAACATGATGTAAATTCCACTAAACATACATGTTTAATGTTTTATGGTCATTCGACATAACGATTGATAATTCGTAAACATGCTATGTTTTCATAATCATTGAGTTCATGTTCTATGTCTTTTGGATTCTTGAGTAAAAATGTTTAATCTTCTATCATTGAAGTATTAATAAATATACATTTTCTTGAACTAGTATTCAGTGGAATTAACAACACTACCGATACAACTTGTTGTGTAGACATTTTCTATAAGTTCAATAAAGATTTTCCAAGTCATGCAATTGTTTCTATGATATGACCATCATTTTTTTGACTCTCACTTTTCTCACGTTTAAACATTGATGTCATTGTTTTATCTAGATTTTTCATATACAAACTACAATAAGTAGTTGTAGAATATGAGTCAATTAAAAGTTTAGCATCAATATTTTCACCCCATATACAACTGATCAACCTCCATTCATCTTCCTAATTTTTCAATATTTTATTCCTCTTCTCCATAAGATTGAATATTTCCTTCTTAGACTCTTTGGAAAATAACTCTGAATCTGAAGGGTCCATCAGATCCTTAATTTTGCTGCTTGATAATAGTTCCTTCCACATGGCCTTTTTACACGTGCTGATCCACGATCTGACAACATTTTTGATCTTTTTAGTTTATATGTTACCTTTTCCATATGCTTATCCAAGTCAAAATATAAAGGATGCATCCATGGTTTGCGCACAAGCTCTGAAAATTCTATGTCTTTAACCACATATTCTTAGCACCACTCCATTCGAGAAATATCATGGCATGGTCAAAGATTCAACTTTGGAAAAATAGAGCCTCATGGTACCATGCTCTTTAGCGGTAATTGTAGACTAAGAAATCTATTTACTACTATAATAAATGTCATGTAACTCAAGTCATTTTCAACCAAATACATCCATGGAATTAGTACTATTAGCTTCCATTGAATACTGTTATTATTGATAATAAGTTCAAACTATAGGGCCTTAGTCATATGATACACATTACTAACCATAATGATCACCATTACTTAAGAAAAAAATTTGTTTATTGGAGTCCATGTTATATTGTGGTACACAAAACTTCCAGGATACTATCTATTAATATTTATTATAAGCTTTTTTTTTTGGTATTTATATGCTTTACATCGTCTTGTATTTTACGTATGTACTGCAAAATCCTAGTACCTAAGGTATAAAAATTTTCTTATATGGTTGTATATACATTTTAATCTCAAATATATGCATGAAAACTTAGTTTCGAGATAATTTGAACCTAAGAGTACCTGGTATTCTTGATTCATAATTTAGGTTCTTGCATTATTATTTTATTTATCATAGACCCACTTATATATATATATATATATATATATATATATATATATATATCTATATATATATCTATATATATATATATATATATATACATATATATACATATATATACATATATATATATATATATATATTCTCATGGAATTTCTTGTGGAAACTATGAGCTAGTCCCATTTGGAATCATCTGTTGCATTTTAATTTCAACTACGGAAGTGTTGTAGGAAATTTTTTGTAGGGGACTATGTTAAAATACCAAGATGAAAAGCTCGACCTGTAGTGGTTTTCAAAATTTCAAGAATGAACATTTTTATAGAAGAGAAATGTGAATTACCGATAGGATAATCGAGGTATTTTTTCGTTTTACTTATCCATTGTGTCAAGAGGAATTTTTTTTACAGTGCTTTTGTAATGATTCCACACTCTATAATGAAATTTGCGACCACTAGCTATGATGTTTGATCAAAACATCGCAACCACCAGTGACTACAATGTTTTAGTTTGTGTCTAGAGTAGATGCAATGGCCACATATTTTCCTACAAAAGTCATGATAAACCTTTGTTAGTATTAAGGCTAAGATCACAAGTTTTATGCGGTCACAAATAGTATGGTGGAGTATCCCCATTGAGGGTTGGAATCAAGTTAGCACACTGAATTAAATTTAAAGGAATTCTTGGGAAAACAAGAGTTGGAGACAAACCTCGCAATCATAATGAATGAATGAGAATCTGTGATTGGTTTTGATAATAGTTCAATCCACAAAAAAGTCAATGAATTTCTATGTTAAGGAAGGAGCTCAATCAACATAGTGTTAAACAGAGTCTCTACAACACCAGAACCATAATCTGAAGAAAATTTGGGATGTGTGAAGAAGGGAGATCAAAAAGGAAAAGTAGTCCCTATTGGTTTGGACTCATAAAAAAAGAACATAGCTCTGCATTAGACAACAAAGGAAAGAATAGAGTTCTATATCACAAACTCTAACAATGAGTCCTCAACATTGTGTTATATGTAATGAGATTAGATATGACACCAGGTTGTTTGAAACTTTTTAAATAAAAAAAACATTATCGTGCTGACCTTCATGGTGTTGGTTGCAAAAAACGAAGCTGCAGGTGAAGACGGAGGGGCGAGTAGATAATGTGCTTCACATCAAGCATGCCCTTGTTAAGAATTTCAGCCCTATAGACTTTCTTGATGCAGTCATGGAGGCTTAGGCAGTCACCTATAGGGCACTAATGGGGTCTAGCATATTGGAGGTCCTATTTCTCATTGCCTCCTTCCGAACATAGTTTCAGTTACATTGCACAACGTTCAAGGGTGGCTCGAAGTGAAGCTTGATCTTGAGGTGGTGCCTCTAGGATGCTACATCCAAGGCCATTGTGATGTCTCCATGTTGATAAAACTCCTACCCCATGGGTGCTCTGTCTTCTCTCCTATAATCAGAGATGGAAAAGAAAGACCCCAAACACACTACTCAAACCCTAAACCCCTCGGATTGAAGACTTTGTGATTAATTCAAGCAACTTTGAAAAGCACAGAAGGAAAAATGATTTAAGTCCATCATTTTTTTTAACACAAAAGGGCTTAGTGCAAAAGGATAACTTTAATATGAAAAGGGTTAAAAGAAAAAATTATTAAGTCAAGCCGCTTTTAAAAGGACTTAAGACAAAATGATAATTGTAAGAAAAAATGGCTTAAGACAAAATTATCTTAAAATGAAATTATCATTTTGTCTTAAATAAATGTCTTAAACACCCGTTTTATGTAGTAGTGTTAGCATAACAATCATATGTGATCGACCAATGGAAGTTCTCATCAACAACAGTAAGTAAATTAATGGTATCATTGCAAATAAACCCTCTGCTTTAACTACTAATCATGTTCTAAAAAAACTTTCTGAATCAATAATGTTCTCAATACCGCCAAGCTACACAATTTTTTTCGATTATGGATATATTCACTAGCTCTTAGTTTTGCAAATGAAAAATCAGCTCTGACTATTGTAACTGCGAAATATATTACACACATTATTTGTTAATAAAAAAAAATTAAAGATACCAAAGCTATAATTTATGAAAATCGATGCACATATACCTCGAAGCTACAAAATCATATCATCCATTTATTACACATCTCATTTGTATGTTTCTATATATTCTTTACAACAATGGTAGCTAAACCATACGCTGTAGATAATAATTCTCGCTACAAAAAGAGCATGTCAAATATGGCTATTACAAAACTACAAGGACCCGTGGCTGGTGCCCACTAATCAGTCATTATCATCTTTTAATTATAAATAAACTGACACATAGACTTGAGAAAGCTCAAAGATGCATGTTGTTTGACCAATTATTGCAAATTCCTTCACTCCCTTATTTTCCTACCTAAATAAAGGTCGGTTAAAAAATGAATGGCATTTTTAAAAAATTCCATGAACGTAGGAAAAATGTGTCACGTAAAATGGGAATACACAGAGAAAATATGAAAAATAGCGAGTATGTATGGGGAAGGAAAGATGAAAAAAGACAACAACACTTCTCCGCATTCACAAGTTTCGCACAACTTTTGTCTATTTCTCCTATCCTCTATAATTTTGCAATTAGTAATTAGCTTAACTTATAATAATACAATTAAAAAATATGAAATTGTTATTTCCTTGAAATAATTAAATTAATTACCTATTTATTTTGGACTCTTCCAGAGAACAAATAAAAAAGTATATCATTACAAATTATAAGAAAATAGATAAAATTTACAAAATTGTGTTGTATTGCATTTATAACTATCTATGAACTTTATTGCTTCAAAATGAAAGCATATATAATTTGCAGTGTTACAATCCCTCAAAGTATAATGAAGCATGAATTGCATCACGGACTCCAATATGAATGAGAAATATGAGGAAGACATTGTTGAAGAGGTAAATTTGTCCAAATGTGATCTAATATTATCTTATTCCTAGAAATAAAATTCCTTTGTATTTCTTGTAACTGCTCGCACTACATATTATAATAGTTGTTCACTTATTTTGATATTTGAATTAATTTCAATATTCAAATCTCCAATAAGTATAAAAATGTAATCACCAAGTGTGAATCGTGTCCTTTCTATTGCTATTTCTTCAATGAATGCATAAGTAGATACAACTGGAACAACATATAAATTTATTATGCATATACAACATGGGAAATATAATTCCTACAAAACAAGTTTTATTTTTTTATTGTAAATATTTTTCGTTGATATGATTTATATGTTTTCTTGTATGCAAGTACGTACCCCATGAAGGCAATTTGATATGTTGAAATTGAATTTACGAAATTCAGTATTAGACAGTAGAAATTTTAAATCATTTCCTAGATACACAGAATCATAACACTTATTAAATCTTCATCACACACAATGCCATTGACATGAGTATGTGTACTTCACGTATTCAAACATGCAATCGTTAAAGTTTTCGCACTTGTTATAATATTTTCTATGTACTCTAATTTCCATGATGCTTCAGTTCCTAAGAGTTTCGTTTCTTCTGATACTTTATTATTTACACAAAAGTTCTTCTGTGTTATTTTTTGAAGAATATACAATGATCCCATCATTCTAATATGCCAATATCCCACTTGGATCAAATGCAAGCCCATTCAACATTAAGCCCTATGATCATTGAATTGTTCTAGCACAAACTAGTTGTATAAGAATTTTTTACTATCAGTGTAAATCTCTTGCTATTATGTCAACGACTTTCAAACATGCAATATTGAATTCTAATCATATCAAACATTTTTTTCATACAATTCATGATACTTGTTTCTTTAAAGGTTACTGTGTTGGAAATAATACTGAGAGGGGGGTGAATCAGTATTATCAGAACTATAAAAACTTTTTCAATGCTCAGAAACATATACGCTACTTTCGTTAAGTGAACCAGCGTGTACACGCAACTGTGAATAAAGAAAACAGCGTATAACTAGAAATCTTATAATTCAGTCAGTTTATCTTCAGTTAAGTGCATGAGGACATTATTCACCATATTAAGAGTAAACAGATGCAGTAGAACAGATCACACAGAACCACACATATGAACACCAAGATATAAGGTGGAAACCCAATGTGGGTGAAAACCACCTGCTGCAAGTTGTTTCTATCTTTTATATGAAACTTCAAATTACAATTCTTTTGTACTGGTGCAGCCTTATACCAGCACGCAGGCTACAACCTGCAGAAGGCTACAACCTTCTCTCGTTCTCCAAACTTCCTTGGAAGGGAGCTCCAACCCCCTTTGCTTTTGTACTAGCCAAGATACTAGTACGTAGGTGCTGACCTACAATCTCCTTCCTTTCAGGTATCACCTTTCATATATTTTCAAACTGGATATTCCTGAAGCACAACATTACTATCTGTAGACCACAATTCATTCAACTTTCACAACAGATCATTGTAGCATAAAACAACCAATACTAGCATTATCAAACTTTGAATCACTGAACCACTGAACCCTGTCAATCACCAGACACCAGAACACAGAGCAGTCTGCAGAACTCTGTAATAACAGACAGATCCAATCTGCAAATCCAAAAATAAAGCTTCAAGAGATATACGCTACTTCAATGAGTGAAACCCGCGTATACACGCTCTTTTACCGAAACCAACCTGCGTACAGATCTAAAAATAAACTTTCTCAATTTGCAGCTGTACCAGACATCAGTTAGACCCAGAACATAGCATTGCGACAGTATGCAGATCTAGAAATACGCATAATCAACCATATCATGATAATGCATTTCAAACCATTAGATCCCGATCTATCCTTAGATCTAGTTCTCCATCAACCGGTGAGATCTTCTCCTTAGCTCAGATCAAGCAATGCATCATCAACCCATAACACTGCATACTGGATCTAATGCTTCATCAGATATTCAAGACATTTCGCATACACTTGCCTAATGATTTCCTTCTCCTTATATAGCCTTAGGCCTTGTTCAATACCAAGAGCCAAAACCATAGTAACACAATACCATCAACTTCAAAACTAGGGATTGACACGCCCGTCGAGACACAATGGTCCGAAACCATAGGCACAACTTCCAAGGATTAACTGCCATGGACCAAAGGTACTTTTCCACAGACACGCGCTTTTTCTGAAGCCAACCTGCGTGTACACGCGACTTGGGCTTAACGAACCTGCGTGTATGAACTTTCTTGGCATACTGTACTAGGATCTGTCTTCTGATTAAGTTGCCATCACCTGTACCAACCTCTGAGCACCTGTACCAACCTCTGAGTGAGTTGCCATCAAGGACAACACTTGAATCATAATGCCAACATACTGATATCCAAATTTAGGAAATATATCCATAAGACATCAACATCATTGCTATTTTTCATATATGTTTTTAATATTCCATCAACACCATTAATAAAGCTATCTTATGTATTATACATCGTTTCATTCACTCAACAATAACATTCTATTTGATAAGTATTCTTCACGATAATCGCATTGTCTTCTCATATGAAATAAATCCTATTTCCTATTTCTCATATTGTGTAATTTTTCACTTTCAAGAAAAATATATTCTAATTTATTAAATGGTAAATGGAATGTATAATGCAATGTTAGACCACCTGCATTGAAATTTTCCTTCCCTATATATGCAATGATAATTCCTTTCAATTGATCTGGGTCATATCTGAACATGTTGTTGTACAAATGAATTAGAGATTAGAATATTGTTATAACGGTAAACATTTCTCTAATGCCCACACCACCTGTTACAAGTACGTACAATGGGTCATTTGGATTTTTTTCTCATCCACTATTTGTTTCACTATGTTTTCCTGTTATGGGTCAAGAATTCTCATCATTTCATAGAATTCTATTTCTTTTAGTACTTGTCATTGTTTTACAAGTTGATAAGGCCTCTCAACAATTGTTTTTTCATTTATAACCTTTTGCAAATATTGAAAATATGAGTCGATAGCAGATTCTTGATAACATTTTTCGCTCTCTATTTCTTGAGATGTAGGAAAATTTATTTCAAGCAATTCACGATCTTTGTTTTCAAGCTCAACAACTATGCTATCAATATCAACCCACAATGTCATTGTTTTTTTCTCATTATATTTTATGATTTTCTCAAATAAGAAATATGAATTCACCCAAATCAAATATTGTTCTTTAAATATTTTCTTGTCAATACGATATGGGACATAGAACATTAATAATTCTCAAAAATAGTTATCAACGTCAATATTTTTATTATACTTTGCATACCTTATAACATATGGTCTATCGAAGACACCATTTGTTTTTTAGTGTATAACATGATGAAAATTCCACTAAACATACATGTTTAATGTTTTATGGTTATTGCACATAACGATCGATAATTAGTAAACATGCCATGTTTTCATAATCATTGAGTTCATGTTCTATGTCTTTTGGATTTTTTAGTAAAAATGCTTAATCATCTATCGCTGAAGTATTAATAAATATACATTTTCTTGAACTAGTATTCAGTGGCATTAACAACACTATCTATAAAACTTGTTCTGTAGAGATTTTCTATAAGTCAAATAAAGATTTTCCAAGTCATCCAATTGTTTCTATGATATGACCATCATTTTTTTGACACTCACTTTTCTCACATTTAAACATTGATGTCATTGTTTTATCTAGCTTTTTCATATACAAACTACAATAAGTAGCTATAGCATATGAGTCAATTAAAAGTTTATCATTAGTGTTTTCACCGCATATAAAACTGATCAACCTCCATTCATCTTCCTAATTTTTCAATATTGTATTCCTCTTCTCCAGAAGATTGAATATTTCCTTCTTAGACTCTTTCGAAAATAACTTTGAATCTGAAGGGTCCATCAGATCCTTAATTTTGCAGCTAAATAATAGTTCCTTCCACATGGCCTTTTTATGCGTGCTAATCCAAGATCCGACAACGTTTTTGATCTTTTTAGTTTATATGTTACATTTTCTATATGATTATCCAACTCAAAATATAAAGGATGAATCCATGTTTCGCGCACAAGCTATGAAAATTCTATGTCTTTCAACCACATATTCTTAGCACCACTCCATTCAAAAAATATCGTGGCACAGTCAAAGATTCGTATATGAAAGATTGATGATAGAAATTGATTGATCCTGTCTATTAGATAAAAGTGCACCACAGAGTTAAAATTGTTTTATGAATTATTTAAACATAATCAAATTTTACTTTTCACCATCTTAAGGATAATATTGGTTGATTTAACATCAAAGCTAACCTCCACTTAAAATATAACCTAATTTGAGAAAAAGATTGATTACTGGGACTAAAGAAATTATGTGAATATGGATTTGATTGGATTTGTTTTGCATGTAGATGACAAAGAAATTTACTATTTGATCCACTTGTCAAGCACTCATATTAGCCTTGCAGAATTACCAAGCATATGAAATTTTCCCACGAGTCATGTTTGTCTTGCAAATTTTCATAGTCGTCATGTTAATCATCTTTGGAAAAGAAATAAATTAGATGAATAAAATCAACACAAACTTTGGCGAACAAAGAAATTGGTTGAATAAAATCCATAGAGACTTTGGCGAACAAGGAAATTGGATGAATAAAATCGACATAGTAATCATGAACATAGAAACGAGAATTAAATCGACTGTTTCACACAGCAAGTGGGGACAAAGGTTGTTTCTTCCAATCAGATTGGCCTATCCGTAATCTGCAACTCTTCTTCATTTACCGTCTGGGGGAACACATTAGCCATGACCATTTGATCAACTATATTTTTTTCATTTGATTGGGACTTGAAAAAATTAAGAACTTATTTCTGAATGTCATGTTGTGATGAGAGAATCTTACTGTCTCCGTCACTTATGTACCATATGGAGTTTGCACTCTTTATTTTGGAGGCCACCCTCTGAAAGATATAGGTGTTCTTGTCATCGTCATGAATCCAACACATTCTACTTTTTAACCTCCATTCATCTTCTTGATTTTTCGATATTTTATTCCTCTTTTCCATAATATTAAATATTGCCTTCCTAGACTCCTTAGAATAGAAATCTGGGTTCGAAGGGCTATATCCTTAATTTCCTACTCGATAATAGTTCCTCCCACATGGCCTCTTTAGGCTCGCAGATCCAACATCTGAAAACCCTTTTTTATCTTTTTAGTTTATAACTTACCTGCTCCATCTACTTATCGAGGTCGAAATATAAAGGATTCATCCATGATTCATGCACCAGCTCTGAGATTTATAGGTCTTTCAACCATGTATAGTTGACTTTGAAAGGCGGGGCCTTTGTGTCCTTAGTAATAATCCATTAGATAAATACCATATCATGGTCAAAGATTCATATTGTTGGAAAATATGATTCCAGCCACTTACTAGGTTTCATAGACGTCCAGCAAATTGTCATAGTTAGTTGAGATTATTCAAGTTATCTTGAATTCAGTTCCATCTTACTGCAGTCATTGATTGTAGATGTATCTAATGTAATTTTATTTAACTGTTTGAGAATATTAAGAAGAGAAATCGTCTTCTCCATGATAGTTTTAATTTCTTGTCATTGTATTAGAGCTTCAGGTCACATAAGACTCTAGAAAGAGCAACAGAGATCAAGAATTCGAGGAGAAGAGGCCTCCATTGTTTTGAAAAAGATAGTGGTGTGAAGTCCATTCTGTGAAGAGAGTAAAGAAGATCGTTATTTCCCCCTCAATTCAAAGAGAAAGAAGAAATAAGTTTTAAGTTTTATCTTTAATTTCTTTTTAATGATCAACGCACTCCTCCCTAGTAAACAAGTGTGTTGAACCTGCCAAACTTACGATTTTCTCAAATTCCATGTTTCAACGCAGCGGTTGTCTATTGAGAAGAGTGCTAAAATGATACAAGTTGAGGCACGAGGTGTGTTTCAAGGTTCGAGATGCATGAAATCACTATCACGTTTGAATGAAATTGTTGAAAAGTACGAGGGCTCCACAAAGTGAAGTGATGCAACCAAAGTCTCACATTAAGAGTCTTGTGAAGTGACGTAGCCAAAGTTTCACATTAGTTTCAATCTGTCTCACTCAAACATGGGTTTTGTTCATAACAAAGAGCATTAACAAAAGAGCACAAGACACAAAGAAATAATGGAATCTGATTGGGAGGACAAGTCACTTGGGAGTACAAGTCACGAAATTCATTTGGAGCACCCACTCTATTTTCATCAAGGAAAGCATGATTTATTCATAAGGCTAACACATTTTTTTAAAGTTATTTCGAGGAATCTCTTAAAAAATTGTGTAATGGAGTACATTCAGTGTAAAAGGCACTCTTATGTTCCATTGAGTAAAGAGGGTTTTATTCCTAAATATTTTTTTATATCAAAAAACAATCATTCTCTTATATTAAAAGGGCTTCATTCAGGGTTATTTTTTAAAGAGGGCTTTTGGAAGAAACGCAACAACCATTCGAGTTGGTTGTGGGTATTATAACATTTAAAGAATGGGTTTATGATAGTTTATGTGAATGAAGCATTATTTTTGTAGAGAAATTGTATATCCATTTTTTTTGTCGAAGCTTAGAAAAAGAGAAGCTACAAAAAATATGTTTTCATTACAGAAAACCATATTTTCTGTAAGTCAGTTTTCTTATTGAGATGCAGTTGGCGAACCCTAAAAAAGGGGAAAATCCAAAATGCTAAGAAATTCAAGCAACAGCTAGAGATGTATGAAGTTTTTTTGAAAGAATTGGAAGTGAAGAGGCAAATTGATGCTTTCACATTAAAATACATAAAATAATTTGTAGATGAAAACATTCTTCCCTTGATTTCATATGCCAAGACAACCAAGGACTCTTGGGACACCCTTGAGAGGAGTTTTGGTGTAAAGGGGAGCATTGAAGTTGAAGATGAAATTTTTGTTGAATCCCACTGTGCTAAGTCGCAAGTGGATGATAATTGTGATAAATTTGTAGAAGTAGAGAAGGAGCACATAGATATCCATCAATCCCACATGCATAGCCACGAGTGGATGACAATTTGGTGATTGCAACAACATAACTTGCTGATGACAATTTGGTCAATTCAACGAGAGAGCTTGTTGATGACAATTTGGTGAATCTAGCAAGAGATCTTGCTGAGGACATTGCAGCTACCATTGGAGTAGGCAATACTATGGTAAATCCATCAATTAATATTGTTGATGTAAAATTTGATGAATATTTGTTGAGTAAAGATGAGTGGTTGCAGATGATGTAATAAAACCATCATATTGACATCATGCTATTTGGTGAGATAATCCCACTCGAATATGGAACATAAGTGCAAGATAACCTCTCTACAACAACACACGTTAGTAAAGAAGTGGAAGAGATAAAGACAAAGCTAGAGACAGAGGTAGAGCTTAAGGAAAAGATGGAAGCCCACAAGAAGAAACCCTAGACAGACACAGAAGAAGAGCTAGAAGTGCAACAAGAGAAAACTCTCATTACAAAGCATAAGGAACAAAACCAAAGTGGTTCTTCAAATATTTTTAACTCTAGCATTGATTTCAATGTGCAAGTATACAGATCGATTATGAAGAAGAGTTAAATTTCCTTAAAACATGACTTGCAACACCATGTCTAGATGAAGTCTGCATA
This sequence comes from Pinus tabuliformis, assembly GCA_031772625.1. Taxonomy (NCBI): domain Eukaryota; kingdom Viridiplantae; phylum Streptophyta; class Pinopsida; order Pinales; family Pinaceae; genus Pinus; species Pinus tabuliformis. The sequence continues at coordinate 31,621,356 of CM062807.1, read as the reverse complement.
GAGGTTGCAATAATGAACCTTAAAGACAACTTTAATGATGACAATATTAATGAATTTTTCAGGTATTGGAGTCATAGAGAGATGAAATTTTATTATGGACTTATGTTGCAGCAAAAGATGGACGATGAAAAGAACACTACAAAAGATGACATGTGGCAATAGTCCACATAGGCGTTGTTTTTTGAAGAATTCCAAGACATACTTAGACAGCCTCGAACAATGGAAGACCTGCATTAGGAAATGAAGAAACTAAGTTTTAAAGGATAAGGAAGTAGAGAAGATGAAAAGTAAATGTAGTTGAGGTAAATTTTTTAAATTACAAGTCTGGCTAAGACATAGACCACTAGGCATCTTAATTAAATTAATTAGCTATTTATTTTGGACTCTGCCAGAGAAAAAATAAAAAAGTATATCATTACAAATTATAAGAAAATAGATAAAATTTACAGGAGTGTGTTGTAGTCCATTTATAACTATCTATGAACTTTATTGCTTCAAAATGAAAGCATATCTAATTTGTAGTGTTACAATCCCTCAAAGTATAATGAAGCATGAATTGCATCATGGACTCCAGTATGAATGAGAAATATGAAGAAGACATTGTTGAAGAGGTAAATTTGTCCAAATGTGATCTAATATTATCTTATTCCTAGAAATAAAATTCTTTTTTATTTCTTGTAACTGCTCGCACTACATATTATAGTAGTTGTTCATTTGTTTTGATATTTGAATTAATTTCAATTTTCAAATCTCCAATAAGTATAAAAATGTAATCACCAAGTGTGAATTGTATCCTTTCTATTGCTATTTCTTCAATGAATGCATATATAGATACAAGTGGAACAACATATACATTTATTATGCATATACAACATGGGAAATATACTTCCTACAAAAAAAGTTTGTTTTTTTTATTGTAAATATTTTTCGTTGATATGATTTATATGTTTTCTTGTATGCAAGTACGTACCCCATGAAGACAATTTGATATGTTGAAATTGAATTTACGAAATTCAGTATTAGAAAGTAGAAATTTTAAATCATTTCCTAGATACAGAGAATCATAACATTCATTAAATCTTCATCACACACAATGCCATTGACATGAGTATGTATACTTCACATATTCAAACGTGCAATCGTTAAAGTTTTCTCACTTTCTATAATATTTTCTATGTACACTAATTTCCATTATGCTTCAGTTCCTAAGAGTTTCGTTTCTTCTGAACTTTACTATTTACACAAAAGTTCTTCTGTGTTATTTTTTTAAGAATATAGAATGATCCCATCATTCTAATATGCCAATATCCCACTTGGGTCAAATGCAAGCCCATTCAATATTAAACCCCATGATCAGTGAATTGTTCTAGCACAAAGTAGTTGTATAAGAATTTTTTACTATAAGTGTAAATCTCTTGCTATTATGTCAATGACTTTGAAACATGCAATATTGAAGTCTAATCAGATGAAATATTTTTTTCATACAATTCATGATACTTGTTTCTTTAAAGGTTACTGATATCCAGATTTAGGAAATATATCCATAACACATCAACATCATTGCTATTTTTCATATATGTTTTTAATATTCCATCAACACCATTAATAAAGCTAACTTTTGTATTACACTTCCTTTCATTGGCTCAAAATAACATTCCATTTGATAAGTATTCTTGATGATAATCTCATTGTCTTCTCATATGAAATAAATCTTATTTCCTTATTGTGAGTTTCATCATTTGCATCAAGAACTATTAGCTCTTCATTTACACGTGACAATTTTTTTTTGTTATGCTTATGTACGTCCTTCTTTTTGTAAAATAGGTATAGAAACAAAGGATCCATTTTTGTAGACCTATAGCACTTATCGTTTGTATAATTTTATGTCTTCATTAGATTGTTGAGTCACTCACCTTTTGTTAAGGATTTGAACATAGTTATTATATTTTTAACACATTATTGTATGAAATTCATAGTATTTGACTTTCTCTTTCTAGAAACCGTATATTAATTTTTTCCCTGCTAAAATTAGTTTCCCAAAAAGACAAGAATCTTTGATCAGTTGCGCTTGGAACAAGCCACCTGAAAATATTACATCAATATTTCCAAAATAATCCAATGGAGTATGCTTAATTTCGCTTAAGTTTTTAGCAACGTGGTATAATAATGTTGAACCTATCAAAGATGCCTTAATAATCAACATAACAAAAAGTTGTTCAGAATGTTTTGTCAATGTGTCTAATTTTTCACTTTTAAGCAAAATATATTCCACCTGCATTGAAAGTTTCCTTCCCTATATATGCAGTGATAATTCCTCTCAATTGATCTGGGTAATATCTGAACATGCTGTTGTACAAATGGATTAGAGATTAGAATAACGTTATAACAGTAAACATTTTTCTAATGCCCACACCACCTGTTACAAGTACGTACAATGGGCCATTTGAATTTATTTTCTCATCCACTATTTGTTTCACTATGTTTTCCTATTATGGGTCAAGAATTCTCATCATTTCATAGAATTCTATTTCTTCTAGTACTTGTCATTGTTTTACAAGTTCATAAGGCCTCTCAGCAATTGTTTTTTCATTTATAACCTTTTGGAAATATTGGAAATATCACTTGATATCATATCCTTGATAACATTTTTCTTCAGATGTAGGCAAATTTATTTCAAGCAATTCACGATCTTTGTTTTCAAGCTCAACAACTATGCTATCAATATCAACACACAATGTCATTGTTTTTTTCTCATTATATTTTATGATTTTCTCAAATAAGAAATATGAATTCTCCCAACTCAAATATTGTTCTTTAAATATGTTCTAATCAATACGATATGGGACATACAACATTAATAATTCTCAGCAATAGTTATCAACATCAATATTTTTATTATACTTTGCATACCTTATAACATATGGTCTATCAAAAACACCACTTTTTTTTAGTGTATAACATGATGCAAATTCCACTAAACATACATGTTTAATGTTTTATTTTATTCAGTGGGATTAACAACACTATCTATACAACTTGTTGTGTAGACATTTTCTATAAGTTCAATAAAGATTTTCCAATTCATGCAATAAGTACTTGTACCATATCAGTCAATTAAAAGTTTAGCATCAGTATTTTCACCCCATATACAATTGATCAACCTCCATTCATGTTCCTAATTTTTCAATATTTTATTCCTCTTCTCCAAAAGATTGAATATTTCCTTCTTAGACTCTTTGGAAAATAACTCTGAATATGAAGGGTCCATCAGATCCTTAATTTTGCTGCTCGATAATAGTTCCTTCCACATGGCCTTTTTACACGTGCTGATCCAAGATCCGACAACATTTTTGATCTTTTTAGTTTATATGTTACCTTTTCCATATGCTTATCCAAGTCAAAATATAAAGGATTCATCCATGGTTTGCGCACAAGCTCTGAAAATTCTATGTCTTTCAACCACATATTCTTAGCACCACTCCATTCGAGAAATATCATGGCACGGTCAAAGATTCCTATATGAAAGGATGATGATAGAAATCGGTTGATCCTCTCGATTAGATAAAAGTGCACCATAGAGTTAAAATTGTTTATGAATTATTTAAACATAATCAAATTTTACTTTTCACCATCTTAAGGATAACATCGGTTGATTTAACATCAAAGCTAACCTCCACTTAAAATATAACCTAATTTGAGAAAAAGATCGATTACTGGGACGAACGGAATTATGTGAATATGGATTTTATTGGATTTGTTTTGCATGTAGATGACAAAGAAATTTACTATTTGATCTACTTTTCAAGCACTCATATTAGCCTTGCAAAATTACCAAGCATATGAAATTTTCCCACGAGTCGTGTTTGTCTTGCAAATTTGCATAGTCGTCATGTTAATCATCTTTGGAAAACAAATAAATTAGATGAATAAAATCAACATAGACTTTGGAAAACAAAGAAATTGGTTGAATAAAATCCATAGAGACTTTGGCGAACAAGGAAATTGGTTGAATAAAATCGACATAGTAATCATGAACATAGAAACAAGAATTAAATTGATTGTTTCACATAGCAAGTGGGGACAAAGGTTGTTTCTTCCAATGATATTGGCCTATCCATCATCTGCAACTCTTCTTCATTTACCATCTGGGGGAACACATTAGCCATGACCATTTGATCAACTATATTTTTTTCATTTGATTAGGACTTGAAAAAATTAAGAACTTCTTTCTGAATGTCATGCTTTGATGAGAGAATCTTACTGTCTTCGTCTCTTATGTACCATATGGATTTTGCACTCTTCATTTTGGAGGCCACCCTGTGAAGTAAATAGGTTTTCTTGTCATCGTCATGAATCCAACATATTCTACTTTTTAACCTCCATTCATCTTATTTATTTTTCGATGTTTTATTCCTCTTTTCCATAATATTGAATATTTCATTCTTAGACTCCTTGGAAAAGAAATCTAGATCCGAAGGGCTAGATCCTTAATTTCCTACTCGATAATAGTTCCTTCCACATGGCCTCTTTAGGCTCGCAGATCCAACATCTCACAACCTTTTTTTATCTTCTTAGTTTATAACTTACCTTCTCCATCTGCTTATCGACATCGAAATATAAAGGATGCATCCATGATTCACGTGCTAGCTCTGTAATTTATAGTTATTTCAACCATGTATGGTTGAATTTGAAAGGCGGGGCCTTTGTATCCTTAGTAATATTCCATTTGATAAATACCATATCACGGTCAAAGATTCATATTGTTGGAGAATATGATTCCAACCACTTACTAGGTTTCATAGACGTCCAGCAAATTGTCATAGTTAGTTGAGATTATTCCAGTTATCTTGAACTCAGTTTCATCTTACTACAATCATTGATTGCTTATGTATCTAATGTAAATTTATTTAACTGTTTGAGAATATTAAGAAGAGAAATCCTCTTCTCCACGTTTTTTTTAATTTCTTGTCACTGTATTAGAGCTTCAGGTCACATAAGACTCTAGAAAGAGCAACAGAGATCAAGAATTCGAGGAGGAGAAGATGCCTCCGTTTTTTTGAAAAAGATAGTGGCGTGAAGTCCATTCTGTGAAGAGGATAAAGAAGATCGTTATCTCCCCCTCAATTGAAAGAGAAAGAAGAAATAAGTTTTAAGTTTTTTCTTCCCTAGTGAACAAGTGTGTTGACCCTGCCAAACTTACAATTTTCTCAACTTCCATGTTTCAACGCAGTGGTTGTCTATAGAGAAGGGCGCTGAAATCATACAAGTTGAGGCATGAGGTTTGTTTCAAGGTTCGAGGTGCATGAAATCACCATCACGTTTCAATGAAATTGTTGAAAAGTACGAGGGCTCTGCAAAGTGAAGTGATGCAACCAAAGTCTCACATTAAGAGTCTCCTGAAGTGATGCAGCCAAAGTCTCACATTAGTCTCAATCTGTCTCGCTCAAACACAGGTTCTGTTAATAACAAAGAGAATTAACAAAAGAGAAAAAGACAGAAAGAAATAATGGAATCTGATTGGGAGGACAAGTCACTTGGGAGTACGAGTCACGAAATTCGTTTGGAGCACCCACTCAATTTTCATCAAGGAAAGCATGATTTATTCATAAGGCTAACACATTTTTTTAAAGTTATTTCAAGGACTCTCTTTAAAAATTGTGTAATGGAGTACATTCAGTGTAAAAGGCACTCTTATTTTCCATTGAGTAAAAAGGGTTTTATTACTAAAGGTTTTTTTATCGTTAAAAACAATCATTCTCTTATATTAAAAGGGCTTCATTCAGGGTTATTTTTTAAAAAGGGCTTTTGGAAAAAAACAACAACCATTCGAGTTGGTTGTGGGTATTATAACATTTAAAGAATGGGTTTATGATAGTTTCTGTGAATGAAGCATTGTTTTTGTAGAGAAATTGTATATCCATTTTTTTTTGTCGAAGCTTAGAAAAATAGAAGCTACAACAAAGATGCTTTCATTACAGAAAACCATATTTTCTGTAAGTCAGTTTTCTTATTGAGATGCAGTTGGGGAACCCTAAAAAAGGGGAAATCCAAGATGCTAGAGAAGTCAAGTAACAGCGAGAGATGTATGAATTTTTTTTGAAAGAATTAGAAGTGAAGAGGCAAAATTATGCGTTCACATTAAAATACAATAAATAATTTGTAGATGAAAACATTCTTCCCTTGATTTCGTATGCCAAGACAACCAAGGACTCTTGGGACACCCTTGAGAGGAGTTTTGGTGTAAAGGGGAGCATTGAAGTTGAAGATGAAATTTTTGTTGAATCCCTCTGTGCTAAGTTGCAAGTGGATGATAATTGTGATAAATTCGTAGAAGTAGAGAAGGAGCACATAGATACCCATCAATCCCACGTGGGTAGCCACAAGTGGATGACAATTTGGTGATTACAACAACATAACTTGTTGATGACAACTTGGTCAATCCAACGAGAGAACTTGTTGATGACAATTTGGTGAATAGAGCAATTGCTGATGACAATGCAGCTACCATTGGAGTAGGCAATACTATGGTAAATCCATCAATTAATATTGTTGATGTAAAATTTGATGAATATTTGTTGAATAAAGATGAGTGGTTGCAGATGATGTAATAAAACCATCATATTGACATGATGCTATTTGGTGAGATAATCCCTCTTGAATCTAGAAAATAAGTGCAAGATAACCTGTCTGCAACAACACACGTTAGTACAGAAGTGGAAGAGATAAAGAAAAAGCTAGAGACAGAGGTAGAGCTAGAGGAAAAGAAGGAAGCCCACAAGGAGAAAACATAGAGAGACACAGAAGAAGAGCTAGAAGTGCAACAAGAGAAAACTCTCATTACAAAGCATAAGGAACAAAACCAAAGTGGTTCTGCAAATATTTTTAACTCTAGCATTGATTTCAATGTGCAAGTATACAGATCGATTACGAAGAAGAGTTAAATTTCCTTAAAGCATGACTTGCAACACCATGTCTAGATGAAGTCTGCATAGAGGTTGCAACAATGAACCTTAAAGAAACCTTTGATGATGACAATATTAATGAATTTTTCAGGTATTGGATTAATAAAGAGATGAAATTGTATTATGGACTTATGTTGTAGCAAAAGATGGACGATGAAAAGAACACTACAAAAGATGATATGTGGCAATAGTCCACATAGGCATTGTTTTTTGAAGAAGTCCAAGACATACTTAGACAACCTCGAACAATGGAAGACCTACATTAGGAAGTGAAGAAACTAAGTTTTAAAGGATAAGGAAGAAGAGAATATGAAAATTAAATGTAGTTGAGGTCAATTTTTTAAATTACAAGTCTGGCTGAGACATAGACCACTAGGCATCTTAATTAAACATTTATGTGGACTTTTGTGTGCTTCAAATTAAAGGGGAGTGTTGGAGAATTTAATTGCAATCACTTAATAGGTGTCATAGTCGTCCATCTAAGTGTCACATTTAGTTGAGATTACTACATTTATCTTGAATTCAGTTGAGTCTTACTATATTCATTTATTGTTGATGTCTTCAATATAATCTTATTTAACTGTTTGAGAATATTATTGTTGATTTCCTCAATATAATCTTATTATTATTTAACTGTTTGAGAATATTAAATAAAACAATCATGTTAGTTTTCATTTCTTATCACCTGAATGAAAGTGACTGCAATTTATTGAGCCTGATCTGGATTAAATAAGAGTGCACCATAGAGTTAAAATTGTTTTATTAACTATTTAAACTTAATCAAATTTTACTTTGCACCATCTCAAAGATAACATCGTTTCATTTAATATCAAACTTAACCTTTGCTTAAAATATAACCAGGGATTAAATCGATTAATATATATCTGACTTTTAGTCTTTCAAAATGGGTAGAATGTCCACCCAAAACGTCTAACAAAAAAAAGTTCCACACAATTCATATCAGAAAATTTCAAATAGTCTTCAAATTAATTTCTGTCACTAACAATAATTTCATCATAAAATTTAACATCATACATATAAAATATATAAATAAAATACCAAAACACTTGTGAATTTTAAATATTTTAATAAAATATCATTGAAAGTAAAAAATATACCAAATTCTATGGAAAAAATCATCACGTACTAAATTCTTAATAATAAAACCTTAATACCAAAATCAATAATGTAAATGCATTAGTGTTAATATATTGCTGCAAAATGTCCAATTTAGTAATGAAGATCTGTATTGTCGTCCAAAAAAGTGGTTTAGTATGATGGAGGTTTCTATGGTGGGGTTGATCGGCTTGATGGACACGTTGCAACCAAATTTTTAAAGAATTCCCCTCCTATATTTTCCTGGAATCACTTAACTGGCCATTTGCAATTTTTTATTTTCTTTCAACTTTCGAGAGCCTATACCCGTTCAAAAATGACAGAGCGGTAAACGTGAGAACACACTGATATTTCTTTTCACAGTCGCCATCTTTCTACCACCCACAGCGTCAACCAACCAACCAACGCAACGCAACCGAAGAATTCCTGTTAGTGGAAGACATGATTTTTTCACATCGGAGAATCGCTATACACGGCATTTCCTGTTAGTGGAAGACATGATTTTTTCACATCGGAGAATCGTTGTACGCAGCATTTTCTGTTAGTGGAAGACTACCGACTGTCTTGTCGACGACCACCAAGTCAGCGCATGTCTCTTTTCAATAAAACTTTTTTATTGAATTCATACAGCACGCCCACGAATTTTCTTCGTCTCTCCACCCAATTATCACCCTTTCTATCCCATCTTTCACACTGGCTTCTCATCAAATTTACAATGTCTTGGCTTATATTGGAAAAACCCCCTCGCACAGAGGTCGTGATCGCCAGTTTGAGGATGACGCGGAAGCTTTTGCGATGTGTTAATTTTAATTTTAATTTTAATTTTAATTTTAATTTTAATTTTAATGTAAACCATCATTTTCTAAAGAAAAGACATCAAATCACCAGCATCGACGGATCTTGTGTTGGATTATGTTCCATTTTCGATTTTGATAATATATGTAAATGTGGACTTAACGAAAGGAACAAGTAAAATTAATACGAATTGAATTTACGGAAAGAGAGATGTCATGGCCCTTTATAAATTTGCACATTGTGGGTTCCATTCGTGGAAATTAGGAAGTAGCCCCTACTATGACATCGGAGTCGAGTTTATTTTCCCCTCTGCACAGTGTGTAAACAAACCTTAAGCCGATCTTCCACGAGTCCATTCCCACTTGTCCTGATTGGATTTTCTAGGGAAAATACCGCTGGAGGTGTTGCTAAAAATTTTTATTATACAAATTTATTTATGATTAATAATTTTGATTACAAACATTTTCACACCATAAATGTAATTTTTCAAATTATTAAACATTTAAGTTATTTTCTCACCCTAAAAAAGGCAATTCTTATAATAATAGATTAAAATCAACCATTTTAAGTAATAATCCAATATCATTGATCCAAAACTAGAACATCCTAAATTTACAGATATTTTTTTTTTTTACAAAAAATCGCGAATGGGAATGTGAAACAAACATTCATGGTAGTATTGCAAGATTTTATTTAATGAAGTGCATAGATCTAACCATAACTTCGACATGGTAATAACATTGACCATTATAATACTTTGTATGCAACCTCGAAATTATGAACCATCGTACCCTTTAAACTTGCATGGATGTGAGTCATGGCCATAAATCCCACATGATATAACCTCAACTAGTATGCTAAGTGTTCGCGGTGTCCGTCCAGTCCCTACAATCATACATAAATTATCGATGAAAGTTCAATTCACTCGATCATTAATATATCGAGCCTCACTCCCTCCTTTTGCCTTTCTACTTCACGCCACAATTAATTGTAACACCTAAGTATAGTGAGCTCCAGCTAGGCCAAACCTGATAGGCCTGCTTGGACTTAGAGTCCGAGGTCAAGCCTCCTTGCTTGGAAGTTGTTCATTAATATATCGAGCCCAACTTCCAACCATTGAAATTAATCTCAAATTCATGATTGAATTCTCTGGAAATCTCTGTTGGATGTGTTGCTAATGATTTTTATTATACAAATTCATCTTTAGTTAACACTTTTATTACACGCATTTTCACTCCATAAATATGTTTTTCCTAATAATTAACTATTTTTGTTATTTCCTTACCCTAAGAAAAACTCGCTTTCAATTTCATAGATTAAAATCAACAATTCTAAATAATAATCCAATATCATTGATCCAAAACTAAATCATCCTAAATTTACTGAAAATCAAATCATGAATGAAAATGTTAAACAAACCTACATAAGAGTGTTGCGAGCTTTTATTTAATGAAGTACATGTATGTGACCATAAATTCTACATGATGATAATGTTACCATTATAATACTTTATATGGAACCTATAAATTGTAATTATCTCATTATTGCCAAGTAAGTAAAGGTATATTAAAGTAATTTAAATAATTTTTTAATTTTATTATTCTCAACTCATGTGAAAGCTAGATTTTTTTTATTTTTTATTTTAAATATTTGTATTTAATGGCTTTGAATAATAGAGTTGGATAAAGATTGTTATGTATATAAAATCATTAATTAAATCACACGCATGGCCGGGAGTCGACCACGGCTATAGTGAGACTCATGTCGATAACCCACAGTTGTGCACTTACAATAGTTGTTACTGTAAATATCATATGCAATGATCATTTGAATTATGAAACATGACACATTTCATATTTTTTACCAACATAAAAAATATTATACAAAGAAGCAATTGAAAGAATAATTTATGTTTAACTATTTTATAATTATTGATTATAAAATTAATATATAATATTTGTTAATTTTTCTAAAATTTTAATATTTTTTATATGTTAATTATAATATTAAAAAATATTATATGTAAATATGTATAATAGAAAATATTATAATTTAATTATATCATTCCTTATTATATATTTATATAAATAAATATTTATTTATTTTAATTTGAATCTATATGTTATTATAGCAGCACCTCGTAAGATATAACACGTCTCATAAATAATTCACCCTGTAATGTTTACATTTTAAATACTTTACTAGAGGTGCAAAATACAAGAGGACTTCTAACATCTACGAAGACCAGTCCCAATTAATTATCCCCACTTACACGAAGGGAAGTTTCACACTTTACTCGTATCCATCGAGTAATCTTATACATGAAATCATTTGGAAAAAATACATGCATCCTAAGTTTTGTCAACACTATTTTACAGAAATATTATTCCATGGAATAATCTTTTGCATGAAATCATTTGGAAGAAAAAAAGATGTGCTCAGTTGTACAGTCTCAGGATAGCCTCCTACAAGGTTAGGTGAATACACTCTGATCAGGGGCATCAATTTACATTACTATGGCATCTCTGTAATCCATGGTTTCAATGTGCCTCTCTTCATAACTCCCTCCTACAGTAGCTGCAAAGCACTGATTTGCAAAATAGATGGGTGCCTAGATGTCTATCGAAATCCCGATGATATTACGACAAAATCCATGCGTGATTATCATACTGAATTCTCTCTTCATTACATAAAATCCATCACTACCTTTGATAAATAAATTGAATTCTATGCAGTATGATATCTACAATAAGAATATTACAATGTTTATTGTAGTATCATATTTATAATAACAAGAGGTGTTGTAGGCAACAAATCTTTGCCCAGTCACTACTACACTTTCTTTAGTAGCGTTGTTTCAAATTATACGAGGTGCAAAATATTTCGTGTAAATAAGATCTTTCAAAAAGTTACAAGAGGTGGAAAAGATTATGTGTAAATCAGATCTTTGAGGTTGGTTAAGCTATTGATTACTAACAAAGTGTACTATACTATTATGATTAGCATAGTGTGTATTCAATTAGTGATAGTAGAATTAGCATAGTGTGTTTATTCAATTAGTGTTACTAGTCTTATACTCTATGTAAAAGCTTTCAGTTACATGGTGTTCCTTTCATACGACTTATCACTCTTAAACTATAACCAGTAGTTAAACTCTTAAACTATAACTAGTAGTTACACATTCTCTTTTTTGTTTATAACGAAGTTGGGACTTTCTAGAAATGCCCAAACCAAGTGAATGATAAAAGAATAATTGAAGTCGAAATGGGTTGTTATAGGAATCAAGGGGGTTGTTATAGCAATCAAGACCTTAATAGCTACTAATACCCATCCAGAAAACAAATATTTGATGAAGATTCTACAAGAAAAAGTTAAGGAGTCTCACTCTAGATCTGCGGAATATTGAAGATTCTTCCGAAACTCCATGGTCAACTCCAGTTTGTGGGTGGAAACAAAATTTCCAGCTAGGTGGACCATCCAGATAACAACTATTTGATGAAAGGTTTACAAGAAAAAGTTAAATAATCTCATCCAACTGTTGAAGATATCACAACATCCAATACAACTATGAGAAGAAATATGTATATGAAGATAATAATAAAATGGAAGGCTAGGTGGCCCATCCAGAAAACAACTGTTTGACTAAGGTTTTACAAGAAAAGGTTAAATAATCTCATCCAATTGTTGAGGAATATCACAACGTCCAATATGGCTATGAAAATAAATAAGAAATATGTATATAAAGATAATAATAAAATGTAAAGAAAGGTGGCCCATCCAGAAAACAACTATTTGACTAAGGCTTTACAATTTTTTTTTAAATAATCTCACCTAACTATTGAAGAATATCACAACATCCAATATGCTATTTGACTAAGGGTTTACAAGAAAAATTTAAATAATCTCACCCAACTATTGAAGAATATCACAACGTCTAATACGACTATGAGAAGAAATATGTATATAAAGATAATAATTAAATGGAAAGGAAATGATGAGAAACTACTATTTCCAGAAACAAAATAAGTTGTGCACTACTATAGAGAAATAAAGGAAAATATGCTTTCGTGGTTGCTAATGTAACTTTCTTTAGGAAAACATTGTTGATCTATGAGGCCACCTCATGCAAATACAAGATTAGCAGCAAAAGAAGCAAGACTGCTTATGCAATAGTAAACTCTAGCCATTGAACAAGATAAAGGTGATGCCTAGTTAAATTTGGCACTAAAAATTACATCACAACAATATGGTTGAATGCTTATTTAATCTTCTATAGTACATTATAGAAATAAAGAGTGGAAATCAAACATCGAAGCTGATAAATAAGTTATATAGTACATCATAGAAATAAAGAGTGGAAATCAAACATCAATGCTGATAGATAAGTTATATAGTAGAGACCTTGATGGAAAATTAGAAATTAATTTATTAAAATTCCCCAACATTGTTCAAAAGGGTGGGGTGTTTCATCATGATGTTCAATTTTAAAAAAATATACATTCATTGTCAATGGGCGCTGGTTTGCGGGGTAAAGAGAAGGTGATGAGTAGGGTTCAATGGGTGGGGTATGCAATGGCATGCAAGTTCCAAAGACATTATATCTATTGCTATTGGGGTCTATGCAACCACCTGAGGAACTATAGAACAATTTGGGAAGACAAGTAACTGACCCTAACAAAGCTACTATGCATGCAGCTAAGGAAGGAAGCTTGGGCAGCTAAGGTGGTAAGAGCACCACCATTAGTGGAAGCAGCACCTGTAGAGGAATAGGTTGAAGAGACAAAAGGGGCAGGGGTAGTAGTATTTCATTAGCCAAAGTGAACTAACATATGATTCGCTTTCTTTTGTTGGGGTGTTGTCTCATCCTATTACGTACATAATATGATTATTTCTCGATGAATCTTTTCAAGAGCTTTGAGGGCTCTTAAAATATAAGGTACTCCCTCGGATAGGATCTATGGTGGATGATCCACTCATCCAATTGGGAGATGTACCGTTAGACTAATAACTACGCTTTCTCATTTCTTAATCATTGCCCTATAGTTAGACTTCTCCATCCTTAACCTTTCTTACTAAAGTCCTCTATTTAGTGCCCTCATTACTTTACTGCTCTTTATGACTTTACAATAGCCATAAGATACACTAATGCCACGGGGAAGGGGAAACAACATCATACACCAAATACTTCAATCCCCTTGATTACGTATTGTTAGTGCATAACACTAACTACCTATTATACGTATAGTTCATAAAGAAAAAGAACATATAAACTAATAAGAGTGCATTTTAGAATAAGAGTTGTCATAGGAACTTTGTTGTTGTCTCTGTAGAGTGAGGAGTTCAGTCTAATATTCCTTAGAGACTCATAATGTTCCTTATATAGTATAAGGTAGCATAAGTTCAGTCCAATTATAAGAATAGTATTTTGATATCATATTACCTAATCTAGGCAAAGTGATAGCCCCTTACGAGGGATCTACATAAAAGAGTTATAGGCAACATCATTATTCATCAAGTCACTAGGAGCACTTCTTCAACATCAGCAATTAGATGTTCCTTTATCCACCAAAGCAAAGACAGTAACAGGTACATACTCAGAGACATAAATAGATACATGCACACCTATATCGACGGTAAAAATAGCACATACATAGACAAGTACAGGTTAAGCAGTACATTCTTATTTAGACTCTTTTTATCCTGTAACATACCACTCAAAGAGGTTGAGAATCATGCATTCTTCCTTTCTATAGTACGCAACCATGTCATTGTATTCCTATTATAGGTTCTTCCCCCTTTTACTACCTTATAGGAAGGCAAGACTTTGTATTTGTACAAATAAGCAACACCCACTATTAATATACAATAGGAGCTCAGTCTTAAGCCTTAGCGAGACCTCAACCTTTATATACTTCTCTTTCGGCCTGAGAAATGGTGATGCTTTGGCTCCTAGGCACAAATCCAGAAGTACTCAATTTACCCACCCTCAGCTTGGTAATAAACAAAGGCAAATGCATTGGAAGCAAAGAAAATGATAGAGAATCTTCCTTTTCCATATGAAGATCGAAATCCATCTATACCTGTGGTAGGTGACCAAATAGTCTATTATTTGGCATCCAAGCGAGCATCAGCAAAGGTTACAGGATAAGAGGAAGCATCTGAGAAAGCAAGGGAAAAGCCAACAAAATAAATAACAGTAAAGAAAAAGGCAAGAGTAGATCTGAAGTGCGCAATTTCTGTTGATTCTGTTCAAGCAGACCCAACTGCGGAAGATCCAATTGATTGAGTTTAACCCATATAGGTAGAACCGACATGAAAGTCAGTATCATGACCAGGTTAGGGAAAGAACCAAACCAGTTCAGTTATTCCTCCTCTATCCCATTTCGGGGTAGCACCTGTAATAATTACCTATTGGGCGCATTACATAATTACTAAGTCAAATGAACCTATTTGGTGCCCAGATGTGGCCTGAGATAGTCGTTATCCCGAAAGGTTATGTTTATGATGAAACCATTTGTACAATAGATAGCCTACACACTTGAAATGATGGAAGTAGATCCCATTGAAGCAGCACTCGCATCATCCTTCCCATATATCTGTCCAATAACTAGTGCTGCAGCTGGATCAAGGTAAACAGGCTCTCGAAAAGGAAGGTCTAACTGGATATTTTCTCTACAAAGATGCAATGTATACACTTGTATCCATGCTTGTATTTGATGGAACTGCATCTTGATCTAGAAGGTATGCTAGGTGAAGCGTTGGTGGGGAAGTTGCTTCTTGGACCAGATCAAATGCAACTGCGGGTCATGCCCTTGGTTATCAATATAAAACCGGAAGGGATGCAGGAAAAAGTGCTCGAACAAGCTATCAATTTGGAATTCGTCCATTCACTGGTTATAGAATGGGAATTAAATCTCCATTTCACTTTGGTACTTTCTTTGGTGCTTTTGGTTCTAGGTCAAAAATTACATCATCATTCGCTAGTTATGGGTCAATAGATTCCACTGCATAGCGAAGTGGCTATGGCCCTAGATTTTGATCTACTTATTAAAATTGGTCAATTGAATCTAAAGCTATAATTGTCTCGGATGTTGCTAAAACTACTACTTTTTCTTATATCTCCCTTTATGTTTCTTCAATTGGACTAGACGATCCGAGCCGAACCAATGCATTTGATGATCTAGAAACATATATATTGGTACGGGATAACGAGTCATGCCTGTGGTCGATAGGTAGGGATGCCAAATGAAATGCATAGACTGTTGCATATTTCAGGGCTATCGATTCCTAAGCTACCAGAGAAACTCGATAAACACACGCCTCCATTACTGGTGGTTATGGGTCACCTTCAATTTCTTCCTGGGTCACTGGAATTCTCTTTCCCCCGATTGGTGGGATCTTCTACCTTAGCTAGTGAGGGCATTGTATTCATTATGGGTATTTCTTATTGGTGCTACTCCTATTGGTGCTTATGATGCTTTTACTTGATCAACTGACTTTGTTCTCTCAGCTGACGTAGCCTTAGTTGGTTTTTCTTTTACTGGTGATCGTAGGTGGGTATGGAACCACGCAAAGAAGTACTGGCATTGGAAAGGATCTCGGGCATGGTGTTGGCTATCAGACTTAACGGGTCTGTCGCTTTGCATTCGGATTTACATCTTGATCTCTAACTGGATTTGCTTATACTGAATCACCTGCTACTAGCACTGGGGGACAAGTTGGCTCTCTAAAAGGAATCAATGTTAGGAAATATGCTAGGATGGATATTGACTCAACTCGATTAGCTGCCCCTTCCTTATTTATCCGCCTACGCTTATGTTACTGCCTTCTATACCCTTTCTCTTGGCGCTACTACCTTTGCTTCCTTTGTAATGGGCTCTCGATCTTCTACAAATGAATCTCGATATCGATCGTGAACTAGAAGGGATGCTTTAGGCGAAGCACGCATAGGGTGGGGCAGGACAACAAGAGTGGATTAAAAATAGAAACTAGTTATAGGTTAACGGGTGGTGGCAGATGAATTTCAATTGGATATGAAACTAGGTCCTCAAGTTGATAAGCTCGATCAATGGAATTTATCCTTGTGGGGTATCAATCTGGTCAGAATGCTAGGTCTACTGAATCAATGGGTGAAGCTCCTAATGCCTCTGCCTTTGTTACTAATTCAACTAGATCTGCTTCAATGGGTACTAGTTCTTGCCTTTCGCTCAACATCATCTATTCAACATAATATACATGGAAACAAATTCAAAGTATTTCCCTTTCTTGAAAAGAGGGACTTTATATAGCTAAGAAAGAGGGTTCATAAGATAGACTATATACATATGAGCAACAAAAATAACCACCCTACTATTATGAAAGGGGATTTACGAGCATGTCCGATTATTACATACGTGAAAATAATGGTGGACATGAATTGAATATTTGTTGATGAGAGAAATACCACGATGATGTTGGAAATAGAGACATAAATGTTGCCGAAAGTCGAATCAACTTCATACATCTACCTAGTCTTCTCAGGCATGCGCATATTGAACTCGAATCAACTCAATCATCAGTTTTAGCATCTGGGTCACTAACCGTTTCTTACCATTTGCGGGATAATTCTATGGTAGCCTTTGCTCCTTCATTCACTGAGTTGTAACCTCACCCCTGAAAATGAAATAGAAAGGGTGGAATTGTTCCATTTCATATGCACGTGGTATTGTACCATTCTAATTCGTACAATCTTGACATCTCGGTTGTTGAATTGTCTCATCTGCAGGTCATTTTATGGGAGCGTTGATATTACTATTATGTACTCTCTATAGATAGAACTACCGAATAGTAAACAACTACGATGAATAGTTTTGACTGGTAACGGGGCTAGTGGTGACGCAGTCATTTTCAATGGTCGGAAACTCCTATAGCCAATTATTACGTATGTAATGTTTCTACCCATAATTGTATATAGAATAACTTGTTGAGCTCGTTCAAGCACTTATCCTGAAACATCCATCCCTTTATATAATAATTAGGGGAGGTGAGGCTTCATTCTATGAAAAAGGGTTGTGAAGCCCCACCAATTCATACCTCTGTTCCCCAGGTTTGTGTCTCATTCCACTCTTTAGGAGCAAGAATCTATCTATGCTAAAATAATAGTAGGGCATTGCCTGGACAAGATTTTATGGTAATATAGAAGAATGCATCGGTTGGTTGATACATCCTTCTACATGGGTTCAATACCCCACATCTCTATGGAGTGCACAACCGAACTCAACGGATACAAGACCCTGCATCGTATGTACAGTCCCGCCTCCCTTATATAAGAATTTTGACACTTTCTCTAAACAGTAAGGTGTTGGGAGAGAGCCTCGCTTATCCAAGACAAGGGAGAGAGTTTACCCCAATCCCTTAGGATAATTGAATCGACCTCCCATTCGAACGTTGGGTAGATCCCACAATGATCATAGCTAAGGTTGATCCTCGATCTCTTGCAAAGCAACTAAGCTACCAGTGTGAATGCAACACAAGCTGAGGTGGGTGGCATAATCCGCCCCTTTAATTAATAGTAGGCGGGGTGCATAGTGTAGACCATCGACATCAATCTTTGTATATATGTATATGTATCTATATTTCTATCTATTCCATACCAATCCATCATCCTATCCATCTTCCATCGCTCTCCTGTCTGTGACGGTTCGTAGAGAAGGATCAGTATCTAGTACACACTATATTTCTTTCTTAATTGCCTTCTCCCTACTCCCTAATCTATACTACGGGCATTGGGTGGTGGAACAATGTGAAATTTTGCCATCTAAATAGATTTCTATCAATATTTAGACACAAGACCATCCATAAGCTGAGCTATTGGTGGGAGTGATTTCACCACCCAAGCTTACATACCATACTATCTAAAGTGGGTTCGTTCTTCGCTACTGCTCCACTTTGTTGGCCATGACTCAATCGATGGAACAACCCCTGTTCCTTCCTTTATAAGCTAAGTCACTACTTGTTGTCCCATCTTGAAGTAAGTATGCTCCGATCATCCAAGGTTTGATAATCCTGTCCAAGAGGTACACCCCCAGGAACTAACCAGTTAATGGTTTTATGGATGCCCTGGTCCTAAGTCCTGGGTTTCTATGTCCTGGTCCGCGTTGAGCTAATGATATGTCCTAATAGCTCCGTTGATCAGATAGGTCTTCCGGTGATAGGAGAGGTACACATGGGGTGGAGAGTCCATATGCACATATAAGTTTGGGCCATCACTGGTATGTGACAAGCCCAAGCAGAAGATAAAGAAAGAGCTGGAGTCTATCATATACTTATTATATGAATCACCACTTTGTGTAAATTATTTCTTTTCCATACAGGATAGGGTTTACTAAATCTCCTATTTTCCCTCTCTTTTTGGTCTTCACCATTCTTCCTTTACCTCATTCTTGGGTCGAGTCATTCTTTATCCTCTATTTTTTCTTTCATGGGAGGGTGGAATTCAGCCTTACGGTTCTTTGGGTGCTTCTGCATACTACTTACGATACGGTGTCAATGCATATTTTATGGTTTTTTTCTACTTGACGTTAATGCATCTGTGTGTTTGTATCTTCCGGATTCATCGCATATGTTGTTTTAGTGCATCGACGTTTCGAACCAGCCTCTGTGGTTCATCATCAGGATGAGAATTCTAATGCATCTAATCTGGCAGTTTAGCTAATATCTTCCACTTTCACGCTAACGCAACTTATTCAACTGTCATCCTCGAATGACCAACCTTCACCTCATGCTTCTCCCTAGTGCATCTAATTTGGGAAAGCTAATGTTTTTTATGCTTATTCTAGCGCACTAATTAACACTTTGAATGTATTTGGGTGAGCTATTTTCCTTGCCCTCAAAGACTTATCCTCGATCCAATCCTCGAGCCAATGATGTTTGCCAAGGTACATTGTTTGTTCCTATATCTATTTGAATATATAGCAATATATACGTAGATGATGTATATGGGTTAGCATTAGTATGAGCATGAGTAGTAGCCAAATAGATGATGGATGGGATGGATGGGTAGATGGGTAGTAGATTCTAAGTATACTGCTAGTCTGATCTATGTGTTAGTCTGATTGTGTAAGAAGGAAAGTATGCCTTCTTGAATGATTGATTGATTGATTGCTTGAGAGTATGCCTCCTTGATTTCATGAGTTAGCAGAGTTTGATTGATTGAGAGAGAGAGTGTGTGCCTCCTTGATTTCATGATTGAATGCTTGCTTGATCAAATGATGAAGAGTATGCCCACTTGAATGAGAGAGAGTCTACCTTATTTATTTCATGATTTATCAAAGTCTTATTCGATACTTACTTTGTTTTAATGACATCCTATATAAGGGGAATTTAACCGAATCAAAATATTTCATTTATGGCCACATGTGGTACCGAATGATTGATTGAGGTTTAACCTGGGAGATAGAGGTTAATGAACTGATCGATCAAGTATGCGGCTTTACTTATTGGAAGAGCATATTAATGATGATTGGGAGATCACTCATTAATTACTCACCTTTCTTTCATTTAGGACCCATCAAGCCTGTTGAGCTCACCCACTCCGGGATGATGGTTTTGACATGATCAACATGCAAGAAGACGAGGTCAAGGATCTCATCAAGCACTGTTGCAATTGGTCGGTGAACAATACGATCTATGGGGGATGGGATCATAAACGGTCTCTTGTCCTTAACAATGGTAAATTTGAGAGTGAAAAGGTTGCCTATGAAGGGTGAGCATATGATTCCAGTCATCATTCTCTTTGGCTCGTCCTACCTTCCTTATCGGGTTAGCTTATTATCCTCCCTCTGGTTCCCAACAGACGTTTCGTTCCCATCGATTCCTTTCCTTCAAGGAGTTGGCCTTACCTTCCCATCGGGTGGTTACTACCAGGATGGTTGGGAGATTGCCATCAAGAGAAGCTAAAGCTCAGGGGAATCATCAAGCTCTAGATCTGGCTCTTCGAGCTCTGCTGACTCTGGCTCTTCTGGATCTTCGAGCTCATCCAAATCATCATCTTTGGGACCTTCAGCTTCTCGATCTTTGATCTCATCATTTTCTGATTATGATTATGATGATGGAATTTGGTCATATCCTCGACATAGGACAATAGTGACTCGGTCCCTTGGGCATGCCATAAAGAAGTTCCTTCCTCGAGCATGACAGTTATAGTTATAACTCCCCTAACTACATGCTTTCTTGAAACTGACTTATACTTCGTTCCACCACTGTTCATGACATTCCTAGAATCCTCAGATGTATCCATATTTCTCAATTAAGGTGGATGAGAGATAAATCCCTCAACCCTCCTCCTTCCAACTGTTTAGGGTTATCCATTTTCATCTCTTTTCCTTGGTCTTGCCAGTCTCGATTCTTTCATCCATGCTAGCCCATAGAATCAATCTATCCTTCTTGTTGCTGCCCTGTAGAGCTGGTGTTGGGCTTTACATGCTGTAGTCATACCTCTTGAAGCTTTTTTTATATATAGGGAATACAGCTAGGTGAGATAGGCAATACAACTAGGCAAGATAGGCAAGCATTATTCATTCACTGACTTGGAAGGGGTGGTAATATCTATTCTTTTCTTACTGACTTGGCTATGCGAACACAAGGAGAAGGCATGTAATGTATTAATATATAAGGGAGCCTGCCCTCCTAATAATATATTTTCCTTCCTAATAAGATATAAGGACCCCTAGCCTAAGACCTTCAACATCCCTATTGAACTATAAAACTATAATAAGTATGGGGATTGTTCAGTTAAGCACCCCCAGTAGGAGGAACTGTCCAGGCTAGTTGAACAATGCAAATCTTTTCTTTCTAGTGAGAGGTTAGATGTCGTAGCTTCAGGGTGAAGGCTATTAGTTCTGTCTGGGGGTGTGGGAAGGAGAGTAGAGAATATGGCCCCTACTATTGGTTAGGGTGATGAGTTGAGCTTCCATCCTTGTTATCTAACAACTGGAAGTGCAACAAGCTTAAATGTTGGGAGGCAAGGACCATAGTAGCTAGAGAAGCAGGAAGGTCAAGGTCCCCGGAGAGATAAAAGTTTTCCTGGAGAGACAGAAGTGAATAAATTGATTTTTTCCCCCATAAGGTAATAGAATTTCTAATCGCCTTAGCTTTCATGGACCAAATGAAATAGTTTTGATATTAAGAGAATTTTGGTTGGAGTCTCTCTCTGTTGGTGTCTTTGTGTCTGTCCCAGCAACTAGACCATCAAAAGTTTTGATTGGCAGGAAGGGACTAGTTGGTTGACTCAATGATTATTCTTTCTTTCCTGTCTTGGGAGTCCAGGAAGTATATTAGTTGTTAAGGACCCCCTGTTGGGTAGTATAGAATCCATGAAGGCCATCCGAGGATAGCTCATCTAGCCATCGAGAAGTAGGCCTGAACTGAACACCTTCGGTTGAGCCCACTACCTAACTTTCAATTGATGTTCATTACCTTAACCTATTCAATACTGGATAACGCTAACACCAAAAGGCCGGCCGAGTTCCTAGTCAATGCGGGAAGGTGTTAACTCAACCGAAAGGAAGGGGGTTGGGATCCAACTCGTGCTATTGATGCATTGCCCTCATCCATTTTGGTTCCATCTGAGGGTGTATTAGTTGGCCATCCAGAGAACAAGGATGGAAGCTCATCGAACACCTTCTAGTCATTTATTATATCCCGGTAGTTAGATTATTCTCACCCGATAGTTAGATCTCGGTAGTTAGTCTAAACCGGAGGACCCAAGAAGGAATTTGATTCTTTCCCTACCCTATTCGACCATCCTAAGTTTTATACTATGGGTTAGCCCGCCCGATGGTCCTCTATGTATTGGCTGGGACCCTCCCTTAACAAGTAGATACCCTAAACTGGGGGTGGAGAAGGCCTAGGGAATCATAGCTCATCCTTCAACATTATTGGGCACATCCATCCTTTGAATAATCCATGCATGAGGCAACGAGTGAGTGAGGTACTTATAGTTTTTTAGGTGAGAATGAAGGCTACTATGTTGCCTACCCTACACCTCTAGCGTTCAGTTCAGGTAAGCTATAACTAGCTTGGTTCAGACTCGATGGGAGAATCCAAATAAGGTAGCTCGAGCTATCCATCCAAATTAGTTTGGCGGGGGTGAAGACAAGCCGGTTGGATTGTTTGGAAGAGGTGCTCCTACTAATAGTTCTATTGCAATGTAACTCCCATCCAAAAGCTGGTTGGATCACTGGAAATGAACCGTCTGGGGGTGAGGGAGGGTAGTTGAGGTATCTCAACAATTCAAGATGGAACACAGTATCAATTTGTTAAACTGAAACAACAGCTTGGTTGATTTCCCCTTAGCTTGTTTGGTGCCTTGCTTGGGTGAGTCGTGTAGCTTATAATTTGTTTGGCGCTGAGCTTCTATTGGGGTGGGAAATTCCCTAATGGAAGGTGGCATTGGTCCAAGGAAAGTTCCTGACCTTCCAAATCGATAAGCCAACATTCACTTTGGTAGTCGACATCGATTCACCAACACGATTCACCGATCGCTGATCTCTGCCCCTTAAGAAAATAGGCCTTATCGCCGAAGGAAGATATGAAATGATTCTGGGATGGGAAGGTACTAGGAAGGAAATGGATAAATACACATCAATGAAAGCAAGGCCCACCTACTTTCAGGACCCAAAAACTATAACACATCCTACCCACCCAATCGACCAACATCCTAGACACTTCACTCTTAATACTCTTCAATTCACTAGGTGAGCCCTCAGATATAGGTGTCAGACCAGGTATTGGTGAAAGGGTGGAAGAACCTATAACTAGTACTTAATGTATCTTTAGGTAAGAAGAACACTTAAATCTAATACTTCACAGGGACACTCTTAGTGCAATAACCTAGCATTGTCAGTACCGAACTTGCATATTTCGTTAAGGTACGACAACCTATTCTTTAGATTATATTTCAATAAGAACGGGGAGACCACCAAACTTTCACCTTGTCTCTACTTATACCTATTCCATTTAAATGAGACCTAGCCTTTTGACACATTTACTTATTGTTTTACACTTTCACTCGCTAGGAACAAAGCATAAAGTGTTTTCTATAGCAGTCACATCAACCTCTCACCTAAGGAGTTTACCGATCCTATGAAAATCAACTCATATCGTCATGGTGCTTGCTCATGGTACACGGTTGCTATATATTTTATACCTAGGAAAAAAAGTTAGAATGATGCCCTCATAGTTACCAATTAGAACCATAGATAAGAATAGGATTTGATCTCTTGGATTAGTGTTATACCACGGGTTTTTACTCATTGTACCAACCAATATTAATGTACCCACCTCTTTACATTCCACCTTCATAAAATGATAGCTCCGTATGAGGAATTCATAGGACTCACCACTACAATTACCATTCACTATATATATAGACTGGCATGAAAGCTTTGACTCAGCATAAAGGTGACCTTTAGAGCCTTTACTCAAGTGTTGGTTCTTTGATAACTATAGCTCCTCTTCTTCAGGCTTTGGAGCAACTACATAATCCTCAGGGGAACCAGCAACCAACAGCTCCACTCCCTCCTCGTCACCCAACAAGAAGCTAGTAACAACATTTGGGACTACCTATCCTACTTATTTATTTTTTCCTCCTTACCCTTTTTCCCCTTGAATTTTTCACGGCAAGGAAAGATAGGGACCTTGATCAACTAGGTTAATTAACTTTTTTATTTCTTGTGTGCCGACCACCAACCAAAGGACTTCCTTCTCCTTGAAAGTTTTATTAGTTTCTTACCACGACTTCGTTTGCTTATTTTTCACTGCCACGACTCAATACATAGCCTATTGAACGAATGAAAGAAGATGATCCAGTTTCTTCTTACTTCTTATCCACTAACATCAGAGGTAGAGATGAGTAAGCAACAATTTAATCCCTCTATGAGTAATAAATCTAAATTCAGAACCAGTCCTCCCTTTGGACTATGCAGAAGTCGCTGGAAAAAATGAAAACATTACGAGATAGCTAAATTTAGAGATAGTCACCTGTTTACCTCAAATGGGTACCAAAAAAAATACGAAAGAAAACTCTAGCTCAAAATATATCAATGTTTGAATTGATCTAGTACACCCATGCCATTGCACTTTCCTATACACAACCATTTGATCCACGTCTTGGTAGAAATTCCTTGCTTCTAGCATCTAATCCCACATTTTCGAAAATAAATCCACAAAATGCAATAAAAATCGAGGGAAACAAATGCTTATCCTGCAACCACATAATTCTTTCAAAAAATATAGTGAAACTATTATCTAGTGTAAAGTGACATGAGTTTCGAATACGTTGAAGCATTTCCACAAAAAAGCATATGGATAGGCTTCATGTGGCCAAAAGACGTTCGATTGAAGATGAAATTGAAGATGGCTCAAGAATGTTGGATTTCTTTTCATCCAAATAAGAAGAGGAGTCATGGATTTTCGTATTTGTAAAGATGATCTTTCTATTCGAGATGGTAATTTGGTCTATCCCTTAGTGGAAAGGCCACTCAAATCCCCTCTCAACCCTAAACATGAAGTCCTCCCTTGAGGAAACACTGAGCAAGGGGATTTGTAAAGTCTTGACTAGAAAATTCCAAGGCTTTGATATTAGGTTAGGAACAACATATCCAATGTTAGGTTAGGAAAGGGACTGTAATTCACTTGATTGATTATCTCCTTCTCTAAGTCATCCATATTCTCGAGTATTTCTCCATCATTTCCGCATCTCCTAAAGCACTAGTTTCAACCCATCCATAGTGAGGCCCACCAATTCAATCCCCTCATCCAACCTGAGCAAGTAATCGCTTAAGGTCTATTGGCCTGATAAATCGATCTTGCAGACAAGACCGATCTCCCTAGTATCACAAGATAATCTAGCAACAAACGGACAAATAAAATTATCTTTCTCTAGACATATGCAATTCACAAATAATGACTATAGAGGTGCTACGATCCTACCTTAGATCCAACGCTTGTCTGTTGTAGTCATCCCTCGATCATCTGAAAGAGTTATCTTTAAAGACCTGCAATCACAAACAAGCAAATATCAAATAGCACCTGCATAACAAATATCATAAATCATGTCTATTATGGTGATCAAGGAATCCATAAAATAAATCATAAATGTACAGCTTATTGAGAAAAACAAATTTATTTGTATTAACTTTGAAGTAGAAGAACCATACAACCTTTTTAGCCTTGATGTTGAACAAGCTCTTCTTGGGGTCTGAAACATGAATTTCCTTTACTTTGTCAAGCCTTGCGCTCTTCCAAATGAGATCTTAGAGGTATGTAATCTCTCATCATAAAAGCTCAACTAAAGAAGACTAA
The DNA here is from genome assembly GCA_031772625.1 of Pinus tabuliformis. Lineage (NCBI taxonomy): Eukaryota > Viridiplantae > Streptophyta > Pinopsida > Pinales > Pinaceae > Pinus > Pinus tabuliformis. The sequence goes on along the minus strand of CM062807.1, from coordinate 31,595,140 downwards.
GATCCAGCAACATTTCACCTCAAAAATATTCAACTTCCAACCTCCCCTGTAACCAGCCCAATGCTTCATTTTATAGTGCAGAGGAGGAGGTTACAGGTCCATATATGAAGGCATAGAATTCTCCTTCAAATGGATAAGCTCCTCACATCAAAGGGTTAGCTCCTTAAGGTATAGGATGCATGAACCTTAAGAGAGTGAACTTGCCACCTCAATATTCCTTCCAGAAGCTTCTAGAAATTACTAAAAGTGAGTTTTTAAGAATGTACTTGCGCCTTTTTAACTTTTACAGGGGTTCGCACCCACAAAGTAAGGACAGAGCGGTCAAGTGCGCAGGGGACATGACCATTAGGTGTGGGACCATAGGTAATGCAAAGAGAAGAACCAAAGTTTTAGAGACTTTTAGGGCTTTTCTCTTACTTTCTAGGCCTGATATGAAGAACTGAGGCTTTAGACTTGCAAAGGAGGAAAGTATGAGTGATAATGGACTCACATAGATTTCAGAATGTCAAGGTGACAATTTTGAGTGCAACAGATTGCCCCCTAAAGTGCGAAGTTTGTAATAGATGGAAATGAAGTCTTTCATGTATGAAGAGTGAAGTAATTTATCATTTCAAGGATCATTCTGTGGACACCCTAGTTGGAACCTGTAAAAACATTCAATGCAATATATATATATATATATATATATATATATATATATATATATATATATATATATATATAGACATATCATCGCTGAGGTTGGCATTCCCATACTCAGATCAAAACTGACTAGAAAACTGACTAAACTGTTTTGATATAGGAATGATTTTGTAATAGTTCAAGGGTATAGACATGTGTAGACACAGTATGGATGCAGCCATCTATTCATGAATAGTCCATTGCATAATGAATAACGAAATTCCTCGCAGCCTGGATGGTAGAAACTAGATCTAGGGTCTTGATTTCCGCCTCCCAAACTAGTACGATTCCTCCCTTGTGAATGAATGTGTCGAAGTTGATCATGGTAGAAACCACTTGATTACCAGTCAATGATGTGAACTATTAACAAGTGCGAGAGAAACATCAGTAATGTCAATGGCCCTCAAAGTACCCAGTACAATCCATGAAATGTGAATAAATGAGTCGAAGTTGAACATGTCACGGAATCATTTGATCAAAGGTCAATGATGCAACCTATCGTCGAAGGCGAGAAAACTGCCATTAGGGCATGTAGCTTTCAAGCTACTAATGATTTCTAGATCAACTTCCTAGATAATGAGCTGAAGTCGATAGAAAGCGATCCATCATAGGGAAGCCCACAACATGAAATCATAGATCAAGTTTTGAAGAAATATATTAGCAAGGACTGACTCAAGGATGGTCGTAATGGATGACAGATATTTTGTAGATGAATGGTTTGTTTGAACTGATCTCTTGAACACATAATGACACTGCAGATGGTTTGGTGATAATTGACCCAAAGCTAATACCCAGAAACTGGCTGAAGACTTTCAATATGGTTTGATTAACTGTTAGGCAAAGGTTTTTCCCAACCCAAGTGAACAAAAAGTGTCGTGTTCAAGAGCGGTTGATGGGTTTTTATAAAACAAAGTGTAACAAATAGGTTAATTTTTCTCTCTTTTCCCCCACCATTTCTGGCAAGTACCTCTTTATTTTTGACAAGCTTGAGGAGGATAACATTTGCTTGTTTGTAAGCTCATCCTTCGGATGAGTCCAACTTAGTTTAAAATTCAAACCCTAAGAAGGAGTGGTTCGTTCCTATTTGCAATTGAACAGGTCCTGTACCGTTAAATTTTAACGAGTCCAATATAGGAAAAACTCGGTGTTTTTTAATTTTAGGGAGTCAGAAGAAAAACATAGGAAAAATCCATGGGGGTACTTTTTCGTAAAATAATCCCTCAGGCCTGAGAAATGATAAAATAATACAAAAGGGATGACTTTTCAATACTTTAATGAGCTAAAAAAGACAAGCACTCGACAATCTTTTCATATTTACTAAGTTTGAAAAGGGCTTAAAGAGGACTCTATTGACAGTAATTAGTCAACGTGTACCTTTTTTGTAATTAGTTCATTTCATTCCGTAAAAGGGGTAAACTTATACTGAAGGGACGATTGTTCATTTATTTTAATGAGTTTGAACAATCAAGTGCTCGATAATCTTTTCAATGTTTGAGAGCCTAAAAAGAGCTTAAAGACGACTCCAATGTTTTGCTTTTTCGTAAATTTTTGAAAGATTCCGAAAAAGTGATAAAAGTATGCTCTTTGTTGAAAAATGATAAATTTTCCCGAAAAATCCAATATTCTACACAAAAAATTTAAACATTACGCATACATGTTTAAGATAAATAAAAATGATTTATAAATTTCCTTTTTAAGTGAAAAATAAATAAATTAAAAATTCATTTATTTGAAAAAAACTTATAAAAAGGGGTTTTCCAACTTCATTTTTACCATTTGAGTTCAAAGTGAAAAGTGAGAGCTTTTGGGTAAGAAAGTTCCTGTGAAGATTCTGGAAAATCCGTCATTTTAAATCGAAAGCCATCAGCTCCAGGTAATCCATGACCTCCTTATCTTGCATTTCATCCATTTACATTTTGATTTTATGCTTTAGATTTAATTTTTAAGGGAAAAAATTGGTTTAAAAATTCGCTCGTGGGGGTCCCTAGGCGCAACATGCGGTCCCTGTAGACCCAGTCTTTTTTCTACAAAGAAAAAAGTCATGGGTCAGCACCTGTTGTCCACAACCTGTGCGGACCTATGCACTATCTGTAACTGGAAGGTGCGGACCCTGTGAAAATGAATTTCAAAATATATTTTTCTCCATTTTTGCCCAAATTTTTTTGAGCTAACTGGTTCTAATATGTCTTTTATGCATTGTAGGACATTCAAAGTGCTTATTTGCCGATAACGTGAGCATGAGGATGTGGATTTTTTCGTATTAGATCATATGCCCACAATGCAGGCATTGAGAGCATGCAGATTGCTATAGTCTGGGGCATACAGGGTATGAGGGCCCAGGTAGACCTCTTGTAATGGCTGGTAGACAGACGGAACATACAGGACCAATGTTTCATCATTGGTGGCCACCGGCTCAGAATTGAGCTGGAGGACATCTATTTTTTGACTGGTTTGTCCAAGAGAGGTGAACAATTATCTCTTTTTGGGACTAGGCCAGGTGGCCAGTCTGTTGCTAGTCTCTGATTAGAGTTTTGTGATGATCAAACAAAGGAAAAACAGATTGATATTAAAACTATCAACAGTCCTGAGCTTAAGGTCATTGGATTCACTGTTACCAGGTTATGCGGGAGTGTAGCATTGCATGTGGCTACAGGATCCCAAATGTAGATGGCAGTAGACTGTTTTCGAGGGAGAATATTCAACTGGTGCGAGGCTGTGTTGGCAAATTTAAAAGGCCAACTAACCAGAGCAAAGAACGGACAACTAAACTTTTTTGGATATGGATTCATCGTGGTCACCTTTGCTCTAGAGAGGATACCCATGCTAGGCCCGCAACATCTTCCTGTTGATGTTGATCTTCCTCGAGAGCCTAGGATAGTTTGATGGGTTGCTTTGATGGCCTACCACCCTAACGAGGGTATAGAGGTTGTTCGATTTCTGCCCGAGTACTTTCGTTGGTTGAACAACCAACTTTTTGCGATTCATGATTTTCCATACACTAGGATGGATTATCGTGGTGATCTAGACATGATTCTTCCACCAGGAGAACAATCAAATGATTCAGGTAAAATAATTTTCAACACTTTCTAAGTTCAAATTTTTTATTTTTAAATTGTCCAAAAATGATAATCAAAGTTTAAATGCAGATGTGGGTCCACGACGACCAGACGCTCTCCATCCTTTCGAGATGAGACACCTAGCTGCAGCAGCACCGGCCCCACAGGACCAATCAGTAGAGATATTGACCAATTTGGAGCACCATCTAGAGCGCTTGACGCTAAATATTCTAGAGATGGATATAAATGATATCCCACTTAGGTTGCAGAGATATTTGATTGGGGTCCCAGGACCTTTTAGGAGGTTCCGATGTAGGGTGGCCCGAGCAATGCTTTCTTATCGTGGTCAACGCCAGGGATAGGATGATCAACTTTGTAGACTCATGACATTTTTGACTTTTGTGTTATCATTTTTGCTGATCATAAGGTGTTTTTCAACCTATGATCAATGATAATGTATAGTTTGAAACACTACTTCTATGCTATGATATATCATTATTACCAGCTATCTTGTGTAACATATTATCGAATGTTATTAAATTTATTCTTTTGATTATTGCAAATGTTTATTTGTCATACTAGAAGCAACTGCATCTATTAATGTATTTAAATGTCTTGAAATATGCTGATATTCAATGTAGTCAAATTCACTTTCCAAGAGACGAACTATCAAAAATAACCTTAATAACACTAGATTTCCACTGGAATAAACCCTGTTAAGCTGTAATACAATGAGTTAAGAATGCAACCAAACAATCAAACTCTGAATCCCAAATGAAATGGATTCAGATAATAACTCAATAATTGCACTATACTCTACAATTTTATTTGTTGTTTGACCGAGGCTTACCCCATGCATAGATAATAACTCATCAGAGGGTGAATAAATAAACCAAGCTGCGGAAGAAATGTTCCCTGTACTACGACAAGCACCATCAGCAAAACCAATGTATGTTTGAAGAGACGTCGACATCTGCAATATCAAGAGTAAAATCAAGATAAGCAGGAATAATGATAAGAGCACTCTCTAAAATAGGCACACTTTTCTAATCTAAAACACACCAGTAGTAAACAAACTAATCTAACAAAAAATCTCCACACCGAATCATAATATCTCTTTAGATAAAGTCCATTTCTTTGTTTACCCAAAGAGACACCATCAAAATCTATTAATTCATAAGCCCCTTTTTCCAACTTTCGCTTAACAATGTAAGGACCATGCCACATAGGTACAAATTTTCCAGCCCCTAGCTTACCGTTTGCTTGATCATATAGTAAAACTAGGTCCGCTTCCGAAAAATTGCGAGGTGTAACATTTCTATCATATTGAGCTTTCACTCGTTTCGCATGAGTCTCGTTTGCTATTGCAGCAGTGCATCGATTCTCATCTAGCTAGGCTAAGTACAAAAAACATTTTTCCTCTTCAGATGTAGCTGGGAGTAATTCTATGGCTAATTGCAATGACGGAATTTCGCATTCAATAGGTAACACTGCTTCCAAACCGTAGACTAGTTGAAAAGGAGTGAAACCAGTTGATGTTTTTACTGAGGTCTGATATGCCCAAAGTGCTGAAAGTAACATGGTATGCCAATTTGACTTATGAATACCAATGATACGTCTGATCATAGTGACTAAAACTTTATTAATAGCTTCAACTAGACCATTAGCCTGCGGGTAATATGAAATAGAACTATCGTGGCGCAGGCCAAGTTGATCTGTTAGTTCAGTCATCATGATGTTTCGAAAGTGACTTCCATGCTTAGTAATGATAGCTTGAGGAACACCAAATCTAGCAATTATATGATTGAATACGAAAGTTTCAGCAGTCTTGCCATCTGCCAAAAATGTAGGCATCGCCTTGGCCCACTTAGTAAAATAATCTACTGCTAGGATAATATACACATGCCCCCCCGCCGAGTGAGGGTTACATGTAATAAAGTCAATACCCCACTTTGTAAAAGGACCGACATCAATTATAGGGTGAAGATGAGTAGGTGGAGCATGCATCTTACAATAAAAAAAATTGACAATTGTGGCATTTCCGAACTATATAGATACAATCTTTGAATAAGGATGGACAGAAATAACCAGCGCGCAATATCTCTTGGGCTGTGGGATACCCAGACATATGACCGCCACATGCTCCAGAGTGACAATCATTTAGAAGCTTTTCAGCTTCTTCACGAGTTAAACAACGTCAGAAAACATAATCTGCTCCATGACGATAAAGTGTATCACCAATAATATTGTATTGTTGGGATTGGAAACGTATTTTCTGTCGCTGAGGTCGTGAGTTTTCAGGCCGAAAAGATTGGGTTTGGAGATAAACAATAATATCCCCATACCATGGATCAAGAGTACTGATGAGAAACAAGAATTCATCAGCAATGGGCTCTTCCACCACAGTTTTAGTATCAGTACGTGGGAAATCACACATCAGTTCGGCAAAAACCAAGGATTTACTTTCCTTGGATTTTTCAAATTCAAAGTCAAATTCCTGCAGGATAACTATCCATTTAGAATACTTTCCCCCTAGCAATTTTTTGTTCAAGATATACATCATAGGGTTACAGTAAAAAGTTACTGTGGTTTTGCGTAATAAGATGTAGTGATGAAATCTTTGGACATCTTGAACAACTTCCGAGGCCAATTTCTACACATGCGAATATTTAATCTCAGTCAGATGCAGAGTTTGACTAAGATAGTAAATCACATGTTCATTGTTGAATTCATCTTCCTGAACTAAAACCATCCGAATAGTGGAATTAGAAGCGGCGAGGTACAAAAAGTAATCCTAGTTGTAATTGGGAGGATGCAGTAACGATGCATGGGTCAACGTGTGTTTGAGTGCATCAAAAGATCGATCATCGACCTCATCCCAAAAGAATGGAATATTCTATTTTAACAACCTATCAAAACCTTTCGTTATCTCGGCGTAGTTAGGAATGAAATGACATAAAAAGTTTTATTTCCCTTGTAAACTTTGGAGTTGGCAAAGAGTCGAAGGAGGAGGTAGATTGACAATAGCTTCCACGTTCGAGGGGTCGACATGAATGCATGCCTTTGATACGATAAATCCTGGTAAGTGACCCATTTCTACACAGAATACACATTTGTGTGGATTCAGCCGAATTTGTTAATGCTTACATCTCATAAAGATAGATCGCAAATGAATGAGATGATCAACTCTATGTACTGAATGGGTAGGTAAATCATCGAGATAAGGCTGCACAATGTGCTTGATATCATGAAATGCATAAGACATAGCCCTTTGAAAAGTTTCTCCAATGTTCTTCAATCCAAAAGGTAATTTGCAATAAGAAAATGTCCCCCATGGACAAATGAAAGTTGTTTTAGCTTGATCAGCAGGGAGTCTGTTGATTTGATTGTAACCGGAAAAACCATCCATAAAGGAAAACATTTCACTGCCGGCACAATCATCAATAATTTGATTAATATAGGGTGTTTGATAATTGTCTTTAGGAAAAGCTCGATTAATATCCCTATAATCGATACATACTCTTATCGTTCCTTGTTTTTTGTTGAAAGGAACAATATTTGATACCCAATCGGATAAAGGAATTGGATAAATGAAACATGCATGAAGTAATTTCTCAATTTCGGCTTTGATAGCAGCAGCTTTTCGCGGATGTATCTAACGTAATCGTTGTCGGGCAGGTTTAGCATCTGGGTATCTTTTAATTTCATGGACAACAATTGACGAATCAATTCTTGGCATTTCTTCATATGACCTGGCAGACACTTCACAAAATTCTCGAAATAGGGCTTTGTAAGTTTGGATTTCATCATTCGTACAACAAGCACATATATGAATGTTTTCAATGATTCCAGGCTTAACTAAAATGTTAATAGGAATCGTTTGAGAAATATTTTCTGAATTTAACTCAGAATCAGAATGTTGCAATGGATTTTGTGGTTCCTTGACATAGTCCGTCGTAAAAATAGAAGAGTAATCATTTTCAAAATGATCAAGCTTAGGTAAAAACAATGATCGGTGATGCAAATTTTCCCATGGTAAATCATCAACAGACAATAGTTCACGAATCTGCTCATCATAATGAACAGGATTAGAAAGTGTTGATGAAGTTGAGTTTGATATTGAAAGTGACTCTCCATGGATCATATTCATTGGATCAATTTCTGTTGAGTAGGCATCAGAAAATGACTGTATGGCCTGATATGCAATTTGAAAGGGACTCAGAGGCATTGCGCCACCAAATGAATCCACCTTAGAATCAGAAGATATGATCCAAGGATCATAAAAAGTAAAAGTATTTGATGAAATCATATGAATAGTTGCAATAAAAGGCGATACGTTAGGAGGAGGGAAGGAAAACGTTCCTAGTAAACAAAATCTTTGATCAAACATCTGCCAACATCCTTGTAAGGGATAATCGTTTTACTGATGTGCTGAATACTATCTGTAGAGGCTGAGTCAGATGAGAAATAAGTCAGCTGGTCTATCGTAATGATCTTTCTGTTATGAGGAAACTTTATAAGCTGAAAGATTGATGAAACAACAGTAGTAATAGCATAAGACCAACTACGACCTAGGAGAAGGTTGTAATCTAGAGGGGCATCAACCACTTCCAAATCTAGATTTATGGTTTTTCCTTCAACCCCTATAGGTAAATCCTACAAAATGCCAAAAGGATGGAACCCATGACCATCAAAAGCTCTTAGAATTGTCGAAGACTGATTGAGTGTGGGAGAACCAAGTGATTTCCAACACTAAATCAACATAATACATGTAGAAGCCCCTTCATCAATCACATTCCTAAAGCAAGGTCTATTTTTGACTAACACTGGAACCTGGATAGCCACTTGATGAGGGAGGCGGGGTGTAATATTCTCTAAATCGAAGATTATTAGGTTCGAATCCTGAATATCGACAGCTCCTATAGCAGACAATAGTAATTTACACTCTGCTAGGCATGCTTGCAGCACTTCCAAAGCTGACATTGCTGAAGGGGAAATAGCTAAGTCTTCAACAATGTTATATTTCTAAGCAGCTCTCACATGTGGATTAAAAGCTGATTTCCGAAGTATACCTTTAGCAGGCAGTTTGATTACTAAGTCAGGGTTGGGTTTCTTGATCGGTAGTGGACCAAAACCATTAGGAGGTGTATTTGATGTGTTTGAATTAGAAGATTCTACTTCTTTACCACCAACAGGATTTTTACTACCATAATCTTACAATCGCGTCGCAATCCTAACATGAGACATCATCATAATGGGTTCTTCTGAGGCATTTGAGGAAGAACCAATCATGTTACTATCTTGAGTAGGAAAAGGATCCTTCAAGACAACATGCATTTGAGAACCTTCAATGATTTTCGAAACCTTTGCTCGATGTGCGCAGTCATTGGTAAAATGATCCTTGTCACAAATGAAACAAGGATAACGAGGTTTTTGTTTTTCGTCAGTAGATTCATTTTTATCTGTTTTATCATTTTAATTTAGTTTATTTTTCTTCTTCCCCTTCCTTTTACTACCGAATTTTGATTTGGCCGTAGATGATTCTACGACATGGATGTCGGAAGCAATTTCAGTGGAAGACTGTCCCGTCGGGGAATCAGGTAAAGTTATTATAGGAGAAGAATTCTTTGAAGATTTCTTCTTACTTTTAGTGCTAATTGTACCAATCATACCATCAGCGGCATGAGACCCTGAAGGAGCTGCAGTTATTTGACCATGTTTTGGAAGATCAGGGATTTTTTCATGTAAAGTACCTGACTGTGTATAAATGAGGTCAAGGTACTGAGCTTGAGCAATGACTTGCTCTTTAGTAACAACTCCTCCCTTAGCTACATCTTTAGTGATTTTAGGTAACAATGATTTAATGAACCATTCCACTAAAATTTGATCCGGAATGAAAACTTTCACTAAACGCCTTCTACGTCGCCATTCATGAATGTGATCAGAAATATATGTGGACGTGGATTGTTTCACTGAAGTTAATAACTATGTGCCATTGTCGTATCTGACAGGAAACTAAAAATAAGTTAAGAAATCAGTGGCTAACTGATTGAAATTATAAAAAGAGGCTCGTAGTAACTCAATGTACCATTTGGCTGCAAGACCAATAAGAGTTCGTTGAAAAAGACACACTCGAATTGAATCATCAATAATGGAATTAGATGGACACCAGAGGTGATAAGTCATAACATGATTTGACGGATCCTCTCCTGACTTACCCTCGAATTTCGAGAAATCACTAGGCAACTTATTAGGCATTGGAAGCCAATATGGAAGATAGTAAATTGGATCATTCGTAAGGCGTGACAAATCAGGTAAATCCAAAGTTGCAATAAATGGTAACTGACGGTTAGGGTCGCGAAAACCTTGAGTACCGAGACCAGTTCCAGGAGAAGGATATCCAGGATAACCTGGAATCGGATTTGCATTAGGAATGTTATAACCTCCTGGGAAACCAGGATTAACCAGACCAAACTGGGGTTGTTGAGGTTGTTGATAAGTATAGATAGGATATGGTTGATACTTATAAACTGGGTTTTGCACAAGAGGACCGAATTGATACTGCCCCTGGTATGGTTGATACATAAATTGTGGTTGACTTGTAGTAATGGTAGCAATATTACTAGCTTGTCCCGCAGGCATCTGGACCGAAGTCTGAACTATAGGTCCTGACTAAGGCACACTGACTTGAGGAATTTGAAATGATGCAGGGGTAGTAGAAACCGGAGCTGCTGATACTACAGAAACATGTGTTATAGGTTGAACAGAGGTTGCAGTAGTTGTAGCAGTTTGGGGCAGAGTATGAGGTGAACTAGGCCCAGGTTGTTGAACTGTACCAGATGCAGCGGTTTGAATAGTAGGTTGGACAGGTTGCTGGGTTGGACCGGAAACCAAAGGCTGTCTAGGTTGATTAATTAACTTCACATTAGGTTGCAAAGTCTATTGAGTTTGAGACGAATCCCACACCATATTCATTCCAGAGTATGGACCCACAAAAGGTTGTGCATATGGAGGACCATAACCTGATTGAACATAGGGCTAATCATTAGGCGGTACATTTCCAGCTCCTTGAAAAAATGGTTGACCAGAAGGTGGTTGGAAACCTTGAGTTGGGCACTGACCTTGGGGTTGAGAACCCTGAGGCACGTATTGAAACTAGGGTTGACCTTGATGTATGTGCTGAAACTGTGGTTGACCTTGCGGTATGTACTGAGTCTAAGGTTGACCTTGGGGTATGTACTATCCTGATGATTCAAAAACTTGAGGAAGCCCTTTAGGCAGTAACTAACTACCTTGGGGTTGCCCCCCAGGTAGTAATTAACTACCTTGGGGTTTCCCTGCAGGCGGTAACTAACTACCTTGGGGTTGCCCCCCATGCGGTAACTGACTACCTTGAGGTTGAGGATTTGGAATACTACCAGACATCATAAGGATCTATTCTGCGTTCAACAGTTGAGTTCCATTATTCCCAGATGATAACACTTATTCAATCGGTCGAGCAGATGCTCCTGAAAAAGTACCAGAGAGTGACTGTTACCCCGTAGGAACAGAAGGACCACCAGATAAAAATGTTTCCAGTGTTTGGGAAAACATAGATGACTGTCATGACATAATGGATGATGGATAATAACCTCTTGGCATTGGATGAAAAGGAATTCGAGGTGGAGAAAAACTAAGACCCAGATTTTCTAAAAAAATTGTCAATGAAACATACCAAGCATCACTCCTGAAAGGACTATAGAATATTGATTCATGCTCCCTAAGATTTAAAATCTATTGGTTTTTGAGAAGAGTTACGTCTTCTTCTGGATTAACAAGTTATTCAATAAAAATGAGGCCAGAAGGAAGATTTTAAGTAATGATATTACTTACCCTAGGTGAACCAGGATTAGTAGAAAGTGGAGAAGAAAATCCTGAAGTTGGAGTAATAGCAATTTCAGTGTCAGACTCAGAAATTTCAGGTTCTTCAGCTAATTCGCTGGAAGGAGAAATACTACCAGTAACTTCGGAAAATGAAATTAGATCTCGAGTGGACTCTGGTGTTTGTATTTGATAATTAGGATGAACAATTAAAGATGGCTCTCCGGCTTCTCGTGATCCAACTCTGCTGTCACTAGGTGATACAAGAGCTCATAACCCTTCAAGCTGGCTTGGTGAATATTCAGGAGGTTTCCCCTAAAGTCTACGATATTGTCTCAATAATTTAGCCATGATGAAATATTAATTACTCACACGTAAACAAAGAAAATTTCAATAGAACCACCAAAAGTCTATAAAGAAACAAACAATTGACTCACAAGCCTAAAAATCTAAGAGTGCAAACCACACACAAACAGTAACTTCCCGTACTAAAAACACTAGTTGGTGATGAAATGCAACGTAGTAGAAATTTAATACAGAAAGAGCTGTTGGAACAGTTACCCTGACAACCTGCTTAATGAAACAGACTGGCACAAGTTTCTCGACAAAACCATCTCGAGTGAAGAGAACCCCCCAGAGAGTCCAAGTGGGTCTAGTCGACGTCTGCTCCAAGTACAGTGAGACCTGTCCTTCACCATCACCTTAGGAAATAGTCTTAAGTTTATGGACACTAATCTTACAAACAACAACAAATACAATTGGGGGAACAGTCTACGATTTCATCTACGCACAAGGGCAGAGTAACAAAGCTCAATCCCCTTGAAGGCTCCTCGACATGATCAATCTGAGGTTTACCAACAAGTGACCCCAAGCTCCTCGACAATGGTTAATCCAAGGTTTACCGTTTATAATACGCACAAATCTTTTATCTTTCCCAATGAAACAGACTTGATTGTCTCAAAGGTTCAGACATGATCTCGTGATTGACTCCTTTAAGAGAAGCTTCCAAGAATGTATCAATTACAATTGGATTTATTTCCTACTGCAAGATATATCTACTTGTTTGTTTTAACTATCTTGGAGAGTTAATTACTCCCTACTCCAAGATACTAGCCTAAGCTATATTGGTGATAAGAGACCTAGAGATTAAAAAGATTACTAGATCAATTTTAATTAAGCGTTGCTTTTATGGGTTGTTCCTTAAGTCAATAGGTATGGAAATGAAACTTTGATGGTGTGAAGACTTGACTCCAAATGCTAAAATATGCACCTAAAATGATAAGCAATTCGTTTTTCGTTCAATGAAATTCTAGCTAAAATAAAGAGCTCGAGAATGCAATTCTTTAAGAAACAAATCTTTCTTTCAACATGGAAATGAAAAGAAAATATTTTTTTATTTTTCAATAAGAACTCATAACGAGACTAATAATTAATGCTCAGAATAAATCCCTTTCACTTTTCAAAAGTCGAAACTACAAGAAAAACAATTTTCCTTTCAAAAGAGATCCACAAGTTCTAGAAAAGCACTAAAAAATACAAAAACTAATTTTCAGATCTAAAAACTTTTAAAAATCTAATTAAATGAAAGCTTCAATTATTTTTGAGGACGTTTTACTTAGTTGTTTAGCAAACTAAGGATTCATTTGTTCAAAATAACAAATCAAGCAAAAAACATCCAGATATGTTTTCTTTTGTAAAAATGAAATTCAAAACTTATAACAAAGTTTGTTCAAAGATTTGCAACTAGAAAACTGATTCTATTTCTCACAATGGATAGATTTCACAACCATGTCAGACTCATCAAGAAGACAAAAGGACACCAGGGTAATCTAGGGTTTCTCAAGCTTCTGATCTTTGAGTCACTATAGAGACCAAGTGAAAACCACTCCAAGGATGAAAAACTTCTAAAAAATCATCTAAAATAAAAATACTATTAGAACTCACTCACAAGATGTTTTTGACAGGAAAAACAAAGATCTAGGTAGACCCTGAAGCTTCTAAATCAAACCTAAACCTAACTGGAAAAATGCATTTTAGTTTTTTCAAAAAAAATTATAGGGTCCGCAGGCTCCAGAAGTAATAGATGTAGTCCCATTCTATTTACTAAAGGAAAAGTGCAGAAATGGCCGCATTGTCTGTGAAAAGAAAGTGAGGTCCCCTGAAAACTTCAAAAAAAACAAAAAATACTCCCAGATTTAAAAACTACCCAAGCCAGTATACATCAATCAAAAACCAGAAATGAAAACACTTTTCTCAAGTCAAAACAAAGGAGAACCAAAAACCAAATCTTTCCCCATTGGGGTTGCCAATTTGTTGGCCGGATAAATCGATCTTGCAGACAAGACCGATCTCCCTAGTATCACAAGATAATCTAGCAACAAATAGACAGATAAATTTACCTTTTTCTAGACATATGTAATTCACAAATAAAGACTATAGAGGTGTTACGATCCTACCTTAGATCCAACGCTTGTTCATTGTAGTCATCCCTCGATCATTCGAAAGAGTTATCTTTAAGGATGTACAATCACAAACAAGCAAACATCAAATAGCACCTGCATAGCAAATATCATAAATGATGTCTATTATGGTGATCAAGGAATCCATAAAATAAAATAAAAATGAATAGCTTATTGAGAAAAACAAACTTAGTTGTATTAACTTTGAAGTAGAAGAACCTTAAAACCTTTTTAGCCTTGATGTTGAACAAGCTCTTCTTGGGGTCCGAAATAGGAATTTCCTTTACTTTGACAAGCCTTCCACTCTTCCAAATGATATCTTAGAGGTATGTAATCTCTCCTCATAAAAGCTCAACTAAAGAAGACTAAATTCCAGCAACATTTCACCTCAAAAATATTCAGCTTCCAACCTCCCCAATAACCAACCCAATGCTTCATGTTATAGTGTAGAGGAGGAGGTGACAGGTCCTCTATGAAGGGATAGAATCCTCCTTCAAAGGGATAATCTCCTCACATAAAGGGGTTAGCTTCTTAAGGTATAGGATGCATGAACCTTAAGAGAGCGAACTTGCCACCTCAAGATTCCTTCCAGAAGCTTCTAGAAATGACTGAAAGTGAGTTTTTAAGAACGTATTCTTGCCTCTTTAACTTTTACAAGGGTCCGCACCCACAAAATAAGGACAAAGTGGTCAAGTGCGCAAGGGACATGACCATTAGGTGCGGGATCGTAGGTAATGCAAAGAAAAAGTGCGGAACTAGAGTTTTAGAGACTTTTAGGGCTTTTCTCTTACTTTCTAGGCCTGATATGAAGAACTGAGGATTTACACTTGTAAAGGAGGAAAGTATGAGTGATAATGGACTCACATAGATTGCAGAATGTCAAGGTGACAATTTTTAGTGCAACAAGGTCTCAATTTGAATATCTTACCGATTGGCTCTAATGTGTCTTCTTTCAGTGGTCTTAGTCCTACTCTATGGCTTAATTAAAGATATAAGGGATCTATGGGCATCCAATAGCCTCAGATTCCTTTCCTTTATGGTGGTTTTGGTTCTATGGGTTAAAAGCTACCTTTATGGGCTTGTCGATTCAACTTTGGAAAAATAGAGCCTCATGGTACCATGCTCTTTAGCGGTAACTATAGACTGAGAAATCTATTTACTGCTATAATAAATCTCATGTAACTCAAGTCATTTTCAACCAAATACATACATATAATTGGTACTATTAGCTTCCACTGAATACTGTTATTATTGATAACAAGTTCAAACTATATGCCCTTAGTCATATGATACACATTAGTAACCATAATGATCACCATTACTTAAGAAAACTTTTTATTTGTTGGAGTCCCTGTTATATTGTGGTACACAACACTTCTAGGATACTAGCTATTAATATTTATTTTAAGCCATTTTTTTTTGGTATCTATATACCTTACATCATCTTGTATTTTACGTATGTACTGCAAAATCCTAGTACCTAAGGTATAAAAATTTTCTTATATGGTTGTATATACATTTGAATCTCAAAGATATGCGTGAAAACTTAGTTTTGAGATAATTTGAACCTAAGAATACCTGCTATTCTTGATTCATAATTTATGTTCTTGCATTATTATTTTATTTATCATAGACCAACTTATATATATATATATATATATATATCTATATTCTCATGGAATTTCTTGCGGAAACTATGAGCTAGTCCCATTTGGAATCATCTGTTGCATTTTAAATTCAACTACGCAAGTGTTGTAGGAAATTTTTTGTACGGGACTATGTTAAAATACCAAGATGAAAAGCTCAACCTATAAAGGTTTTGTAAATTTCGAGAACGAAGACTTTTATAGAAGAGAAATTTGGATTATTGATAGGATAATCGAGGTACTATTTTGTTTTACTTATCCATTGTGTCTACAGGAATTTTTTTTATATTGCTTTTGTAATGATTCCACACTCTATAAGGAAATTTGCGACCACTAGCTACGATGTTTGATCAAAACATCACAACCACCAGTGACTACACTATTTTATTTTATGTCTAGAGTAGATGCAATGGCCACATATTTTCCTGCAAAAGTCATGATAAACCTTTGTTAGTATTAAGGCTAAGATCACAAGTTTTATGTGGTCACAAATTGTATGGTGGAGTATCCCCATGAGGGAATGAAATGACCAATTAACCTCATCGCAAAGAAATAAAGGAAGATATGATTGAGGGTTGGAATCAAGTTAGCACACTGAAATAAATTTAAAGGAATTCTTGGGAAAACAAGAGTTGGAGACAAACCTCTCAATCATAATGAATAAATGAGAATCTGTGATTGGTTTTGATAATAGGTCAATCCACAAAAGAGTCAATGAATTTCTATGTTAAGGAAGGAACTAAATAAACATAGTGTTAAAGGGAGTCTTTGCAACACCAGAACCACAATCCAAAGAAAAATTGGGATGTGTGAAAAAGGGAGATCAAAAAGGAAAAGTAATCCCTATTGGTTTGGACACATAAAAAAAAAACATAGCTCTACATTAGACAACAAAGGAAAGAATAGAGCTCTTTATCACAAATTCTAACAATGAGTCCTCAGAATTGTGTTATATGTAATGAGATTAGATATGACACTAGGTTGTTTGAAATTTTATAAATAAAAAAAACATTATCGTGCTGACCTTCTTGGTGTTGGTTGCAAGAAATGAAGCTATAGGTGAAGACAGTGGGGCGAGTAGATAATGTTCTTGACGACGAGCATGCCCTTGTTAAGAATTTTGGCCCTATATACTTTGTTGATGCAGTCATGCAGGCTTAGCCAGTCACCTATAGGGCATTAATGGGGTCTGGGATATTTGAGGTCCTATTTCTCATTGCGTCCCTCCGGACATAGTTGCAGTTACATTGCACAATGTTCAAGGGTGGCTCGAAGTGAAGCTTCCTCTTGAGGTGGTGCCTCTTAGCTGGTACATCCAAGGGCATTGTGATGTCTCCACGTTGATCAACCTCCTACCCCATGGGTGCTCTGCCTTCTCTCCTGTAATCAGAGATGGAAGAGAAAGACCCCAAACACTGTACTCAAACCCTAAACCCCTCAGATTTAAGACTTTGTGATTAATTCAAGCAACTTTGAAAAGCGCAGAAGACAAAATGATTTAAGTCCATAATTTTTTTTAACACAAAAGGGCTTCAGGCAAAAGGATAACTTTAATATGAAATGGGTTAAAAGAGAAAAAATGATTAAGTCAAGCCACTTTTAAAAGGACTTAAGATAAAATTATAATTGTAAGAAAAAATGGCTTAAGACAAAATGATCTTAAGATGAAATTATCATTTCATCTTAAATAGGTGTCTTAAACACCCCTTTTATGTAGTATTGTTAGCATAACAATCATATGTAATCGACCAGTGGAAGTTCTCATCAACAACAGTAAGTAAATTAATGGTATCATTGCAAATAAACCCTCTTCTTTATCTACTAATCATGTTCTAAAAACACTTTCTGAATCAATAATGTTCTCAATATCGACGAGCTACACAATTTTTTTCGATTATGTATATATTCTCTAGCTCTTAGTTTTGAAAATGCAAGATCAGCTCTGACTATTGTAACTGTGAAATCTACTACACATCTTATTTGTTAATAAACAAAAATTAAAGATACCAAAGCTATAATTTATGAAAACCAATGCACATATACCTCGAAGCTACAAAATCATATCATCGATTTATTACATATCTCGTTTGTATGTTTCTATATATTCTTTACAATAATTGTAGCTAGATCATAGCTATAGATAATAATTCTCGCTACAAAAAGAGCATGTCAAATATGGCTATTACAAAACTACAACGACATGTGGCTGGTGCCCACTACTTAGTCATTATCATCTTTGAATTATGAATAACCTGACACATAGATTTGAGAAAAGTCACAGATGCATGTTGTTTGACCAATTATTGCAAATTGCTTCACTCTCTTATTTTCCTACCTAAATAAAGGTTGGTTAAAAAATGAATGGCATTTTTAAAAAATTCCATGAACATAGGAAAAATGTGTCACGTAAAATGGGAATATGTAGAGAAAATATGAAAAGTAGCGAGTATGTATGGAGAAGGAAAGATGAAAAAAGACAACAACAGTTCTGCACATTTGCAAGTGTCACACAACGTTTGTCCATTTCTCCTATCCTCTACAATTTTGCAATTAGTAATTAGCTTAACTTATAACAATACAATTAAAAAATATGAAATTGTTATTTCCTTGCAAGAATTAAATTAATTACCTATTTATTTTGGACTCTGCCAGGGAACATATAAAAAAGTATATCGTTACAAATTATAAGAAAATAGACAAAATTTTAAAAAGTATGTTGTATTGCATTTATAACTATCTATGAACTTTATTGCTTCAAAATTAAAGTATATAGAATTTGCAATCTTACAATCCCTCAAAGTATAATGAAGCATGAATTACATCATGGACTCCAGTATGAATGAGAAATATGAAGAAGACATTGTTGAAGAGGTAAATTTGTCCAAATGTGATCTAATATTATCTTATTCCTAGAAATAAAATTCCTTTTTATTTCTTGTAACTGCTTGCACTACAAATTATAATAGTTGTTCACTTCTTTTGATATTTAAATTAATTTCAATATTGAAATCTCCAATAAGTATATAAATGTAATCACCAAGTGTGAATTGTGTCCTTTCTATTGCTATTTCTTCAGTGAACACATAAATAGATACAAGTGGAACAACATATACATTTATTATGCATATACAACATGGGAAATATACTTCCTACAAAACAAGTTTGATTTTGTTATTGTAAATATTTTTCATTGATATGATTTTTATGTTTTCCTGTATGCAAGTATGTACCCCACGAAGACAATTTGATATGTTGAAATTGAATTTATGAAATTTAGTATTAGACAGAGGAAATTTTAAATCATTTCCTAGATACAGAGAATCATAACATTCATTAAATCTTCATCATGCACAATGCCATTGACATGAGTATATATACTTCATGTATTCAAACGTGCAATCGTTAAAGTTTTCACACTTGCTATAATATTTTCTATGTACCCTAATTTCCATGATGCTTTAGTTCTTAATAGTTTCGTTTCTTCTGATACTTTATTATTTACACAAAAGTTCTTCTGTGTTATCTTTTGAAGGATATACAATGATCCCATCATTCTAATATGCCAATATCCCACTTGGGTCAAATGAAAGCCCATCCAACATTAAACCCTATGATCAGTGAATTGTTCTAGCACAAACTAGTTGTATAAGAATTTTTTACTATAAGTGTAAATCTCTTGCTATTATGTCAACGACTTTGAAACATGCAATATTGAAGTCTAATCACATGAAACATTTTTTTCATACAATTCATTATACTTGTTTCTTTAAAGGTTACTGATATCCAGATTTAGGAAATATCTTCATAACACATCAACATGATTGTTATTTTTCATACATGTTCTTAATATTCCATCAACACAATTAATAAGGCTATCTTCTTTATTATACTTCCTTTCATTGGCTCAACAATAACATTCCATTTGATAATTATTCTTGACAATAATCTCATTGTCTTCTCATATGAAATAAATCCTATTTTCTTATTGTGAGTTTCATCATTCGCATCAAGAACTATTAGCTCTTCATTTACATGTGACGAATTCTTTTTCTTATGCTTATGTACATCCTTCTTTTTGTAAAACATGTATGGAAACAAAGGATCCATTGTTGTAGGCCTATGGCACTTATCGTTTGTATACTTTTATGTCTTCATTAGATTGTTGAGTCACTCACCTTTTGTTAAGGATTTGAACATACTTATTATATTTTTAACACATTATTGTATGCAATTCATAGCATTTGACTTTCTCTTTCCACAAACTGTATCTTAGCTTTTTTCCTGCTAAAATTAGTTTCTCAAAAAGAAAAGAATCTTTGATTGCTTGCGCTTGGAACAAGTGACCTGAAAATATTACATCAATATTTCCAAAATAAGTCAATGGAGTATGCTTAATTTCACATAAGTTTTTAGGAACGTACTATAATAATGTTGAACCTATCAAAGATGCCTAATAATCAACATGACACGAAGTTGTTCAGAATGTTTTGTCAATGTGTCTAATTTTTCACGTTTAAGAAAAATATATTCTAATTTATTAAATGGTAAATGGAATGTATAATGCAATGTTAGACCACTTGCATTGAAAGTTTCCTTCCCTATATATGCAGTGATGATTCGTTTCAATTGATCTGGGTCATATCTGAACATGTTGTACAAATGAATTAGAGATTAGAATAGTGTTATAACAGTAAACATTTTTCTAATGCCCACACCACCTATTACAAGTACGTACAATGGGTCATTTGGATATTTTTCTCATCCACTATTTGTTTCACGATATTTTCCTATTATGGGTCAAGAATTCTCATCATTCCATAGAATTCTATTTCTTCTAGTACTTGTGGTTGTTTTACAAGTTGATAAGGCCTCTCAACAATTGTTTTTTCATTTATAACGTTTTGCAAATATTGAAAATATGAGTCGATATCATATTCTTTATAACATTTTTCACTCTCTATTTCTTCAGATGCAGGGAAATTTATTTCAAGCAATTCACAAACTTTGTTTTCAAGCTCAAAAACTATGCTATCAATATCAACCCACAATGTCATTGTTTTTTTCTCGTTATATTTTATGATTTTCTCAAATAAGAAATATGAATTCTCCCAACTCAAATATTTTTCTTTAAATATGTTCTCGTGAATATGATATGGGACATATAACATTAATAATTCTCACCAATAGTTATCAATGTCAATATTTTTAATATACTTTGCATACCTTATAACATATGGTCTATCAAAGACACCTCTTTTTTTTTTTTTTGTGTCTAACATGATGCAAATTCCGCTAAACTTACATGTTTAATGTTTTATGGTCATTGCGCATAACAATCAATAATTAGTAAACATGCTATGTTTTCGTAATCATCGAGTTCATGTTCTATGTCTTTTGGATTCTTTAGTAAAAATGTTTGATCATCTATCGCTGAAGTATTAATAAATATACATTTTCTTGAACTAGTATTGAGTGGCATTAACAACACTATCTATACAACTTGTTGTGTAGACATTTTCTATAAGTTCAATAAATATTTTCCAAGTCATGAAATTGTTTCTATGATATGACCACCATTTTTTTGACACCCACTTTTCTCACGTTTAATCATTGATGTCATTGTTTTATCTAGCTTTTTCATGTACAAACTATAATAAGTAGTTGTAGCATATGAGTGAATTAAAAGTTTAGCATCAGTATTTTCACCCCATATACAACTGATCAACCTCGATTCATCTTCCTAATTTTTCAATATTCTATTCCTCTTCTCCATAAGATTGAATATTTCCTTCTTAGACTCTTTGGAAAATAACTCTGAATCCGAAGGGTCCATCAGATCCTTAATTTTGCTACTCGATAATAGTTCCTTCCACATGGCCTTTTTAGGCGTGCTGATCTAAGATCTGACAACATTTTTTGATCTTTTTAGTTTATATGTTACCTTTTCCATATGCTTATCCAAGTCAAAATATAAAGGATGCATCCATGGTCCGCCCACAAGCTCTGAAAATTCTATATCTTTCAACCACATATTCTTAGCACCACTGCATTCAAAGAAACATCATGTCACGGTCAAGGATTCCTATATGAAAGGATGATGATAGAAATCAATTGATCCTCTCGATTATATAAAACTGCACCATAGAGTTAAAATTGTTTTATGAATTGTTTAAAATTAATCAAATTTTACTTGTCACCATCTTAAGGATAACATCGGTTCATTTAACATCAAAGCTAACCTCCACTTAAAATATAACCTAATTTAAGAAAAAGATCGATTAGTGGGAGTAAAGGAATGATGTGAATATGGATTTGATTGGATTTGTTTTGCATGTAGATGACAAAGAAATTTACTATTTGATCTATTTGTCAAGCACTCATATTAGCCTTGCAGAATTACCAAGCATATGAAATTTTCCCACAAGTCGTGTTTGTCTTGAAAATTTGCACATAGTCGTCACGTTAATCATGTTTGGAAAACAAATAAATTAGATGAATAAAATCGACATAGACTTTGGCGAACAAAGAAATTGGATGAATAAAATCCATAGGGACTTTGGCAAAGAAAGAAATTTGATGAATAAAATTGGCATAGTAATCATGAACATAGAAACAAGAATTAAATCGATTGTTTCACACAACAAGTGGGGACAAAGGTTGTTTCTTCCAATGATATTGGCCTATCCATCATCTACAACTCTTATTCATTTACCATTTTGGGTAACATATTAGCCATGACCATTTGATCAACTATATTTTTTTCCTTTGATGACCTGGATTGGGACTTGAAAAATTTAAGAACTTCTTTTTGAATGTCATGCTGTGATGAGAAAATCTAACTGTCTCCGTCTCTTGTGTACCATATTGAGTTTTCAATCTTTATTTTGGAGGCTACCCTGTGAAAGAAATAGGTGTTCTTGTCATCGTCACGAATCCAACACATTCTACTTTTTAACCTCCATTCATCTTCTTGATTTTTCGATATTTTATTCCTGTTTTCCATAATATTGAATATTTCCTTCTTAGACTGCTAGGAAAAGAAAACTGGATCTGAAGGGCTAGATCCTTAATTTCCTACTCAATAATATTTCCTTCCATATGGCCTCTTTAGGCTCGTAGATCCAACATCTCACAACCTTTTCTAATATTTTTAGTTTACAACTTACCTTCTCCATCTGCTTATCCAGGTCGAAATATAAAGGATGCATCCATGATTCGTGCACCAGCTCTGAAAATTATAGGTCTTTCAACCATGTATGGTTGTATCTAAAAGGCGGAGCCTTTATATCCTTAGTAATAACCCATGTGATAAATACCATATCACAGTCAAAGATTCATATTGTTGGAGAATATGATTCCAGCCACTTGCTAGGTTTCATAGACATCCAACCAATTGTCATAGTTGAGATTATTCTAGTTATCTTGATTCAGTTCACTCTTACTGCAGTCTTTTATTGTCGATGTATCCAATATAATCTTATTTAACTGTTTCAGAATATTAAGAAGAGAAATCCTCTTCTCCATGTTAGTTTTAATTTATTGTCATGGTATTAGAGCTTCTAGTCACATAAGACTCTGGAGAGAGCAACAGAGATCAAGAATTCGAGGAGGAGAAGAGGCCTCCATTGTTTTGAGAAAGATAGTGGTGTGAAGTCCATTCCGTAAAGAGGATAAAGAATATTGTTATCTCCACCTCAATTGAAAGAGAAAGAAGAAATAAGTTTTAAGTTTTTATTTTTTATTTTTTTTGAAGGATCAACACACTCCTCCCTAGTGAACAAGTGCATTGACCTTGCCAAACTTATGATTTTCTCAACTTCCTTGTTTCAACAATATTCTCAACTTCCGTGTTTCAACGCAGTGGTTTTCTATTGAGAAGAGTGCTGAAATCATACAAGTTGAGGCACAAGGTTTCTTTCAAGGTTCAAGGTCATGAAATCATCGTCACGTTTGAATGAAATTGTTGAAGCGTACGAGGGCTCCACAAAGTCAAATATGAGTACACTAATGGGATAAGAGTTTCGTGAAGTGATGCAACAAAATTCTCACATTAAGAGTCTCATGAAGTGATGTAGCCAAAGTTTCACATTAGTTTCAATCTCTCTTGCTCAAACACGGGTTCTGTTCATAACAAAGAGTATTAACAAAAGAGCACAAGACACAAAGAAATAGTGGAATCTGATTGGGAGCACAAGTCACTTGGGGATACATGTCACGAAATTCATTTGGAGCAACCACTCAATTTTCATCCAGGAAAGCATGATTTATTCATAAGGTTAACAAATTTTTTCAAAGTTATTTCAAGGACTCTCTTTAAAAAATTGTGTAATGGAGTACATTCAGTTTAAAAGGCACTCTTATGTTCCATTGAGTAAAAAGGGTTTTATTCCTAAAGGTTTTTTATATTAAAAAACAATAATTCTCTTATATTGAAAGGGGCTTCATTCATGGTTATTTTTTAAAGAGGGATTTAAAAAAAAAACAACAACCATTCAAGTTGGTTTTGGGTATTATAACATTTAAAGAATGGGTTTATGATAGCTTCTATGAATGAAGCATTGTTTTTGTAGAGAAATTGTATATCTATTTTTTTTGTCGAAGCTTATAAAAAGAGAAGCCACCGCAAAGATGTTTTCATTATAGAAAATCATATTTTCTGTAAGTCAACTTTCTTATTGAGATGTAGTTGACGAACGCTAAAAAATGGGAAAATCCAAGATGCTAAAAATGTCAAGCAACAGCTAGAGATATGAAGTTTTTTTGAAATAATTGGAAGTGAAGAGGAAAAATGATGCTTTCACATTAAAATACATAAAAGAAGTTGTACATGAAAACATTCTTCCCTTCATTTCATATGCCAAGATAGAAAAGGAGTCTTGGGACACCCTTGAGAGGAGTTTTGGTGTAAAGGGGAGCATTGAAGTTGAAGATGAAAATTTTGTTGAATCCCACTGTGCTAAGTCGCAAGTAGATGATAATTGTGATAAATTTGTAGAAGTGGAGAAGGAGCACATAGATACCCATCAATCCCACATTCATAGCCACAAGTGGATGACAATTTGGTGATTCCAGCAACAGAAGTTGTTGATGACAACTTGGTCAATCCAGCGAGAGAGCTTGTTGATGACAATTTGGTGAATCGAGCAAGAGATCTTGTTGATAATAGAGTAGCTACCATTGGAGTAGTCAATACCATGGTAAATCTAACAATTAATATTGTTGATGTAAAATTTGATGAATATTTTTTGAGTAAAGATAAGTGGTTGCAGATGATGTAATAAAACCATCATATTGACATGATGTTATTTGGTGAGATAATCCCACCTGAAACTGGAAAATAAGTGGAAGACAACCTGTGTGCAACAACACACGTTAGTACAGATGTGGAAGAGATAAATACAAAGATAGAGACGAAGTTAGAGGTAGAGGAAAATAGACAGAGGCAGAAGCAGAGCTAGAAGTGGAACAAGAGAAAACTCTCATTACAAACCATAAGGAACAAAACCAAAGTGGTTCTGCAAATATTCTTAACTCTAACATTGATTTTCAATGTGGAAGTACACAGATCGATTATGAAAAAGAGTTAAATTTCCTTAAAGAAAGACTTGCAACACAATGTCTATATGAAGTATGCATAGAGGTTGCAGCAATGAACCTTAAAGACAACTTTGATGATGAAAATATTAATGAATTTTTCAAGTATAGGAGTCATAAAGAGATGAAATTGTAATATGGACTTATGTTGCAACAAAAGATGGATGATGAAAATAACACTACAAAAGATGACATGTGGCAGTAGTCCACATAGGCGTTGTCTTTTGAAGAAGTCCAAGACTTACTTAGACAGCCTGGAATGATGGAAGACCTGCATTAGCCTGAAACAATTTAGAGCCTCCAAGACATGGAAGAAGAGAAGAAGAAAAGTAAATGTAGTTGAGGTCATTTTTTTAAATTACAAGTCTGGCTGAGACATAGACCACTAGGCATGTTAATTAAACTTTTATGTGGTTGAAATTAAAGGGGAGCGTTGGAGAATCTAATTGCAATCACTTAATAGGTGCCATAGCCATCCATCTAAGTGTCGTAGTTAGTTGAGATTATTACAATTATCCTGAGTTCAATTGACTCTTACAATGTTCATATATTGTTGATGTTTTCAATATAATCTTATTTAACTGTTTGAGAATATTATTGTTGATTTATTCATTATAATCTTATTTAACTAATCGTATTTAACTGTTTGAGAATATTAAGAAAAACAATCATGTTAATTTCCATTTCTTATCATCGGTATGAAAGGATGACTGCAATTTATTGAGCCTCTTGATTAGATAAGAATGCACCATAGAGTTAAAATTGTTTAATGAATTATATAAACCTAATCAAATTTTACTTTGCACCATCTCAAGGATAACATCGTTTCATGTAACATTGAAGCTAACCTCCGCTTAAAGTATAACCAGGAACTAAATCCATTATTTCACACAGGAAGTGGGGGACAGAGGTTGTGATTACGAGTTTGAGGATGACGTGGAAGCTTTTGGGATGTGTTAATTTTAATTTCATTTTAGATTTTAAAAATATTTTGGAATTTGTTAAAAAAATAAAAAATGAATTGTTTAATCATATTCGGAATCACATACTAAACTACGACTCCATCTGTACATCACACTCTTTGATATTTGTTTTTTCTTCAAAAATTTCCTCACGCCCTCTACGCCTTGTTTTTTCTTGACTAAACAATAGCTTATTTAGTAACTATTGCCATGGCTGACTGTACATCACAAATTTTATCTTAATATTTTTCTTAGTAATTTTTTCCACATAGACAGTTAGATAGAATAAAAATTTTGTCGGATATTTGTGATCATTGGTTTAAGGCGGCCACGAAAATCTAGAAGTTGATATACTTTCGTGCATTAAAGGACAAAGACAAAGGCTTAAAATCAAGGAAAGTTAGATTGTTGGTATATTTACATTTCGAGAGCGAATTTGAAAACATAGAGTGAGGGATTAGAACTGTAATTTTCCAAATTTATTAGAAATTGTAACACAGATTGAATTTTATGGAATGTGATTCTAGGGTTGTAGAGAAAGAGCTCTATACTTCTTTAGCTAGAATAACCAGTGCTCTAGAATTTCTCTTTGATTTGGTATCAAAGCATGCTAAAATGATTCAATTTGAAGCACCGGCCCATTTCAACCTTCTATGTTAGAAAATGACAATACTAGAATTGAAGATGGAGCAACTCCAATTGGAAAATGGAACATTGATTTTTAGACAAGAAAGTTGACTATGAGCTTTGGGCTTCTAAGGACCCACCTCCTAAAAATAGTCCACGATTTTTAAACTGGTGGAATGAATGTCTGGGGCATACTTTTAAGGATATACTTGTTTCTACAAACCCATACACCCCATAGAAGATATAGCACGAGAGTTCTTACTTCTTTGTGACTAGAGCTCCAATTGGTTAACCATGTTACAATAGAAGACCTATCCACCTCTAGATCTACTTCAAGGGAATTTGTGATCACCTCCCAAAAAACATTTTCTTGTAGGAAGAGAAGAAATATATGCCAAACCTCCTCAGGGGACGATCCATAAAGAAGACACTAGCTCGATCCCTGAAATCCTCTCTTTATGAGGTTATCCGAGGTGACTATTCAATTGTGGGTGACCAACCATGTAAAACATTTGATTTTGAAAGGAACCTCCCATTTCCAAATGTGATCCATCCACCCAACATGATTCTCAACATGAAAAAGAGACGTGATGAGTCAGTAGGCATCTTTGAAAAATATGTCACCATTATAAACCCTGTCGTCCCTTGCCATCTTATCAGGTTTATCTATGAGGTAAATCCCAGTGTTAATTATATGTAACAATATGTATCCCATTGAGCCAAAAACTCCTCTAGAATACCCAAATCCAGTGAATAGGGCCACATGGGAAATGAAAAAGGAAAGGCATGTTCCTTCCCAATATGTGCTAAAGTATAAATACCTCGCTCATTGAGGCACCACATGATGAAAACTAGAATATAATGCCTTTTAGACTGTCCTTTGATGACGTCTAGGCCAATGAAGACATTTTCTCCTCCGCCCACATGCTAGAAAATATTACCACAAAACCATAGCCTAACTTTCATGAGGCTTCGCCAAATATAGGAGGTGTTATTTTTCACAAGGGCCCCAGAGGACACCCATTCTTCCAAATTCAAAATTTGTACGTATTTAACATGTATGATAGCTTGCCAGCCTCTAAGTCCAAAGAATTCCCTCCAAAGATTCTTTATAAGGAGGGCCTGGTTAAAACATTTTGTATATATAATGCCCCATCTACCTATGGATATCAGTTTGGACAATGTCGCAAAAGCACACAAGTGATATCTCTTTTTTCCATGGCTGCATAAACTGTTTTTTTGGGAATAAGTGTGAGAAAGGTAGAATTGACAACATCTCTTATATATCCCAAAATGAGAGAATCCTTCACCATTTCCATGAGCCCACAATGTCAAAAAAGAACAAGAATAATTCCACTAGCCATCCATCAAGCCGAGATCTTTTATCTTTCGCTAAGTCTTCCAATGTCACTTGAAATTCTTCCAAAGAGATGGGACTATCCATCATATCGAAGTCTTCTTCATTTACCATCACCATATCCATTTGGTCAACTATATTTGTTACCTTTGATTCCCTGTATTGGAACTTGAAAAAATTAACAACTTCTTTCTGAATGTCATGTTGTGATGAGATTATATTATTATCTCTGTTTCTTACGTACCATATGGAGTTTACACTCTTTATTTTAGAGGTCACCCTGTGAAAGAAACAAGTTTTCTTGTCACCGTTGTGAATCAAACACATTTTACTTTTCAACCTCCATTCATCTTCCTAATTTTTCAATATTTTATTCCTCTTTTCCATAATATTGAAGATTTCCTTCTTATACTCTTTGGAAAATAATTCTGAATCTAAAGGGTCCATCGGATCCTTAATTTTTCTACTCGATAATAGTTCCTTCCACATGGCCTTTTTAGGCATGCTGATCCAAGATCCGACAACATTTTTTGATCCTTTTAGTTTATATGTTACCTTTTCCATATGCTTATCCAAGTCAAAATATAAAGGATGCATCCATGGTTCGCCCACAAGCTCTGAAAATTCTATGTCTTTCAACCACATATTCTTAGCACCACTCCATTCGAGAAATATCATGTCACGATCAAAGATTCCTATATGAAAGGATGATGATAGAAATCGATTGATCCTATCGATTAATTAAAACTGCACCATAGAGTTAAAATTGTTTTATGAATTATTTAAACATAATCAAATTTTACTTTTCACCATCTTAAGGATAACATCGGTTGATTTAACATCAAAGCTAACCTCCACTTAAAATATAACCTAATTTGAGAAAAAGATTGACTACTGGGACTAAATGAATTATGTGAATATGGAACAAAGAAATTGGTTCAATAAAATCCATAGAGACTTTGGCGAGCAAACAAATTGAATGAATAAAATCGACATAGTAATCATGAACATAGAAACGAGAATTAAATCGATTATTTCACATAGCAAGTGGGAACAAAGGTTGTTTCTTCCAATGAGATTGGCCTATCCATCATCTGCAACTATTCTTCATTTACTATCTGGGGGAACACATTAGCCATGACCATTTGATCAACTATATTTTTTTCATTTTATTGGGACTTGAAAAAATTAAACACTTCTTTTTTAATGTCATGTTGTGATGAGAGAATCTTACTGTCTCCGTCTCTTATGTACCATATGGAGTTTGCACTCTTTGTTTTGGAGGCCACCCTGTGAAAGAAACAAGTGTTCTTGTCATCGTCATGAATCCAACACATTCTAATTTTAACATCCATGCATCTTCTTGATTTTTAGATATTTTATTCCTCTTTTCCATAATATTGAATATTGCCTTCTTAGACTCCTTGGAAACGAAATCTAGATCCGAAGGGGTAGATCCTTAATTCCTTACTCGATAATAGTTCCTTCCACATGGCCTCTTTAGGTTCGTAGATCCAACATCTGACAACCTTTTTTTATCTTTTTAGTTTATAACTTACCTTCTCCATCTGCTTATCAAGGTCAAAATATAAAGGATGCATCCATGATTCGCGCACCAGCTTTGAAATTTATAGGTCTTTCAGCCATGTATGGTTGAATTTGAAAGGCGAGGCCCTTTATATCATTAGTAATAATAAATTTGATAAATACCATATCACGGTCAAAGATTCATATTGTTGGAGAATATGATTCCAGCCACCTACTAGGTTTCATAGACGTCCAGCGAATTGTCATAGTTAGTTGAGATTATTCGAGTTATCTTGAATTCAGTTCAGTCTTACTGTAGTCATTTATTTTTTATGTATCCAATGTAATCTTATTTAGCTTCAGGTCACATAAGACTCTAGAAAGAGAAATAGAGATCAAGAATTCGAGGAGGAGAAGAGGCCTCCGTTGTTTTGAAAAAGATAATTTTGTGAAGTCCATTCTGTGAAGAGGATAAAGAAGATCGTTATCTCCCCCTCAATTGAAAGAGAAAGAAGAAATAAGTTTTAAGTTTCAAGTTCTTTCTTTAATTTTTTTTGAATGATCAACACACTCCTCCCTAGTGAACAAGTGTGTTGACCCTGCCAAACTTACGATTTTCTCAACTTCCATGTTTCAACGCAGCGGTTGTCTATTGAGAAGAGCGCTGAAATCATACAAGTTGAGGCACGAGGTTTGTTTCAAGGTTCGAGGTGCATGAAATCACCGTCACGTTTGAATGAAATGGTTGAAAGGTACGAGGGCTCCACAAAGTCAAATTTGGGTACACTAATGGGATATTAGTTTCGTGAACTGATGCAACCAAAGTCTCACATTAAGAGTCTCATGAAGTGATGCAGCCAAAGTCTCACATTAGTT
Source organism: Pinus tabuliformis (assembly GCA_031772625.1). NCBI lineage: Eukaryota > Viridiplantae > Streptophyta > Pinopsida > Pinales > Pinaceae > Pinus > Pinus tabuliformis. The sequence goes on along the minus strand of CM062807.1, from coordinate 31,564,495 downwards.
TCAATCTCTCTCGCTCAAACACGGGTTCTGTTCATAACAAAGAGCATTAACAAAAGAGCACAAGACATAAAGAAATAATGGAGTAGATTGGAAGCACAAGTCACTTGGGAGTACGAGTCACGAAATTCATTTGGAGCACCCACTCAATTTTCATCAAGGAAAGCATGATTTATTCATAAGGCTAACATATTTTTTTTAAGTTATTTCGTGGACTCTTTAAAAAAAATGTGTAATGGAGTACATTCAGTGTAAAAGGCACTCTTATGTTCCATTGAGTAAAAAGGGTTTTATTCCTAAAGGTTCTTTTATATTAAAAAACAATCATTCTCTTATATTAAAAGGGGCTTCATTCATGGTTATTTTTTAAAGAGGCTTTTTGAAAGAAAAAAAACAACCATTCGAGTTGGTTGTGGGTATTATAAAATTTAAAGAATGGGTTTATGAAAGTTTCTGTGAATGAAGCATTGGTTTTTTTAGAGAAATTGTATATCCATTTTTTTTCTCGAAGCTTAGAAAAAGAGAATCTATAACAAAGATGTTTTCATTATAGAAAACCATATTTTATGTAAGTCAGTTTTGTTATTGAGATGTAGTTGGCGAACGCTAAAAAAGGGGAAAATCCAAGATGCTAAAAAAGTCAAGAAACAACTAGAGATGTATGAAGTTTCTTTGAAAGAATGGGAAGTGAAGAGGCAAAATGATGCTCTCACATTAAAATACATAAAATAATTTGTTGATGAAAACATTATTCACTTGATTTCATATGCCAAGAGAGCCAAAGAGTCTTGGGACACCCTTCAGAGGAGTTTTGGTGTAAAGGGGAGCATTGAAGTTGAAGATGAAATTTTTGTTGAATCCCACTGTGCTAAGTCTCAAGCGGATGATAATTGTGATAAATTTGTAGGAGTAGAGAAGGAGCACATAGATACCCATCAATCCCACGTGCACAGCCACAAGTGGATGACAATTTGGTGATTCCACCAACATAACTTGCTGATGACAACTTGGTCAACCCAACGAGAGAGCTTTATGATGACAATTTGGTGAATCAAGCAAGAGAACTTGTTGATGACAATGCAACTACTATTGGAGTAGGAAATATTATTGTAAATCCAGCAATTAATATTGTTGATGTAAAATTTGATGAATATTTGTTGAGTAAATATGAGTGGTTGCAGATGATGTAATAAAACCATCATATTGACATGATGCTATTTTGTTAGATAATCCCACTTGAATCTGGAAAATAAGTGCAAGATAACATGTCTGCAACAACAAACGTTAGTACAGAAGTGGAAGACATAAAGACGGAGCTAGAGATAGAGGTAGAGCTAGAGGAAAAGAAGGAAGCCCACAAGGAGAAAACATAGACAGAGGCAAAAGAAGAGCTAGAAGTGAAACAAGAGAAAACTCTCATTACAAAGCATAAGGAACAAAACCAAAGTGGTTCTGCAAATATTTTTAACTCTAGCATTGATTTCAATGTACAAGTACATAGATCGATTATGAAGAAGAGTTAAATTTCCTTAAAGCCTGACTTGCAACACCATGACTAGATGAAGTCTGCATAGAGGTTGCAACAATGAACCTTAAAGACAACTTTTATGATGACAATATTAATGAATTTTTCAGGTATTGGAGCCATAAAGAGATGAAATTGTATTATGGACTTATGTTGCAGCAAAAGATGGACGATGAAAGGAACACTACAAAAGATGACATGTGGCAATAGTCCACATAGGCGTTGGTTTTTGAAGAAGTCCAAGACATACTTAGACAGCCTAGAACAAAGGAAGACCTGCATTAGCAAATGAAGAAACTAAGTTTTAAAGGATAAGGAAGAAGAAAAGAAGAAAAGTAAATGTAGTTGAGGTCAATTTTTTAAATTACAAGTCTAGCTGAGATATAGACCACTAGGCATCTTAATTAAACCTTTATGTGGACTTTTGTGTGCTTCAAATTAAAGGGGAGTGTTGGAGAATTTAATTGCAATCACTTAATAGGTGTCATAGTTGTCCATATAACTGTCATAGTTAGTTGAGATTACTAAATTTATCTTGAATTCAGTTGAGTCTTACTACATTCATTTATTGTTGATGTCTCAATATAATCTCATTTAACTGTTTGAGAATGTTATTGTTGATTTCCTCAATATAATCTTATTATTATTTAACTATTTGGGAATATTAAATAAAACAGTCATGTTAGTTTTCATTTCTTATCACCTGTATGAAAGGATGATTGCAATTGGTTGAGCCTCTCGATTAAATAAGAGTGCACCATAGAGTTAAAATTGTTTTATGAATTATTTAAACTTAACCAAATTTTAGTTTGCACCATCTCAAGGATAACATTGTTTCATTTAATATCAAAGTTAACCTCTGCTTAAAATATAACCAGGAACTAAATCGATTGTTTCAGACAGGGAGTGGAGGAAAGAGGTCGTGATTGCTAGTTTGAGGATGATGCAGAAGCTTTTGGGATGTGTTAATTCTAATTTTAATTTCACTATGGGTTTTAAAAATATTTTGGAATTTGTTAAAAAAATCAAAATGAATTCTTTAATTGTATTTGGAAATATTCCTGGAATGTGCGGGGATATCCCTGGAATGGCGTGTACTAAACTACGACTCCATCTGTACATCACGCTCTTTGATGTTTGTTTTTTCTTCTGAAATTTCCTCATGCCCTCTGCGCCTTGTTTTTCCTAGACTAAACAATAGCTTATTCAGTAACTATTGCCGTGGCTTACTGTACATCACACATTTTTTCTTAATCTTTTTCTTAGTAAAATTTTCCATAGAGTCAGTCATATAAAAGAAGAATTTCGTCAGATATTTGTGATCGCTGGTTTAAGGCGGCCTTGAGCATCTATCAGTTTCTTACCACGACTTCGTTTGCTTATTTTTCACTTCCACAACTCAATACATAGCCTATTGACCGAATGAAAGTGGATGATCTAGTTTCTTCTTACTTCTTATCCACTAACATCAGAGGTAAAGATGAGTAAGCAACAATTAATTTCTTTGTGAGTAATAAATCGAAATTCAAAACCAATCCTCCCTTTGGACTATGCAGAAGTTGCTGGAAAAAATGGAAACATTACCAGATAGCTAAATTTATAGATAGTCATTTGTTTACCTCAAATGGGTACCAAAAAAAATACGAAAGAAAACTCTAGCTCAAAATATATCAATGTTTGAATTGATCTAGTTCACCCATGCCATCATACTTTCCTATACACAACCATTTGATCCATGTCTTGGTAGAAATTCCTTGCTTCCAACATGTAATCCCACATTTTCCCAAATAAATCCACAAAATGAAATAAAAATCAAGGGAAACAAATGCTTATTCTGCAACCACATAATTCTTTCAAAAAAGATAGAAAAATTATTATCTAGTGTAAAGTGACATGAGTTTCAAATACGTTGAAGCATTTCCACAAAAAAGCATATGGATAGGCTTCCTGTGGCCAAAAGACGTTCGATCAAACATGAAACTGAAGATGGCTCGAGCTTCTTAGATTTCTTTTCATCCAAATAAGAAGAAGAGGAGTCATGGATTTTTTTATTTGTAAAGAGGATCTTTCTATCCAAGATGGTAATTTGGTCTATCCCTTAGTGAAAAGGCCACTCAAATCCCCTCTCAACACTCAGCATGAAGTCCTCCCCTGAGGAAACATTGAGCAAGGGGATTTGTAAGGGCTTGACTAGAAAATTCCAAGGCTCTGATCTTAGGTTAGGAACAACATATCCAATGTTAGGTTAGGAAAGGGACTGTAATTGACTTGATTGATTATCTCCTTCTCTAAGTTAGCCATATTCCCGAGTATTTCTCCATCATTTCCTTATCTCCTAAAGCACTAGTTTCAACCCATCCATAGTGAGGCCCATCAATTCAATCCCCTCATCCAACCTGAGCAAGTAATCACTTAAGGTCTCAATTTGAATATCTTATCAATTGGGTATAATGTGTCTTCTTTCACTAGTCTTAGTCCTACTATATGGCTTAATTAAAGTTATAAGGGATCTATGGGCATCCGATAGCCTCACATCCCTTTCCTCTTTGGTGGTTTTGGTTCTATGGATTAAAAGCTACCTTTCCGGGTTTTTCGATTCAACTTTGGAAAAATAGAGCCTCATGGTACCATGCTCTTTTGCGGTAACTGTAGACTGAGAAATCTATTTACTACTGTAATAAATATCATGTAACTCAAGTCATTTTCAACCAAATACATCCATGGAATTAGTACTATTAGCTTCCACTGAATACTGTTATTATTGATATCAAGTTCAAACTATAGGCCCTTAGTCTTATGATACACATTAGTAACCATAATGATCACCATTACTTAAGAAAACTTTTTATTTATTGGAGTCCATGTTATATTGTGGTACACAACACTTCTAGGATACTAGCTATTAATATTTAATTTAAGATTTATTTATTTTTTTGGGTATTTATATACCTTACATCGTTTTGTGTTTTATGTATGTACTGCAAAATCCTAGTGCCTAAGGTATACAAATTTTCTTCTATGGTTGCATATACATTTGAATCTCAAAGATATGTGTGAAAACTTAGTATAATTTGAACCTAAGAATACCTGGTACTCTTGATTCGTAGTTTAGGTTCTTGCATTATTATTTTATTTATCACGGACCCACTTTTATATATATATATATATATATATTCTCATGGAAATTCTTGTGGAAACTATGAGCTAGTCCCATTTGGAATCATCTATTGCATTTTAATTTCAACTACGGAAGTGTTGTAGGAAATTTTTTTTTGGGGACTATGTTAAAAGACCAAGATGAAAAGCTCGACTTGTAGTGGTTTTCAAAATTTCGAGAATGAAGATTTCTATAGAAGAGAAATGTGAATTATTGATAGGATAATCGAGGTATTTTTTCATTTTACTTATCCATCGTGTCGAGAGGAATTTTTTTTTTACAGTGTTTTTGTAATGTTCCACACTCTATAAGGAAATTTGTGACCACTAGCTATGATGTTTGATCAAAACATCACAACCACCAGTGACTGCGATGTTTTAGTTTGTGTCTAGAGTAGATGCAATGGCCGTATATTTTCCTGCAAAAGTCATGCTAAACCTTTGTTAGTATTAAGGCTAAGATCACAAGTTTTATGTGGTCACAAATTGTATGGTGTAGAATCCCCATGAGGGTATGAAATGACAAATTAACCTCATCGCAAAGATATAAAGGAAGATATGATTGAGGCTTGGAATCAAGCTAGCACACTGAATTAAATTTAAAGGAATTCTTGGGAAAACAAGAGTTGGAGACAAACCTCTCAATCGCAATGAATGAATGAGAATTTGTAATTGGTTTTGATAATAGGTCAATCCACAAAAATGTCAATGAATTTCTACGTTAAGGAAGGATCTAAATCAACACAGTGTTAAACAGAGTCTCTACAAGACCAGAACCATAATCCAAAGAATATTTGGGATGTGAGAAGAAGGGAGATCAAAAAGGAAAAGTAATACCTATTGGTTTGGACTCATAAAAAAAGAACATAGCTCTACATTAGACAACAAAGGAATGAATAGAGCTATGTATCAAAAACTCTAACAATGAGTCCTAAAAATTGTGTTATATGTAATGAGATTAGATATGACACCAGTTTGCTTGAAAAATTTTAAATAAAAAAAACATTATCGTGCTGACCTTCTTGGTGTTGGTTGCAAAAAATGAAGCTGCAGGTGAAGACAGTGGGGTCAGTAGATAACTCGCTTCACATCAAGCATGCCCTTGTTAAGAATTTTGGCCCTATATACTTTCTTGATGCAGTCATGGAGGCTTAGGAAGTCACCTATAGAGCATTAATGGGGTCTGGGATATTCGAGGTCCTATTTCTCATTGCCTCCCTCAGGACATAGTTGCAGTTACATTGCACAACGTTCAAGGGTGGCTCGAAGTGAAGCTTCCTCTTGAGGTGGTGCCTCTCAACTGCTACATCCAAGGCCATTACGATGTATCCACGTTGATAAACCTCCTACTCCATGGGTGCTCTACCTTCTCTCCTGTAATTAGAGATGGAAGAGAAAGACCCCAAACACTTTACTCAAAACCTAGACCCCTCGGATTGAAGACTTTGTGATTAATTCAAGCAAATTTGAAAAGAACAGAAGACAAAATGATTTAATTCCATCATTTTTTTTAACACAAAAGGGCTTAAGGAAAAAGGATAACTTTAATATTAAAAGGGTTTAAAAAAGAAAAAATGATTAAGTCAAGCTGCTTTTAAAAGGACTTAAGACAAAATGATAATTGTAAGAAAAAATGGCTTAAGACAAAATGATCTTAATATGAAATTATCATTTCATCTTAAATAAATGTCTTAAACACCCCTTTTATGTAGTAGTGTTAGCATAACAATCATATGTAATCGACTAGTGGAAGTTCTCATGAACAATAGTAAGTAAATTAATGGTATCATTGCAAATAAACCCTCTGCTTTAACTACTAATCATGTTATAAAAACACTTTCTGAATCAATAATGTTCTCAATATCACTTAGCTACACAATTTTTTTCGATTATGTATATATTCGCTAGCTCTTAGTTTTGCAAATGCAAAATCAGCTCTAACTATTGTAACTGTGAAATCTATTACACACATTATTTGTTAATAAACAAAAATTAAAGATACCAAAGCTATAATTTATGAAAACCGATGCACATATACCTCGAAGCTACAAAATCATATCATCCATTTATTACACATCTCGTTTGTATGTTTCTATATATTCTTTACAATAATGGTAGCTAAATCATAGGCTGTAGATAATAATTCTCACTACAAAAAGAGCATGTCAAATATGGCTATTACAAAACTACAAGGACGTGTGGCTAGTGCCCACTACTGAGTCATTATCATCTTTTAATTATAAATAACCTGACACATAGATTTGAGAACGCTCAAAGATGCATGTTGTTTGGCCAATTATTGCAAATTGCTTCACTCTCTTATTTTCCTACCTAAATAAAGGTTGGTTAAAAAATGAATGGCATTTTTAAAAAATTCGATGAACGTAGGAAAAATGTGTCACGTAAAATGGGAATACACAGAGAAAATATGAAAAGTAGCGAGTATGTGTGGAGAAGGAAAGATGAAAAAAGACAACAACACTTCTGTGCATTCACAAGTTTGCACAACTTTTGTCCATTTCTCCTATCCTCTACAATTTTGCAATTAGTAATTAGCTTAACTTATAATAATACAATTAAAAAATATGAAATTGTTATTTCCTTACAAGAATTAAATTAACTACCTATTTATTTTTGACTCTACCAAAGAACAAATAAAAAAGTATATCGTTACAAATTATAAGAAAATAGATAAAATTTACAAAAGTGTGTTGTACTTCATTTATAACTATCTATGAACTTTATTGCTTCAAAACGAAACATATCTAATTTGTAGTGTTACAACCCCTCAAAGTATATTGAAGCATGAATTGCATCATGGACTCCAGTATGAATGAGAAATATGAAGAAGACATTGTTGAAGAGGTAAATTTGTCCAAATGTGATCTAATATTATCTTATTCCTAGAAATAAAATTCTTTTTTATTTCTTGTAACTGCTCGCACTACATATTATAATAGTTGTTGACTTCTTTTGATATTTGAATTAATTTCAATATTCAAATCTCCAGTAAGTATAAAAATGTAATCACCAAGTGTGAATTGTATCCTTTCTATTGCTATTTCTTCAATGAATGCATATATAGATACAAGTGGAAAAACATATACATTTATTATGCATATACAACATGGGAAATATACTTCCTACAAAACAAGTTTGATTTTTTTATTGTAAATATTTTTCGTTGATATGATTTATATATTTTCTTGTATGCAAGTACGTATCCCATGAACACAATTTGATATGTTGAAATTGAATTTACGAAATTCGTATTAGACAATAGAAATTTTAAATCATTTCCTAGATACAGAGAATCATAACATTCATTAAATCTTCATCACACACAATACCATTGACATGAGTATGTATCCTTCACGTATTCAAACATGCAATCGTTAAAGTTTTCGCACTTGCTATAATATTTTATGTGTACCCTAATTTCCATGATGCTTCAGTTCCTAAGAGTTTCGTTTCTTATGATACTTTATTATTTACACAAAAGTTCTTCTGTGTTATTTTTTTAAGAATATACAATGATCCCATCATTCTAATATGCCAATATCCCACTTGGGTCAAATGCAAGCCCATTCAACATTAAACCCCATGATCAGTGAATTGTTCTAGCACAAACTAGTTGTATAAGAATTTTTTACTATAAGTGTAAATCTCTTGCTATTATGTCAACGACTTTGAAACATGCAATATTGAAGTCTAATCAGATGAAACATTTTTTTCATACAATGCATGACACTTGTTTCTTTAAAGGTTACTGATATCCAGATTTAGGAAATATATCCATAACACATCAACATCATTGTTATTTTCATATATTTTTTTAATATTCCATCAACACCATTAATAAAGCTAACTTCTAAATTATACTTCCTTTCATTGGCTCAACAATAACATTCCATTTGATAAGTATTCTTGATGATAATCTCATTGTATTCTCATATGAAATAAATCCTATTTCCTTATTGTGAGTTTCATCATTTGCATCAAGAACTATTAGTTCTTCATTTACACGTGAAAGATTTTTTTTGTTATGCTTATGTACATCCTTCTTTTTGTAAAATAGGTATGGAAACAAAGGATCCATTGTTGTAGGCCTATAGCACTTATCATTTGTATAATTTTATGTCTTCATTAGATTGTTGAGTTACTCACCTTTTGTTAAGGATTTGAACACACTAATTATATTTTTAACACATTATTGTATGCAATTCATAGCATTTGACTTTCTCTTTCGAGAAACCGTATATTAGTTTTTTCCCTGCTAAAATTAGTTTCCCAAAAAGACAAGAATCTTTGATCGGTTGCGCTTGGAACAAGTCACCTGAAAATATTACATCAATATTTCCAAAATAATCCAATGGAGTATGCTTAATTTTGCATAATTTTTTAGCAACGTGGTATAATAATGCTGACCCTATCAAAGATGCCTTAATAATCAAAATAACACAAAGTTGTTCAGAATGTTTTGTCAATGTGTCTAATTTTTCACTTTTAAGCAAAATACATTCTAATTTATTAAATGGTAAATGGAATGTATAATGCAATGTTAGACCACCTACATTGAAAGTTTCCTTCCCTATATATGTAGTGATAATTCCTCTCAATTGATCTGGGTCATATCTGAACATGTTGTTGTACAAATGGATTAGAGATTAGAATAATGTTATAACAGTAAACATTTTTCTAATGCCCACACCACCTATTACAAGTACGTACAATGGGCCATTTGTATTTTTTTCTCATCCACGATTTTTTTCACTATGTTTTCCTATTACGGTTCAAGAATTCTCATCATTTCATAGAATTCTATTTCTTCTAGTACTTGTCATTGTTTTACAAGTTGATAAGGCCTCTCAACAATTGTTTCTTCATTTATAACCTTTTGCAAATATTGAAAATATCTGTTGATATCATATCCTTGATAACATTTTTCTTCAGATGTAGGCAAATTTATTTCAAGCAATTCAGGATCTTTGTTTTCAAGCTCAACAACTATGCTATCAATATCAACCCACGATGTCATTGTTTTTTTCTCATTATATTTTATGATTTTCTCAAATAAGAAATATGAATTCTGCCATCTCAAATATTGTTCTTTAAATATGTTCTCGTCAATACGATATGGGACATACAACATTAATAATTCTCAGCAATAGTTATCAACATCAATATTTTTATTATACTTTGCATACCTTATAACATATGGTCTATCAAAGACACCACTTTTTTTTTAGTGTATAACATGATGTAAATTCCACTAAACATACATGTTTAATGTTTTATGGTATTCAGTGGCATTAACAACACTATCTATACAACTTGTTGTGTAGACATTTTCTATAAGTTCAATAAAGATTTTCCAAGTCATGCAATAAGTAGTTGTACCATATGAGTCAATTAAAAGTTTAGCATCAGTATTTTCACCCCATATACAATTGATCAACCTCCATTCATCTTCCTAATTTTTCAATATTTTATTCCTCTTCTCCATAAGATTGAATATTTTCTTCTTAGACTCTTTGGAAAATAACTCTGAATCCAAAGGGTCCATCAGATCCTTAATTTTGCTGCTCGATAATAGTTCCTTCCACATGGCCTTTTTACACGTGCTGATTCAAGATCTGACAACATTTTTGATCTTTTTAGTTTATATGTTACCTTTTCTATATACTTATCCAAGTCAAAATATAAAGGATGCATCCATGGTTCGCGCATAAGCTCTGAAAATTCTATATCTTTCAACCACATATTCTTAGCACCACTCCATTCGAGAAATATCATGGCACGGTCAAAGATTCCTATATAAAAGGATGATGATAGAAATCGATTGATCCTCTCGATTAGATAAAAGTGCACCATAGAGTTAAAATTGTTTTATGAATTATTTAAACATAATCAAATTTTACTTTTCACCATCTTAAGGATAACATCGGTTGATTTAACATCAAAGCTAACCTCCACTTATAATATAACCTAATTTGAGAAAAAGATCGATTACTGGGAGTAAAGGAATTATGTGAATATGGATTTGATTGGATTTGTTTTGCATGTAGATGACAAAGAAATTTACTATTTGATCTACTTGTCAAGCACTCATATTAGCCTTGAAAAATTACCAAGCATATGAAATTTTCCCACGAGTCGTGTTTGTCTTGCAAATTTGCATAGTCGTCATGTTAATCATCTTTGGAAAACAAATAAATTAGATGAGTAAAATCAACACAGACTTTGGCGAATAAAGAAATTGGTTGAATAAAATCCATAGAGACTTTGGAGAACAAGGAAATTGGATGAATAAAATCGACATAGTAATCATGAACATAGAAACCAGAATTAAATCGATTGTTTCGCATAGCAAGTGGGGACAAAGGTTGTTTCTTCCAATGAGATTGGCCTATCCATCATCTGCAACTCTTCTTCATTTACCATCTGGGGGAACACATTAGCCATGACCATTTGATCAACTATATTTTTTTCATTTGATTGGGACTTGAAAAAATTAGGAACTTCTTTCTGAATGTCATGCTATGATGAGAGAATCTTACTGTCTCCGTCTCTTATGTACCATATGGAGTTTGCACTCTTTATTTTGGAGGCCACCCTGTGAAATAAACAGGTTTTCTTGTCATCGTCATGAATCCAACACATTCTACTTTTTAACCTCCATTCATCTTATTGATTTTTCGATATTTTATTCCTCTTTTCCATAATATTGAATATTTCCTTCTTAGACTCCTTGGAGAAGAAATCTGGATCTGAAGGGCTCGATCCTTAATTTCCTACTCGATAATAGTTCCTTCCACATGGCCTCTTTAGGCTCGTAGATCCAACATCTGACAACCTTTTTTTTATCTTCTTAGTTTATAACTTACCTTCTCCATCCGCTTATTGAGGTCGAAATATAAAGGATGCATCCATGATTCACGCGCCAGCTCTGAAATTTATAGGTCTTTCAACCATGTACGATTGAATTTGAAAGGCGGGGCCTTTGTATCCTTAGTAATATTCCATTTGATAAATACCATATCACGGTCAAAGATTCATATTGTTGGAGAATATGATTCCAGCCACTTACTAGCTTTCATAGACATCCAGTAAATTGTCATATTTAGTTGAGATTATTCCAGTTATTTTGAATTCAGTTTCATCTTACTACAGTCATTGATTTCTTATGTATCTAATGTAAATTTATTTAACTGTTTGAGAATATTGAGAAGAGAAATCCTCTTCTCCACGATAGTTTTAATTTCTTGTCATTGTATTAGAGCTTGAGGTCACATAAGACTCTAGAAAGAGAAACAGAGATCAAGAATTCGAGGAGGAGAAGATGCCTCCGTTGTTTTGAAAAAGATAGTGGCGTGAAGTCCATTCTGTGAAGAGGATAAAGAAGATCGTTATCTCCCCCTCAATTGAAAGAGAAAGAAGAAATAAGTTTTAAGTTTTTTCTTTAATTTCTTTTTAATGATCAACGCACTCCTCCCTAGTGAACAACTGTGTTGGCCCTGCCAAACTTACGATTTTCTCAACTTCCATGTTTCAACGTAGCGGTTGTCTATTGAGAAGAGTGTTGAAATCATAAAAGTCGACGAATGAGGTTTGTTTCAAGGTTCGAGGTGCATGAAATCACTGTCACGTTTGAATGAAATTGCTGAAAAGTACGAGGGCTCCACAAAGTGAAGTGGTGCAACCAAAGTCTCACATTAAGAGTCTCGTGAAGTGATGCAGCCAAAGTCTCACATTAGTCTCAATCTGTCTCGCTCAAACACGGGTTCTGTTAATAACAAAGAGCATTAACAAAAGAGCACAAGATAGAAAGAAATAATGGAATCTGAATGTGAGGACAAGTCACTTGGGAGTACGAGTCACGAAATTCGTTTGGAGCACCCACTCAATTTTCATCAAGGAAAGCATGATTTATTCATAAGGCTAACCCATTTTTTTAAAGTTATTTCGAGGACTCTCATAAAAAATTGTGTAATGGAGTACATTCAGTGTAAAATGCACTCTTATGTTCCATTGAGTAAAAAGGGTTTTATTCCTAAAGGTTTTTTTATAGTAAAAAACAACAACCATTCGAGTTGGTTGGGGGTATTATAACATTTAAAGAATGGGTTTATGATAGTTTTTTTGAATGAAGCATTGTTTTTGTAGAGAAATTGTATATCCATTTTTTGTCGAAGATTATAAAAATAGAAGCTACAACAAAGATGTTTTCATTACAGAAAACCATATTTTCTGTAAATCAGTTTTCTTATTGAGATGCAGTTGGGGAACCCTAAAAAAGGGGAAATCCAAGATGCTAAAAAGGTCAAGCAACAGCTAGAGATGTATGAAGTTTTTTTGAAAGAATTAGAAGTGAAGAGGCAAAATTATGCTTCACATTAAAATACATAAAATAATTTGTATATGAAAACATTCTTCCCTTCATTTCATATGCCAAGACAACCAAGGAATCTTGGGACACCCTTGAGAGGAGTTTTGGTGTAAAGGGGAGCATTGAAGTTGAAGATGAAATTTTTGTTGAATCCCTCTGTGCTAAGTTGTGATTCGTTGATAATTGTGATAAATTTGTAGAAGTAGAGAAGGAGCACATAGATACCCATCAATCCCACGTGCGCAGCCACAAGTGGACGAAAATTTGGTGATTCCAACAACATAACTTGCTGATGACAACTTGGTCAATCCAACGAGAGAGCTTGTTGATGGGAATTTGGTGAATTAAGCAATTACTGATGACAATGACAATGCAGCTACCATTGGAGTAGGCAATACTATGGTAAATCCATCAATTAATATTGTTGATGTAAAATTTGATGAATATTTGTTGAGTAAAGATGAGTGGTTGCAGATGATGTAATAAAACCATCATATTGACATGATGCTATTTGGTGAGATAATCCCTCTTGAATCTAGAAAATAAGTGCAAGATAACGTGTCTGCAACAACACACGTTAGTACAGAAGTGGAAGAGATAAAGACAAAGCTAGAGACAGAGGTAGAGCTAGAGGAAAGGAAGGAAGCCCACAAGGAGAAAACATAGAGAGAAACAGAAGACGAGCTAGAAGTGCAACAAGAGAAAGCTCTCATTACAAAGCATAAGGAACAAAACCAAAGTGGTTCTGCAAATATTTTTAACTCTAGCATTGATTTCAATGTGCAAGCATACAGATCGATTATCAAGAAGAGTTAAATTTCCTTAAAGCATGACTTGCAACACCATGTCTAGATGAAGTCTGCATAGAGGTTGCAACAATGAGCCTTAAAGATAACTTTGATGATGACAATATTAATGAATTTTTCAGGTATTGGAGTCATAAAGAGATGAAATTGTATTATGGACTTATGTTGTAGCAAAAGATGGACGATAAAAAGAACACTACAAAAGATGACATGTGGCAATAGCCCACATAGGCATTGTTTTTTGAAGAAGTCCAAGACATACTTAGACAGCCTCAAACAATGGAAAACCTACATTAGGAAATGAAGGAACTAAGTTTTAAAGGATAAGGAAGAAGAGAAGATGAAAATTAAATGTAGTTTAGGTCAATTTTTTAAATTACAAGTCTGGCTGAGACATAGACCACTAGGCATCTTAATTAAACATTTATGTGGACTTTTATGTGCTTCAAATTAAAGGGGAGTGCTCGAGAATTTAATTGCAATCACTTAATAAGTGTAAGAGTCGTCCATCTAAGTGTCATAGTTAGTTGAGATTACTACATTCATTTATTGTTGATGTCTTCAATATAATCTTATTTAACTGTTTGAGAATATTATTGTTGATTTCCTCAATATAATCTTATTATTATTTAACTGTTTTGGAATATTAAATAAAACAATCATGTTAGTTTTCATTATTGTTTAACTGTTTTGGAATATTAAATAAAACAATCATGTTAGTTTTCATTTCTTATCACCTGTATGAAAGGATGACTGCAATTGATTGAGGCTCATCTCGATTAAATAAGAGTGCACCATAGAGTTAAATTTTTTTTTATGAATTATTTAAACTTAATCAAATTTTACTTTGCACCATCTCAAAGATAACGTGGTTTCATTTAATATCAAAGTTAACCTCTGCTTAAAATATAACCAGGGATTAAATTGATTAATATATATCTGATTTTTAGTCTTTCAAAATGGGTAGAATGTCCACCCGAAACGTCTAACAAAAAAAAAGTTCCACACAATTCATATCATAAAATTTCAAATAATCTTCAAATTAATTTCTGTCACTAACAATAGTTTCATCATAAAATTTAACATCACAAATATAAAATATATAAATAAAATACCAAAACACTTGTGAATTTTAAATATTTTAATAAAATATTATTGAAAGTAAAAAATATACCAAATTCTCTGCAAAAAATCATCACGTACTAAATTCTTAATAATAAAACCTTAATACCAAAATCAATAATGTAAATGGCTTAGTGTTAATATATTGCTGCAAAATGTCCAATTTAGTAATGAAGATCTGTATTTTCGTCCAAAAAAGTGGTTTAATATGATGGAGGTTTCTATGGTGAGGTTCATCGGCTGGGTGGACACGTTGCAACCAAATTTTTAAAGAATTCCCCTCCTATATTTTCCTGGAATCACTTAACTGACCATTTGCAATTTTTTATTTTCTTTTAACTTTCGAGAGAAACGTGACAAAAATGACAGAGCGGTAAACGTGAGAACACACTGATATTTCTTTTCCACCACCCACAGCGTCAACCAACCAACCAACGCAACGCAACCGAAGGAATTCTGCGCACCTACTTTCATCTCATCAAATCATGTAAGGGAGAATCGCTATACACGGCATTTCCTGTTAGTGGAAGACATGATTTTTTCACATCGGAGAATCGTTGTACGCAGCATTTTCTGTTAGTGGAAGACTACCGACTGTCTTGTCGACGACAACCAAGTCAGCGCATGTCTCTTTTCAATAAAACTTTTTTATTGAATTCATACAGCACGCCCACAAATATTCTTCATCTCTCCACCCAATTATCACCCTTTCTATCCAATCTTTCACACTGGCTTCTCATCAAATTTACAATGTCTTGGCGTATATTGGAAAAACCCCCTCGCACAGAGGTCGTGATCGCCGGTTTGAGGATGACGCGGAAGCTTTTGGGATGTGTTAATTTTATTTTTAATTTTAATGTAAACAATCATTTTCTAAAGAAAAGACATCAAATCACCAGCATCGACGGATTATGTTCCATTTTCGATTTTGATCATATATGTAAATGTGGACTTAACGAAAGAAAATTAATACGAATTGGATTTACGGAAAGAGAGATGTCATGGCCCTTTGTAAATTTCCACATTGTGGGTTCTAATCGTGGAAATTAGGAAGTCGTTTCTACTATGAGATCGGAGTGGAGTTTATCTTCCACGAGTCCCTTGGCACTTGTCCTCATTGGATTTTCTAGAGAAAATACAGCTGGATGTATTGCTAATAATTTTTATTATACAAATTTATTTATGATTAATAATTTTGATTACAAACATTTTCACACTATAAATGTAATTTTTCAAATTATTAAACATTTAAGTTATTTTCTCACCCTAAAGAAAGGCCAATTCTTATAATAATAGATTAAAATCAACCATTTTAAGTAATAATCCAATATCATTGATCCAAAACTAAAACATCCTAAATTTACAGATATTTTTTTTTACAAAAAGTGGCGAATGGGAATGTCAAACAAACATTCATGGTAGTATTGCAGGATTTTTTTTAATGAAGTGCATGGATCTAACCATAAATTCGACATGGTAATAACATTGACCATTATAATACTTTGTATGCAACTTCGAAATTATGAACCATCGTACCCTTTAAACTTGCATGGATGTGAGTCATGGCCATAAATCCCACATGATATAACCTCAACTACTATGCTAAGTGTTCGGGGTGTCCGTCCAGTCCCTACAATCATACATAAATTATCTATGAAAGTTCAATTCACTCGATCATTAATATATCGAGCCTGACTCCCTCCTTTTGCCTTTCTACTTCGCCCCACAATTAATTGTAACACCTAAGTATAGTGAGCTCCAGCTAGGCCAAACGTGATAGGTCTGCTTGGACTTAGAGTCTGAGGTCAAGCCTCCTTGCTTGGAAGTTGTTCATTAATATATTGAGCCCAACTTCCAACGGTTGAAATTAATCTCAACTTCATGATTGAATTCGGAAATATCCGTTGGATGTGTTGCTAATGATTTTTATTATACAAATTTATCTTTAGTTAACACTTTTATTATAGGCATTTTCACTCCATAAATATGTTTTTCCTAATAATTAACTATTTTTGTTATTTCCTTACCCTAAAAAAAACTCGCTTTCACTTTCATAGATTAGAATCAACAATTTTAAATAATAATCCAATATCATTGATCCAAAACTAAATCATCCTAAATTTACTGAAAATCAAATCATGAATGAAAATGTTAAACAAACCTAAATAGGAGTGTTGCAAGCTTTTATTTAATGAAGTACATGTATGTGACCATAAATTCTACATGATAATAATGTTACCCTTATAATACTTTATATGCAACCTATAAATTGTAATTATCTTATTATTGCCAAATAAGTAAAGGTATTTCAATTTTATTATTCTCAACTCTTGTGAAAGCTAGATTTTTTTTTTTGTAAAATATTTGTACGTAATGGCTTTGAATAATAGACCTGGATAAAGATTGTTATGTATATAAAATCATTAATTAAATCACACGCATGGCGAGGAGTCGACCACTGCTATAGTGAGACTCATGTATAACCCACAATTGTGCACTTACAATAGTTGTTACTGTAAATGTCATATGCAATGATCATTTGAATTATGAAACATGACACATTTCATATTTTTTACCAAAATAAAAAACCATTATACAAAGAAGGAATTAAAAGAATAATTTATGTTTAACTATTTTATAATTATTGATTATAAAAATAATATATAATATTTGTTAATTTTTCTAAAATTTTAATATTTTTATATGTTAATTATAATATTAAAAAATATTATATGTAAATATGTATAATAGAAAATATTATAATTTAATTATATCATTTCTTATTATATATTTATATAAATAAATATTTATTTATTTTAATTTGAATTTATGTGTTAGTATCCCTGCAGCGGCACCTGGTAAGATATAACACATCCCATAATAAATTGACAATGAATTAATTTGTTGATCAACAAAAAGTTATAATTCACCGTGTAATGTTTACATTTTAAATACTTTACTGGAGGTGCAAAATACAAGAGGACTTATAACGTTTACGAAGACCAGTCTCAATTAATTACTTACACGAAGGGAAGTTTCACACTTTACTCTTATCCATAGAGTAATCTTCTACATGAAATCATTTGGAAAAAAATACATGCATCCTAAGTTTTGTCAACATTATTTTACTGAAATATTATTCCATGGAGTAATCTTCTGCATGAAATCATTTGGAAGAAAAAAAGATGTGCTCAGTTGTACAGTCTCAGGATAGCCTCCTACAAGGTTAGGTGAATACACTCTGAACGAGGGCAACAATTTACATTAATATGGCATCTCTGTAATCGATGGTTTCAATGTGCCTCTCTCCATAACTCCCTCCTATAGTAGCTGCAAAGCACTGATTTGCAAAATAGATGGATGCCCAGATGTCTACCGAAATCCCAATGATATTACAATAAAATCCATGCTTGCTTATCATACTGAATTCTCTCTTCATTACATAAAATCCATCACTACCTTTGATAAATAAACTAAATTCTATGCAGTATGATATCTACAATAAAAATATTACAATTTTTATTGTAGTATCATATTTATAATAACAAGAGGTGTTGCAGGCAACAAGTCCTTGCCCAGTGAGCAATTACACCTACACTTGGTTTAGTAGCGTTGTTGCAAATTGTACGAGGTGCAAAATATTTCGTGTAAATGAGATCTTTCAAAAAGTTACAAGAGGTGGAAAAGATTATGTGTAAATCGGATCTTTGAGGTTGGTTAAGCTATTGATTACTAGCAAAGCGTACTATACTATTATGATTAGCATAGCGTGTATTTAATTAGTGATAGTATAATTAGCATAGTGTGTGTATTCAATTAGTGTTATCAGGCTCGCTAGTCTTATACTCTATGTAAAAGATTTCATTTACGTAACAGGTATCAATCAATGCTATTAGTTATGGTAAGTGAATCCAATCAAGTTACATGGTGTTTCTTTCATACGAGTTATCGCTCTTAAACTATAACCAGTGGTTACACTCTTAAACTATAACTAGTAGTTATACATCCTCTTTTTGGTTTATAACGAAGTTGGGACTATCTAGAAATTCCCAAATGAAGCGAATGACAAAAGAATAATCGAAGTCGAAATGGGTTGTTATAGGAATCAAGACCTTGATAGCTAATAATATCCATCCAGAAAACAAGTATTTGATGAAGGGTTTACAAGAAAAAGTTAAATAATCTCATCAAACTGTTGAAGGTATCACAACGTCCAATATGACTATGAGAAGAAATATGTATATGAAGATAACAACAAAATGGAAAGCTAGGTGGCCCATCCAGAAAACAACTATTTGACTAAGGGTTTACAAGAAAAGGTTAAATAATCCCATCCAACTGTTGAAGAATATCACAATGTCCAATACGACTATGAGAAGAAATAAGAAATATGTATATAAAGGTAATAATAAAATGGAAAGCTAGGTGGCTCATCCAGAAAACAACTATTTGACTAAGGGTTTACAAGAAAAATTTAAATAATCTCACACAACTGTTGAAGAATATCACAACGTCCAACTATTGAAGAATATCACAACGTCCAAGAGTTGAAGAATATCACAACGTCTAATACGGCTATGAGAAGAAATATGTATATAAAGATAATAATAAAATGGAAAGGAATTGATGAGAAATTACTGTTTCCAGAAACAAAATAAGTTGTGCACTACTACAGAGAAATAAAGGAAAATATGCTTTCGTGGTTGTGAGTGTAACTTTCCTTAGGAAAACATTATTGATATGTGAGGCCACCTCGTGCAAATACAAGATTAGTAGTGAAAGAAGAAAGATTGTTTATGCAGCAGTAAACTCCAGCCATTGAACAAGATAAAGGTGATGCCCAGTTAAATTTGGCACTAAAAATTACATCACAACAATATGGTTGAATGCTTATTTAATCTTCTATAGTATATCATAGCAATAAAGAGTGCAAATCAAACATCAATGCTGATAAATAAGTTATATAGTACATTATAGCAATAAAGAGTTGAAATCAAACATCAACGATGATAGATAAGTTATATAGTAGAGACCCTGATGGAAAATTAGAAATGAATTTATTAAAATTCCCCACCATTGATCCAAAGGGTGGGGTGTGTCATCATGACATTCATGTTTGCAAAACTATACATTGACTGTCAATAGGGGCTTGTTTGCGGGGTAAAGAGAGGGTGATGAGTAGGGTTCAATGGGTGGGGTATGCAATGGCATGCAAGTTCCAAAGGCATTATATTTATTGCTATTAGGGACTATGCAACCACCTGAGGAACTATAGAACAATCTGGGGAGACAAGAAATTGACCCTAATGGAGCTACTACGCATGCAACTAAGGAAGGAAGCTTGGGCAGCTAAGGTGGTAAAAGCACCAACATCAGTGGAAGCAGCACCTGCAGAGGAATAGGCTGAAGAGAGAACATGGGCAGGGGTAGTATTATATCATTAGCGAAAGCGAGCTAACCTATCATTCAATTTCTTTTGTTGGGTTGTTGTCTCATCCTATTACGTACATAATATGATTATTTCTCAATGAATCTTTTCAAGAGCTTTGAGGGCTCTTAAAATATAAAGGCACTCCCTCGGATAGGATCTATGGTGGATGATCCACTCATCCAATCGAGAGATGTATCGTTTGACTAATAACTACCCTTTTTTATTTATTTATCACTTCCCTATACTTAGACTTCTCCATCCTTAACCTTTCTTATTGAAGTCTTCTATTTACTAGGCTCATTACTTTACTGCTCTTTATGACTTTATCAACAACCATAGGATACACTAATGCCATGAGGAAGGGGAAACAACCTCATACAATAGACACTACACTCCCCTTGATTACATATTGTTAGTGGAGAATACCAACTACCTCTTATATGTATAGTTCACAAAGAAGAATAACATATAAACTAATAAAAGTGCATTTTAGAATAAGAGTTGTCATAGGAACTATTAGGTCCCTATAATATTAATGATTACCCCATTACTATTGTAGTTGTATCCCTTATTAATATTTTTGTGCCCCTATTGTCCCCATATTGTTATTACTGTGCCCCATAGAATCCCTCTATTGTTATTTTTGTGGCTTTATATTATTATTGTTAGGTCGGTTGGGTTATATTGTGACTCCTTAGACTCCTATATATAGAAACGAGGTTTTTTCATTTTAATCATCCAAGAATTTTTCATTTACGTAATGTAAAGGAGGTTTCCCCTCGAACAGGTTGAATTCTAAGGCATTGATCTATCTTTTCTATCTTTTTGTGAACTGGTTTCATAACATTTGGTATCAGAGCTTTGGATTCTAGGGTTTCGCTGCTCCAAACAGGTCATCGTGGCATCTTCTCTATAACTCTTTTCTGCAACGTTTCAAAAGTGAAAAAAAACGCATTTGAGATGAAATCGCACTAAACCTTGGATCCAAATTTCGCGCTATATTTGCAGAGATATGATATGAGGAAGTTGGTCTTTTTGCAGACTCCTAAATTACATTCCAAAGAGGTGACCTGGGGAAAATCATCATAACTTTCTCTTTGAGCATCGGATTGAAATTTTGTAAAAAGATACAGAAAGAGGACGGACTGTAGTTTGTTGTATATGTTTTTTCAAATCCAAAGGTTGAAACAGTGACACGTGGCACTTCATACAAGTTCGCTCTTCTGGAAAGGCCTATAATTAGGTCATCTTGGGAGATTGCACATAACCCTTCCTTGGTGAATCCAATTTGGATCAGATTGGTGGCATTGGAAGGACGACACAGAGGGCTACTACAGGTCACAATTTCAGAAATGGATGATCTGAAATTACAAAGATACATCAGATTCAATATCAAGCTCCTACAAAGTGAAAAAAGGTGTGTATTTTTTTCTAAATTTTTGCATAAGCCTGGTTTGAAAAATTAGTTTGAAGGAATTCAGGGCATAGTAAAGAATTATTATTGGTAATTGATCCTCCGAGGAAAGAAAATGCAAACACCTAGTAAGCAACCTGAAAGCTCTAGCATGACTCATGAAGAAGAGGATGAAATGCAACATGATATATCAAAATTACGACACCAAGTGCAACAAGTGTCACTTGCACAAAAAGTAACAGAATCTAAGATGGATGGTTTAAATAAAGATGTAGAAGCTAAGATGGATGGTTTAAAGAAAGGTGTAGAAGCTAAGATGGATTGTTTAAAAGAAAGGCGTAGAAGCAAAGATGGATGGCATGGAAGCTAAGATGAATGGCATGGACGCTAAAATAGATGCCATGGATGATAGAATGGGAGAATTGAAGATAAATATGAATAAGTTGCTACAAGAAATGGTCACTAATGGTGAAAGGGTAGTAAAGGAAACTCATGATGAAAAAAAAAAGAAATGTTAATCATGATTCAATAGACTCTAATGTTGGATCGAAGACCCACCATATTCCAAAAATCGATATGAGGAAGTTTGATGGCAAGGATCCTGCAACATGGATACTACAGATAGAGCAATTTTTCGATCTCAATAATGTTAAAAACACACAAAAGGTACGTATTGCAACTTTATATTTGGAACCAAATCAGTTTGTATGGTATCAATGGCTTTGTTCTCGTAAGCAAATTATCACTTGGGCAATTATTATGGAAGAATTGACAACACATTATGAGGATACAAAAAGCAACATTTTTTTTAGCCAATTGATAAGTCTCAAACAAAAGGGTTCATTAATGGAGCACATTAAGGAGTTCCAAAAATTGAACATAATGGTAAAAAATATTCTAGAGGAGCATAGGATTGATGTGTTCATAGGGACTTTAAAGGATAATATCCAACATGATGTCCACCTTTGGGAACCTGATCCATTAGAGAAGGCATTCAGGTTAGCAAGAAAAATGGAAAGAAAAATTATGGCAACCAGGAAGCATACCACTCACAACTATAAAGATGGAAGTGTTGTTGCCCTTAGTCTTCCACAACCTATAAGGTTGACACCACAACAATTGGAAGAAAAAAGAGAAAAAGGGATTTGTTACAGTTGTGATATCAAATAAACTAAAGTTCATAAGTGTGCTAAGAAGAAATTATTGTACATATATTGTGAAGAGGAAGAAGAAAAGTAGTAAGAAAGGTCAAAAGAAGAGGATATACTCCAGGAACAAAGCCTAGATAAAGAAGAAATGAATTCGACCATATCTTGTAATGCATTGGCTGGAATTACCACTCCTCAAACCATCAAGATAGAAGGAAAAATCAAGAAGAAAAAGGTAATAGTGTTGATTGATTCAGGAAGTACCCACAATTTTATTCATTGTAAGATAGCAAAAGAATTGAATTGCTTCCTATATCCAACATCAGAGTGTCAAGTGATGATTGAAAATAGAGGAATGATAAATTGCTCTGGAAAGTGACATAATATCAATCTATCCATGGGAGAATATGTATTGACTAGCCCAATGCTTTCCATTCCAATGGGAGGTGCTAATGTTGTACTAGGAGTCCAATGGCTACAATCCTTGGGTACAATAGCTTTTAATTTTCAATAACTTTTCATGAAATTTTCTGCGAAAGGAAAGGAATTTGAATTAATGGGTATTGCAGGGAAATTGGGAAAGATAATCAACTCTAACGGTATGATAAAGCTTCTAAAAAAGGAACAAAGAGGTGTAATTGCACAATTATGTTCGCTAGATGTTTCCACATAGGAATCATCTATTTCTCCAGATCTCCAAAAAGTCTTGGACAATCATTCCAAAGTATTCGAGACTCCCAAAGGTCTCCCACCTATTCGTGATCATGATCATGCTATTCATTTGATTCTAGGAAGTTTTCCTCCAAACATCAAGCTGTATGGATATCCCTATGCCCAAAAGAGTGAAATTGAATGTATGGTTGCAAAAATGCTAGAGGTTGGTATAATTCAACCTAGTCAAAGTTCTTTCTCTGCTCCAGTAGTATTGGTGCACAAGAAGGATGGATCATGGCGCATGTATCTAGATTATAAGGAGCTCAACAAGCTCATTATTAAAGATAAGTTTCCCATTCCTGTCATTGATGAATTACTGGATGAATTGCATGGATCAATTTACTTCACCAATTTGGATCTCCATTCAGGATATCATCAAATCAGAATGAAGACTGAAGACATTCCGAAAACAACATTTAGAACTCATGAGGGTCGTTATGAATTATTGGTCATGCCTTTTGGCCTTACAAATACACCTTCTACATTTCAAGGTTTGATGAATTCCATTTTCAAACCCTTCCTTAGAAAATTTGTGTTAGTGTTTTCTGATGATATACTAATCTACAACAAGTCTTGGAAGGATCATGTTAAACATGTTGACAGGGTGCTACAACTATTGGAGGAAAAACAATTATATGCAAAAAGATCCAAATGTTTCTTTGGAGTGCAAGAGGTGGAATATCTGGGTCATATTGTATCTCATGAAGGAGTTAAGGTAGACCCTAGCAAAATTAAAGCCATTAAGGAGTGGAAAATCCCCACATCCATAAAGCATCTGCGAGGATTTCTCAAGTTGGCAGGGTATTATCACAAGTTTGTTAAGAATTATGGAGAATAGTAGCACCTCTAACAACATTATTGAAGAAAGATGCATTTTTATGGACTCTAGAAGCAACAAAGGCCTTCAAATATCTTGAAGAGGCAATGTGCCAAGCACCAGTCTTAGCTACACCAGACTTCACAAAAATCTTTATTGTGAATGTGATGCTTCAAGAAATGGAATTGGTGTTGTTTTAATGCAAGATGAAAGACCCATTGCTTTTGAAAGTCGTCCAATCAAGGGAAATCTTTTACACAAAGCTATTTATGAGAAGGAAATGTTCGCAATACTACATGTACTTAAGAAATGGTGACCCTACCTAATGGGAAGACACTTCAAGGTAAAAATGGATCATGATAGCCTTAAATACATTTTAGAACCAAGATTATCCTCTGAAGAGCAACAAAAGTGGGTCACAAAGATGTTGGGTTATGACTTTGAAATCATCTACAAAAAATGGAAGCAAAATGTGGTGGCAGATGCACTCTCAAGAAAGGATGAGGATGTGGAAGCATTGTTGTGTGCCATTTCTATTATCCAACTAGATTGGATAAACAAAGCAAGGGAGGAATGGAGGAATGATGAAGTGTGGGCACTTATTCAAAAGTTACAACAAGATTTCAGTACATTTGATACATTTATATGGCAAAATGATTCATTATGGTACAATTATCACTTACACCTTTGTAAGAATTCCCAAATCAAACAAAAGATTCTGATGGAATTGCACACTTCTCCCTTAGGAGGGCACCTAGGATTTTTAAAAACTTATCACAGGGTTAAGAAGGAATTTTTTTGGGATGGCCTTAAATCATATATTCAAAAGTTTGTGGCGGAATGTTTGGTTTGCCAGCAAAATAAAGTTGACACAATTAAGACCCCGGGTCTATTACAACCTTTATCCATTCCAAGCCAACGTTCGGAGGAGGTTTCAATGAATTTTATCACAGGTTTACCCAAGTCTGAGGGAAAGAGTGTCATCATGGTGGTAGTTGACAAACTTACCAAGTATGCACACTTTTGTGCATGCTCACATCCATTTAAAGACAGTACAGTTTCTACTGCATTTATGGAAACAATTCAAAAGCTACATGGAAACCCAAAGATTATTGTAGGTGACAAAGATCCCATTTTCACTGGAAATTTTTGGACAGAATTATTTTCTTGTCTTGGTACTCAGTTAACTCATAGCTCATCTTCTCATCCTCAATCTGATGGGCAAACTGAGATAGTAAACAAATGTTGGGAAGGATATCTACGTTGCTTTGTATCTAATAAACAGACACAATGGGTTAAATGGTTGCCTCTGGCTGAATGGTGGTACAACACTTCCTTCCATACAACAACAAAAATGACCCCATTTATGGCACTTTATGGATATCAACCACCATCTATCACATCATATTTAAGAGAAAATTCTAAGGTTCAAGTAGTGGAACATCACATCAAACATCAAAAACAAGTCCTCCAACTCTTAGAGGATAACCTTGTGTTGGCACAGAATCAACATCGCAGCGAAAGAAATTTTGATGTAGGTGATTGGGTATTCCTACGGCTACAACCATATAAACAAATGTCCCTCAAGCAAGCTAAGAAGGATAATAAATTATCACCAAAGTACTATGGTCTATACAAGGTGTTGCAAAAGATTGGTACTATGGCATACAAATTGGAGCTTCCTGCAGCTTCTTGAGTGCACCTAGTTTTCCATGTTTCATGTTTAAAGAAGGTTACAGGCGACAAGCTCCCAGTTCAAGCAATATAGCCAGAACTTGACGAGGAAGGAAAAATTATATTGGAACCGAAAGCAGTTACAGAAACAAGAACTCGACAGCTACGAAATCGATCAATTTCAGAGTATCTCATCAAGTCGAAGAACTTATTCGCTAAAGATTCGACATGGGAGGATGAGAATTTTATACAGAAGCATCCAGAACTACTCAAGTGTTGAGGACAACACTTTTTTTGAAGGAGAGGGGCATGTTAGGTCCCTATAATACTAGTGATTACCCCATTACTATTGTAGTTGTATCGCTTATTAATATTGTTCTGCCCCTATTGTCCCCATATTGTTATTACTGTGCCCCATAGAATCCCTCTATTGTTATTTTTGTGGCTTTATGTTATTATTGTTAGGTCGGTTGGGTTATATTGTGACTCCTTAGACTCCTATATATAGAAACAAGGTTTTGTCATTTGAATCATCCAAGAATTGTTCATTTATGTAATGTAAAGGAGTTTTACCCCTCAAAGAGGCTGAAGTCTAAGGCGTTGATCTATATTTTCTATCTTTTTGTGAATTGGTTTCATAACAGGAACTTTGTTTTTGTCTCTATAGAGTGAGGAGTTCAATCTAATATTCCTTAGAGATTCTTAACATTCCTTATAGAGTATAAGCTAGTATAAGTTCAGTGTAAGTATAAGAATAGTATTTTGATATCCCCTTACCTGATCCAGACATAGTGATAGCCCCTTACCAGGGATCTACATAAGAGAGTCATAGGCAACATAGTTATTCATCAAGTCACCAGGAGCACTTCTTCAACATCAGCAATTAGATGTGCCTTTATCCACCAAATCAAACACAGTAATAGATACATACCCAAAGACATAAGCAAATACAAACACACTTATATCGACTGTAAAAATAGCATATACATAGACAGATACAGGTTAAGCAGTCCATTCGTATTTAGACTCTTTTTAGCCAATAACATACCACTCAAAGAGGTGGAGAATCATTCCTTCTTCCTTTCTATAGTACACACCCTGTGATTGTATTCCTATTATAGGTTCCTCCCCCTTTTACTACCTTATAGGAAGGCAAGACTTTGTATTCTTAGAGATAAGCAACACCCAATATTACTACACAAAAGGAGCCCAGTATTAAGCCTTAGTGAGACCTCAACCTTTATATACTTCTCTTTGGGCCTCAAAAATGGTGATGCTTTCGTTCCTAGGCACAAATCCAGAAGTACCCAGTTTACCCACCCTCAGTTTGGTAATAAACAAAGGCAAACACATTGGAAGCAGAGAAAATTATAGAGTCGCTTCCTTTTCCATATGAAGATCCAAATCCATCTCTACCTGTGGTAGGTGACCAAATAGTCTATTATTGGGCATCTGAGCGAGCATCAACAAAGGTTACAGGATAAGAGGAAGCATTCGAGAAAGCAAGGGAAAAGCCAACAAAATAAATAATAGCAAAGGAAAAGGTAGGAGCAGATTCGAAGCGAGAAGTTTCCGTTGATTCTGTTCAAGCAGACCCAACTGCAAAAGATCCAATTGATTGAGTTTAACCTGTATAGGTAGAATCAGCATCAGAGTTAGTATGATGCCCATGTCAGGGAAAGAACCAAACTAGTTTAGTTATTCCTTCTTTATCCCATTTTGGGGTAGCACCTGTAATAATTACCTATTGGCTGTATTGCATAATTACTAAGTCAAATGAACCTATTTGGTTCCCAGAGGTGCCCTAAGATAGTCGTTTTCCTCAAAGGTTAGGTTTCTGATGCAACCACTTATACAGTTGATAGCCTACACACTTGAAATGATGGAAGTAGATCCCATTGAAGTAGCACCCCCAACATCTTTCCATATATTTGTCCAATAACTAGTGCTGCAGCTAGATCAAGGTAAATAGGCTCTCGAAAAGGAAGGTCTAAGTGGAGATTTTCTCTACATGGATGCAACCTATGCACATGTATCCATGCTTGGATTTGATGGAACTGCATCTTGATCTAGAACAAACGCTAGGCAAAGCACCAGTGGGGAAGCTACTTCTTTGACGATATCAAATGCAACTGCGGGTGATGCCCTTGGTTATCACTATAAAACCAGAAGGGATGCAGGAAAAGGTGCTCGAATAGGCTATCAATCTGGAATTGGTCCATTCACAGGTTATATAATGGGAATTCAATCTCCATTTCTCTTTGGTAATTTCTTTGGTGCTTTTAGTTCTAGGTCAAAAAGTACTGGATCATTCACTGTTTTGTTGGAAATAATACTAAGAGGGGGGGGGGGGGTGAATCAGTATTATCAAGTCAATTATTTCCTTTTTAAAATCTAGTTCATATACGCTACTTCAGTTAGTGAAAACCGCATATATACGCAACTACATATAAGGAAACCTGTCTATACCATGCAAACTTATAATTTACTTTATCTTACAGATGTTGATCATTAATCTGTGTATCAGAATCAAATAAACATTAACTAGAAACAGTGAAACAGAGCAGAAGACAATCACACACAAGAACACATGATATAAGGTGGAAACCCAATGTGGGTGAAAACCACCTACTGCAATTCGTCTCTACCTTCTTTTTAATTAGAAACTTCTTTTTATAATGATTCTATACTGGCGCAGTCCTTTACCAGTACGCGGGTTGTAACCTGCAGAGAGCTACAACCCTCTCTTGTTCTCCAACTTCTCCTGGAAGGGAGCTACAAACCCCTTAGCTCTTGCACTGGTCAAGATACTAGTACGTAGGTGCTGGCCTATAGAAGGCTACAACCTTCTCTTTCTTCTAGGGACCATGTTTCATAAATTTTCAGTCTGGATCCATGAACATCAATCAATCATCGAAAATTTCTGTGTATATGCTGTTTTTACCCACATAACCTACGTGTATGCGTGCCTTTGCCTCACTAAACCAATCAATAGAACTTATCCTTCTCTTTGTGCTTAGGTTCCTCCTTCATTCAGATCCAGATCTACACCATAACCCAATCACCAATATTTTAGATCTAGCACTTTATCAGATATTCAATAATTCAGATCATGCTTTGCCAAATGATCTCCTTCCTCTTTTATAGTCTTAGGCCTTTCACAATACCACAGTTCAAAACCATAACAAAACAATACCATGGACCCAATACTTGGGATCAACACTTTTGATGAGATACCATGGCCCAAAACCATAGGTTCAATTACCAAGGACTAAATACCACGAACCAAAAGTAAGTTCTCCAACACGTATGTGCTTTTCCCTGCGTGAAAGTCCGTGTATACGCATATGCGCCTTTGAAACATATAAACCACGTATATACGCGTCTTCGTCTAGATGAACCTGTGTATATATCTTTTCCTTCATTTTGAGAACCTGAACTGAGTTCTGTCACGAGAGTGATTTGCCATCAAGGACAACACCTGTGCCATAGCTCTAAACCTATGCCATAATGCCAACAATCTCCCCCTTTGGACTTGATGGCAACCCCAAGATCCTCAAAGTGATTCTCCCCCTTTGTCATCAAGGGCAAAGAGTTGTGCTCCCCCTGAGTACATGCTGAAATATCTGCTCTGCTGTGTTGACCATGCTGCCCCTGACTATAGGCAAGATCTGCAAAAAGATGTTCTTCAAGAATAACCATGACTTATACATCATAAAAGACCTTCCTATCACCAAAAGACACTATACATACATCCATCACCCAACCAAGTGGGGATCATCCACACAACCAAGTGGGGATGCATCAGATATTTACATATGAAATCCAAGTACATTACATCATTCATCCCAGACATAGTGGGGAAACCAAAATAGGACGTTACATGACCTTGACACCATAAAAGAGATACATGACATAGAGATGAAATATTTAGAGCAAGACTTATGAAAGTCACTGATAATTGATATCAACAGCATCTGTCAATCACTATTCAGATCAGCAACCATGTTTTCCTTTTGTTCTCCCTCTCAATTTGTTCCACCTGAGATCAACAGCTGTGAACCTAAACCAAGAGCTTCTAATGTAATGCCAACAATGCATTATCAGAAGTTTACCTGCTCCCCCTGAACCTGTGCCAGATGGTCTCTGTCAGACCCATATAAGACTTTCTTCAACCAGAGTTTGTCCCCACTGATTTCTTTCAAAATTTCATATACACGACTGTCTCTGCATAAACCAGCGTATGTACGCATATCCTCCTCAGGCAACTCGTGTACACCCATTTTTCTCTGAAACAGACAAGTCTCAACAGCAAGATGATGCATCAACTACTCCCAAATTCTGTCTGAGGTATTCAAAAGTTTCCCTCGGCAGTGGTTTGGTGAGAATATCAGCAACTTGTTCCTTAGAGGGAACATACTCCAATTTGACCTATTGTTCCAACACTTGTTCCCGGAGAAAATGATACTTGATCATTATGTGGTTAGTCTTTGAATGCATGACAGGATTCTTTGAGATATTGATAGCACTTGTATTATCACATAAGATGGAGATAGGTGGAGTACAAGTGATTTGAAAATCCAACAAAGTTTGCATCATCCAAAAGAGTTGTTTGCAACAAGATGCGGCAGCCACGTATTCTGCTTCAGCTGTAGATAGAGCAATCAAACCCTGTTTCTTGTTGAACCAAGATATTAATCTGGAGCCCATAAAGAATGCACCACCACTTGTGCTTTTTCTGTATGTTTGGTCAATTTAGCGTGTCCTAAATTGCTATTTAAATTGTCAATCTGGGAGTCGTAAACTGCTAAAGTGAAGTGCATTGTATATGCAAGATAACCGATTTCTTAGTTCTTTGTCATTTTTCTGTTTTTTGGGTTTATCTTCTGTGGATTCCCTAGTGTGAGATGGCGAAATTGAAAGTCAAGTATGGATGGTAATGGTGATTTCTACAATGATTCAAGTATGAATGATAGTGGTGATTTCTACAATAATTTTTCAAACTTTAAAGTTTTCAAAAGAAGGTTTCAAAATGACTGTGATGAAATCAATTCTCAAAAGGAAATAAATGTACCAAAACAGTGAACTAATGACAATGGCCTAGTATCCTTACTGCTGTATGAAAATAAAATAAAAAAACTGAACTCAAAGCAACTCAAAGACTAAAAGCAAAGCAAACTAAATCACACTACTTCAACCCACATTCTGACCCTTCACCTTTCGACTCGCTCTGGCTATAGGAAGTAATCATAAACAAGTTGAGTAATATGATATCTAAATTGCAGGAAATCAAATTGCATAAAATGAAACTAAGATTTAATTACTAATTCATATTTCAATTCTTGAAAATGACATAAGTAGTTTAATCACTAACTTGCAGGAAAGAAAACTAAATCATACTACATCAAATAATATTCTGATCCCTCACTAATTGAGTCGCTTGGCTATAGGAAGGAAATCATAAACAAATGCGTAATATGATATCTAAGTGGCAGAAAAGTAAATAGGCAAAGCAAAACTGAAAGAAATGACAATGCTGGAATTAAAACTCAGTAAATGAATCATCAGAAAGGAAAAGATGATCTCATGTCAGTAGTCATTAAAACTATGTAATTTTCCCGGGCTGCCTACAATAACCTGAAAGAAAAGCACTGATCAGCTAACAGTCATGAGAAAACATAAAAGAAAATATGGACAGCAGTTAACATGAATATCATAACAGCGTAATATATACAAGAAATGATTATAAAAGCAGTAACATAATGAAAGAAAGCGAGAAACTATATAGTAGATACAGAGCCTTGGTGTACAGGGGCCCTCTGCAACCTCAACCAGTCAATACTCAGTCACAAATTGAATTCAAGAATGTTGTCTTCTCATATATTAAAGTGCAGTAAAAACATAGAAATAGAGCACGGTACAGTGGGCTCGGAAAACACAGTCAAGATTACATATCAAAGCTAACTATCCAGTGTATAATAACGCGTTATTTATAAGTGAAAATGCTATAACTGTTTCCTAGATTATACGCTGCCAAACAAACACGTAAATCTCCACGTCCTGAGATCTAGTGGTATCGTAATCATGACAGATAAATCCATGGAGTGGTGGCTGCTCGATTCGGTTCAAGGATCGATCCACAGGTGTTAGCACTCCTCCGAAGATTGAGGATATTGCCACGAAAACACTTCACGTGGGCAAAATAGAGCCGTGCCACCGCAAAACTCTTGGTTTGACCACTCCTTTGACCATCTTTGACCATGGATGTTTGTGAGTGATTCGGCTGAACCAAAGGGACATGCTCCATGTACATGTCATTTGCAGCTTGCCCATGTGGCCAGATTCTCCATTGGACACCTGTAACATAGTCTTTAACAAAATGGCTGCGGAAACTTGAGCTGGCTGCGGAAAGTGACAAGTTTCTGCAGTTGATTGAACAAAAAATCTAAATCAAACAACAGTCATAAACATAGTTAGGAAACCATTTCATAAGCTCTTTTTAGACTAATATGCAATGATTTGACAGCTTGGTGGATAAATTAAATGGAAAAGAAGGCTAAAAATGTATATAGGGAAGATGTAGGTTTGGGACTCAACACAGTCATCCACGCTTCCAGCCCAATCTGCATCTATATAAGCATGAAGAGTGAGATATGTATCTCTTGGATACCACAGGCCATAGTTTTGAGTTCCTTGAAGAAACTTGAAAATTCTCTTCACTTCCTAAGGATGGGTTTCCTTAGGATTTTCCTGAAATCTTCCAAACATTCCCACTGCATGCATGATGTCTGGTCGGGTACCTGTTAAATAGATCAGACTTCCAATCATGGATCTATAAGTTGGCTGATGCACTACTTCTGATTCATCATTTGCACTGAGGTTGCATCATGTAACCATAGGGGTACATACTGGTTTCGAATCTTCCATGCCATACTTCTTCAAAATCTGCTTGAGGTACTTGGTTTGAGATAAAAAGATACTGCCTTCATTTTGCTGGATTTGTAATCCAAGAAAATATGTCAGTTCTCCAAGCAAGGATATTTCGAATTCTTTCTACATCACCAAGGCAAAGTTTTGACTCATAACTTCTTCATTGCTACCAAAGATGATACCATCAACATATACAACAAGTATTAGCAATTTGTTATTTTCAATTTTTATATAAAGATTGCTATTTGCTAATCCTTTTGAGAAACCTTGTTGATGAAGATATTTGTCTAGACGATAATACCAAGCCCTTAGAGCTTGTTTAAGACCATAGAGAGCCTTCTTAAGTCTGCATACAAGTTTTCGATCATTTCCAAGGATGAATCCATCTGGTTGCTCAATATACACTTCTTCTTCTAAGTCTCCATTCAGAAAAGCTGATTTCACATCCATTTGAAATACTTTGAACTTCTGAAAGCGTGAGAGAGAAAGGAACATTCGGATGGCCTCAAGTCTAGCAACTGGAGCAAAATTTTCTTCAAAGTCTATCCCTTCTGGTTGAGCATACCATTTACAAACAAGTCTGGCCTTGTTTCTAATAACTTCCCCATTTTCATTCAACTTGTTTTTAAAAATCCATTTTGTCCCTATGACATTCTTATCTTTTGGTCTAGGAACCAACTCCCAAGTGTTATTCTTTTCGATCTGCTCAAGTTCTTCATCCATTGCCTTGACCCAGCATTCATCTTTGCATGCCTCTTTTACATTGTGTGGTTCAATGGATGAGAGCAATGCCAAATAGCTTGAGGCTTCTGCAATTGTTCTTCTTCTTTGTATACCTGCATCTTTCTGCCCCAAGATTTGAGATTCTGGATGATTCTTTTGAACGTACCTGGATGGAGTCTTTTCTTCTATCCTTATTTGTTCTTCTGGTGTCCCATGGGTTTCTTGTTCATCATGAATCTGATTTGATGTTGATGGATAGTCCTCATCATCTTTGAAATCTTCAGATATTACCTGCCTAGGAGTGTTTTTTTCTTCATCAACCACTACATCAATACTTTAAACAATTTTTCCAAGCCTTTTATTGTAACACTTGTAAGCTTTGCTGTGGGGAGAGTAACCAAGAAGAATGCCTTCATCTGCTCTAGGTTCAAAACTGCCAAGATTTTCATCAGTATTTTTGATATAGCTTTTGCTTCCAAAAATTTTGAAATATTTTACCGAAGGAGTCTCACCATACAAGAGCTCATGAGGAATTTGAGTGTTATTCACCCGGACATTTGTCCTATTGAGAATAACAACTACAGCAAATGTGGCTTCACCCCAGAACGTTGTGGGAGTTCCAAACTCATCAAGCATAGCACGAGCCATTTGTTGAACCATTTTGTTCTTCCTTTCCACTACTCCATTT
This sequence comes from Pinus tabuliformis, assembly GCA_031772625.1. Classification (NCBI taxonomy): domain Eukaryota; kingdom Viridiplantae; phylum Streptophyta; class Pinopsida; order Pinales; family Pinaceae; genus Pinus; species Pinus tabuliformis. Next base: position 31,529,961 of record CM062807.1, on the reverse strand, counting down.
TGCTGAGGAGTCCCAGCTGTAGAGAATTCCCTTCTTATTCCATGTTCTTCACAAAAATCGAAAAATTCATTCAAGGTAAATTCTCCTCCTCGATCAGACCTGAGGCATTTGATTTTGTGATCTGATTCGTTCTCCACCATGGCTTTGAATGATTTGAACTTTTCAAAGGCTACGTCTTTGTGCTTCATAAGTCCTATCCAACACATCTTGGAATAGTCATCAATGAATAACATAAAGTATTCTTCTCCTTGAGGTGACCTTTTCCTAGATGGACCACATACATCAGTATGGACAAGTTCAAGCGACCTGCTAGTTGATCCTTCCTTCTCAGGGAAGCTAGTTCTGGTTTTCTTACCAAACTGACATGATTTGCATATTGTATTGTCTGGAATTTTGATGTCTGAAAGACCACGAACTACCTGGTATTTGCATGCTTTCCTTATTTGTGAGAAGCTAAGATGCCCCAATCTTCTGTGCCATAGCCAGTGTTCATCATTCTTGCTTAGATAGCATTAATGTTGTCCTTCTTTGAATATGTATAAATTATTTGGACTTCTTATTCCTTTGATCATTGTTTTTCCTGTATCAAGATCACGAACACTACATTAATTTGATCAAAATATTACCTCGGTTCCTTGATCGCACATTTGACTGACACTCAGTAGATTATGCTTTAAGCCATCAACATACATAAAATTTCCAGCTTTGACCCTTTCTTTCAACTGAACAGAAACTTTACCTTTTATGAATGCAGGGGTGTCATTTCCAAATGATACCTTCTTCTCCTTCTCTAAGGCACAATATGACTGAAGTTTTTCTTTATCACCCGTCATATGTTTTGAACATCCACTGTCGATGTACCATTGATTTTCCTGCCCTTCCGCATATAAAGCTATACCACATCTCTCTAGTTGTGGTTCCTTCATTCTCCATGTTTTAACACTTGAGGCTTGCTCCTTCTGAGTTTTCTGCCGAAACCTGCTCCTGCATTCAGAATCTTCATGACCGAAATTGTTACAAATAGAACATTCTGTCTCATTTTCAAGAGCAGAAAAGTTATTGTAGGTTCTTTTCATGATCCCAGTCATACTCCTCTGTTTTTGAGCTTCTCTAGTCATGATTTTCTTATAGGCAACACATTGAGCTGCTTTGTGACCAAAGTTATGAAAAGAGAAACATTGGCCATTGAAGAAACTCCTGTGGTTATCAAATCTACCAGCCAAATTATTGTAGTTTATATTGACATCCATTCTTGAGGCAAATTGAGAAGATTTTACCTGTGGCTGGTTGTAGCTTCTGTTTGTCCTTAAAGCAGATTGCCCCCGATTTACCTGGTAGTCTTTGTTCATTCTTGAGGTAAATTGTCCCTGATTTACCTGGTGATTTCCATTGGGTCTTTGTTCACTTCTCCTTGCTGCATCAAGATAACTTTTGGAGGTAGATGGTTTCTGCACTTGAGTTGTTTCTTCATTATATCCCAGACCTGTCTTGATTAGTGGAGAATGCTGCACTTTGATAATCTCATCTAAAGTGTCAGATCCTTTAACAAATCTAAGATTAAGAGCTTTTGTTTTCTCAATCTCTTTTCTAAGTCCCACAATTTCACATTCTAACTTTTCATGATGTTTTTCCTTTTCAGCAAGTTGGAATTGAAGAGTATCTATGATCACATTCTTCTCTTCTAAACAAATTTTGAGTCTAGAAATCTCTTCATAAAGACCTTCTTCATCTATAGCATCGAAAAAATCATCATCTTCAAAAGCCATTAAAAGTTTATAATTATAACCTTGTTCATCTTCATCACTATTTGAAAGTCCATCACTATATTCATGAGTGTAATAACTTTTCTTATTTACATTCTGTTTCTTGTTCCATCTAATAGGTTCCTTACCTTTGTCAAGCTTATCTTTATGGGGCACTTGGCAGCATAGTAACCGACTCTTCCACAAGCAAAGCATTTGAAAGGTAACTTACCTCTGAATCTTCCAACACCCTGTTGAAGATTCTTAACAAAATTTGATTCTTCCTCTTCTTCTGACATATGTCTTGACTCATAGTAGTATCCTTTGCCTGAAGCCTTGAATGCAGCTTCTCTCTTGTCTGATGTTCCTCCTTTCCTCATTTCGTAAGCTGTTAGAATTCTGTGCAGCTATGACATGGTAAGGTTCCGTAGATTCTCCTTTTCTTCTATTGCAGAAAATTTTGATTCAAACTTAGGGGACAAAGATCTTAGAACTTTTTCAACCACAACAACCTCTTTTATTTCTTCACCCAAGTTTCTCATACAATTAACAATCTCATCTATACATAGGAAATAGTTAGCCACACTCTCATCATTATGCATTCTATTATTTTCATACTGAATTCTGAGGGTTTGAAGTTTTTCTCGTTTTACCTGTTCATCTCCTTCATAGCTTAGAACAATCTTGTCCCATATTTCTTTTGCGGATTTATACTACATAACCTTGATGAATTCTGATTGAGATAGACATCCCAATAGAGTATTGACACCTTTTGCATTTGTTTCATATTGCTTCTTACCAGCCGAATCTGTAGGAGTTTTGGATGGAAAAGTGTACCTTGTATCTATGATATCCTAGAATTCTGTACCAAGAGATTGAAGATAGGCTACGACTCTTACCTTCCAATAGACGAAGTTGGACCCATAAAAAATTGGTGGCCTGATCGATGCTTCTCTCTCGTAGTTGCTCATGATGATGGATCTTCCTTCAAGCGATCAAGCTTCTTCAGAAGGACCTGCTCTGATACCAATTGTTGGAAATAATATTGAGAGGGGGGGTGAATCAATATGATCAAGTCAATTATTTCCTTCTTCAAATCCAGATCATATACGCTACTTCAGTTAGCGAAAACCGCATATATACGCAACTAAGTATAAGGAAACCTGCGTATACCATGCAAACTTATAATTTACTTTATCTTACAGATGTTGATCATTAATCTGTGTATCAGAATCAAATAAGCAGTAACCAAAAATAGTGAAACAGAGCACAAGACAATCACACACAACAACACAAGATATAAGGTGGAAACCCAATGTGGGTGAAAACCACCTACTGCAATTCATCTTTATCTTCTTTTTAATTAGAAACTTCCTTTTACAATGATTTTGTACTAGTGCAGTCCTTTACCAGTACACAGGCTGCAACCTGCAAAGAGCTACAACCCTCTCTCGTTCTCCAGCTTCTCCTGGAAGGGAGCTACAACCCCTTAGCTCTTGCACTAGTCAAGATACTAGTACGTAGGTGTTGGCTTACAGAAGACTACAACCTTCTCTTTCTTCCAGGGACCATGTTTCATAAATTTTCAGACTGGATCTTGAACATCAATCAATCATCGAGAATTTATGCGTATATGTTGTTTATACTCACATAACCTGCGTGTATATGCGCCTTCGCCTCACAGAATCCATCAATAGAACTTATCCTTCTCTTTGCACTTAGGTTCCTCCTTCATTAAGATCCAGATCTGCACCATAACCCAATCACCAATATTTCAAATCTAGCACTTTATCAGATATTCAATAATTCATATCATGCTTTGCCAAATGATCTCCTTCCTCTTTTATAGTCTTAGGCCTTTCACAATACCACGGTCCAAAACAATAACAAAACAATACCATGGACACAATATTTGGGATCAACACTTCTGACGAGATACCATGGCCCAAAGCCATAGGTTCAATTACCAAAGACTAAATACCACCGACCAAAAGTAAGTTCTCCAACATGTACGTGCTTTACCCTGCATGAAAGTGCGTGTATACGCATATGCGCATTTGAAACGTCTAACCCACGTATATACGCGTCTTCGTCTAGATTAACCTGTGTATATATCTTTTCCTTCATTCTAAGAGCCTGAACTGAGATCTGTCACCAGAGTGAGTTGCCATCAAGGACAACACCTCTACCATAGCTCCAAACCCGTGCCATAATGCCAACATGGTTATGGGTCAATAGATTCCACTGTATAGCAAGGTGGCTATGGCCTTGGTTTTTGATCTACTTATTAAACTCAGTCAATTGAATCTGAAGCTATAACTGTCTCAGATGCTATTTAAACGACTACTTTTGCTTATTTGTCCCCTTATGTTTCTTTAATTGGACCAAACAATTCGGGTCGAACCAATGCATTTGATGATATACAAACATATATATAGGTACGGGATAGCGAGTCATGCCTGTGGTCGATAGGTAGGGATGCAAAATGAAATGCATATCCCTCTATAGATTCGAGGCCTATCGATTCTTAAGCTGCAAGAGAAACTCAGTAAACACATGCCTCTGTTACTGGTGGGTATGGATCAACTTCAATTGCTTCCTTTTTCATTGGAATTCTCTTGCCCCCAATTGGTGGGATCTACTACCTTAACAGGGGAGGGTGCTATATTCGTTATGGGTCTTTCTTATTGGTGCTTGTGCTGCTTTTACTCGATCAACTGACTCTGTTCTCTCAGCTGACGTAGCCTTGGCTGGTTCTTCTTTTTCTCGTGATGGCAAGCAGGTATGGAACTATTCAAAGAAGTATAGGCATTGGAAAGGATCTCGGGCGGGATGTTGGCTATCAGACTTAGCGGGTCTGCTGCTTCGCATTTGGATTTTCGTCTTAATCTCTAACTGGATTTTCTTATAATGGATCACCTGCTACTAGCACTAGGGGACAAGTTGGCTCTCTAAAAGGAATTAATGCTAGGAAATATGCTGGGATGGATATAAACTCAACTTGATTAGTTTCCCCTTCCTTCTTTTTCTACCTACGATTTTGTTACTACCTTCTATACCCCTGCTTTTGGTGCTACTACCTTTGTTTCCTTTGCAACGAGGTCTCAATCTTCTACAAATGAATCTCGGTTTCAATCGTGAACTAGAAGAGATGCTTCAGGAGAAGCAAACATAGGGTGGGGCAAGACAACAAGAGTGGATAAAAAATAGAAATTGGTTATAGGTTAACGGGTGATGGAGGATCAATTTCAATTGGATATGAAACTAGGTCCTCAAGTTAATAAGCTCGATCAACAAAATTTATCCTTATGGAGTATCAATCTGGTCGGAATGCTAGGTCTACTGAATCAATGGGTGAAGCTGCTAGTGCCTCTGCCTTTGTTACTAATTCAACTGGCTTTGCTTCAATGGTTATTGGTCCTTGCCTTTCATTGAATAACATCTATTAAACATAATCTACATGGAAACAAATATGAAGTATTTCCCTTTCTTGAAAAGAGGGATTTTATATAGCTAAGAACAAGGGTTCATAGGATAGACTATATACGTATGGGAGACAACAATAACTTTCCTACTATTATGAAAGGGAATTTAGGAGCATGTCCAATTATTACATACGTGAAAATAATGGTGGACATGAGTCGAACATTTGTTGATGAGAAAAATACCACAGTGCTGTTGGAAATAGAGACATAAATACTGCCGGAAGTGGAACCAACTTTGTACACCTACATAGTCCTCTCGGTAATGCAAATATTGAACTCGAATCAACTCAATGATCAAGTTTAGCATCTCGGTCGCTAACTGCTTCTTACCATTTGCGGGATCATTGTATGGGAGCTTTTACTCCTTCATTCACCGGGTCATAACCTCACCCTCGAAAATGAAATAGAAAGGGCGGAATAGTTCCATTTCATACGTGTGTGGTATTATACCATTCTGATTCATAGGATCTTAACATCTCAGTTGCTGAATTTTCTCATGTGCAGGACATTCTATGGGAGACCTCAGATTACTATTATGTACTCTCTATATATAGAACTATTGAATAGTAAACAAGTGTGATGAATAGTTTCGACTGGTAATGGGGCTAGTGGTAACATGGTCATTTTCAATGGTTAGTAACACCCATAGCTAATTATTACGTATGTAATATTTCTACCCATATCTATATATAGAATAATTTGTTGAGCTCGTTCAAGCACTTATCTTGAAACAACCATCTCTTTATATGATAATTAGGGGAGGAGAGGTTTCATTCTATGAAAAAGAGTTGTGAAGCCCCACCAATTCGTACCTTTGTTCTCGAGGTCCGTGTCTCATTCCATTGTTTTGGAGCAAGAATCTATCTACGCTCAAATAATAGTAGGGTGTTTCCTGGACAATATGTTATTGTAATATAGATAAGAGTAAAGGTCAGTTGATACATCCTTCTGCGTGGGTTTAATACCCCACATATCTATGGAGTGGACACTCGAAGTCAACGGATTCAAGACCCTGCATTGTATGTACTGTCTCGCCCCCCTTATATAAGAATTTGGGCGCTTTCTCTAAATATTAAGGCATTGGGGGAGAGCCACACTTACTGAAGATAAGGGAGAGAGTTTACCCCATTCCTTTAGGATAATTGACTCAATCTCCCATCCAAGCATTGGTTAGATCCGACATTGATCATAGCTAAGGTTGATCCTCAATCTCTTGCGAAGCAACAAAGCTATCGGTGTGAATGCAATGTGAGCTGAGGTGGGTGGCGCAATCCACCCCTTTTATTAATAGTAGGCGCAGTGCATAGTCTAAAGCATCAATATCAATCTTCGTCTATATGTATCTGTATCTATATTTCTATGTATTCCATACCAATCGGTCATCCTATCCATCTACCATCACTCTCCTTTCTGTGATGGTTGGTAGAGAAGGATCAGTTTCTAGTACACACTGTATTTCTTTCTCAATTGCCTTTTCCCTACTCCCCAGCCTATACTACGGTCATTGGGTGGTGGAACAATGTGAACTTTCGCCATCTAAATAGATTTATCTCAATATTTAGACATGAGACCATCCATAATCCGAGCTTTTAGCAGGAGTGATTTCACCACTCAAGCGTACATACCATATTATGGCAAGTGGGTTCATTCTTAGCTGGAACTCCACTTTGTTAGGCATGACTCAACTGATTCAACAGCCCCTGCTCCTTACATTATAAGCTGAGTCACTCCTTGATTTCGCATCCCGAAGTAAGTATGCTCCGGTCATCAAAGTTCTGCAGGTGTTTTACGTAGGGCCTGTTCACCTGTTCGCGAGGTACACCCCTAGCTACTAACATGTCAATGGTTTAATGGATGCCCTGGTCCTAAGTTCTGGGTTTCTATGCTCCAGTTCAGGCTGAGCTAACGGTATGGATTAATAGCTCCATTGATCGTATAGGTCTTCTGGTGATAGGAGAGATATGCCTGGGGTGGAGGGTCCGTATGCACGTATAAGTTTGGGCCATCATTGGTATGTGACAGGCCCAGGAAAAAGATAAAGAAAGAGCGAGAGTCTGTCATATACTTATTATATGATTCACCACTTTGTGTAAATGATTTCTTTTCCATACAAGATAGGGCCTCTTAAATCTACTATTTTCCCTCTCCGATTAGTCTTCACCATTATTCTTCTCCCTCATTCTTTGGTTGAGTCATTATTTATTGTCTCTTTTTTCTTTCATGGGAGGGAAGACTTCAGCCTTAGGGTTCTTTGGGTTCTTTTGCATATTACTTATGATATGGTGTCAATGCATAATTTATGGTTTTTTTTTACTTGATGCTAACGCATCTAATTTGGTAGTTTAGCTAATATCTTCCACTTTCATGTTAATGCAACTTATTCAACTTTCGCCCTCGAATGACCATCCTTCACCTCATGCTTCACGCTAGTGCATCTAATTTGGCAGTTTAGCTAATGTTTTTTATGCTTACGCTAGCGCACTAATTAACACTTTGAATATATTTGAATGAGCTCTTTTCTCTTTCCCTCAAAGACTTATCCTTGATCCAATGATGTTCATCGAGGTACATTGTTTGTTCCTATATCTATTTGAATATATAGAAATATATATGTAGATGATGTATATGGGTTAGCAATAGTATGAGTATGAGTAGCAGTATGACAGATGATGAATGGGATGGATGGATAGATGGGTAGTAGTTTCTAAGTATGCTAATATGATCTGTGTTTTATTCTGAATGTGTAAGAAGGAGAGTATGCCTGCTTGAATGATTGATTGATTGATTGATTGAGAGTTTGCCTCCTTGATTTCATGATTGAATGCTTGCTTGATCGAATGATGAAGAGTATTCCCACTTAAATGAGAGAGAGTATGCCTTCTTGATTTCATTAGTTAGAAGAGTCTGATCTGATACTTACTTTCTTTCAACGACATCCTATATGGGTCATTTAATCAAATCATAATATTTCATTTACGGTCACATACGGTACTGGATGGTTGATTGAGGTTTAACCCGGGAGATAGAGGTCAATGAGCCAATCGATCATGTATGCAGATATAATGATTGGGAGAGCACTCATTGAGGGCCCATGAGGTCTATTGAGTGCACTCACTCTGGGATGATGGTTTTGACATGATCAACAAGCAAGAAGACGGGGTCGAAGATCTCATCAAGCACTATTGCAATTGATTGGTGAATAATACGATCTATGGGGGATGGGATCGTAAACGGTCTCTTGTCCTTAATAATGGTCAATTTGAGAGTGAAAAGGTGGCCTATGAAGGGCGAGGATATGCTTCCAATCATTCATTCTCTTTGGCTGGTCCTACCTTATCGGGTTAGCCTATTATCCTCCCTCTTGTTCCCAATAGACATTTCGTTCCCATCATTTCCTTTCCTTCAAGGAGCTGGTCTTACCTTACCATCAGGTGGTTGCTGGCTAGATGGGTGGGAAAGGGCCATCGGGAGAAGGCAAAGCTCATGGGAATCATCAGGCTCTGGATCTGGCTCTTCAGGCTCTGCTAACTCTGGCTCTTCTGGCTCTGGTGGATATTCAGGCTCTTCCGGATCATCATCTTCGGAACCTTCAGCTTCTTGATCTTCGATCTCATGATTTTCTGATTATGATTATAATGATGGAATTTGGTCATATACTCCACATAGGATAGTAGTGACTTGGTCCTTCCACCGTGCCATAAATAAGTTCCTTCCTTGAGCTTGACAATTATATTTATAACTCCCCCAACTACCTACTTTCTTGAAACTGAATTATACTTTGTTCCACCACTGTTCATGACATTCCTGGAATCCCGAGATGTATCCATCCATGTATCCATATTTCTCAATTAAGGTAGATGAGAAATAAATCCCTCTACCCTCCTCCTTCCAACCATTTAGGGTTGGCCCTTTTCGTCTCTTTTCCTTGGTCTTGCCACTCTCGATTCTTTCCTCTATTCCAGCCTAGAGAATCAATCTATCCTTCTTGCTGCTGTCCCGTAGAGCTGGTGTGGGGTTTTCATGTTGTACCAATACCTCTAGAAGCTTTCTTTATATATAGGGAATACAACTAGGTGAGATAGGCGATACAGCTAGGCAAGATAGGCAAGCGCTATTCATTTACTGACTTGGAAGGGAGGGTAATAGCTATTATTTTCTTACTGACTTGGCTATGCAAACACAAGGAGAAGGCATGTAACGTATTAATATATAAGGGAGCTTGCCCTCCTAATAATATATCTACCTACCTAATAAGATATAAGGCCCCCTAGCCTAAGACCCCCAACACCCCTATTGAACTAGAAAATTATAATAAGGAGGGGGATTGCTCAGTTAAGCACCCCCAGTAGGAGGAAATGTCCGGGTTGGTTGGATAATACAAATATTTTCTGTCCAACGAGAGGGTAGAAGTCGTAGCTCTGGGGTGAAGGCTATTAGTTCTCCCTAGGGGTGTGGGATGGAGAGTAGAGAATCTGGCCCCTACTATTGGTTAGGGTGACGAGTTGAGCTTCCATACTTGTTATCGAATAACCGTAACTGCGACGAGCTTAAATGTTGGGAGGTAGGGACCATAGTAGCTAGAGAAGTAGGAAGATCAAGGTGCCCAGAGAGACAAAAGTTTTCCTGGAGAGATAGAAGTGAACAAATTGATTTTCGCCCCCAGAAGGTAATAGAATTTCTAATCGCCTTATCTTTCATGGACCAAATGCAATAGTTTTGATATTAAGAGAATTTGGGTTGGAGTCTCTTTCTACTGGAGTCTCTATGTCTTTCCTAGCAACTGGACCATCAAAAGTTTTGATTGGCTGGGAGGAACTAGCCGGTTGAAACAATGATTGTTCTTTCTTTCCTGTCCTGGGAAGCTGGGAAGTATATTAGTTGTTAGGGACCCCCCAGTTGGATAGTATAAAATCTGTGAAGGCCATTCGAGGATAGCTCATCCAGCCGTCCAAAAGTATGCCCGAAATGAACACCTTTGGTTAACCCCACTACCTAACTTTCAATTGATGTTCATTACCTTGGCCTATTCAATAACGGATAACGCTAACACCGGAAGGCTAGACGAGTTGCTAGTTGATGTTGGAAGGTGTTAACTCAACCGGAAGGAAGATGCTTAGGCTCCAACTAGTGCTATTGATGCATTTCCCTCATCCATTTTGGTTCTATTCGAGGGTGTATTAGCTGGCAATCTAGAGAACAAGGATGGAAGCTCGTCGAATACCCTGTAGTCATTTATTAGATCCCAGTAGTTAGTCTCAACCTGAGGACCCAGGAAGGAATTTGATTCTTTCCCTACCCTATCTGACCATCCTAAGTTTTATACTATGTGTTAACCCACCTGATGGTCCTCTCTGTATTGGTTGGGACCCTCCCTTAACGAGGAGCTACCCTAAACCGGGGGTGGAGAAGGCCCAGGGAATCATAGCCCATCCTTTAGCCTTTTTGGGGGCATCCATCCTTTGAATAATCCATCCATGAGGCAACGGGTGAGTGAGGTACCTATAGTTGTTGAGCTGGGAATGAAGGCTGCTATGTTGCCTACACTACACCCCCTATGTTCAGTTCAGGTAAGCTATAACTAGCTGGGTTCAGACTCGATGGGAGAATCCAAATAAGGTAGCTCGAGCTATCCATCCAAATTAGTTTGGCGGGGGTGAAGACAAGCCGGTTGGATTGTTCGGAAGAGGCGCTCCTACTAATAGTTCTATTGCAATGTAACTCCCATCCAAAAGTTGGTCGGATCGATGGAGAGAAACCAACTGTGGGTGGGGGAGGGTAGTTGAGGCATCCCAGCAGTTCAATATGGAACTCAGTATCAATTTGTGAAATTGAATCAACGGCTTGTGTGATTTCCCCTTAGCTTGTTTGGCGCCTTGCTTGGGTGAGTCGCGTAGCCTATGATTTGTTTGGCGCTGAGCTTCTATTGGGGTGGGAAATTCCCTAATGAAAGGTGGCATTGCCCCAAGGAAAGTGCCTGACCTTCCCAATCGATAAGCCAACATTCACTTTGGTAGCTGACATCGATTCGCCAACACGATTCGCCGATCGCCAATCTTTGCCCCTTAAGAAAATAGGCCTTATCGCTGAGGGAGGATATGAAATGATTCCATGCTGGGAAGGTACTAGGAAGGAAATGGAGAAATACACATCATTGAAAGTAAGGCCCACGTACTTTCAAGACCCGAAAATTATAACAAATCCTACCCACCCAATCGACCAACATCTTAGAAACTTCACTCTTAATACTCTTCAATTCACCAGGTGAGCCCTCAGATACAAGTGTCGGACCAGGTATTTGTGAAAGGGAGGAATAACCTATAACTAGTACTTAACGTATCTTTAGGAAAGAACAACATTGAAATATAATACTTCACACGAGCACTCTTAGAGAAATAACCTAGCATCGCCACTACTGAACTTGCATCTATGGTTAAGGTACAACAACCTTTTCTTTAGATTCTATTTCAATAGGAATAGGGAGACCACAAAACTTTCACCTTCTCTCTACTTATATCTATCCCATTTAAATGAGACCTAGCCTTTTGATGCCTTTACTTATTGATTTACTCTTTCACTTGCTAGGAACAACAAATAAAGTGTTTGATATGGGAGTCACATCAACTACCGACCCAAGGAGTTTACCGATCCTATAAACATCAACCGATATTTTCATGGTGCTTGCTCATGGTACACGGTTCCTATATATTTTATACCTAAGAACAAAAGCTAGAATGACGCCCCCATAGTTACCAATTAGAACCATAGACAAGTATAGGATTAGATCTCTTGGATCAACGTTATACCACGGTTTTCTACGCAGTGTACCAACCAATATTAACGTACCCACCTCTTTATGTTACCACCTTCATAAAATAATAGCTCCATATGAGGAATTCATAGGACTCACCACCACAATTACCATTCATTATATATATAGACTGGCATGGAAGCTTTGACTCAGCAGAAAGGTGACCTTTAGAGTCTTTACTCAGGTGTTAGTTCTTTGATAACTATAGCTCCTCTTCTTCGGGCTTTGGACCAACTACATAATCCTCAGGGGAACTAGAAACCAACAGCTCCACTCCCTCCTCGTCACCCAACAAGAAGCTAGTAACAACATTTGGGACTACCTATCCTACTTATTTCTTTTTTCCTCCTTACCCTTTTTCCCCTTGACTTTTTCACTGGCAGGGAAAGATAGGGACCTTGATCAACTAGGTTAATTACTTTACTTGTTTCTTGTGTGCCGACCACCAGCCAAAGGACTTCCTTCTCCTTGAAAGCTTCATCACTTTCTTACTACGACTTCATTTTCTTATTTGTCACTACCACGACTCAGCGCATAGCTTGTTGACCGAATGAAAGCAGTTGATCCAGTTTCTTCTTATTTCTTATCTAGTAACATCAGAGGTAGAGATCAGTAAGCAACAATTTTGTCTCTCTGTGAGTAATAAATCTAAATTCAGAACCAATCCTCCCTTTGGACTATGCAAAAGTCGCTGGGAAAAATGAAAACATTACGAGATAGCTAAATTTAGAGATAGTCATTTGTTTACCTCAAATGGGTACCAAAAAAAATAGGAAAGAAAACTCTAGCTCAGAATATATCAATGTTTGAATTGATCTAGTTCATCCATGTCATCAAACTTTCCTATACACAACCATTTGATCCATGTCTTGGTAGAAATTCCTTGCTTCTAGCATGTAATCCCGCATTTTCCCAAATAAATCCACAAAATGCAATAAAAATCAAGGGAAACAAATGCTTATCCTACAACCACATAATTCTCTCCAAAAAGACAACAAACCTATCGTCTAGTGTAAAGTGACATGAGTTTCCAATACGTTGAAGAATTTCCACAGAAAAGCATATGGATAGGCTTCTTGCAGCCAAAAGACATTCCATCGAAGATGGCTCAAGCTTCTTGGATTTATTTTCATCCAAATAAGAAGAAGAGGAGTCATGCCCACGAAGGTTTTTAACGACCGAGCACGTTGTCCATCAAAGACATGTCCTCCTCTAAATGTTCCCCCATTTAGATGAAAAAAGAATAAAGAACACTAGAAATACATTCAAATCTTGCTACAAACTTAGATTTTCAATTAAAAGATAAACAAAAACTTGCCAGAAAATGGAGAATCGATGTACTGCAACAGTTTGATTGAGGGAAATAAATATTTCATAAGGTTGTTGTTGAAGAAGGCCTATTTAAAATTGGAGAATTGATGTACAGCAGTTGGATGGTAGGAAATAAATATTTCACAAGGTTGTTGAAGAAGGCCTATTTAAAGTTTTAATTAGGTGGGATGGATAGTATGTTGCGGGGATCCTTCAGTGACATGCCGCGTAGAAATTCCATGTCTTTGAACTATAAAAGTATCACACCCATGGAAGCCACCGCCGTCTACGATTGCCAGGGATAACAACTCAAGTGACACACTAAGGAAAAATATATTTTGAACAAGCATTCAATGACTTTAAAATTGATACTAACAAATAGCACAGGTACTTACTTGTATGTAGCATTCACCGTTGAACGTTCACCCACTTGCATGTTCAACTGTCAAACATTCACTAAGCACGAAAAGTTGCAGAGTGAGCAATAGATCCACCAGCAGAATCTACATTGAGCACCAAAAGTTGGAGATGGAACAATAGATCCACCAGCAGAATCTACAGGGAAAGTCTTGGAACTCCTGATGTCAGCTTGTCATCTCCCTGATTTACTAAGAAGAACAAGTGGCCAATATGGGTAGCCGTGTGTAGCAAGATTGTGGCAATATGATTTACCAAGAAGAAGAAGGGGCCAATCTGGGCAGCCACATGTAGCAAGATCGTGGTGATGTGGCGAGACTCGTTAAAAATAATAATTTCTTATGCCAAGCATTTCGGTTCTTTAAACTTTAAAGAAAAAAATTGATGTTAACTCAGTAATGTTAGCATTACATGATCATGAAAATAATTTTCATATGAATCAAATCTGATGCTGGTAACATCAATATATGTTCTAGGAAATGACTTTTGAGCAACGACCTTCAAGCAATGACTAGCGGCAATGAAGGGCTCTCGGCAAGGACCCTCCCCGGCCACACTACTTCGTGCCTAATTCCATTGAGGGAGGACCTTGTTCAAGTCAGACAGTCAGTTAGGCCATTCATATCACCTTTAGATTTAGAAGTTGAAGTTTCCTACATGATTAAGAGAAATTGGATAGCTTGCAGTAAGTGCAGTCTGAAGCGATGACATTTCATTTTCGTCAAAGTTTTTCCCTGCACGAAACCTGAAAATATTTGATAAACTTCGTCCATCCTCGCCTAACTTGGGTTAGGTGGGTGAGGTAGTTGAAGAAGACCGGTTAGTGAGGAATACGATACGGTTGGAAATATAGTAAGCATGCCAGAGATGACGGATGATCAGAGCAGACTGATGAGAGCTGTGCGGTTAGTTAAGAAACTAATATTTCCAATCCATAAGTGGCTCCAATCATCTATCAATGCAAGGGATGATAGCCACGAATTAGTCTATCGATCTAGCCACAAATCAGTCTATCAATACAAAGCAGGCAATTCAAGAAAGCGGATATGCTAGGGAGACGGGCAAGCAGGTCAGTCTATCAAGGGAGGATTGGTTAGAGCAAGTCATTCCATCATCCAAGTAAGCAATAGATAAAACCTACCACCATCACGATTGGAACATCAGAGAAAAGCGAAGGAAGCAATGGTGCTCCCCCTCCATTCCATGTATTGGTCCAGTGCAAATTCAAGGAAGACCACATAGTTGTGTGTATGATAATCCACCAATTACACCTGCTCGGCATAGCATTTCAGGTTTTCTTCCTTATGAACATGCACTCATGAGTCCAATCTCTCTTCCGGGCACACTAGTTCAGGACTGCCTTGAAAAGGCAGGCTTGGCTGAACATGTTTTATAAAAATCTGTTTCATCAAGCTGGTCACCCCTATACGCAATAGCCATCACCCCTATCCGTAGTAGCCATCAGTGAGATGGGGGCAAGCTCTAACCATGAAGAATCTATGTGTGGAGCACCTAGAAGGTATGCTTTTTGATAAGTAATCTAGTGGTTTTTCAATACTATTTCTAATATTTTTTGCATATTGAGCCTAAAAACATAAGGGTTTTGGTAAATTGTGTGAAAATGGGCAAACGAAGCTCAATTACTAATAATCGATGTTTTCTATGTAGAAGGACGCGGAAATAGGGGATTATCGAGCAAAAACGAGAAGCGCAAGGAAAGTAACTGCTGCCCCATCGACAGGGAACCGGATGCGGACAAGATCAAGCAAAATTGGAGCCGAATAACCCAGGAAAAGGACGCAGGATATCGTGACGGAGAACACAAGAAGGAAAGAGGAGACCCGAACGAATAGCGAATCCCTCAGGATCTTCGATCCTGAGGGATCGCTGCTTTAAGTTTATCTTTTGTATCTAGACATCTCCGTCATTTGTGTTATATAAAGGTACCACGCCACCGAGCCTGGGGGAGGACGACTGTTATTTAATTAAAAACTCAGAACGATTTTGATCACTGAGCTTTTGTAAGATCTGATTTTGTACAATTTTGTTAATGCAATCAATATAAAGGATTTGGTGTTCACTTCGTTTCTACATCTGAAGTAACTCTAAGCAGTGTACCATCGTAGCCAAGGGCCCAGCTCCGACGGTCACTCGCTGTTGTATCATACAGTGATTTGTGTGGTTTGCATATTTCTTTCATTACAGTAATCCGATATCTCTTTGTTCTGATAGACTATGTTTCTTAATTAATATTTGAAATCTGAATAAGTTCTTTAATTCACGTCTCTGTATTACACAAACTGAATCTATTCGAATTGCATTTCTATAGCAAGATATTGGTATGAATGTTATCATTATTGGATTCATATGAAATAAGTATTTGTGAGGTTTGAAGATAATATTATCTTGTTCAGAAACACAGTCACATCACATATCACTCTCGGATCGCTGCAGTAGTATAGACCGTGTACATACTTCGGGGTTTGCTGTTCCATTTGGATTTGCTGTTCCATTTGGAGTTGCTGTTCCATTTGGACTTGCTGTTCCTTTTGGGTTTGATGTTCCATTTGGATTTGCTGTTCCATTTGGGTTGCTGTTCCATTTGGGTTTGCTGTGCCATTTTATATGATTGACATTTCCTGTTTACGATAGTTTGCTGTTCCATTTCATTACTGTTGTTCCATTTCTTTACTGCTGTTCCATTTCTTTACTGCTGTTCCATTTTAAGAATTGATGTTCCAGTTCACTTTCGCCAATCTGCCTTTATTTCTTTTGCGTGATAGCAGGCCTAAGGCTGTCGTGAGCCCAGCAAGACGCTGCCTAGCTCCCTGACCTATAAGCCCATGCTTTGGTTTTCTTTCTTTATCAGTTTCTAAAGGGAAGGGTTATTGGTTTCGTACCCTTGACTGATCATCTGCCTTGTGTGATTTCATTTCCTGAATTGGTTTAGTTACAGCTTAGTGTTTGTTTCCTTTCAAGTTATTAGAACGCTATACTGCCGAGCACTACTTGGACAGAACAGCCTCAGATTGAGTTACTCCTTACAAGAACAAAACGATCCCGGATTGACTTAATAATGTGGAATAATTGGTGGTGTGAGAGACCCTAGTTATAGCTCTACATTTTGGCGCCGTTGCCGGGGAAGGAGTAATAGCCATTTGTCCTTTATAGAGTAGTGTGCAAATCTGCTAGGAGGGAGTTGGATTTTAAAAACGGAAGGTAAGAACCTGTGTACGGAGCATGTAAAAGCCCTTCTCCACCGTCCGCTCTCTTAGTAGAATTGCAAGTTAAATAGGATTTAGTAGTTTAATTGGAGTGCATGACTAAGCAGAAAAAGTTAGAAAAAGATCAAAAGCCTCCATCCAAAGCCAAGGGGCCAGTGACCCTTGGAAGAACGACCTTTATAGACGAAATCTACAAGAAAGCCGACTCTCAGCCATCAGTAGGATATAAGAAAACTAATTCTAAACAACCTACTAGTTCCCTTCAGGCCTCGGGATCACCATCCGAAGCTTTTGCTGAGGTGCACAGTCAAACAGAGGAACAGGATTTTCAAGAAATTGAAAATTTGACTCCTGGACCATTGCACGAAGGGACCCAAAGTAACCTTTGTGAAGGAGAAGGAGAAATAGGGGAAATTGAGGAACCTAGATCTCCTATTGAATTAAACCAGCCTTTGAATAGCCCGGACAAGGGAAGCGCTGCGAAAATCCTTGTTGAAGGAATTCATTCACCGCAGACAGTTGGGGCCATTATCATCCCTGATCAAGGGAGTGGTGTCAAGACAATCCCTGTTAAGACTACCCCTCCTCAACCAAGGAACACTCTCTTGGAAATTCCTGAAGATTACTGGCATATATTTGATCCCATGGCGCAGAATCAGCCAAACACCCAGACCTCCACATTGCAATATCCGATAGTAGATTGTGCAGCAAATGCACCCATGAAAGCCATCCCTCTCCAGCATATTCCCACATTTCATGGCCTCACATCAGAATATCCGGACGCATTCTTGTTCGAATTTGATGTATTATGTAGAGGATACGACTACACCACCGATCCCCAGAAACTGAAACTGTTCCCCTCTACATTAAAAGGGGCTGTGTTGAGATGGTTTATGGGCTTAGGTGGTGGGGTTATTAACAATTAGGACCAAATGAAAGAAGCCTTTTTAAAGAAATACCAAGATTACTGTAGGTCAAGGGAACTAAAAGATGAAATCTTTCAAATTTCAGCCAGACCAAACGAAACCTTAGAAGAATATGTGGAACGTTTCCAATATAACTTGCAAAGATCCCCTTATGCATCACTACCTCTGCCTGACAACGTGTTGAAAACTGCATTAATTAGAGGTATGAGAGAGCGATGGATTGAAACGTTAAACATCATGGGGAAAGGAGACATTTATCAGGAAAATTTTGCTGATATCATTGATCTGTGTATCAGGAGCTCAAGAGGCAGCACGAGGATAAAACCAGTGGAATATGATCGCTTCCCCAGAGATAACAGAACATTAACAGAGGAAGTAACATGGGTGGAACTTGGAAATTTGCTAGAAAATTTTAAAACTGATATCCTGGGAACACTAACTACACAACTTGACATTGTGCAGGCAAAATAGAAGCAAGCCGAGGCAGAGCAGAATCTAGCCATCTTTTGCCCACGATGCAGGAAGAAGCACAGCCACAAAGAATGCCCGCTGGATACAGTCCAAATATGTGTTATCTGCACCAAGGACCACCTGACCGAAAGCTGCCCTTCACTTCCTGGTTTGAAGGCAGTATACAAAGAAGCAGAAGAGGAGTCAGAACCAGCATATTTTGTTAACCAACGTCGTCAATGGCAGCCTAGGCAACCAGGTATGTTTTTAGACCCCTCCTCTTCTTTTCAACCCCCGCAGTTCAACACTCAGCAACAGAACATGTGGAAAAATCAGTCCCAACCCCCGTTTTCAAATTGGTCACCACAAATGTTTCCTACTCCGAATCCTTGGATGTCCCAATTTGGTTGGCCAAACTGCCCTTATCCTCCACCATATTGGCAGAATAGTTCCCATCCTCCACAGTGGACCCCTTCCACTTCGCAAGGCTCATCCTGGCAGACAAGCTGGCCAAGACCGACATATCAGCTAGCAGGATCAATCCCACTCCCTCAACCAACTCTGCCAGCCTTACCACAAAATTCCCAGTCTAATCTGAGACCGCAACTCCCAGCCCAACCCAACCCCAATCCTAATAATAAGCCAGTCCAATCCATTCAAATCATAGAGACATCAGAGATTGAGTCTGACCCAAGGGAGTGCAACGATCTTCAGTTAAGATCGGGACGAATAGTAGAAACAAAGGGAGACAAAATGGTTCATATTGAAAATCAGTTACCTATAGAACAACCCCCACAACAGAAGGATGAAAACAAAGAGCAAAACAATAAACAAGCAAGCACATCCTCTCCTCCTTTCCCAGAACAATTAGTCATATCTCGACCTATACAACCTCCAGACTTTGACATTCTGGGAGAATTACAAAATTTGTATATAAAGATTCCATTCCTCCAAGCTATACAAGATATTCCTATATATGCGAAAACCATAAAGGAATTTTGCATCAAAAAATCAAGGAGGAATACAAATACTAACCCTAGAGTCCAAGTAGTTGGTACTTTATCCGACCTATTATCAGGAAAGGAAACACCTATCAAATATGAAGATCCTGGGAACCCAATTGTAACTGTTCAAATCTATGGCCAAACCCTGACTAATGCTCTAGTCGACCTGGGAGCTGCAATCAACATTTTGACAACCTCCACCTGCCAAAAGTTTGACATTACATCAGTAGAACCTACCTCTACTCTGTTAGAATTGGCAGATCGATCTGTGGTTCGACCAGAAGGTACTCTGAATGATGTCATGGTTTCCGTAGATTCATGGGAGTATCCCACAGATTTCCTGGTAATTAGTCCTAAAACCCGACTAGATGGGCATCCGTTAATCCTAGGCAGACCCTGGCTTGCTACTGCCGATGCCTACATTGGCTGCCGGCAGGGAAACATGACTATAGCTGTTGTAGGGAAAAGTATCCGATTCGGATGACCCTATCCCACTCTAAGGGTGATAGTACCTCAGCAACAACTGTAAAGAAAACTACTTAAGGTTTACTTCTTTATGAAAGCAAGAGAGAATGAGGAAATGCACTAACCGTTGCCTTGCGCTTAATGTCGAATCCAAACTCTTCTCTTCGCTGCTTGCTCCCAGCTCCTTGCTCTTTTGCCGGCCCAGCTACAATGAGATCCTGCAAAATGACAAAGAAGGAAACTACAAGAAGCATGCAATCATAACTGATTCACGGATTAGCATAAATCAAATATACAATTATCACAAAACATCATTGAAACAAATGCATATAGAAGAACCTCAATAGCTTTTATTAATGAAGAAGTAAAGTTCTGAGAAGGTTACAACCATTGAAGGCCCCAATCCAGCAACACCTCCCAGCAGAAAGAATTTCTCCTCTTCACCTCCTTCAAGCAATCACCCAATAGTTCTATAGTGAAACCAACAGCATATCATTACTTTGCACAAAATTCCAGCCTCCTGAGCTCATAGGAGAGAGCTCAATATATAGATGAATTGAGAAAGGATGAGTCATCTTGCAACTGATGTGTAGCTGCCTTGTGTCCTCTCTCTCTTCAGTTGATCTTCAGTTCTTGAGTCCACTTGGAGAACCTTGCTTCCACTTGGAGAAACAGAGCCTCTGACTCATCACAAGGCGAAATCCCTGATCCAAGTGTCATTTTTGGAAGATTCCAGAGCAATGACTCAGTGTGCCACTTGTCCCATCTCACTTAGCGCAGGTGGTTTTTGTTCCACTTACTTTGCAACGCAGGTACACCATGGAGGAGTTGAGTTTCAGCGCAGAAGCCTAGTGGAGCACCTGCTTTGATTTCAGGATTGCTTGTTTTTGAGTGTTTTCAGGTGGAGAATTGATCTGAGAGCTGTTGGTTTGCTGACCTTGTTCCTCTAGGGGTAAGAACATAATGTTTAGGGACTTTGGATCCCTTGGATTATGGACAATTCATGCCTGATGCTGCAAGGCACAAAATTGTCTATAACAGATGCCCCCTAAAGTATGAGGTCGTTTATCGGGTGAAATGCTTTATTAGGAGGATCCGAAGTTCATTCAATCTGCTGAGAAGTGTCCTGTAATGAGATACAATACAATACATTATTTTTCATACTTTTTCATGATCTTGCTGAGGCGGGCATTCCCATGCTCAGGTTTTAAAAATATTTCTTAGGTACATAGCACAGACGATCGTCTGATGATAGACTGATAATTCTCTGCTGAAATTATCATCCTTTGAGAAGGATGATCATCTGCTGTAATGATGTACATATCAAATGTCTTTATATCCTAAATATATATAGCAGCCCGGATGGATGAAACTAGATCCGGGGTCTTCAATCTCTTCCGATCTTCACTCGATGTACAAGTCGATCCATGTGAGAATTTCTTGAAGTCGAACATGGAAAGACATCGCTTGATTACCGGTCAATGATGTAAACCGTTAACAAGCGCGAGAGGAGTCACCGATAAGGATGATGACCCTCAAGGTACGACAGTACAATTCACATGGTGGGAATAAAGGACTTGGCGTCGACCACCATGCAAAATCTTCTGGTCGAAGGTCATTGATGTATACCTGTCGCCGGAAGTGAGAAACTTGCCATTGAGGCATGCAAGCTTCAAAGTACTGAAGGGGTTGTTCCTAGATCAACTCCTTGGATAATGAGCTGATGTCGACAAGGAGCGATCCGTCAAAGGAGGGCCTTAATGAATCCCACATCAGTGACACGGAACGGAGTTAGTGATTGTGATGAGGTGAAAACAAACTGTGATGTATGATTCAGGGTGGCGGTCATGAAATGGATGAAGGACAATGTATGGCAGTGGATGGGACACGGTTGACTCTTTGCAGAACAACATCTCTTGAACATATAACGACACTGATGTGATGGATTGGTAGCATTACCCCAACTGTGGATGGTGTGGCGAGGACCATGGTGATGAGACCGGTGAATGAAACAACCCAACCCGATGTGATACGGAGGACAAAGTGTCATGTTCAAGAGCGACTTGCTACCATTAAAGCTGTGAGGTTCTCCCAATTTGTCCCCAGTCATTGCTGACCAGTGCCTCTTTATTTTTATCAAGCTTGAGGAGGATAACATATACTTGTTCTATAACCTGCCCTTCGGGCAAGCCCATCGCTATGTTTTAACGAGCCTAGCGATAGGGAAACTCGTTCTCGTCTAAAGACAAGTTTGTCGCTATTTAATGAATTTAACGAGTCTAACGACAAGGATAACTCGGTCCTTTTCATTTTTAGAGAGTCTGAAAAGGTACATAAAGTCAACTCCAAAATTCATTTTTCGTCATCTAATCCCTTAAGTCCGAAAAAGTATAAACAATACAGAAGGGATGAATTTTCGATTTCTTTAACGAGCCGAACTAAACAAGCACTCGATCGTTTTGTGCAATAATCCCTTAGGTCCAAAAGGATTAAAATCTAGAGGAGGGATAGCTCTTCCGGTCTTTTAACGAGCTGGAAGGCCAAAACTCGGCAAACTTTTCATATTTTACGAGTCAGTGAAAAGAGCTCAAAGAAGACTCGTCTTTTGAGGAACGAGTGATAAACAGGGATAGCAGTAGATTCCAGGTACAGGTTGGAATTTTCCAATCACGGCAGTGTCACAAGGATGGCTAAGTGAAATCACTCTTCGCAGCTGTTCCTCAAAATGGGTAAACAAACATATGGAGATGAACGATTGGCCAAATGAACGGATGGAGGTGAGACTGCAAGAACACGACCAAGGGCTTTAATATGGCTGTCAAAGGTTACATTTACCAAGGTTATTTATCGGTTCATTTTTTCTGGATGAGCTTGAACTCTAGGGGAAGATTGCTCACAACTTATGTTTATTTTTTAACGAGCATGAACTATGTGCTAAAACTGCTCGGATCTTGCGTTTATTTTTTAACGAGCATGAACATTGCTAAAACTGCTCGATTATTCCAGTCATAATACAAGAAACACCTCAGGTGAGATAGCTATTTTTTAAGAAGCTTTATCTCACGAAGCTATGCTCCTATTTGGCAAGTTTTAACTTTTGCCCCACATCCTTTCTTTATGCAAGCTGGAAACGACTAATCCTACGAGTTTAACGGGTTAGACCTACAGGTTTAAAGGGAGGACCTAAAAATTTAAAAAAATAAATATTCGTCCCATGCTTGCACTCCAAAAGGTTTGCATGCCCCCAGGTATAAAGTATAATTTCAAGGCTCTTCCTCTTTCTTATTACCCGAAAAATGGTTCTATTCGCTGCCGCAAACTAAACTCTTTTTTCCGGCGATGTCTATCATTAGGTTGCTAAGGATGGTGACTACTTGTTGCAGCAATTTCATCTCTTTCTTTGGAGGCTTCCCCTACTTATCCTTCAAAACATATGTTTTAATGGGTGAGGCTTGCCTTCAAAGATGGTGGCTACTTGCCACCACAAATGGATCTCCTCCCTCAGGAGAGCCTACTTTTTTAGACAAAGGGAGCGAGAAGCTGATTATCTCACTCACATAACTTTGACAAAAGAACTTTATCCTAGAACAACCCTCTCTTCCTTCCTTTGGATGGGGTACGGACTAGTTCCATTCTTCTGCGGAAATTAACTTTATACCCAAGGTTTCCTCTGGCCAAGGCAGGCCAGGGTGCATGCCCCCTGGGTCCCAGTTACATCTTTCCGAATCACTCGCATTCATCGGGAAGTAGAACCGGGAGTGGAGGCATTCCTTGAGTGAATAAACCGTTAAGGGATGGTATTTGACTATTTGCGATGCGTTATCCTAGAAATGAAAGTTGGTCTACGAGCTTGACCATTCTTCCTTCGTGCGGAAAACACATAACTCTAAAGAGTGAGGACACTATCGCCTCCATGCAATATATATAGTCTCGTCCAAGGAGTAAGTTATACACGAAGGGTCCCTGGACGACCATGACGTTCATATGAACTGTCTTCCCTTTCAATGTAACTGGAACATTGGGGAGAATCCCTAACGGGCGACTGGTTCCTTTATCAAAACCTGATAGATTTCTTATCTCAGGTAAAAGCGCCGGGGAACCCAGTGCTTTCCAAGCAATAGAGGAAAGGATACTCACAGATGCCCCTTCATCAATGATAGTTCCAGCCATCACCATTCTGTAGATTTGGACGATGATTCTGAATGGGATACTGGCTGGTAACCGGGGTCTACCTAGTTGATTCCAATCAAAGGACACAACCAGGTTGCTTGGTGGTGGGACCGAATACACGGCCGGATACGACCCTGATGATGTTCCTTCCTGTGATAAAGGAATGGGCGCGTTGCCCTGATGCTCATCAGAGTCTGTGTTGATGAAAAGAATATGGACGGTGTCATCCTTATCCTCTTCAGTGAGGGTGTCATTTGAAGATGGGTCTTCAATGATGGAGTCATTTGAGGATGAAACCTCTGAAGGAAGAACCGGATCAACTGCCATTTCGACCTTTAGACTTTCGTCTGGTCTAGATTCAATAGGTTCATTCTCAATGACCGACACTTCAGCTGACCACTTGAGCGGGCCAGCTAGATTTTCAACTATCGAGGGATTAGGCACGAGTTTTTGGTATCCAGGAGGAAGTCGTAACGGTGACACCGGACGATCTTCCAAAACTCTCTTCGCCTCATCTAAGAATGGACATCGGTGGATGGCGTGATCGCCTTCACACAGCATACAGGGTGATCTTGGTCTCCCTTTTCGTCCTTCACTCTCGCTAGTTGACGGACTGCAATCAACATGACTACCAGAGGTTGATGCTACCGGATTGTGCAACCTGGGGGACCAGTCCCTTAGTATCCGGGGAATACAAGGACAATCACGATGGAAGTGGGTCCCTTTGCAAATGACACAGGGCGATTTAGGCCCGGTCGGTGCAGTGTGTGGATTTTTGTCAGATGTCTTTTGCTTGCCCCCAGTCGCCTTCGCCATAGGCCCCTTCTGCTTCTTTTCTCTCTTCTTCTTTTCCTTCTTCTCCATGGGAGGCTGACTTTTGCCGGCTCTACCTTGCGAAGATGAAGGATTAGAGGAAGAATTGTAAGAAGTGGAAGGCTGGTGGATAGTCCTAGACTGGTCTGACTGTTGATTCGACTGCTCAGGATTAGTGGCGATTTGAACTACATTAGTTGAAAAGAGCCATACAGGTAGGCCAATTGTCAATCCTGGAAGTGACAATGTGGCCATATGAGGCGCACCAACATCTCCCCAAGAGGACAAGGGGTTGGGACTTCCACCAAGGTGACTTCCTTTGTTGGTGGGCTCCATACTTTTCAACTGAAAGATCAACATGGGAATAACAGGTGATTATGTTCCGATTTAAAATAAATTTTATTAACGACGCTTTAGACACAACTTTTCTTTTTCATGTTTTAAGAGTCGAGAAAAAGCTAAAGATCACTCTAGTCTCCTTCGATGTTTTAACGAGCCCGAAGTGACAGATGCTCGGATGGACTTTTTCAGTTATAGAGTTTGAAAAAATCCAAAAGAAACTTCTCTGGAGTTCTAGGCAGAGGGTGTGCCAAACTTTTCGTGAAACCACAGAATACGTTTTACGGTACGGGTGGTCGATCTTCGTGAATGCTGTGTTCACTGCATCGCGATCAGTAGGGCGGCCGACACGGCTTCCTATGGATAAAGGCTTTGCTCCTATAGGTGTCTCCCAATATATACGCGACGGTACGTGGGAGCACAAGTCCGTATTAGTGCCACCGACTCTCAGGAGGAATCACCCACCTTCGTAGAGATCGACAGTCACTATGTTTAACGACGCTGGGACACGTCTCTACCTAGACCTCTATGTGTTTGCGTTATGTTACAAAGCGTTGTTATGTAAATTGAATTTATTTTAATGTTGATCTTGCTTAGCAGTTTGCCTTTAAGGATCACCACGAGATGTATGTAACAAATTCCTGAATGCAGTCTAAGATGAGAAGCAAACTTTTCAATATTTCAACTTTGAAAATCTTAACTACTGAGGGAGAAGAAAGGAAAATCTGTTCACACAGATCATAGAGAACACACTAATGCAATATTTCTTGAATCGTCATGCAACTAGTCAAATGCAAAATGCACAATGCATGTATTTTCTTTTCCCTTTCTTAATGTTGATGTATTACAAAAAGAAAGTTGTTATATAACTTTGATTTCGATTTAAAGCGAAAACAAACAAGTTTGTCCAAAATCAAAAGACACCTTAAGATTTACTTGTTTAATCACTAGAAATACATGAAATCAAACCATAATGACGAAAGTAAAAAGACTAATCAGCTATGGACAACAAACAAGCTAACTCTTTAGACCAGCAAAATGCCTAACACAGGTTCAGATATAAGAGGCCAAAGCAAGACTAGTTTACTCTTCGTTATGGGAAATTGTAAATGAGGTAAGAAATACAAAAGAACAAGTACAATTTCGTTATATAACAGAGGCGAAATGATGGCAAGTAAGGTTGGTTTCAGAATAGGTACAAGACTGACAACTAACAACAAAATCTATAGTGAAAACAGGCAAGAAAAAGGGAGGAAACCCCAACTACACTAGGCAAAATTGGGCCAACGCAGGTGCTGCACAGCCATTCTGGCTCTCAACGTAGGTAGCCCCTTCGGGACCTGCGTTGCAAAGCAGGTAGCCTGTGTACTACCTGCTTTGGAAAAAGAAAGTTACGTTTTCACAGTTTCCGGGTCACAATTTTCTAAAAAATTCACGGTTTTTGCTCAAATCAGAAGCAATCAGTCAAGCACACACAAAGGGATGACAAGGAAGGTGAAAAGCTATCACTAAGAGCTTACAAGGATCCTTGTAGATCAGCTCTTCAAATCATGAACATGCTCAGAAATGAGCTAGAGTAGCTGCCCTCTACTTCGCTTTTGATATAGTCAAAAGCTTTTCGATTTGGTACTCTTTTGTTCAGGAAATGAATAGCAAAATACTACAAACAATCAAACAGATACGATCCCCAGCGGAGTCGCCAGTTTGTTGTAGGGAAAAGTATCCGATTCGGATGACCCTATCCCACTCTAAGGGTGATAGTACCTCAGCAAAAACTGTAAAGAAAACTACTTAAGGTTTACTTCTTTATGAAAGAAAGAGAGAATGAGGAAATGCACTAACCATTGCCTTGCGCTTAATCTCGAATCCAAACTCTTCTCTTCGCTGCTTGCTCCCAGCTCCTTGCTCTTTTGCCGGCCCAGCTACAATGAGATCCTGCAAAATGACAAAGAAGGAAACTACAAGAAACATGCAATCATAACTGATTCACGGATTAGCATAAATCAAATATACAATTATCACAAAACATCATTGAAACAAATGCATATAGAAGAACCTCAATAGCTTTTATTAATGAAGAAGTAAAGTTCTGAGAAGGTTACAACCATTGAAGGCCCCAATCCAGCAACACCTCCCAGCAAAAAGAATTTCTCCTCTTCACCTCCTTCAAGCAATCACCCAATAGTTCTATAGTGAAACCAACAACATATCATTACTTTGCACAAAATTCCAGCCTCCTGAGCTCATAGGAGAGAGCTCAATATATAGATGAATTGAGAAAGGATGAGTCAGCTTGCAACTGATGTGTAGCTGCCTTGTGTCCTCTCTCTCTTCAATTGATCTTCAGTTCTTGAATCCACTTGGAGAACCTTGCTTCCACTTGGAGAAACATAGCCTCTGACTCATCACAAGGCGAAATCCCTGATCCAAGTGTCATTTTTGGAAGATTCCAGAGCAATGACTCAGTGTGCCACTTGTCCCATCTCGCTCAGCGCAGGTGGCTTTTGTTCAACTTGCTTTGCAACGCAGGTACACCATGGAGGAGTTGAGTTTCAGCGCAGAAGCCTAGTGGAGCACCTGCTTTGATTTCAGGATTGCTTGTTTTTGAGTGTTTTCAGGTGGAGAACTGATCTGAGAGTTGTTGGTTTGCTGACCTTGTTCCTCTAGGGGTAGGAACATCATGTTTAGGGACTTTGGATCCCTTGGATTATTGACAATTCATGCCTGATGCTGCAAGGCACAAAATTGTCTATAACAATAGCTAAAGGACCCGATGTCAAAAATTTAATTCTGTACCCTCCAGCTCAGCCAAGCCTGCCAATGATTAAAACTAACCCTTATCTTGTATCATATCTCGCTAACAACATCAGATCTCCATTAACCATATAGAAGGCGTTAGACTTCAGGGATCAAACAGAAGACGACGCCATTAACAATTTTATTAGTCAAACTGAAGCTAGAAAACATATGCAGTGTCTTATGATAGAGGCAGCATTTGACAACGAGCTAGAAGAAGATCCCTTAAAAGATCCGCATGATCAGAAAATACCAGTAACTGCTGTTGCTAATACTAAAGTAGTGGAAATTGAACCTGGTAAAACTCTGAATATTAACGCCAGTCTTACACCAGATCAAGAGATAAAACTTGTTAATCTGTTACAAAAATACAAAGATGCATTTGCGTGGGATTACCCTGACATGAAGGGGATTGATCCTCAATTATGCACCCATCACATTTATATAGAGAAAGACGCAAGACCTGTCCGTCAGCCACAAAGGAGACTCAACCCGCACCTAAAAGAGATAGTGAAAGATGAACTTCAGAAGCTCTTAGATGTTAACTTTATTTACCCTATCTCTGACAGTAAATGGGTCTCTCCCCTTGTGGTGGTACCAAAGAAAAAAGGAAAATGGAGAATCTGCGTCGATTACAGGGAGTTAAACAAGTCTACACAAAAGGATCACTTTACCCTCCCATTTATAGATCAAGTATTGGACATGTTAGCAGGGAAGAAATTTTTCTCCTTTTTGGATGGCTTCAGTGGATATAACCAAATCCAAATTGCCCCTGAAGACCAGGATAAAACTACCTTTACGTGCCCTTGGGGAACGTTTGCCTATCGTGTATTACCCTTCGGCCTATGTAACGCCCCTGCTACATTTCAAAGGGCTATTCTCAGTATTTTTGCAGATCTAATAAACGATGGACTTGAGGTGTATATTGACGACTTCACACCGTATGGGGATGAATTTGATGCAGCTCTGGATACCCTGGAAAAAGTTTTACAACACTGCATTGCTACCAGACTCTGCCTGAGCCACGAGAAGTGCTACATGATGATGACGGAAGGAATCATCCTAGGGCACTACATTTCAGCAGCTGGCATCCAGGTAGACCCTGCTAAAATACAGATTCTTTTGCTCATCCCTACCCCCACTACTCAAACAGAGGTATGTAGTTTCCTTGGATTTTCCGGATATTACAGACGTTTTATAGAACATTATTCACGAATTGTAGCACCTCTGTATGCTCTGACAAGTAATGTTGATTTTTTGTGGACAGATAAATGCGACCAGGCTTTTAGAGAATTGAAAAAGTTGCTGTCAATTGCTCCAGTCCTTCGAGGACCAAACTGGAATCTGCCATTCCAGATCTCATCAGACGCCTCGGATACAACAATCGGTGCAGTCCTAGGACAAGAAGAGGATAAGAAGCCATACACTATTTACTATATTAGCAAGAATTTATCCTCTGCCGAACTCAATTATACTGTTACTGAAAAGGAATTTTTGGCCATAATCCATGCTGTTAATAAATTTAGGCATTATATTACAGGTTACCCTGTTGTGTTATATACAGATCACTCTGCTATTAAATATCTAGCAAACAAACCTGTCACGAATGCTAGAGTAACTCGATGGTTGATCCTGTTGCAGGAGTTTGACATCACAATTAAGGATCGACCCGGCAAGGAGAACCCTGTAGCCGACTTCCTCTCAAGAATACCCAAATCAACCGAAGCAGCAGCCGTGGAAGATCAATTCCCTGACGAACATCTGTTTGCCATTGCCGTTCGCACACCCTGGTATGCTGACGTCGCCAATTACCTTGCAGTGGGTAAGTTACCCAAACACCTAACCCATCAGGAACGAAAACAAATTGTTCAAAAAAGCACACGATTTTCATGGATTGGAGACCATTTATTCCATACAGGGGCAGACATGCAAATTAGAAGGTGTATTCGAGAGGATGAGATCCTAGACATCTTAAAGGCTTGTCACAGTGGACCATGCGGGGGGAACTTTGCCGACAAGAGAACAACACATAAGATACTACAAGCAGGGTACTATTGGCCCACAATCTTTAAGGATGTGAAAAAATTTGTGCAGGCATGTGATAGCTGCCAGCGAGCAGGAAAACCTGGTCAAGCTGATGAAATGCCCCTGAGACCACAACTGGTTATTGAGCCATTTGAACGATGGGCTCTCGATTTCGTCGGACCCATTAATCCACCCTCAAACCAAAGGACATACATCTTGGTAGCAACAGACTATGTTACTAAATGGGTTGAGGCTGAATCATTAGCTAGGGCTACAGAAGATTCGGTAATACAATTTTTGTTCCATTTGTTTGTACGTTACGGACTTCCAAGAGAAGTGATTACAGATGGTGGACCACAATTTGTTGGAAACAAACTAGCTGCAACACTTAACAATTATCATATCCAACATAAGATTACTACCCCCTACCATCCGCAGGCAAATGAACAAGTAGAAAACAGTAACAAGATAATTAAGTCAATCTTAACAAAGACCATCGCATCACACAGGCGTGATTGGGCTGCTCGGCTACCTGAAGCTCTGTGGGCTTATAGAACCACATGGAGAAATACGACAGGCTATTCACCTTATCAATTGGTGTTTGGGAAACAACCAATTTTTCCTATCGAATTTGAGATCCAAACACTACGAACTGCACAAGAGGTCGGCCTAGATCTGAATGAGGCACAGATCAATCGACTACGACAAATCAATGAATTGGATGGGGTTAGGCTCTCTGCATTACAAAACACAGCATTAATCCAATAGCAGTGAGCTAAGTGGCACGATGCACTTATAAAGAATAAAGTCTTCCATGAAGGAGACTGGGCTCTGTTATACGATTCTCGGTTCCAGGACTTCCCGGGGAAACTCCAGACTCGCTGGCTAGGACCATATGAGATCCAGAAGGTGCACGAAAATGGGACCCTTACTCTGACCACGATTGACGGTTCTGGACATACGTTCAAAGTAAATGGCCACCGAGTTCGTCTCTATCGAAGACCCCTTACTCGGGAATCCTTTTGTCAACAACTTCAGCAAGATACTGATTTGGAGATCCTAGGAGAGGAAGTGAAATCTTCCTCACCCATAACTTAAGCAATTTGTTTTTCTTAATTTGTACATAACATCCTATATATATGTTCTTTTCATCTTTTGTTTGCAGTATTTTGGTTACCTTATTTCGCACAGCACTGGTTTGATTTTGCTGTTCCTTTTTAAAAGGAACAGCACCCGTTTGATTTTGTTGTTCCTTTTTAAAAGGAACAACACTTTTGGTGTTTTTCTGTTCCTTTGTAAAAAAGGAATAGCACTTGTTGTTTTTGTTGTTCCTTTGCGAAAAGGAACAACACTTTTTGCTTTGCTGTTCCTTTGCGAAAAGGAACAACACTTTTTGCTTTGTTGTTCCTTTGCGAAAAGGAACAACACT
This sequence comes from Pinus tabuliformis, assembly GCA_031772625.1. NCBI lineage: Eukaryota > Viridiplantae > Streptophyta > Pinopsida > Pinales > Pinaceae > Pinus > Pinus tabuliformis. The sequence continues at coordinate 31,498,557 of CM062807.1, read as the reverse complement.
TTTTATTTTGCCGTTCCTTTGCGAAAAGGAACAGCACGTTTGTCTTTTGGAATTTTTGCTGTTCCTTTGCGAAAAGGAACAACACGTTTGTGTTTTGGAATTTTTGCTGTTCCTTTGCAAAAAGGAATAGCACTTTGGCGTTTTGGAATTTTTGCTGTTCCTTTGCGAAAAGGAACAACACTTTTTGTTCTGTTGTTCCTTTGCGAAAAGGAACAACACGTTTTGGATTTTGTTGTTCCTTTGCAAAAAGGAACAGCCCGTGTGGATTTTTTTGCTGTTCCTTTGCAAAAAGGAATAGCCCGTGTGGATTTTTTCTGTTCCTTTGCGAAAAGGAACAACCCGTGTGGATTTTTGTTGTTCCTTTGCGAAAAGGAACAGCCCGTGTGGATTTTTGTTGTTCCTTTGCAAAAAGGAACAGCACTCTTTGTGCTTTGCTGTTCCTTTGCAAAAAGGAACAACACTCGCATATTCCTTTTTTTTCAAGATGCAGAATGTCGTTAATTCCGCTATTTTCCGCAAGACGAATCATCCACATGCTCAGACACCATCTATTTGGACGTCTTGCGATTATGCTCTCCTAAATCATTTAGATATAGCAATGACATTATGCAATGAACATAAAAGCATGTTATACCGAAACCTGCATATCATAAATCGCTATTGTTTTAACAGTCAACAGATATAAGAAGATAAGAGGAGCGACACTAACTTTCGTCTTTACTGTCATTATCTTGTTCCCGAACCATGGTTTGGCAATATTTATCATGTCGATTTCCCTAAAAACTTCCTTGATCATCATTGAGGAATATGAGCAAACATTTATATCTGTCTGTTGGGATTGTAATACTTCTTCCACCATTCCCCGCTCTAAAGGAGTGCGGAGCCACCCTTATGTGTAATTGAACAAAGAAAAAGAAGTGTGCTGCAAAAGAAGAACAAAAGAAAAAATAAAAATAAAGATATGAAATCGTCAAATGCAGGATAGGGGGTCTCATTCAGAGCCAGCCTACCATGATCATAAGGATGGAAGCGAAGTGGCATTCCCATTACGGCCACCACACCAGGGATATGGTCCAAAGGAAAAATAACAAGCAAACCTTGGAACAGGAGGTCTTATCACGAGCCGGCCTGACCACGTTTCGTGCCTACCTTGTGAATGGCATTATGGTTATCTAGTCACCAAGCCAGCATAATGGCCTGCATTTTGACGAAGCACTCTTCAGTACATACACAAAGGATAATGGTTCCGGAGGGTGAGATAAACAACTTTTCCAAGGTTATGAACACCTGTTGGCAGCAGAGCTCTGTTAATGGCATTGGAGTCGTAATATTTACACCAACAGGTATGATATTAAGTCTGTTTGTCTTTTATTTCCTTTGCATGTATCATATGTCACACCCTGATATAATTATCGCATGAGTATTATCACCAATCATGGCAACGGAATTGACAACGACTACTGGAGACTTCGTACGGTTGACAGACGTCCAACCCTCGGTTCCTCATTATATCACACTGGGTTATCTTAAAAGCAATCCATTTTTCTGCCTCGATTTCGGTACTTCACTGGCTTTTTACAACATGGCATAATTTCCATTTGTTGTACTTTATGATTTGACTCCCGACTGGCTGCTGCTCCTCTCTTTGACGGCTGGGGGCAGCCTATCAGATCGCGGGGGGGGGGAGGTGACCTCATTACTCCAATGGTTACGTGGCTGCACATCATTCGGGCAAAATAACAACACGATTTAACGGTATGATGATCTCATTCTACAGACTGCCACCCACGATCTTTCTCTTTGATGCATGCTCTGCAAAAATCCTTCCTAAAATAGCATCGAGTATCCTCTCTGTTCGGTAAATACTGCGGACAGTTGCTATTCCATTCCCGAGTTCATTTCTGAGAGTAAGCTATGGGCAGGAAAACAATCCGAAGTGAACCGCACAAGCTGATCGCGTCTGATGCTGCCCACGAAATTCTGGAAAATGCAGGATGGTTGAATTACTTCAACCGCCTGCAAGAATCGAACAAGGCTGTAGCGTTGGAATTCCTGCAAAATCTGCAGGAAAACCACTCTATAGTCGGAGGAAAGCAGATAGAAGTCACGGAGGACATCATTGCAGAAACCTCAGGATTACCAGCTGTTGGACCCAGATGGGAGCTGAAGAAGGAAAGACTGCAAAAAGCAATGGAAAATTTCCAAAGCGAAGGCCAAAGTCTGACAGTCAAAGGGAAAGGAGTTCTGCCGACGACACTGGGGGAACCCTGGACCGAGCTGGCGAAAATAGTGCAGAGCTATATCACCTGCGAGGGGAGGAAAGATGTGGTAAGGGCTCGTCACTTAAACCTTCTAGCTGTTTTGAAGGGAAAATGCTCTGTAAATCTCCCTGCCTTTTTAAATTCATTATTACATGATGCGGCCCGAAGTTTGAAGAAAGCTCAGCACACAGAGACGGTTGTTAGCCACCACGGACTGATTCAGCTAATAATAAGCCACAGTCTTGCCCAACAACAAGACACTTGGGAGGAATTGGTTGAAACAGTCAAAATGGGATTGGCTTTACCTCGAACCTCCAGCACACTAGAACGTTCAGAAGAACACAAGGAGCCAGCAGCAGAAAAGCAGGCTGTTTCAAAACGAAAGCAGTCCTCTAGCACGCCGGAACAATCAGAGAAACGTAAGAAGTCGGCGGCAGAAAAACATGCTGTGTCGAAACAGAAGCGATCCTCTGATACGCCGGAACTACCAGAGGAACCTAGAGAACCTGTTGGCACTCCCAACCTGCCTGAAAGACCCAGGAAGTCAGCTCGATTGGTTCGAATAAGGGGAAGGTTGGAAAAGATTCAGAAAACTGTGACCCAACCAATCGAAATCGAGGACGAACCTTCGGAAGAGGAAGGTGAATTACCCGAAGGAAATGCTGAGCAATTAGAGGCTGGAACTAACCAGCCAGGAGAAGGAATTGAGGAAGAAAATGCACAATCTATGGGTAGCACGTTGCAAGACCATCCAGGAGAAGAGGAATTGGCAATAGTTCTGGCCAACATGGGAGAATACGACCAAGCCTCCAGTCCAGGAGGCATCCCTGACGGTCCCGCAGAAGAAGAGTTACCTGAAGAAGGGCATGCAGAAGAAGCAGGGAAAGGAAACCTGCCCGGTAATGAAGCATAAGACATCAATTCGGGACAATCTGTCCCCAGGGCACCAGAAGATGTTCCGGGAGAGGAAGAAGGAGTAAAATTAAAGGCTAAACCCTCTGTCGAGGCTAGGGAAATTGCAAAATTGAAGAAGAAGCACCAGAGGATGCTGGGCACGATAGCCAGACTTCGGCAACAAATCATAATGTTGAAAGCCTGTCTGAGAATACAAAAAATTGCAAGGCAAAAGAAAAGGACCACGGCAGCGAGAACCCCGAGGGTTAGGGTTCGTTTTGAAGGACGAAACCCCATCAGGAGACCTACTGTTGAGGAACAGTCCGCTGTTCCGAACGTTAATGAGGAACAGGGTGTTGTTCCAATGGAAACTGTTGTTCCATCTGGCCCAGAGGAACGAATGGACATTCCAATGGAACAGCAAGAGGCTCTGGTGGTAGGAAGACCATACCAACCCTTTGTTCGCATCAAAAAAGAGACGGATAGCAAAGAGGTTAAAACGGAAACACCCCCCTCGGGTGTAATTCGGGTCCTAAATTCGAAACAACGCAATAGGAAGGTCCAGGTTAAACTTCCAGCTTCTACGGCTGCCTGGAAGATAGACCCGAAAACCAGGACCTTGCATAAAATGATGAAGGAAGCCCAGCAGGAGGCCGAACAGTTGCGAGAACAGACGGTCCCCAAGGAAATATATGAGGAGCTCCAAAAGCAACTTCGAAACATCAGTCAGTCTGAAATCCATGCCTTTGAAGGATGGCAGAAGGAGCAGGAAAAGGTTGCTAAGGTAACTCGTCGACTAGATAGTGTTGTTAAGCAGATGGACACCTTGTGTTCCTTGTATACTGATGTTTTGACTTGTAGAGCCCCTGCTAAAAATTATGCTTTATTTTTGCTTGAATGTTATTTGAGATTAAAAATAAAAGCTGTTAGGGCAAGAGCACCCATCCATATCAACACTGTTAATGATTTTATATATTGCTGCAAGCACTATGGAGTTAAAGTTCAAAGATTGTTATGTGAATTCTACTTGCAGAACCTTGTCTTAGACCAGGAAACTGATTTGAATCCTGGCCCTTTCGTTGGCGATATACAATTTCAAGCCTTTATCTCATTTGGGGTTAATCAGTTAAAATGGTTTAAAGCTTACAATATCTTTCAGAGGAAAGAAAATAGTTTAGACCTTTGGGTACGAGCTGAACCTAGGGACCCAGCAACATTATGGAGAGAGCATAGGAGTATGATGAGGATCCCAGGTGTCATGAAGATATTAGGTCCCATGCATGAAGACTTGATCCGAAATGGTCTGGAGTATTTCCTGACTATTAAAGACCAGGGCTTCCATGCTGCAAAGTTTCGATACCGAACCTCTAACCCAAACATCCAGCTCAGGGAACCCTTTATCTTTGAGAATTTTGAATTGGCTGCCAGTCGATTGAGTCTCTATGGGGAACGGATTCTGCGAGCAGGCCCATTTTGGTTGGGATATCGGTTTCGCAGCCCAATTGTTTGGCATCCTGCACCTGGATATCAGGCTCTATATGAGATGCTGCAGATCAGTTAGACCAATTATTTGACCATCTAGTTGCTAATCATGGTTGTCGGCCTCTTCGAGAGATCCCTTCTCCAGCCTACTCTCTCACAGCCCTGCATGTCAATTACAACATTTTCATGAGGACATGAAACAGGGTAAGCAGGGGGGTGTGTGGAGCACCTGGAAGGTATGCTTTTTGATAAGTAATCTAGTGGTTTTTCAATACTATTTCTAATCTTTTCTGCATATTGAGCCTAAAAACATAAGGGTTTTGGTAAATTGTGTGAAAATGGGCAAACGAAGCTCAATTGCTAATAATCGATGTTTTCTATGCAGAAGGACGTGGAAATAGGGGATTATCGAGCAAAAACGAGAAGCGCAAGGAAAGTAACTGCTGCCCCGTCGACAGGGAACCAGATGCGGACAAGAACAAGAAAAATTGGAGCCGAATAACCCAGGAAAAGGACACAGGATATCGTGACGGAGAACGCAAGAAGGAATGAGGAGACCTGAACGAATAGCGAATCCCTTAGGATCTTCGATCCTGAGGGATCGCTGCTTTAAGTTTATCTTTTGTATCTAGACATCTCCGTCATTTATGTTATATAAAGGTACCACGCCACCGAGCGTGGGGGAGGACGACTGTTATTTAATTAAAAACTCAGAACGATTTTGATCACTGAGCTTTTGTAAGATCTGATTTTGTACACTTTTGTTAATGCAATCAATATAAAGGATTTGGTTTTCACTTCGTTTCTACATCTGAAGTAACTCTAAGCAGTGTACCATCGTAGCCAAGGGCCCAGCTCCGACGGTCACTCGCTGTTGTATCATACGGTGATTTGTGTGGTTTGCATATTTCTTTCATTACAGTAATCCGATATCTCTTTGTTTTGATAGACTATGTTTCTTAATTAATATTTGAAATCTGAATAAGTTCTTTAATTCACGTCTCTGTATTACACAAACTGAATCTATTCGAATTGAATTTCTACAGCAAGATATTGGTATGAATGTTATCATTATTGGATTCATATGAAATAAGTATTTGTGAGGTTTGAAGATAATATTATCTTGTTCAGAAACACAGTCACATCACATATCACTCTCGGATCACTGCAGTAGTATAGACCGTGTACATACTTCGGGGTTTGCTGTTCCATTTGGATTTGCTGTTCCATTTGGAGTTGCTGTTCCATTTGGACTTGCTGTTCCTTTTGGGTTTGCTGTTCCATTTGGATTTGCTGTTCCATTTGGGTTGCTGTTCCATTTGGGTTTGCTGTTCCATTTTATATGATTGACGTTTCCTGTTTACGATAGTTTGCTGTTCCATTTCATTACTGATGTTCCATTTCTTTACTGCTGTTCCATTTCTTTACTGCTGTTCCATTTTAAGAATTTTTGTTCCAGTTTACTTTCGCCAATCTTCCTTTATTGCTTTTGCGTGATAGCAGGCCTAAGGCTGTCGTGAGCCCAGCAAGACGCTGCCTAGCTCCCTGACCTATAAGCCCATGCTTTGGTTTTCTTTCTTTATCAGTTTCTAAAGGGAAGGATTATTGGTTCCGTACCCTTGACTGATCATCTGCCTTGTGTGATTTCATTTCCTGAATTGGTTTAGTTACAGCTTAGTGTTTGTTTCCTTTCAAGTTATTAGAACGCTATACTGCCGAGCACTACTTGGACAGAACAGCCTCGGATTGAGTTACTCCTTGCAAGAACAAAACGATCCCGGATTGACTTAATAATGTGGAATAATTGGTGGTGTGAGAGACCCTAGTTATAGCTCTACACTATGCTCCTTAAAAACTACACTTCCTAAACTACTTACTACGCACCAACAAGCTACAAAATTGCCATTTCAGAACCTGTTGTGGCCACAACCACCACCCTATTAAAACTTGCCCTGGTAGAAATTTTGAATGGGTCCCCCTAGAAGTTTAATATTCCACCTCTTCGAATGATCTGTTTTATTCCAGATACTTTAATTGGTTTCCAAGTCTAATCTTCAATTTCTAAATGGCCAAAATCCCCTTGAACAAGTCTTTGTTGCATGGTTCATTCATGACCCAGTCTTGCCTTTCATGCACATCTTTCATCGAGATTTTTCTCAATAATCATAATCATTCATGGCACATTTATACTTGCACATACAATCACCCCCACCCTTATCATAATCGTCGGTGTGCTTAACATATGAAATATTCCATCACGTCCTTTTCTATCATAATTCCTCATAACCGAAATACTCCACAAAATAGGTGTAAACCCTTTTGGGTCCATCGCAAATAACGCAAGACATTCATGGCTTCTAGACCCAACAGGTTTTATTAACTCAAACGTATATGTTTCAGGTCCAGAGCCCATCGCAATTCACTATCGGCCAAGCCCCAAAGCTATGTGTATAAAGAGCACGTATATCTTTCGAACTCGCCAATTATTTTGGATTAGAGCAGATAACATTTAAAGTCATGCCTTTGGGCCGAACGTGGTTTCTCCATATATTCCTTTGTTCTTGAAAACACATTGAAGCCCCGGTTTGCAAAGGCAAGTATATACTCAGGACCCAACGACACTATTAACCACACTTCATATATATGTCGGGTCTGAAGTCCCATCGCATATCACATATCGGCGGAGCCCCGGGCCTTCTACACATTACGCGCAGCGATATGGCGGACCCGCTGAGCTATCAAATGCAATATATATATATATATATATATATATATATATATATATATATATATATATATATATATATATATATATATATATATATATATATATATATATATATATATATATTTTCGGGTCCGAAGCCTTATTGCATATCGTGATCGACAGAGCCCCAGGCTTGTGCCTATTGCGATATGCGATAGGATGGACCTGGTGATATTTATAGACTCCAACGTATAACAATTGAGGTCTGGCTTGAGTGATTGGGGTGGTTTTTCTTGTGTTTTCATGTGTTTTCTGAATTTTCTAAAATTACAAAGGATCTGGTTTTCTATGTAAATGATCGGCCTATGGAGTCCCAATAGTGCAATTGCGCATTGAGTCTTGTGACCTGAGAGGGGGCCGATACCTGATTACAATGAAAGGAATCCCTCGAAAACTGTGCCAAGCCTATGGGTTGAGCGGGAAATCGTATGTTGACTATGTATCAGGCATAAATCCTTTTCACATTGGTTCAGTAGTTTTATAAAATGAATGAAAGCAACATTCATGTTTGATTGAACATTTTTGTTCTATTATGCACAATCATCAAGCTAATGATGGCTATCCTTGCAGGTGAGAAGCAAAGGATGCAGGAGGGGATTCAAAGGGCCATATATGCAGAAGCGTTGTGTTTAAGGGTCTGGCCGCAAGCGTTCTGAGTCGGAACCCCACGCGTTGCCTGTACATTCTATAAGAAGAGTTGTCTCGGTCTTCATTATGGGAAGGCAGCATACAGTCACCCCTTTTACCACATATGTCTCAGGAGAGGAATTGACCCAGCCATTATGCTTTCTACATGACAACAGTCACGCTAATTATCCCATCTTTGTGTACTTGATTTGAAAATCTAAAATAGTGGGAGATGAAGACGCAGGGTGACCTCAGCTTGTCAGAAGTTTCACCAACCTTTCGCATCTCTACATACTGATCTATGTAATGAAAAGAGGGATTTGAAAGGCCATGGAAAGTAGAAGGTCGTTCAAGACCGCATAAATATTACCTCTGAAGGAAGGAGGAGGGGCTTTTGATTTTCGAGAAGAACAGTGTTGCTTTATTGTGAATGAGGAGGACTATTTTTTAGGGAAGAGGGAGCCATTAGTTTCAGACTCATTGTATTGTTTTGGATTAGAGTGTTGTTATTGGCATGAATGTAAATGTGATTTATATTTGTGCATATTGATGACTTTCTTTCATTATTAGTCTTTTTAAATTGAATTTGATTCAGTTTCATGGTTAACTTGTGAATGATCTCTAATTTGAAACTAAATTAAACATCAGTTGTATTTTTAATTCCATAGAAGAATGTGGATTCCTATATGAGTGATTGGATTGCAATTTAGCTTTAATATAGCCTTGTCCAGCTATGAATTCAATGATTGATTCATTTGGACTTGAATCTATGCATGATGTTTAACCTTCTTTATCATGCTCATGCTGAACATATATATGATGTTTAAGCCTCTGTATCATGCTCTTGCATGATATATTAGAATAGCTAGGACTAGATTAGAGTAGTTAGAAGTAGTATAGATAGGATTTAATACATAGAGGTTAGCTATTTTATCTTTCTTGATCTAACTGAAGTATTCCTCCTAGAAGCAACCTTTCGACATGTCCAAACAGTTTATGGGGTCCCTTAAAACCTGTCGGAGCTAGCTATCCCAAACGAAAGTAGGTCTAATTACGGATTCTGATCGGGTTAGTTCCCCTTGTTGGCGTAGTGTATATTAGCCATGTCAACAAATTGGCGCTAGAAGGAGGGCCTAAACCGCCCTCTCCAGCTTTTCAAGATTTCATCTATAAGTGCCTCGCATGGATTCAAAAGGATTAATGTATGGATCGTAAAGGTCAAAGCGATCCTGCCACACAATTGAAAGAGCCTCATTTTGAAGAAACAGAGACCCCTCTAAGCCCTATATCTGGGTCACCCAAGGAAGAGAGACTGTGGGAGTATCTTGTCACTCAGGAACAACTTTTCAAAGCACTTACTCGGGCTTATGCTCATTCCCTCTCTCAGCTTCCCATCTTTCACTCCTTACCTCTGACAACTAAGAGAAAGCCAAGGATTTTTACCCTGAGTGAAGATACATCTACAGCCACTTCTCTCAAAGATATTGTGCTAGAATCCTTGCAAAGTATCGACACCCCTTGGGAGGAAATTCCTGAGGATTCCCCTTCTAAAGGAAACTCCTCTTTTGATTTTGAGAATCCTAACAGAGAAGTCTCCAATCAAAACTTCCCTGTTGATAATATGGCCAATGTTCCTCCTCCGGGTGGGAATCAACCCTACCTCCTCCAGGAGCACTCCCTCCCTGGCTTGCATAGGATGTTGTAGCAATACCTGGGTAGCAACATCCCTTACCCAAAAATACAGAAAGAGTGTTACCCAATTTCAACCCTGAGCGGGGAGATACTGCTGACAACCATATTCAATCTTTCTTCCTAGCCTTGCGTAGGTTGGGGGTCACCGACGAAGATATGGTGTGCCACATATTCTCCTTTACTTTTCCCAGTGCAGCCTCCACATGGTGTTTCAGCTTGAGAATAGGGTCAATCACCGCTTGGGATGCTTTTCAACAGGCCTTTTTAGACAAGTTTGGTGATGACAAAACACCTATGGCCTTAATGCTAGAATTATCCCATCCGAAAATGGAAACCAAGAAGAAGGTTAAGGATTTTAACATTTGGTTCAACACCTTGTTCAACAGAATCCCAGCCACCGCTAGACCTACTGAGGAAGTGCTCATAGAGTTCTATATCTCTGCTCTCCATATTCCTACAACGATGTGGGTTAAAAGGAGTAATGTGAAAACCTTACAAGGTGCTATCGATGAAGCAGTAAAGGTCGAGAATGAAATTCTCAGCCTTACAGCATGCCACCCTACAACTAGAGAAAAGAAAGCCTCTCAAACATCCAAGAAGAATAATGGAAATGATAACAAAGGGGCCGAAAATAAAGAAATGGACACCACGCATGTGGAAGGGTTGCATCAGATCATTAAGAAACTAACGAACACAGTCATTGATATGAAAAGGAATCATGGCGAGAGTACTAGTGGCAATGGAGGAGACTACAACAATAGAAATCCCTCCAAGCCTTTCTATCATAAGAAAATAGAAGGTGGTCATAGTCAACATGGATTTCCTGCTCCACCTAATGAAGGGGCTTTAAACACAGAAGAGTTGGTGCTTATTGGATTGCTCCTTAACAAAGAAGAACCTATACTAGAGCTTGAACCAGAACAAGGAGACAAGGAGGAATACTAAGTAGAACAACCCTTAGAAGAGGAAACCCAAATTAATGTGTTGTGGGATTTCCATAGTAATGAGAATGACAATGAGGGAGATAACCCTGCAGAAATCAACACTAATGAAATCCATACACAAAGTAAAGAGCCACTCCTAGTTGTGATAAAACCAATAGACCGGATCAAGCAAGATGCTCACCTTAAGAAAACATCTCCTCCCAAAGTCTCTGTTGGAAAAGATAGATCTAGTGGTGATTCTAGGAATACCCCAGTTGCAAACTATCTAGAAAATGATAAGACATCTCCCACTAAAACTAATTTGACTCAAGATGGTAAACCCCCACCGAAGAATGGAAAAACAAGTATGTTTAACTTTCCCTATCCTGTTTATAACATTTACTACAATGTTGTAGATGATCTCAAGAAGTCAAGGGCTAATATCACATATTTTGACTTGTTAAAATTAACGCAACAAAGAGATTTGTTGTTGAAGGCTATGAATGTGCAAAACTGCAAAACCCCCACCACCTCAAGCACTGAAACCAAGAAGCCAACGTCCAAACCTGTTAGTATGACTAGCGCAACCCAAATACCATCAGCTATGGAGGCCACATTATCTACAATAAATCGAAAATCCCAAGATGTTAGCATAGCCATGATAGGGGGGAAATTGAAATCTATGACTCCACCCTTCCTTATCACATTCGAAATCATCAACATGAATGTGCATAATTGCTTGGTAGACTCTGGCACCTCATCCATTGTTATGCCTTACGCTATTGCTAAGAGACTTCAGGCAATACCCGATAAAACTGCAACTTGAACTATGTAGTTGGATAGAACGAATGCGAGAGTTATTGGGGAGCTGAAAGATGTGTTGATTCAGATGGCTACCAAACCTCAATACACTCAAGTCATTGATGTAGTGGTGGTGGATATACCTGAGGCTTATTGAATGCTGCTTAGTAAGGACTGGTCATCAAATCTAAATGGATATTTCTCAACTGATTGGTCCCATCTTTTATTGCCTCAGAGGGGAAAAGGTGATATGCTGAGAGTGGATCAGGAGAGGTACATGAAGTACATGGTAACGGAACCAAACAGCCCCAATGAACCTGTAATTTTCTATAACTCTATCCTTGGGAATTATAGTTCCGATGTTTATGCCACGGAGACCTGTTTCGGAGAGTGCCATGCAGAAACATTCAAGGAGGCTTTGACAAACATGCAGTTGGAAGAAAGAATTAAACACCCCCACAATCCAACTTATGAATTACCTTGTATTATAGTAGATGATAAAACTAATTTCATAGGAAGTAGTTTTTTTAGCATAACATTAGAGTTTATGTTCGAGACACTTCACTTTGATGACTCTAACTATCTTGAAAGTGCAGGCGCTAGGAGGATTTTCATTAGCCCACTAGGTAACAAACGCCTGATGACCAGCTGGTTGGAATGCACACACACCAGTAACATAGCAGAACATGAAAGCTTGCTCGAAGGCCTGAGAAGAGCCATTGAAAGGAATATAAAAAATCTTAGGGTTTTTGATGACCCACAGATAAGGGTGAGGTAGGTAAAGAAAAAGATACAATACAATCTGCCACACCTGGTGAGGTGCCAACATGAGGTATGGAGTTTAATTAGCAATATAGATTCTTTCAATGTCACATAAATACCTTGAAAGTATAACCATGATGTCGATGTGATGGATGTTGTGGCTGTGAAACTTTTGCCTAATCTTAGATTAAACAAGAATAAATTTCATGTTGAATTGATTTTCAAATCATCCACAACTGATAACATCTCAAATTGGCAGGTTCTCAAAAGTGATAATCAAATCTGTGAGTTCCTGCACTGCCACAAAAGACTCGGAAACACAACCATTAACAAAAGGGAGCTTGACAAACATATAAACTGAAGTAAAGATGAGGTGATATCTTTCATCAAGAAATTTATTTACTTTTCATCTCTCATAAGTGAGCCAATGGGTAATCACACAAAATTACAACACTCATGGCTGAGCCCATTCCAAGTTGTGGTAAAGGTTGGTCGTGGAATTTACAAATTGAAAACCTTACAGGGAGAAACTAAAAAACTCCTTGTTAATGGCCAGCATCTCAAGGGATACTTCCAGTAGCCACCAAATGGTGGTTACTTCCTAAGTAGGTTAGAATCCATTTTCATTTTTTTTGTTAGTTTAGTACGTTTCTATCTTTCCCTTTCTTGTTTTTATGTGAGTTCATTTTCTTCCTGTTTTCAATTTCATCCTTTTTTCAGCCATCTGATTTCTGTCCTCCAGCCTTGTTGTCACCTCTCAAACCTCTTTAGATTGCTTTCATTCCCTGCCTCCGGCTTTTACACCCCTTATTAACTTGCTCATTAGCCTGCTGATCCTAAATCCATCAGTACCTTACAATCGAACATACTTTCAATCAGCCCATGAGAACTTGAAAATCAGCTATAGAATTCAAAGCAAGCTACTCATTGCCATCTGTCGAGAACTGGGTGAGATCTGTTGATAACCTGCATATCTGGAGCATGTAGGGGCCTCTTTATAAAACAAGAATGTGTAACTACAAATAGGTTGTCTTGGAGGGATGCTACATTTTGAATAAATCCCACTCAGACCTAGCATATACTTGCCTATAAGGTTTATAGTCATTCTCCATTGCTCCCATCCACCACACTAAATTTTCCAATACCTGTTACTCACAAGTAAACATCCTTTCATGGGCTAAGCTCACTGTCATATACCCTGTGGCAAATCGAATTGTGCTCTAGTCCTTGTGCCTGAAACTAGAAGGACTTATCTAGAAAGAAATGAAATGTCATGTCCTTGTGCCAATATGGAAGGGAAGGTTGTTTTGGAAGCCGGTTAGAGTAAGGACTATTGTTGGGCTCAGAGTACCAGTTGACACAACAAGCCCAACCTTGCTTAAGCGGTTTAAAAGTATGGCATGATCCATGACTGCACCCCACTCAACCACTAAAAATATAGCACTGAAATTCTCATATAAAATGCAAGATAAACATGTTTACATCAAGTTTGATGAGAAATAAAGAGCTAAGGTACACACCTAAACAAGTATGGACAGACCAGTGACAACCCCAAAAGGATTTTTGAAAATGGGAAACAGGTAAAGGAAGGTCAATAAACCTAATAAAATGACCATTGGAGAATGCCTGTCAAAACCCTATCAATGAGTAGAAGCTATTTGTCTTTATCCCATCTGAAGCAAGTAATGTTGAAGTGGAACCCATGGCTATCCCTCTGTATAGTTTGCATTTCAAGTTTATCTTAATACCCTGATTTGTTATTGATCCAAGGGTTATGGAAAGAGAGATAACTGGTTCTCCCAGCGATTCGCCATTTGTTGTGGCCACAACCACCACCCTATTAAAACTTACCCTAGTAGCAATTTTGAATGGGTCCCCCTAGAAGTTTAATCTTCCACCTCTTAGAATGATCTGTTTTATCCTAGAGACTTTAACTCTTTGCCAAGTCTAATATTCAATTTCTAAATGGCCAAAATCCCCTTGAATAAGTCTTTGTCGCATGGTACATTCATGACCTAGTCTTGCCTTTCATGCACATCTTTCATCGGGATTTTTCTCAATCATCATAATCATTCATGGAACATTTATACTTGCACATACAGTCACCCCCACCATTATCATAAGCGTCGGTGCGTTTAACTCATGAAATCTTCCATCACATCCTTTTGTATCATAATTCCTCATAACCGAAATACTCCACAAAATAGGCATAAATCCTTTTGGGCCCATTTCAAATAACACAAGACATTCATGGCTTTCGGACCCGACGGGTTTTATTAACTCAAACGTATACGTTTCGGGTCTGGATCCCATTGCAATTCGCTATCGGCCAAGCCCCAAAGCTATGTGTATAAAGAGCATGTATATCTTTCGGACCCGCCGATTATTATGGATTGGAGCGGATAACATTTCAAGTCTGGCCATTGGGCCGGACGTGGTTTCTCCATATATTCCTTTGTTCTCGAAAAAACATTGAAGCCCCGGTTTCCAAAGGAAAGTCTATACTCCGGACCCGACGGCACTATTAACCACATTTCATATATATGTTGGGTCCGAAGTCCCATCGCATATTGCATATCGGCGGAGCCCCGGGCCTTATACACATTACGCACAGCGATATGGTGGACCCGCCGAGCTATCAAATGCAATATATATATATATATATATATATATATATATATATATTCGAGTCTGAAGCCTTATCACATATCGCAATCAGCGGAGCCCCAGGCTTGTACCTATTGTGATATGCGATAGGCCAAACCTGACGATATTTATAGACTCCAATGTATAACAATTGAGGTCCGGCTTGAGTGATCGGGGTGGTTTTTCTTGTGTTTTCCAAATTTTCTGAAATTACAAAGGATCGGGTTTTCAATGTAAAAGATGGGCCTGTGGAGTCCTGATAGTGCAATTGCACATTGGGGAGGTGGAAGGCATGGGCCTTGTGACCTGAGAGAGGGCCGATACACGATTGCGATGAAAGGAAGCCCTCAAAAACTATGCCAGGCCTATGGGTTGAGCAGGAAGCCGTATGTTGACTGTGTATCAGGCATAGATACTTTTCACACTAGTTCAATAGTTTTATAAAATCAATGAAAGCAACATTCACATTTGATTGAACATTTTTGTTCTATTATGCACAATCATCAAGCTAATGATGGCTATCCTTGCAGGTGAGAAGCAAAGGACGCAGGAGGGGATTTGAAGGGCCATATATGCAGAAGCACTGCATTTAAGGGTCTGGCAGCAAGCGTTCTGGGTTGGAACCCCACGCGTTGCCTATACATTCTATAAGCAGAGTTGTCCCAGTCT
This sequence comes from Pinus tabuliformis, assembly GCA_031772625.1. Lineage (NCBI taxonomy): Eukaryota > Viridiplantae > Streptophyta > Pinopsida > Pinales > Pinaceae > Pinus > Pinus tabuliformis. The sequence continues at coordinate 31,483,033 of CM062807.1, read as the reverse complement.
TCATTATGGGAAGGTAGCATACAGTCACCCCTTTTACCACATCTGTCTCAGGAGAGGAATCAACCCCGCCATTATGCTTTCTATATGCTAGCAGTCATGCTAATGATCCCATCTCTGTGTACTCAATTTGCATATCTGAAATAGTGGGAAGATGAAGAGGCAGGGTGACCTCAGCTTGTCGGCAGTTTCACCAACCTTTTGCATCTGTACGTACTAATCTGTGTAATGACAAGAGGGATCTGAAAGGTCATGGAAAGCGGAAGGTCGTTCACGGCCGCATAAATATTACCTCTGAAGGAAGGAGGAGGGGCTTTTGATTTTTGAGAAGAACAATGTTGCTTTATTGTGAATGAGGAGGACTGTTTTTGAGGGAAGAGGGAGCCATTAGTTTCAGACTCATTGTATTGTTTTGGATAAGAGTGTTGTTACTAGCATGAATGTAAATGTGATTTATATTTGTGCATATTGATGACTTTGAGTCACTATTAGTCTTGTTAAATTGAATGTGATTCAGTTTCGTGGTTAACTTGTGAATGATCTCTGTTTTGAAACTAAATTAATTATCAGTTGTAGTTTCAATTCCATAGAAGAATGTGGGTTCCTATATGAGTGATTGGATTGCAATTTAGCTTTAATACAATCTTGTACAGCTGTGAATTCAGTGATTGATACATTTAGACTTGAATCTATGCATGATGTTTAACCTTCTTTATCACGCTCCTGCTGAACATATATATGATGTTTAAACCTCTGTATCATGCTCTTGCAGGATAGATTAGAGTAGCTAGGACTAGATTAGAGTAGTTAGAAGTAGTATAGATAGGATTTAATACATAGAGGTTAGTTGTTTTATCTTTGTTGATCTAATTGAAGTCTTCCTCCTGGAAGCAACCTTTCGACATGTCCAAACAATTTATGGGGTCCCTTAAAACCCGTCGGAGCTAGTTATCCCAAACAAAAGCAGGTCTAATTGGGGCTTGCGATCGGGTTAGTTCCCCTTGTTGGCATAGTGTACATTAGCCATGTCAACAGAACCATAGATAACCAATAGAGTGATTACTTTCATAGCGAGACAGGACTAGTAAAGGCTTGAGGTCATTTCCCTCTCCACTCGCCACTTGCGCCCTCTCCGCTCAGAGAATCTATGCTTCTTAAAAACTACGCTTCCTAAACTACTTGCTACACACCAGCAAGCTACATAATTGCCATTACAAAATTGCCATTTCAGAACCATAGATAACCAGCAGAGCGAGTAGAGTGATTACTTTCATAGTGAGCCAGGACCAGTAAAGGCCCGAGGTCGAGTAGAGTGATTACTTTCATAGTGAGCCAGGACCAGTAAAGGCCTGAGGTCGGTGCCCTCTCCAGTCGCCACTTGCGCCCTCTCCGCTCACCACTTGCATCGTCATGCAAACCACCTATCGATGCAGACTACCTATCTAAGATAAGATATAGGTTTGTAGGTATAGGTCTATCTCACAAAATGATATATTAGCCAACATGCTAGCATTACCCCTGGTCTTACAACAACGATCTTAATTTATGACATAGTCCTAGAGCAAGGAACTTAGATTTAGTGAATATATCAGTACCACCTCGATATGAGGCCAAATAAGATGACAAAATGTTTTATTGGATAAAAATGAATATTCATCAGAATCTGTAAAAATACTTTGCTTAAAACTAAAATAACTTCTTCCATTCCGTGTCATCTAATACCGCCAACCAAAAATACTTTGCTTAAAACTAAAATAACTTCTTCCATTTCGTGTCACCTAATACTGCCGACCAAAAACTGATTACAATAGTCCCTATAGCCCCAAAGAAGCATGGACTAATAAGAATACCATTGTGTTCATGAATGCAAGAAGATCTATCACATGAAAAGTAAGTTCTATCATATGAAAAAGGAAAAGGCTATTGAAAGAGATAATTATTTTTATAATAATTTTACTTTTTATTATTGGGGATATCTTTACTGTGTATATGGATTAATTTGGATATATTTAATGTATATAAATCAATTGACTTAAATGATTTAATAAATAATTATGAATGATTTAAAAATGTTTTTATTTAAAAGTAAGGGAAGTGATTATATAGATTATATGATTATATAGCAGGCCTCCAGAAACACCTTGGGATGGTGGTGAGTATTTTCTCAAATAAAGATTTTCAGTTACATCCGAAATTACGACGGACTAAACCTGAGCAGTTTTTACCAGGCATATCAGATATTAGGTTTAAACATATCTTTAGCAATCTTAAACGAAGTGATCTTTGGTTCGTCCTGTGCAGTTTATAATCATGGTGGTATTTGCTTAGACATTTTGCAAAATCAGTGGAGTCCAGCCTACGATGTTGTTGCATTTCTCACTTCAAGTACAGTACTTTTTGGTTGTGAGGTGTTGTTCCACGAAGTCATTATGTGTGACCCAAATCTGAATTCTTTTACTAATGGGGAGGCTGCCCGGTTATACTGCCAAGATCGGAAAGAATATAAAAGAAGGATTCGCCAAGTTGTTGAAGAAGGTTTTTCAAATATATAGCAGAAAATTTACGCGCTCAGAGTAGTCAAAACTTTTTGAGTGGGATTATTGTGGTAATTAAGATTTTGTAGATTCAGATATACTTTTTCAGCTTATTTATTCATGATATATTATGTTTTCATTAAATTTGATAAAACATCCATGTTGTTTGGGGTTTTCACGTTGTAGTTTTTGAATTTTCCTTTGAAGTTGTATGGTAGAAATACAATTTTGTGATATCTGAATTAATTTTGGATTTTTGACTTGAGCATATTCGAATATATCTTTAGATTTGATTTTAACTTAAATCTAAGTATGATCTCAATAATATATATTTATAATTTGTTTTATGAATTTTTATGTTAATTTTAAGATGATAAAATAATAATCAATAAAATAAAATATATCTTTCTCAACACAAACACACATTCATATAGCTGATGTTGGTACTAGATTGTTATGGATTTTCTCCCTCTTATATGATTTTATCTTGCTAGAGTTTGGATATAAAGATATTTTACCAATTTTGTAATAATTTTTTTTATATAAAAATAGGATATATTTTAAGGATTTAATATATTTCCTATATATAGTATTGTAGTTGACTATTAAGATTTAAAAACTCATAAATATAAAATAGAGGCCAAATTCAATTAAAAAAAACATGTAATTTACTATTAAAATTATTAATTTTTTGGGTGAATATCATCCATTTAATCATATATATGTAAAAAATTAGGTGAATTTTTAATCAAATTGATGAATAATGTTTTCAGAAAATGTCCAAAGAAAACCCATTTGCAAATTTTCCCAGAAATTGTATTACTGCAAATTTGATTTTTCTTCATATATGATCTTGTTGATTAACCAATTTAGAAACCAATTTGATGTAACATAAGGTTCAAATTGGTTTAGAACTTAAAGATTAAAAAAAAATATTTGGTTTGCATATTTAATGTTGTGACATTGCTTGCTTTGCACCATAACAAACTACATCTTCACTAGGAATATTCTTAACTATGCAAACAACTTCAATAATACAACATGCTAGCGTTTTCACTTCACTTCTTCACATATCATGACATACATGTCCCGTATAAATAATATGTTTGGTTGGTCATTCAATGCCCACCTCTATCCTCACCACCACCATTTGCATCCCAAATGTCAACTTTATCCTCTAACTAGAAGGAGCTAGACTTTTAGCTTTTTGGTTATGCTTCATTTTAGTGGGAGAATGCAAAAGGAAGAAACATTCTCATTAGAATATTTTTCAAAACAAATTATCATAGTTACAAACTAATATTTTATAAATCAAGCCCATAAATCTCATTGCATATGGTATAATAAGTGGTATGTTGTCGATGCTATGTGTGACCCGATTATTCTCCTTTAAGATATCATTAAATGCGTTTAACATCCTCCAATATATGCAATTATTTCTTAAGTAGAATCTAATAAGGAAAATGCTTCACAAAAGTTGATTGGCATATAAATGATGGAAAATGATGCCTTCACCTTATATCAACCACATTTACTAATGTAGTTGTGCTAGTACCAATGTTATTAATAACTTATTGATTGAATTCATTGCTTGCATAAGAAAATTTACCTAAATTATTACAACTTTAAATGAATAGAATGAACTTAAAATTTTTAATTATATACATAGATAAAGACTATATGAAAACCTATAACATCTAACTAAGGTAATGACTATACATACCTCATACAATATTTTTAATGTAACATGTGATGGTACATGTATTATATGTCATCCTATCATAAACCATATTAAAATATATTTTATGAAATTTTATATATAAATGGAAATATAATTAATAAATATTTAGCTGTTAATAAAAAATGAGAAATAATTATTAATTATATTATATTATTTTATATTATATGAATTTACTATTTAAAACTATAATTTAATATAATTAAATCTATGAAATTTATATATAATACATATTATGTGCTTTTTATATTGGTTTTAATAGTTAAGATTTTGTACTTCATTTTTCTAAAAGGTATTAAGTTCATATCCAAAGGGGTAAAGTATAGGATGAAACATATATATATTTTTTTATCTTGAAAATTATTTTTTATAAGAAATAAAGAAACAAATTACACATAACAATTTTTGAATACTACTTTTTTCCTTTACATTGTTGGGGAACAATGAAACCCCATGGTAACTCTTATTTTTTTGTTTATCTTATGAACCAAAAATGATGTACACATTATTTTTATGTGTGGGCACAAATTATCTCGATCGAGGTGTTCAAATGTGTGCCAAGGGAGGAGGAAGGGTGAGCACGCTCCCCTACTGCCTCCAATCACATTTAAGAGGGGGGATGGCATGACTATCTTACCCCACGAAGTGACACATGTTAGCCATCATACATATGTTCACATTAAGATGTCATCTCTCATTCCCCTTGTCACCCAACTTTTGTGGCTCCCTCTTCTTCTGCAACCTCTATGACATTCATATCCCACATGTGAGATATTTCTGCCATGGCACTGGCTTTATAGAAACTCAGTTTCTCTTTTGCAACCCTATTTTCTTCTACAGTCCCATTGGTAGACTCTCATTGTCGGTGGGATATCTCCCCCACAACATTGGATCTGTGGGGAGTTTGCAGCATGGAGGTTTTGACTCTATGGAGATCAGTGTTAAGTACATCCACACAATGTTGATCCTTCAATCAATGAGCAAGGAAATAACGATAAAGGAAGTGACTTATGGGACATCAAAAGTGGCACTAGTAAGGGAGAAAGATGAAATGGGAACCTAGGCCCATCTGGTTTTGGCAGTATTATTCAAGATCATAAATTACATCATCTTTATATAAACTCAGGCTCCTTGGGAATCAACAACAATAATGTAGTGGATCTCACAGGCTTAATCACTAGGTTGGAAATCACAAAGGAACAAGCTTCCTCCAAAATATATATGGAGGGAAATTCTCAAGTTATTGTCAACATGTTCAACAAGATTCATAATGGCACTCCAGTTCATAAATTCTTAGTAAGATAATGCTTGGGGGAATTCATATGCATGGATCCCTTTTCACTCAAATTACAATTATCATTCTTTCTCATGTCTGGTATTTTGGCAACAAGGTAGTAGATTTTATAACGAACTATGGATGATCAAAAGGGGCGGGGAGGGGAGTAGTATGTCATTGCCCGACAAGGACAAATGGTTGAGGCATGTGACAACATGCCCCCATGTTATAGACATTTTTGTGCCTTACAGCCTCGAGCATGAAATGTCCATAATCTAAGGGATCCAAAGTCCCTAAACATGTTGTTCCTACCCCTAGAGGAACAAGGAAAACCAACCACAGCAATTCACAGAAGTTCTCCACCTAAAAACACTCAAAAACAAGCCAATTCTGGATCACGTCAACTGCTCCACTGAACATCTGCGCTGAATGTCAACTGCTCCATTGTCTACCTGCGTTGAATGTCAACTCCAACAAAGGCTACCTGCGTTGAGCGAGTTTGGACATGTGGCAGAGTCATTCCTCAAGGTGTCAATGCCCAGGAAGCTTCCAAAATGACACTTGCATCAAGGAATTCGACTGGTGATGAGTAAGAGGTTCCAAATCTCCAAGTGGAAGCAAGAACCTCCAAGTGGACTCAAGAACTGAGAGAGGGAGAGGACACTAGTCAGATCTCAAGCTGACTCATCCTCTCTCCAAACATCTATATATGGATCTCTCCTCCATGGGATCTAGAGGCTGGAATTTTGTTATTGCAAAGAATTGATGTTGGTTTGTGGCTGGAAACATTGGGTGCTTAATGCTTTGAAGGGAGCTGAAGAAGGAATTCCATTCTGTTGGGAAGGAGATGTTGGATTGGAGCCGTATGGGTTGTATCTCTTCCTGAACGTTGTTATCAATCAATAAAGCTATCTTGATTCTTTCCTATATGCTGGTGTATTTTATATGATTGCATTAGTGTATTTGATTTGTTTCTAATCCCGAATCATTTATGAATATGTATATTTGCCTTTGTGTTGTGTTCTTCTCTTCTCGCAATTAGCCGTTCTCTTGTCACAGGTAGCTGTTCTCTTGTGATCTCGTGGGATTCAAGTAGCTGTTCTCTTGAGCAAGCGAGGAGGAAAGTAGTTGTGGGCACACAAAGAGAAGAGGATCTAGATCGAGGGACAGCTGGAAGACGGTAGTAAGTCTGTCAATCTCCCCTCTTTCACATTTCATAAAGGAAGAAATCATAATAGTTGTATTCGTTTGTTGCTAAGGCGCTGTCACACCTTAGGTGGATAGGATCATCCTGCATAGGCATTTTTCCCCACAACAAATTGGAGACTCCACTGGGGACAACTTGTTTATTCATTTCATTTGTGTTTCCATCATTTGTTTACTTCATATACTTGACAGCAACTATCGAACTGCATCTTTCCCGGATGCAAAGTAGAAAGTTGTTGCTTTGATCCAGTTGTTGGACTTGTCTATGATATAAACTAGATCCACAAATGATTTGATGATCCTTGTGATAGTCTTTAGTACCCTCTCCAAGCATCCCTCTGTTTATACCTTGCTTGTGTTTTGGATTTGACCTGAAACAGTTGATTTTTGAGCATTTTGTGACCCAAAACCCAGGGGAAACGAGAGTTTCTCCTTCAGCGCAACTGTTGTGAAGGCAGTCTGCATTTCAACGTAGGTCCCGAAGGGGCTACCTGCGCTGAATGTCAAGTCCTCAGTGTTGATGTTGTGCTAAACTAGTTTGGCCTTGTGCAGCTGGGGTTCTTTGTCCTCTGTTGCCCTGTTTTGATCTGTGTTTTTTGCAGCCTTTAACCAGCATAGGTACTAGTCTGATAACTCCTTTTCTTTGCTTAGATTCCACCTCTTTTTTTTGAACAAAAAGACTGTGAATGTTTTTATGTGTTTGTGGCATCATTTACAGTTTTCCTTTGCATGAGTAAAGTAGTCATCCTGAAGCTTTTGATTCAGATCTGATTTATAGTGATCTTAGAAGAGAATTCATTGGTTGTTTTCAGATTGATTATAGATTTACTTTTTCTTATTGGTTTGAATTTTTCTCTTTCAAAGTTTCAAAACAAGTCTTTATTTCGAAAATCGCAAAGTGATTGTAATCTCTTCTACCCTTGTTGATTTCGAAGAAAGTGAACTTGTTTGTATTTATCATCTTAAAAGCAAATTCAAAGCTGTGCAAAAAGCTTTCTTTGTAGGCATTTATACTAAGAAAGTGGAAAACAAACACCTGCATTGTGCATTTTGCATTTGATAGTTTGCATGTTGGATTTAGGGAAAGTGCATTAGAGTGTGCTGATTGCTCTTTGAGAAAAGATAGTGTTATTCTTTTCCCCTAGTAGCTAGGATTTTCAAAGTTGAAAGATTGTAAAGCTTGCTTATCATCGTAGACTGCATTTAGGAATTTGTATCATACATATCGTGGTGAACCTTGAAAGGCAAACTTTAAAAAGATCAACCTAAAATAAACTGAATGAACCTAACAACACTTTGTAACATAACGTACAATATAGAGGTCTAGGCTAGAGACGTGTTCCGGCGTCGTTAAGCCTAGTGACTGTCGATCTCGTGGAAGGTGGGTGATTCCTCCTGAGGGACGATAGCGCTAGTACGGATTGTGCTCCCACGTACCGTCGCATATATATTGGGAGACCCCTATAGGCATATATCTTTTATCCTTAGGAAGCCGTGTCGGCCGCCCTACTGATCGCAATGCAGTGAACACAACATTCACAAAGATTGACCGCCCGTACCGTAAAAAGTATTCTACGGTTTTGCGAAAAGTTTGGCACACCCTCTGCCTAGAACTCCAGAGCAGTTTCTTTTGGCCTTTTTCAGACTCTATAACAGAAAACGTCCATCCGAGCATTTGTCACTTCGGGCTCGTTAAAACATAGAAGGAGACTAGAGTCATCTTTAGCTTTTTCTCGACTCTTTAAAAGTGAAAAAGCAAGTTGTGTCTAAAGCATCGTTAACAATTTATTTTAAACGGAACAATCACCCGTTAATTCCTGCGTTGATCTTTAGGTTGAAAGGATGGAGCACACCAACCAAGGAATTCCTCTTGGTGGAAATCCTAGTCCCTTCTCCTCTTGGGGAGATGTTGGTGCGCCCCACATGGCCACATTGTCGCTTCTAGGACTGACAATTGGCCTACCAGTATGGCTCTTTCCAACCAATGTCGTTCAGAATACCACCATTCCTGAACAGTCGAGTCAACAGTTAGATCAGACAAGAGTTGCCTCCCAGCCTTCAACTTCATCTTCCTCCCCTACTTCCTCTTCGCTTGAAGGGACTGGTCGAATTAAAAACCAGGTTCCTAAGGAGAAGAAGGAGAAGAAGAAGAAAGAAAAGAAGAAGAAGGAGCCTAAGGTGACTGGGGGCAAACAAGTGTCATCTAACAAAAATCCACACACCGCACTCGTAAGGCCTAAATCGCCATGCGTCATATGCAAGGGAGACCACTTCCATAGAGATTTTCCCTGTATTCCCCGGATACTAAGGGACTGGTCCCCCCATTTGCACAATTCGGTGGCATCAACCTCTGATAGCCATGTTGATTGCTCACCGTCAACTAGTGGGAGTGAAGCCACAGGACAGAGCGGGAAAGCTAAATTTCCTTGCAGACTGTGTGAAGGCGATCATGCCATCCACCATTGTCCCTTCTTAGACAAGGCAAAAAGAGTTCTGGAAGATCGCCCGATTTTACGAGCGCATCTCCCTCCTGGATATCAAAGACTCCTGCCAAGTCCCTCACTAGTTAAGAATCCGGCTGAGCCATTTAGGTGGTCAGCCGAAGCACCTGTCATTGAAGAAGAACCGTCTGGATCCATGGCTGATGAAAGTCAAAAGGTTGATACGGCAGTTGACCAGGTTTTGCCTTCAGAGGCTCCATCTTCGAATGACACCATCACAGAGGAGAATAAAGATGACACCATCGAGATTCTCTTCGTCAGCACTGACTCTGATGATCAAGGGGGCAATGACACCATTCCTTTATCGCAGGAAGGAAGTTCATCAGAGAGATATCTGGCCGTATATTCGGTCCCACCACCAAGCAACCTGGTTGTGTCCTTTGATTGGAACCAACTAGGCAGACCCCGGTTGCCAGCCAGTATACCATTCAGGATTATTTGTCAAATATACAGAATGGTAATGGCTGGCACTATCATTGATGAGGGGGCATCTGTGAGTATCCTTTCCTCTATTGCTTGGAAAGCGCTTGGTTCGCCGGCGCTTTTACCTGAGATGAGAAATCTATCAGGTTTTGATAAAGGAACCAGTCGACCTTTAGGGATCCTCCCCAATGTGCCTATAACATTGAAAGGGAAGACCATTCAAATGAACTTGATGGTCGTTCAAGGACCCTTGGATTATAACCTACTCCTTGGACGAGACTATATATATTGCATGGGAGCTGTAGTCTCCTCACTCTTTAGAGTAATGTGTTTTCCGCATGAAGGAAGAATGGTCAAGCTCGTGGACCAACTTTCGTTTCCCGGATCACACATCGCAAATAGTCATGTACCATCCCTAAATGGTCTATTCATTCAAGAAGTGTCTCAACACACGGTTCGTCCTCCTGATGAGCGCGAGTAATCCGGGAAGATATGACTGGAACCCAGGGGGCATGCGTCCTGGTCTGCTTCGGCAGGAAAAATTTGGGTATAGGGTAGGTTTCCGCGGGAGAATATGACTAGTCCGTACCCCGTCCGTTATTTGGAAGAGGGGTTGTTCTGGAATAGGATTCTTTTGTCAAAGTTCTGTGAGGAGGCGGGGGTCGTCACTCACCTCTGTCTATTTCGGTAGACATTTCCAAGGAAGTGTTTTGTTTCAAAGATTAACGAGACAATCTTTGGGTAACCTGAAAGAGGTAAGCCTCTCTCGATTAAAACAAATGTTTTGGCGGAGGGTAAGTAGAGGTAACCTTGAAATCATACTTTATACCTGGGGGCATGCAAACATTTTGGAGTGCAAGCAAGGGGCGACTATTTATTTTTTAAATTTTTAGGTCCTCCCTTTAAACTTGTAGGTCTAACCCTTTAAACTCGTAGGATTGTCCATTTCCGAACTTGCATAAAGAAAGGATGGGGAGCAAAGCTTAGTGAGATGAAGCTCCATAAAAAATAGAATCTTGATGAGACACCCTTATCAAATGACTGGGTAATCGAGCAGTTTTAGCATAAAGTTCATGTTCGTTAAAAAATAAACGCAAGATCCGAGCAGTTTTAACGCAGTCTTCATGCTCGTTAAAAAATAAATATAAGCAGTGAGCAGAGTTTCCTCCAGTGTTTAAGCTCATTTTAAACTAAAAAATTAACCTATCCTCGGTAAATAACCACAGTGATCGTAAATTTATCAGTCGTTAAAGCTTTGGTCTTGTTTGCACCTGCCACCTCCACTTTTCATTTGGCCGATCGTTCACCTCCATATGATTGTTTACCCATTTTGAGGAACAGCTGCAAAGAGTGATTTCACCTAGCCATCCTTGTGACACTGTCGTGATTGGAAAATTCCAACCTGTACCTGGAATGAGTTGCTATCCTTCTTTATCACTCGTTCCTTAAAAGACGAGTCTTCTTTAAGCTCTTTTCAATTGACTTGAAAAATATGAAAAGATTGCCGAGTTTTGGCCTTCCATCTCGTTAAAGGACAGGAAGAGCTATCCCTCCTCTAGATTTTAATCTTTTGGGAGCTGAGGGATTATTGCACAAAAAGGTCGAGAGCTTGTTTTATTCGGCTCGTTAAAATTAGCGAAAACTCATCCCTTCTGTATTGTTTTATACTTTTTCGGACTTAAGGGATTAGATGACGAAAAAGGAATTTTGGAGTTAACTTTATGTACCTTTTCAGACTCTCTAAAAATTAAAAGGACCGAGTTATCCTTGTCGTTAGACTCGTTAAAATTATTAAATAGCGACAAACTTGTCTTTAGACGAGAACGAGTTTCACTATCGCTAAGCTCGTTAAAACATAGCGATGGGCTTGCCCGAAGGGCAGGTTATAGAACAAGCATATGTTATCCTCCTCAAGCTTGATAAAAATAAAGAGGTACTGGTCAGCAATGACTGGGGAAAAATTGGGAAAAAATCAAGAAAACTTTGATGGTAGCAGGTCGCTCTTGAACATGACACTTTTCCTCCGTACCACAATCGGGTTGGGTTGTTTCATTCACCGGTCACATCACCATGGTCTCGCCATACCATCCATATTTGGGGTAATGCTACCAATCCATCGCATTAGTGTCGCCATATGTTCAAGAGAAGTCGTTTAGAAAGAGTCAACCGGGTCCCATCCACTGCCATACATTATCCTTCATCCATTCATGACCGCCACCCTGAATCATATGTCACAGATCATTTTCACCTCCATTAAAATTATTAGCTCCATTCCGTGTCACTTATGTGGGATTCATTAAGGCCCTCCTGTGACAGATCGCTTCTTGTCGACATCAACTCATTATCCAAGAAGTTGATCTAGGAACACCCCCTTCAGTAATTTGAAGCTTGCATGCCTCAATGGCAAGTTTCTCACTTCCGACGACAGGTATACATCAATGACCATCGACCAGAAGATTTTGCGTGGTGTTCGATGCCAAGTTCTGTATTCACACCACGTGAATTGTACTACAGTACCTTGAGGGTCATTATCATTATCGGTGATTCCTCTCGCGCTTGTTAACGATTTATATCATTGACCGGTAATCAAGCGATGTCTTTGCATGTTCGACTTCAGCGCAATTCTCACATGGATTGACTTGTACTTAGAGTGAAGATCGAATGAGTTTGAAGACCCCGGATCTAGTCTCATCCATCCAGGCTCTGATATATATTCAGGAAAAATAAAGACATTTGACATGTACATCATTGCAACAGATGATCATCCTACTCAAAGGATGATAATTTCTCCAAAATTATCAGTCTACCATCAGACGATCGTCTATTCTATGTAGAAAAATGAATTTATAAAGTTGAGCATGGGAATGCCCGCCTCAGCTAGATCATGAAAGCAGTATGAATCATAATGTATCGTATTGTATTTTATTACAGGTCTCCTCCCAGCAGATGGATGAACTTCAGACCCTCCTGGATAAAGCATTTCACCCGATAAACGACCTCATACTTTAGGGGGCAACTGTTATAGACATTTTTGTGCCTTACAGCCTCGAGCATGAAATGTCCATAAGCTAAGGGATCCAAAGTCCCTAAACATGTTGTTCCTACCCCTAGAGGAACAAGGCAAACTAACCACAACAATTCACAGAAGTTCTCCACTTGAAAACACTCAAAAACAAGCCAATTCTGGATCATGTCAACTGCTCCACTGAGCATCTGCGTTGAATGTCAACTGCTCCACTGTCTACCTGCGTTGAATGTCAACTCCAACAAAGGCTACCTGCGCTGAGTGAGTTTGGACATGTGGCAGAGTCATTCCTCAAGGTGTCAATGCCCAGGAAGCTTCCAAAATGACACTTGCATCAAGGAATTCGACTGATGATGAGTAAGAGGTTCCAAATCTCCAAGTGGAAGCAAGAACCTCCAAGTGGACTCAAGAACTGAGAGAGGGAGAGGACACTAGTCAGATCTCAAGCTGACTCATCCTCTCTCCAAACATCTATATATGGATCTCTCCTCCATGGGATCTAGAGGCTGGAATTTTGTTATTGCAAAGAATTGTTGTTGGTTTGTGGCTGGAAACATTGGGTGCTTAATGCTTTGAAGGGAGCTGAAGAAGGAATTCCATTCTGCTGGGAAGGAGATGCTGGATTGGAGCCCTATGGGTTGTATCTCTTCCTCAACGTTGTTATCAATCAATAAAGTTATCTTGATTCTTTCCTATATGCTGGTGTATTTTATATGATTGCATTAGTGTATTTGATTTGTTTCTAATCCTGAATCATTTATGAATATGTATATTTGCCTTTGTGTTGTGTTCTTCTCTCATCGCAAGTAGTTGTTCTCTTGTCACAGGTATTTGTTCTCTTGAGAAAGCGAGGAGGCAAGTAGCTGTGGACACACAAAGAGAAGAGGATCTAGATCGAGGGACAACCCGAAGACAACGGTAAGTCTGCTGATCTCCCCATTTCATAAAGGAAGAAATCATAATAGTTGTATTCGTTTGTTGCTAAGGCGCTGTCACACCTTAGGTGGATAGGATCATCCTGCATAGGCATTTTTCCCCACAACACCCCACAACAAATCTTCATATGCCATTGCATTGAGGAGCCTCATATGAGCACTTTGCTTGCCTTGGAATTATGACGAATCATGTTAGACACATTGATTACAACTTGAAACACCATACCTACCATGATTTGGCTCATGTGGATTTTAATTTTCATTACTTGTTGTCCTCCTCATCCATCCTAGACTTATTACCGATTCCCTTACTCATTCTTGGCCAAATTGAGTTTTAGTTTGTTCTAGATGCCATATACTATGAGCACCCCTAAAAGTCATCTTATGGGAATTGGCCAACCCACTTCTAAGAGATTTTTCCATGTCCATTCAGCTCACTCTACTCCCTCCTCATCCATATTTTAATTGGAAGTTCCTTTTCCTTGGCTGGAATATCAATGATAAGACACATATGGCTCCATGGTGTCCTATGAAGAAGTTGTCATTTCCCTTTCCACTCCAAATTTTCGTGCATGCTTCCAATACTGAAACAAATCCTTTGAGCAAAAATCATGGTGAGACACTCCAGGCATTGACAATATTCAATGTGTGCTAGCTACATATTTTATTCAAATCCCATTCATAGTCTCATTTCCTTTTCTAAATGTGTTATATCACTTGTCTCTCCTTTGGGTTCTCCTACATTCTAATTCTACCCCTATACCTATTTTTTTAATGTGGTCCTATATGCCTTCTCTAGCCCACCCATGTTGCCCACATGTGTACCATTATGGTTTCCATCGGCTTCTCCCTTAGTTTTGTAATTCACTCTCTTGGTTGGGTTTTGTTTGATTAAGTTCTGCTAACTACAAGGTTTCCTTTGGCCTCTTTCACTCTACTACTAGTCTCTCCTTACATGGCCTCTCTTTCTTGGACACTTGCCTTCCCACCTCTGCCTTCAACCTTTGTATTCTATCCTCGTGTTTCTACTCCCTCCATGCCCTTCCAATGGACACATGTTTTCCAAGGTGTGGAGTATTATCAAGATTGAGATTCTTGGGACCTAAACATAGCTTCTCAAGCTCAACTGCAATAAATAACAACAATAGAGGCCACGTTCCTTGATATAATCGAGGGGGAGCCAAAGCTATGGATAAAGTAAAAAGAATATCTAGAAATATATGGGCAAACATGATATCTCAAATGACTATTCCAGACCTTATGATGTTTTATGAAACTTCTATGGCTCAAGGGTTATACATGACACCTCAAATGACCATATGTGACCTCTCAATGAAACCTTTAGCCTTCAAGTGGGGATATTGGCATCATTAGGAGATTTTGAGTACCAGGTATGTGCCTTGGGTCATTATTTGATAGAGGATGTCTAGGCCTTAGGTCCCGAAAGAAGCATCTAGGCATCTAGGTCCATAAAAAATATTTTAAATCATACAAAGGACCCTTCCATTATATCCTTGGTCTCTAAATGGGATAGTAAATTTTACAAGTTTTTAAATATTATGTACAAGTCTCTAGATCATGGATATGGTTGGGGGAACAAACTCAAGAGTTTGGCCTTAAATTAATCTTATAGGCTTCTCTAACTAAGAATTACACCTTCAAGGACTACAAATGACCTTTAAAGGGCATCCTTTTCCTCTAACTAAAATCACAAGCTTTTTCCATAAATATACTAACTTTATAGAAGATAAAATTGAGTCAAAACATGGAATTTAAAGTGTGTTCAATAAATAAGTGACCTTCTAATAACACATAAGGAAATGATAGGAAGTAGTAATTTACCCTGGAACATGATGGAATGTTCTGAAATAGTTATGATGGAATAATCATAATGGAACAATCTTGGTAGTCATTAGAATATAATTGGACGTATATGGCCATAGGAAGTTGAATGTGCATGAATAATACATTTTTATCTTACTAAAACTCCAATATGTATGTGTAAAATCATTATGGCTTCAAGTAAGTGACTTTGTTTCTTATTATGTAATAAGTGGGAAGTAGAATGACCATGTAAAGTGATGAGCATGGAATCTATGAATTAGAATAATCTTGGTATAAATACTTGTTACCGAGGATATTAAAGTCAAATTCTATATGATGGACAAAATTTACATATTCTAATTGTGAAATTGTAATTGATTCAAGGAGTAAATCACCAAGTAAGAATCATTTCTATATACAAGTAGATAAAGCATGATGGAAAACCTTAAATGATAATGACCTAGTATCCAAACTCCAAGGTATAATGGACTTTGAAATAAGTTAAGAAATTATGAGGATTGATTTTTAAACTTTAATGATCCAAAAGATATACAAGGAAAAGCAAAGAGATATTGAGTTACTAGAAGATACACTTAATAATATCATGATCAACATGAAAATTTTATTGTGATATTGATGATTTAACACATGTTATCAATAACTTATTTTTGATATTCATTATGAGAATAAGAACATTTGCCTAGATTATTACAACTTTAGATGAGTAGAATGAACTTACAATTTTTAGCTATATAATTAGATGAAGAAACTATATGAAATCCTCTAACATCTCAATAATGTAGTGATTATAAATACCTCATACAATATTTTTAACATAACATGTGATTGTACTTGTATTACATGTCATCCATATCATAAACCATATTAATATATAATTTATAATATTTTGTATAAATGAAGATATAATTAATAAATATTTATGTGTTAATTAATAGATTAGAAATCAACAATAATTATTAATTATATTATATTCTATTATAATAATTTATTATTTATAATTATATTTTAATATAATTAAGTCTATAAAATTTCTATATAATAAATAATATGTGTTTTTTTTATTATGAAGTTTAATCATTAAGAATTTGTGCTTCCTTTTTTCTGGAAGGACATAGGTTCAAATCCAAAGGGGTAGAGTATAGGATGAAACAAATTTTGTTTATCCTGAATTTTTTTATTTATTTTTAAATAAAGAAACAAATAACACAACAATTTTTGAATACTACCTTTTTTCTACATTGTTGGGGGCAACAATGAGTCCCCATGGGACCTCTTATTTTTTTATTTCTCTTATGCACAAAAGTCAATGTACACATTATTTTTAAGCATCTAAACAAATTATCGTTGATTGAGGTGTCGGAATGTGTGCCAACAAAATAGGAAGGGGGAGCCCGCCACCCCACTGCCTCAAATCACATGGATGGCATGGTTATCCTACCCCATGCAGCCACACATTTTATCCATCATACATACCTTCACAGTAATATGGCATCTCTCATTATGTTTGCAAGCTCTTGACTAGACGTTTGTGGCTGTATCTTCTTCTACAACCTTTGCAACATTCATGCCTCGCATGTGGGGTATTTCTCCCATGGTGTTGGCTTTATAGAAACTTGGTCTCTCTATTGCAACTCTATGTTCTTCTGTAGTCCCAACGGTATACTCCCACTATAGGTAGGATATCTCCCCAACGACATTGTCTCTGTGGGCTCTCTATTGCATGGATGTTTCAACTCCTTAGAGACCAACATTAAATACATGCACCCGATGTTGATCCTTCAATCATGGAGCAGGGTGATATTGAGAAAGGAAGTGACTTATAGGACATAAAAAGTGGTAAGAGTAAGGGACAAAGCCAAAATGGGAAGTGGTTGGAAAGGATTTAAGCTTCACCTAAAACATCTCCATGCTTGGTGGGTAGGAAATTCTAAGGAATTGTTTTCTATGTCAAATCTCTACAACATTCTTGGCTTGTTAGTATTTTGCATGGCAAAATATGTTTTATGATCTACAAGGTGTCTCAATGGTGTGGAATTTCATGGTGAGATTAAGATTTTATGGTTGTTGGGCCATTCCCAAAGAGTCTCTTTATTTTTTAATCCTTTGTTTCAATAGCTAACCTAATTTCTAGACCTTTCTGGTTACTGAGTGTTAAATTTTTTTTATTATTCTCCTGGACCCTATCAAATTGTTTCACTAGTTATCCCTTCTACTGTCACATCTCCTATGGCTACTAACATAATTTTTATTTTTTTTGGATTCTTAACCATTTACCTTTAAATTCAACATGCATTCCTTTGTTATTTTTGCCATATGCAATTGGTAATAATGATTAATTACATGTTTTCTTTGTTCTATGCATTGAAGTTTAGTTTATTTATTCGACATGTTTATATTGTATTAAAGGGTCAACCCCTATTCTCATTCTCATTAACCTGGGTGTTAGATTTGGGTTGATCACCATTTCTAATATTCATATTAAGCACCCACACATTTGTATTAATATGTGTGTATGATATTTAATATTCTAGGTCAAAGGTTTGGTTAGGAATGAGTAATATTTTTGGCATGATTCACATGGGGCACTGTTATGTCATGTTTCAAACCCCTGGTACCAACCCTATCTTCTATTGGATCATGGTGAGGTTAAGGTGTGAGAAGTACTACTGTCAACTCGCCACCTCATCTCATTCACATGGGCAGTCAGGTGGGCTTTGGATTACGTGTAACTGTGGAGATATACTCGTATGTAGATCGATGGTGGAAGATGATGTTCAAACCCTAAATGGCTTTTACCTTTACTTGGCCTTCCAACTACTCATTGTTGCCACTGCCCTTCAGGGGAAAACTTTGTCGATCTCTGAGGTTAGGTTTCTGGTAGAGGTTCACCCTTCCCCCATTCAACGTTGTTCACCATCTCCAAGCTCAATCCTTTCTTATTGAAGAGTTTATGCAGTTATACACAAACCCCTCTCCCTTCATTTTAGTTTATCTTCCTTATGTTGACCCTATTTCCAGTTCAAGGTGGTCTTGGTCTAAGTTATGCCTCAATCGCGACCCTCACGACTCTAGCCACACAGTGCACATAATACTTTTTTCCGCTTTTTCTTCTCCACTTGAAGGCAAAAATTTCGTCAAGGTTATTCCAACATGTAAGAGGGTTTTTCTTTTATTTTCCTATAATATCCCTCTTGATAATTTCCTAAGTTCTGTGTTTATTTCTTGACTGATTATTATGGGTTTCTTGGCCTAGAGGGTGATCTCTTTCACTAGGGCGAGGATGTGATAGATATTCCACTTTACAACACCTCCCCAAGATTTTATTTCACTAGTTATGCTAATGGAACAAGGGTTTGCTTCATGGCTCCTACAGGTAAAAAGGGTTGTGTGTGTGTTTTTTTGTTTTCTTTTACTAAACCCTGAAGGGATTCTCTCCGCATTATGTGTGAATCGACACTATCTGAGTTGTTTTTTTTCTTTTCGTTGACTTGATTTAGGTTCATCGTAAGTTCCAGCACCGCTTCCATAATTTCATAGGTATTTCCTTTGCGCCATTAACATAGTCTAGAATAATTTCCATTTCGGTGTTAAGTACAATATTTTGCACTGGTTTATGGTTTCTATGCTTTCCTAATCTCATTTGTTGTTGGTAATGTTATGGAAAGGTACTCGACAATACCCTCACTTTACCTCTTATGTGGCTTACCCCAGATCTCATGCACTCTATCCTTCATGAGTTATCTCCTTACTACTTCCTTCCAGGTCGGTTACACTTTCATTTTACTGGACTCTAGATGATGGAAATGTTGTGACTGTGGATTTTGGGTGTTGTATTGAGGTTTCTACTTGTTAATACTATGAATGGCATTCTTCCTCTGCTATCCAGTCAAATTTCCCTAAATTATATTTCTTACAGTTTTGTTCAAATGATATCTTGAAGACAATATTTATGATAATGGCATCATAATTTTGTCATCGAATGATTTCTTATTTTGTAATTAGTTCATATAGACAAAAAAAATGTATTAATGGATATCTACTGACCCTCAATGAGCACTGTTGGTAATTTTTCTAGAGCTCTACTCTCAATGTTTTCCCTTCGTCTAGTTAGGGGTTTTTCCCTAACTATGACACACTTCTCTATATGGTGTCTCTACATTCCCTTCTTTGGGTTCCAGTGATAGGGACTCTTAATTTAATATAAGTTATAAATATGGTTTATCTATAATTTCATATGCATATACAACTCCCCGTGCTTGAAATGCTTTAGAAATGTAATTATTTCTTATTCCTTTGAATTTTGTGCTAAATTAGGGAGGCTGTAATGTACTTTTGTACCAGTAGAAAGCCCATCATGGATAATGCTGAAACTATAGAATTGTTTTAATTTTCTTTAGCTTAGTAAATGAGTTGTTAAATTTAATTAATAACATGTTCGGTTTGAGGGTTCTCATACCTTCCGTTGTTATTCAAAATTCTATTCCAATGGAAAGAATGGATGTAATGATTACATGTTCATGTAGTGTCCTGTGATTAGTGAGTGGTAGCCATACACCCTAGTTTCCTGTGCGTTTAACTTTTCTTACACAGTTGAGGATTCTAGTATGGTTTAGTATGCATGCATCTATTATGATTTTTTCCTTTTCTATGAAGTGCTCTTAGAATGACAAGTATTTTTTCCCAGCAATAACTAGTGTAGAGTTTGTTTTCCAGTTAATGTCTTGTAGATGATATACAGATCTAGAACTAATGCATGAATTCCCATGCATAGATACCATTATGTTTTCATGTGTTCATACAATTCTTATTTTACAAAGAATACTATAAAATATATATAATTAGGTACTCTATGCTGCAAATTTACTAAATTTGGTTCTTTAATCTGGAGCTTTTAACATTTATTCTGCAACTAGTTAGGACACAGAGTTCAATTATTTCCTACACCTAAAATGAAATACTATTTTATTGTCTAGAATAGTTTGCTGCTAATAATTTCTATCTACTATAGTACCATCATATTCTTCTACCTCCATAGGAGAATACCAAGTATAAAGTAAGTTAAATTAATCTTCTCTAATACACAACATTTATAATAGAAACAAAGAGTTAGTAAATAAATAAAAGATGAGATTCCTTTTTTTCAGCCATTACCAGTCAGATCATCATTACCCATTACCTAAATCCTATCATACATGCCACCCTAACACTCACTTTACAATAGGAAAAACCATAGATATATATTCTAACCATAAATGTTATGCAAGCAATCATAATCTAACCATAATTTTGTCAGTAGAATCCACTTGGAAGTAGAACATTGTTTTCCTCCAAACCGTAGAATTATTTCTTCCAAGTTCACCCCTGAGCATAGATTTACTATCCAGGACATCAACAACCTCTTGATTCTTCAAATAGGCATTTTATGCCTTCTTTCCATGTGATATTTTTCTTAAAGTGGTGTCTCGCTTTATGGAATTTTTCCTTTTTAGCTAAAAGCTCACTTTTTATCTTTAGCCACACTTTATGCTAATCTCAACTTAGTGTTTATCTCCAGCTAAGTTCTTAATGGATATTTCTCTCCCATCCATTAAGTTTATCAAGAATTCCTTCTAGATTTGTGATCATCGGAAGGTTATCATAATATAATCGCATCTACTAGTGTTCGATTTCTAGGTAATTCCAATTTATTACTTATTTATTTATAAAAAAATTATATATAGAGTTACATAATAACTCTACATGACTTTTCTGGCATCATTGTTTATTTTTAACACACAATAGAAAAAACTAATGTTACCAACTAGGGGTATTACATTCTCCCTCCCTTTTATTTACACCATTCTCTATGTTTAAATTTCAGTTTCTTTATGCTGAAACAATACTGGGAACTTTTTTTGTATTTCACTTTCCAGCTACCACATGGCCTTCTCAAGAGTAAAATTCCTCCACTACACCTTAACCTGAGTGATAGCTTGATTTCGGATCCACATCTCTTTCCTATCTAGAATGCAGAGCATTTCTGGAAGAAAATCGCCTTCTAGTTCTGCCTGTAGCATTTTCCAATCAATTATATGAGTACTATAATGTACATATTTCTTTAATAAAGATACATGAAAGACATTATGACCTTTAATGTGACTAGGAAAATCTAATTGGTAAGTTACATGTTCGAATCGATCCAAAACTTCAAATGGTGCACAAAACCATGGAGATAATTTTGAACAAGTCCCTGTACATAGATTTCTCTTCTGAGGTTTCACCCTCAGATAAACATGATCCCCTATTTTAAATTCCTTATGTGTCCTTTTTCTATCTGCATAATTCTTTTGGCGATCTTATACTTCTTTAACATTCTGTTGAGTTTTGCGCACTATCTGTTCCATTTGCTATAATAATTTTGGCCCCCAAATCAATTTGACCTCTAATTGGCTCTACTTGAGGTGTGTATGGAATTTCCTGCCATGCAAAGCCTTGAGTGGGATCATCTTGATGTAGGTCTGATAGTTTTATATTCCTCCCACTTGATAGGCCTATCCATTACATACATTCTGAGAATGTCTTCTAGAATTTGGCTGAATCTTTCAGTTTGTCCATCCGTTTCAGGATGGTAGGCTATATTGAAATTTAATTTGGTACCCATGTTTTGAAATAGTTCTCTCCAAAATGATGAGGTGAATTTGGGATCTCAAACTGATACTATAATCTTAGGGACATTGTTCAATTAGAAGATTTATTTCATAAATACATTACCAATTTGAGTGGTGTCATAGGTAGATTGTACATGTATGAAATGGGTAGCCTTACTAAGTGTATCAACTACCACCATAATGGAGTCATGTTGTTTGTTTGTTCATGGTAACCCAGTGATAATATATAGTGACACTATATCCCGTTTCCATTCAGGAATAGGTAGTGGATTCAACAACGTAGTAGGGGGTTGATATTCTACCTTAACCTGTTGGCACTCTATACACTTCGCCAAATACTCTGCCACTTCCTTTTTCATTCCTAGCCAAAAGAGACATTTCCTCAATGCTAAGACAATCTTATGGTATCCCAGATGTCCTGCAAATGGATTTTTATGATGTTCATCTAGTATCATCTCTTTCAATTTTGGAATGTTTGGTATATACAATTTCCCCCTGTTAGTCAATAATTTTTCCTGATTTTCTGCATATCCTCGTATATGAGATTGCTGCAATTTTTGTTGCATTTATAGATACTTTGGATCGTTATGCATAGAGCCTTTAATATTCTCTAAGAAGTATATTTTAATACTACTAACAATTATTTCTATTAGAGTGTGAGTGTGTCTTCTTAGAGCATCAACTACCTTATTTTCCTTCCCTTTCATATGCTTAATCTAAAATTCAAATTCACTAAGGAATGCCATCCAACCAGCCTGTCTAGCATTAATATTGGGCTGACTGAATAAGTACTTTAAGTTGAAATGATATGTTAACAATGTGAATTTGTCGCCCAACAGATAATGCCTCCACATTTTCAGGGTGTGTATAACAACTGCTAGTTCGAGAAAATATACAACATATTTTTCAGGGCTTCTCAACTTTCTTGACTCGTATACTATTACAAAATTATCTTGTTGTAAAACTCCCCCTAACCCTTCCATACATGCATCTATACACACTATAAATTCTTTGTTTAAATCTAGTAGTTTCAGGTAGAAGCTATGGTTAATAAATGCTTTAGTCTATCAAAACATAACTAATAGTTGGTTATCCACTCAAATTTTACCCCCTTTTTTATAGATGGCTAACAATATAGGCTATTTTTTAGAAGCCTTAAATAAACTTGCGGTAATACCCTGCAAGTCCCATAAATGATTGGACAATAGCTACATCCTTGGGTACAAACCAATTAACCATGGCCTCTACTTTATCTGGGTCCACTGCTAACCCGTCCTTTGAAATGATATGCCCTAGATACTGAATTTTAGCTTTATAGAACTCACACTTGCTAAATTTAGCATACAGTTTGTTTTCTCTTAAGGTTTGCAACACCAACCTTAAGCGTTCCTTATGCTCCTTCTCATTCATGGAATAGACCAAAATATCATCAATAAATACCAATGTGAACTTGTCCAAATATTTGCTGAGTACACTATTCATTAGACACATGAAGGTTGCAGGAGTATTAGCCAGGCCAAACAGTAACACTATAAATGTGTAGTGTCTGTATCGGGTCCTAAATGTTGTCTTATAAATATCTTCATGCTTAATTCTCAACTGATGGTATCCTGTCCTCAAATCAATTTTTGAGAAAATGGTGGCTCCCCTTACTTGATCAAATAGATCATCAATGCGGGGCAAGGGGTATTTATTTTTAATAGTAAGCTTGTTTAACTAACGATAGTCAATACACATCCTAAAAGTACCATATTTTTTGTTGACAAAGAGTATAGGTTCTCCCTAGGGTGACACACTAGGCCTAATATACCCTTTATCTAACAACTATTGTAGTTGCATATTTAGCTCCATTAATTTTGGTGGGCTCATCTAGTAAGTTGATCTGGACATGAGGGTTGCACCTGATACCAAGTCTATAGAGAAGTGTAAATCTCGATGGGGTGGTAAAATAGCAATCTCTTTGGGAAAGACATAAAAAAATCCATTACTGACTAGAAAAACATTTATTCTTAGTTCCTCACTTTGTTATCTAGTTTCTTCTACCTAAACCATAAATATTTGACATCCTCTTTGAGCACTCTTCTTCACTTGCAGGGTGGTAATTTGCCTAACTGAGATTGGTTTTGGCACACCTTGAATGGTATGATTTTTCCCATATGATTTTACACATGTGACAATTTTTTCGTGGTAGTTTATGAGCGTTGAATGTTGCTCTAGCCAATCCATTCCAATTAGTATATCCTAAGACCCAAGGGGAAGTACATTTATACCTATCTTGGTCATGTACACATTTAAATTTAATGGACGTTGTTTCACCTCACTAGTGGCTCTTATCTTAGTACCAGTGGCCAATTCTACCAACCAAGCTGTATTATATTTTATGTTTCTAGTTTACAACTTTCTACTATTTACAATCCAACATAGCTTAAACTATCTCCTTGGTCAATTGAAATAGAGACATGTTAGTTTATGAGAATACCTCTAGGTCAATCATGGTGGACTAATGTTCTGCCTGTTTATCCTCTAGGGCTACACTTATCATTGGACTGCTTCTGGCCATGTCATTCACCATAGAAGCTTCATGAACAACTTGTATATTTTTCATTGTCCTAGGATTATGTGGGCAGTCTCTTAGTAAATGAGGCTCACCACATCCCCAACATTTCATCACTCCCTTCTCCCTGTCTCCATTTCCTTTCCTAACATTCAAATATGTTATTTTTGTCCCTGCTAGAGAAGTTTCTTGTTTATTTATAGTCACTATCTTAAACCTTTTCCGCTGATGATCCTAACCAAAATTCTTGAGATACCTTGGTTTTGATCGTATTCCTCCCATGTTGACCTTGGTATTATCCTTATTCCGCCAAGTCTTGGCTCCTTCCCCTTTATTTTTAAATTGTTGGTAGCATAACCTTGCCTTTCTCACCACCTCATCCATGGTTTTTGGGTTGTCAAATTTTATCTGCTCCTTGTACATTGTAGGCAAGCAATTCATGAACCACTGTAGTTTATAGTTTTCCTCCTTGAGATATGGGACATATCTCAGTAAGTTAGTAAATTCGGATACAAAATTATTTATAGTGAGTTGTCCTATCCTTTACCTTGTGAAACCCCTTAGCGTGGTCATCATAATATCGCTCACTCAAGTAGTGATTCATAGAGTGTTTACATAATTCCTCCCACAATATTGTTTTCTCCTCCATTCAATGTACATTCTTTGCCTCTTCCCACCATAAGGCAGCTTTGCCTTGTAGCTGATAAACAACTAATTTGGCTTTTAGGTTACTCTCATCACCATAAACTTGAAAATACTTATTTATATTCAATAACCAGGCCTCTGCGTCCTCTTCCTTTTCCCCATCAAAAGTGGGGGGCTTGATCTTTCAAAACTCTCCTTGGAGTTCTGGTTACCTGTTCTGCTTAGACTTCTGAAAATAGGTTTTTTCTGATTCCCCTTAACTCTCATATTTTTCAGGCTCCAACTCTTCTCCTTTCATTATCTTTGGTTCCACTGATTTCTGGCTTGATTTCTTTGTTAAATTTTTTATCATTCTTTCTTGCAACTCATTGGCACGTATCAACCATTTGTTATTGTCCCTCAGATGTTCCAATTCCTGTTATAGATTTTCTATGACTTCCATGAATGAATTTGTGGTTGGAGTGGTTTCTTCCCCCAGTTCTACATGCAACCCACCTCTTGCTCGATTAGCAGGCACATCCTCAGTCATCTTACTAAGTATATTGCTTAGCTTAATCAACCTGTTGTTCACATAACACATTGAATCATTTGATAATTTACTATACTTTTCCTATGAATATACTTTTCTGTTGTGGTGGTTTGTTAAGGCCCAGTGGATAACATGGGCTCTCATACCATATGTCACATCTCCTATGGCTACAAACATAATTTGTATTTATTTATTTTTTATTCTTAACCATTTACCTTTAAAGTCGACATGCATTCATCTGCTATTTTTTCCATATGCAACCGTAATAATGATTAATTACATGTCTTCTTTGTTCTATGAATATAAGTTTAGTTTATTTATTCCACCATGTTTATATGGTAATAAATGGTCAACCCTTATTCTCATTCTCATTAACCTAGGTGTTAGATTTCGGTTGATTTCCCTTGCTAATATTCATATTAAGCTCCCACACCTTTGTGTTAATATGTGTATGTGATATTTAATATTCCAGGTCCAAGGTTGGGTTAGGAATGAGTAATATTTTTGGCATGATTTGCATGGGGTGGTGTTATGTCATGTTTCAAACCCGTGGTAACAACCCTATCCTACATTATATCATGGTGAGGTTAAGGTGCAAGAAGTACTACTGCCAACTCGCCCCCTCAGCTCGTTAACATGGGCAATTAGGTGGGCTTTCTATTATGTGTAATGGTGGAGATCTACCCATATGTATATCGATGATGGAAGATGATGTTGAAACCCTATATGGATTTTACCCTTATTTTACCTTTTCACTGCTCATTGTTGCCGCCACTCTACAGGGGAAAAGTCTGTCGAGCTCTGAGGTCAGGTTTCTGGTAGAGGTTCACCCTTTCCCACATTCGACATTGTTCACCATCTCCAAGCTTAGTCCTTTCTTATCGCTGAGTTTGTGCATTTATACACAAACCCCTATCCTTTCGTTTTGGTTTATCTTCTTTCTTTCATCACTATTTGAATTGTAGGGTGAAGCCAGTGTAAATTATGCCTCAATCGCAGCCCTCACAACTCTAGTTAAATAGTAAACAGAGTTCTTTTTGCCAATTTTTCTTCTCCCCTTGGAGGAAGAAATTTTTTCAAGCTTACTAGAATAGGTAAGAGGTTTTTTCTTTTATTTTCCTATAATGTCCCTCTTGATAATTTCCTAAGTTCTATGTTTATTTCTCGACTGATTATTATGGGTTTCTCGGCTTGCAGGGTGATCTCCTTTTCTAGGGAAAGGATATGATAGATATTCAGATTTACATAGCTTCTCCAAAGAATTTATTTCACCAACTATGCTAATGGAAAAGGGGTTCGCTTTAGGGCTCCTACAGGTAAAGAGGGTTGTGGGTTTTCCTTTTTTTTCTTTGTTTTACTAAACCTTGAAGGGTTTATCTCTACATTATATGTGAATCAACACTAATTGAGTTTCATTTTTCTTTTTCTTTTGATTGGCTCGATTTAGGTTCATCGTCAATTCTATCATTGCTTCCATAACTGCATAGGTATATCCTTCACGCCATGAAAAGAGTCTAGACTAATTTTCCATTTCGATGTTAAGCATACTCGTTTACACTAGTTTATGGCTTCTAGGATTTTCTAATCTCAATTTTTGTTGGTAATCTTATGCGTAGGTACTCCAAAATACCCTCGCTTTACCTCTTGTGTCGCTTACCCCATATATTGCACACTCTATCATTCATGGGTTATCTCCTTACTGCTTCATGCTAGGTCAGTTGCACTTTCATTTTGCTAGACTCTGGATGATGGAAACATTGTGACTGTGGATTTTGGGTGTTGTAATAAGGTTTCTTCTTGTTAATAATGTCAATGGTATCATTCCTCTACTATCTAGTCGAATTTATCTAAACTATATTTCTTACAATTTTGCTCAAAGGATGGCTTGAAGCCAATAGTTAAGATAATGACATCATAATTCTATCATCGAAAGACTGCCTATTTTGTAATTACTTCATACATTCAAAAAAATTGTATTAATGGATATCTACCAACCCTTAAGGAGTGTTTCAGGTAATTTATGTAGAGCTCTGCTCTCAATGTTTTCCCTTCATCTAGTTAGTGGTGTTGTCCTAACTGTGACCCACTTTTCTATATGTTGTTTCTAGATTTCCTTCTTTTGGTTCTAGTGACAAGGACTCTTAATTTAATATAAGTTATAAATATGGTTTATTTGCAATGTCATATGAATATACAACTTCCAGTGATTGATAATCTATAGAAATGTAATTATTTCTTCTTACTTTGATTTTTTTCTAAATTAGGGAGGCTGTAATGTAATTTTACACCATATGAAAGCCCAACATGGACAATGCTACAACTACAAAATTGTTTGTATTTTCTCTAGTTTAGTAAATGAGTTGTTAATTTTAATCAATAGCATTTTCTGTTTGAGGGTTCCCATACCTTCCGTTCTTATTCAAAATTCTATTCCAATGGAAAGAATAAATGTAATGATTGCATGTTCATGTAGTGTCCTATGATTAGCGAGTGGTAGTCATATGCCCTGGTTTCCTATGCATTTATCTTTTCTTACACAATTGAGGATTCTAGTATGGTTTAATATTCATGCATCTATTCTGATTGTTTCCTTTTCTATGAAGTGCTCTTAGAATATCAAGTTTTTCTTCCTCGCAATAACTAGTGTAGAGTTTGTTTTGTAGTTACTCTCTTGTAGATGATATATAAATGTATAACTGATGCATGAAATTGCATTCACTGATACCATTCTCTTTTCACGTGTTTATAAAATTATTCTTTTGCCAAGAATAATATAAAATATATATAATTAGTACTCTATGCTACATATTTACTAAATTTGGTCCTTTAATATGGAGCTTTGAACATTTATTCTACATTTAGTTCGCACTCAGAGTTCACCTTATTTCCTACACCTAAATTGAAATACTATTTTACTGTCTAGAATAGTTCGCTGCTAATAATTTCTATCTACTGTAATACCATCATATTGTTCTGCATCCATACCATAATACCAAGTATAAAGTAGCTTAAATTAATCTTCTCTAATACACAACATTTATAACATAAAAAAATAGTTAGTAAACAAATAAAAGATGAAATTCCTTTCTTCTTCCATTACTACTCATATCATCAATACCTATTACATAAATCCTATCTTGTATTCCACCCTAACATTCGATTTACAATATGAATATATATATATATATATATATATATATATATATATATATATATATATATAGATACTAACCATGAATTCTATGCAAGCAATCATAATCTAACCAAAATTTTGCCGGTAGAATCGACTTGGAATTAGAACATTGTTTTCCTCCCAACCGTAGAACTGTTTCTTCCCAGTTCACCCTCGAGCATAGATTTCCTATCCAATACATCAACAACTTGTTGATTCTTGCAATAGGAATTTTATGCCTTCTTTCCATGTGATATTTTTCTTAAAGTGGTGTCCCACTTTATGGGATTTTTACCTTTTAGCCAAAATCTCGGTTTTTATTTTTAGGAAGCTTTATACTAATCTCAACTTAGCATTTATCTCCAACTAATTTCTTAATGGATCTTTCTCTCCAATCCATTAAGTTTATCCAGAATTCCTTTTATATTTTTGATCATGGGAAGGTTATCGTAATATAATCTCATCTTCAGGTGTTCAATTTCCATGTAATTCCAATTTATTACTTATTTATTTATAAAACATTTATATATAGAATTACATCATCACACTACATTCCTTTTCTTACATCATTTTTTATTTTTAACACACAATAGGAAATACTAATGTTTCCAAGAGGGGGTATTACATCTAATGGGGGATTCATTTAACTAGGAATTTCTTATCCCTAAGTACCGTGCTCCACTAGAAAATATGATTTCGTCCAGGGTCTAGAGGCCAAGGCCCTGATGGTCGACCTTGGGCTCAATCATAACCTTATAAAATTCTGATCATATTCCATTCCTTCACACCTCTAGAAATCCAAGTGGAAATTCGTGAGTTATAAGACTTGACTACAAATGGTTACCAAGCCTACTCTAATTCTAAACTCCAAGATGAAGTAGAAAAACAGGTTCTCAAATATAGTAACACCAATGGATGACATAGTCAATATCTCAATTCCATTACCCTCCATTCGTATATGAAGACACTCCTAAGTTGTACGCTTAAGGAAAATAATGAGGACAAAAATGACATTATCTCTTGTCTTAATGAATTTCAGCAAGTCCAATGCCACCAGCTGTACTATGTTTTCAGGTTAGACACTCCCCTTGGCCCACACAGAGGGTCATCTCAAGTGAAACCTCAAGACTCTAACTCGAGGACCTGTAATGTCTCTATAAGTAATTACTTAAACTCTATTTTTTTTAATATTAAAACAATGATTACCCTTAAAGATAACATTAACTTTATCAACAACCTTATTAATTAATGATGAGATCACAATATTTATTATATAATAGGTTATAAGCCTATCACTTTTTTTTTACATTTATTTTGTTATCATCCCTTGAATACATCCCTTGTACCTAGCACTGAGATTATTACTTACAGGAAATACTCCCAAGCACATATATATTTCCCTTTTTTCTTGATGAGTATAATATCTATGTTTTCTTTTCATTACCCGCTCCTCGGAACGGTGCATTATGTAAATTTTATTTAAAACCATTGACTATGGTCGAATGTCTCTTTATGCAACTTTTTTTTTATATCTTCATTCTACATACATAATGACGTTGGGTGACATGCAATATAATCATTATTTTTTCTTTTATCATTACACAGTAATAACACATGGTGACACTTGGGAATTCATTCCCTATTATTTTATCTGATATATCTTTCATACGATGGTTCCTCAGAATCATGTTTTAACCTATGTTGGCATATGTTATGGCTTGATATACTCCTCAACATAAACTTTTGGATACTGACCTATACTTGTATTACATAGTTTACCTAGATTGGAGTGCGCTGACATGTCACTTATCAGTAAACCTATAAGTACCTAGATTGGATGTACTTATGCACCTACGAAAGGAATCAGCTACAAGCCTATCATTGGTAGTATTAATGATCTCTAAATTTGTTTGCTTTATCGAGACTTTGCTGAGAAAAATTCTATAAATTTATTCCCTTGGGTTTAATATTATTCCCTTGGGTTCACAATCCCTTGGGGTTTTAGTATTAATCCCTTGGGTTTATTATTCATTTGGGTTTATAATATCAATCCCTTGGGTTTATTATTCCCTTAGGTTTATAATATCAATCATGGTCAACCATGGTTGAATGTCGCATTGTGACAAGGATTGTCTCACCATCAAAATAATTCATGTTTATTTTAGTGTTTGTAGTATTCATATTTGGGTTTACCAATGTTGGGTTTATAATACTAGTACCATGGTTGAATGTCACATTTTGACAAAGATTGTCTCACCATGAAAATAAACCATGTTTATTTTAGTGTTTGTAATATTTATATTTGGGTTTACCATATTAGTCCCATGGTTGAATGTCCCATTTTGACAAATATTGTCTCACCATGAAAATAAATCATGTTTATTTTGGTCTTTGCAATATTTACATTTGGGTTTACAAATGTTGGGTCTATAATATTAGTCCCTTGGGTTTAATGTTATTCCCTTGGGTTCATAATCCCTTGGGGTTTTAGTATTAATCCCTTTGGTTTATTATCCATTTTGGTTTTAATATCAATCCCTTTGGTTTATTATTCCCTTAGGTTTATAATATCAATCATGGTCAACCGTGGTTGAATGTCACATTGTGACAAGGATTGTCTCACCATGAAAATAAATCATGTTTATTTTAGACTTTGTAATATTTATATTTGGTTTTACAAATGTTCGTTTTTTAATATTAGTCCCTTGGGTTTAATATTATTCCCTTGGGTTCATAATCCCTTGGGTTTTAGTATTAATCCCTTGTGTTTATTATTCATTTTGGTTTATAATATCAATCCCTTTGGGTTTATTGTTCCTTTGGTTTATAATACCAATCATGGTAAACCATTGTCAATCATAGCCAAACATGGTCAACCATGGTTTAATGTCGCATTGTGACAAGAATTGTCTAACCATCAAAATAAACCATGTTTATTTTAGTGTTTGTAGTATTTATATTTGGGTTTACCTATTTTGGGTTTATAATATTAGTCCCATGGTTGAATGTCGCATTTTGATAAATATTGTCTCACCATGAAAATAAACCATGTTTATTTTAGTGTTTGTAATATTTATATTTGGGTTTACGACTATTGGGTTTAGAATATTAGTCCCTTGGGCTTAATATTATTCCCTTGGGTTCATAATCCCTTGGCATTTTATTATTAATCCCTTGAGTTTATTATTCATTTCGTTTTATAATATCAAACCGTTGGGTTTTTTATTCCTCTAGGTTTATAATATAAATTGTAGACAAACATTGTCAACCATGTTTGAATGTCGCATTGTGACAATGATTGTATCACCGTCAAAATAAACTATGTCTATTTTAGTGTTTGTAGTATTTATATTTGGGTTTACCAATGTTGGGTTTATAATATTAGTCCCATGGGTTTAATATTATTCCCTTCAGTTCATAATCCCTTGGGGTTTTTAGTATTAATCCCTTCATTTTTGTTAGGTTCCTATACCAATAGGAATCATAATTTTTGAATAGTTGAGGTCCAATCTATAATATGTACATAGCTTTTCTTCCTGCAAAAGTTTTCCATCTTCAAAAAATAAAAAAAATAAAAAAATGTAAAGAGGGTATGTCCAAAAAGAAAAATAAAAGGACAAAAAAAAGGAAAAGGTCAAAAAAAAGATGAAAAATGAACCCCAAGAAAGAAAAAGACCATGAAAGTGTGCAAGACAAAATGCCACTACTATTTACTTTTGATGCAGAATAAAAGATTGTGTGCAACTTGTTACCTTTGCCACAATCCATGGATGGTCAAAATGTTTAAACTTGGCTATTTCATGTTTTCAATTTTATGCTTAGGGACAGAGAAATAAAATCTGACCAAACTGTTTAATATTGGCAAATAATTAGATAGGTAGATTAAATAAAAAGGTGCTCAATAGTTTAGTCTAATCCCTTGGATGTAATAAAGTTAGAGTTAGTTTGAATACCATTGTAAAAGAAAAGAAATGTTTTGATAAAGGGTTTGTCAGCTTAAGTGCACCCTAATAAAGAGAAGAAAAAATGGTAGGATGAGTAGGTGTGTAAGTAGTTGAATGGTTGTAGAATTATAATGATTGATTAGATAAGATCATATCATTTAATTTTATCATAAAATTTCTAAGTATGGATGAAGATTGAGCATTTACCAAAGTACGCTAAGTGAATTGATTAACTTCCCTCACTCACTACATTTTTCACCTAACTAATTTCCAAGGAGAAGTCTTAAAGTACCTAAAACCTTAAGTTAAAGGGGCTCAAAGCATTTCTCTAACTTCTGGAGGGACCAGACCCTTAGCCCAATAACTTATAAGTCCTAAGTATTAAAATTCCCCTCATAAGCATTCACCTCCTCCATAATTCACTCATATTCCAAAATAAGTTAATTTTCCCTAATAAAACCCTTTTCCTAAGGTTAAACTACTTTTGCCTGGGAAACATATTTGTTCCCCCCCACATAACTCATTTCCGCATCAAAAACCCACAAATTATGCATAGCCTAAGTTTTGATGTTTTCTATCTGAAAAGAAAAAAACAAATTGCAAAGGAATTCATTTTACACTTAGCACTAAAACATTATCCGCCATTTTCATATTAAATTTTGACTTTATTTATATGTTAAAATCCCAAGAAAATAAACTTTTCCTATGTATTTAACAAAAACACTTATATTAATATCCCACCCCAAGTTTGAAACATAAACGTTATTAATATCGTCCTTAATTAATGGGTTAATTAGTCGATCAGCGGCTAATTAAGAACCAAAACCCTCCACTGAATAAAAGAGATTAATTAACCAAGATTAATTAATAATCAACCCCACCAATGAAATCATCCCTGACGCCATTAACCCACCATAATCCTTGATTAATTAATCCCGCTGCTTTTAAGACCCCGTCGAACCCCTCCAGTAAACTTCACGTCAACTCCCCGCCCTGATCATTGTACAATCAGGTCCCATTCGATCTGACAGTCGACGATCATTCGGGCAACCTACGAAGGCCAACCTTTACTCGCTCGATATCGGTGGTTTCACTATTCACCCCGCTGCTATGTGGCGCCTGATGAGTGGCATCGGGTGACCTCCCTTCGAAACCACTCCAGCCCAAAAGTAGTCGGATATAAACCCGCTTGCTGCCTACCACTAAATGACAAAACATCCCATCTCCCACTAAAATCCAAACGTACATGTCACCAAAGCCCGCCAAGCAGTTGACCTATCGCACTTAGACCTCCACGCAAGTAGTAAAGAACATACAACTGCCAACCCACATTCAACTGCCAACCTGCAGAAGCCGCTAAACTCCTAGTTCACTCTTCAGTCACCTATACCTCCTGCAACTATGCACATTCATCCATCAACTCTGTTCAGGGCCAAAACTAGGTATTTACTCAAACTTATCGAGAAACCCTGCCCCATTCCAAAAATTACTACTTAATTGCTTCAAATTGTTAAGTAATTAAGTAGAAGAATTGTTCACCCACCTCAAGACTACTCTGAATTAAGCCAATTTTCCCCCAATTTGACTGAAAACCCTTTGCCCCCATCCTTGAATCCACAAGAACCAAGGATGGTTGCGCCAGTTGCATTGAACGTACTACCAATTTCTACTCCCCACAGAGACTTAGACCATCTCCCTTTAGTAGATAAAGACTTTCAGATCAAAGATACCTTTGTCCTAGAATCCCCCCTGAAATTATACTGCAGACATAGAGACCAGTACCTAAACCATGTAGACAAAATAGGTCTTTGGGAATCAGGCTTGCCCAAGTACCAATTCCCCAAAGTACATATCTTCCCTGAGATTGTCCACTATTGCCATATGAACTACGATCCCATTCAAAGAGTAGTGAGGACTCCTGACCAAACTGTATTATTTAGCATCACTGCTGAATCCATAAATGAAATGCTACAGTTGCAACCAGGCCAAAACCTGACCCCCCTTTCTATTGGAGACATACTTAATAGATTCCCTACACTCACCTCCATCAAACTTGCTCAGTTATTCC
Source organism: Pinus tabuliformis (assembly GCA_031772625.1). Classification (NCBI taxonomy): domain Eukaryota; kingdom Viridiplantae; phylum Streptophyta; class Pinopsida; order Pinales; family Pinaceae; genus Pinus; species Pinus tabuliformis. The sequence goes on along the minus strand of CM062807.1, from coordinate 31,447,994 downwards.
AAACCTTCATTAGGGAAGAGCAATACATTCCAATGGACCCTCCCCCATACATGTGGACCATATTCTCTGATCTTGGCCGAGACATCATAGCAATGATATCCAGTGTGTTAGGCCAGACTACAAGTGAATTTGTTGACAAGATTATCATAGCTTTCATGTCCATCTACACTCCTGGACATCCCCCTGCCATCATGTTTGATTATGCTAAGTTCATTGCAGATAGGATGCATGATCAATTCATGAGAATGGAAAATAAAAGATTTTTCAAATATTCATCAGTGTTATACCATGTTTTCTTGTACTATTAAGCTGAGAAATTCCAAGTCACACTCCAAAAGCTTGACACCAGAGGCAACCCTAGATCAGTAATCTTCTAGACTTCATTAATCCACCAATTTGACTCTCCATATACTTATATAGATTTCATTGATATTTTTGTGCACCCAGTGGCAACCATGTTATTAGGGATTCCTCCCCGAAGAATCAATGCGAATATCAGGAGGGTCCTACAGTTGTCCAAACAATATAGAGTGGGATATTGGTACTTGTACCAAAATCACACTGAAATCAGGATATATGGCTATGAACTAGCACCCTACAAACTGCCAAAATACCTCCCCATGAGATTGTTTGCTCTGGAGTACTACATAAAAATGATTAATTCAGATGAGGGACATTTTATGAATGCCAAGAAGAAAGCTCAGCTCAGAATAAAAGACCAGCTTGGCCCCTTTATATGCAACAGTAGGGAAGTAGGAAAGGAAGTAGAAGAAATCCTTCAAAGGCTGAAACTAAAACAAAGTTTCATATGCAGATATGACCCTTTAGATTTCATTTGCAATAGAAGACAAAAGAATAAATTATCTCCCTATGTCCACCACAGAATTCCTAAAATAGAGTAGTATGCAAATCAGCTAGAATGGGTGGAAAAGACTTTAGTAGACCGGGATAGTACAAAAGTTGTTTTCGATAATGTGTTGATCGATTTAGAAAGAAGAGTTGATGGAGATTCCTTTGTACAGGTGACACAAGAATCCCAATCCCAAAGGGAAACATAGGAACATAGTGAGCAACCAGCAGAAGAAGGACCTCAGGAGCAAGAAGAATCAGAGCAACCAGACATATCAGAAGAGCTGGCTCAACCAGAAAACATTATGAATAATCCTCCTATTGTACAGACTCCTCTAAGTGAGGAGAAGAATCCCAAAAGAGATAGAGAGGAGGCCACTCCTTCTAGCAGACATGTTGCATAGACTTATGTCAAGAGGCAGAGGTTGAATCCTTTTTCAGAATAGGAATTCACAGAGGAAATAGCTTGGACCACATGTGCAAAAAGAGTAGAAAGTAGGCAGACCACTCCCTCTAGAGGTACACAAGAACCTTCCACTTCATAGGCTCAAATGCTAGAGAGACAACAGAGAGTGGAAGTATCCTCATTTAGGGCTCCAACAAGCTAGAACCAGGACATTAAAGAGAAATACAAAGAAATAAAGGCCAGAAATGAAAGATTGAAGGCCCAAAGTTATGCACATTACCTTACATTGGCTCCCACTAATCAAAAAAGGCTAATGTGAGAATTTGATATAAAAGAAGGTAAGATGCAAATCAGTTTCATGAAGCCTACCACACAGTAGCCCAAATCTATGGCAGATTACCTGAAAATTGATTTTGAGGTGTTGGTGAAGGATATTCATCCTATCGACCAAATAGAGTTACACAAACAGACCAAGGAAATGGTCTATTCTACATTGACCAGCAAGGCCATTGTAGCACATCAACTCCAAAATTTGCTGAAAAATATGTCAGCACAATTCCAGCTAGAGAAGGTCCCCTCACAGGCCAAGGATACTAGGATAAAGTCCTTAGAGGACTCATTCATAGAGCTGGGGCATGACCCCAAGGATGTGAAGGCTGCAAAAAAGCTAATTAAGAAGAAAAATGATGACGTAGCTGCATTAGGAGAGTAACTCAAAATTCCTCCTCTGCATCATCCATGGACAACTAAAGTAATGGAAACTCAGAAGGAGGAAGATCTTATGGACTTAGTCCTTAAGCTGAATGATCAACTAAAAGAAACAGAGAAAGAGTTGGATAACATGATACAGTCTAGACAGAGTGAGTTGGCCACCACTCCTTAGACTGTTATTCCTACAGTCTCTACAACAATACCGTCCACATTAGCTTCTTCCTTAGCACCAATAGTTCCACCAGCTATAGCCATACCAGTCACCGGTACATTAGGAGGCACAAGTGCATCTACAAGCACAGGTACTTCCACAGAGAAAACAACTCAATTGGTAAAATCCATGGAGGAAATGACCATCCAGGCTACTGAACTTAAAAGGCTTAGAGAAAAAGTGTGAAGTTTGGAAACTGATTGCAAACATGCATGGATACAGCAGAAAGAAGAAACCCAAAAGAGTCAAAGAATGGGTGAGAGGATTAAAATCCTTGAAATGGACTTGACATTGCAAAAACCAGTAGGAGATTTAAAGGAAATGCTTTAGGCCAACATCATTGACTCTGTCAATGACGTTTGGCCATCAATTCAAATAATTTTTTAGCAAACTGAACTGGTGAAAGTGGCCACCGAAGAAATTCACAAGATAAGAGAGGAATTAGGAGACAAGCCTGAAGAGGCCAACCAACTGATAACACTCTTGAAAAACAAAAATAGGTATCAGTTGGATGAACTAGTCATAGAAGATAGGACAACCACCATCATAGAAATCAAGAAGGTTCTCACCAAAAGGAACCTTATGCTCAATCTTGAGAAGAGATGCCAAAGTATCCAAGTTGATATTGATAGATTCATGGCCAAGTTTGGTATTTTGAGGGAAAAAGGCCTTCCCAGTCTAATGGTTATCAATGACAAGCTTATGACTCAAGATGACTAGATTGAAAGGCTGAACAAGTTGACTAGCAAACAAGCTATTACTTTAGGGGTAAAAGCTCTGCCCATAGGTAAGGTATTATATGATAATCTGGAAAATCTATTTTTCATAGAGCATGAGGTAAAGCACCAGTTTGTCAACAGTCCGAATTTTGCCAAATATACCAATGCTGATGAAATATATAGAAAGGTGCTAAGAATGAAATTACATGAAGGTGAATTGTGGACAGACTTGATGGATTTACTATAAAAATTACTACAGTAAATCCATATGACAACCAAGTAAAATAGATAAAATAAGGTCAAAGCATAAAAAGTAAAGAGTATCAGTAGGTTGAAGACATAAAGTAATTCCATAACATGGGTATCAAGCAAACTGAAAGAGCCAAATCTGAATTACAACAGCCAACACAATCATAATAAAAGTGATAGCAAGAAGGCAGTTGCCCATTTATCTCTATCTTCATGTGAATATATTTTTTGGTTTCCTCGAATAATTCTCATATTGTTATGAGATATTTTGTAACATTTTTTGTATAAGTACTTCATAGTTCGAAGTAATTAGTGTGGATTAAAATACATTTCTGTATACATTTTATATCAAGCTAAGGAGCTATTGTATTCAAGACTGGACTGGTTTTGTTGGGTCATGAAATAAAGCTAAAGACATTTCACTGGATTCTTGTGCATAGTTGGAACCAAATAAGTATTATCTCTTCATGTTTAACTATTTCTTTCTCGTCATGTTATAGATATTCACATGTTTTCTCTATGAAATATAAATCGTAAACACGGAAAAATATTTTAGAATTAGCTTTAATGCTCTCTGTCTTGACTGTTTACTTTCTCACTGTTTTCTACTAAAGTCTCTTTGTTTGGGAATTCTTAATTGCTCCCTTACTTCTGTATTTTCCCCCCTTAGGTCCATAGTAAGGGATTCTTAGTTGCCCTTTGCTATTGATCTCCTTCTTCTCCTCATATTGATCCTGGTTTAAGGATTCTTAGTGCCCTTTTACCTTGGTTAGGACTACCTCATTCATTTGAACCTACCGATTTTTCTTTTTTTGTGCTAGCCTGCCCTGTGAAATCTTCCTTTAGTAATTGATCAAATCCAGTTAAGCCACACTTTGATTGACTCCATAGCCCAATGGCCTCAATACTTGTTCTGCTCATATGTCTTCTTAAGTCCACCACCCAATCAAAACCAAAACATCATGAGAACTAAGAACTAGCCTGAAATCCTACCCAAAACAAAGTTAAATTATAAAGAGAGATCCCTCTCTGGACTTAGGTTGGCAAGAAATTGAGTCTAAAATATTGGTTTATGGTTACCTCAAATTATTCCCTCTATTAATAACTTCTAAGGAAGGCTTCTGAGTGATAACATGGTGGGATTCGAAACCCTCAGTCTTAATAAACCTTTGAGAAATTCAAATTTTTATTTTTAAGCCTCTTAAAGGGTTATTAGAAGTTATTTCAAAAATTCATAAAAAAGGAAAATAATAGAAAAATCTTGAAATCTGTCTTCGAGGAGAACTCATTATATGAGGGCCAACCCTGATCCAAATCCTCCCCCTGTATTTGACAATCCCAACCTTATTTCGAGAATAATCAAAAGGCAAGAAAGTTCAGTAAGCCCAAGACCTTTATTTAGATCCAATTCCTGCTCTTGGGAGTGGTTTTTCATAGAAGACCTCCCTTTTGATGAGTATTTTGACCTTTCCTTGTTTAGAACCAAGTCTAAGAGTGCACTTGAGGACACAGTTCTATATCCTGAATTTATAGTAGAACTTGAAGTCCAAAGGGAAAACTTGTCAATTGATCAATACCTTCTGAATTCCCCTCAGTAATCCCTCAGTCATCCCTTACAAAAAGAGCACTGATGTTCTAGATCAAAAAAAGAAAGCAGTGCCTAATCAGCCAAAGAAAGTGAAAACTACTCCAGTTACAAAAACTCTACAAATCCTTTCTAGATCAAATCAAAACCCTCCCATTCCCACCATTGAAGATGCAACCAATGACCAAAATCCTAATGAGAAACTTTCCACTTCAGTCCCCCTCAAGGGAACAACCTCCAGAAATATTATTAGAAAGTCCAATTAAAAAGACTCCAAACACTGAAAAACAAGAACAAACTACTCCTAACCCTACGGTTAAGGTTTCGAATGTTCAAACAATTAAAACCTATTTTCCTTTCAATTTGGGAGCAGAGGTGGCCAAACTTAAAATCTCAGTTCCTTTAACAGAACTGGTTAAACATGAAACTGACAGATCTCAAATAAGTAAATCTTTAAACTTCGTTGAGAATGAAGACTCTGTTAACTTATTTAATGATCAGCTTGAGCTAATTTTCGGTCCTAATGTTAATGGAAAACCAGTGGAAGGAGGGATACCACCCTTCTACATCAATCTTAACATTCACAATAAAATCCAACATAATGCCATGCTTGACTCTGGGGCTTCATACAATCTTATGCCTAAATCTATTATGGAGAAGCTAAACTTGGATATCACTAGACCTTACAAGGACCTGTTTTCATTTGATTCAAGCCAAGTTAAGTGCCTAAGACTTATAAAATATCTGTGTGTTTCCCTAGTGTAGTACCCTGCTAAGACCATTCTTATGGACATAGTTCTTGCTGATATACCACCTAAATATGGCATGTTGTTGTCTAGATCGTGGGGTGCTAAACTCTAGGGATCTCTACAACTTGACATGTTGTATGCTACCATATCAGTCTTTGGACATCCTAAAAAACTGTATAGAGAGACTCTGATGAAGTATGTGGTGAGTACCCAGGAGAGACCTCAAAACTTTCCTATATATTCAATACATTCTGATATTGATTCTTTCATTCTTTACAATGCTGAATCTAACCAAGAAGAGACTTCAAACAACATAATATCAGAACCAAAAGAAATTGCAGTATCAAAACAAAAACAAAGTGTCCAAATTCAAGAAATGTCAGATAATAAAGATGACCAAGATACATTAGTCAAAGAATATTTTGTTCCTCCAGATAGTAAGAATTATGAACATGAAATTCTATGGCATCTGGAATTCGATGGATCGGTTAACAAACTAGGTGCAGGAGCAGGTGTATGGATTTACAATGTAGAAAATGATCATTCAGAGGGTCATGCCTACAGATTTAAATTTAAATATTAAAACAACATGGCCGAGTATGAAGCACTTTTGTTAGGTTTGAAACTGGTCAGAAGGTTAGGAGCCATAAGAGTCTCTATTATGGGAGATTCTGAGTTGGTAATAAAACAAACTAACGGTGTTTATATGACTAGGGATCCTAGGCTAGGATTTTATAGAGGAACAATTGTAGAAATACTAAATACATTTTTAGAAACCAAGCTTGCTATTATCCCAAGAAAACACAACATGCAAGCTCACAACTTAGCCATGTTTGCTAGTACTTGCCAGTTTCCATTTCAGCCCAACCATCAGTACACTGCTAAGGTTAGGCATAGACCTACTATTCCTGACAACTTAAAGAACTGGAAAGTGTCCAATAATGATCAACACATTAACAATTTTTTAACTTTAGATGAGGAATTTGTAAATAGAAACATAGACACAGACATAACATTAGATTTTGAATAACCTGATAAAATAGAAATTAACAAAGTAGAAGACGAAAAGATAGATAGATTCCAACTCACAAAGTTTACAAAATTGGATAATCGAAACCTAAAAAAAATTGAAATTGATGAAGCAATCGACGAAGAAACTGAAGTCATCAATCTTAAAGACAATTTTTTTCCCAAAGGATTAACTCCTTTGGAGGACTTCTTTGATTCAAATGATCTCCCTAAGAAGCAAAAAATGGAACCCTTAAAATCATACATTGAGGAATGTAATATAGGTTATGAAGAAGATCTCAGAATGATAAAACATTAAAAGTCATTACCTCCCAATGAAAAAGTGAAATACATAGAATTGTTAAAGGAATTCCAAGATGTTTTTTCTTGGAATTATGAGGACCTCAAGTCCTATGATACTAGCATAATACAACACACCATTCCTTTAAAAGAAAACCAGAAACCTTTTAGACAGAAACTTAGAAGGATTAACCTCATTCTATTGCCTTCTATTGAAAAAGAGATCAAAAGAATGTATGAAGCCAAGATCATTGCACCAATTAGATTCTCAGATTAGGTTTCTAAATTGGTACCTACAAGAAAGAAAACTAGCAAGATTACACTGTGTGTTGACCTTAGGAATTTAAATAAAGTTTCACTGAAGGATAATTACCCTCTTCCTAAAATGGATCACATATTACAGAGGGTAGTAGGTTCAACCAGAATCTCATTGCTAGATGGGTTTTCTAGTTATAACTAGATTTTAGTCCACCCAGATGATCAGGAAAAAACGCATTCACCACTCCATGGGGTACTATCATGTATGTGAAAATGCCTTTTGGGTTAAAAAACGCAGGGGCCACCTTTCAAAGATCCATGGACATAAAATTTGCTAAGGAAATCCATGACTTCCTGGTAATGTACCTAGATGATATCACAATATTCTCTAAATCAGAGCAGCAACCCCTGGATCATCTCAGGCAGGTCTTCACCAAGTGTAGGGAGTACGAAATTTCTTTGAATCCTAGAAAATATTTATTTGGGTTGGAAGAAGGAAAATTAGTAGGCCACATAATCTCCAAAGATGGTCTCTGGATCGACCCAACCAGAATTGAAGGCAGATACCACATCCTAGGAACATCAGAGAACTTCAAGCATTTTTAGGTAAAATAAACTTTTTGAGAAGATTTATCTCTAACTTAGCTGAACTAACTAGGTTACTAAACAACATGTTAAAGAAGGATTCCACTATTAAATGGACACTAGAGGCTAAAAGGCCTTTTGAATATATAAAGCTAGCCTTAACACAAACACCAGTTCTCATTAGTCCAATGTTTTATAGAGATTTCATCATATTTTCTTTCGGCTCAGAACATGCCATTGTTGTAGTCCTACTGCAGAAAAATGATCAGGGATTTGGACAACCAATAGCCTTATTTAGTAAAGCCCTAAGAGATGCACCTTTAAAGTATAATATAATGGAAAAGCAAGCTTTTTCTCTAGTCACAACTATCAAAGATTTCAGAGTTTATGTCTTGTATTCTCATGTAATAGCTTATGTTCACAATGTTGTAGTCAAAGACATCCTAACACAGGATGGACCAGATGGAAAGAGAGGGAAGTGGATAGCTACCATATTAGAATATGACTTAGAAATTAAACCTACAAAATTGATCAAAGGCCAAGGTTTGGTGAAGCTCATGGTTGAATCGAACTATCAGGCCCTAGACATAAATTTCATTGCGGAATTGGATAACGAAGAGGGGATGGCAACTCCATAGATCAGTCAGGCCTTTATTGACTCACCATCGTATGCTAACATTATATACGTTTTACAAAATCTTCAAGATCCTCCAGAGTTATCCAGGACTAAAAGTAGGTTCTTAAAAATGAATTCTTTGAAGTTTTGCATTTTTGACAATGCTTTATTTTGGAAAAATCATGAAGGCATCCTTCTTAATTTTTGTTAAAGGAAGAATCTGACAAAATATTATAGGAGTTTCATGCAGGTGACTGTGGGGGACATCTTTACTGGAAGACCATAGCTGATAAGATCTTAAGAGCTGGTTTTTATTGGCCCACTCTATTTTCTGATGTAAAGAAATTTGTAACCTCATGTCACAAATGTCAAATTTTTGAAGGAAAAAGAAAACTATTACCATTACCTTTGAAACCAATATCTACTGAAGCACCATTTCAATAGTGGGATCTTGACTTCATTAGTGAAATTCACCCCCCTTCCTCTGCCCAACATAGATGGATCTTGACTACCACAGATTATTTTAGAAAATGGATAGAATCCATACCCTCAAGACAAGCCACTGATATTGTCATAATAGGTTTCCTTGAAGCCAACATTCTATCCAGATTCGGTTGCCCAAACAAAATCATCACAGACAATGCAACAACTTTTAAATCAAAGATGATGATTGGTTTCTGCAACAAATATCATATAACCCTAGGTCACTCCACAGCCTAATATCCCCAAGGAAATGGACTAGCAGAATCTTCCAACAAGAGCTTAGCGAACATCATCAAAAAACTGTTGAAAGATAACAAGAAAAATTGGAACAAGAAGCTAGTAAATGCCTTGTGGGTAGATAGGATGACCACAAAGAAATCCATTGGCACCTTTCCTTATCAGCTAGTCTATGGAATGGAGGTTGTCTTCCCATCTTCTTTGGGTACACTAATGATGAAATTTCTCCAAGAAGTACATGTTGATCCAAATGATATTCAAAGGAGGATCAACCAGACAATTCACTTACAACAGACTAGGGAAGAAGTGTATATCAGATCCCAAGTTGTGCAGGAGAGAATCAAGAAAGCTTTTGACAAAAGAACCAAGGCAAAGGATTTCTATCTAGGAGATAAAGTTTTGAAATAGGACTCAAGAAGGGAGGAAAAAGGTAAACATGGGAAGTTTGACTTCCTCTAGAAAGGCCCTTACATCATATATGCTTTCAGGGGTAACAATGCTTTCTTCCTTAAAGAATCGGATGGTACAGAATTAGAAGGAGGACCAATTAATGGGCGAATGCTTAAGCACTATATAGATCCCAGTCACTAATTTCACTAACCACTTCTACATATTATATCCTTCAAAAGTTTAGCATTGATTGGATGGTAATTTTCGGAGTTGAAGCCCAAAGAGAAGGCCCTAAGCTTCCAAATTTCACTGTCATAAATATAAATAAAGAAACAAAGTAAAAGAAAAAGTTGCAGAGTAGAATCACAACAATTCAGAAGGCCATTGATCTACTAGTTCTTAACATTTCACCAGGAAATGCCATCCCCAAGTGGAGCCACTGTTAGGTTCCTATACCAACAAGAATCATAATTTTTGAATAGCTAGGTCCAATCTATAATATGTACATACCTTTGCTTCTTGGAAATGTTTTCCATATTCAAAAAATAAAAAAAATAAAAAAAATGTAAAGAGGGTATGTCCAAAAAGAAAAATCAAAGGAAAAAAAGAAGAAAAAAGGTAAAAAAAAAAGATGAAAAATGAACCGCAAGAATGAAAAAGACCATGAAAGTGTGCAAGAAAAAATGCCATTACTATTTACTTTTGATACAGAATAAAATATTGTGTGCAACTTGTTACATTTGCCACAATCAATGGATGCTCAAAATGTTTAAACTTGGCTATTTCATGTTTTCAATTTTATGCTTAGGGATAGAGAAAGAAAATCTGACCAAACTGTTTAATCTTGGAAGATAATTAGATAGGTAGAGTAATTAAAAAAGAGCTCAACAGTTTAATCTTAGCCCTTGGATGTAATAAGGTTAGACTTAGTTAGAATACCATTGTAAAAGAAATAAAAGTTTTGATAAAGGCTTTGCCAGCTTAAGTGCACCCTAATAAAGAGAAGAAAAAATGGTAGGATGAGTAACTCGGTAAGTAGTTGAATGGTTGTAGAATTGTGATGATTAATTAAATAAGATAATATCATTTACTTTCATCATCAAATTTCTAAGTATGGATGAATATTGAGAATCTACCAAAGTAGTCTAAGTCAATTGATTAACTTCCCTCACTCACTACATTTTTCACCTAACTAATTTCCAAGGAGAAGTCTTAAAGTACCTAAAATATTATGTTAAAGGGGCTCAGAGCATTTCTCTGACTTCTGGAGGGACCGGACCCTCAGCCCAATAACTTATAGGTTCTAAATATTAAAACTCCCCTCATAAGCATTCACCTCCTCCATAATTCACTCATATTCGCAAATAAGTTAATTTTCCCTAATAAAACCCTTTTCCTAAGGTTAAACTACTTTTGCCTAGGAAAAGTATTTGTTCCCCCCCACATAACTCATTTCCACATCAAAAACCCACAAATTATGCGTAGCCTAAGTTTTCATGTTTTCTATGTGAAAAGAAAAAAACAAATTGCAAAGGAATTCATTTTACACTTAGCACTAAAACATTATCTGCCATTTTCATATTAACTTTTGACTTTATTTATATATTAAACTCGTGAGAAAATAACCCTTTTCCTATGTATTTAACAAAAACCCTTATATTAATATCCCGCCCCAAGCTTGAAACTTAAATGTTATTAATATCGTGTTTAATTAATGGGTTAATTAGTCGATCAACAGCTAATTAAGAACCAAAACCCTTGGCCAAATAAAAGAGATTAATTAACCTATCTTCTGTTAATTAATAATCGACCCCACCAATGGAATCATCCCCAATGCCATTAACCCACCATAATCCTTTATTAATTAATCCTGCCGCTTTTAAAACCCCATTGGGTCCCTCCATTAAACTTCATGTCAAATCCCCACCTCGATCACCGTACGATCATGTCCCATTCAATCTGACGATTAATGATCATATCGAGTGACTTCTGAAGGCTGACCTTTACCTGCCCGATATGGGTGGTTTCACTATTCACCCCGCTGCTACGTGGCACCTGATGAGTGGCATCGGGCAACGTCCCTCCCAAACCACTCTAGCCCAAAAGTAGTGCGATATAAACTTGCTTACTGCCTCCTGCTAAAGGAAAAAATGTTTGATCTGCCACTAAAAGCCAAACGTACATGTCACCAAAGCCTGCCAAGTAGTTGACTTTGCGAATAAAACTAAAAAACTCGTTATTTTTGGCTCTAGCATACTCATACCTCCATGCAAGCAGCAAAGAACATACAACTGCTAACCCACGTTCAACCGCCAACCTGCAGAAGATGTTGAACTCCCAGTTCACTCTTCAGTCACCTATACCTCCTGCAACTGTGCACATTCATGCATCAACCCCGTTCACTGTCAAAAGCAGGTATTTACTCAAATTTACTACGAAATCCTGTCCCATTCCCAAAATTAGTACTTAATTGCTTCAAATTTTTAAGAAATTAAGTAGAAGAATTGTTCAACCACCTCAAGACTACTTTGAATTGAGCCAATTTACCCCCATCCTTGAATCCACAAGAAGCAACGATGGCTGCGCCGGTTTCATTTAACGTCCTACCAATTTCTACTCCCCACAGAGACTTAGACCATCTCGCTTTAGCAGATAAAGACTTTCAAATCAAAGATACCTCTATCCTAGAATCCTCCTTGAAATTATACTGCAAGCATAGAGACTAGTACCTGAACCATGCAAACAAAATAGGCCTTTGGGAATCAGGCTTGCCCAAGTACCAAATCCCCAAAGCACATATCTTCCCTGAGATTGTACACTATTGCCATATGAACTACAATCCCATTCAAAGAGCAATGAGTACTCTTGACCAAACTGTATTATTTACCATCACTACTTAATCCATAAATTAAATGCTACAATTGCAACCATGCCAAAACCTTACCCCCCTCTCTGTTGGAGACCTACTTAATAGATTCCCTACACTCACCTCCATCAAAATTTCTCAATTATTCCAGACCTTCATTAGGGAAGAGAAAAACATTCCAATGGACCCTCCCTCATACATGTGAACCATATTCTCTAATCTTGGCCAAGACATCATAACAATGATATCCAGTGTGTTAGGCTAGACTTCAATTGAAATTTTTGACGATATTATCATAGCTTTCATGTCCATCTACACTCCTAGACAACCCCCTTCCATTATGTTTGATTATGCTAAGTTCATTGCAGATAGGAAGCATGTTCAATTCATGAGAATGGAAAATGAAAGAGTTTTCAAATATTCATCAGTTTTATACCATCTTTTCTTGTACTATCAAGCTGAGAAATTCCAGGTCACACTGCAAAAGCTTGATACCAGAGGCAAACCCAGATCAGTAATCTTCTGGACTTTGTTAATCCACCAATTTGACTCTCCATATACTTATATAGATTTCATTTACCTCTTTGTGCACCCAGTGGAAACTATGTTTTTACGAAGTCCTCTAACTAGAATCAGTGCGGATATCAGGAGGGTCCTATTGTTGTCCAAACAATATAGAGTGGGAGATTGGTACTTGTATGAAAATCACACTGAAATTAGGATATATGGCTATGAACTAGCACCCTACAACCTACCAAAATACCTCCCCATGAGATTGTTTGCTCTGGAGTACTACAAAAAAATTATTAATTCAGATGAGTTACATTTTGTGAAGGCCAAGAAGAAAGCTCAGCTCAGAATAAAAGACCAACTTGGCCCCTTTATATGCAATAGTAAGGAAGCATGAAAGGAAGCAGAAGAAATACTTCAAAGACTGAAACTGAAACAAAGTTTCATATGGAAATATGACCCTTTAGATTTCATTTGAAACAGAAGACAAAAGAATAAATTATATCCCTATGTCCACCATAGAATTCATGAAATAGAACAGTATGCAAATCAACTAGAATGGGCAGAAAACACTTTAGTAGACCAATATAGTACAGAAGTTGTTTTCGATAATGTGTTGATTGATTTAGAAAGAAGACTTGATGAATATTCCTTTTTACAGGTGCCAAGAGAATCCCAATCCCAAAGGTAAACACAGGAACATAGTGAGCAACCAGCAGAAGAAGGATGTCAGGAGCAAGAAGTATCAAAGCAACCAGACATATTAGAAGAGTTGGCTCAACCAAAAAACATTATGAATAATCCTCCTATTGTATAGACTCCTCTAAATGAGGAGAGGAATACCAAAAGAGATAGAGAGGAGGCCACTCATTCTAGCAGACCTATTGCACAGACTTATGTCAAGAGGCAAAGGTTGAATCCTTTTTCAGAAAAGTAATTCATAGAGGAAACAGCTAGGACCACAGGTGTAGAAAGAGTAGAAAACAAGTAGACCACTTCCTTTGGAGGTACACAAGAACCTTCCACTTCAGAGGCTCAAATGCTAGAGAGACAAAAAAGTGTGGAAGTATCCTCATTTAGGGCTCCAACAGGCTAGAACAAGAACATTAAAGAGAAATAAAGGCCAGAAATGAAAGATTGACAGCCCAAAGTTATGCATATTACCTTAAAATGGCTGCACTCATCAAACAAGACTAATGTTAGCCTTTGATATAAAAGAAGCTAAGATGAAAATTAGTTTCATGAAGCCTACCACACAACAGCCCAGGTCTATGGCAGATTACCTGAAAACTAATTTTGAGGTTTTGGCAAAGGATATTCATCCTATCAACCAAATAGAGTTACACAAATAGACCGTGGAAATGGTCTATTCTACATTGACTAGCAAGGCCATTGTAGCACATCAACTCCAAAATTCGTTGAATAATATGTCAGCACAGTTCCAGCTAGAGAATGCGTCTTCACATGCCAAGGATACTAGGATAAAGTACTTAGAGGACTTAATCATAGATTTGTGGCATGACCCCAAGGATGTAAAGGCCGAAGAAAAGTTAATTAAGAAGAAAAATGATGACATAGCTGCATTAAAAAAAGCAGCTCAAAATTCCTCCTGTGCATCATCCACAGACCGCTGAAGTATTGTAAACCTGAACGGAGGAAGAGCTTATGGACTTATTCCATAAGCTGAATGATCAACTAAAAGAAACAAAGAAGGAGCTGGATAGCATGATACAATCTAGACAGAGTGAGTTAGTCACCACTCCTCAGACTATTATTCCTATAGTCTCTACAGTAGTACCCTCCACATTGGCTGCTTCCTTAGCACCAACAGTTCCACCAACTACAACCATACCAGTCACTGGTACATCAGCAGGCACAGGTGCATCTACAAGCACAGGTACTTCCACAGAGAAAACAACTGAATTGGTAAAAGCCATGGAGGAAATGACCATCCAGGCTACTGAGCTTAAAAGGCTTAGAGAAAAAGTGTCAATTTTGGAAACTAACTGCAAAATTGCACAGATACAGCAGAAAGAAGAAACCCAGAAGAGTCAAAGAATGGGTGAGAGGATTAAAATCCTTGAAAAGGACTTGACATTGCAACAGCCACTAGGAGATTTAAAGGAAATGCTCTGGGCCAACATCATTGACTCTGTCAATGATGTTTGGCCATCAATTCAAATAATTTTTGAGCAAACTGAACTGGTGAAAGTGGCCACCGAAGAAATTCACAAGATAAGAGAGGAATTAGGAGACAAGCCTAAAGAGGCCAACCAACTGATAACACTCTTGAACATCAAAAACAGGTATCAATTCGATGAAGTAGACATAGAAGATAAGACAACCACCATCATAGAAAATATAAGGTTCTCACCAAAAGGAGCCTTATGCTCAATCTTGAGAAGAGATGCCAAAGTATCTAAGCTAATATTGATAGATTCATGGCCAATTTTGGTATTTTGAGGGAAAAAGGCCTTCCCAGTCCAATGGTTATTAATGACAACCTTATGGCTCAAGATGACTACATTGAAAGGTTGAACAAGTTGGCCAGCAACCAAGCTAGTACTTCAGGGGTAAAAGCTCTGCCCACAGGTAAGGTATTATATGATAATCTGGAAAATCTATTTTTCATAGAGCATGAGGTAAAGCACATGTTTGTCAACAGGCCAAATTTTTCCAAATATATCAAAGTTGATGAAATATATATAAAGGTGCTAAGAATGAAATTACCTGAAGGTGAATGGTGGACAAACTTGATGAATTTACTATAAAAGTTACTACAGTAAATCCATATGATAGCCAGGTAAAACAGATAAAATAGGGTCAAAGCATAGCAGGTAAAGAGTATCAGTAGGTTGAAGACATAAATTAATTACAACACATGCGTATTGAGCAAACTGAAAGAGGCAAATCTGAATTACAATAGCTAGCACAATCATAATAAAAGGGACAGCAAGAAGGCAGTGGCCCATCTGTCTCTATCTTCATGTGAAGATCTTTTTTGGTTTCCTAGAATAATTCTCATATTGTTATGAGATACTTTGTAACATTTTTTGTATAAGTACTTCATAGTTCGGAGTAATTAGTGTGGATTAAAATAAATTTCTATATACATTTTATATCAAGCTAAGGAGCTATGGTATTCAAGACTGGACTGGTTTTTCTAGGTCATGAAATAAAGCTAAAGACATTTCACTGGATTGTTGTGCACAGTTGGAACTAAATAAGTATTATCTCTTCATGTTTAACTATTGTTTTCTCGTCATGTTATAAATATTCACATGTTTTCTGTATCAAATTTGAATAGTAAAGAAGGAAAAATATTTCAGAATTAGCTTTAATGCTCTCTGTCTTGACTATTTACTTTCTCACTGTTTTCTACTAAACTAGCTTGGTCTAGGAATTCTTAATTAGTCCCTTAGTTCCGTAGTTTCCCCCCTTAGGTCCATATTCAAGGATTCTTAGTTTCCCCTAGCTACTAATCTCCTTCTTTTCTTCATCTTGATCCCAGTTTAAGGATTCTTCAATGCCCTTTTACCCTGGGTAGGACTACCTCATTCATTTGAACCTATAGATTTGCTTTTTGTTGTGCTAGCCTGCCTTGTGAACTCTTCCTTTAGTAATTGATTAGATCCAGTTAAGCCACTCTTTGATTGACTCCATGGCCCAATGGCCTGAATACTTGTTCTGCCCATCTATTTTCTTAAGTCCACCACCCAATCAAAACCAAAACATCATGAGCACTAAGAACTAGCCTGAAATCCTACCCAAAGCAAAGTTAAATTATAAAGAGAGAGCCCTCTCTAGACTTAGGTTGGCTATAACCTGAGTCTAAAAGATTGGTTTGTGGTTACCTCAGATTATTCCCTCTTTTAATGACTTCTAGGGAAGACTTCTGAGTGATAGCAGTTTTATTATTCCTTTGGGTTTAGAATATCAATCACGGTCAACCATTTTCAATCATAGCAAACCATGGTCAACCATGCTTGAATGTCACATTGTGAAAATGATTGTCTCAGCATCAAAATAAACCATGTTTATTTTAGTGTTCGTAGTGTTTATATTTTTGTTTAACAATGCCGAGTTTATAATATTAGTCCCATGGGTTTGATATTATTCCCTTGGGTTCATAATCCCTTGGGGTTTTAGTGCTAATCCCTTAGTTTTATTTTTCCTTTAGGTTTATAATATCAATCCCTTGGGTTTATTATTCCCTTAGGTTTATAATATTGATCATGGTCAACCATTGTCAATCATAAGTAGCCATGGTCAACCATGGTTGAATGTCACATTGTGACAAGGATTGTCTCACCATGAAAATAAACCATGTTTATTTTAGTCTTTCTAATATTTATATCATGTTTTACCAATGTTAGGTTTATAATATTAGTCCCTTGGGTTTAATATTATTTCCTTGGGTTCATAATCCCTTGAGTTTTTAGTATTAATCCTTTGGTTTTATTATTAACTTGGGTTTATAATATCAATCATGGTCATCTTTATTAATCTCTTGTGTTTATAATATCAATTCCTTGCACTTCTTGATCCCTTAGGTTTTTAATATTTATCCATTGCGTTCACTGATTCCTTGGGTTTATAATATTAGTCCCTTTTTTTTAATAGTATTCCCATTGGTTCATAATCCTTTGGGATTTTAGTATTAATCCCTTGTGTAATAATAAACAAAAGGGACTAATATTATAACCCCAATGTGTACAAACCCTACGATAAATATTAAAAATACTAAAATAAACATGGTTGAATTAATAATGCCTAAGAATAATAATAATAATAATTATTATTATTATTATTATTATTAATATAATAGCTATTATATCATTATTATTAAAATAATATATTATAATAATATTATTGTTATAATAATAATTATATTTGTATATTATTATAATAATATAATAATAAATATATTTTATTATTATATTAATAATACAATATAATTGTTATTGTTATTTTTATAATTTTATATTATTATTATTGTAATATTAATAGCATATTCATATAATAATATATATAAATAATCTCGTTGTTAATATGTATATAGTTATTAATAATCTTAATTAGTTGGTGTTTAAAAAAATACCCATAATACTTATTAATATGGTTGAGAAAATGTAGTTGTATATATGTTTCATACACACCTGTCGGCATTTACCAACCACATTGGTAAATGTAGTTGTGCTAGCATATCTTCATTCTACATACATAACGACATTGGGTAGCATGCAATATAATCATTATTTTTTCTTTTATCATTACACAGTAATAATACATGGTGACACTTAGGAATTCATTCCTTATTAGTCCCTGCCTACGGCACTGCAGGGACTATTAGCTTTCTATCGGCCGTTGACTAAATATTAATTCATGCGTTGACCGTAAATTTGTACTGGTTATTTAGTCTTTAACCAAAGTTTATATTGGGCAGTTTCTGTGGAAAAAAAAATTTAGCCAAAGTTTTGTATTTACCCTCTTATTGCCGGCATCACTTGACCCGATGTTAGTTTGGTGTGGGCAACTCAATTTATCCTAAGTTTCAAAATTGGCGTGTAGACCTTGCATGAACGCAGCACCCTTATACTTGTCCTCGTTCACTGACACGATTGTTTACTGACACTATTGTTTACAGCTGTCGACATGTCTTCATTCCACCGCCCTCTATCTTCATTTACCGCCCTCTATCTTCATTCAGGTTTGCAATGTTCAGGTTAGCAAACACATTGCAGATTCAGGTTAGCAAACACATTTTCATTCACGCGGGCATGTTAGCAAATGTTTAGGTATTTCGAAGCTAAGTTTCAGGGGTTTCATGAAAGAACATAGTTATTGCAGAACTTTTAATAGAAATAAAATCGTCGAGCACAAACAGTGGCAACAAGAGTTCCAGCGCTTGGGAGGGCGTGAGCGGCTAGTGGGAAGGAGGATATGCCCCGTATTTCTCAGAGGTAATACACTGAAAGCGCAAATGATTTCAACATTATTCAAACACAGTGTAACATATAATTGCATTAGAATATGACTCATGAGTTATAATTGCGTTAGAATATGAGTCATGAGTTACAGATTGGGAGTAGCCATTAAATAATGTTCTGTACAAACAAAAAAAAATCAGGCACAGATATTCCTGGGAAATAATCTCAATGGCACAACTGTCCACCCAATAATTAGACGGTGGATTTAGGAGAAACAATTGTTCTACAGATAGAAAAATATCTACGCCCTTCCAACCCATCTCACCATTTCCGCCCTTTGCTTTCTATAGCTACTAGCAGGCACTATTGTCAGCTTTTTTTCTCCATCACCACCATTGTGCTCACCTCGAACCACCTTTACCCTTCCAACTCTACTATCCATTTACGTGATTTTCTCACGATAGGCAAGAGTAGGCACTTCCATCGACATTTTTCTTCCATCACACCCGCTCTGCTGCACCCAACGACCTTCGCCCTTCTGACTCGGCCACCTATTTCTGGTCTCCGCTCATCATAGCCATACTCAGTGTCACGACCTCCTTTCATTATACCAACACAACATAAAAAAAAAATTAATCACATAATACCTACCTCTACCTTGAGTTTAATATAGTGCTGTTGACATGACATAACACCTAGTTATAAAGTGTATAATCATTAATCATGGCTATAATCATGCCCATTCGAATTTCTTGTATGATCATGTGTGTAAAACTCGGCACGTTGATGTATGTTTAATGGATGACCCTTGTACATTCATTTGATATGCGGGGTTACACGTCTAACATCGCACCCTCACTTAACTGTACTGAGAGTTGGATGGTACGCATTAACCGAACGCCACTTGGTGAGCGGAGGAGCTTCCAGCTCACTGCCCTGTGGCCAGGTGGCTGTGAACCACGTGAACGCATGTGACCATGCAGGCAGGTTGACCTTCGGTTTACGAGCCATACTCCCGCTTAAACGAACGGCCAAGATCACTCATCCAGATTGAACGGTGTGGATCATTTCTAGGTTTTGGTTGACAATATAACTTGCCGGGTTCTTCGGTTTATGGCTCATTTTCATCAACGCTTCAGCTCTACCTCCGACAGAGCTCTGCAGTCTATTCTCTTGTGCAGGTATGGGTAACCCGTCATGGCCAATCTTCAAGCTTGTTAATGGCTATTCATGTTTTGATTTTTCTGCATCTTATCATGTATGTTACTTACCTTGTCGTGCTAACACCGTATAACTTGCGCAGGGGTTTGGCCTCAGCGCCACGGTCTTCAGAATATCCGGTGCAGGGGTTGGTTCCAGCGTATGCCTCGTCCAAAGGACTCATGGTCACACCGCTTAATACCAGGTAAGTATGCATTGATCGATTTGCCTTAGGGTTTCATTGTATTGCATCAATAACAGATTCATCTGGCCGAGTTTAGGCTCATACTCGCGCTATTGCTTCTCAGGTCTATTCACCCTACCCACATCAGGGTATGGCCTACAGGCGGCTTCCATTCCTGTACTGTAACCATGATTTTCCATGTGAAAATGCTCTCTGTTATACGGCTTCGGCCCTCATGAGGGTTACTATTTGTTCTTGGCTTTTATTCAGTTGTACAGAGTTAAATAAACCCTTTTCTCGTATATGAACAGTACTTCTATATTTGGTTATCCAATCGACTCGTTTTCAACTGCTCTCAATACAGTTGTTATTTGTTAACAGAAGGCCTGCCTTACGGCCTCTTCACAGTAATGGAATTTATATATTTGGAAATTGTCTATTTGGTTGTTCTGGCATTTCATGGTTTCAGATCCACTTATTATCTGTATTATGTTTATTAAACGTACCCGTGCATTCTATAGTTTTATGTCCATACTCTGTACCGCGGTCTCAGGGTTTCGCCTTGCTCCTGGATTAATGGGAGCAAGCATCCCTTTTCTCGCCGCATATGTTAAAGATTGGCGTTGTGAACTTATGGTTAAATGTATGCGATACCAGTTCTATGATTCGTTTCTTAATCCAATGTTGATATTTGTGTTTATTGGTCCGCGGCTAATAACAGTAATCTCTTGCTGGTTAATTTTATAAATTTGTTCATGATGTAAGTTACAAAGGGTTTACTTGTGGTAACCCTTTTTCGCCTATTGACTTCGGCTCTGAGTTTCCTACAGTTTCTATTTAAGCGTATTGCTGTTCGCTGATAAGTTTCTGGTTCCATTTCATGTACTCCCTCGTTTTCCTTATATGTAAACGCACTACTGTGATGTATAGGTTTTTGCGTGTATGCTCTCGTTTCTTTATATAAATGCATCACTGTGCTATGTTTAATACATTTTCGGCCACGGCCGCTTCAAGTACATTTCTATTATCATATCGCTCATGAACGATTCTGCTTGTAGCATGTTTACACACCCAGGGTTTAAGTGTAGGGTAATCTTGTTATCGGCTATGATGTTTAATCACTTCTGTCAAAGAATATTTACTTGTTTCCCTACAGCCGGGTGTATATAATATCGTGCACTATTATATCATTCATTTATTCGGCAGCAGTTGACATATACTACTATTTAAGTTTCTGTATGTTAATGACTAGGGTATTTACAGTCTCCATATATGCGTAAGCTGTAATTTTATTGAAGTTGTACAGGAAACTGACATTCATAATTGTATGAATATTTCCTACTAATACAGTAAATCATTCATCTGCACTACCTAGCTCTCTTCTTAAATAATAAATGAAACACAGACATTCATTCTGGTTACATAATCTACTTTATCAGGTGTACTACACTACTGTAGTTTAATATTATGCTCGCTTTACCTTTTCTTTTCAATTAACAGTTTAAGGTACATACCTGATAGTCTGCTACTGTTGCTTGTTATTCAGCTCCCACCTGTTACAATATAGCTCTTAACCGCCCAACCATGAGATCCACTACACTGGAAATCTCCCCCCGAGCTATCTTGCAGGCCTGCAGCCTCCACAAGACTAGTGCACCACTGTGCTGGTTATCTGATCACAATCAGACTTAACCTTCATTAGGCAATCTGCCCTCTCTGGAATCTTTCCCTGCCTGTTCATCAACAGCCCAGGGTTTTCCTCCCCAGGACCTTTTCCTTGGGTCAGAGGCAGTTCCTTTTTCAGTTGCATAACTGATTCTTTCCTTTTAATAGGAAATCCTCCCTTTGGAGGTTTGCCAGCATTTCAACATTTCATTCATACACATGTGCAAAAATAATTTCTTATATTTATTTTAAACTCATAATGTCTTCAGTAAAACAAATTATTACTCATAATGTTTTACCATAGTAATTATCCGAAATAACAATTACCGAGTCATTACATCTTCCCCCCCTGGGATTGGACATCGTCCCGATGTCCTTTCTCATTAAATAAATTCGGGTAGGCCTTTTTAAAAGGTTCCTCATCTTCCCATGTAGCCTCCTCAGGACCGTAGTGCTGCCACAGCACTTTAATTTGGGTAATAACCCGTTTCCGCAGCCGCACTTCTCTCCGGTCGAGAATGCTCTGCGGTTCGACCAGAACCTCGCCTTCCGGTTCGACCTGCAAACAACCAGCACATAATCAATCTCCATTGAATAATGCTGCATAATTGAACAACTGTATTGGTTCTTACCCGCACATCTTGCCACTGAATAACATGTTTTGGATCATATACATATTTCTTTAGAACAGAAACATGAAACACATTGTGAATCCTAATGTGACTGGGTAAAGCTAGTTGGTAGGCCACTGGCCCCACCCTAGCTAAAATCTGAAATGGTCCAAAATATCGAGAAGCCAGCTTGGCGCAACCACTCCATTGTAAGGTACTCCTTCGGGTTTGAATCCTTACAAACACATGGTCGCCAATATTGTATTCTGCAAACCTTCTTTTCCTATCTGCAAAGCTTTTCTGCCTGTCTTGAGCAGCCTTTAAATTTGCTCGCACTCTTTTTACCATATTTTCCATATCCTTCAACATTTCCGGACCTAAACTCAACTTATCCTCCAGTCCACTCCAACTTGAGGGTGTGTGGCACTTTCGCCCATATAAAACCTCAAAGGGGCTTAACTGAGTTGAAGTATGATACCCATTATTGTAGGCGAATTCAACCAGATGCAAATACTCCTCCCACTGTCCCGGCTTTAACATTACATTTGCTCGCAGCATGTCCTCTAACACCTGATTGACTCGCTCGGTTTGACCATCAGTCTGTGGGTGATATGCCGTGCTGAAATTCAATTGAGTTCCTAACTCGGCAAACAAAGTTCTCCAAAAGGTGGATGTGAATTTCACATCCCGGTCTGATATAATTACCTTCGGCATTCCATGCAAGCGGAACACGTGTTGCATAAAGAGATGTGCAATTTGTACTGCCTTGTAAGTAGACTGCACTGGTATGAAATGTGCTGCTTTACTCAATTTATCAACCACGACCATAATCGAATCATTGCCCTTCTTCGTTCGTGGTAGCCCGGTTATAAAGTCCATGGAAATGGTCTCCCATTTCCATTCCGGAATAGGCAGAGGCTGCAACAGTCCTGCTGGATGTTGATGTTCAGCCTTAATTTGCTAGCATTCCAGACATCTTGCGAGGTATTCCACTACCTGCTTTTTCATTCTTGGCCAGTAGTATTCCTTCTTCAGTGCTGTAACCATCTTTTGGTATCCTGGATGACCAGTGTAATGACTGATATGAAACTCGTCTAAAATCAGCTTCTTAAGGTCACTTGAATCAGGCACATACATCCTTTTATTAAAATACAACATTCCAACATTGTCCAATGTGTACCCTTGTTGTAACTTTTCATTATCAGATTGTTGAACCTGCTGTTTTAGATGCTGATATTCAGAATCATCATTGGCTGCTGTTTTTATCTGTTCAACTAGCGTACTTCGCCACTTACTGGCTGATAGTTCACATAAACAGTGAACCTTTCGGCTTAAGGCATCTGCCACTCGATTTTCTTTGCCTTTTAAATGCTTTATTTCAAAGTCAAATCTGCTTAGAAAATTTGCCCAACGACCTTGCCTTGCATTCAAGGTAGGTTGGCTGAAATAATGCGTCAAACTGTGATGATCAGTTAACAACAGAAACTTCTTTCCAAGAAGATAATGTCGCCACATCTTTAGTGCGTGAATCACAGCAGCTAACTCTAAATCATATGCAGAGTATCTTTGCTCATGTTCTTTTAGTTTCCTGGATTCATATGCTATAACCTTCCCTTCCTGCATTAGTACTCCTCCCACGCCCTCCTTGCTTGCGTCGGTGCACACCACGTAGTCCTTACTAGGATCAGCAATCCTCAGTATAGGTGCAGTGGTGAGAAGATGCTTTAAACGATCAAAACTCTGCTGACAATCTGCTGTCCATTTGAATATTTTTCCTTTCTTTTGTAAGGAGGTGATAGGATAGGCTATTCTAGAAAAACCTTCTACAAATCTCCGGTAATAACCCGCTAACCCCATAAAAGATCTGATATCAGCAACATCCTTAGGTATAGGCCACTCCATAATAGATTTTATTTTCTCAGGGTCGACCGCAATTCCTTCCTTCGTAATCACGTGGCCCAAGTACTGGATTTCTTCCTTGAAGAAATCACATTTGCTAAACTTAGCATATAACTGGTGTTCCCGGAGTGTTTGCAATACCAATCTAAGATGCTCCTCATGTTCCTGTTGGGAACGAGAGTATATCAATATGTCGTCAATGAATATCAATACAAACTTGTCCAGAAATTTGTGAAACACGCTATTCATCATGCACATGAAAGTGGCAGGTGCATTGGTCAGCCCAAAAGGTAGCACTACAAATTCGTAGTGCCCATAGCGTGTCCTAAAAGCAGTTTTGGCAATGTCCTCATCCTTAATCCTGATCTGATGGTAACCAGATCGCAGGTCAATTTTGGAAAACAGTTTTGCCCCTTTCACTTGGTCAAAGAGCTCATCTATTCTGGGCAAAGGGTACTTGTTTTTGACCGTAAGCTTATTCAGCTCCCGATAATCTATGCACATGCGCAAAGTTCCGTCCTTCTTTTTTACGAACAATACTGGTGCTCCCCAGGGTGACACACTGGGTCGAATGTACTGTTTGTCCAGCAACTCCTGAAGCTGCATTTTCAATTCTGTTAGCTCTGGTATGCTCATCCGATATGGAGCTCGCGATACTGGTGCCGCCCCCGGTATCAGTTCTATGGTGAAGTCTATGTCCCTTCTTGGAGGCAACCCCGGTACCTCTTCAGGAAAGACATCTGTAAATTCCTGTACCACAGGAATGTCATCTATCGCAGCCATCTTACTCTTCTGATTCGCGTAACCTACTTGTATAGCATAGACCTGACATTTCTTCCTAATGCATTTAGCTAGCTGAGTTGCAGTGATGGGTCGTATCTAAACCGGATGTTTAATTCCCTGCAATTCTTGTTGCTGCCCCAAATCATCCTTATAGTATATGGTCTTGGTTTTACAATTTACCAACGACCAGTGCTTTTCCAACCAATCCATGCCAATAAGAATGTCGTAGGACCCTAACGGAAGTACATTCAAGTCTGCTGTTACAGGCTGTCCGGCTATGGTGAAAGAACAGTTATTGACTTTAGCTACAACCCTTCTTTTAGCTCCTGTAGCTAATTGGACCAACCATGGGTTTTTGAACTTTTCTGATGGTAGCTTGCAATGTTCCACTACTTTCGGACTAACATAACTTAAAGTAGCTCCTGGATCAATAAGTACAGCTACAGGAAGGTGAGAAATCTTACCTTCGAATTCTACCATGGAAGGTTGGTATTCCGCCTGTCGGTCTTCTAATGCTGCATTGATCCTTGGTACGCTGCGCGCCACATCCCCGACAGTTGAAGCTTCATGAACTTGAGATATTTGTTCAGTTCTTTTACGCTGCGGACAATTCCTAGCATAATGTGGTCCTTCACATATCCAGCACTGAACTGAAGGTCTGTTCCCTTCACCTTCCGATTTAGCAGGAGGTTCGCTAATTCTGCTCTCACTTGGCTTAGGCCGGAAGGTACTCTTGCTTGTGTTTCTGTTAAGTTGCCCCTTTCCAGCTCCTTTACCACCATCTCTGCGGCTTCCCTTGTTGCTTCCAAGAATTCTGCTACCTTTTCTTTCATTCCATTTTCTGTTAGGAACTTCTCCTTTTTGTTTGTTCTGTTGGTAGCAAATTCTAGCCTTCCGAATTGCCTCATCCATAGTCCGGGGATTGTCAAATTCAATCCGTTCCCTTATGTAGGCCGGTAGACTACTCACAAACCTCTGTACCTTAGCCTTCTCCTCTTTAATGTAGGGCACGTAACGAAGCAGTGAGGTGAAACGATTTATAAATTCATCCATGGACTGCTGTCCTAAGCGTAAATCATGGAATTCTCGCGCTTTCTCATCGTAAAAACGCTCAGTTAAGTACCTTTCCTTAAAATATTTCTGGAATTTCTCCCAGGTTATACTCTGCTCACTTACTCCCTTCACGATCTTGATTTCTTCCCACCATAAGGTGGCCTTGCCTTGCAGCTGGAAGATAGCCAGCCGTGCCTTCAGATTTTGGTCATATTCATAAAGTTGGAAGTATTTATTAATATTAATCAACCAGGCTTCTGCTGCTTCTTCCTGTTCTCCATCAAAGAGTGGAGGTTTGATTTTTCGGAATTCTCCCTGTAATTCCACTTTCTGCTTCTTGAAGATTTGTTGTTCTTGTACATTATCCGAATGATCTTCCTGCTCCTCAGAAAGCCCAGGTGCATAATCCCGTTCCTCCATGCCCCGTTGCTGCTCTGCACTAGGGCTGGCCAAAGGTGGGTTTTGTTTATCAGACAAACTCTTTAATATCCTTTCTTGTTCTACAGTTAAGCGGGCATTGTCCTCCCGCAGGCGCGCCATCTCTCCCTTCAGCTCCTGAACAGTTTGCAAGATTGCTTGATTGGTACTTCGAGTCTCAGCACCAAGCTGCACCCACACTCCTTCATTTCCCGGAGGGCCGCCACCAGCTCCCGGCATCTCTTCCATTCTCTTTTGCTGTTAACAGGTAACTGTCTTTACTTGTCACTCCTGATAGTACACAAGAAGGACAATTAATTACTTGTTACTGTGTAACTTTTCATTTAGTTCCTGCTGTCCCAAAGGCCACAGTTTGGAAACTTCAGCTCTGATACCACATTGTCACGATCTCCTTTCATTATACCAACACAACATAAAAAAAAAATTAATCACATAATACCTACCTCTACCTTGAGTTTAATATAGTGCTGTTGACATGACATAACACCTAGTTATAAAGTGTATAATCATTAATCATGGCTATAATCATGCCCATTCGAATTTCTTGTATGATCATGTGTGTAAAACTCGGCACGTTGATGTATGTTTAATGGATGACCCTTGTACATTCATTTGATATGCGGGGTTACACGTCTAACATCGCACCCTCACTTAACTGTACTGAGAGTTGGATGGTACGCATTAACCGAACGCCACTTGGTGAGCGGAGGAGCTTCCAGCTCACTGCCCTTTGGCCAGGTGGCTGTGAACCACGTGAACGCATGTGACTATTTAGACAGGTTGACCTTCGGTTTACGAGCCATACTCCCGCTTAAACGAACGGCCAAGATCACTCATCCAGATTGAACGGTGTGGATCATTTCTAGGTTTTGGTTGACAATATAACTTGCCGGGTTCTTCGGTTTATGGCTCATTTTCATCAACGCTTCAGCTCTACCTCCGACAGAGCTCTGCAGTCTATTCTCTTGTGCAGGTATGGGTAACCCGTCATGGCCAATCTTCAAGCTTGTTAATGGCTATTCATGTTTTGATTTTTCTGCATCTTATCATGTATGTTACTTACCTGGTCGTGCTAACACCGTATAACTCGCGCAGGGGTTTGGTCTCAGCGCCACGGTCTTCAGGATATTCGGTGCAGGGTTTGGTTTCAGCGTATGCCTCATCCAAAAGGACTCGAAGTCACACTGCTTACTACCGGGTAAGCTTGCATTGATTGTATTACCTTAGGGTTTCTTGTATTGGAACATTGACAGCTTCATCTGGCCGAGTTTAGGCTCATACCTGTGCTATTGTATCTCAGGTCTGTTCACCCTACTCACAACAGGGTATGGCCTACAGGCGGCTTCCATCCCTGTACTGTAACCATGAATCCCCGTGTGAAGTTGCTCTCTGTTTTACGGCTTCGGCCCTAATGAGGGTTACTGTTTGTTTTTTAGATTTTATTCAGTTGTAAGAGTTAAATAGACCCTTTTTCTTATATGAACAGTACTTCTATATTTGGTTATCCAATCGACTCGTTTTCAACTGCTCTCAATACAGTTATTATTTGTTAACGGATGGCCTACCTTACGGCCTCTTCACAGTAATGAAATCTTATATTCGGAAGCTGTCTATTGATTTGTTCTGGCATTTCCTAGTTCCAGATCCACTTTACATCTGTATTATGTTTTATTAAACGTTTCCGTGCTTTCTATAGTTATGTGTCCATCCTCTGAACTGCGGTCTCAGGGTTTCGTCTTGCTCCTGGATTAATGGGAGCAAGCATCCCTTTTCTTGCCGCATATGTTAAAGAATGGCGTTGTGAACTTATGGTTAGATGTATGCGATACCAGTTCTATGATTCGTTTCTTAATCCATTGTTGCTATTTGTATTTAATGGTCCGCGGCCAATAACTGTAATCTCTTGGTGGTTGATTTTATAAGTTTGTTCATGATGTAAGTTACAAAGGGTTTACTTGTGGTAACCCTTTTTCGCCTATTGACTTTGGCTCTGAGTTTCCTACAGTTTCTATTTAAGCGTATTGATGTTCGCTGATAAGTTTCTGGTTCCATTTCATGTACTCCCTCGTTTTCCTTATATGTAAACGCACTACTGTGATGTATAGGTTTTTGCGTGTATGCTCTCGTTTCTTTATATAAATGCATCACTGTGCTATGTTTAATACATTTTCGGCCACGACCGCTTCAAGTACATTTCTATTATCATATCGCTCATGAACGACTCTGCTTGCCGCATGTTTACACGCCCAGGGTTTAAGGGTAAAGTAAGCTTGTTGTCGGCTAGGTTATTTAATCATTTCTATCAAGAATGTTTACCTGTTTCCTACGGCCGGGTGTATGTAATATCGTGCACAGTTATGTCTTTTATTTATTCAGCAGCAGTTGACATATACTTACTATTCAAGTTTCTGTATGTTAATGTCTAGGTTATTTACAGTCTCCATATAAGCGTAAACTGTAATTTTCTTGAAATTGTACAGGGAAACTGACATTCATAATTATATCAATTATTTCCTACTAATACAGTGAATTCATTCACCTGCACTACCTAGCTCTTTCCTTATATAATAAATGAAACACCGACATTCACTCTGGTTTACATAATCTATTTATCGGGAGTACTATACTACTGTAGCTATGCTGGCTTTACCTCTTCTTCCAAATTAACAGTTAAAGGTACATACCTGATAGTCTGCTACTGTGACTTGTTACTCAGCTCCCACCTGTTACAATATAGCTCTTAACCGCCCAACCATGAGATCCACTACACTGGAAATCTCCCCCCGAGCTATCTTGCAGGCCTGCAGCCTCCACAAGACTAGTGCACCACTGTGCTGGTTATCTGATCACAATCAGACTTAACCTTCATTAGGCAATCTGCCCTCTCTGGAATCTTTCCCTGCCTGTTCATCAACAGCCCAGGGTTTTCTTCCCCCAGGACCTTTTCCTTGGGTCAGAGGCAGTTTCTTTTTTTTTCAGTTCCATAACTGATTTTTTCCTTTTAATAGAAAATCCTCTGGGAGGTTGCCAGCATTTCATCATTTCATTCATACACATGTGCAAAAATAATTTCTTATATTTATTTTAAACTCATAATGTCTTTAGTAAAACAAATTATTACTCAATGTTTTACCATAGTAATTATCTGAAATAACAATTACCGAGTCATTACACTCAGACAGCGTCGTCGACATTTTTTCCATCAACTGTGGACTTTCACGCGCAGTTTTCAGAAGAGGGGTCCGGTGGCACTTTCGTTCGAAACCTATCTACTGTTGTGGCTTTCACGCCCAAGACTTTCGCTTTCATGGCAAGGGATTTCACACTTCGGACTTTCGTTTTCAGGGTAAGGGATTTCACGCTCAAGGGATTTCATTTACTTTTTTTCATAAGATAAATGAAGGTAATGGAATTATTGTAACTTATTTTAACTTTCAATTTATTGTAATAGAAGTAGACAGTGGATTTTTTGGTTTTCTTACTTCCATTGCTTTTGTTTTCCACTTTCATTCCTTTTAGAATGAGCTCTATGGTTCCATAATATCAAAAATTATTATAATTTATTCTTAAAATTTAGAGAAATTATTATGATTTCATTTTACAATTACCGTGTAATCTCTTAAAAAAATTAGTGTCGTAGGTGTGCATGAGACGATAGATTCTATTTACTCTTATTCAAGATTTGGTGAATAGATGATCTCTCGAACTACTCTCCCATCATCTTACCTTCCCTACATGACATTCATATGTGCGAGTTTCATTGCCTTTATCGGTTTCTGCTTGTCCACTTCATTTACTCTTTTTCATAAGATAAATGAAGGTAATGGAATTATTGTAACTTATTTTATCTCTCAATTTATTGTAATCAAAGTAGAAAATGGAATTTTTGGTGGTCTTACCTCCATCGCTTTTGTTTTCCACTTTAATTCCATTCAGAATGAGCCCTACGAGCTCCAGGGTTCCAGAATATAAAAAAATATTATAATTTATTCTTAAAAGTTCTAGAGATTATTATAATTTAATTTTCCAGAACAGAAAAAAAATATTATAATTTATTCTTTAAAGTTCTAGAAATTATTATAATTTAATTTTACAATTACTATGTAATCTTTTAGTGACGTAGGTGTGCATGAGACGATATATTCTATTTAATAGATTTTATTTACTATTATTCAGGAACTGGTGAATAGATGATGTCTCGAACTACACTCCCATCAACTTACTTTGCCTCCATCGTATTCTCAACTCAAGCACTTCATATGTGCGAGTTTCATTACCTTTCTCGGAATCTTCTTGTCCACTTCATTTATTATTTTTCTTAAGATAAATGAAGGTAATGGAATTATTTTAACTTAATTTAACTTTCAATTTATTGTAATAGTAGTAGACAGTCATCACTTTTGTTTTCCACTCTCATTCCTTTGAGAATGAGCCCTACGAGTTCTACGGTTTCAAAATACAAAAAAATATTATAATTTATTCTTAAAAGCTCCAGAAATTACTATAATTTATATTTACAGTTACCATGTAATCTCTTAAATTCTTTAGTGTTGTAGGTGTGCATGAGACGATAGATTCTATTTACTGTTATTCCAGAGCTGGTGAATAGATGATCTCTCAAACTACTCTCCCATCAGCTTACCTTCCCTACTTTTCAAGTGGTCCTTTCTCGTTATATCTGAGTTTCTTCAAAAGGAAGATGGATCGATGTCATGTTTTGCTTCCCCAGAGATCACAGAGGCTCAACGGTAGGATAAAGATTAAGTTATGCCTACATACTTCTGACATTTGATATATGACAATCTTGAATGCTAGTGTGAGAGTTTCTTTGTATTATTGTTTTCTTTATTTATATGCATGCATGCAAACGGGACATAGGCATGGTATATTGCATTCGATAGCCATTGACTTACTATTAGTTGATGGTTGACTATCTCCTTTTTTTTAAGCTTAACCAATGTTTTAATAAAAAATTATTTAATTTAAATTTTAAATATGATTTATTTGAACGGGTATTGGCCAAATACCTTTGAGCTCTTATTGCAAATTTTTTCTTGGAATGTAAAGGATCTACCTCTTTAAACAAAGTTTTATCCTCCCTTTTAAATTATGTACACTTTGGTTTTAGTATTAGTTCGAATTAAAGAAAAGAAACTTTGAGCCCAAGTTTCATCTTAATGTTGAATAGTGTCCCACAGCCGCTTTTACAAGTGTGCCATTTGTCTTCCTGTATTTTTGCTATCTTCCATCATCTTCACCTTGGTTTTATGTTTGCCATGGTTCTTTGACACACCATCTTTCATGGACATTGTCCTTCCATTCTGTGACATCACACCTTTTGTTTCTATTTGTTGTGGAATGATGCTGTAAAAAAAATTTAAGCCATACACAAAAGGGAAGTCTTTTTTTTTTCGCAATTTTTTCTTCCTGTATTCTTTTCTTGTTATTTTTGCTAAGTGTGTTGTTATTTTTGCTAAGTGTGTTGTGTTTCTTCCTCAATTTTCATCCAGGACTTACTTTTTCGTGTTATGAGACAAAGCTCAGCGGTAGAAAAAAGCTAGCTTCACATCAAGCATTTATCCAAACGGAGAAAGCAGCCCCATTAAGGAAAAAAAGTTACTTTCCATTCTCTTTAATAGCAAAGCTAGGCAGTATGAATAACAAATACTTGATGTCTTTTCATGGCCATGAATGTCTTTCTTCTCACCAATTTTCTGTATAAAAAAACCTACCATCCCATTACCATACTTTTCCATCCCATTACACTACCCAGAAACTTGTGAGGGAAAGGAAAATTATTGATTAATAACATGTGTATGCCTACAGAGTCCACAAGAAACACAATGTGTGCATTGGATGATCCAGGTATAATATTGTAGTTTTGCATGGGATGATCCAAGGTATAATATTGTAGTTTTTTTTACATGACGTCAGGCAACATGCTCTGGTTAGTGTTCCTCCTTTTCAACCAACTTTAAGTGACAACTTCTATGTCGTGCCTGCTTCACAGGCTTCAAAGGAGGGGCTTAGGACCACATTACGAGTCGTACATCCGTTGGCCTTTGCAGTAGTGTATGGGAGTTCGATATGGGTGAATTTTATTGGGGGCCATGTGCTGGCCAGAGCCATTCCCAAGCAACATTTTGGATTTATACAGAGCAAATTGTATCATGTGTATTTCAACACTCTCGGATATGGGTTGGTGATTTGCTTGTTGCATATTCGGCTCTGCATCTATGGCAGTCTAGTTCCAAGGTGGAGAGATGGGAAGAACCTTTTCTTCTCACCCTTCTTAACATGCTCTACTTCGAACCCTCGGAAACCAAGGTATTTATATATAGATTATAGTAATTTTTTAAAATAAAATTTATAGGAATATTTTTATCATGCTCTACTTAGAACACTGGCCAACAAAGGTATTTATATATAAATTATAATATTTTTTTAGATTAAAATTTATAAGAATATTTTTATCAATACATTACATATATTATAATGCTTGAGTCAAAATATAAAAAAAAAATATTTAGAATATAATAGAATATTTTTATTAAATCTAATATTAATAGATTATAAATATCTAAATTTAATTGCATAAAATATTTTTATTTTTAGTGGAGTCGAATATGATATTTTTCACACTCAGAACCATATGAAAAATTGCAAAAATCACTTTGACATCCTTTTATCCTTCTAAAGATGTTTCAACCTAGAATATGCATATACATATTTTGTTTATACTTAGATACTTTGTTTATACTCCATTGTTCAAATGGTATTATTGGTCAAATACAATCATCCTAGGAGATTCAATATTTTTGTTTTTTTCGGATATTCAACCAACAACAAGAACTCATTATTTGTTTTGTTTTATTGCAACCATTATTTGTTTGTTTTATTTGGGTGGGAGATTCAACCAACATCTATTGTTTGTTTGTTTTATTTGCATGGGAGATTCAACAGGCACCTACTATTTGCTTTATTTGTTTTGTTTTTATTTTCCCGGGAGATTCAACCAGCATTCATTATTTGTTTGTTTTATTTGTGTGGAAGATTCAATAGGCACTTGTTATTTGCTTTATTTTATTTTCCTGGGAGATTCAACAAACACTATTATTTGTTTTTTGGGGAGATTCTACAAGATATGCAACTTAAGTATTACTCAAATCTTGAACTTGTCATTTGTATTTAATAAGTTATTTCAGTTACTAAAATTTGAACTTGTCATTTTTTATTTAACAAGTTGTATGTGCCCTACATAAATTTTTAATGTATCATCATTTTTCTTATTCATATATCAACATCAGATAAGATGGGGTAAATATAAGCTACTCAAAAGTTTTATGTAAAGTAGCACTCAAATATTTTTAGTGCATTAATTTTTTAAATTTATTTTTACAATTTTTCAATGTATCCATATTTTTTATTTATATATTCACATAAAAGAAATGCATAACAATCACAAGAATTTCATCCTTAATCTCCTTATTCTAGCCCTCTATGTCTAGCTAGATTAACATGTTCTTCTAGTTTGTAGGTTTTTAAGGAAAAGTAACGCATAACAATCACAAGAGTTTCATCCTTAATCTCCTTATTCTGGCAGCCTTGTAATTTGTAGGTTTTTAATCATCTTATTCTCATTCTAGTTTGTAGGTTTTTAATCTCCTTATTCTCGCCCTCAGGCTAGACTAACATGTTCTTGTAGTTTGTAGGTTTTTAATCTCCTTATTCTCGCCCTCTAAAGCTCCTCATTTGCAAGTAAATAATGTTCTGTAAAAACTTAAAATTAAAAAACACCTCATTTACTAGTAAATAATGTTCTGTACAAACTAAAAGTTCTTACTAGTAAATAAAAGTTCTTACCAGTAAATAAAAGTTCTTACGAGTTAATAATGTTTTGTACAAGCAAAAGTTCAAAAGCACTACAAACTAAAAGTTCAAAAGCTACAGGGATAGGTTGTGACCTGTTTTTCACGTAAAGATTCCACAATAACCCATTAATTGATTCCAAGCAATGATCATCTACACTTTGGCATTGTATCGCTTTGTCACTTTCTCTAAATTTGCAACGCCTTGTCATTATATTTGAATTTGCAAAGCTTTTCGGCATTTCCATCGTTCCAAATTTGTAGTTTTAGCCCTTCTAGTATGTAGAGGTACATATGGCGTAATTCTAAAACCGTTGGAATCAGTTGAAGCTGGGTTGGAACTGCTTCCAAATCGGCCTCAATCATTTCATGTAATCCCATGCAATTTCACCCATGATTTTTACATCTCCTTAATCTCCGCGTTACTCTATTTTTCAGACTTGAGCCGCTGGAACTCAGTGACAAACTATTACTTTACTGTCTCTATGGTAAACAAGCTTAAAAAAAAAAAATCAAATCTTCACCATATGTATAGAGTTACAACTCAGCAACCATCTTCTGAAACTTTTCATAGGATGTGTCCTTTTCACTCACACAATAATTAACTCATGGGCATGTGCATGATGGGTAGGGCGTTTGTTCTCCACTTCACAGTTTCTTTCTCCACGGAACCAAAAAGTGCCACATCAACATCAAAGAGGTTGGATCCACGTAAAATTTCTGTAGTAATTGTAAAAGCTCTCTTTGCAGAGATTAGCTGCCCCGCTGCCATCTTGTTAGTTTTGATATAAACTTGACTCAACTCCCACCTTTCGTGACTTTATACCTTACCCCCTAAAAAAATTCATAGTCAAAACTAAACTACGTGG
The DNA here is from genome assembly GCA_031772625.1 of Pinus tabuliformis. Taxonomy (NCBI): domain Eukaryota; kingdom Viridiplantae; phylum Streptophyta; class Pinopsida; order Pinales; family Pinaceae; genus Pinus; species Pinus tabuliformis. The sequence continues at coordinate 31,412,762 of CM062807.1, read as the reverse complement.
AGTGCATGCAAAATGGAACCACAACTACGTGGAGTGCATGCATAGTCTCTTATAGGCAGGGACTGCCGCTACGCAGTTGCACTTGTTATTTTAGCTGATATATTTTTCATATGATGGTTCCTCACAATCATGTTTTAACCTATGGTGGCATATGCTATGGCTTGATATACTCCTCGACATAAACTTTTGGATACTGAGCTATATTTGTATTACATAGTTTACCTAGATTGGAGTGCGCTGATATGTCACTTATCAGTAAACCTATAAGTACCTAGATTGGATGTACTTATGCACCTACGAAAGGAATCAACTACAAGCCTGTCATTGGTAGAATTTATGATCTCTAAATTTGTTTGCTTTATCGAGACTTTGCTGAGAAAAATTCTATAAATTTCTTCTCATTCATATGTAGAGTAGGCTTGTCGACTAAACTGTTATTTACTTATAAAGAATTTTCTATCTTTTTTCATATATTTAGATAAAGTGGTATAAAATTATTTCGTACCCTTTCTATGCTGAAAGTGGCTACATTTTATTTTTTTATTCTTTTCGAACCCTAGTGTTTGTACTAAGATGTTTATCATTTTTTAGCTCAAATAAATAAACAATACTCATTTTTTCATACTTGGATGCTCCTTTAGAACTTATCAAATAAATGAGTTGGCTAGAAGAAGCATCAATTATTCTCCCTTTGCACCAAAATTTGGAAACATCTTCATTGAAGCACCTAGCATCTATTTGAACTCTTGTCATGTGCTAATATGTTTGAGTGTAAAAAGGATATTTCTCATATGTTGTCTTGCCTCTAGAAAATCTTTGCTTGTTGCTTGGTGGAGTATTTCCTTAGAGGTTCATGCTTTTAGGCTTGCATCAACCAAGAGAATTTAGGGCCCAACCAAAGGATCGAGGAAATTTCAACTAAGGAATGAATTAACAATTTGACCTTTAAACAGAGTATGATGAATTCTAAAAAATCCAAAATGCATTGCAAAAGCTATAACATGGTAAGGGTAAAAATGGTAGAGTAGGGAATCTGTAGCTAACAATTTTGACATATTGAAAAATTGGGGCTTTCACTACGAAAGATAGATGCCACCATGGACCAAAATTGTTGTTAACCTAGGGAATCATTTATTGAAAGAACTAGAGTTTCCTTCAAGTAAAATAGGTGGGAGAAGTTACATAGAGCTAGTCTAGACAAGTAGAGGAGGTACCATGATATCTCCACTACTCAATCCAAATTATATGCCAACTTGAATTTGAATATCCATCAATCCATTATTCCTAGGGTATTCTAACCACAGTAACCCATAGAAATCCATAAATTCCAAGGAGAAGATCTCAAAATAGTAACAAGGGAAAGGTTCAAATTTGTCTAATGGATTTGTGCATGGATATAAAGCCAACAAAATTGTCACTATTTTTATATTGTTCCACAAGAGTAGCATGATATTTTCTAAAAATAAGATAAGTGTGGAATGTTACATCCTTATTATTTCCATAAATACATGTGATCTCATCAACCTACATACACAATATTTCTAGTTACTATCCAAATGAGTAAATCTTGGATAAATACCCTTCACTCTTCCATTATATTTCTTTTTTCTTTTGTAAACTTGCTAGGACTCTCCTATTTTTGAGTTTACATGTCCATTATTCACCCCACTACGGTGGGGAGGGTAGCACAAGATTTGAACCCAAGATCTCAGGTTCAGTGAGACTTCATTCCAAGGCCATTGCCACTTGAGCTACCCCAGGCGGACAAATGTGATATAACTATTATTATAAATATAATAGTGTATTATATAAGTGTAAAACAAAACTAGTTAACTAATAAGATTATAAAACTATTTTTAATAAAAAAGAATGTGTTAATGATAATTAATTGAAAATAAGATTCACAATGAATTATTAATATTTAAATTTTAATATATAATATAATAATAATAAAATTTGAAAAATCATAACATAATATTAATGAAAAACTTAAAATCATTTTGACTAGCATAACCACATTAGTGAGCGTGGTTGAGATAGGTTGAAGACATCGTTTTCCATCATTTATATGACACTCAACTTTTGTAAATAATTTGCCTTATTAGATTCTACTCAAGAAACAATTTCATATATTGGAGGATGTTAAATGCATTTAGTGTCATCTTAAAGGAGGATATCTACAACAATCCACATATATATAATCTCATCAGATGCCAATCAACTTTTCTAAAGAATTCCTTATTAGATTATACTCAAGAAACAACTGCATATATTGGAGGATGTTAAACATGTTTAATTATATCTTAAAGTATAAGATCTACCACATTATACAAATATATAATCTCATAAGGTAAACGGAGGATCAACACTGGGTGAAAAATAGGGTCACACAGAGGATGGCCCCCTTGCCACTGATTATACCATATGCAATGAATTTATGGGCTTGATTTATAAAATATTGGTTTGTAAGTGTTATAATTTATTTTTGAGAATGTTCTAATGATAATATTGCTTCTTTGTGCAATCCCCGACTAAAATAAAGCATAACCCAAATGAAAAAAATCCAACTCCTTCTAGTTAGAGGATAAAGTTGACATTTGGGATGCAAATGATGGTGGTGAGGGTAGAAGTGGGCATTGAGTGACCAATGAGACATATTATTTATGTGAGACATTATATGCCACGTAAGTTTGGACATGAAATGTGAAGTGAAGTGAACACTCTAGCATTGTGTATTATTAAAGGTGTTTTGTTAGTTAGGAATATTCCTAGTGAAGATATAGTTTGTTATGGTGCAAAGTAAGCAATGTCACAACATTAAATATGGAAAATAAATAATTTTTTTGATCTTCAAGCTCTAAACCAATTTGAACGTTATGTTACGTGAAATCAACATCTATGATAAATCTTGGAAATTACTTAATGATGAAGATCATAAATGAAAAAAAATAAATTTGCAGTAACACAATTTTTTATATAAAAAAAATTATAGCAAAATTAGTATAATATTTATCTATCCAAACTCTAACAAGCTAAAAACATGAAAGACATGTTGAATCCATAACAATATAGCACCCAAATGGTAACATACCTAATTTCACAACGAGTTGTTTCTCTAAATACCACTATAATTGTTCTCATCTTTAATTAAATCGTACATGCATTATAAGATTTCATTAATTTTTTTGTTACTGGTCCTCATCAAAGTTTGGAAAGTTCTATTCTCCTAGGATGTTTTGAATATAACTGAAGTGTTTTTCAAAGTTATGGGAGAAGCCTCTTGGAACATCTTTAAAGGAGTATACATCCTTTTATAACATCATTAATTTTCCTCCCATTAATTTTTCTCACGTTCCTAATCCTTTTTATAATTAAGCTCTTAAATCCTTAGAGATAACTCTAATCATGTGCATAAAATATATTTATTCACTCTAATATGCCCATGTTATTGATTTGGAGGTTGCATTTTAATCACTATATTTAAAGGTTACTACATTACTCTTGACATAATTGAAACCTTCTCATTCATACTTTAATTTTGTCCTTTAATTGACCCTACCTAGTATATGAAAGTGTGAAGATTTAAACCATTATTTTTAGCATGATTACACTCTCTTTCGTTATTTACAATCACCATTTTCAAATTAATAACTGAGGATCAACAATGCTTCTTATTTTACTCTTAATATTTAGGTTGATAGGCCTTCTTTTGAATCAGTTTAGTAGTCTACACTTTGATTCTCTGATTGACATCTGGCATATGGTTTTCTCTGACATGTGGCTACATATCTCGGATGATTTCTCCCTCTCCAAAACTATTCTGATTTCTACTATTTCTGCTCTTCCAGGACATGCTGCCATAACCATGCTTCTGGTTTCTGTTGTGCATGACTTGGCTTCTACTGTGCAATCCATGTACAGTTACGGGAAACTCAATTGGAGAGAAGGGGGTGGGGTTTGGGGCCAATCCATGTGCTGTTACGGAGATCCCAATTGGAGAAATTGCAGATAATGCTGAACCAAATAGAGAAATTGGAGGTACAAAGAACCAAAATGGAGTAAACAAGAATAGTGCAAATAAGCTGAATCAGGTTGTAGAAAATCCAGTTGGGGAGATGGGTAATGGAATTACACAGAACCAAAATGGACAAATTCCAAGCGAGCCTAATAGAGCTGCAGAGAACCCAATTTGGCTGATGGGTGAGAGCTGTAAAGGCAATTCATGTGCAAGTAGAGGGCACCCAAACAGAGAAGTTGCAGTTAATGTTGACTTAAGTGGAGGTACAGTTAACTCAAATGGAGAAAATAGAAATATTGCAAAAAGTCTAAATCGAGTTGCAGAGAATTGAATTGGAGAGATGGGTAATGGAGTTGCACAGGATCCAAATGGACAAATCCCAGATAAGCCCAATAGAGTTGTTGAGAATCCAACTGAGGATATGGACAATAACTGTAAAAGAAGTTGTTGTGTAGTTACAGAATGGCCTAGTGGAAAAATCATAGATAACGTTGTAGAGAACCCAAATGGAGAAAACATGAATTTTTCTAATAAGCTGAATCAGGTTTCAGATAACATGATTGGAGAGATGGGAAATGGGATTACTCAATGCTCAAATGGACAAATTCCAGATAGGCCCAATGGAGCTACAGAGATGGATGAGAGCTGTCAAGTCCATCCAAGGGTGGTGAGAGAATGCTTAAACAAAAAAATTACAGATGATGATTTTCCAATTGGAAAAATAACAGGAGTTGAAGGAAAGACGAGTGAGTTTTCTAAGTCCATTGATAGCCCCAGTGGAGCTATGCATAAATCACCAGGGGTCACCTACAATTCAAGAGACCCAATTGAGGTCAAAAGAAAAGAAAACCCTTCGTATGACCAGGTTGGTGATCATCAATACTGTGATGTAAAAAAATGGAAGAAAGGGAACCTAGGTGATCCCTATCTGGCCAGTGATATCTGGAATCTCACCAGAGAACAAGGTAATAAGCTTCTTGCAAGTAGGTTTCATGGTGATAGTCTTTATATATGTGATTGGCCTGGTTTTTTACACTCCGAAGAGAAGAGAAACTATAGATTATTTAGGGGTATATTTAATAATTTCAGGAATTCTTATGTCTGGAGAAACATCAAGGACATGAAAGCTGAGAAAAAGTTGGTGAATTGTGCATTTTGTTCATCCACGGGGACTTGGGACATGCTTGTTGCCTTCTGTTTGAGAAGGTCTTTTGAATATCATGATGACGGTGAGCCCAGCGTTCGGGCATATGTTTGCGAGAATGGGCATTTGGCAGGGGCATGGATAGACAGGCCAATGTATAAATAATAATTAACAAGATGCATTATGATGTGCACTTGCTCCATCTCTAGATTACAAGCAGCACGATTGATGGGTTTTCCAGATGAGTTGGCACTATAGGTACACAACATGATTAGAAGTTTAATTTCGAGGGGGTCATTTAATGGTTTTTGCCAGAAGTGGAAGACAGAGGGGTCCTTTAGGCATCTTTGCGCTTCAGTGCCTTGGTCAAGATCACAATTCAGGTTAGATATAATAAATATTGTGCATTATGTCTGCAATCAAAATTTGGGGAATAATTAGTAGGAAATCTTATCCTTCTATCAACTTTTTTAGTCGTTGCAAGGAATTTGTCATTTTCTTTTGGATCTGCTCTTGTTGAAGGATCTCAATGCAGACATCGTTGAAAGTTTTAACTAAAATAAGTTCTTCTGGCTCATGTAAAGCCTAGATTTGTAATCTGTGGGGTGGAAGCCGAGTTTAAAGAACTTCCTCCATCATTTATTACTTTCTTGCATATAAAGTGATATGAACTTAATAGATTTTAGTCTTGTAATTTTTACACGGCAGAGAAACACTCATGGAGGAAGATGATTTGGTCATTCATGAATGGGAATTACAAAAGTTAAAAGCCATTGTCATTGTTTCATTGGAAAAGCATATTTGTTTATCTGATTACTGGAAAATAGTTCAGGAATAAACTTTCATGAAAATTCAAAGTCATTTAACTAAAAGATAGAGTCTTTCACTGCTCTAAAAATTAGATTGTAGTTTTGTTTAGAAATGATTGAGATCTGGTTTAGTTAACATCTTTATGTGGAATATACGTTACCAAACGCAGGTTTAAAAATATTTTGAATTTGAGATAAGACCATATATCTTGTTAGATGATTGTGGTAGGCAGATGAGACAAGATGGTAAAGCAAGTTCTTTCAAAGCTGACAAAAACAATCATAATTTGGTTAGTGAAAAAAGCTTTGGGAAAGTTAGGACTATGGTAAATTATCTTGGGTATAAGCTGAAAACTAAATTTTGGATATCACTTCACTAATAACCCCTGTTATCAGTACATTGGCTGCAAGAGGAATGAATATTGAGTCTATCCATTTTGTGGTTGCTTACATGTTAACCATACCAAGAAACCATCTATGTTTTGATGAATGAAAGACACCAACAAATCTGCTTTGAAGTTTTTATTATTAAGGATGACAAGGGAAACATAAATAAAACTTTTAGGTGGGTAGAAAAGATAATGAAACAGACAAGTCGGGGTCTAAACTTTCAATAGGCATGGATCCTTGGAATCTGGATACAGATACAATAGAGATTTGAATATTTTGTGACAACAATCTAATCAATGTACCAAACTGCCAATGTACCACTTCCAGAAACTTGTGGAAATTTTGAAATGCCTTGACAAATTCTTGGAAACCCCCAACTGACCATGAGGGGCATGGGACAGATATGAAGTTAAAAAAAAAACTTAAACCATGGAAGGGGGAGGGAGGGCAGTCACATTTCTAGGTGGTTCCATTTCCAAAACTAGTACATGTTTTCTCATTTCATGCAGCTTAGATACAAAGCGATGGTGACAACACCATTGCAAGAAATATGTAGAGTTGATCTTGCAAAATCTCCTTTCCATTTTCAATGACTACAACTTGGTTGGTTTCAACAACTTCAATGTGCAACAGACTAAAAAGGCAACATTTACAGCATCAACAATATCCACAACCACAAAGCATATCTTGCATCATGTTCAGAATGTCTAGCAGTTGCAATCACAGATTCATCTTCTCCCATATATTCTCTTTGTTACAAAAGAAAGTGAGAAAAAATATCTTTTCATTTGGTTGTTGTAGTTTCTTACATTATGACAAACTGCATTTTGCTGTAAATGCTGCTATGCTTTAGTGTCACGTGGAGTCCATAAACTGAACCTCTTTTATGTTTAATGGTTTCCTTAAATAATTCTATGCAAGTACTGTGACTTTGAGTTTTTACATTTATTAGAAAGTTGTTGACTTTATCTAGAAGCAGATCGTGTATGAATTTTTAATCTCTATATTGTACTTTAGATGTTCTGAATCTAATTTTAGTGTAGTATTGGTCTGAAAATGGCACTATACTAATGTTCTGTTTCAGGATTTCCTAAAATTACTCAAATGATGTAGTGTAAACTTGTAACATAATGAGTGGAGATGAACTGAAGTTCCTTTCTTATTATTTAGAGTGATTTCTCCAGTGGGGCAGGGCCATATGTGAATCTATGCCTCCATTCTCCCCATCACTTGTGCTAGAATTTGTTGATTGTTGTCACAAAGACACTCACAATTACCTGTCTGGCCAATATAAGACTTACAAACTGGCCTAGGAAAATCACAAACTTGAAATACATCATAATATTAACCATTTTTGTTATCATGCCCAAAGTGAGCAGTCCTTATTCTTCCTACAACTGATGACACTGTGGATGGGTTTGTTCTCCTTAAATGCTCAAAATGTTGTTCCACAGAGTCTTCATTCTTTGCTACTAGTTCCTCTTGTCCAAAGGAACCAAAGATTTTGCTGGTGAGGCACAAGGGACCTTAGCACTGCAAACCAAGGATGTTGCTCGAGCTCCAAATGTCAAACTCCCTCCAGAATTTTTCTATTAAGTCTTCTTGATCTTGTAGTTTCTACCTAATGCGGTCTTCCCCTACTTCCACAAGGATTATTTTCTTTCTATGCTTGTCCAACTAGGTATTCATCCTAAGCATTTGTTTTCTTGTTGCTTTTAGTTCTTTTTCATAATTATGATTCCAATCCCTTCAAAATGTCTCCATTCTCCCCATCGATCTTGCTAGAATTTGTTGACTATTCTCACAAAGGCACTCACAACGTCTAATCGAATAAAAAATGTGGTATTAGTGATTTACCTTTTCGCTTGATCCAAACTATATAATTGGAGCATTAGCGCAGATTTCTTCTATCATATCAGAATATGAAAAATAAGTATACCCATACAAGATCTCATGGTCGGTTTTTTGTTGATATTAAAAAATACATTGTATTTTTGAAACCGAAGAGAATTTTGAATTAAAAGTGTTGGCTTCATGGTAAGTTCCTAATAGTATCCTTACTCCCTCCTTCCTCACCCTAAAACTAACATTGCTGATTATTTGGTGTTATGCCTTGTGACCTTCATTCAACATTGAAGTGAAGCCAAATTTTTCGAGCCTTCATCTTCCACACTTATAACTATGCCTTGAGAGATGTGCACTAACCACTTGTACTTTTTAATTTTCTACAAAAATTCAACAATTCCAACTTCATAATTCTATCGGCCTCTCTTTGTACCTTTTGGGACAATTGCTAGTTTTACTTTGCTCCATTTACATACTCATTGGCTAAGATTTTGGTTCACTTAAGATTAAAAGTGACACCTATATGTGTAACAAATTCTACAAAATTTCTTACTCATTTTGTTTTACATTCCCCTTGGTAATTAATTTCTCATCCATATTAAATATATGTAGGAAACGTTCCAACTAGTGTTGAAAATATCAGTCATGAAAAATATCAATGAGGGTCCAGAAAACATCTTATCGGCAATATCAATGAAAATATTGGCAAATATCGGCAAGCATAAAAAATGCATAATATATTCATTTTTTTCAGATTTCTAAACATATAAAGCAAAAAAAAATGAACTAAACACATTGGCACATAAATATGAAGAAAGCACTGATATATATGATGTCAAATAGAAATGATACATCAATCTTCAAAGGTGATACCAAATCCTGTTGATCCCTGGTAATTGTCCAATCAAGGATTCAAACAAAATAACGTCACATATCCTGTTGATCCCTGATAATTGTTCAATCAAGGACTCAAACAAAATAAAATTACATATATAAAACTTTAAAAGTATTTCATCATCATGAGTTATAAAATTATATGTAGCAAAACTTTCAAAACAAATAAAACTAGCAACTATCTATCTGAGACCATTGGCCTCTCCCTAGCAACTTTCTTTCTGTCTTGTTCAGCAATTGGTTCAAGAGCTTTTTGTATAACCTCCGTACTAGAAACCATACAAGGCATTACACCTGCATCATGTGCAGAGAGTCTAGCTAGATGGTATTTCAATCATGTAACCCCTCCCTTGTAACCAAAGTATGAAGCTACTTAATAATTTTGTGAGGGTTTCCACTCCAATTTTATACAGTTGCATCATAACAGCTACACTATGTCTCTTGTCATTCCTCTTTATTGGTTTTGATGGTAAATTAAAACGTGACTCTATAACCAATGTTCTTATCATTTTTTTTTCCAGTGAAAATTATCTTAGTATTATTCTCCATGCCTTGTAGTTACCCTAGATTATTACCTAAAATTGGGTCTTCCTGTCTATCCAGCTGGTTAATTCTAGAGAAGCATTGCCGAATATGAAATATTCTTAGGTACAAAATTTACTAGCTTCTCTTGTTTCAAGCCTTTTCTTATTCTAGGAGTGTGAATTGAATGGGGCTTTCTATAAATGGTTATGTTTCCTCTCCAGGTAAATGAATACACTAGTTCTTCTAGGAGTGGAAATTTTCTATGTCATCTTCATTTGGAACAAAATGTAAAATCATTTTTACTTTTTTCCAACGTCAATAGTTTTGTATATCATTTCTGAAATATATTAGTAATTTGGGTATTCCCCAAAATGATCAGTTATGCATGGTAAACATTACCTATTCCAGGGTTCTAGGAAAGGTTCAAATCAGTTATAATGTTTATGAAATTTTCTTGGTACATGCTGGTTAGATTTTATAGGAGGCCCCATAGGCATCTCAACAAGGTCATATCACATTCCTCAAATCTGTTTTTTTTTGTATGGTTTATTTCTAAGACTTTCATTTACTTAAGTTATTTTCCACATGGTTATCACCATAGGTACATTTTTTGGAAATTTTTTCTAGTGCAATGGAGCGAAATTCCTACTTTCTGGCGATTTTCAACAATAACATAAGTCTACTTCCCACGTTGGAAATGTTTGTTTCGCCCAAATTCCTTAGGGATGTCCTCACGCATTTCTTGGTTCACCGCTCAATGTTTATTTTGCGCCCAAACCATCTAGGGTGATTGAATTGATGATATGGACTAAATGGTTTAATTTTCTCTTAGAAATTTGTAATAGTTCCTTATAGTCACTGTATATTATCTCCTAATGATAATATTGGGACTCATTTTTGTATCTTAATAAAAAAAATTAGGTTGGTTTTCAATTGTGGCATTATTCACTACATCATTTTACTAGTCTACTTTTTGTTAATATATTATTCATTTCAAAAAGTTTAGCTTCTTAGTTTAACTCATGATTTCCATAAGTGCATCAGTAGTTTTTTAATAAATTCTCTGTTTAAATTACTCGTACTTACATCACTTAAAATTTAACTCGTTTCCTCTAGGCGATGTTTAAATCATCAAGATGTGATTAAGTAGCTATTAACTCGTACTTACAACACTTAACATTTAACTCGTTTCCTCTAGGTGATGTTTAAATCATCAAGATGGGATTAACTAGCCATTAACGTATCTATGTATACATATGTCCATTGTAGTAACAATTATTTAGTTATATTATTAATTCACTCAATGCTTTGTGACCAACTCCTTTGTTCCACACTCTAAGGTTTGTTCCTTGTAATTGTTCAATCTCAGTACATGAGCTCCAATTTCCAGTTTTTCAACATAACTAAAAGTTATCTATCTATTTGTCTATCTATCTATCTATCTATCTATCTATATATATATATATATATATATATATATATATATATATATATATATATAGAAAAGAATCTTTCATAGTAACGAAACCCCTAGGATGAAATTATTTATTGGTTTATGGTGATGCAAAATTTATTATATAACCTTGAATAACCTAATACATGTTATTAAAAATTCGTTTTAGTTCATTTCTCTATAAAATATAGCAAGGATGGTATAATATGGTGAAATATTTTAACCTAGGAGGATTATTCACAAAATATGTCGACTTTATTACCATTCTCTCCATTTTTAAATGAGGTAGGCTTAATTGTTTAGTTGCACTTAGTTCTTCTCTCCATAAACTCCATTAAATATGCACTTATCTCTTTCGATTCATAGAATTCTATTAAACAATAGTTAATTGAGTGGAACATAGATTATAAAATTAGATATCTAGCAGGCTTATCTATCAGTCTCGTCTCTCCATTTTATGCATGCATTCAACTTTTCCAATACATTTAACCCCAATGCATATAAATTTACAATAGTCACATATTCTTTTTCGAATTATATTTGCAAGAAATTCACAAAGCTACAACTCATGGATGCATGAAATTTGATTTAAGCATGTGATATTTACCATATGTCATTACTACAATTAGATCTTGTTATCTAAGAATTCTTGTAAAAGTTTGGTGCTTATATGGAATTAATACTTATACAATGAATTCTATGCATTCCACCTTCAAGTATACATACTACGATTTATCAAATTCTATAACAACATTTAAAACAGAATAAAAAATCAATCTAACCATAAGAAACGACTTTGGGAGTATCCAAGAGCAGGCATGTTCCACCCAACCATGAAATATCTCCCATAGTACCCCCTGAGCTTAGAGTCTTTTTTCCATGCAGAATCGCCCCAATTGATTCCTTGGTGGTTTATTTTATAGGTTTTCTTTTAGAAACATCATGATCTTGGGTCTACTAACCCTTTTGCCTAGGATTTTCTTTTTCAAGAAAGGTTCTTTCCTTTTTCTTTAAAGCATGTTTTTTTCTCCCACAATGCTTTATTTCACTCGGACTTAGTATCTTTCTCCAACTAAGTGATTTAATGTGATATTTCTCTCCCATTACATTAAATCCATTTATTTCTAGTTAATTTCTCCTAGGGATTTTTAGGGAAGGTCCATCTTAGACTTAACCACCAACAACTTTTTCTAAGCTCGGAAAAAGTTTTCTAAACTCTAGTTCTTTTTCATGAATACTTCCAAGCAATTTATTTATTATTTCAAACAATAATAAAATAATTACATCCCCACATAATTCTCACCATGGCTTCCATCGCCATTAATCCAATAATAGTTCCATGCATAAAATAGTAAATGTTTAAAAAGGCAGAGCCATATGGGTGTTACATCTTTCACCCTTTTTCTAAACACCGTCCTCGGTGTTTCCTTACTGACATATTTCATTAAGATGGAAAAGAAATGCCTGAAGCATTTCTTCTTCCATTTTTGCAACAATCTCTTTCGTACAAAAGTGCTTCCACTTCATTTCATTTTTGAGCGATGGATGAGTTCCAAAGTAAAACATACTCTTATCTCCATTTCATGCTCTTTCCTTAACATGTTTTCATACATCCTAAACATATTTTTTTTATTTTCCTTCTTGCATTCCAGCAAAGGATCATCAATTTTCACCCAGCAAAGTGACCCACATGCACTGAAAAAGTTCAATGACATTAGCATAGCATCACGACAATATAGTAGGTATTTTTGTACATTTATTCATAGTCATGCCACTGACAGGGACACTAATTAAAGTGAAACTCAACATATGGAATTTTGAAATTCCTTTCATATCATTTACACAAAGGCAATGCAAATTAAAGTACTACTTGTATTATTCAATTTATATTGTTATTTTGATATCGGTGTATCAAATATGCATCTCTCATGCATACTTAAGTGTAGGAAAATCTATTAACTTTGCCACTGGCATGGTTGTTATGTTGTTTTCCATTTCACTCCTATGTGGACTAAGTTAAGTCCATCCTAATTCTTCCACCACTTAGTTCCATACTTTTCCACAAGCCCACAAAAGTATGAGGAACAAAAAGAAAGAATTCACAATACTAATATAGATGATGTAACTTCACAGATCTATAATGCTTGTTTGTTTTTTTTTCTTGCATTCTATGTGCATTAGTTGGATTAAAACACATGTTCATATAATAATTTTTATTGATTTCACTCATCCTTACATTTATAAAAACACATGTATATGTATTAAAACAATACATCAACAAGAAAAAAATTAGTTTAAGGATTTTCCTTCACAGCTGGAACGACACCATTTATCCATATATATTCATTTTCTTCCTTTTTTAGGCTATTCCATGAATTCCAATCAACATTCCTGTGTATAATGTCACATCATTTCAAACAACTATTTTTGGTCAAAAATAAAATTTGTGAATTTCAAAGAAACAATGTCGATATCTACTCCCATATGATTTTAAGATTATTTTACTTTTAATATTGATGTCAATCAATGGTTTCTTTGTCCTCATTAGGGTTTATTGCAATTCTTCTTGGGTTTCCATATTTCCACACTTGATTTTGGCTTTGATCACTTTTACTCTTAGCCATTTATGTGTAAGGCTTGATGGTTTATGTACCTTTTTTGCACTACCTATGAGTACCTTCACATTTTTCAAATTCTTGGGCAGTTAGAATTTCATTACTATTATTTTCAACTTGATAATATTCATTTTCTTTTGTTACTTGGTTACTTTCGTGATGGAATTTACAGTGATATTCCATCCAATCGATATTTTAAACCCTATTGTTGTCAACCATTTCTCTTGGTTACAATTTATTTACTTATATTCCATATAATTTAGAAGACCATTTCATTCTTTCAGTTTTCCAATCAAAATTTTATCTTCCGTTTTTAGGGCCATTGTAAGCTCCTCCTAAGGATTTTCACACACACACACACACACACACAGATATATATTCTTGTGTTCCCTTGTTTGGGACTTTCATGAGTCACAATTTTTGCTCCCATTATTCAGGGTATTCACTTATCTAAAATCAAAATCTATAGTCATCAATGGAACCAACTCCTAAATTCCTCAATCAAGGAGGTAATAAAATTATTTATCTCTTCCCTAGGTAACATTTTATGAGTTCCTACATAATTGTTTTATCAATCCTATAGAACACGCATCTCTAGGACATTCATGGATGTTGGAATTCTTAGCCATAAAGAGATATCCTTTAGCCCAATTCTGCTTTGTTATACTGTTAACATCTATTTCCTTGATAGAAATATTTATGTGGTACAAATATTAATATGGATGGTCAAAAAGAAATCACCAGTAGCCACTTAGTTAGTAACTCTCTCGAAAAGATATGCATTATTACATATATAATACAACTCATGAATGACTGGAAGAAATGCATAATTACATATATAATAGCAGACAATGCAACTATTATATATGTAATTATGATTTACTGAATGATACAATCATGAATTACATGCCTCATTTCTTGATGAATTATATATGTAATTATGGATTTCAATTAGTAATTATTCTTTAACACATAATGTTGCTATTATATATGAAATTATGTATTCATTCTTTATCTACGTAATTACTTGTAACAACTCTCAGCACCTAACATATTTATTGAATTGAGGTTGACTCCTCTTCGTTCCTTATTTCTACCCATTGTACCTACCTTTCCCATTGCACTATCCCTTCCCATACCGTGTATGTTGGGTGGTCACTTTGCCATGGTGTGATGTTGAATCAGGTAACATGTGATGGCTAACTCTGTCAGGTATGGATTAAAAGGGGCCTTCTCTCAAAAACATGTACTGGGTGGAGAAGGAGTTAGGGGAATGGGGGATTCTAATTTCTAGAAATAAAGGTTTCTCTTAGTCGCCCGACACTGTCACTGCACACTGTTTCTACCTGACTCTCCCATGAACTTCACTCTTTTTCCATTATATGACTCAGTAACTTTGCCTGCCTCAACCCCAGAACCAATTAGGTTCATTGTCGGTGACTACGATACCTACTGAAATAGGCGATCGAGCTTAAGAGTGCATTTCAGGTAGTTGGTTGAGATATTCCTATCAAGCTAGTATATTATACACGTATTAACAACTCAAATTAATAAATGAAATAAGGAATTCGATTTAGGAGGAATGGGATCTTCATTTATTCATTGACCAAACACTAAAATGGACCAATCACTAAAAGGTTTGATGAGAATGGGCTAACTAAACTAACTAATTCACTTCGTTTGCGGCACTCATTTGTTTGAGAAATTCATCTTGGTCAGCGATGCATGCATAAACGTTAGTAAACTTTTATATTTCCCACCCACCTTCACTTCAGTTTCATTATCCAAATACACATGGAATGGGAAGGGGGGAAGATGCGTCACAATTATATTTATTTTTCGTTGAGTTGATGTGAAATGTGCCAACCCTATAGGGAACCCACCTACTGCTTTTTATAAAACATACATAGACCTGAAAAATTGTTCTTGGTCGAGCCAACCCGATGATTAAGGGCTCTGGATTAGAACCGAGAGACTGAGCGAGGCATCAAGCTTCATACCGAAGAACCTAAACTTTCTCCTATCCAACTTCTTAACATAGACAACCCATCCTAATCTCTCCTTTGTCCTCAACATAACATAGAGAAATTGAATTCGTAATTCCCTTATTAGTGCCTAATCGAACATAGGGAACTTGATACATTCTTTGTCAACCGAACCTTATCAGCTGCACCACCTGCTTTATAAACTAAACATATACAACTAGAAATGTCTTCTCACCATCAAATTTTTGGGGTCCATATATATCACTAATTACTTAAGAGCCTAGTCGATAAAAGTTCATTTTGGCAGTTGAGTGCTTTCAGAAATGAGTTATCGTGCCAACTATTATCTCCAGGTCGAGTAACCCCCCCCCCCCCCCCCCCCTCCTAATTTTGTAATTAGAATCATCCTTAAAATCGACCCTCCCGATGGTATATTTATCCTTAGCAAGTTGAGTCTTCCATCATTCTCCTAGGCAACGACAAAAGAAGAATATTTGAGTACAACAACTGGCCCCCCTAAAATCCTAAAAGTTCATAAATAAAAAAATGATTCTAATCTAATCAATTGTTAGATATATCCCATTATGAGTGCATACTCTCTATGATGGTTTCATTATTCTAAAAAAAACTTCATTTCTTTTATGATTATCTAAGAAATGTTGCCAATATCTTCTCCTTCTCTTGTGTAGCTAGTCAAGAAGGTACCTCCCTCTGGTTGAGCAATAATATCCTTACCTATAGGCTCTCAATATGGTTGATGAATTCTATTTACCTTTCCTTATGGTATGGAATTAAGAGCTCATCTACTGCTTTAACAGAAAGGTAAGCACGGATAGATCCCTATTAAGGGTCTGAAACAAGATATTGAATGGACTGAAATTTCCATTTCAAAGGCTTTGATTTTGGTATTTGTAAAGAGGATCTTTCTATCTGAGATGGTAATTTGGTCTATCCCTTAGTGTAAAGGCCCCTCAAATCCCCTCTCAACCCTGAGCATGAAGTCCTCCCTTGAGGAAACACTGGGCAAGGGGATTTGTAAGGACTTGACTAGCAAATTCCAAGGCTCTGATTTAGGGACCTGTACATAGGATATGGATTGACGGGAGGTGAAATCTGTCTCTCCCATTGGTAAATCACTTTACATCTTTACTCCCTAAGGGGAGGGAAAAAGACCGCAAAACCATCCAATGTTAAGTTGGGAACAACCTATCCAATGTTAGGTTAGGAAAGGGATTGTAATTGACTTGACTTATTATCTCCTTCTCTAAGTCAGCCATATTCCCCAGTATTTCTCCATCATTTCCTTATCTCCTAAAGCACTAGTTTCAACCCATCTATAGTCAGGCCCATCAATTCAATCCCCTCATCTAACCTAAGCAAGTAATCCCTTAAGGTCTCAATTTGAATATCTTACCGACTGGCTCTAATGTGTCTTCTTTCACTAGTCTTAGTCCTGCAATATCGCTTAATGAAAGTTATAAGGGATCTACAGGCATCTGATAGCCTCACATTCCTTTCCTTTGGGGTGGTTTTGGTTCTATGGGTTAAAAGCTACCTTTCCAAGCTTGTCGATTCAACTTTGGAAAAATAGAGCCTCATGGTACCATGCTCTTTAGCGGTAACTCTAGACCAAGAAATCTATTTACTTCTCTAATAAATCTCATGTAACTCAAGTCATTTTCAACCAAATACATCCATGGAATTAGTACTATTAGCTTCCACTAAATACTGTGATTATTGATACCAAGTTCAAGCTATAGGCCCCTCGTAATATGATACACATTAGTAACCATAATGATCACCATTACTTAAGAAAACTTTTTATTTATTGGAGTACCTGTTATATTGTGCTACACAACACTTCCGGGATACTAGCTGTTAATATTTATTTTAAGCCATTTTTTGTTGGTATTTATATACCTTACATCGTCTTGTATTTTACGTATGTATTGCATAATCCTAATACCTAAGGTATAAAACTTTTCTTATATGGTTGTATATACATTTGAATCATAAAGATATGCGTGAAAACATAGTTTTGAGATAATTTGAACCTAAGAATACTTGGTATTCTCGATTCATAATTTAGGTTCTTGCATTATTATTTTATTTCTCATAGACCGATTTATATATATATATATATATATATATATATATATATATATATATATATATATATATATTCTCATGTATATGCTCTTATTATAGTATCAAAATTCCTACTAAAGGATTCTTATTTTAAGTAATTTATTCTATTCTTGCTCTAGTGATATTTTCCTTCCCTTTCCGTACTCTATATTTTACGGTGAACCACCTAGTAATGTATGAAATTTCAATATTTAAACTTTCCTGTTGTAATTAATATGTGTTTTTTTTACACAGGTTCTGCATCATGTCCAATATTCTTGGTTACCAAACTTGTCACAACTTATTGCAATTAAATAGTTTTCTGCAGGAACTTACTGGTGTAACATCTCTGTATGATCTTCTTTAACTCCTCCACATAAAATACCAATTCAACACTATAAAAAGTCAACATCTAATTTTTTTCTTCTTGGAAATTTATACCTTACATCATTTTCTATGTAATATTTATTGTTGACTATTCATTTTCTACTTCCCACATCTCTCTCTACCCTAGCCAATCTCTCATGAACATCCTTTCTTCATATATGTCTTGGATTCTTTAACATATAACAAATCATGTTTCTCAGTTTAGTTCTTTTATTGTAAGGCATACGATCCCTATATAACGACCATCACTTGTTAAATCCCCCAAACTATTTTGTATAACAATGTAGTGAGAGAATAAATTCTCACCGTATACATATTTTCCCTTTACATTAGATAAAACAATATATTATGGTAGAAACTTTTGTACTATAGTAGGCCTGAAATCCTTTCCATCTTATATAGATACTTTAATTTGTAACAAGCATATTTTATACCTCTTGTATCCACCTTGCTTGGAGTTCAAGTTTAATTCTTTCAGTAGTCTATTATTTCCAACTTATATGACCTTCCTTCAACCTCCTGCAACAACCTGTATTTGATTTTTATTTGTACTATCCTTGCATTTAGAAACCTAAATTATGTCACCTAATCTGTTATTATACTTTAATAACCTAATCACAAACTCAATAAGTCAAAAAGAAGTTGTTTCTCTTCTATAGCAACTTTGTGTATGTAGTAATGTTGTTGCATCTTTTGGACTTGTAGTACTTGTTAGTAAGGACAAGTGCATAATCCTTGGCCTAATCTTAGTACACTCATTAAATCTCTCATTTACATTCTCTTTAGATACAAACATGCATACATATACCAACACTTTATTGCATTCTCTTTACCAACATATACATTCTATTTATTGCAACTCTCCCTATTAAGGGTCTTTTACAAAATATATATATATACTCGAACTCTTAACATAATTTATTTTATAAAGTCAGACCTAATGTTTCCTAATAATACAGCTCCCACATCTTAGATGTAGCACTAGTAAGTATTAGATTACTGATATCTCTCTTCCTCAACCTTTTCATGAATTGGTTTACTATTGGATAGTTATAGTCTTTTACTACTTCCAAAAACTATGTTGTTAAAAGTGGCACTTCATTTCATTTTCTCACCTAAGTTTGATCTACCAAACTTTCCTCTCTGGGTTGGCCCATAGACCTCAATACTCAATCTAGAACTATGATACCATATGTAACAAACCTCATTTCACAACCAATTTTTTTTCTCTTTTAATTTTTGTAATACCAATAAAATTGTTCTTGTCTTTCATTAAATCATACCTATAGTACAAGATTTATTTAACTTTTGTGTTACTGGTCCTCATCAAAGTTCAGGGAAGTTCTATTCTCCTAGGATGTTTTTAATATAAGTGGAGTGTTTCTCAATGTTATGGGAACGATCTCTTGCAACCTCTTTAAAGGAGTAGACATCCTTTTATAACATTATTAATTTTCCTCCCATTAACATTTGTCGTGTTCCTAACCATTTTTATTATTAAGACCTTAAACCTTTAGTGATAACTTTAATCATTTGTATAAAATGTATTTATTCACTCTAATATGACCATGCTATTGATTTGGAGGTTGCATTTTAATCACTATATTTAAAATTTCCCTAATATAATTGAAACCTTCTCATTCATAATTTAATCCAATCATTGCCCACGGGGCTTTGGATTGATGGTGAACGGGTGCGCTCTTAAAACACTCCTTGCGATAGGTCACCGGTTCAAATCCTCGTGGGTACTTAGGTTAGTCTTAACTAGAAAAAAAAAATTAATCCAATCATTTACTTGGACCCCACTTATCATATGATAGTGTGAAGTTTTGAACCTTTATTTTTAGCATAATTACACTCTTTACCGTTATTACAATCACCATTGTCGAATTAGTAACTTAGCATCAACAATTTTGCTTATTTTTCTCTTAATATTTTTAATGTGTTCCCTTTACTTACTCATTGGCTAGGATTTTGGTTCACTTACCATTAAAAGTGACACCCATATTTATATACTTATATGTGTAACTAATTCTATAAAATTTCTTATGCATTTTGTTTTACATTCCACATGGTATTTCGTTTCTTATCCTTCAAAACTATGATTTTTAATATTATTTAACTCTACATATATCGAATATATGTAGGAAAGGTTCCAACCATATATCGATTTTTGTCACAGCACCAATATCCACACCTAGGGTTTCACGTGTATATATATATATATATATATATATATATATATATATATATATATATATATATATATATATATATATATATATATATATATATATATATATATATATATATATATATATATATATATCACCATGTTATTTTTATTCAACATATATTAGGTGACTATTATTAGAGTCCCACACGGGTTGCAATATTTAATTTTAGCTTCTGAGTATGGGTTATATCCCACTTGGATTAAATAATTTACACATGCTACTCTGCAATAAACACCACGCAAAACCGACCAAGTGAAATTCACATGGCATCCCGTGAACGCAATTTCAATGGCTAAGATTTAACAATGATATCCAATGATAGAGGATAGTTAGGGTTGTCAAATTTCTAACCCTAGCCTTCTTGTGCTTCTCTCTATCTTAATTTGTTTCTCCATTGCAACCAGAGCATCGAGCTGCCTCGTAATTATGTCAGGGTTTCCACTCCAATTTTTGATAGTTGCATCATAGCGACTATGTTATGTCTCTGGTCATTCCTCTTTATTGGTTTTGCTGGTAAATTAAAACCTGACTCTGTAACCAATGTTCTTATCATTTTCTTTTTCCAGTGAAAATTATCTCAGTATTCTCTATGGTTTGTAGTTACGCTAGATGATTAACCAAAATTGGGTCTTCCTATCTATCTGCCTAGTTTATTCCAGAGAATCACTTCTGAATTTGAAATCTTACGAGGTGAAAATTTACCGGCTCCTCTTGTTTCGAGGCTTTTGTTATTCTAGTACTATGAATTGAATGGGGATTTCTCTAAATGGTTTTGTTTCCTCTCCTAGTACATGATTACTTTGATTCTTCTAGCAGTGGTGATTTTCTATTTCATCTTCATCTGGAAAAAAATGTAAAATATGTTTTCTTTATTGCAAACGTCAATAGCTATATATATTATTTATGAAATATATACAAAAATTGGGTCTTCCCAAAAACAATCAGTTATGTGTGGTAAATGTTAACTATTCCAGGGTTCTCTAAAAGGTTCAAATTAGTTATAGCGTTTATTAAATTTTCTTCGTACACGCTGGTTAGATTTCAGAGGAAGCCCTATAGGCTTCTCAACAAGGTCATATCACCTTCCTCAAATGTTTTTTTTCTTACGGTTTTCTCCTAAGACTCTCGTTAGTTAACTTATTTTCCACATGGTTATCATGATAGGTACATTTAATAGAACTTCTTTCTAGTGCAATGGAGCGAAATTCCTACTTTCTGGAGGCTTTAAACAATAAGCCAAGTCTACTTCCCAGCTTGGAAATGTTTATTTATAACCCAGATTCCTTGTAAATTTCCTCTCAAGTTTCTTGGTTCGCTGCTAGGAGTTTCCTTTGTGTCCAACCCCTTCAGGCTGTTTGAGTGCTTGATATGGAGTAAATGGTTTAATTCCTCTTTAACATTTGTAATAGTTCCCTATTTTTATAAGAGCCATCAAATATTCATAGTCACTATATTTTATCTCCTAATGATAATATTGTGACTCCTCTTTGTATCTTTAATAAAAAAAACTAGGTTAGTTTTCAATTGTGGCATTATTCCTTCATTTTACTCCTGTACTTACTGTTAATATATTATTCATTTCTAAAAGTTTAGCTTCCTAGTTTAATTCATGATTACGATAAGTGTAGAAGTATTTTTTTAATAAATTCTCTATTTAAATTGCTCCTACTTACATCACTTAACATTTGACCCATTTCCTCTATGCAATGTTTAAATCTTGGAGTTGCAATTAGCTAGCTATTAGTGCATGTTTGTATACATATGTCCATTTTAGTAACAATTAATTAGTTATATTATCGATTTACTCAACTCTTTGTGACGCACTTATTTGTTCCACACTCTATGGTTTATTCGTTGCAATTGTTCAATCTCAGTACATGAGCTCCAATTGCCAGTCTTTTAGCATAACTAAATGTTATAATTTCTATATATATAGACACATAAATATTACAATTTCTATATACATACATACCAATATTTCATAGTAACGAAACCCCCTAGGATGAAATGATTAATTATTTTATGGTGATTTAAAATTTATTATATAAATTTGAACTCCCTAACACATGTTATTAGAAATTCATTTTAGTTTACCTCAGACAACCATATACTTCATTAATTATGCACTTACCTCTTTCGATTCAAGGAATTCTATTAAACAATAGTTAATTCAGTGGAACATATATTATAAAATTAGATACCTAGTAGGTTTATCTATCCACTCTTGTCCCTCCATTCTATGCATTCATTCAAATTTTCCAATACATTTAACCCCAATAAATATAAATTTACAATAATCACATATTCCTTCTAAATTATATTTGCAGGAAATTCACAAAGCTACAACTCATGCATGCATCATCTAATCTGAATTAAGTGTATGGTATTTAGTTATATCATTACTACTATTAGATCTCATTACCTGTAATTGCTTGTAAAAATTTGGTACTTATACGAAATGACTACTTATGAAATGAATTCTACATTCCACCTTCCAATCTACATACTATGGTTTATCAAATTCTATAGTAACATTTAAAATAGACTAAAAATTCAATCTAACTACAAGAAATGACTTTGGGAGTATACAGGAGCAAGCATGCTCCACCCAACCATGGACTCTTTACCATAGTTCTGACCCCCTGAGCTAAGGATCTTATTGCCATGAAAAATCCCCCCAATTGATTCATTGGTGGTTTATTTTATAGGTTTTGTTCCCAATAGATTTTAGCAGTGTCCCACTTTTGCATTTGCCAACCCTTTTGCCTAGGCCTCTTTTTTTTTTCCATAAAGGTTCTTTCCTACAACGCTTTAATCTCCCACAATGCTTTAATCTACTCGGACTTAGTATCTTTCTCCAACTAAGTGATTTAATGTGATCTATCTCTCCCATCACATTAAATCCATTTATTTCTAATTAATTTCTCCTAGGGATTTTTAGGAGATTTTTAGTGAAGTTCCATCTTGGACTTAACCACCAAAAACTTTTTATAAGTTGGAAAAAGGTCTTCTAAACACAACTGTTTTTTCCTGAATGCTTCCAAGAAATTTATCTATTAGTTTAAATAATAATAAAATAATTCACATGAGTCTCACCATGGCTTCCATCGCCATTAATCCAATAGTAGTTCAATGCCTAAAATAGTAAATGTTTAAAAAGGCAGAGCCATAGGGGTGCTACATCTTCCCCCCCTTTTTCTAAACACCGTCATCGGTGTTTACTTATTTCCATCTTTCCTAAAGATGGAAAATAAATGCCTCCAACATTTCTTCTTCCATTTATGCAACAATCTCTTCAGTACAAAAGTGCTTCCACTTCATTTTATTTTTGAGGGATGGATCAGTTCCAGAGTAAAGATACTCTTATCTCCATTTCATTCTCATTCCTCAACATGTTTCCATACATTCTAAAAATATGATTTTTATTTTCCTTCTTGCATTCTAACAAAGGATAATCAACCTGCACCCAACAAAGCTACCCACATGCACCGAAAAACGTCAACGACATTAGTATAGCATCATGACAATACACTAGGTCCTTCGGTACATTTATTGATATCTATGCCAGTAATAGGGATGCTAATTAAAGTGACATTCAACATATGGAGTTTCCAAATTCCTTTCTTATCACTTACACAAAGGCAATAAAAATTAAAGGACTATTTGTAGTATTCAACTTTATATTTTTCTTTCGATATTGTTGTATCAAGTATGCATCTTTCATGCATACTTAAGTGTAGGAAAATCTATTAACTATACCACTTTCATGGTTGTTATGTTTTTATCCATTCCACTCCTAAGTGGAGTTAGTCAAGTCCATCCTGATTGTCCTACCACTTACATCTATACTTTTCAACAAGCCCACAAAAGTATGAGGAACAAAAAGAGAGAATTCAAACATAGATGATGGAACTGCACAGATCTATAATACTTGTTTTTTTTATTGCATTCTCTGTGCAACAACTAGCTTAAGACATGACATGTTTTTATAACACATTTCATCGACATTAGTCATCCTTACACCCATAAACGCACGTGTATATGTATTAAAACAATACATCAACAAGCAAAAATTTAGTTCAGGGATTTTCTTTTATAGTTGGAATGACACCATTTAGCCATATATATTCCCTTTTTTCCTCTGTTAGGCTACTTCGATACTTTCAATCAGGATTCCTAGTGCATCCTATTGCATCATTTCAAACAACCACTTTGGTAATTTTGGTTTAGTAAAAATATAATTTGCGAAGTTTAAAGAAACAATGTCGATATATACTCCCATATGAATTTGAGATCAGTTTATTTTTAAGATTGATGTCAATCAAGGGTTTCTTTGTCCTTATGGTTTATTTCAATTCTGCTTCAGTTTCTATGTTTCCGCTCTTGATTTTGGCTTTGATAACTTTTACTCTTATCCATTTTTGTGTAAGGCTTGATGGTTTGTGTACAGTGTCTTGCACTACCTCTAAGTAGCTTCATGTTTTTCAAATTCTTGGATAGTTTAAATTCCATACTGTTATTTTCAACTTGATAAGCTCCATTTTTTGTTTTTTGTAACGTATGTGGTTTCTTTTGTGAAGTAATTTACGGTGATATTTCAGCCCATCCATATTTTCAACCTTCTTGTTGGAAAACAATTCTCTTGGTTACAATTCCTTTACCTTATATTCCATATAATTTTGGGCACCATTACATTCTTTAAGTTTTCCAATCAAAATTTTATCTTCCCTTTTAGGGCCATTGTAAGTTCCTCTAAATCATTTTCATATATATATATATATATATTTATTCTCATGTTCCCTTTCTTGGGACTTTCATGAGTCATCACTTGCAATCCCATTATTGAGGCTATTCATGTATTTGAACTCAGTCATCAATGGAACCAACTCCTGAATTCTTCAATAAAGGAGGTCATAAAATTATTTACCTCTTACATTGGTAACATTTTTATCAGTTCTTACATAAAAATTTTATCAATCCTACAAAACATGCATGTCCAGGACATTCATGGAGATTGGAATTCTCATCCATAAGGATATAACATTTAGCACAATTGTGCTTCAATTATACTATTAGAATATATTCCCAATAGATAGAAATATTTCAGTGGTACAAATATTAATGTTAAAAATACTTTATATTTTTTTTTATATTGGATTACCTGGTGTATTGTGCTACACCACACTTGCATGATAGTAGCTCTTATTCCCTCTTTTAATCCATTTCATGTTCATATTAATATACCTTCCATCGTCTTGTATTTTATGTCTGTACTGCATACTCCTAGTGCCTAGGCTATAAAAACTTTCTTATATGGTTGTATATACAATTGAATCTTAAAGGTATGCATGTATGCTTAGTTTGGAGATAATTTGTACCTAAGAATACCTGGTATTTTCGTTTCATAATTGAAGTTCTTGCATCATTACTTTATTTCTTGCATCTTGTGTATGCTCTTATTATAGTATCTCAATTGCTACTAAGAGATTCCTCCTATTATACCCATAATTTCTTTTGAATAATTTATTATATTCTTTCTCTCGTGATACTGTCCTTCCCTTTTTTTACTCTATATTTTAGAGTGCAACACTTGGTAACATATGTAATGTTGATCTTTAAACTTTCTTGTTGTAATTAATAGGTGTTTGTTTTACACTGGTTCTGCATCTCATCTAATATTCGTGGTTACCCACAACTTATTTCCACTACAAATTTTTATGCACAAACTTACTGGTGTAACATCCCAGTATGATATTTTCTAACTCTTGCACATAAAATCCCAATTCTATGTAATATTTACTGGTGACTATTCATGTGCTTCTTCCAACATCTCTCTCTATCCAAACCAATCTGTCGCAAACATCCTTTCTTCATATATGCCTTTGATTTTTTAACATATAACACCTCATCTTTCTGAGTTGAGTTCCTTGATTGGAAGTCGTACGATCCTTGTATAATGACCATAACTTTTTAAATCCCCTAGACAATTTTGTATAATGATGTAGTCAGAGAATAAATTCTCTCTATATACATTTTTCCCTTTACATTAGATAAAACAATCTCTTATGGTAGAAACTTTAGTACTATAGTAGGCCTTAAAGACTTTCCAGCTTATATAGATACTTTACTTTGTAACAAGTAGATTTTATACCTCTTGTATCCAACTTGTTTGGCGTTCAGGTTTAATCCTTTTAGTAGTCTATTATTACCAGCTTATATGACCTTCCTTGAAACTCCTACAACAACCTGTATTTGATTTTTCTTTGTACTATTGTTACATTTAGAGCTAGAAATTATGTGAGCTCTTATGTTATTATACTTTACTTGCCTAATCACAAACTCAAGAAGGTCTAAAGAAGTTATTTCTCTTATATATCAAGTTTGTGTATGTAGTAATGTTGTTTTATTTTTTGGAATTGTAGTACTTGTCACTAAGGAGAAGTGCATAATCCTTGGCTCAAGCTTAGTACACTCCTTGCATCTCTCATTTACATTCTCTTTGGATTCAAGGAGGTATACAAATATGAACACTTTTTTTTTTATTATTATTTAGTGGGGAAATGTATCTATTACACCCTCTCATATTGATTTCCTTTTCTTATTGCATCTATGCCTACTAAGGGTCTTTTAGGATCTATATACATATACTTGAACTCTTAACACATTTTATTTTATACAGGAAGACCTAATGTTTCCTAATAATACAACTCTCACGTCTTATCTGTAGCATTAGTAAATATTAGATCACTGATATCTCTCTTCCTCAACCTTTTCATGAATTGGTTTACTACTGGATAGTTCTAGTCTTTTACTCCTTCCAACAATTATGTTGTTGAAAGAGGCACTTCATTTCCTTTTCTCACCTATGTTCAATCTGGATAAGTTTTTGTTGTGGGTTAGCCCATAGGCCTTAATATTGAACCTATGACTTTGTTACTATACATAACGTACCTCATTTCACAACCATTTTTTTGTTGTGGGTTGGCCCATAGGCCTTAATATTGAACCTATGACTCTGTTACTATACGTAACATACCTCATTTCACAACCATTTTTTCTAATTTTTTAATTTATGCAATACCACTAAAATTTTTCTTTATCTTTCATTAAATGATGCCTGTAGTATAAGATTTCATTAATATTTTTGTTACTGGTCCTCATCAAACTTCGAGAAGTTCTATTCTCCTAAAATGTTTTTAATATAAGTGGAGTGTTTCTGAAAGTTATGGGAAAGATCTCTTGGAATCTCTTTAAAAGATTATACATCCATTTATAACATTATTAATTTTCCTCACATTAAAGTCTCTCACGTTCCTAACCATTTTTATTATAAATCTCTTAAACCTTTAGTGATAACTTTAATCATTTGTATAAAATATCTTTATTCACTCTAATATGCCCATGTTATTGTTTTGGAAGTTTAGTTTTAATCATTATATTTAAAGGTTCCCACCTTACTCTTGATATAATCGAAACCTTCACATTCGTACTTTAATCCAGTCATTTACGTGGACCCCAATCAGCATATGACAATGTGAAGTTTTGAACCTTTAGTTTTAGCATAATTACACTATCTGGCATTATTTATAGTCACCATTATCGAATTAGTAACTGAGGATAAAAAATATTACTTATTTTACTCTAAATATTTTTACTTTGTTCCCTTTACTTTCTCATTGCCTAGGATTTTGGTTCACTTACCATTAAAAGTGACACCCATATTTATATATTTATATGTGTAACTAATTCTATAAAATTTCTTATGCATTTTTTTACATTCCACGTGGTATTTCATTTTACATTCATCAAAACTCTGGCTTTTAATTTTATTTAACTCTACGTATATTAAATATATGTAGGAAAGGTTCCAACCATACAACTACTTTTGTTAGAGCGCCAATATCCACACCTAGGGTTTCACGTACAAACACATATATATATCACTATGTTATTTTTATTTAACCTATATTAGGTGGATACTATTAGAGTCCCACATGGGTTGTGTTATTTATTTTTAACTTTCTAAGCATGGGTTATATCCCACTTGGCTTAAATACTTTACACATGGTACTCTGCAATAAATTCCATGCCACATGGACCACGTGAAATTCACATGGCATGCTCTGAATGCAATTTCATTGGCTAAGATTGAACAATGATATCCCACGACAGAGAATAAATAGGGTTGTTAGATGTCTAACACTACCCTTCCTGTACTTCAATGGTTGCATGATAGAAAGCAAACTATGTCTCTTGTCATTCCTCTTTATTGGTTTTGCTGGTAAATTAAAATGTGACTCTGTAACCAATGTTCTTATCATTTTTTTTCCCAGTGAAAATTATCTCCTTATTCTCTATGGTTTGTAGTTACGCTGGATGATTAACTAGAATTGGGTCTTCTTGTCTATCCTCCTAGTTCGTTACAGAGAAGCACTTCTGAATTTGAAATATTCCCAAGTAAAAATTTACTGGCTCCTCTTGTTTTGAGGCTTTTGTTATTCTCGTACTGTGAATACTCAATCATGGGTTTTGTTATTCTCGTACTGTGAATACTCAATCATTTTGTTTCCACTCCAAGAACATGAATACTCTGTTTCTTCTAACAGTGGCGATTTTTTATGTCGTCTTCATATGGAACAAATTGTAAAAGCCTTTTTCTTTGTTGCCAACAAAAATAGCTATATATATTATTTTTGAAATATATCAGTAATTTGGGTATTCCCCAAAAAGATCAGTTATGCGTGGTAAATGTTACCTATTCCAGGATTTTGTGAAAGGTTCAAATTAGTTATAGAGTTTATGAAATTTTCTTGGTACATGCTGGTTATATTTCAGAGGAGGCCATACAGGTGTCTAAACAAGGTCATATCACCTTCCTCAAATTGTTTGTTTTTTTTATTATGGTTTACTCCTAAGACTTTTGTTCAGTTAACTTATTTTCCACATGGTAATCATGAGAGGTACATTTTCTAGAACTTCATTGAAGTGAAATGGAGGGAAATTCCCACTTCCCAGGTTCGAAATCTTTATTTTAGGCAAATTCCTTGTGGATGTGCTCAAGAGTTTCTTGGTTCACCGCTTAGAGTTTGTTTTGTATCCAACCCATTTAAGGTGTTTAAGTGTTTGATATGGTCTGAATGGTTTAATTCCTCTTTAACATCTGTAATAGTTCCCTATTTTTAGTCGAGGCATTGACTCTTCATAGTCGCTATATTTTATCTCCTAATGATAATATTGAGATTCCTTTTTATCTCTTTAATAAAAAAAACTTGGTTAGTTTTCAATTGTGCAATTATTCCTTATTTCATTTTACACTTGTACTTTCTATTAATATATTATTCATTTCGAAAAGTTTAGCTTCCAAGTTTAATTCATGATTACCATAAGAACTTCAATATTTTTTTAATAATTTCTCAGTTTAAATTACTCGTACTTACATCACTTAACATTCGACCTGTTTCCTCTATGCCAAGTTTAAATCTTGCAGATGTGATTAGCTAGCTATTAGAAAATCTCTATATACATATGTCCATTGTAGTAAAAATTAATTGGTTATATTATCGATTTACTCAACACTTTGTGACCAACTTCTTTGTTCCACACTTTATGGTTATTGCCTTGTAATAGTAAAATCTGAGTACATAAGCTCTAATATCGCTAGGAGGGTTATTCACAGAAATTTTCAACTTTATTAGCATTCCGTCCAGTTTTAAATGTGGTATGCTTAATGATTCAGTTGCATTTAGTCCTTATGTCCAACGAGACTAACAAACATAATAATTGTTACTTTGGTATAGAAAAACAACATGGGCATTCTCATGTTTGTTTTAGTTTACCTCAGATAGCCATATACTCCAATAAGTAGGCACTTATCTCTTTTGATTGATAGAATTCTATTAAACAATAGTTAATGCAGTGGAACATAGGTTATAAAATTAGATATCTAGTAGGCTTATGTATCAAGTCTTTTCCCTCCATTCTATGCATGCATTCAAATTTTTCAATACATTTAACCCCAATAAATATAAGGTTACAATAGTCAAAAATTCCTTTCAAATTATACTCGCAATAAATTCACAAAGTTACAACTCCTCCATGCATGCAATATGAATTAAGCGTAGGATATTAAAACTATATCATTACTGCAATTAGACCTCACTATGTGAGAATTTTTTTTAAAATTTGGTACTTGTATGCAAGGAATACTTATGCAATGAATTATAAACATCCCAAGCTCTAATCTACATACTATAATTTATCAAATTCTATAGCAACATTTAAAATAGAATAAAAATTCAATCTGACCATAAGAAACTGCTTTGGGAGTATCCATAAGAAACTGCTTTGGGAGTATCCATAAGAAACTGCTTTGGGAGTATCCAGGAGAAAGAACGCTCCACCCAACCATGAACTATCTCCCATAGTACCCCCGATCTAAGAATCATCTTGCCATGTCGAATCCCCCCAATTGATTCCTTGGTGGTGTATTTTATAAGTTTTCTTCCCAACAGATTTTAGCAGTGTCCCGCTTTTAGGTTTGCCAACCCTTTTTCCTAGGACTTTTTATTTTTTTTTTTTTTGAAAATGGATCTTTCCTTTTCCTTTAAAGCCTGAATTTTTCTCCCACAATGTGTTACTCATCCTAGACTTAGTATCATTATCCAAATAAGTGATTTAATGTGTATTTCTCTCCAATCACATTAAATCCATTTATTTCTAATTAATTTCTCCTAGGTATTCTTAGGAGATTTTTAGAGATGGTCCATCTTTGACTTAACCACCAACAACTTTTTCTAAGCTAGAAAAAAGTATGCTAAAATCTAGTTCTTTTTCGTGAATACTTCCAAGCAATTTATTTATTAATTTAAATAATAATAAAATAATTACATCCTCACATAAGTCTCACCATGGCTTCCATCGCCATTAATCCAAGAATAGTTCAATGCCTAAAATAGTAAATGTTTAAAAAGGTGGAGCCATAGGGGTGTTACCTACCCCTCCCCTCCCTTTTCTAAACATTGTCCTCCATGTTTCCTTTGTGCCATCTTTCTACAAGATGGAAAAAAAATGCATCCAACGTTTCTCTTTCCATTTGTACAACAACCTCTTCCATACAAAAGTGCTTCCACTTCAATTTAGTTTTGAGTGATGGCTCAATTCTAGAGTAAAACATACTCTTATCTCTATTTCATGCTCATTCCTCAATATGTTTTCATACATCGTCAACATATGCTTTCTATTTTCCTTCTTGCATTCCAATAAAGGATCATCAACCTGCACCCAACAAAGTTACCCACATGCACCCAAAAAGGTCAAGGACATTAGTATAACATCAAAACAATACAATAGGTCTTTTGGTACATTTATTCATAGCTATTCGAGTGGTAGAGAAGCCAATTAAAGTGATATTCAACATATGGCATTTCCAAATTCCTTTCATATCACTTACAAAAGGGAAATAAAAATTAAAGGGCTACTTGTAGTATTCAATTTTATATTGTTCTATTGTTGTATTTTTCCATGCATACTTATGTGTAGGAAAATCTATTAACTCTGTCACTTTCATGGTTGTTATGTTGTTACCCATTCCACCCCTAAGTGGACTTAGTCATGTCCATCATGATTGTTCTACGACTTAGTTCCATACTTTTCTACAAGACCACAAAATTATGAGGAACAAAAAGAAAAAATTCACAATACTAACATAGATGATGTAACTTCACAGATATATAATATTTGTCTTTTTTTTCCTTGCATTCTATGTGAATCAACTAGATTAACACACAACATGTTCATATTATAGTTTTCATCGATTTTAGTCATCCTTACACCCATAAAGACACGTGTCTATGTATTAAAACAATACATCGACAAACACAAATTTAGTTTAGGTGTTTTCCTTCAGAGTTAGAATGACACCATTTAGCAATATATATTCCTTCTTTTCCTCTCTTAGGCTACTCTAGGAATTTCAATCAACATTCCTAGTGTATCATGTTACATCATTTCAAACAACCACTTTGGTCATTTTGGTTTAATAAAAATATAATTTGTGAAATTTAAAGCAATAATGTTTATATATACTCCCATATGAATATGAGATCATTTTATTTTTAAGATTGATTCCAATCAAGGGTTTCTTTGCCCTTTTTATGGTTTATTGCAATTTTACTTGGGTTTCCATGTTTCCACTCTTGATTTTGACTTTGATCACTTTTACTCTTATCCATTTCTGTGTAAGGCTTGATGATTCCTGTACCTTTTCTTCACTACCTCTCAGTACCTTCATGTTTTTCAAATTCTTGGGTAGTTAAAATGCCATTACTCTTATTTTCAACCTGATCATCTCCATTTCTTTATTTAATGTACTTGGTTACTTTCATGATGGAATTTACAGTGATATTCTATCCAATCCATATTCTAAACCCTCTTGTTGTCAACCAATTCGCTTGGTTACAATTTCTTTACCTTATATTCCATATAATTTCGAGGACCATTTCATTCTTTACGTTTTCTAATCAAACTTTTATCTTCCCTTTTTAGGGCCATTATAAGTTCCTCTTAAGGATTTTCATATATATATATTCTCTTGCTTGGGACTTTCATCAGTCACAACTTGTGCTCCCATTATTGAGGGTATTCACTTATCTAAACTCAAAATTTATAGTCATCAATGGAACCAACTCCTGAATTATTCAATCAAGGTTGTCATAAAATTATTTACCTGTTCCCTTGGTAACATTTATATCAGTTCCTACATAATTGTTTTATCAATCCTAGAAAACATGCATGTCGAGTACATTCAAGGAGGTTGGAATTCTCAGCCATAAAGATCTTAGTCCCTCTTTTAAGACATTTCTTGTTGTTATTTATATACCTTACATCATCTTGTATTTTATGTATGTACTGCATACTCCTAGTGCTATGGTCGTATATACATTTGAGTCTCAAAGGTATGGATGCACACTTAGTTCTAATATAATTTGTACCTAAGAATACCTGGTATTTTTGATTCATAATTTAGGTTCTTGCATCATTATTTTATTTCTCACACACCCACTTATATATTTATATATATATATATATATATATATATGCTCTTATTATAGTATCTGAAGCTAAAAGATTCCTCCTATTATACCAAAAATTTATTTTGAATAATTTATTCTATTCTTTCTCTAATGATATTGTCCTCCCCTTTTTGTACTCTATCTCTTAGGGTGCACCACTTGGTAACGTACCAAATGTCGATCTTTAAAATTCCCTATTGTACTTAATAGGTTCTTGTTTTACACAAGTTATGCATCCTATCCAATATTCTTTGTTACCAAACTTGTCACAACTTATTACCACTACACAGTTTTATGCAACAACTTACTGGTGTAACATCCTTGTATGATATTTTTCAAATTATGCCCACAAAATACCAATTTAAATCTATAAAAAGTATGCATCTATGTTTTTATTAACATAAATTTATGCCTTAAATCATTTTCTAGGTAATATTTACTGCTCACTATTCATGTGCTTCTTCCCACATCTCTCTCTATCTCAACAAATCTGTCGTAAACATCCTTTCTTCGTATAGGTATTTGCTTTTTTAACATATAACAAATTGTCTTTCTTAGTTGAGTTCCTTGATTGTAAGGCATACGATGCCTATATAACTACCATCACTTGTTAAATCCCCCAACCTATTTTGTATAACAATGTAGTCAGAGAACAAAATTTCATTGTATACATATTTTCCCTTAACATTAGATAAAACAATCTATTACGGTTTGAAATTGTGTAATATAGCAGGCCTTAAAGCCTTTCCAGCTTATACAGATACTTTAATTTGTAACAATAAGATTTTATACCTTTTGTATCCACCTTGTTTGGAGTTCAAGTTTAATTCTTTCATTAGTCTATTATTACCAACTTATATGACCTTCCTTGAACCTCCTCCAACAACCTGTATTTGATTTTTATTCATACTATCATTACATTTAGAACTAGAAATTATGTCACCTCTTCTATTATTATACTTTACTTATCTAATCACAAACTCAAGAAGGTCTGAAGAGGTTGTTTCTCTTCTATAGCAAGTTTGTGTATGTAGTAACCATGTTGCATTTTTTGGACTTGTAGTACTTGTTACTAAAGACAAGTGAATAATCATTGGCCCAAGCTCAGTACACTCCTTACATCTCTCATTTACATTTTATGTACAATTAGTCAGATATGCATATACCATCACTTTGTTTTTTTATTTTATTTTCTTTAATGGAACAATGTATCTAGTACTCCCTCTAATATAAATTTACTTTTCTTATTTCATATGTATACTCGAACTCTTAGCACAATACAACTATAATTGTTTTTGTCTTTCATTCAATCATACCTATATTATAAAATTTCATTAAATCATACCTGTATTATAGAATTTCATTAATTTTTTTGTTACTCGTCCTCATAAGATCAAGAAGTTCTATTCTCCTAAGATGTTTTTAATATAAGTGGAGTGTTTCTAAAAGTTATGGGAAATATATCTTGGAACCTCTTTAAAGGAGTAGACATCCTTTTATAACAATATTAAGTTTCCTCCCATTAACATTTCTCACGTTCCTAACAATTTTTATTATTAAGCTCTTAAACCTTTAATGATAACTTTAATCATTTGTATAAAAGATATTTATTCACTTTAATATAACCATGTGATTTATTTGGAGGTTTCATTTTAATCACTATATTTAAATGTTCACACTTTAGTGTGGATGTAATCGAAACCTTCTCATTCATACTTTAATTCAGTCCTTTACGTAGGAGGTTTCATTTTAATCGCTATATTTAAAGGTTCACACCTTAGTCTGGATGTAATCGAAACCTTCTCATTCATACTTTAATTCAGTCCTTTACGTGGATCCATCCTAGCATATGACACTGTCAAGTTTTGAACCTTCATTTTTAGCATAATTACAATGTGTGCCGTTATTTATAGTCACCATTGTGGAATTAGTAACTAAGGATCAATAATGTTTCTTATTTTACTCTTAAGATTTTTCCTTTGTCCCCTTCACTTATTGGTTAGGATTTTGGTTCACTTACCATTAAAAGTGACACCCATATTTATATATTTATATGTGTAACTAATTATATAAAATTTCTTATGCATTTTGTTTTAGATTCCATGTGGTATTTCGTTTCTCATCCATAAAAACTATGGATTTTAATTTTATTTACCTCTACGTATATTAAATATATGTAGGAAAGGTTCTAAACATACAACGGTTTTTATGAGAGCACCAATGTCCACACCGAGTGTTTCACGTATACGTATACGTGTATATATATACGTATATATATATAGATATATATATATACGTATATATATATATATATATCACTATGGTGTTTTTATTCAATGTATATTAGGTGGCTACTATTAGAGTCCCATATGGGTTGCGATATTTATTTTCAAATTTCTGAGTATGGGTTATATCCCACTTGGATTAAATTCTTTACACTTGGTACATTGCAATAAACGCCATGCCAAACTGACCACGTCAAATTCACATGGCATCCCGTGAACGCAATTTCAATGTCTAAGATTTAACAATGATATCTGTCGGCGGAGGATAGTTAGGTTTGGCACATGTCTAATCCTAGGCTTCATGTACTTCTCTATATCTTCATTTGTTTCTCCCTTGCAACAAGAGCGTCGAGCTTCCTAGTAATTCTTTGAGGGTTTCCACTCCAATTTTCTACAGTTGCATCATAGTTGCTATGTTATGTATCTCGTCATTACTCTTTATTGGTTTTGCTGATAAAAACGTGACTTTGTAACCAATGTTCTTATCATTTTTTTTCCAGTGAAACTTATCTGAGTATTCCCTATTGTTTGTAGTTACGTTGGATGATTAATCAGAATTGGGTCTTCCTGTCTATCTGCCTAGTTAATTCTAAAGAAGCACTTCTGAATTTGAAATATTCCCATGTACAAATTTAACGACTCCTCTTGTTTTGACGATTTTGTTATTATAGTATTGTTAACTGAATGGAGATTTCTCAAAATGGTTTTGTTTCCTCTCCAGGTACATGAATACTTTTGTTCTTCTAGGAGTGGCTATTTTCTATGTCATCTTCATCTGGAACAAAATGTAAAAACCTTTTTCTTTGTTGTCAACGTCAATAGGTATATATATTATTTTTGAAATATATCATTAATTTGGATATTCTCCAAAACCATCTATTATACGTGGTAAATGTTACCTATTCCAGGGTTTTCTGAAAGGTTCCAGTTAGTTATAGCGTTTATGAAATTTTGTTGGTACATGCTAGTTCGATTTCAGAGGAAACCCTACAGGCTTCTCAACAAGGTCATATCACCTTCCTCAATTTTTTTTTTCTTTTTCTTATGGTTTACTACTAAGACTTTCGTTCAGTTAACTTATTTTCCTCATGGTTATCATGATAGGTACATTTTCTGGAACCTTGTTCTAGTGCAATGGAGTGAAATTCTTACTTTTTGGTGACTTTAAAAAATTACTTGAGTCTACTTCCCAACTTGGAAATATTTGTTTCACCCAAATTCCTTGTGGATTTCCTCACGAGCTTCTTGGTTCGTCGCTTAGAGTTTCTTTTGTGTCCAACCCATTTAGGGTTTTTGAGTGCCTAATATGGACTGAATGGTTTAGTTCTTCTAAAATTTTTAATAGTTCCCTATTTTTAGAAGAGCCATAGACTCTTCATAGTCACTGTATTTATCTCCTAATGATATTATTGGGACTCCTTTTTCTATATTTAATAGAAAAAGATAGGTTACTTTTCAATTGTGGCATTATCCCTTACTTCATTTTACTCATGTACTGTCTATTAATATATTATTCATTTCAAAAAATTTAGCTTCCCAGTTTAATTCATGATTACAGTAAGTGCATCAATATTTTTTTAATAAATTCTCTGTTTAAATTACTCATACTTACATCACTTGACATTTGACTCGTTTCCTCTATGCGATCTTTAAATCTTGTAGTTGCGATTAGCTAGGTTTTAGTGTATATTAGTATACATATGTCCATTATAGTAAAAATTAATTGGTTATATGATCGATTTACTCAACTCTTTATGACCAAATTCTTTGTTCTACACTCTATGATTTGTTCCTTGCACTTCTTCAATCTCTACACATGAGCTCCAATTTCTAGTCTTTTAACACAACACAACGTTTTTTTCCCCTGGAAAAAAAGTCGTAATTTCCATTGATATATAAGAAATTACATTTTGTAGATGCTAGTGCATATGCATATGGAGGCTGAGTTTCCTATTGAGTTCAAAAAATAGACCAAATAAAGATCCATTGTGTCTCCATGCAGGGAGTCATTGTTGCCAGTTTTATTGTGCCTCTACATGCTCTCCAACAGAGTGAAAAACTAACTAAAAATTGGATTTTGTCTCTTCTCATAGAGAGAATCTAAAGTATAAAAAACGGGACTTAAGTCGAGAATAGTTCATGTAGTACGAAAAGTTATAAATAAGCATAATATATAGAAGTTAAACAAAATGTTATAGGGCTTATAGACCATTTTCTCTGTGTTCCAGAAAAGGTCTGTGATAATGCTGGTGGAAAGTCCCATCCATCTCCTCCTGAATAAACCAGTCATCGCTCTGTCTAAGCGCTGCCTCTTTGGAAATGAAGTCTGCCCAAAAATTTCGCTCCCTGAAAATGTGGCAACAGGCAAAAGAGTCAAAAGAAGATATCAGTCTTTGAGCCTCTTCTAATATTTGCTTCAGTGTAAACGCATTATAGTGTGATGCATTATTTAACCAATTACAAAAATTTTTGGAATCACCAACAGTTGTAGATGTCTGCAATGCTTTTCTAATGCAAAATGAATGAGATGTTTTGCAGTACAGAGTTCAGCATAAATTTTTGTTCCCTTGCCTAATCTCATTTCAATCTTGAAGCAATGTGTTTCATTTAGATAGAGTATGGCCCCACCACCACATCCTGCCTCCTGTGCAGAACCATCAAAATATGCCCATGATTTAGTTTTGTCTATGATTTCAGGTTTAATGATATAGAAAGGTGTATTGGAGTCCTCCTCGAGAAGAAGATCATAATCCGCAATAGTATGGAGCAAGATGGTAGGCCAATTGGGTATCTTGTGGTTGAAAATAGATTAGTTCCTTGCAATCCATAATGACCAGCAAACAAGGAGAGGCATGTTCCTGGATTTGCCAATCTGGTTTTCACACCATGTACTCCAGGCTTCCTTAATGTCATGTCCATGCCAGTTTTTTGAACTTGGATAGTGAGAAATAATGGAATTCCAATGTTCCTTGGAGGTGGGGCAATTAAGGAAGAGATGATCAGTACTCTCTTCATCATTGCGGCACAAATGACACCAGAAAGGGCCATGGAAAGATCTTTTCATCAAATTTAAACCCGTTGGAATCTTGTCGAACAAAATGTTCCACATCAGTAAGTGAGCTTGAGGGGCCGCCTTAAGTTTCCAGAGTAATCTCCAAGTCGGGTTGATGTTCAAGCGCTTGAAAGCTTCCATCAATCTAATATGACCCTCCTTGGGAGAGTATGATCCATGTTTTGAAAAGGCCCATATAATCTCATCAGATCCTTCGGAATGCCAAATGTGTGCCTGGGTAAGAGCGTCCATGTAGTCCTGCCACTCTTGTTGCCATTGTATAGGGATGTCTAGAACACAACAAAATGTTATATATATAATTATTAAATTTTCTATATATAGACGTACCAATATTTCATAGTAACTTAACCCCCTAGGAGGAAACTGTTAATTAGTTTATGGTGATGAAAAATTTATTATATAATTTTGAATAGCCTAACAAATGTTATTAAAAATTAATTTGAGTTCCTTTCTCTATAAAACATACCCACGATAGTATAATATCTTGAAATATTAACCTAGGAGGCTTATTGACAAAATATGTCGACTTTATTAGAATTCCCTCCAGTATAAAATGAGGTATGCTTAATTGTTCAATTGAAGTTAGTCCTTCTCTCCAGTGAGACTAACAAATAGAATAATTGTTTCTTTGGTATAATAAAAACAACATGGGTATTCTCATGTTTGTTTTAGTTTAACTCATACAACCATATACTCCGTTAACTATGAACTTATCTCTTTCGATTCAAAGAATTCTATTAGACAATAGTTAATTCAGTGGAACATGGATTATAAAATTAGATATCTAGTAGGATTATATATCTAGTCTCATCCCTCCATTCTATGGATGCATTCAATTTTTCCAATACATTTAACCCCAATATATAAAAATTTACAATAGTCACATATTCCTTTCGAATTATATTCACGAGAAATACACAAAGATACGACCCATGCATGCTTTCAATCTGAATTAAGTGTGTGATATTCAACCTATATCATTAGTGTAATTAGATCTCGTTATCTAAGAATGCTTGTAGAAAATTGGTACTCATACGCAATGAATACTTATGCAATGAATTTTGTACATTCCACCTTCAAATCTACATACTACGATTTATCAAATTCTATAACAACATTTGAAGTAGAATAAAAATTCAATCTCATTATAAGAAACTACTTTGGGAGTATCGAGGAGCAAGCACTCTCCACCCAACCATGAACTATCTCCCATAGTCCCCCGCACCCCACCGCCCCCCCTCGAGCTAAGAATCTTCTTTCCATGTGGAATCCCCCCAATTTATTCTTGGTGGTGTATTTTATAGAATTTCTTCCCAAGACATTTTGTAAGTGTCCCGCTTTCAGGTCTGCCAACCCTTTTTGCCACCCTTATTTCTTTTTTTTCTTCGAAAAGGTTCTTTCCTTTTTATTTAAAGCCTGCATTTTTCTCCTGCAACACGCTATTCCACCCGGACTTAGTATGTTTCTCCAACTAAGTGATTTAATGTGATCTTTCTCTCCCATCACATTAAATACATTTATTTCTAATTAATTTATCCTTTGTATTTTTATGATATTTTTAGGGAAGGTCCATATTGGACTGAACCACCAAAAACTTTTTCTAAGATGGAAAAAACTCTTCTAAACTCTAGTTCTTTTTCCAAATACTTGGAAAAAAAAATTATTATTTAAAATAATAATTAAATAATTAAATCCTCACATAAGTCTCACCATGGCTTCCATTGCCATTAATCCAATAATAGTTCAATGCCTAAAATAGTAAATGTTTAAAAAGGCAGAGCCTTCGAGGTGTTACATATTCCCCCCCTTTTTCTGAACATTGTCCTTGGTGTTTCCTTAGTGCCATCTTTCTGCAAGATGGAAACTAAATGCCTCGAACATTTCTTCTTCCATTTCTGCAACAATCTCTTCTGTACAAAAGTTCTTGCTCTTCATTTTATTTTTCAGTGATGGCTTAGTTCCAGAGTAAAACATACTCTTATCTCCATTTCATGCTCATTCCTAAACATGTTTTCATACATCCTCAACACATGTTTTTTATTTTCCTTCTTGCATTCCAGCAAAGGATCATCAACCTACACCCAAGAAAACTACCCACATGCACCCAAAAAGGTCAAGGACATTAGTATAGCATCAAAACAATACAATAGGTCTTTTGGTACATTTATTCATAGTTATGCCAGTGATAGGGACACCAATTAAAGTGAGATTCGACATATGGAATTTCCAAATTCCTTTCATATCAATTACACAAAGGCAATAGGAATTAAAGGACTACTTGTAGTATTCAATTTTATATTGTTATTTTGATATTTTTGTATCAAATATGCATCTGTCATGCATACTTAAGTGTAGGTCAATCTATTAACTCTTCCACTTGCATGGTTTTTATGTTGTTATCCATTCCATTCCTAAGTGGACTTAGTCAAGTCCATCTTGATTGTTCTACCACTTAGTTCCATACTTTTCCACAAGTCCACAAAAGTATGAGGAACAAAAAGAAAGAATTCACAATACTAACATAGTTGATTTAAATTCTTTCTTTTTTTTCTTGTTAAGACTAACCTACGCACCCACGAGGATTTGAACCAGTGACCTATCGCAAGGAGTGCCTTAACAGCGCACCCATTCACCGTCAATCCAAAGCCTCGTGGGCAACATAGTTGATTTAAATTCACTAATCTATAACAATTGCCTTGTTTTTCCTTGCATTCTATGTGCATCAACTGGCTTAACACACAACACATTCGTATAATAGTTTTCATCGATTTCAGTCATCCTTACACTCATAATCACATGTGTATATGTATTAAAACAATACATCAACAATAAAAAAATTAGTTTAGGGATTTTCCTTCACAGTTGGAACGAAACCATTTAGCCATATATATTCCTTATTTTCCTCTATTAGGCTACTCTAGGTTTTTCAATCAACATTCCTAGTGTATCATGTTACATCATTTCAAACAACAACTTTGGTCATTTTGGTTTAATAAAAATATAATTTGTGAAGTTTAAATAAATAATGTCGATATCTATTCCCATATGAATTTGAGATCATTTTATTTTTATGATTGATACCAATGAAGGGTTTCTTTGCCCTTGTTAGGGTTTAATGCAATTCAACTTGGGTTTCCATGTTTCCGCTCTTGATTTTGGTTTTGATCACTTTTACTCTTATCAATTTTTTTGTAAGGCTTGATGGTTTCTATACCTTTTCTCCACTACCTCTGAGTACCTTCATGTTTTCCAAATTCTTGGGTAGTTAAAATGCCATTACTATTATTTTCAACTTGATAATCTCCATTTTTTTTGTAAGGTAATTGGTTACTTTCTCTTACGGTTATATTACATCCAATCCATATTTTCAGCCCTCTTTTTGTCAACCAATTCTCGTGGTTACAATTTCTTTACCTTATATTCCATATAATTTCGAGAACCATTTAATTCTTTAAATTTTCCAATCAAAATTGTATCATCCTTTTTAGGGACATTGTAAGTTCTTCATATATATAGATATATATACTTACTCATGTTCCCTTGTTTTGGACTTTCATGAGTCACAACTTGTGCTCCGATTATTGAGGGTATTCACTTATTTGAACTCAAAATTGATTTGGAGGTTCAATTTTAATCACAATATTTAAAGGTTCCCACCTTAATCTTGATATAATCGAAACCTTTTAATTCATACTTTAATTCAGTCCTTTACGTGGACCCCACCTAGGATATGACAATGTTAAGTTTTGAACCTTTATTTTTAGCATAATTACACTATTTGTTGTTATTTATAGTCACCATTGTCGAATTAGTAATTGAGGATCAACAATGTTTCTTATTTTACTCTTAATATTTTCACCTTGTTTCATTTACTTACTCATTGGCGAGGATTTTCGTTCACTTACCATTAAAAGTTACACCCATATTTATATATTTATATGTGAAACTACTTCTATAAAATTTATTATGCATTTTTTTTTATATTCCATGTAGTATTTTGTTTCTCATCCATCAAGACTATGTTTATTTTATTTTATTTAACTCTACGTATATTAAATATATGTTGGAAAGGTTCCAACCATACAATGATTTCTGTCAGAGTGCCAGTATCCACACCTAGGGTTTCATATATATATATATATATATGTATATGGTATTTTTATTCAATGTATATTAGGTGGCTACTATTATAGTTTCACATGAGTTGCTTTATTTACTTTTAATTTTTTGAGTATGGGTTATATCCCACTTGCCTTAAATACTTTAAACTTGATACATTGCAATAAATGCGACGACAAATCGACCATGTGAAATACATGGCATCCCGTGAACGCAATTTCAATGGGTAAGATTTAACAATGATATCTGAAATACATGGCATCCCGTGAATGCAATTTCAATGGGTAAGATTTAACAATGATATCTGATGGCAAAGGATAGTTAGGGTTATCAAATGTCTAACCCTACCCTTAGGTTACTTCTCTATATCTTCATTTGTTTCTTCCTTCACACCAAAGCATCGAGCTACCTAGTAATTATGTGAGGGTTTCCACTCCAATTTTCTACAGTTGCATCATAGCTACTACATTATTTCTCTCTTCATTCCTCTTTATTGGTTTTGCTGGTAAATTAAAACATGACTTTGTAACCAATGTTCTTATCAATTTTTTCTAGTGAAAATTATCTTAGTATTCTCTATTGTTTGTAGTTACGCTGGATGATAAATTGGAATTGGGTCTTCCTGTCTATCTGCCTAGTTATTTTTAGAGAAGCGTTTCTGAATTTGAAATCTTCCTAGGTACAAATTTACGAGCTCCTCTTGTTTTGAGGCTTTTGTTATTCTAGTACTGTGAATTGAATGGGGCTTTCTGTAAATGGTTTTGTTTCCTTGTGGATGTCCTCACGAGTTTATTGGTTCACTGCTCAGAGTTTCTTTTGTGTCCAACCTATTTAGGGTGTTTGAGCACCTGATATGAATTGAATGGTTTAATTACTCTTTAACTCTTTAACTAGGTTATTTTTCAATTATGGAATTATTCCTTACTTTGTTTTAATCCTACTTTGTCTGTTAATATATTATTCATTTTGAAGATTTTATCTTCCTTGTTTAATTCATGATTACCGTAAGTGCATCATAATTTTTTTAATAAATTCTCTGTTGAAATACTACTCATACTTACATCACTTCACATTCAACCTGTTTCCTCTATGCGATGTTTAAATCGCGTAGTTGTAATTAGCTAGCTATTAGAGTATCTCTGTATACATATGTCCATCATAGTAACAATTATTTGGTTATATTATTGATTTAAACAATGCTTTGTGACCAACTTCTTTGTTCCACACTCTATGGTTTGTTCCCTGTAATTCTTCAATCTCTATACATGAGCTCCAATTGCGAGTCTTTTAACATAACTAGATGTTATAATTTATATATATATATATATATATATATATATATATATATTACAATTTCAATATATATACATACCAATATTTCATACTAATGAAACTCCTCCTAAGGAGGAAATGATTAATTAGTTTATGGTGATGTAAAATATATTATATAACTTTGAATAACCTAGTACATGCTATTAAAACTTGGTTTCAGTGCTTTTCTCTATAAAAATACTGAAGATTGTATAATATAGTGAAATATTATAACCTAGGAGGCTTTTTAACAAAATATGTTGACTTTGTTAGCAATCCCTC
Organism: Pinus tabuliformis; assembly: GCA_031772625.1. Lineage (NCBI taxonomy): Eukaryota > Viridiplantae > Streptophyta > Pinopsida > Pinales > Pinaceae > Pinus > Pinus tabuliformis. The sequence goes on along the minus strand of CM062807.1, from coordinate 31,368,193 downwards.
TAGTATTAAATGAGGTATGCTTAGTTGTTCAGTTGCAATTAGTCCTTCTCTCCACCGAGACTAACAAACAAGATAATTGTTTCTTTGGTATATAAAAACAACATGGGTATTCTCATGTTTGATTTAGTTTACCTCAGACATCCATATGCTCCATTAACTATGCACTTATCTCTTTCGATTCATACAATTCTATTAAACAATAGTTAATTATATGGAACATAGATTATAAAATTAGTTATCTAGTAGGATTTCTATCGAATATTGTCCCTCTATTCTATGCATGCATTGAAATTTTCCAATACATTTAACCCCAATACATATAAATTTGCAATAATCACATATTTCTTTTGAATTATATTTGCGAGAAATTCACAAAGCTACAACTTGTGCATCCATGCAACTTGATTTAAGCGTATGATATTTATCCTATATCATTACTACAATTGGATCTTGTTATCTGAGAATGCTTGTAAATATTTCGTAATTATAGGGAATGAATACTTATGCAATGAATTATGTACATTCCATCTTCAAATCAACATACTACAATTTATAAAATTCTATAGCAACATTTAAAATAGAATAAAATTCAATCTGACTGTAAGAAACTACTTTGGGAGTATCTAGAAGAAAGAACGCTCCACCCAACCATGAACTATCTCCCATATTCCCTCCCAAGGTAAGGATATTCTTTCCATGTGGAATCCCCCCAATTGGTTCCTTGATGGTGTATTTTATAGGTTTTCTTCTCAGTATATTTCAGCAACGTTCTTTAAGTCCTCCAACCCTTTTGCCTAGGCCTTTTTCTTTTTTCTTTTTTTCAAAAAAGGTTCTTTCCTTTTTCTTTAAATCCTGCATTTTTCTACCACAATGCTTTATTCCACCTGCACTTAGTATCTTTCTCCAACTAAGTGATTTCATATGATCTTTCTCTCCCATCACATTAAATCCATTTATTTCTAATTAATTTCTCCTAGGGAGTTTTAGGAATTTTTTAGGGAAGGTGCATCTTGGACTTAACCACCAAGAACCTTTTCTAAGATGGAAAAAAGTCTTCTAAAATCTAGTGTTTTTTCCTGAATACTTCCAAGAAATTTATTTATTAATTCAAATAATAATAATATAATTACATCCTCACATAAGTCTCACCATGGCTTCCATCACCATTAATCCAATAATAGTTCAATTCCTAAAATAGTAAATGTTTAAAAAGGCAGAGCCTTAGGGGTGTTACATCTTCCCCCCCTTTTTGTAAACACCATCCTTGGTGTTTCCTTAGTGTCATATTTTGGCAAGATGGAAAAGAAAAGCCTCCAACATTTCTTCTTTCATTTCTGCAACAATATCTTCAATACAAAATTGCTTCCACTTCATTTTATTTTTGAGTGATGGCTCAGTTCCAAAGTAAAATATACTCTTATCTCCATTTCATGCTCATTCCTCAAAATGTTTTCATACATCCTCAAAATATGGTTCTTTTTCCTTCTTTTATTCCAACACAGATCATCAACCTGCACCCAACAAAGCTACCAACATGCACCCAAAAATATCAAGGACATTAATATAGCATCACAACAATACAATAGGTCTTTTGGTACATTAATTCGTAGTTATGCCAATGATAGGGATGCCAATTAAAGTGAGATTCAACATATGGAATTTCAAAATTCCTTTCGTATCACTTACACAAAGGAAACAAAAACTAAAGGACTACATGTAGTATTTAATTTTATATTGTTATTTTGATATTGTTGTATCAAATATGCATGTCATGCATACTTAAGTGTAGGAAAATCTATTAACTCTGCCACTTGTATGGTTTTTATGTTGTTATCCATTCCACTGCTAAGTGGACTTAGTCAAGTCCATCATGATTGTTCGACCACTTAATTCCATACTTTTCCACAAGCCCACAAAAATATGAGTAACAAAAAGAAAGAATTCACAATACTAACATAGACGATGTAATTTCACAGATCTATAATACTTGTCTTTTTTTTCTTTCATTCTATGTGCATCAACTGGCTTAACACACAACATGTTTGTATAATAGTTTTCATCGATTTCGGTCATCATTACACCCATAAAAACACGTGTATATGTATTAAAACAATACATCAACCAACACAAATTTAGTTTAGGGATTTTCCTTCAAAGTTCAAATGACACCATTTATCCATATATATTCCTTCCTTTCCTCTATTAGGATACTCCACAAATTTCAATCAACATTCCTAGTGTATCCTGTTGCATCATTTCAAACAACCGCTTTGGTCATTTTTATTTAATAAAAATATGTTTTTTGAAGTTTAAAGAAATAATGTCGATATCTACTTCCATATGAATTTGAGATTAAAAAAAAAATAAGATTGATGCCAAGCAAGGGTTTCTTTGCCCTTGTTAGGGTTTATTCCAATTCTACCTGGGTTTCCATGTTTCCACTCTTGATTTTGGCTTTGACCACTTTTACTCTTAGTCATTTCTGTGTAAGTCTTGATGGTTTATGTACCTTTTTAATGCTACCTATGAGTACCTTCATGTTTTTCAAATTCTTGGGTAGTTAAAGTTCCATTACTATTATTTTCAACTTGATATTGTCCATTTTATTTTCTAACGTATTTGGTTACGTTTGTGATGTAATTTACAGTGATATTCCATCCCATCCATATTTTCAACCCTCTTGTTGTCAACCAATTCTCTTCGTTATAATTTATTTACCTTATATTCCATATAATTTCGATGACCATTACAGTCATTAAGTTTTCTAATCTAAATTTTATGTGCCCTTTTTAGGGCCATTGTAAGTTCTTCTTAAGGATTTTCGTGTGTATATATATATATATATATATATATATATATATATATATATATATATATATATATATATATATATATATATATATTCTTGTGTTCCCTTGCTTTGTACTTTCATGAGTCACATCTTGTGCTCCGAGTGTTGAGGGTATTCACTTATCTAAACTCAAAATTTATAGTCATTAATGGAACCAACTCCCGAATTCTTCAATTGAGGAGGTCATAAAAGTATTTACCTCTTCCCTGGTAACATTTTTATGAGTTCCCTCATAAATTTTTTAGCAATCCTACTAAACATGCACGTCTAGGACATTCACAGAGGTTGGAATTCTCAGCCATTAGGATATAAGATTTAGCCCAATTGTGCTTCTGTTATACTATTAAAATCTATTTCCTTGATATAAATATTTCAATGGTACCAATATTAACATTTAAAATACTTAAGACAACTTTTTTTTTTATTGGAGTACATGTATTGTGCTACACCACACTTGTAGGATACTTTCTCTTAATCCCTCTTTTAAGCCATTTCCTGTTGGTATTTATATACCTTACATCATCTTTTATTTTATGTATGTATATCATACTCCTAGTGCCTAGGGTATAAAACCTTTCTTATATGGTTGTATATACATTTGGATCTCACAGGTATGCGGGCACATTTAGTTGTGAGATAATTTGTACCTAAGAATATATGGTATTCTCGATTCATAATTTAAGTTCTTGCATGATTATTTTATTTCTCACACATGCACTTATATATATATATATATATATATATATATTATATATATATATGTATATATATATATATATATATATATATGTATATATATATATATATATATGTATATATATATATATATATATATGTATATATATATATTCTCATGTATATGCTCTTATTACAATATCTAAATTCCTGCTAAAAGATTCCTCATATTATATCAAGAATTTATTCTATTCTTGCTCGGGTGATATTGTCCTTCCCTTTTTGTACTCTATATTTTAGGATGCACCGCCTCGTAACGTCTGAAATGTCAATCTTCAAACTTCCTTGTTGTAATTAATAGGTGTATTTTTTACACAGGTTCTGCATCATGTCGAATATTCTTGGTTACCAAATTTGTCATAACTTATTGCCACTACATAGTTTTGCGCAGGAAATTACTGGTGTAAGATCCCTATATGATATTTTTTAACTCTTGCACATAAAATATCAATTAAATGTTATAAAAGGTACACATATATCTTTTTTCTAGGGAAATTTATGCCTTACATCATTCTCTTGGTAGTATTTACTACTGACTATTCATGTGCTTCTTCCCACATCTCTCTCTATCTGAGCCAATCTGTCGCTAAACACCTTTCTTCGTATAGGTATTGGATTTTTTAACATATACCAGATTATCTTTCTGAGTTGAGTTCCTTGATTATAAGGAATACAATCTCTATATAACTACCATCACTTGTTAAAGCCCCGAGATTCATTTTTATAACAATGTAGTGAGAGAATCAATTTTCAATGTATACATATTTTCCCTTTACATTAGATAAAAAAATATATTATGGTAGAAAATTTTGTACTATAGTAGTCCTTAAAGCCTTTCCAGCTTATATATATACTTTAATTTGTAACAATTAGATTTTATACCTCCTGTATCCACCTTGTTTCGAGATTAGGTTTAATTCTTTCATTAGTCTATTATTACCAACTTATATGACCTTCCTTGAACCTCCTACAACAATCTATATTTGATTTTTCCTTGTACTATTGTTACATATATAACCTTAAATTATGTCACCCCTTTTGTTATTATACTTTACTTAGCTAGTCACAAACTCAAGAAGGCCTAAAGAGGTAGTTTCTCTTCTATAGCAAGTTTGTGTATGGAGTAACTTTGTTTTGTTTCTTAGACTTGTAGTACTTGTAACTAAGGACAAGTGCATAATACTTGGCCCAAGATCAGTACACTCCTTGCATCTCTCATATACATTCTCATTAGATTTGGGCAGGTATACATATATGCACACTTTTAGAAAATTAAAAATGAACGAAGCAATGTATCTATCACTCCCTCTCATATAAATTTACTTTTCTTATTGCATCTCTCCCTACAAAGGGTATTTTAGGATCTCTCTCTCTCTCTCTCTCTATATATATATATATATATATATATATATATACTCAAACTCTTAACACAATTTTTTTTATACAGGAAAACCTAATGTTTCCTAATATTACATCTCTCACGTCCTAGCTATAGTGCTACTAAATATTAGATTACTGATATCTCTATTCCTTAACCTTTTCATGAATTAGTTTACTACGAGATATTTCTAGTCTTTTACTCCTTCCAACAATTATGTTGTTAAAAGTGGCACTTAATTTCCTTTTCTCACCTAAGTTTGCTCTAGCTATCTTTTCGCTGTGGGTTTGCCCATAGTCCTAAATATTGAACCTACAATGTTGATACCATATATGATGTACCTCATTTCACAACCAATTTTTTGTTTTTGTTTTTATTTCCCTGTAATACGACTATAATTATTTTTGTCTTTCATTAAATCATACTTCTTGTATAGGATTTCATTACTTTTTCTTTTGTTACTCGTCCTCATTAAAGTTTGAGAAGTTCTATTCTCCTAGGATGTTTTTAATATTTCTCAAAGTTATAGAAAATATCTCTTGGAGCTTCTTTAAAGGAGTAAACATCCCTTTATAACATTATTAATTTTCTTCCCAATTACTTTTGTCACGCTCCTAAGCATTTTTATTATTAAGCTCGTAAACCTTTAGTGATAACTTTATTCATTTGTATAAAATATCTTTATTCACTCTAATATGTCGATGTTATCGATTTGGAGGTTGAATTTTAATCACTATATTTAAAGGTTCCCACCTTACTCTTGATATAATCAAAACCTTCTCATTCATAATGAATTCAGTCCTTTACTTGGACCCCACCTAGGATATGACAATGGGACGTTTTGAACCTTTATTTTTAGCATAATTACAGTGTCTACCGTTATTTCCAGTCACCATTGTCAAATTCGTAATTGAGGATAAATAATGTTGCTTATTTTACTCTTAAGATTTTTACTTTGTTCCTATTACTTACTCATTGGCTAGGATTTTAGTTCACTTACCATTAAAATTGATACCCATATTTATATATTTATGTGTAACTAATTATATAAAATTTATTTTGATTTTTTTTACATTGCACACGGTATTTTGTTTCTAGCCCATCAAAATTATGGTTTTTAATTTTATTTAACTCTACTTATATTAAATATATGTAGGAAACGTTCCAAATACAATGATTTTTGTCAGAGCGACAATATCTGCACCTAGGTTTCATGTCTATATATATATATAGACACACATATCACTATGGTATTTTTATTCAACATATATTAGGTGGATACTATTAAAGTCCCACACGAGTTGCAATAGTATTTTTAAACTTTCTGAGTATGGGTATACTTTACACTTGGTACTTTGCAATAAATGCCACGCCAAACCCACCATGTGAAATTCACATGGAATCCTGTGAACACAATTTCAATGGATGAGGTTTAACAATGAGATATGACAGTGGATGATAGTTAGGGTTGTGAGATATCTAACCCTACCCTTCGTGTACTTCTCTATATCTTCATTTGTTTCTCCCTTGAAACTAGAGCTTGGAGCTGCGTAGTAATTATGTGAGGGTTTCGACTCCAATTTTCCATAGTTGCATCACAGCTACTATGCTATGTCTCTCGTCATTCCTCTTCATTGGGTTTTCTAGTAAATTGGGTCTTCGTGTCTATCTACCTAGTTAATTCTAGGTAAGTGCTTCCGAATTTGAAATCTTCCTAGGTACAAATTTATCAACTCGTATTGTTTCGACGCTTTTGTTATTATAGTATTGTGAATGAACGAGGATTTCTCTAAATGGTTCTTTTTCCTTGTAGATGTCCTCATGAGTTTCTTGGTTCGCTGCTCAGAGTTTCTTTTGCGTCCAAACCATTTTGGGTGTTCGAGTGCGTGATACAGACTAAATGGTTTAATTCGTATTTAACATTTTTAATAGTTCCCTATTTTTAGAAGAGCCATAGACTCTTCATAGTCGCTGCATTTTATCTCATAATGATAATATTGGGTCCCTTTTTGTATATTTACTTAAAAAAAAACTAGGTTAGTTTTCAATTGCGGAATTATTGCTTACTTTGTTTTACTCCTACTTTGTTTTTAATATATTGTTCATTTCGAATAGTTTAGCTTCCGATTTTAATTCATGATTACCATAAGTGCATCAAATTTTTTTAATAAATTCTCTGGTTAAACTACTCATACTTACATCACTTAACATTAAACTTATTAGTCCCTGCCATGTGACATCCGGCAGGGACTATAGTAATCGTTCCGGACGGAGATAGCATTAATTCATTAATTCGAAGGTGTTATTTGGTTGTTTCGGTTGTTATGCTAAAGTTTTGAAATGCTTTGTGCGGGACGTATGCTAACTTTCATTCGCAGCTCAACTTCGCCATCTTATTTGGCCTCTTCTCGAGGCGGAAGAGGCTCGACCATAGCTTAAAATCAATAAGCCCGGTGCATTTTCGCTAACCGTCACGGGTGTCTGGTTTTAATGTTAGCATTACTTCTGTCCGGCTATGCGAAGGTTTAGTAAAGCTCAGTGTGCGATATGCTCTCTAGCTTACACCAATGGTTTCTTGTATTCAGACTCGTCAGATATGACTGTGAAGGTATGGCGAGTCTCGAACCTCAAGTGCATCGAAACGATTCAGGCTCATGATGATGTTGTAAACGCCATTGCTATCGGGCGGGTGGCATACCAGGGCTAAGAATCAGACTTTCTATGTCCAACAAAGATTGGAAACTTAATTGTCTGTGGCAACGAGGGTTGGGTCAACCTTGTAAGGCAGCGGAGGCAGCGAATTACCTTTGCCAAGTAGCAGAGTCTTCCTGAGCCTGAGGCTGCAGGTTGGTCTTCCAAGGCGGCGAAGGGCCTCCTGGGAACAACGAATTACTCTTCTGGGTACCAGAATCATCCTGAGGCTGAGGATTGATCTTTTAGGGCATCGAAGGCCCTCCTGAGGAGGACAGAGGATTGGCCTACCGTGAAAGCAACGGAATTCTGAGGCAACGTTTCACAATTCTATGCATGTGCACAAGGCTATATATATCCTCAAGTACACTCACATAATAGGTATGTCAAAAACACTGATAATCATCAACCTAAGTGACTCTTGATTAAAAGTTAATTGCAACTAGAGTAAATCCTAGTATAATAGAAACTGAATATCAAATTACAATTCTCATAATATGAGGCATAAAATCTATTGTTCACCATTACCATGTTAGCAAAGCGAGAACAGAACGGGTCCCAGAACGATCACAGAGCTGGGACATGAGACAGATCAGAGGATGGGACATTAGAGAGATAAGGCAGTGGCTGCTACACAAATCTTTCTGGGCTAGGTTGACAGAGCCTGAAGGTAATCACAGTCACAACAGTGAAAAGGGAACAACGACGCTAAGATCGTAAGTTCAAGAGGGATTTATGTCTCTTGTGACAAATGCTTGGTCCACAAAAGCACAGCTTGCAGCAGTTGGTTCTTGCTGTTTAGTTGGTCTTGTGTACGAGAAGAAACTTTACGTTGCTAACATGTGGCCATGTTTCTTTGTGCATGCTTCTAACCGGCATATTCACTTTACTAATAATTTTAATGAACTTCAATTTATGTTTAAATATAATAAATTACTTGGTTGAAAAATAACACGGTTAATAGACGGCCAATTAATTCTTGTCTTCTTGATACAAACAGCTCACATATTGTCTTCTGAATGATCTGAAGAAATTTGACGGGAAATGCCTTTTCGATTTAGGTCATCCTCTGCTGAATCGTGTAACTGAGAGTTTCGTGAAAGCTCCAGGGGTGAGTCCTAATTAAAGCCAACACTTATTCTTTAAAAGCTCTGTATCTATATGCTTTGTTCTTACCAGAGAGTTGAAAGTGACTTTAATGGCAGATTGGAGCAGTGCAGGCTGTATCCAGGGATTCTTATTGCACAGCAGCTGAAGGTCCTATCACTCTCTATCTATCTCCGTGATTTTTAAAAACGAGACAAGTTTGATATGTTATAGTTGTTCAACAAACGGATTTGTTAGGAGAATTTGATGAAAACTCGGTGGTTTGTATGTTGGCTATTTTGAATGCAGGGTTTGAGAAGAAAAATACTCCAGAAATTGGTAGGCAGAGAAGGCAAACCCGTTTTCCTAATTTGGAAGGTGAGCATGAAAAATGCTATTTGAATTCTTAAATAAGAGAAGGTTCCATAGTTTGCTGAATTTCTACATGACAAAAAGTAACATTAGCGTTGTGGCATCCATCACAGGAGAGACATACAAGAAGTCTTTGGAGACTCTGGTACAGTTTCTCTCTCTATGATTATGCTTCCTAAACAAATTGCGAATATTTATGTTATGAGATGCTAAGCCAGGAATCCAACACAATCAAACCGTGTAGGGGTTGATTAATATTCATGTTCCAGCACCACGCAAATTGAACAATACTTCTCTTGAAGTCTGATCGTATTGGATAACACTTTCATAGATTGAGGTGATCTTAATAGGATAACATATTTTTGTTTACATCTTGGAGAGACCCAGTAGGAGATATTAGGATGTAAGCAAAGTCACAATTGGGTATTTTTGATATTTGTAAATTTTTTTGTCTTCTAGCCAAGAATCCTATAAACACCGTTCTCGGCCCTATCTACTAAACGTGGCCTCCATATCAGGGGACTTTCTCCACATATTGACCTTCCAAGTTCCCATATTACTAGCAATAGGATTACAATGTTGACAGACAATAGAACTATTTAATGGAGTAAAAAATTACATAAAAATCTGCTCAAAAATATCTATTTAAAGCTTAGCAGTGAAGTTCTAAAACTTCCCCAATCTAAGGGCAGAGACACAAACAAACATCTCACGTCACAGGGCTCAACCAGCATATGGTTGAACATAAATGGTCTTTTGGATTTGTACTTTTTCAACCTCTTCAATTGCTTGGTATGGTAATAGAAAATCTGTTTGTGGTCATGTGCCTTGTACCTTATTTCATAACAAGTTCACATCACAGGGCTCAAGCAACCACGCATATGGCATATGGTTGAAGATGCTCTGTGGGATTCGTACTTTTCCAAGGTCTTTTTTCAATTGATTAGTACGATAATTTGTAATCTTCTTGTGCCTATATGCCTTGTGTTGTTTTCATAATTGAATTCCTAGCACATAGTCCAACCTTTCTAAAGGGAAAAGACAACAAACTTACATCACATGGCTGAAGCAGCTTTATATTGTTATGCATAGATGTTCTTTTGGATTTTTTACTTTTTCAACCACTTGTTTTAATGGCTTGGTATGATAATCTGTTATTTTTTTGTTCACATTTGCCTTGTGTCTTATTCTCATAAGTGAAATTCTAAAACACCCTTAGTCCAACTCTTTTAGTCCAGGAAAAATACGACAAACAACCAGCTCACATCACAATGGTTGAGCATAGATGCTCTTTTGGATCTGTACTTTTCTCAACCTCTTGTTTCAATTGCTTGGTATGATAATATATAATCTGTTTGTGCCTATATTTCTTATGCCTGTTTTTCACAATTGAAGTTCTCAAACATCATAAATTCATGGGTTGAGTCTTTTTCTGGGTCTAGCATATGCTCTGCGGTGTCATTATCCCCCATTGCTTGTATTTTCAGAAAGTAGCATGGTAAGCATTGATCATTTTGAGGTGAATTTTTGTCACTGTAATTCCAAGGTAGATTCATTTTGTGCGATTGATTGACGTAAGGTGCTAACAATTCTAAAAATTGCCACTATCTTCAATACTAAGATGATGTCCACAATTTTGATTAATATAACCTTCCTGAACGTTGATGCAAGTTAAATTAGGTTAGCTTCACATAAAGGTCATGGAAGAAGCCCCAAGTCAAATTTATGTTGGGGTAGTGTAGGATGAATGGTGAGGAAATGGATTGCTCTGTGTAGTTCAACAGTACTGGGGTATAGAGACCTATGGTATAGAGACCTGTTATTTTCCAATTCTGGGGTGAACATAAAGCAGGAAGAGGGTTTGCTAGCCTTTAACAGTGCTGAGAACATTGTTCAGATGTAGTGTATTTAAAACCACCATGTGAAGAAATATGGATGCATTTTAGGGTATACATTAAATTTGAATGCTGCTCAAACCACGGGTTAACTCTATGGCCTGGACTTTGTCTGATATCTTTGGTTTACTCATCTCTCATAAGATCAAGGGAATTTGCAATTCATCTAAATCCATGGTCTTCATCGGGCATAAAATATTTCTTCTTTAGCTCTGTAGGAGTGGGTTTGATCTGGTAGTTCATGGCTATATGTGCCACTGCCAATTGGTAGTTACAGGACTCCGATTGCTGTATCAGTTGCAGATGCAACATAGCATAAACAATAGTTGAAATAGTTTGGCTGAGGAGCTCAAGCTTAATGTGTTTCCTTTGGTTCATATCTTCTCTAAATATCCCTTTTAGAACGAACTTTTCAACTTTGTAGTTGAATTTCTTATCTATTAGTGCGTGGTCTTAACAAATTATCCATAGAAATTTAGATCTTAGTTCTGTATTGTGGGTACATTTGTTGTGGTTGAGGTCCATATAGAGTAGTCCATGTAAGTGTTGCAACTCATCGATTGAACTTATGATCCCTCAGTGTGATAAGTACAATCATAAGCTATACTTGCCGGGATGCTACATGCTTCTTTTGTTAACACATAGAATCTGTCCTTTCTTTCATTAACTGAAGAGATTTGTATTATGTGAATTGCATTCTCCATGTCTCTGTTTTTTATTGCTTGAAATTCTGGACTCTACATCTCCTATCAAGGAATTTTTTGTTGTTTCATCTTAGCTCATTTTCTTGCTTTTGGCATTTTGAGGGTTTTTAAAGGGATTATTTTGACTGATTTTCTCATTTGTAAACTGGACCTCAGGTTGAGTGCACCCTTCCTAAAGATGATGGAACTTTAGCCTCATATATAGGCTTTAGGGTGCAACATGACAATGCACGGTGACCCATGAAGGGAGGGATACGCTACCATCCAGAGGTGAGTTTATGATCGCTGATATGTAGTAACTGCTAACGATTGGCAATATCTGCATGCAAGATCTTTTATGTCCTATTAAGGCAACTACATCTATGCTGAGTTACTTGATGTTACATCTATCTCTAGTTTGATGTTTTGGAAACATATATGGCTGTTGCAGATGCAACATAGCATAAACAATAGTTGAAATGGTTTGGCTGAGGAGCTCAAGCTTAATGTGTTTCCTTTGGTTCATATCTTCTCTAAATATCCCTTTCAGAACGAACTTTTCAACTTTGTAGTTGAATTTCTTATCTATTAGTGCGTGGTCTTAACAAATTATCCATAGAAATTTAGATCTTAGTTTTGTATTGTGGGTACATTTGTTGTGGTTGAGGTCCATATACAGTAGTCCATGTAAGTGTTGCAACTCATCGATTGAACTTCTGATCCCTCAGTGTGATAAGTAAAATCATAAGCTATACTTGTCGGGATGCTACACCCTTCTTTTGTTAACACATAGAATCTGTCCTTTCTTTCATTAACTAAAGAGATTTGTATTATGTGAATTGCATTCTCCATGTCTCTGTTTTTTATTGCTTGAAATTCTGGACTCTACATCTCCTATCAAGGAATTTTTTGTTGTTTCATCTTAGCTCATTTTCTTGCTTTTGGCATTTTGAGGGTTTTTAAAGGGATTATTTTGACTGCTTTTCTCATTTGTAATCTGGACCTCAGGTTGAGTGCACCATTCCTAAAGATGATGGAACTTTAGCCTCATATGTAGGCTTTAGGGTGCAACATGACAATGCACGGGCAACTACATCTATGGTTGAGTTACTTGATGTTACATCTATCTCTAGTTTGATGTTTTGGAAACATATATGGCTATGTGTGCACTGAAATTGCTATAATGGAAACCTAATATGGCTTTCTTCTTGTTTAATATCGAGCAATATGGGAAGTATAAAGCACAAGGAAAGTTATGAATCTTACTTCCTTTTTAAGTTAGTAGTACTTTGAGCTATTAACATAACCCTTTTTGCAATTCATCCAGTTTGCAACAATCATTTCAGAGAATGCTATAAATAATCTATTTATCGCTGGGGTATGCAGGTTGACCCAGATGAGGTAAATGCCTTAGCACAACTAATGACATGGAAGACTGTTGTAGCTAACATACCATATGGGGGAGCAAAGGGTGGTATTGGTTGCGACCCGCGGAGTTTAAGTTTCAGTGAGTTAGAAAGGCTTACTCGTGTCTTTACTCAGAAGATCCATGATTTTATTGGAGTCCACATAGATGTTCCAGCACTTGACATGGGAACTAATTCACAGGTCTTTTCCATTATTCCTATTCAAAGAGTTAGATTTATTAGCTCTGAGATTTAATACATATTTCTTCAATATCCACTATGCTTACATGGTTGATGTGAACAGGCAATGGCCTGGATATTAGACGAGTATTCAAAATTCCACGGATACTCACCTGCAATTGTTACTGGAAAACCTGTTGTAAGTATATAAATATTTATTTCAAAAGACCTCACCAACCTCTTGAGTGTATAATTTACATATATTTTTTGTGTTAGAAAGATTCTTTTGTGATGGATAGGATATAGGTGGATCCCTTGGCAGGGATGGTGCAACTGGTAGAGGTGTTATGTTTGCAACAGAAGCTTTATTAGCTGAGTATGGTAAAAGCATCTCAGGTCAACGTTTTGTAATCCAGGTAGATTGTTTTTCTCTTCAGCCTTTACTGTGAATGTAAGTCTAGCCGCATAAAAAAAACACCATCTTGCTTGCCTTTCTTTGAATTTACTAGTTGCACTAATTGCATCAAAGAAACTCATTACCATGCTTTTGCTTTACTCAAAGGATATCTATGGACACTAAATGAAATGAAATTGGCTGCATAAATATGGCAATGAACCATTACAGACTGAAATATATTCTTGAACCAAAACCTCTCTGACCTTTTCAGGGTTTTGGAAATTTCAGTTCCTGGGCAGCTGAACTTATCCATGAAAAGGGTGGAAAGATTGTAGCAGTTAGTGACATTTCAGGAGCTATAAAGAACAACAATGGCCTTGACATTCCAGCTTTAATGAAGCACACAAAGAGTAATGGTGTTGTTAAAAGATTTGAAGCAACAGATTCAATTGATCCCAAAACTCTCTTGCTTGAAGACTGTGACGTGCTCATCCCTGCTGCTTTAGGTGGTGTTCTGAACAGGTCAGTATCCATCCAATTTAAGTTTCACAAGACCATCTGGCATTTGGAAGTTGACAGGGATTTGAAAGTACTTTTTAATTCAATTGACAAAACACTGCATTGCATAGGCTACTTTGTTGAGATTTAGTTTTGATACATATATTCCATAATCACTGTTATTACAAAGTTGGAGATGCTAATTTAGTAATTTGATTGCTACTGTTACTTTTGTTCTTATATAATAAGGTTGGAAATGACTTCGTTGTTACCTTGCATCGGCTTCTTATTTCAGGTGTTCTTTATGTTGTTGCATTGTTTGCAGAGTTTCAGCTCAGCTTTTATGTCTTGGACCTTACAAAGAAGTTCACATATCTTCATTTGAAGTAAATGTTTATAGATACATACCAATTTTATTTAGCTGGCATGAAAGCCTTAAATCTGTAAAACAAGATTAATTCTTAGTAATGAATTTGCTGAAACTATTGAGTGCATAATTCAAATGTATACAAAAATTTCACCACTATTAACAAATCCACAATGGCTATGAATGGGTCACATATTTACCACTAATTACAAATCTAGTACCACCAATATTCTCCTGAATCACCAGGGCCTGTTTCAAAAGTCCCTTAAACTATAAATCCTCATTCGTAATATCCCAGGGTATGACTCATATGCTATAAAAATGAATTGGCTTCCAAAGAATCGTTTAAAAAATGCAAATAAAACAGAACCACTTTTAGCTAAGAGATATAGGCCTATGATGAGTGGTAGGTTTTATGTTCTGTGTAGCTATTGTATTGAAATTATTGTCTCTTACTGTTAGGAGAAACTTGAAATTATTGTCTGTGACCATTAGGAGCAAAGCTTTTGTGTTAAAAATGGATTATATGTCAATTTGCAGACAATCTTATAACAGTTGCAGTTGACACTGTACTATAGATGAAAGAAATAGTTTGAAGACAATCTGATAGGCCGTTGCAGTTGACACTGTACTGTAAATGAAATAAATACTTTTTAGTAATTATATTTACAGGTGTTTCACTTGGTTAAGGAATATAGTAATTATTTTTTTATCATTCTTCTTAATAGTTTACCTCTTTTTTGCACTTGTAGTTCTTCAGGCTGTGCCACTAGTTTTAGGGTGACTAACTCGACAGGCCAGAGATGTCCAAAGTATTGTGGTTCTAAGAGTTTCTACTGTCTTCAGGGGCTTTTAGATACCTTTTAGGACTTCACAGGACACTTGTTTCCAGCGATCCATATCTCTCTGAATGGATGAACCACTTTCTATAATCATGGTACACTTTGCTTTATACTTTTCATGGTATATCTCTCTGAATGGGAGAACCACTTTTTATAGGCATGGTACACTTTGCTTTATATTTTTCATGGTATATTATAATTTTTCAAGACGCTTTTCCAGTTGTGGACTTTTAGCCCTCTTCTTTTTGTCTCATTTTACAGCCATGGTGTTAATCTCAGTACATTTACATTGTTTGTTAGGCTCACCATGGTGTTATTGTGTTAATTCTAGTACATTTACATTGTTTGTTAGGCTCACTGGTGTTTTACCACGCTGTCTCTGGCTTGATAACATAGGGACTTTGGCCTTTAAAATTCATAAATACTCTGTCCCATTAGCCTAACACATTTTGTACACATAGGCACCCAGGCCTCAATGGAACTTGGCTCACCAGCTTATTTTGCACTGGCTCATCAGCTTAAGTAATACATGTACATTTACAAGATCGTTTGGGATTTTAGTTGTCATACTCTTCCCCCTTATTGTCCTTAGTGCATTATATGCCATGTAACATCCAACTTTTTCCTTTTGAATCTCTGTTTCTTGCCAGGGACTGACTGCATGCCTTTGTTTTTCAATTGTTGTTGATTAACCATTTAAAAAATTACATGTTATAATTTTCATCGTGAAAAATTTACATATCTTCAAGAGTGTTCAACCTCAAAATGCAGTAAGTAAACTGAAATATATTGTACATTTAGAAATAAGGCTTTTAGATACCTTTAAGGACTTCACAGGAATATCGAATTGTTTGTTCCTCCCCTTTGAGAAATCAAGAATGCAGCCCCCCCTTAACTAAATAAGTTGAGCAATTCATTTTCCTTGAACTAGTAAGAACGAATGAGTTCTTGAGGAGAATCTATTTAGTTAATGATTCTATTGGTAAGGATAGAAGTCATTGCCATCAGCCAACTGGACCTACTACAACCTCTCTACTTGCCATACTCTACTTTACTAGGCTCAAGACTTTACTAGGCCATGCTCGTTCAATTGTTTCGGGATAAAGAGTGGTGAGTCTTAACTCTCATACGTAAATCACTACTAGCCACAGCCACCTGATTTCACATTTACTACTGCCGCCACATCCATCATTCCATATGCTATTTGCTCCCCATGTCACATCGATCACCTAATTGCACATCCATCATTCCATATGCCATTTGCTCCCCATGTCACATCGATCACCTAATTGCACCGATCGCTCACTTAACGTAAGGTTTTCGTTTTA
The DNA here is from genome assembly GCA_031772625.1 of Pinus tabuliformis. Lineage (NCBI taxonomy): Eukaryota > Viridiplantae > Streptophyta > Pinopsida > Pinales > Pinaceae > Pinus > Pinus tabuliformis. The sequence continues at coordinate 31,351,484 of CM062807.1, read as the reverse complement.
TTCCCATTAGCTCCATTCCAAATCAATCCGTATATGTACTTATTTCTGCACCTAGATATTGACATAAATCTCCTGTCTAGCGCGACCCAATCTACCACCAAGATTGCCCGATGTCAGATACATCACCTAATTTCGCATTTACTTATGCCGCCACATACATCATTCCATATGCCATTTGCTCCCCATGTCATATCGATCACTTAATTGCACCAATTGCTCACATAACGTAAACTTTTCGTTTTATGCCGACCATTAAATACTGCCTGCTCCATCCGAGCTTCAAGTATTTTAGTCAAGTATTTTAGCTCCATTCACACTTCAAACCAGCTTACAAACACGTTGAACTTTTTTATAAATTGGCCTCTTCCGCACCTGGATATTCACATACATCTCCCTGCTTCACATAACATGGAATCCATTAGCATAAGCCAACTTACTCAACTCGTGACATTGTTTCTCTTAGCACTTGTTCTCATGGCTCTTCTGATTATTGACATCGTAAAAGTCGAAAGACAAAGAAAAAAGAAAGCAGGAAAACAATAATTCTGAACCTCAAGCCTATTTTTGCATTATTTTACGCATTGTCTCATTTCCCCGCTTCCTTCTCTGTTACAGGTGTACAACGGATGCTTCAAATATGCATTTGGGTCTGCCATGGTGGTGCAACTCGCATTTTTTATGCTTCTATCGTCTTTGCTCGGATGATGGTCTAATGTCCTAATTGTTAGCATTCGTGCTTGTCTTGTATTCTTCACATGTTACAGTCTGTCATAAGAAATACTTATTTTCAAGGTCAAATGTAAGCTCCACGGCGGTTTTCATGTTACTTGTGTCTTGAATTGATGACGATTCTCTGCAAGTTAGTTATTCAATAATGTTCAGATCTTTGGTATATACTGCTCATGTGACTATTGCTATGCCCTTTCCAGTAACATATCATGTAATATTGCAGCCCATAGTTAATGAAACTTACACTCTTTCTTGTCTACTATTTTGACATTTATCATTGCCTGTTGTCTGAGTTTCAGAAGAAGTTGACACAGTCTACCGGAACTGGTACTTCAGCCTTACACTTGCATCTGTTCCTTGAGACTTAGTAGTTAAGTAATTCATTCGACAAAAAAGCAGGAGAAGCTCCACTGCGTTATCTGCCCAGCTCTCTAGACCCCACTATCCACTGCTATCAATGTATTTCCCATATCACTGGCTGGTGGTAGGTTTAAATGGCATTTTTTTATAAAATCATATGCCTCATCCAAACAACCAGATCAACCATATAGGCGTAAAAGCAGCTGCAGTATGGACACTTATGAATGGTATTCTTTATTGATCCTAGTAGTTGGTTTATTTTCTTGTTTACTATTTTGGCATTTATCATTGCCTGTTGTCTGAGTTTCAGAAGAAGTTGACACAGTCTACCGAAACTAGTACTTCAGCCTTACACTTGCATTTGTTCCTTGAGACTTGGTGGTTTACTATTTTGGCATTTATCATTGCCTGTTGTCTGAGTTTCAGAAGAAGTTGACACAGCCTACCGAAACTGGTACTTCAGCCTTACACTTGCATCGGTTCCTTGAGACTTAGTAGTTAAGTAATTCATTCGACACTCCACTGCGTTATCTGCCCAGCTCCCTGTTCTTAACTTCATGCTAATTCATACGACACTCCACTGCGTTATCTTCCCACCTCCCTGTTCTTAAATGGCATTTTTTTATAAAATCATATGCCTCATCCAAACAACCAGATCAACCATACAGGCGTAAAAGCAGATGCAGTATGGAGACTTATGAATGGTATTCTTTATTGATCCTAGTAGTTGGTTTATTTTCTTGTTTACTATTTTGGCATTTATCATTGCCTGTTGTCTGAGCTTCAGAAGAAGTTGACACAGTCTACCGAAACTGGTACTTCAGCCTTACACTTGCATCTGTTCCTTGAGACTTAGTAGTTTACTATTTTGGCATTTATCATTGCGTGTTGTCTGAGTTTCAGAAGAAGTTGACACAGTCTACCGAAACTGGTACTTCAGCCTTACACTTGCATCTGTTCCTTGAGACTTAGTAGTTAAGTAATTCATTCGACATTCCACTGCGTTATCTGCCCAGCTCCTTGTTCTTAACTTCATGCTAATTCATTCGACACTCCACTGCGTTATCTGCCCAGCTCCCTGTTCTTAACTTCATTCAGGGACTCGCTGCCTCGCAGCTGCCCTTGTTTCATCTATGAGCTGTTTAGATCTTGCAGTTGAGATTGGAGAGATATTAACGTATCTTTGTGTACATATACCCATCGTAGTAACAATTAATTGGTTATATTATTTATTTACTCAACGATTTGTGACCAACTTATTTTTTCCACACTCAATAGTTTGTTCTTTGTAATTTTTCAATCTTTATAACTGAGCTGCAATTTCCATCGGTTTAACATCACAAAATTATATATATATATATATATATATATATATATTTCATAGTAAATAAACTCCCTCCTAGGAGGAATTGATTAATTAGTTTATGGTGATACAAAATTTATTATATAACTTTGAATAGCCTAATACATGTTATTAAAAATTTGTTTGAGTTCCTTTCTCTATAAAATATACTCAGGATTGTATAATATAGTGAAATATTTTAACCTAGGAGGCTTATTAACAAAATATGTTGACTTTACTCGCAATCCCTCTAGTATTAAATGAGGTATGCTTAATTTTTCACTTGTAGTTAGCCCTTCTCTCGAGTGGGACTAATGAACAAGATAACTCCACTGAGACTAATGAACAAGATAATTATTTCTTTGGTATAAAGAAACAACATGGGTACTCTCATGTTTTTTTTAGTTTACCTCAGACAACCATATACTCCATTAAATATGCACTTATCTCTTTCGATTCATAGAATTCTATTAAACAATAGTTAATTGAGTGGAACATAGATTATAAATTTAGATATCTAGTAGGCTTATGCATTCAAATTTTCCAATACATTTAACCCCAATAGATATAAATTTACAATAGTCACATATTCCTTTTGAATTATATTCACGAGAAATTAACAAAGCTACAACATGTGCATGCATGCAACTTGAATTAAGTGTATGATATTTAGCCTATATGATTACTGCAATTAGATCTTGTTATCTGAGAATGCTTGTGAACATTTGGTACTTATATGAAAAAAATACATATGCAAGAATTCTATACATTCCACCTTCAAGTCTACTTACTACGATTTATCAAATCCTATAGCAACATTTAAAATAGAATAAAAACTCAATATGATTATAAGAAACGACTTTGGGGGTATCCAGGAGCAACCATGGTCCACTAAACCATGAACTATCTCCCATAGTCCCCCCTGAGCTAAGAAGCTTCTTTCCATGTGGAATTTCCCCAATTGATTCCTTGATGGTTTATTTTATAAGTTTTATTCACAACATATTTTAGTAGTGTCTTGCTTTTAGGTCTTCCAACCCTTTTGGCTAGGCACTGTTTTTTTTGAAAAAGGTTCTTTCCTTTTTCTTTGAAGCCTGTATTTTTCTCCCGCAACGCTTTATTCCACACATAGTATATTTCTCCAACTAAGTGATTTAATGTGATCTTTCTCTCCCATCACATTAAATCCATTTATTTCTAATTAATTTCTCCTAGGGATTTTTAGGGAAGGTGCATCTTGGACTTAACCATCAAAAACTTTTTCTAAGATGGAAAAAAGTATTCTAAAATCTAGTGCTTCTTGCTCAATACTTCTAAGAAATTTATTTATTAATTCAAATAATAATAAAATAATTACATCCTCACATAAGTCTCACCATGGCTTCCATTGCCATTAATCCAATAATAGCTCAATGCCTAAAATAGTAAATTTTAAAAAGGAAGAGGATTAGGGGTGTTACATATTCCCCCCCTTTTTCTAAACATCGTCCTTGGTGTTTCATTAGTGCCATATTTCTACAAGATGGAAAAGAAATGCCTCCAACATTTCTTCTTCCATTTCTGCAACAATATCTTATGTACAAAAGTCCTTCCACTTCATTTATTTTTTTAGCGATGTCTGAGTTCCAGAGTAAAACATACTCTTATCTCCATTTCATGCTCATTCATCAACATGTTTTCCTACATCCTCCAAATATGGTTTTTTTTTTTTCCTTCTTACATTCTAGCAAAGGGACATGAACGTGCACATAACAAAGCTACCCACATGCACCAAAAAAGATCAAGTACATTAGTATAGCATCAAAGCAATACAATAGGTCTTTTGATAAATTTATTTATAGGTATCCCAATGATATGGACATCGACTAAAGTGAGATTCAACATATGTAATTTCCAAATTCCTTTCATATCACTTACACAAAGGAAATAAAAATTAAAGGACTACTTGTAGTATTCAATTTTATATTGTTGTATCAAATATGCATCTGTCATGCATACTTAAGTATAGAAAAATCTATTAACTCTGCCACTTTCATGGTTGTTATGTTGTTATCCGTTCCACTGTTAAGTGGAATTAGTCAAGTCCATCTTTATTGTCCTACCACTTAGTTCCATACTTTTCCATAATCCCACAAAAGTATGAGGAACGGAAAGATTTAATTCACAATACTAACATAGATTATGTAACTTCACAAATCTATAATAATTGCATTTTTTCTTGCATTCTATGTGCATCAACTCGCTTAACACACAACATGTTCGTATAATAGTTTTCATCGATTTTAGTCATACTTACAGCCATAGAAACACGTGTATATGTATTAAAACAATACATCAACAAGGAAAAATTTAGTTTAGGGATTTTCCTTCACAGTTGGAACAACACCATTTAGCCATATATATTCCTTCTTTTCCTTTGTTAGGATAATCCACGACTTTCAATTGACATTCCTAGTGTATCCTGTTGCATCATTTCAAGTAACCACTTTGGTCATTTTGGTTTAATAAAAATATAATTTGTGAAATTTAAAACAACAATGTCGATATCTACTGCCATATGAATTTGAGAACATTTTATTTTTGATATTGATGCCAATCAAGGGTTTCTTTTCCCTTGATAGAGTTTATTGAAATTCTACTTGGGTTTCCATGTTCCCACTCTTGATTTTGGCTTTGATCACTTTTAATCTTATCCATTTATGTGTAAGGATTTATGATTTCTATACCTTTTCTGTGCTACCTCTCAGTACCTTTATGTTTTTCAAATTCTTGGGTAGTTAAAGTGCCATTACTATTATTTTCAACTTGATATTCTCCAAGTTTTTTTTGTAACGTATTTGGTTACTTTCATGATGGAATTTACTATGATATTCCATCCCATCCGTATTTTCAACCCTATTTTTCTCAACCAATTATGTTGGTTATAATTTATTTATCTTATATTCCATAAAATTTTGATCACCATTTCATTCTTTAAGTTTTCCAATCAAAATTCTATCTTCCCTTTTTAGGGCCATTGCAAGTTCCTCTTAAGGATTTTCATATATATATATATATATATATATATATATATATATATATATATATATATATATATATATATATATATATATATATATATATATATATATATATATTCATCTTCCCTTGCTTGGTACTTTCATGAGTCATATATATATATATATATATATATATATATATATATATATATATTCGTGTTCCCTTGCTTGGTACTTTCATGAGTCACATCTTGTGCTCCCATTGTTGAGGGTATTCACTTATCTGAAATCAAAATTTATAATCATCAATGGAACCAACTCTTGAGCTCTTCAATCGAGGAGGTCATAAAATTATTTATCACTTCCCTTGGTAACATTTTTATGAGTTCCTACATAAATGTTTTATCAATCCTACAAAACATGCACATCTAGTACATTCATAGAGGTTGGAATTATGAGCCATAAGGATATAACATTTAGCCCACTTGTGCTTATGTTATATTGTTAGCATCCATTTCCTTGATAGAAATATTTCAATGGTACCAATATTAATATTAAAAATACTTAAGAAAAACTCTTTTTAGTTGGATTACTTCTTGTATGGTGTTGCACTACACTTGTAGGATACTAGCTCTTAATCCCTCTTTTAAGCCATTCTCAGTTGGTATTTATATACCTTACATCGTCTTGTATTTTATGTATGTACTGCATAATACTAGTGCCTAGGGTATAAAAACTTTTTTAAATGGTTGTATATATATTTGAATCTCAAAGGTATGCGTGCACACTTAGTTGTGAGATAATTTGTACCTAAGAATACATGTATTCTCGATTGATAATATAAGTTCTTGCATCATTATCTTATTTCTCTCTCTCTCTCTCTCTCACACACACATATATATGTGTGTGTTTGTGAGAGAGAGAGAGAGAGAAATAAGATAATGATGCAAGAACTTAAATTATCAATCGAGAATACATGTATTCTTAGGTACAAATTATCTCACAACTAAGTGTGCACGCACACCTTTGAGATTCAAATATATATACAACCATCTAAGAAAGTTTTTATACCCTAGGCACTAGTATTATGCAGTACATACATAAAATACAAGACGATGTAAGGTATACAAATACCAACAGGAAATGGCTTAAAAGAGGGATTAAGAGCTAGTATCTTGCAAGTGTAGTGCAACACAATACAACAAATAATCAAACTAAAAAGAGGTTTTCTTAAGTACTTTTAATATTAATATTGGTACCATTGAAATATTTCTATCAAGGAAATGGATGCTAACAATATAACATAAGCACAAGTGGGATAAATGTTATATCCTTATGGCTCATAATTCCAACCTCTATGAATGTACTAGACGTGCCTGTTTTATAGGATTGACAAAAAAATTATGTAGGAACTCATAAAAATGTTACCAAGGGAAGCGATAAATAATTTTATGACCTCCTCGATTGAAGAACTCAAGAGTTGGTTCCATTGATGACTATAAATTTTGAGTTCTGATAAGTGAATACCCTCAACAATGGGAGCACAAGATGTGACTCATGAAAGTACCAAGCAAGGGAACATGAATATATATATATATATATATATATATATATATATATATATATATATATATATATCTATATATATAGATTGTTGGCTTGATGGGGCCTAACCCAGGTTCGGAGTTAATTAGCCAAACAAATCCCTACACTACTCGCCCTTTCAGCAAAAGTGCGCAGATCACAGACTGAGGTCTTACCTGAAGTAGTATGGGGGGATGCTAGAACCAAGTTTCCGCACCCTGGAGATGTCTGAGGGGTCAATTTGGTCCAACCATGAATGGCTTCACGCAGGTCACTTCGTGCACTATCCCGGCCTATGGTACCTTCATTGTCTGTTATAATCGCCTTCGTGCAGCCCTACCTAGGGGTTGGGGTGCTTTCGCGCTGCTTAGGCAACGATCTGCGTTATTTCCCAAGTTACACCACGGATCTTACTTATCTTCTTATAACTATTATTTAACTTCACGTAAACAGATATGTTATTTTATATTCACTTAACCAACACAATCATACAAGTTCACGCACCATAAAAACAATGAAATTAAAATTTATACCCAATACATTCAATACAAAATAGGAAAAAGATACACAGAAATGATATGAAACTTCACTTTATTACTTCTCCAATGGTTGTAGACTTGACTCGCCCTATGCACTTAGTTGTAGGGGTTCGCGCACTTAGCTGCAGACTACTAGGCCTCTGTGCACTCAGCTGTAGAGCCTTCTCCTACTCTACGACCCAAAGACTTAACTCTACACTTCAGACAAGACTCAATTCTTCTATTCCATCATCAGATCCTATTGACTCCATTATTCCCCTTTACAACTTAGAGCCTCACTCTATTTACACAATCCCATGGTACGTGAACCATGGGTAGATCTCTAAAGCCGACATTACATTACAAAAATGAGTGTGGACAACCCTATGACTCATTTACAACTTCGCACTCCGCGCCCACAAATCGCAGAGTCCTTACATCGGATTTAGTCAAAATCTAGGCCTTAAGCCCCAAAACTTCCCTTGGGGGATCCTACACCCAACAGGCCCCCAACACAAACATCGTGACTGACCCTCGAGTCATGATGTCACTATGGAGATCTTCTGCAGAGACCTCCCAACTCTGACCCAACTACTGTAAGGTCGATAACGCACTGAGCGACTGCCTGTTGTACCTCTTGGATGTGTTGTTTAGAGATCGATGTATCTAAACTACTTCCGTGGACCTGTTTATAGTCCTGCACCTCCTTTCAGCTACCTGGAGCTCTAAGACTATGCTTCTGTTGGCTAGTCAGATAGTCGGGCCACCAGTGTATGGCTTCAATCGACTGCCATTCACTTTTCCTAGAAAGAGTTCACCATTTAACTTCATTGACAGCACTGTGCCACCATCTGTGATTTCTTTAATAACATATGGCCACATCCAATGCATTAAACCAATAAACTCTCGGCGGTAGTCCCCAAGTTTGTCAACATAATCGCGCTAATCCTGTTCTGTCACTACATGTTTCTTTTCAAGAAAGTCCCTTTTTATTTCTTCCTCAAGCTTCTAAACTTCTACTTCCACTAGGGCACTTTTCTTCCTCAACCAAGCTCTTTCATTCATGAGTTCTTGGAGCCTAAGATCACCTTGCTGAATCTCTTCATCATGTCCCAGGTGTTCTTCTTTGAGTTCTTCGAACAACGCGATCCCGTCTTCCAAGGCTCTACGATCTATCATATCCATGGGCGTTGCTACATGTGGACTAAGCATGATATACTCCATCGGTATTATAGTGTTCGCTCCATAAGCCACCCTAGAAGGCACCTGTCCCATCAGTCTCTTGCCTATAAGCCCATAAAATTGTTTGTACACGTAGGTCCCAATCACTTCACTGCGCACTACATACCTTGTTCAGTGCTTCGCACATCTCGTTAAATGCTTCCGCGTGGATAACCTTTCACATGATTGTTCAATCCACACTCTCTCGTTGCAACTCGATGAGATGTTTATGCATTCCCCCCCAACACATGCTTGTTGACCCTGTTCCCCAATACGAAGTTCATGTGCATCTGTGCAGGTTGATTTCCACCTGCCTATACCCACTTGGACAAATGCGCATGTGGACCATCCTATCCATTGTATTTATCACCCAATCACACCCTAGGCTTTCCAAACCATGTGTGCATCATCCTCCTACATGCGCGCCAGTCGTCAAAGCTTCCTTTATGCATACCCCACCACCTCGCAGGTGTAGCGTACAGTACCCAATTCAAGGTCTGGAAACGTTATTTCTTTAGCACCTCCATTTCAGATCTATCCAAGAAGGAATCCACCTCACTTAACCCATCATAAGTACGTAGATATCTGACTTCTATCAATATGCAGTGCAATGATATCATCATCATATTACTATTCAGCATGGTTACCTCATGTAACTAATTTCGTCATCGCTCTATCTCCTCATCAGAATCTGACGTATAGGAGCTTTCGTGCTTCCATGAGATCCGTCCATCCGTGGTGGGATTCACCCAGTCCTAGTTTCACGCTTTTATCTTATAGATGCAGTTCAAATCATCATCGCTTTCATAGTTGCGCACCAGCTTTGTATAGCACGATCCTTCAGCAGGGTCCAAGGGTATAACTATGCATAGTACTTCTTTTTAAAAATCATTTTGTGCTTCTTCAGATTAATCACCCATACATGTCAGTGGCCTAATCAATTCCTAAGAGCATGGGGTAGTGATTGCTGTCATCAACAATCTTTATTTCTTCAAAGTCTGTTAGCGCGCTCGCTCCATCAATATCCACAGTGATTCCTTGCAATCACCCCATAGGTATTATCTTCTGTTGGTTCACCATTCACAGTTGAATAGGAGACCATTGCAGCGTAGGCCTCCCCATGCGCTCCCATGTCTACTTCGGTAGAACGTTCACGTTCGATCCTAAATCCAGAATTACTTAGTCCATCTCATATTGTCCAATCTCCGCGGTTAACCTCATTTCTCTTCCCATCCTTGTCTTATTCTTTCCAATCTTCTAGACTACATGAGGTTCTCCTGGCACGGTCCCAGCACATCTATTAATGAGTTCCTACAATCCTTTTAGAACCTTACTGTCACGCAGTAACTTCATGCATGTTTATAGGAACATCATAAGCATGGATGGGTCCATTTCTGACTCCAGCCTATCTTTTCTTTCTGAATTGGAGGCATCAGCAAAGCTCTTCTTAGCTTTCTTGAAGGTTTCCTTAGTGCACTCCAAATCAAACTATGCTTCATTCGTTGGAGTCTTGCAAACCCAAGTACTATCTTCGGGTTAGTTTCCTTTATCATCTCCCATCGCAATTCCTCTTTGGATCAAAATGTTCAGATTTGGATCTTCCTCGTGTGGCTTAGACTTCATCATCTGTAGGTTTGGAGTCGGGGGAGGTGGTAGTGCTCCCTTGTTGCATATCCTATCTATCAACGTAGGAAAATCCTCCATCTCATGATCAAGCAAGGTACAGTATAGACACGATGGATGCATTGGGTTCGTACAATCGCAGACATAATGTCATAAGCCTCCACAATTGTAGCATATCGGTTGTCTGCGACCTCTGCGAAGTCCTCCTCCACCTCGGCCTCGTCTACGCCCTTGAAATCCTATTCGCGCCACTCCTGCATTCTAGTCTAGGGGCCGCATTTTAGCCTGAGCTCTATAGGTGGGAGTTCTACACATCATTAGCTCAAAGCTTTTACAAGTGTGCTCATCGTGTCCAACCGATCTACATAAATTACATAACAACTATTGCGAATTCTGCTTGTACTTCTGTAACAAATGGCAGTTGTCTGTAGCATGCTTTCCTTCTATTTGACAAATCGCAAACCATAAAGCAGGTGCCGCACTAGGTCCTGCTTGCACCTCTGGTCTTAATGGCATCAGTCCTCCTCCTTTGAGGTAATTTGTGAACACAGGGCAGTGGTCCTTATCATGACCCTGACCCTTGCATTTTACGCATTATACCTCTTTGTGCACTTCTGGTTGGGCTGTCCTGTCCTGTTTCATACTCTGCATATCAAGGCATAAGTTATTCAACTGCGCGTGGATCTGTTGAACTCCCAACTTAAGATCTTGCATCGGGGTCTCATGCAGCCTCATTGTGATTTCTAAGACCTCTTCCTGAGTTGTTAACTTCTGTTGCGATAGTGCGCTCCTCAAATGTGGCGTTAACGATGCTACAAACCATTCGCGATGTTGTCCATTTGTCAGATTCATATTAGCTTCGTGAATCGTGCACTTAAGCCTATGATCCAACTCCCAAGGAGTTTCGCCTGGTAGCATCGTGATTTCTTTGAACCCGATGATCGACTGTGCCTCTGACTTCAACCTGCTAAATTCTCTGTTTAGATCTGCTAGGATATCTGCGATTCCCACATTCGGATTGTCATTGGAGTGCTTAATATACCAGGTCAACGCATGGTCCTGTAGGGTGCTAACTAGTGTCGCTTTCTTTATATTGTCAATTATAACTCCCTGTGATTCCCATACGGCTCTTATCACGAACAAGAATTTGTCCAGATCCTCATTTCCTACTCCCTTGAACACAGGAAACTTTATCATGATTTCCATATTGACTCGCGGTGGTGGCAAAGGTGGTATTGGTGAAGATGGGGGTGAAGGCGGTGAAACTGGTGGTGGTGTGGGCTAGGGTGGTATGCGCGGAATCCTTTGCCTTACCAAATGGATCACACTTCATGGATAGACCTTCGCGAGCTCATCCTCGTTCCCTCGCGGAGGTGAAATCAAAGGTCTATTCTCTGGTCCCTTACTTCTTTCGTTTCTGTAGGTTTTTCCACTTCGTGTAGCTCCAGACATCAAGGTAATTGCATAACCCTTTTTCACACAATAGCATTTTAATCCAAGTGCTCAAAGACTTTACGTACTTACCTCACGGTCCTTTGAGAAAGCATCACTCTGCCTCGCTGTAGCTAATTGAAGTATCTACCATGAACTCAGTAATAAATCCTCCTATAATCCGATCGAGCCAACGGTCAATGGTGCGCATGATCTTATCCTTCGATGTTTCCAATCTACGCACCAACATTGGGGTCCACACAATAGGATTGTTGAGCTTCCACCTTCCTCGGTTGTCTACTAGCTTTGTGATCCACTCATACAACTCAGTAGGGAAAGATGCAAAAAATATTTCGTGGATTTCTATGTACAGGTGTTTTGGAGAATTTGGTATCTATGGATAAATACTAATTCCCTAGATATGTAGCTATATCTAGAACAATAGTTTAAAGTGTTTTAGTCTTTTCCTGTAAGAAATAGATAAGATGAGAAGATGAGAAGACCTATGTGTAGTTCCGCTTTCCTATCATCTCCTTTCTATCAATCCTGTTGCTTCTTCCCATACTTAATACACTTGAGAAGTACCTGTTAACATAATAGAAAACAAAGAATTGATCAAAGCAAAAGATCTATTGAATATAAGTGAAAGGAATCAGATACAATTCACATATATAATTGTTATAAAACAATACAAACATATGGGAGAAAGGTTCAAACACTTTATTGAATAAAAAAAGGAATTACAACCATTGGTGTTTGATTCAAATCTATTCCTCTAGCTTGGATCCCATCCACATCACATCAAAAGTATGACAAACTTGTAGCATTACAATACTTGCTTCAAAGCCAAATCTCATAGCAACATTATCTCCTTACAATTCAACATAATCTAGCCACTGATCACTTAGATGAGTGATCAATTTATAGGAATATGAAGGAGATTTTGTCATATATGGTGGCATTGAATGACCTTTCACACTTAGAATTAGTTCCATGGAGGAAGGGATGAGAGGATAGGATGCACCTTAACTCATTCCTCATCCAATTTTGAGCTCATAGGAGTTGATAAGTGAGGTAACCTTCTAGATGACTCTAAAAGATAAGAATATTCCCCAAACCCTATGTGAATTTCTCTCAATCTCACCCATCGCAGGTGAAAGGAAGCTTAAGTGCTCTATAGAGCACCCTGGCATGGACTTAACTGCTCTGCAATACACCCTTACATGGGGCTACCTGCGTTGGTCCCTCTAGAGGCTATTTCTTGATGTCTTCAAGTCATGAAACTGTTTGGGAAGGAGGCATTCAAAGGGGTGACTTGTTTAGGGAATGTAGCAACTGAAATTAGGGTTTGATGAGCCCTAGAACACTAATATGGGAGATGGGATTGATGTGCCAAAATGGATCTGTAACAACTGCACCCTAAAGCATGAAGTCAGCAAAATGCCAATGTCGAATGAAATGCTTTACGATGTGATGAGGAGGTATCGAAGTGGAAGGTGACCTGCATCAATTACAATACATATAGCATGATATTTTGACTTTTACATGAATTGTTGAGGGAAGGCATACCCATGCTCATCTTATAAACTTTCATTACATGTACATAAACAGTCGTCTATAGATATAGACCCATGATTAGAATAACCATCAATGTAAAGCCATTATACATATGATTTAATACTCTTGAAATCACAACCCAGATAGATGAAACTAGATCCAGGGTCTTCTATCTCGTTCAATCATTCACTCAAGTATGAGTCTAACCATGTGATTATGTGATCTGAAGTCGAACATGGGAAGACACCATCTGATTACCAGCCAGTGATGTAAGTTGTTAATAGATGTGAGAGAAATCATTGATAATGATAATGATCCTCAAGGTACTGCAATACATTCTGCATGGTGTGAATAGATGATTTGATGTCGAACAATGTACAAAGTCTTTCGGTTGAAGGCCATTAATGTCAACCTATCAGCGGAAGCGAGAAACCTGCCATTGATGTATGCAAGCCTCAAGGTACTGGAAGTGTGTTTCTAAGTCAACTTCTTGGATAATGTACTGATGTTGACAAGAAGCGACTCATCACAGGAGGGCCTTGATGTGTCCCACATCAACAACACGAAATGAGTGTAGTGATTTTGGAGATAGAATTTGACTGACGACACGAGGTTCAGGAATGGGGGTCATGAAAATGAAGGTTCATGGTATTGCAAAGGATGAATTTTGACTGAATGACTTCCCTTGAACATGTCGACGACAATGAAATGAATTGGTAGCATTGACCCAAAAGAAAGTGATGGATGGTATGATAGACCAATGGTGTGATAACCATCAAGCTAATAACCCAACTGAAATAGTCACGGTGATGGAGTGAAAGTGTCATGTTCAAGAGCAACCTGCTACCATAAAGTGGTTTCCCCTTTTTCCCATTTTCCCGAGTCATTGCTGACCATTACCTCTTTATTTTTATCAAGCTTGAGGAGGATAACATATTCTTGTTGTATAATTCCACCCTTCATATGAATCAATCACTATTTGATGTTTTAACGAGTCTAGCGAAGGTGAAATTGGGTCTTGTCTAGATGGACAAGTTTGTCGCAATTTGATGTTTTAACGAGTTTAACGACAAATATAACTTGGTCCTTTTCATGTTTAGAGACTTTGAAAAGGGACAAAAAGAAAACTACACAAGTTATTTTTCATAAATTAATCTCTCAAGCCCAAAAAACTATAAAATAATACAAGAGAGATATCGTTTCCAATCCGTTAACAAGATGGAAAGGAGAAGTGCTCAACAATCTTTTCATGTTTACATTTCTAAAAAGAGCTTAAAGAGGACTCCAAGGGGGTTCCTTTTTTGTTTTTAGCAGAGCTCGAAAAAGAGATAAAAGTGTGCTATGTGTTCAAAGGTACAATTTACAATTCAAACGTACCATTCAGTTTTATGCTTTGAGCTAGTTTTTAACCTTAAACTTCATCAGATAATTGTGAGAAATTCTATGGACCATTTCTTGAGCCATCCGGGCTAGGTAGGAGCTAAACATCTCTTCTTCTTCTTTAGGTCATTATTTTGTCATTTCATGCAAGTTTTAGGGTTTTTTGGGGCCCCTGGGGCTTCATTTTTCCACTATGGGATCCGCACAATATTTCACATCGAAAATTGCACTGAAGAGCAACTAAATAGAATTTTGCATGCTCTGCAGTGCACTGTCTCTATTCCTAGGCTGCACTGGGCGAATTTACCAAGTTTGATTTAGTTGTTTGCTCCAAAATTTGTCATGTTTTTTGCATGGAAAGGATCCTAACTAAGATTATGATTGTGTTTTAGGCTTTCATCAGATCAAAATGTTGATTACATGGCGAGAAAGAGAGCACGAAGAACAAGACATAGTTTCGCTAAAAAATCCGGGTACAATTGAGGCCCTCAAAAACTGTGGGTTACTGAAATACTTCAAGTTGTTCGGAATGAGGCAACAAATAGAACTACTGCAGTTCCTTGTTCATGCATGGGATTCAACAGATCAGACTTTTCATATTAGGGACAAGATGGTCCCTATTACCATTGATGATATTTACTTTCTTACTGAACTATCGAGGTGAGGCGACCCCATCTCACTTTTTGGATTTGCTCATGGAGGTGAACCAGTGAGAGATGATATTAGATAGTTTTATCGACTAGGTAACAGCCTAGCAAGGATGCGAAAATAAACATTAGGGATGTAGGTGATTTTCCTTTGAGAATGATCCTCTTCACAATTGCAAAATTGGTTGGTGTGTGACACTCCATCTGACGAACAGATCTTATATGCGGTATGCACTGGACTGTCTAGAGCCAAAAGTTTTCAACTGGAGTGAGGTTGTTCTTTCTTCACTAAAAGAAAAACTAACCAAGGTAAAAGGTGGTAAGATGAAGAATTTATGCTATGGTTTGATCTCAATCACTTTTACCTTAAAAAGGATCCTAGTGATGCCACCACAACATGTGTCACTAGGTGTAGCTGGTCCTAGAGATCCACGTATGCAGAGGTGGGTAAAATTGATTTCTTGACATGTGGGTCAGTCAAAAATTATTTTTTCCACTGCATTATTCAATTGGCTTGATCAACAACACCTTGTCATCGAGGAGCATCCATACTTAGGGATGGATTTCCATGGAGATCCAAATTTGATTCTACTAGTTGGAGCACAATGGGGTGCTATGGGTAAATTGTTTGACCAAAAATGTTTTTTGATTTTTCAAGTTTCTACATGTTTTTTATGTTTTTAATGTTTCCAAGACTAAACTAAAATCATTCTTATGCACACGGATGTGGGTATTATTCAACCTGTGGGGCACCAATAGGTTGCAGGTGGGTTAGCACGGAGAAATATTGGGTTAGCAGTTCTCCAGGACTTAGATTTGGCCAATACCTTAGCAGAGTTGTAGGATCACATAGGGGGATTAACCCTTGGTATTCCAGATGTATAGATCTTGGAGTTACCCTTGGTATTCTAGATGTCTAGATCGAGGAGTTACCTATGAGGCTGTACAGCCACACTATTAGTGTTCCTACCCGCTGGGCGAGGCTTTTGCACATGATAGCACAAGCAGTGACCTATTACCATGAGCATCACTAGATCTAATTAGGATGTTTTGCATGCATATTGAGTTTTTTGGGTCAGATGACTGAATGTGTCTTGGACACAAATTTTGTAAAAGAATTTAAAACACCTATCTATTTTATTTTCAGAGTTTTCTATGGTTATATGCAATCCTATTCAACTGATGATGTGAATTGAAAATATTACTTTGACATGTGTCACAAATGTCTATTTAACACATAATTCGCTAGAGAATTAGTGAATGTGTTAAGGTTTTTGGAAATATGTTGATATTGAATGTGTTCAAAGTGTCTTTCCAAAATACAAACTCTAAGGAACATACGAAAAATTGTTGGATTTTGGACAGTATAAATGTTTGTTAGTTGTAGTACAATGAGATGCGAGTCCAACCTAATGATGACTCAGCTAATGCCAAGTGAAATGGAATTAGAAAGAAGTTCAATCAATGTGTTATACTCAGTGATGTTGTTCGTCGAACGACCAATACAAATCCCTTGGAAACTCACTAACTCACTGGTTGGAGTGAAAATAGCCCATGCTGCAGAAGACAAGTTCTACATACTACGCCTAGCACCATCAGTGTAACCAATAAAATCTTCCGAAGACTCTCACATCTGCAAAAAATGCAAAGTGGATTACTACCTAGATAAAAACTCTAAAAGATACACACACACACATGGAATGAAAGCATATATACAGTGAGTTTTACTACACTTAATCAAGCATAGTAACATTTGAGGTATAGCTCATTTCGGGGCTGCAACAATCTAATCCCATCATAATATACTAACTCATAGGCACCCTTTTCCAGAACACGCTTGAAAATATAAGGACCCATCCACATTGGTTCGAATTTCCCTACTCCAAGCTTATCAGCTTCCTAATCGTAAAGCAAGATCGGGTCTCCTTCTAAGAAGATATGAGGCTTGATATTTCTATCATATTGCGCCTTAATATGTTTCTTATGCACATCGTTAGCCAATGTGACATCACAACAGGTTTCATCCAGATGGATTAATTCCAAGAAATGCACTTCTTCGTCAGAAGTGTCAGGTAACAGGTCAATCGCGAGTTTTAGCAATGAAATTTTGCATTGTATCGGTAAGATTGCTTCCAAACCATACACCAAATGAAAGGGTCTGAATCCAGTTGAATTTCTCACCAATTTTTGATATGGCCACAAGGTAGAGTACAAGATTAAGTTCCAGTTTCACTTATGAACCCCTATCATTCTCTGCAACATCCGCTGTAGGACTTTGTTGATGGCCTCAACTTGTCCATTTTCTTACAGGTAATAAGGGTTAGAACTATCATGTGACTATCCTAACTTAGCAGTCAACTCAACCATCGTGTGATTAAGAAAATGCGACCCATGATCTGTAACTATGGCTTGTGGTACACCAAACCGGGCAACCACATGGCTAAAAAAGAAAAGAGCAGTCATTTTTCCACTATTGTTCAATGTTATCGCCTTGGCCCATTTGGTAAAATAGTCAATGGTGACTATAATATACCCATGACCCCCAGCCGAGGTGGGGTTACATGTCATAAAGTAAATGCCCCATTTGGTGAATGGGCCAACAACAACGACTGGATGCAATGGTGCAGGTGGTAATTTGTTTTTCGGGTCATATATTTGACATGCGTGACAACTTCTAACAGCAATAATACAATCTTTAAATATAGTTGGCCAGAAGTAACCAGCACGGAGAATTCTCTGTGTGGTTGCATACCCAGATAAGTGTCCACCACAGGAACCTGAATGGAAATCATTCAATTCTTTCTCAGCTTCCTCATGCATGAGGCACCTTCGTAAGATCGTATCGATACCATGATGGTAAAGAGTATCACCAATGATCAGATAATCTTTGGCTTGGTATCGAAAACATCGTTGTTGCGAGAGAGAGGTATCAGGCTAGGATGTTTGGGTCTAGAGATAGATTAGTATATCCCCATACCACGCGTCAGATGATGATATCAGAAATAGAGACTCATCCAAAATCAATGATTCAGATGTTGAATCAATGGAGGTTGAGGAAAGTCGCAAAGTAACTTTGTGAAAACTAGAGATTTCTTTGATTTGGACTTGATGAATTCCAGATCAAACTCCTGCAAAATGACTATCCATTTTGAGTATTTCCCCCCAAGCAATTGATGTGAAAAAACATATGTCATAAGGTTGCAATCTGAAATGACTATTGTTTTTCGGAGCAGGATGTAATGGCGACATGTTTGAACAACTTGTACAACTGCCAAAGCTAGTTTCTCGACATAAGAGTACTTACCTTTTGTACCATTGAGATTTTGGCTCAAATAATAAATCGGATGTTCAATCCCATTTTATTCTTGGACTAAAACCATGCCAATGGTTGTATCTGCAATGGCGAGATATAAGTGATAGTCATTTTGATAATTAGGAATGAACTTACTCAGAAAGTTTTCCTTCCCTTGAAGTCTCTGTAATTGTAAAAGATTCGAAGGTGGAGGCAAATCAAGAACTTCCTTAACATTTAATGGATCGAGTCGAATCCCCTCTCTAGACACTACAAATCCAAGCAATTGACCAGAACCAACACAAACACACATTTGCATGGCTTGAGCCATATCTTTTAATGTCGGCACCGTAAAAATATCACTCTCAAATTTTGCAGGTGATCAGTCCACTATCGTGAATGAGCAGGTAAATCATCAACGTAATGTTGAACAATGTGCTTGATGTCATGGAAGGTATAGTCCATTTCCCTTTGAAATGTGGCCCCTACATTCTTCAAACCAAATGGGAGTTTCCTATATGCGAATGTGCTCCAAGGACAAATACAAGTTGTTTTAGATTGGTCATGTGCGCAGATATTGATTTGAGTATAGCCAGAAAAAACATCCATAAATGAGAACATTTCACATTTGACACATTTTTCAATAATCTGGTCGATAAAATTTGTAGGATAATTGTCATTTGGACATGCCTGATTTACATCCCTATAATTGATGCACACTCGAATTGTTCCTTGTTTCTTCATGACAAGAACAAGGTTGGAAACCTAGTCAGTAAGAGGTACGGGGTAAATGAAACCAACCCTCAAAAGTTTTTCAAATTCTGCTTTAATTGCAGTGGCTTTCTTTGGATGAATAGGTTTAAGCCACTATTGAACTAGCTTAACATTAGGGTACATTTTGATTTTGTGTTCAACAATACTAGAGTCAATGCTTAGCATCTCCTCGTAAGACCATGCAAATATATCTCTAAATTCACAAAAGAGAGTATGGTAACTATCGAGTTCTGATGGAGAACAAGATTTTCCGACATGAATGTTCTCTACAACATTAGGCTTGGTTGAAATATTAATAGAAATATTTTCTTCAATATTTGATAGGTTTCACTCAGGTTCTACTATGTCTGTGAAAACTGAATTTGAAAGGAAATCAACAACTGAAGGTTGGTTTAGTTCATTTGAATAATCTTCGATGTCATCTAGAAAATGGGAATGATGATGATGATCTCCAAAGGTTATTCTCCTATCATCATTGATTGGAGAATTCCTTCATCCATAGAATGTATATGTGAGAAAGGATCCAAAGAAGTATCATTTTCTAATGAATGGTCTACCCGTGCAATTGGTAAATGCGGATTTGGGTTTGCCGCACAAGCCCAAAAAATTCATTACTATGCTCATTCAATGGGGCTTAGCAGTATTACCTCAATATTACTATCAACTTCAAAATTGTTGGTAATCCTCCTTAAATCAGATGAGGTGGAGGAAATCATGTTGCAAGTCTCTACACTTGCCACTTCTGCCAAATCAAATGGTGATGGTAGAGTAAAAGTACCCATTAGGGAAGGATCTTTAAAGAGACCTACCCCAACACTTTGAAGTGACAGCGGGGATCCATGTACCAATGGAATGCTTCCTGTAGCCTATGAATTGTTGGCAAAGGAGGCAAGTTGATCGATGACTGTGATTCCACCTTCATGAGGGAATGAAATAGTATGAAATTTTGTGGAAACCACAACAACCATAGCATATACCCATGGCCTTCCTAGTAAAATGTTGTAATCGAGGGGTCTGTCAACTACCTCAACTTCAACAGTAATTGTTTTGCCCCTAGTTTGATTTGCAGGTTACTCAAAATCCCACAAGGAGTATATTTTCATTCGTCAAAAGCTTTTATCCTAACAACGGTGGTGAACCAAGTGTTTTCCAGCAGCTCATTGACATAATGCAAGTAGATTCCCCCTCATCAATAATAGTTCAATGAACATTCTCATTGAGAGCTTTTACTTGAATTAGGAAAGCTAACTACGTCGGTAATTATGGTGTATATCCCGCATGGTTAAAAACCACAAGATTGGAATCCATAGGGTCTATTTCGCCAATTTATGAAAATAAAGCTTGCTTCTGGAAGGGACATTTTTGTAACACCTCAAGTAATGACATAGAAGAAAGTGATTGAGCAAGATCTTCCACTATGTTATAGTTCTGAGTTGCTCGAGCCCGAGGGTTAAATGTCGATTTATGCACAACTCCCTTTCATGGTTTTATTGTCAAGTCTAGTGCAATAGGTGGAATATTTTCAGATGAAGTCAAAGTCGAAGTATTAGGTTGATCAGTGGCCTGGTTATTTGATGATGATGATAGATTTCCATAATCTTTATTTCTCGTTGAAACCAAAACTTCGTTTTGTGGCTTTGTGATGGATAACATGAGTACTTGGGATGTGGAAGCATGGTCTATCGCAAGCAAATGTATCTCCAGGTTTGGAAACGGATCAGTGAACACTGCAGATGTGTTAGAAGTCTTTAAAAGTTTAGAGACCTCTGAGCAGTCTGGACATTCTCTTGTAAAATGCTCGTCATTACAGATTAGACATGGATAACAAGGTTTCTTTACCGAAGTAGAGGAATCAAATGATTTCTCTTGACGGGAATTGTCTTGTTTCTTCTTGTTTTTCCCCTTTTTATTTCCTCCTAGTTGCTTTCGATTTTTGCCTTTGTGATATTACATGGCATTAAATTCGGAAGCAAGAGTGTTTTCTGATGCAATGGTAATGGCAATAGTTTGACCAGATGGTATTCCTATCATTTGCATGCTCAAA
Source organism: Pinus tabuliformis (assembly GCA_031772625.1). Taxonomy (NCBI): domain Eukaryota; kingdom Viridiplantae; phylum Streptophyta; class Pinopsida; order Pinales; family Pinaceae; genus Pinus; species Pinus tabuliformis. The sequence goes on along the minus strand of CM062807.1, from coordinate 31,329,983 downwards.
GAATCGATCACACTATTGCCAACATGAGATTCCTTACTTGATTGTGGAGGAGGAGGAATATTGAAAGCTGGTCGGGGTGCATTGGGAATTTTGTTGTAGAGTGTGCCAGATTGTGTGTAAATCAAATCCAAGTATTGCACATGAGAAATTACTTGATCTTTTGTGACAACTCCACCTTTTGCCACATCCTCGAAGATTGATGGCAACAAGGATTTTATGGACCACTACACCAAAAGCTAATCGAGAACATATGTCTTAACCATTCGATGATGACGTCGCCACTCATGAATATGATTTGATATATGGGTAGAAGTAGTCTGTTTAAAGTTGGTTAGGAGTTCTGTTGCAATCTTGTATCTAATAGGTAACTGGAAGTGGGTCAGAAATGTGTTGTCTAAATTCGTAAGGTTGTTAAAAGAATCTCTTGGTAACTCAATGTACCATTTAGCAGTTGGAATAGTAAGTTTTCTTTGGAAAAGACGAATTCTAACCAAACGATCATTTAAGAAGTTTGATGAACACCACAAATGAAAGGTCATGAAATGATTTGATGGGTCTTCTCCTAGATTTCCATTGAATTTTGGAATGTCAGGAGGTAACTTTTGTGAAATCACCGGCCACCAAGGTGCATATAAGATTGGATCATTAGTGAGCCGATTCAAATCTGGTAATTCTAAAGTTGCTACAAATGGAAACTTACAATTCAGGTCAGGTTGAGAATACCCAGGATATGATGGAATTGCTTGAGCAATAGGTCTTTGCATACAAACATAGGGCATCTCCATTTGGTAACCTTGACAAGGTTTTTGTTGAACAAATCCGACATAAGGTGGTTGTTGATAACGAGGTTGAATTTGTGGTTGTCCATAACTTGCAAAGCCTTGTTGACCAGGACCTTGGTAAGCTTGATACTGTCCAAACCCAGGTTCAGCCTGTTGGGCAAGTCCAAATTGGGGTTGGAATTGCTGGAATTAAGGTTGTTGAAATTGTGGCTACCATGGTTGTTGAATCAACTATTGCTTTTGTTGGTACAACTATTGTTGATTTAATGGTTGTTACTGCCCAACAATGAAAGGTTCGCCAGGTTGTGAATAAACTATACCAGTGTAAGCTTGGGTCAGTCTAGAGAAGGGTATACTAACCTGAGGTTATTATTGAACCCCAGAAACAAGTGGTTGTTGTACAAAAACTTGAGAAAATTGAGCTTCTTGACCCAAAACTTGTGGTTGCAAGGTAGAAGGGCTATTTTTTACCAGTTAAGATACAACAGTTTGAACTTGTGACTGTGGTATAGTAGTAACAACAGGTGTAGTAGGAATAGCTGACACAATTTTCATTGGTTGTGTTGGATACACAAGCCTTGGTTAAAATTGAATTGTTGGTTTCCATTGACAAACTCTAATTCTAGGTTGACTTGAATATTGCAGGATATTACCATATGACGGTCCTCCGGGATAGGGAGGATAAGGTGAATAAGAATATTTCTCTCCATATGGTGGAAATCTAGTATTTAATGGATACATAGGTCTTTGTTGACCAGATTTCTTAGCTTCATATTGATATGCAGGATCAAACTGTTGAGTTCTCATTAAAGAAGAACCAGGTAGAATTCTGACTGAGGACATGGGTGATGGCCATGGTGTAGAAGAAACCCCTGAGTGGGTTCCAGATAAAGATTTGTAACCAACTTGGATGAACGATTCACCATATAGGTGCCACTTAGGTGTGGTAGAAAACACCAAAGAGGTTGCAACAGAAGATTTTGTTGCAGCTGCATCAGATGATATAGTCTGGGATGTTGATGGTTGCTCAACCATAGTTAACTGACCCAAAAGTTGTCCTAAATAATCGATGGGTACTTGAAAATAAGGAGGATCAAATGGAGAAGTAAAATGAGGAATATGAGGGTAAAGATAAAGCCCAACTCCAAAGTGGAATGAGGTTCCAGGTGTAGAAACTTCTTCCAATTCTTCCACGACAACAATTAAACCAGGTGGAAGAACTTCACCATCTGGTCCGTAAAATATTTCTGGTGTTGATAAAGTTGAATTTTTAGTAGTTAATGATGTCTGAGGGGTAACTGGTTGATCGTCTTCCAGTAAAGTAACAACTTATGAATGTTCAAATTCGAAGTCCAGATGTTCGGGTAAAAGAACAACAGTTTCAGAAAGAGGTTCCTAAACAACTTCAGGTTCAGATGTAACTTCTGTTTGAAATGTGATAGGTTTTGGATTAAATTTTGGTTGAACTAATTCAAGTTCAGAAGCAATTTCTTATTGAGCAATGTCAAGTTGAGGATCAACTTGTTCTTGAACAACTTCGGTTACTATTTCACTAGGATCAGTGCTAATGTCCTCAGGTAATTACAAAACTTTTTCTTTAGAAACAGATGTACCAGAAATGGTTTGAGTAATTGGAGTCTCAACACTTACCAAAACAGATGATTCAGGTAATTCAGAGGAAGAACTAGGAGTTCTTGATGTACTTGACTCGGTTAAGCGAGACCTCTTTGACCGAATAGGTGTAGCTTCAGGCAGAAGAGGTGGTTTACTCGTTGTTCTCTACGAACGACGGGGTAAGGGTTGATGTTCCTCCACGATTGATGATTAATTTTACTATCACAAAAGAAATAAACAAAAAGGGTAATCTAGGAAAATTGTTTACCAAGCAACTGTGAACTGCAGAATACCTGCTAGTGAACTAAGAAGTATGGGTAGGCAATCTCCCAGAATGTTGTGCTCAGTGTATCACAGTGTATAAGGTGGTGAACTTAGTTACCTAAGGATGGATAGCAACCTAGTGTTGTCCTCCCATATATACCCAAAGGTACCTGGAGGCCCAGTCCATATAAGCACCGTCTAATGCAAAACCGCAGAGTGAGAGCATTCCCATATACTTTACGTACTATAAAACCGCCCTATATACGCAAAGGTACACGGACGAGCTACGGTGTACGCACGTACAAGGAATGAGGTATCACAATCAGGATGTATTGTAGACAAGTTAGTGATAGCTGCCTTGTTTTACGACACTAGAACACATCTCTAGCCTAGAGCCACTAAATGTTCTGGTTGATGACAATGCTCCATTAGGTAAATTGATGTTAATTTTAAATTGATCTTGCTTAGGAATTTGCCTTTCAAGTTCACCATGTCATGAATTCTGAAATTCATAGGAATGAAACTATCATGATAAGAGTTCTTTCCATTCAATTTAATGATGAAAAACCTATCTACTTAGGGATAAAGCAATCAAATTTCTTTCGATCAAAGAGAAAAGAGCACAATCTAATGCAATTTCCCTACACTATTCCTATGAGCACAGTTAAAAAAAATTCAATGCAACATGCATGTATTTCTTTTTGACTTCCTTAACGTGAATATGAACAAAAGGAAATATGCACATACAATCAATCAATCTTTCATAAGAACGAAGACTTTTACGACAGTTCTGATTCGAAGGAAAAGAAGACTTTACGACACTTTCTTTCGAATGAAGATTAATCAATTATATTCTAACTTTGACTATAGATCAATAATGACAAACAAAACATTAAAGAACCATTAATCAATCAAAACAAAGTAGGGCTAGACAAGGAGATAAAAACTTGTTCTCTGAGACATAACATTCATTGATCAATCAACAAACAAACAAACAGAGAAAAGTTGGCAAAAACACATTCCAAAGGTGGGAAACTAACCCTAGGAGGATTAGCGCAGACCTGAATGGGAGACAGTGTGCTCAAGAGCACTGCTCCTAAGCCAAGGGCGCTCTACATTGCACTATGTCCCTCACAAGCCTGCACTGGTGATAGTGAGCCATTTCAAGAGGCAATTTGACATAGTTTTGACGAATTTTTCAATGCAAAAATTTAAACTACAATCTATGAACACAATTAAGGTCTACAAGGATGTCCTAGGAGGTGGATAAGCTACTAGGAAAGAGGATCTTCCCTAGTGGAGTGGTGAATTTGTATTGAAGAATTTGGTATCTACGGATAAATACTAATTCCCTAGATAAGTAGCTATATCTAGAACAACAGTTTAAAGTGTTTTAGTCTTTTCCTATAAGCAATAGATAAGATGAGAAGATGAGAACACCTATTTGTAGTTCTACTTTCCTCTCGTCTCCTTTGTATCGATCCCATTGCTCCTTCCCATACTTAATACACTTGAGAAGTACCTGTAAACACAATGGAAAACAAAGAATCGATCAAAGCAAAAGATCTATTGAATATAAGTGAAAGGAATCAGATACAATTCACACATATAAGCATTATAAAAAAATATAAACATATGGGAGAAAGGTTCAAACACTTTATTGAATAGAAGAAGGAATTACAACCACTGGTTTCTTGCTTCAAAGCCAAATATAATAGCAATGTTATCTCCTTACAATTCAACATAATCCAGCCCTTGATCACTTAGATGAGTGGTCAATTTATAGGAAGATAAAGGAGGTTTTGTCATAAATGGTGCCATTGAATGGCCTTCCATACTTAGAATTAGTTCCATTGAGGAAGGGATGAGAGGATAGGATGCACCTTAACTCATTCCTCATCCATTTGCGAGCTCATAGGATTTGATAAGTGAGGGAACCTTTCTAGATGACTCCAAAAGATAAGAATATTCTGCAAACCCTATGTGAATTTCACTCAATCTCGCCCAGTGCAGGTGAAAGGAAGCCTAAGTGATATACAGAGCACCCTTACATGGACTTGACTGCTCTACATCACACCCTTACATTGGCCTACCTACGTTGGTCCCTCTAGAGGGTATTTCTGGATGTCTTCAAGTCATGAAATTATCTGGGAAGGAGGCATTGAAAGCGGTGACTTGTTTAGGGAATGTAGCAATAGAAATTAGGGTTTGGTGAGCCCTAAAACACTGATCTAGATGATGGGATTGATGTGCCCGAATGGATCTGTAAAAATAGGTAGCAATCTAACCACTCTTATTTTGTCAGTTGCAGATTCCTGTTCTCCTACACGGGAACTCCTGAATCCTCGTGTCCAACCAACCTTCAATTTCATTCCTAATTGGATTCCAATGATATGACATTAGACATCTCTATTCAGATTTCGGTCTTGTCAATGGAACCATTTCTTGGCTTGAGGGGTCCTAACCTAGGTTTGGAGTTAATTAGCCAAACAAATTCCTACACTACTAGCCCTTTCAGCAACAGCGCGTAGAGCAAGAACAAGTATCTCACCTAAAGGAGTATGGGGGGATGCTGGAACCAAGTTTTCACACCCTGGAGATGTCTAAGTGGTCGATTTAGTCCAACCATTAATGGCTTCGCGCAGGTCACTTCACATAATATCTTGGCCTACGATACCTTTGTGGTCTATTATAATCGGCTTCGCGCAACCCTACCGAGGGGTTGGGGTGCTTTCGCACTGCTAAGGCAGTGATCTACACTATTTCCGCAAGTTACACCATGGATCTTACTTATATTCTTATAAATATTAGTTAACTTTGCGTAAACAGATACATTATCTTATATTCACTTAACCAACACAATCATACAAGTTCATGCACCATATAACCAGTCAACTCGCAATTTATACCCAATACATTCAATACAAAAAGATATACAGAAGTGATATGAAACTTTTATTTATTACTTCTCCAACAGTTACAGAATTGACTCGCCTTACACACACAGCTGTAGGGGTCCACACACTCAGTCGTGGACTACTAGGCCTCTATGCACTCAGCTGGAGAGCCTTCTCCTAATCTACAACCCAAAGAATTGACTCTACACTTCAGACAAGACTCAATTCCTCTATTCCATCATTAGATCCTATTGACTCCATTATTCCCCTTTAAAACTTAGAGCCTCACTCTATTTATACAAACCCATGGTTTGCGGACCATGGGTAGATCTCTAAAGCCGACATTACATTACAAAAATGAGGGCAGATAACCCTATGACTCATTTACAACTTCGCGCTCCACACCCACAAATCACAGAGTCTTTACATCGGATTTAGTCAAAATCTGGGCTTGAAGCCCCAAAAATTCCCTTGGGGGATACCGTGCTCAACAGACCCCCAACAAAAACATCGTGACTTTCCCTTGAGTCACTCTGTCGGTGCAGAGATCTTTGCGTGGAGACCTCCCATGTTTGCCCAGACCACTACAAGGTTAGTGGCACACTGAGTGGCCGCCTGCTGCACCTTTTAGATGCACTGTTTAGAGACTGTTGTATCTAAACTGCTTCTCTAGACCTCTTTATAGTCCTGTGTCTCCTTTCAGCTACCGGGGGCACCAAGACTATGCTTTAGTCGGCTAGTCAGATAGTCTGACCACCCGTGTATGGCTTCAATCGACTGACATTCACTTTTCCTGGAAAGAGTTCGACATTTAACTTCCTCAACTACACTGCGCCACCATTTGTGATTTATTTAATAACATACAGTCACATCCAATGCATTAAACTGATAAACTCTCAGTGGTAGTTCCCAAGTTTGTCAATGTAATCATGCTCATCCTGTTCTATCACCATGGGTTTTTTTCAAGAAAGTCCCTCTTTATTTCTTCCTCAAGCTTCTGGACTTCTGCTTCCACCAGGGTGCTTTTCTCCCTCAACTGAGCTCTTTCATTCATGAGTGCTTGGAGCCTAAGATCACCTTGTTGAATCTCTTCATTAGGTCCCAAGCATTCTTCTTCTGGTTCTTCCACATGTGCGATCCCGTCTTCCAAGGCTTTGTCATCCGTCATATCCATGGGTGCTGCTACGCGTGGACTAAGAATGATGATATATTCCATCGGTATTACAGCATTCGCTCCATAGGCTAGTCTAGTAAGCGCATGTCCTGTCAGTCTCTTGCAAGCTATCCTATAATCCCATAAAACTGTTGGTACACACAGGTCCCAATCACTTCGCTACGCACTACATACCTTGTTCAGTGCTTCGCACACCTCGTTAAATGCTTCCATATGGATAACCTTCCACGTGATTGTTCTATCCACACTCTATCGTTTCAACCCGAGGATATGTTTATGCATTTGTGCTCCCAACACATGCTTGTTGACCATATTCCCCAACACGAAGTTCATGTGCATCTATGCAGGTTGTTTGCCACCTTCCTGTACACACCTGGACAGATACGGGTGTAGACCATCCCGTCCATTGTATTTATTGGTCAATCGCACCCTAGGCATTCCAAACCATGTGTGAATCATCCTCCTACATGTGCGCCAGTCGTCAAAGCTTCCTCTATGCGTACCCCAGCACCTCGCAGGCGTAGCGCACAATACTCAATTCAAGGCTTGGAAACGTTGTTTTTCCAGCACCTCCCTTTCAAATCTGTCCAAGAAGGCATCCACCTCACTTAACCCATCATAAGTAGGCAGATCTCTCACTTTTGTTGATATGTAGTGCAATGATCGTATCATCATATTACAGTTCAGTGTGGTTATGTTGTGTAACCTGTTAGTCCTTACAATCTCCTACGTTGAAAAGGAAATCAAGAAGGGTAACCTCAAACCACTTTAGATCAGTAGCTAGCCCTATTGAACATTTGAGGGATCTTTTTAAGTCTCTTATTAGTGATATGACTTTAAATCAAATGAATTTTAGGCTAGATATGTGTATTTGTTTGTTTGTTGGTGGAAATTTGAGTTTTAGGGTTTGCTGAACTTAGGGTTTGGAGCCACAAATAGGTCTAGGTTGTAGGGGTGTAGGAGAAAATATGAGAAGGAGCTAGATATCGGAAGCCATGGTGCATTTTGAGTATTATTAGTGTAGTATAGAAGATATAGTGTGGAAGAAACTAATGAGCATAAATAAACATGATTTCATTAGCTTAGGAAGACATACACATAACTGTGAAAACCAGATAGCAAAGCTTGAAAAACAAGAATTATATGTATTTTATTGTAAGGCATCCATATAAATAAGAGATATAATGTACATAAATATGTTTAGACCATTAGAAAATAGAAATAATGAAGTACAAGCACCATGAACTCACTGGGCTAGAGTTCCTTGAAAATATCTGCAACATGTCTCTGTATTAGCTGAAAAGATGATTACATGCAAGCATCCTTCACAAAAAGTTCAACCCTCTTCTTCTGAGGATAAATGACACATATAGACTCTCCTAGACCACTTTACCACCTTAAAGAGTCGAATTCCTTGGTGGAGGAATTGACTTCAAGATTCTCTCAACTAACAGGTGAGAGTGATAACGTGAAACTCAAACACTTCATGGAGAGTTTTTTTAGGAGCTTGCTTCTTTTATGAGGCCTAATAAACATAAAAAACAACATATGATGTACATTTATTTATGACTACATCACCTAGCCTCGAAACTAGTTCCATTACATAGAGAATATTGACTTTGACTCATTCAAACTCGAAACTAGAAATTTTACACAGTGAAATTTACAAATTAAAACACAGAAACGTGTAGAAGCGCAGCGCCAAATTTGAGCTAATTTTTAGGTGGCTTCCAGGGGTCAAAATGAAAAAATGAGAAAATGGTCAACTATCCCTTCAAGTATAGTTTCCAGAAAAGTTTGAATTTCTGAATTTGGACCATGGGAAGGCCTTCAAAAATCCATTCTCCCAAGGTCACTCCAGAAGCATAGCGTGTGTCAAAAAATGGTCCACCATGCTAGTTTTGTTGGAAATAATACTGAGAGGGGGGGGTCAATCAGTATTATCACATTAATAAAAAATTCCCATTTTCATAATCAGATTCATATATGCTACTTCCACAACTCCTTATGATTAAGTTAATGAGTGCATTAGAACTTTATCAACCATATTATCAGTTAACAAACGCAGTAACATAGAATAGATCATCACACATAAGGCACACACATGAACACCATGATATAAGGTGGAAACCCAATGCGGGAGAAAACCACCTGCTGCAAGTCATCTCAATCTTCTTCTTAATAAGAAAATCCTTTTACAATATTTGTATTGGTGCAGTCTTATACCAGTACGGGAGCTACAACCGCCTTTGTTCTTGTACTAGCCGATCCATTTACTAGTACGCAGGCTGCTACATGCTACAATGCTCCAAAGATCTTCCTTAGCTTTTGTACTAGCTTAGATACTAGTACGTAGGCGCTGACCTACAATATTCTCTCCTCCAGGTACCACGTTTCATCAATTTTCAGACTGGATACACTGAAGCACAACACATAATCTGAAAGGCCACATTTCATCCAATTTTCATACTGAACCCAACAACAACTTTGAAGCTCATAATCAAACAACCTTCTGAATCACCCAATCATCAGATCCATACATATACAATGATATTATGAGAGTTATCAACCAGATCTAGTACATCAGATCACATGAAGATAAGTCATTTTAAACCGATCCATTCATCCAACAAAACTGAAGTTAATCATAATCATTCACTCAATTACTGCTGTTATCTGAACATAATATCAGAACCAAACATCACTTCAACAACCCAGATCATAAGAATGATAAGCAGAGATTTTAAGAGAAGTAAGCAGCTTCACCCATGTACTGCCTGCTTACAGTAAGCACCCTGCTCAACTGCTCGCCTGCTTACGTACGCACCCTGCTCAACTGCTCGCCTGCTTATGTACGCACCCTGCTCAACTGCTCGTCTCCTTACATACACACTGTATCCATTGAACTGCCTGCGGACCTCCGCACCTGCAACCCTTCTGTGCCTGCATACCGGCGCACCTGAAACGCTTCGTTCTTACGTATGTACGCACTTTTCTTTCATTGTACCTATGTACCTTCGGGCATAGATGATTTCAAGACTTCAAGAATAACCCAGACAGTCAGATCTACAGATCTGTTCATGCGCCGAAGAGATCTCAATCCATCTGTAGATTCACCTTATTTAGATCTAGACATTGCTCCCAAGAGATCATAATATTTCAGATCTAGCTCTCATAAGATGTTCAACCCAAAACCTACACAAGCCAAATGATCTCCTTTGCTTTATATAGGAAAGCTCTTCCCCAAATCATGGATCAATACCATGGGCCGACACCATAATAACACAAATACTGTCAGCTAAATATCAAGGGTAAAACATAAGAAACCCCACATGTGAATTTCTTTGCCTTGAAATGTGTGCACTAGGGGTATGCACCTCCTGAATGGGATAACTGCAGGTATGTACGCACTTTATGTAACACCGACCTGCGTGTACGCACCTTATGTAAGGTGTACCTGTGTACCCCTTATTTTCTTCAATATTTGATAGCTGATCATCAATCTCTGCTGCTGACTTGAACTACTATGATCTATCACCTGAATGGGTTGCCATCAAGGACAACACTTTAGCCATAATGCCAACAAGTTTGTTGTCGCTTTTTTTCCCTTTTCTCCAAAAATGAGCCACCTCTACAAAATCTGAGAAAACTGTTTTTAGATGATGGTAATAGATTTCTAAAAATGTATTCCTTTCCTCAAATGGAGACCTGAGGAAAAAGCGCATCACCTGGAGTAGCTAAAGTTTTGACTTTAGACCAAACATTCTCAAAAAACTTAATGTGCTCAAAATTTGCTCAAAATTAGATGGAAGGGGTAGAAACATGTTTATTAAAGCTTCATAGATGCTTTAGAAAACATGTCCAAGTTTCCCTCATCCTTTTGGTCTTTTTTGGCCTCCTTGAGCTTATTTTCAAGTTGCTTTACTTTGACATTGGCGATCATGTTTTGAGCTTGGTAGTGGTGCGCCATGTGCTTGAGAAACTGATTATTCCTGTTTGCCTTCTCAAGGAGCTTCTCCAAGTGTTAATTTACCCTATTTAGCTAATACTTCTTATCTTGATGAACCTCAAGGGCAATCCTATCCTCTAGGTCAAGGTCTTTATTCAACAGAATGTGCTCTTGGCCTTTTCCTCTTTCTTGTACCTTTTTATCCTTTAGGATCACCTGATTCTATGATATCCTTTCCTTTTCCAACCTCTTGTAATAACTTGGCTTGTTCTTTTTCCATGATTAGCTGTTTAGTCTTAAGCTGACTATTTTCTTGCTCAAGGAAGGAAATAATGAAATGAGGGAGTTCGGGAAGGGAGATAATTATAGGGGAGTTTTGGGAGATTCATATGGGTGGTAGAAAACTTAGGAAGCCTAAATGGAGTGAAATGAGAGAAATAAATGATTAGGAGAAATTGAAAAATAGACTTGCTAGGAAATCTGCTCAAAATGCTAGGTATGAGCTAGGATTTAGGTAAGGGTGAGGAAATCTGATTTTTGATAAGTTATTTAGTGAATCAAAAGGTATTTTAAACATGTATATAGGTGTGAGGTGGAATATTTACATGTTTCCAATATCAAAACTAACCAAACCATTAGTTACACTAGTGCTTGTAGCATGAAAATTTCACCTAAACCCTAGATCAAGAGAACTTGCATTTGCATTCATCTTGCCAAAGGAAAAGGGTGAGAAAAAGACTGATAATTACTTGTGAACAAGCTTAGAATAGAAATAAATTGTTTTTCAAGATTCAAAATCAAAATTTGGGTGATTTTGGATGAGTTTTGGGCTGCTCTGGCACAAGCGCAGTGCAGTGCACAGAAGCGCAATGCCAAAGCGCAACGCAGTTCATAGAAGCGCAATGCCATATTCCAAAACACTTTTGGAGGCCTTACGCTTGTCCACATTGAGTGCTTGATAGCTCGTTGGAAATATCTTGAAGGCTGCTATAATATGGATACCTCAAGAAGGTAATTTGGACTCTCCATGAGGGAGAAAAATTGATTTTCCCAAGGTCACTCCAAAAACACAGGGTTTCTCTGACAAGAGCGCAACACCAACGTGAAGATTACTTTTGGATGCCTTCCACTAATCCAAATGACAATCTGATGGTACCATTGGAAATATTAGGATGTCTGATACAAAATAGAGTCCTCAAGCACTACCAAAACTTGCTCCAAACCACTAAAAAATAGTCTTTAAGTCAAGCTTTCTAGAAGTGCAGCAACACTCCCGTAGCAAGTGTATTTGGGGCACTTATTTCAAATCATAACACCTTTGCATAAACTGAAGGAGGTTTTTGTTACTTGGACTATATTGAACAAAAAATTCCCACTTTTGTAAAATTATTCTTCATTTGTTCAAAAATATATTTTGAAGCAAACGTGTCCCTATGAGGAATGATGAGGTGAGGTACTATACTGCAACATTGTCTTATTGGAAATACAACATTACCTTAACCTTTATTTTTCTTTCCCTAAGATGCTAACTCCCTTTACCCACTGAATCACATGATGGATATGTTTTTGTTTTGACATATGGTATCATGATGACACATGGAGTGAAACCATAGACCATGACCTAAAATGAGGAATTTAACCATATCATGACGCAAGACACTTAAATGATGATATGATACCTGAAAAAAGAAAATGACCATGATGAGTGATGAAGACCATAAGTAAGTGAAGGGAACAGCAGTAACCTAGACACAACAGCCAGTGACCAAAATTTTATTTGAAGACTCACTGAAACGACAAAAATTTGACTTCACACCCTAACAACACCTTGTAAGAGCATATTTCATTACTGGTGACAGGCTGGACTGACTGACACTAACACTGGCTCCAACTGGGGATGGCAGCTCCTTGGAGGTGTCAAGAACACTGTAGACCAGGTAGCCTTATCCATTGGGCATGGATTCAAAATGCAAAAAACTAAACTAAAACTGAAAACTAACTGACTAACCGACTGAATTGACTATAAAAAACATACTGACTGAACTTACTTATGGTAGCAGACCATCGGGATCTTAGAGCCTTCACCTCAGGCTTCAAATCCTGATGATAATTACCCACCTGCTGAAGATGTATATGCAATCATGTGTAATGATCTCTCCAGTGTAACCAATCCAACAAATGGCTACTTATTTGAATTATGCTTGTACTTTCCTTGAGCAGGTAGAACAAACAAAATCTAGGCAACTCTGAGTGTCCACTGAAGATGTACTCATGATCCATAAATACAAGAAATTTCATCTTCCCATATGGCTGCAACAAATCAGTGTAAGGATCCTTAAAAATATGAAATGTTACCTTGTTTTGAAATCCAACAAAAATACAAGTACTCCTTTCATTTTGAGTTGAAAGAATACTTGGTTGTTGATCCATAGGAAGGCATAGGGAAATATGACTTTCTACCACCTGAGTGTTGGCTGTAAAGTTCTCAAGAACGAGCAACTCTAATTCTATCTTTGGCATACTATCTACCTCATACTCATACTCTTCCTTTTGATAGTCTAAATAATCCTTGAATGAAACACATTCTTCAAGATTATTAAACAGGTGAGTCCTATCCTTTTCATGAAAGAAAATAGTGTTTGTTAGCTAATCTCCTTGTAGGAAATATACATCACAAATTGGCTTACTCACAACAACTTCATGTATATTTTCATTAGTCTCATGATTGTCATCATTTAAACCCAGATTTTCATTTTCAATAATGGAAAAAATTTCACCGACACAATCTTGATTGTGTGAGCACTACAAACCTACCTTAACTTGGTCTGTAACATGTTTTTTCAAAGTTGATCAATTTCATCTTCAGATAGAGGAGACAACTGAGTTTTATAGAAATCAACATTGGCTTGGTGATTTTCATTTTCAAGATCAGGAGTAGGCCTTTCTCTATTTTGATCCCAGACTGTTTCATTCAAGGAGGAAGCTGTTGATTCTTGTTTGGAGGAAAAATCATAAAGGGCTTCTAATATATCGTCTTCCATACATTCTTCATCCCCATATGAATTTTCAAGAAATTTAATGAAATTTTCAGAAATCTCACAACAACTATCCATCATTGATAAGGAAAAATTGCAGCTTTGATAATGTTGAAAGAAAACTGAATGAAAATCCTTTAGAGAATATAAACTAGTAGATGGTAGACTCTCATACCATTTCCTCTCCATTTCCTCCAAGTTAGCAATGAAAATATTAATTAGACAATCTTTAGGAAACTTAGCCTTCAATATGCGAATATGAAAATGAAATTTGACAAAATGCAAACTAGCATCTTCTCCATCCTGACCCTTAAACTTTGGCAGCCCTATTTGCCAATCTATACAAGGAATTCGATTTGGAAAACTAGGAATATGAGCTCAATTCATATATCATATCTTCGAGTAGTTGAATCCATATTGAAAATAATTAAGACATCAATAAGTTCTTCAAACTGCCGTTTTTTATCAGTGGAGTCGCCATGAAATTTTTGAACCTTTGGATTCTTTGACACAGGAGTCACCAGGTGAAAGATGCACAACCTTTCTTGTGTTTGATCATTATTCACCATCAAAAATCAGATCTGTTCCTTTTCGTTCTTTCCTAGGGAAGATATGATCTTCCGTTCCCTGGCAACGCCGCCAAAAATGTTAGTCCTTACAATCTTTTAGGCTTGAAAGGAAATTGAGAAGGGTAACCTCAAACCACTTCAGCTTGGTAGCTAGCCCTATTGAGCATGATAGGGATCTCTCTTAGTCTCTTATTAGTGATATGACTTTAAATCGAATGAATTTTAAGATCGATATGTGTATTTGTTTGTTTGTTGGGGGACACTTGAGTTTTTGGGTTTGTTGAACTTAGGGTTTGGAGCCAGAAATAGGTCTCGGCTGTAGGAGTGCAGGAGAAAATATGATAAGGATCTAGATATTAGAAACCATGGTGTATTTTGAGTATTGTCAGTGTAGTATAGAGGATACAGTATGGAAGAAACAAATGAGCATAAGTAAACATGATTTCATTAGCTTACGAAGACATACACATAACTATGAAAACCAGATAACAGAGCTTGAAAAACAAGAATTATATGTATTTTATTGTAAGGCATCCATATAAATAAGATATATAATGTAGATAAATATGTTTAGACCATTATAAAACAAAAATAATGATGTAAAAGCACCATGAACTCACTGGGCTAGAGTTCCTTGAAAATAGCCGCAACTTGTCTCTGTATTAGCTGAAAAGATGATTACATGCAAGCCTCCTTCAAAAAAAGTTCAACCCTCTTCTCCTGAGGATAAATGATACATATAGACTCTCCTAGACCACTTTCCCACCTTCAAGAGTCGAATTTCTTGGTGGAGGAACTGACTCCAAGATTCTCTCAACCAACAGGTGAGAGTGAGAAGGTGAAACTCAAACACTTCATGGAGAGTTTGTTTAGGAGTTTTCTTCTTTTATGAGGCCTAATAAACATAAAAAACAACCTATGATGTACATTTATTCATGCCTACATCACCTAGCCTCAAAAATAGTGCCATTACATAGATAATCTTGACTTTGACTGAGTCAAACTGGAAACTAAAATTTTTACACAGTGAAATTTACAAATTAAAACACAGAAAAGTGGAGAAGCACAACGCCGACTTTGAGCTGACTTTTAGGTGCCCTCTAGGGGTAAAAATGAAAAAAAGAGAGAATGGTAAACTATTCCTTCAAGTCTAGTTTCTAGAACAGTTTGAATTTCTGAATTTGGACCATGGAAAGGCCTTCAAAATTCAATTCTCCCAAGGTCGCTCCAGAAGTGCAGCGCTTGTCAAAAAATGGTCCAGAATGCTAGTTTTTTGCCACTTTTTTTGCCTTTTTCTCCAAAAATGAGCCACCTCTGCAAAATTTGAGCAAATGGGTTTTTAGATGATGGCAAGATATTTCCAAAAATGTATACCTTTCCTCAAATGGAGGCTTGAGGAAAAAGCGAAGTGCTTGGAGCAGCTAAATTTCTGAATTTAGACCAAAATTTCTCAAAAACCTTAATGTGCTCAGAATTTCCTCAAAATTGGATGGAAGGTGTAAAAAAATGTTTATTAAAGCTTCATAGATTCTTCAGCAAGAATCTCCAAGTTTCCCTCATTCTTTTGGTATTTTTTTGCCTCCTTGAGCTTATTTTCAAGTTGCTTTACTTTGACATTGGCGATCATGTTTTGAGCTTGGTAGTGGTGCGCCATGTGCCGGAGAAACTGATTATTCCTATTTCCCATCTCAAGGAGATTCTCCAAGTGATCATTTACCCTATTTAGCCAATATTCCTTATCTTGATGAACCTCAAGGGCAATCCTATCCTCTAGGTCAAGGTCTTTATTCAACAGAATGTGCTCTTGCTCTTCTTGCAATGCCTTCTTTAGGCCCCTTGTTCTTGGCCTTTTCCTATTTCCTGTAACTTTTTATCCTTTAGGCTCACTCGATTCTATGATCTCCTTGCCTTTTCCAACCTACTGCAATAACTTGGATTGTTCTTTTCCCATGATTAGTTGTTTAGTCTTAAGCTGACTATTTTGTTGCTCAAGGAAGGAAATGATGAAATGAGGGAGTTAGGGAAGGGGGATGATGATAGGGGAATTTTGGGAGATGGAAATGGGTTGTAGAAACCTTAGGAATCTTAAATGGAGTGAAATGAGGGAAATAAATTATTAGGAGAAATTGAAAAACAAAGCTGCTAGGAAATCTACTCACAATGCTAGGTATGAGCTAGGGTTTAGGTAAGGGTGAGGAAATCTGATGATTGATAAGTTATTTAGTGAATAAAAAGGCGTTTTAAACATGTACAGAGGTGTGAGGTGGAATATTTACATGTTTCTAATATCAAAAGTAAGCAAACCATCATTTACACTAGTACTTGCAGCATGAAAATTTCACCTAAACCCTAGATGAAGAGAACTTGCATTTGCATTCATCTTGCCAAAGGAAAAGGGTGAGAAAAAGACTTATAATTACTTGTGAACAAGTTTAGAATAGAAAGAAATAGGTTTTCAAGCTTCAAAATCAAAATTTGGGTGAGTTTGGATGAGTTTTGGGCTGCTATGGCACAAGCGCAGCGCATTTCACAGAAGCACAACCCCATCTTCAAAACCACTTTTGGAGGCCTTACACTGCTCCAAATGGATAGCTTGATAGCTCGTTGGAAAGATAGTGAAGTCTGCTATAATATGGATACCTCAAGAAAGTAATGTGGACACTCCATAAGCGAGAAAAGTTGATTTTCCCAGGGTCACTCCAAAAACTCAGGGTTTCTCTGACAAGAGCATAGTGCCAACTTGCAGATTACTTTTGGATGCCTTCCACTCATATAAATCATAAGCTGAAGGTACCATTGGAAATATTAGGATGTCTTCTACACAATAGAGTCCTCAAAAATTGCCAAAACCTGCTCCAAACCCATGAAAAATGGTCTTGAAGTCAAGTTGTTCAGAAGTGCAGCAACACTCCCATAGCAAGCGTATTTTGGGAATTTCTTTTAAATCATAAAACCTATGCATAAAATAAATGATGTTTTTGTTCCTTCAACTATAATGGC
Source organism: Pinus tabuliformis (assembly GCA_031772625.1). Taxonomy (NCBI): domain Eukaryota; kingdom Viridiplantae; phylum Streptophyta; class Pinopsida; order Pinales; family Pinaceae; genus Pinus; species Pinus tabuliformis. The sequence goes on along the minus strand of CM062807.1, from coordinate 31,312,699 downwards.
CAAAAATACTTTCACTTTTGCGGAATTATTCTCCATTTGGTCAAAAATATATTTTGAAGCAAAAATGTCCCTATGAGGAATGATGAGGCAAGGTAGTGTACTACAACATTGTCGTATTGGAAATAAAACAATTTCTTTACCTTTATTTTTCTCTCCCTAAGCTGCTAACTTGCTTTATCGACTGAATCACATGATGGAAATGTTTTTTTTTTTGACATATGGTATCATGATGACACATGGAGTGAAACCCTAGACCATGACCTAAAATTAGGAATTTAACCATTTCATGACCCAGGACACTTAAATGAAGATATGATACCTCGAAGAAGAAAATGACCATGATGACAGATGAAGACCATGAGTAAGTGAAGGGAGCAGTAGTGACCTAGACACAACAGTCAGTGACTAAATTTTTATTTGAACACTCACTGAAATGACAAAAATTTGACTTCACACCCTAACAACACCTTGTAAGACCATATTTGATCATTGGTGACAGGCTGAGCTAACTAACACTAACATAACCGGTTCTACCATCACTCTATCTCCTCATCGGAATCTGACGTACAGGAGCTTTCATGCTCCCATGAGATCCATCCGTTCACAGTGGGATTCACTTAGTCTTGGTTTCGTGCTATTATCTTATAGATGCAGTCCAAATCATCATGGCTTTCATAGTCGCGAACCAGATCTATATAGCGCAATCCTTCGCTAGGGTCCAAGCATATAATGACACGTAGTGACTTTTCAAAAATCATCTTGCACTTCTTCAGATTAATCACCCCGTTCATGTCAGTGGCCCAATCAATTCTTAAGACTGCGAGGTAGGGATTGTTGTCATCAACAATCTCTATTACTGCAAAGTCTGCTAGCTCGCTCGCTCCCTCAATATCCACAGTGATTCCCTACAGTCACCCCATAGGTATTATCTTCTACTAGTTCACAATTCGCAGCCGAATAGGAGACGATTACAACGTAGGCCTCCTTATGGCTCCCATGTCATCTTCGGCAGAACATTCTTGTCCGATCCTAAATACATAATTACTTGGTGCATCTCATATTCTCCATTCTGCATGGTTAACCTCATTCCTCTTCCTGTCATTGTCTTATGGTTTCCAATCTCCCAGACTATGCGTGATTCTTCTGGCATGGTCCCTGCACATCTGTGAATGAGTTCCTCCAATCCTTTTACAACCTTATTGTCGCAGAGTAACTTCATGCATATTTCCAGGAACATCATAAGCATAGATGGGTCCATTTTCAGCTCTGGTCTATATTTGCTTTCTAAAGTGGAGGCATCAGCGAAGCTCTTCTTAGCTTCCATGAAGGTTTCCTTAGTGTGCTCCCAATCAAACTCTGCTTCTTTCATTGAAGCCTTGCAAACCTAAGTACTATATTCGAGTTGTTTGCCTTTATCATATCCTGTCACGATTGCACTTTGGATCACAATGTTCACATTTGGATCTTCCTCGCGTGGTTCAGACCTCATCATTTGCAGGTTTAGAGTCGGGGGAGGCGGTAGTGCTCCCTTGTCACATATCCTAGCTATCAACGTAGGACAATCCTCTATCTCATGACCAAACAAGGTACATTACAGACACGATGGACATGTTGGGTTCATACAATCGTGGGCATAATGTCCTAACCCTCTGCAATTGTAGCATATCATCTGTCTGTGACCTCTTCTAGATCCTCCTCTACCTCAACCTCGTCTATGCACCTAAAATCCTATTCGCGCCACTCCTACGTTCTAGTCTAGGGGCTGCTTTTTGGCCTGAACTCTATAGGTGGGAGTTCTACCCATCATTAGCTCATAGCTTCTACAAGTGCGCTCATCATGTCCAACTGATCTACAAAAATTACAAAACAACTATTGCGAATTCTGCGTGTACTTCTATAACAAATGGCAGTTTTCCGTAGCATGCTTTCCTCATATTTTTAAAATCACACAACACAAAGCAGGTGTTGCACTAGGTCCTGCTTGTGCCTCTGGGCTTAATGGCATCGGTCCTCCTCCCATGAGGTAATTCATGAACACAGGGTTGTGGTCCTTACCATGACCCTGACCCTTGCATTTTACACACCATACCTCTTCACACACTTTTGGTTGGGCTGTCCTATCCTGTTTCAGACTCTGCATCTCAAGGCATAAGTTTTTCAATTGCGCGTGGATTTATTGAACTCCCAAGTTAGGATCCTGCATCTGCATATCATGCAGCCTCATCATGATTTCTAAGGCCTCTGCCTGAGTCGTTAACTTTTGCTGCGATAGCGCGCTCCTCAAATGTGGCATTAATGATGCTACAAACCATTCGTGATGTTGTCCATCTGTTAGATTCATATTAGCTTCACGAATCATGCACTTCAGCCTCTGATCCAACTCCCAAGGAGTTTCACTTGGTAGCATCATGATTTCTTTGAACCCAACGATTGATTTTGCCTCTGGCTTTGGCCTGCTAAATTCTTTGTTTAGTGCTACTTGGATATCTGGGATTCCAGCATTCAGATTGTCATTGGAGTGCTTAATATACCAAGTCACCACGCAGTCTTGCAGGGTGCTAACCAATGTTGCTTTCTTTATATTGTCATCTGTAACTCCATCTGCTTCCAATACAGCTCTTATCATGAACCAAAATTGGTTCGGATCCTCATTTCCTGCTCGCTTGAACACAAGAAACTTTTTCATGATTTCCATAATGACTCGCGGTGGAGGTGGAGGTCGTATTGGTGAAGATGGGGGGGAAGGCTGTGAAACTAGTGGTGGTGTGGGTGGGGTTGGTTTGTGCGGAATCCTTTGCCTTATCAAATTGATCACACTTCGCAGACAGATATTTGCGAGCTCTTCCTCGTCCCCTCGCAGAGGTGAAATCAAAGGGCTAATCTTGGGTCCCTTACTTCCTTCGTTTCTATAGGTTTTTCCACTTCGCATAGCTCCAGACATCAAGGTAATTGCATAACCCTTTTTTCACACAATAGAATTTTAATCCAAGTATTCAGAGACTTTACGTACTTTCCTTGAGGTCCTTTGAGAAAGCGTCGCTTTGCCTTGTTGTAGCTAACTGAAGTATCTACCACGAACTCAGTAATGAATCCTCTTATAATCCAATCGAGCCACTGGTCAATGGCACACGTGATATTATCCTCTAATGCTTCCAATCTTCACACCAACACTAGGGTCCACACAATAGGATTGTCGAGATTCCACCTTCCTTGGCTGTCGGCTGGCTTCACGATCCACTCATACAACTTAGTAGGGAAAGATATGAAAAATATTTCATGGATTTCTGTGTAAAAGTAGAAATCTAACCACTCTTCTTTTGTCAATCATGGATTCATGTGCTCCTGCATCGCGAACTCGTGAATCCTCCTGTGCAACCAACCTTCAATTTCCTTCTTAGTTGGATTCCAATGATACGACATCAGACATCTCTATGCAGATTTCCATCCCAAAAACGGAGCCATTTGTTGGCTTGAGGGGGCCTGACCCAGCTTCAGAGTCCATTAACCAAACAAATCCCTACACTACTGGCCCTTTTGGCAACAGCCCACAGAGGGTGGACTGAGGTCTCACCCGAAGCAGTATGGGGGCATGATGGAACAAATTTTATGCACTGTGGAGATGTCTGAGGGGTCGATTTAGTCCAATAGTGAATGGATTTGTGCACTATCCTAGCCTATAGTACCTTCATGGTCTGTTATAATCACCTTCATGCAGCCCTACCTAGGGGCTGGGGTGCTTTCGTGCTGCTAAGACAACGATCTGTGCTATTTCCATAAGTTACACCACAGATCTTACTTATCTTCTTATAACTATTAGTTAACTTCGAATAGATACATTATCTTATATTCACTTAACCAACACAATCATACAAGTTCACGCACCATATAAATAGTGAAATTGTAATTTATACCCAATACATTCAATACAAAATAGGAAAATGATACACAAAAATGATATGAAACTTCTCTTTATTACTTCTCCAATAGTTGTAGACTCAACTTGCCCTGCGCACTCAGCTGCGGACTACTAGGCCTCTGTGCACTCAGCTGTAGAGCCTTCTCCTACTCTACGACCCAAAGACTCGACTCTACACTTCAGACAAGACTCAATTCTTCTATTCCATCATTAGATCCTATTGACTGCATTATTCCCCTTTACAGCTTAGCACCTCGCTCTATTTATATAATCCCATCGTCTGCGGACCATGGGTAGATCTCTAAAGCTGACATTACATTACAAAAATGAGGGCAGAAAACCCTATGACTCATTTACAACTTCGCGCTCCGCACCTACAAATCATGGAGTCTTTACATCAGATTTAGTCAATATCAGGGCTTTAAGCCCCAAAACTTCCCTTGGGGGACCCCGCGCCCAACATTCCTCTAACACAACATCGTGACTCGCACTCGAGTCACTTTGTCGGTGTGAAGATCTTCACGTGGAGACCTCCCAACTTTTCCCGGACCGCTGCAAGGTCAGTAGCAAACTCAGTGGCTGCCTACTGTACCTACTGGACGCGTTGTTTAGAGACCGATGTATCTGAATTGCTTCCCTAGACCTGTTTATAGTCTCGTGCCTCCTTTCAGCTACCTAGAGTGCTAAGATTGTGCTTCGGTCAGTTAGTCAGATAGTCGGGCCACCCGTGTATGGCTTCAACTTCCTGCCATTCACTTTTCCTGGAAAGAGTTCGCCATTTAACTTCATCAACTGCACCGCGCCACCATCAGTGATTTCTTTAATAACATACGGTCACATCCAATGCATTAAACTAATAAACTCTCGATTGTAGTCCCAAAGTTTTTCAATGTAATCACACTCATCCTGTTCTATCACCACAGGTTTTTTTCAAGAAAGCCCCTCTTTATTTCTTCCTTAAGCTTCTGGACTTCTGCTTTCGCCATGGAGCTTTTGTCCCTCAACTGAGCTCTCTCATTCATTAGTTCTTGGATCCTAAGATAACCTTGCTAAATTTCTTCATCAGGTCCCAAGCATTCTTCTTAAAGTTATTCCAATTGTGTGATTCTGTCTTCCAAGGCTCCACAATTCGTCATATCCATGGGCACTATTACGCGCAGACTATGCATGATATGCTTCATCGGTATTACATTGTTCATTACATAGGCTAGCCTAGAAGGCACATGTCCCATCAGTCTGTTACACTTTTTCATATAAGCCCATAAAATTGCTAGTACGCAGAGGTCCCCATCACTTCGTTGTGCACTACATACCATGTTCAGTACTTTGCACACCTCGTTAAATGCTTCTGCGTGGATAACCTTTCATGTGATTGTTCTATCCACACTCTGTCGTTGAAACTTGAGGAGATGTTTACGCATTTGGCCCCCCAACACATGCTTTTTGACCATATTCCCCAACACGAAGTTCATGTGCATCTGCGCAAGTTGTTTGCCACCTCCCTGTACCCACCTAGATAGATGCGCGTGCATATTATCCCATCCATTATATTTATTGTCCAATCGCACCCTAAGCTTTCCAAACTGTGTGCACATCATCCTCCTGCATGCGTGCAAGTCATCAAAGCTTCCTTTGTGCGTACCCCACCACCTCGAAGGCGTAGCGCGTAGTACCCAATTCAAGGCCTGGAAACGTTGTTTTTCCAACTTCTCCCTTTCAAATCTGTCCAAAAAGACATCCACCTCACTTAACCCATCATAAGTAGGAAGATCTCTCACTTTTCTCAATACGCAGCACAATGATCTTATCATCATATTATAGTTTAGTGTGGTTATCTCGTGCAACCGGTTCTGCCATCACTCTATCTCCTCATCAGAATCCGATGTACAAGAACTTTTGCACTCCCATGAGATCCGTCTGTCCATGGTGGGATTCACCCAGTCCTAGTTTTGCATTGTTATCTTATAGATGCAGTCCAAATCATCATCGCTTTCATAGTCACACACTAGCTCTATATAGCATGATCCTTCAGCAGGGTCCAAGGGTATAACTACGCATAGTGTAATCTTTTCAAAAATCATCTTGCGCTTCTTTAGATTAATCACCCTGTTCATGTCAGTGGCCCAATTAATTCCTAAGATCTTGGGGTAGGGATTGATGTCATCAACAATCTCTATTACTTCAAAGTCTGCTAGTGCGCTCGCTCCCTCAATATCCACAATGATTCCATGAAGTTGCCCCATAGGTATTATCTTATGTTGGTTCACCATTCGTAGCTAAATAGGATGCCATTGTAATGCAGGCCTCCCCATGCGCTCCCATGTCTACTTCGGCAAAACGTTCGCGTCCGATAATAAATCCAGAATTACTTGGTCCATCTCATATTCTCCAATATGTGTGCATAACCTCATTTCTCTTCTCGTCCTTGTCTTATTCTTTCCAATCTTCTGTATTACATGTGGTTCTCCTAGCATGGTCCCAACGCATCTATTAATGAGTTCCAGTAATGCTTTTACAGCCTTACTGTCACGTAGTAACTTGATGCATGTTTCCAGGAATGTCATAAGCATGGATGGGTCCATTTCGGACTCCAATCTTTCTTTACTTTCTAAATTGGAGGCATCAATAAAGCTCTTCGTATCTTCCATGAAGGTTTCCTTAGCATGCTTCAAATCAAACTCTTCTTATTTCATCGGAGCCTTGCAAACCCAAGTACTATCTCCGAGTTGTTTGCCTTTATCATCTCCTGTCATGATTCCACTTCAGAGTGCAATGTTCACATTTGGATCTTCCTCGTGTGGCTCAGACCTCATCCTCTACAGGTGTGGAGTCGGGGGAGATGGTAGCGCTCCTTTGTCGTGTATCGTAGCTATCAGCATAAGACAATCCTCTGTCTCATGATAAAAAAATGTGCAGTACAAACATGATTGACGCATTGGGTTCATACAATCGTAGGAATAATGTCTCAACCCTCCGCAATTGTAGAATATTAGATGTCCAAATCCTCTTCCAGGTCCTCCTCCACCTCGGCCTCATCCGCACCCCTGAAATCCTATTCGCGCCACTCCTACCTTCTGGTATAGGGGCCGCATTTTAGCCTAAACTCTATAAGTGGGAGTTCTACCCATCTTTAGCTCATAGCTTCTGCAAGTGTGCTCATCGTGTCCAATTGATCTACAAAGTTTACAAAACAATTGTTTCGAATTCTGCATGTACTTCTGCAACAAATGGCAATTGTCCGTAGCATGCTTTCCTCCTATTTGAAAAATTGCACAACACAAAGCAGATGTTGCACTACGTCCTGCTTGTGCCTCTAGGCTTAATGACATCAGTCCTCTTCTCGCGACATAATTTGCAAACACAGGGTTATGGTCCTTATCATGACCCTGACCCTTGCATTTTATGCACCATACCTCTTCACACACTTCTGGTCGAGCTGTCCTATCCTGTTTGAGACTTTGAATATCAAGGCATAAGTTTTTCAACTGCGTGTGGATCTGTTGAACTCAAAAGTTGCGATCCTACATCTGAGTCTCATGCAGCCTCATCATGATTTCTAAGGCCTCTACCTGGTTCGTTAACTTCTACTGTGATAGCGCGCTCCTCAAATGTGGTGTTAACAATGCTACAAACCATTCGCAATGTTGTCCATTTGTCAGATTCATATTAGCTTCACAAATCATGTGCTTTAGCCTCTGATCCAACTCCCAAAGAGTTTCGCCTAGTAGCATCATGATCTCTTTGAACCTGATGATCGATTGTGCCTCTGACTTCAGCCTGATAAATTCTATGTTTAGCGCTGCTTGGATATTTGCGATTCCCACATTCGGATTGTCATTGGAGTGCTTAATATACTAGATCAGCGTGCAGTCCTGCATGGAGCTAATCAGTGTTACTTTATTCATATTCTCGTCTTTAACTCCCTGCACTTCCCATACGGCTCTTATCATGAACCAAAATTGGTCTGGATCCTCATTTCCTACTCCCTTAAACACAAGCAACTTTATCGTGCTTGCCATATTGACTCGCTTTGGTGGCGGAGGTGGTACGGGTGAAGATGGGGTGAAGGCGATGAAATTGGTGGTGGTGTGGGTGGGGGTGGAATGCGTGTAATCCTCTGCCTCATCAAATGGATCACACTTTGTGGAGAGACCTTCGGGAGCTCTTCCTTGTCCCCTCGTGGAGGTGAAATGAAAGGGTTATTCTCTGGTCCCTTACTTCCTTCATTTCTGTAGGTTTTTCCACTTCGTGTAGCTCTCGACAGCAAGGTAATTGCATAACCCTTTTTTCACACAGTAGAGTTTTAATCCAATTATTCAGAGACTTTACGTACTCACCTCACGGTCCTTTGAGAAAGCATTTCTCTGCGTCACTGTAGCTAACTGAAGTATATTCCGCGAACTGGGTAATGAATCCTCGTATAATCCAATCGATCCCATGGTCAATGAATTGCATGATCTTATCCTCCGATGCTTCCAATCTGCGCACCAACACTGGTGTCCACATAATAGGATTGTCGAGCTTCCAACTTACTTGGCTATCTCCTAGCTTCACGATCCACTTGTACAACTCTGTAGAGAAAGATGCGAAAAATATTTTGTGGATTTCTGTGTACATGTAGCAATCTAACAACTCTTCTTTTTTCAGTTGGGGATTCCTGTTCTTCTACTCCGCGAACTCGTGAATCCTCATGTCCAAGCAACCTTGAATTTCCTTCTTAGTTGGATTCCAATGATATGACATCAGACATCTCTATGTAGATTTTGGTCCCGGCAATGAAACAATTTGTTGGCTTGAGGGGACCCGACCCAGGTTCGTAGTTAATTAGCCAAACACATCCCTTCATTACTAGCCCTTTCGGCAACAGCCGTCGTAGCGCGGACTGAGGTCTCACCAGAAGCAGGATGGGGGGATGCTAGAACCAAGTTTCCGCACCCTAGAGATGTCCGAGGGGTTGATTTAGTCCAACCGTGAATGGCTTTGTGCAGGTCACTTCGCGGACTGTCATGGCATGTGGTAACTTCGTGGTTTGTTATAATCACCTTCACGCAGCCCTAACCAGGGGCTAGGGTGCTTTCGCACTGCTAAGGCAGTGATCTGCACTATTTCCCAAACTTGCACCATGGGTCTTACTTATCTTCTTATAACTGTTAGTTAACTTCATGTAAACAGATAGGTTATCTTATATTCACTTAACTAACACAATCATACAAGTTCGTGCACCATATAAATAGTGAAATTGCAATTTATATCCAATACATTCAATACAAAACAGGAAAAAGATACACAAAAATGATATGAAACTTCTCTTTATTACTTCTCCAATGGTTCCAGACTCGACTCACCCTATGCACTCAGATGTAGGGGTCCACACACTCAGCCTTGGACTACTAGGCCTCTGCGCACTCAGCTGCAGAGCCTTCTCCTACTCTACGACCCAAAGACTCCACTCTACACTTCAGACAAGACTCAATTCTTCTATTCTGTCATTAGATCCTATTGACTCCATTATTCCCCTTTACAGCTTAGAGCCTCTCTCTATTTATACAATCTCATGGTCCACAGACCATGCGTAGATCTCTAAAGCTGACATTACATTACAAAAAATAGGGCGGACAACCCTATGACTCATTTCCAACTTCGCACTCCGCGCCCACAAATCGTGGAGTCTTTACATCGGATTTAGTCAAAATCTAGGCTTTAAGCCCCAAAAATTCCCTTGGGGGATCCCACGCCCAACATATATATATGAAAATCATTAAGAGGAACTTGCAATGGCCCTAAAAAGGGAAGATATAAGTTTGATTGGAAAACTTAAAGAATGAAATGGTGATCAAAATTATATGGAATATAAGGTAAATAAATTATAACCAACATAATTGGTTGAGAAAAAGAGGGTTGAAAATATGGATGGGATGGAATATCATAGTAAATTCCATCATGAAAGTAACCAAATATGTTACAAAAAAATATTGTAGAATATCAAGCTGAAAATATTCCTCACAGTGACTGTGTGGTACTTGGAGTGAGGTGCATTGTTCAACATCACAGGGTGTAGATACTTTTTAATGACCTCATTGAAAAAATTTGTAGATGCACATAGAGATGGGGGATGATGGAGGGTATAATGGGATCGGGGTTGGTACTATCACCTTTCACAAGGAGTTGTGCTCCCCCCTCGGGCTCAAGGATGTGATGCTTATTCTGGGCCTAAAGAAAAATATCGTTTGTTGCATTTTTGGAAGACCGTGGTTATGATGTGATCTTTAGAAAAGGAAAGGAATTGTTGTGACACAGAGCCATAGAACAGGTGGACCAGATCAGGCTTCATGTGAAGAACATGTATAAGATAGATGTGGAATATTGTGTTGCATTAAGCACAAGGGAGGAGAAGGTGAAGAGTCGTGATATAGGTTTTCTTTGGCACATAAGACGTGGCCATTTGCATCATGGTGCTGTGAATATTATGCAACAGATAACCACATGCCTCCCCAAAGGAGCACTTGAGCACGAGGATGTAATTTTGGGAAGTACACAAAATCCACATTCCATGATCACGACAACAAAGCACATGTAGTCTTAGAAATGATCCACAATGATGTCTGTGGACCTTTCTTGACAACCTCCACTGCTAGACACCAATATTTTGTCATTTTTATTGATGACTTGTCACAAAAGTGTTGGATCTTCTTCATGCAGAAGAAAGATGAGACATTTTCCAAGTTCGTAGAAGTCAAGGCACTAGTTGAGAAAGAAATTGGCAAGAAAGTAAATGCTCTTAGGAGTGATAATGGAGATGAGTAATCATCGAATGAATTTAAAATATTTTGTTAAAAATAAGGTATTGGACAAGAGTTGAAAACACCCCACAACCCACAATAGAATGGAGTAGCTGAGAGAAATAACCATAGCATTGTGGGAGCAGTGAGGGTGTTTTTGGATGACCAAGGCCTACCTCTGCACTTATGGGCCAAAGCATGAAACACAACAGTCTATTTGTAGAAGCAATGTCCTCATTGTATTCTGTGCATGATTACATTAGAGGAGGCTTTCTCGAGGATAAAGATAGATGTGTCATACTTCATGATTTTTGCAGTCTCTATTTACTGTTATGCCTCCAAAGTATCAAGGAATAATCTAGAGCCGACAGTAGAATTGGGTGTATTTGTGGGTTACAAAAAAACTCCCCACAACTACCATGTGTACCCATCATCCCTCCAAATGAAATTTGTGTGAAGGGATGTAAAAGTTTATGAGGAGAAAGTGATGCGGTGCTCTCTTGAGATGGAGCTTTAGAACCCACCAAAAGAGGAGGTTTTAGCTCCAATAGAGGAACCTCACAAAGTTGTGTAGCAGCCATAAATTGATGAGTAGAGAGTGGAGACAACCACTCAAGAAAAACCATCCAGAGAAGGGAGGAAAATAACTAGGGAAGTTGAGAGGCTTCTGCAAGATGTGAGGGAGAATGTGGGTGCTCCAAATTTGCATAGGCAGAGAAAGTCACCTGATCGGTACATTGGCTACATGGCTCTAATGACTGAGATTGTAAAGACTGGGCCATCCTCTTTCGATTAATCAATAGAGAAACCTATATGGGTTGATGTAATGGTGGAGGAATATGAATCCATTGTAAAGAGCAATGTTTGGGAAGTGGTCCCAAGACTAGCAGATAAATTAGTTGTGGGTTCACAATGTATCTTCAAAGTAAAGAAGGAAACATAAGGAAGCATAGAGAAATACAAGGCCAAATATGTTGCCAATGGGTAATATCAAGTGGAAGGGATTGACTATGAGGATACCTTTTCTCCTGTAGCAAGGTACTCATCCATTAGATAAATTCTTGCTCTGGTTGTATAGATAGGGTGGAAGATGCACCAGATGGAGGTAAAAACAACATTTCTTAATGGGGTTATTGAGGAGGAGGTGTACATTGAGCAACCAGAAGGACTTGAGACTTTTGATCAAGAGTCTCTTGTGTGTAGACTCAAGCAAGCATTGTACAGTCTTAAAAGAACACCTCATGCTTGGTACACTAGGATTGATAGCTATCTCATGGGTTTGGGCTTCACCAAAAGTGAAGTGGATGCAAACCTATATCATAGTTTGGTAGAAGGTAAATTTCTAATTATAGTCTTATATGTTGATGAGTTAATTTTAATTGTTGATGAGTAGCTGATCATATCTTACAACAAGGACCTTGTAAGGGAATTTTAAATGAAGGACATGGGTCTCATACACTACTCCCTTGGATTGGTAGTATGGCAAGGAGATGGGGAACTATTTGTCTCTCGAGGAAAGTATGCAAATGAGATAAAACCATGGAGACACCTTTAACGACCAAATGGAGGAAGGAGGATGCCACCACTACAAGAAAAAAGGTCATTGGTGAGGGTCATGCCTGTGACAGACCTTTAATGTCTGTCACCAATGTTGCATATGGTGACGGTCTTTAAAAAAGCATCGTTGTAAGTGTATATAGTGATAGTACTTTAAGGTTTGTCACCAAAGCCATTTTCAATGACACTTTTGGTGAGGGTCGTTAAAGGCCCGTCGCTAATTCTCTCTTTGGTGACACTTTTGGTGAGGGTCGTTAAAGGCCCATCACTAATTCTCTCTTTGGCGACACTTCTAGTGACAATCATTTATTGATCATCACCAATGATCTTTTTGGTTACTTTTGGTGACAATCAATAAATTTTCGTCATCATTGATCATTACAATGAGCTTTTAATGATGCTTCATGCATGTGATGGACCTTTAAGATCTGTAACCAATGTCACTTATGGTGATGGTGTTTGAAAAATTGTTGTTGTAAGTATATATAGTGATGGTCCTTTAAGGTTTGTCACCAAAGCCATTTTCAATGACACTTTTGTGAGGGTTGTTAAAGGCCAGTCACTAATTCTCTCTTTGGTGAAACTTCTAGTGACGATATTTTATTGACCCTCACCAATGCTATTTTTCGTTACTTTTGGTGATGGTAAAAAAATGTTCATCATCATTGATCATTCTAATGAGTTTTCGATGATGCTATGTACTTATTACTATATTTTTTTCAAAAGATAATGATTTAAGACCATTGTTGTTGAGTTGTTTTCATTATGTGTCCAAGGTCATAGTGGTTATAATAATCAGTCAATTTGTTAAGAAGAAATTAGTGTGTAACATTTCCCTCAAGTCATAAGAATATAGTTTTCCTATGAGTCAACACATGATTCATCTCTATTAGGTTTATTTTCTAGAAAATTTCCTTTAAATAGAGTTCAACTAGTGTGTGTAGGAACTATAATGTTTAATACATAATCAAGCTCTGTCAATTCTATTAATGAGAGAGACCTATCACTCCTCAACACTCATGGCACACCTTAACATGCTTTGGAATAGTGCACTAACATTCCTTGGCACCTCGCATGTCTTGGAACATCTTTGTACCTAGAACATATGTCCATGAGTAGGATGCACAAGCACATGTTGGCATGCCCTAGCATAGCATAGCACTCCCCTATCATGTGTTGGCATGCCCTATAGTCCCTAGCATGCCGTGGAACACCTTGGCATAATATTTCATTGACAAGCATTAGCACTCGGCACACATTCACACTTGGAATGGATTGGAACATATTATTAGTGTGTCTAGCATGCCCCTTTTGAAAAAGATAATGTCCCGACTTATTAAGCCTCTTATGTGTTCATTTCCTTGCATTTTAGCTTGGTTATTCCTTTTGTTTCCTTGAAACTCCTTGACGCATATTGACATACTCTGGCACCCTGCACATCCTAGCATGTCTTAGCACGTGGCATACCTTGCCACTATTTGGCACATGTTAGCACACCCTGGAACTACCTGGCACACTCTAGCACTTCTTGACATTCCCTGATATTCCCTAGTGTACCTTGCCTGTGCTTATCATACCTTGTCACTCCCTCCTTGGAATGATAGCTATCACTCATTGACACTCCTCAACACATCCTCATATTCATTCACTTCCATGCATTTTGACCTACTGCTCCCTTGTGTTGTACTAGTAGTCCCTAACACTCCTCAGCATGCATTGGCACTCTCTAGCACACCTTAGGACTCTTCGATATGCTCTGCCACTTCATAGCATGCATCACACTCCCTGACACACATTGGCACTTGCCACGTGTTGGCACTTGGCAAGTCTTTACATGTTTGGCATGCGTTGAGATTACTTGGTATGATTTGGCATGGTTTAATATTAAAGTTCTTTGAGATCAATTATTGGAAACTACATGAGAAGAAATAGAGGAAAATTTGGCACTTATAATGAATTGACACTTGGCACTTGGCACCTATTGGCACCTAGAGTTGGTGTGCCTAACTTGCCTGTCATGGAAAAGGTAAATTAATGACTTATTAACCCTATTATGTGCTCATTTCCTTGTAGTCTAACTTGTTCCTCCATTTTGCTGCCTTGACATTCCTTGGCATGCATTGTCACACCCTTGTACATGTTGGCATGCCTTAGCACTTAGCACATCTGTTATAGACATTTTTGTGCCTCGCGTCAAGGAGCAGGGAATGTCGATAATTACAGGGATCCTCAGTCCCTAAACATGTTGTTCTTACCCCTAAAAGAACAAGGTCATCAATCAACAGCACTTCCAATCAGTTCTCCACCTGAAAACACTTCAGAACAGGCTTATTTTGGATCATGTCAGCTGCTTAACTGAGCTTCTGCGCTGTATTGCAACTGTCCCACTCTGTACCTGCGCTGGGCGAGATTGGCCAAGTGGCACAGTCATCCTGCAAGGTGTCAATTGCCCAGGAAGCTTCCAAACTGACACTTGGGTCATGAGATTCGCCCTGTGATGAGTAAGAGGTACTTGATCACCATGTGTAAGCAAGGATCTCCAAGTGGACACAGGAACTGAAGATTAACTGAAGATGGAGAGGACACTAGGCAGCTTCATGTCAGTCTCAAGCTGACTCATCCTTTCCTCTTCCCTCCTATATAGAGAGCTCTTCTATGAGGTCTAGGGAGGCTGGAATTTTGTATAAGCAAGGAGGTGCTGTTGGTATACCGCCAGGATTATTGGGTGATTGTTTTACTAGAGGTGAAGAAGAGAGTTCTTGCTGTCGAGGAGATGCTGCTGGATTGGAGCCAACATCATTGGTTGTAACTTCCTCTGGAACCCTGTTACTTTCTATCAATAAAGTTTGCATGTTCTTCTATATACTTGTTTTACATAGATGCTTTTGTGTTTACATGTATATTTGATGCAACCTAATCCATGCTTCAGTTATGATTGCTTGTATCTCGTAGTTTGCTCCCTTTTGTTGTGCAGATTCTGTGTGTAGCTGGATCGGCTTGGAGAGCAAAGAGCTGGGAACCGGATACAAAGAGAGAAGGACAAGGATCGACCAAGCGCAAGACACCAGGTTGGTTGACCCTCTTTCATTCTCTCTGTGCTTTCATAAAGTGGAACATGAAAACTTTATCATTCAGTTGTTGCTAAAGACTGTCACCTTTAGAAAGGGTTAGTGTCATCCGCATCGGATACTTTTCCCCACAACAAACTGGCGACTCCGCTGGGGAGATCCTAGTATCTTGTTGTTGTAGTATTTTTCTATTCATTTCTTTAAGAAAGGAGTACTGAATCGAAAAGCTTTTGACTCTATCAAAAGCGAAGTAGAGGGTTTTGCTACTCTTGCTCCTTTGCTGAGCAAATTCAAGATTTAAACAGCTAATCTACAGATGAATCCTTACTCTTAGTGATAGATCTTTATCCTCTTGATCATCCCTTAACCTGTACTTAACCCATATCATTTTATTTCAGTCAAAACAGTACATTTTTGAGCTTTTTATGACCCGGAATTCTTAGCAGACGTAACTCTCGTAAGTCAGTGCAGGCTGTCCACAGGCAGTCTGCATTACAACGCAGGTAGTCCCTTCGGGAACTGCGCTGAGAGTGAAACTGGCAGACCAGTGCCTGCGCTGGTCCAATTGGCCTTAGTCTAGCTCAGCTCTTCCTTTGTGTCTTGGCCCTGTTTGCACTTGTTTTTGGCTAATTGCTTGCTGGTTATTGTATTTGCTGTAGACCACTTCTCCTTGACATTTTTCCGCCTCAGTTGTGTGATGAAATTGTAAACGTTCTTTCAGTATTTCTTGTTTCAGTTACAATTTCCCATTGTGAAAAGCGAACCTAGTAGCTATGGCCTCTTAGATCCTGAATTGTAAAAGCATTTTTGTGATCTTATGAGTTAGTTTTATTGCTGTTCGTGGCTGTCTAAGTTTGTTTTCTTTTCACTTTATGGTTTGAATCTATACTTTTCCTGTATTTTAAACAAGTCTTTCATAAGGTGTCTTTTTTATTGTGGACAAGCTTGTTTATTTCTACTTGAAAGTTGATTCAAAAATCATACAACAGTTTCCTTTTGTTAAGCATCAACATTAAGGATAACGAAAAGAAATACATGCATTGTGCATTTTGCATTTGACTGTATGCTTGACGATTTAGGAAAATGTGCATTTTAGTGTGTGTTCTTTGATCTGTGGAAAAAGTTGTGTCTTGCTCTTTCCTCAAGTAGATTAAGGTTTTCAAAGTTGAAAGATTGAAAAGATTTTGCTTCTCATTCTTAGATTGCATATAGGAAGTTGTATATATACATCTCGTGGCGAACCTGAAAGGCAAACTGTTAAGAAAGATCAACATTAAAATAAACTCAATTTACATAACAACGCTTTGGAATTTAACGCAAACATCTAGAGGTCTAGGTAGAGACGTGTTCCGGCGTCGTTAAACATAGTGACTGTCGATCTCTACGAAGGTGGGTGATTCCTCCTGAGAGTCGGTGGCACTAACACGGACTTGAGCTCCCACGTGCCGTCGAGTATATTGGGAGACCCCTATAGGCTTTTATCCTTTATCCTTAGGAAACCGTGTCGGCCGCCCTACTGATCGCGATGCAGTGAACACAGCATTCACGAAGATCGACCACCCGTACCGTAAAACGTATTCTGTGGTTTCGCGAAAGGTTTGGCACACCCTCTGCCTAGATCTCCAGAGCAGTTTCTTTTGGCCCTTTTCAAACTCTATAACTGAAAAGGTCCAACCGAGCATTTGTCACTTCGGGCTCGTTAATACATCGAAGGCGACTAGAGTCATCTTTAGCTTTTTCTCGACTCTTAAAACATGAAAAAGCAAGTTTGTGTCTAAAAGCGTCGTAAATAAAATTTATCTTAAAGCGGAACATAATCACCTGTTATTCCCACGTTGATCTTTCAGTTGAAAAGTATGGAGCCCACCAACCAA
Source organism: Pinus tabuliformis (assembly GCA_031772625.1). Lineage (NCBI taxonomy): Eukaryota > Viridiplantae > Streptophyta > Pinopsida > Pinales > Pinaceae > Pinus > Pinus tabuliformis. The sequence goes on along the minus strand of CM062807.1, from coordinate 31,295,505 downwards.
GGAAGTAACCTTGGCGGAAGTCCAAATCCCTTCTCCTCTTGGGGAGATGTTGGTGCGCCTCATATGGCTACATTGTCACTTCCAGGATTGACAATCGGCCTTCCTGTTTGGCTCTTTTCAACTAATGTTGTCCAAATCGCCACTAATCCTGAGCAGTCGAATCAACTGTCAGAACAATCTAGAACTACCCACCAGCCTTCTACTTCTTGTGATACTTCCTCTGATCCTTCATCTTCGCAGGGTAGAGCCGGCAAAAGTCAGCCTCCCAAGGAGAAGAAGGAAAAGAAGAAGAAAGGAAAGAAGCAAAAGGAGCCTCTGGCGAAGGCGACTGGGGGCAAGCAGAAGAAAACTGACAAAAACCCACACACTGCACCGACCGGGCCTAAATCGCCATGTGTCATTTGCAAAGGGATCCATTTCCATCGTGATTGTCCTTGTATTCCCCGGATACTGAAGGACTGGTCCCCAAGGTTGCACAATCCGGTAGCATCAACCTCTGGTTGTCAAGTTGATTGCATTCCGTCAACTAGCGAGAGTGAAGGACGAAGAAGGGGACCAAGATCACCCTGTCTATTGTGTGAAGGAAGTCATGCCATCCAAAAATGTCCATTCTTAGATGAGGCAAAGAGAGTTTTGGAAGATCGCCCGGTGTCACCGTTGCGACTTCCGCCTGGATATCAAAAACTCGCGCCTAATCCCTCGACAGTTGTAAATTCAGTTGACCCTCTCAGGTGGTCAGCTGATGTGTCAGTCATTGAGAATGAACCTACCGAATCTAGACCAGACGAAAGTCTAAAGGTCGAAACGGCAGTTGACCCGGTTCTTCCTTTAAAGGTTCTATCGTCCAATGACTCAGTCATTGAAGACCCGTCTTCAAATGACACCGTCGCTGAAGAGTCATCTTCATGTGACACCCTAGCTGATGAGAACAAGGATGACACCATCCAGGTTCTCTTTATCAGCACCGACTCCGACGAGCATCCGGGCAATGCGCCCATTCCTTTATCACAGGAAGGAACATCATCAGAGTCGTATCCGGCCGTATATTCGGTCCCATCACCAAGCAACCTGGTTGTATCCTTTGATTGGAATCAACTAGGCAGACCCCGGTTACCAGCCAGTACACCATTTAGAATCATTGTCCAGATTTATAGAATGATTATGGCTGGTACTATCATTGATGAAGGGGCGTCTGTGAGTATCCTTTCCTCTATTGCTTGGAAAGCACTGGGTTCCCCAGCGCTTTTACCTGAGTTGAGAAATCTCTCAGGTTTTGATAAAGGAACCAGTCGACCATTAGGAATCCTCCCCGATGTACCTGTTACATTGAAAGGGAAGACCGTCAGGATGAACGTGTTGGTAGTTCAAGGACCCTTGGATTATAACCTACTCCTTGGACGCGACTATATTTATTGCATGGGAGCGATAGTCTCCTCACTCTTTAGAGTAATGTGTTTTCCACACGAAGGAAGGGTGGTCAAGCTCGTAGACCAACTTTCATTTCCGGGATCTCGCATCGCAAATAGTCAAATACCAATCCTAAATGGTCTGTTCACTCAAGATTCGCCTCCGCCCCCAGTCCTCCTTCCCGATGAGCGCGAGTAATTCGGAAAGAAAGACTAGGACCCAGGGGGCATGCACCCTGGTCTGCTTCGGGCAGAAGAAACTCCGGGTATAAGGAAGAATTTCCGCAGAAGAACATGACTAGTCCGTACCCCGTCCGAAGGAAGTGGGGTTGTTCTGGAATAATGATCTTTTGTTAAAGTTATGTGTTTGGGAATCATTCACCTTTGTCTAAAAAAGTGGGCAATGCCCAAGTAGGAATTCCCTTATTGTAACAAGTAGTCACCATCTTTAAACTCAAGCGTCGCCCATCGAAACATATGTTTTGAAGGATAAGCAGGGGCAGTAAACTAAGAAGGAGACCGTATTGTTGTAACAGAGGGTAACCATCTTTGGACAACCCAATGATATACATCACCGAAGAAAGAGATTGATTTGCGGCAGCGAATAGAACCACTCTTCGGATAATAAGAAGGAGGCAAGCCTCCCTCAATAATACCAATGTTTTATCTTTGAGTAGTGTTCTTCTATTGTCACAATAGATGTTTGTTAAAAGTGGGCCGACAGGAAATCTGAGTACTGCGTAAGACCCCTTAAAGTAACGAGAAGACAAGTATCGTTAGCATTAGATTAGCAAGATGGCAAATAACTATGAACACCCAAAGAAAAGCAAAGGTAAAGGAGAGGAGGGGCAGCCTCGAAATTCTATCCTATACCTGGGGGCATGCAAACTTTTGGAATGCAAGCAAGGGACGACTATTGATTTTTTTAAATTTTTAGGTCCTCCCTTTAAACCTGTAGGTCTAACCCGTTAAACTCGTAGGATTAGCCGTTTCCAAGCTTGCATAAAGAAAGCCTGTGGGGCAAAAGTAAAATTTGCCAAAATGAGAGCATAGCTGTAGTAAGGCATAAGCTCTATAAAAATTGGTCCTTATAGGAGGCGTTCTTATGACTGGTATATTGAGCAGTTTTAGCATATAGTTCATGCTCGTTAAAAAAATAAACGCGAAATTCGAGCAGTTTTAGGCCTGAATTTATGCTCGTTAAAAAATAGAAAAGTGTGAGCAAATGTTTCCCCCAGAGTTCAAGCTCATGGAAAAAATGAACCGGTAAATAACCTTTTGAGATCGTAAATTCATTAGCCATAAGAACCTTGATCGTGTTTTCATCCACCACCTCCACCGTTCATTTGGCCGATCATTCACTTCCATTTGTGTGTTTACCTCTTTTGAGAAACAGCTGCGAAGAGTGATTTCACCTAGCCATCCTTGTGACACTGCCGTGATTGGAAAATTCCAACCTGTACCTGGAATCTGTAGCTATCCCTGCTTATCACTCGTTCCTCAAAAGACGAGTCTTCTTTCAGCTCTTTTCACTGACTCGTAAAATATGAAAAGTTTGCCGAGTTTTGGCCTTCCAACTCGTTAAATGACCGGAACGCTATCCCTCCTCTAAATTTTAATCTTTTTGGACTTGAGGGATTATTGCACAAAAGGATCGAGCGCTTGCCTGGTTCAGCTTGTTAAAAGTACCGAACAGCCATCCCTTCTGTATTGTTTTATACTTTTTCGGACTTAAGGGATTAGCTGACGAAAAAGGAATTATGGAGTTGACTTTCTGTACCTTTTTAGACTCTCTAAAAATGAAAAGGACCGAGTTTTCCTTGTCGTTAGACTCGTTAAAATGATTAAATAGCGACAAACTTGTCTTTAGACGAGAACGAGTTTCCCTATCGCTAAGATTGTTAAATCTTAGTGATGGGCTTGCCCGAAGGGCAGGTTATAGAACAAGCATATGTTATCCTCCTCAAGCTTGACAAAAATAAAGAGGTACTGGTCAGAAATGACTGGGGAAAAAATTGGGAGAACATCAAAGTTTAGAGGTAGCAAAGTCACTCTTGAACATGACACTTTTCCTCCGTATCACATCGGGTTGGGTTGTCTCATTCACCGGTTTCATCACCATGGTCCTCGCCACACCATCCATTCGGGGTAATGCTACCGATCCATCGCATCAGTGTCGTTATATGTTCAAGAGGGGTCATTCAGAAAGTGTCAACCGTGTCCCATCCACTACCATACATTATCCTTCATCCATTTCATGATCGTCACCCTGAATCATATGTCACAGTTTGTTTCCACCTCCACTAAATCATTAGCTCCGTTCCGTGTCAATGATGTGGGATTCATTAAGGCCCTCCTTTGACGGATCGCTTCTTGTCGACATCAGCTCATTATCCAAGAAGTCGATCTAGGAACACCCCTATCAGTACTTTGAAGCTTGCATGCCTCAATGGCAAGTTTCTCACTTCCGGCGACAGGTATACATCAATGACCTTCGACCAGAAGATTTTGCGTGGCGTTCGACGCCAAGTCCTTTATTCACGCCACATGAATTGTACTGCCGTACCTTGAGGGTCATCGTCATTATTGGTGATTCCTCTCGCGCTTGTTAACGATTTTCATTATTGACCGGTAATCAAGCGATGTCTTTCCATGTTCGACTTCAGCGCAATTCTCACATGGATCGACTTGTACTTAGAGTGAAGATCGAACGAGTTTGAAGACCCCGGATCTAGTTTCATCCATCCGGGCTGCGATATATATTCAGGAAATATAAAAGCATTTGCCATGTACATCATTGCAGCAGATGATCATCCTCCTCAAAGGATTATAATTTTAGCGGAAGATTATCAGTCTGTCTTCAGACGATCGTCTGTCATATGTACCAAAATGTATTTATAAAAGCTGAACATGGGAATGCCCGCCTCAGCTAGACCATGAAAATTGAATGAAAGATAATGTATTGTATTGTATTGTATTACAGGGCACTTTCCTCAGCACTGGAACGAACTTCGGACCCTCTAGCTAAAGCATTTCACCCGATTAACGGCCTCATACTTTAGGGGGCAACTGTTATAGACATTTTTGTGCCTCGCGTCAAGGAGCAGGGAATGTCGATAATTACAGGGATCCTCAGTCCCTAAACATGTTGTTCTTACCCCTAAAAGAACAAGGTCATCAATCAACAGCACTTCCAATCAGTTCTCCACCTGAAAACACTTCAGAACAGGCTTATTTTGGATCATGTCAGTTGCTTAACTGAGCTTCTGCGCTGTATTGCAACTGTCCCACTCTGTACCTGCGCTGGAAGTAAAAAACAATGAAGGCTACCTGCGCTGGGCGAGATTGGCCAAGTGGCACAGTCATCCTGCAAGGTGTCAATTGCCCAGGAAGCTTCCAAACTGACACTTGGGTCATGAGATTCGCCCTGTGATGAGTAAGAGGTACTTGATCACCATGTGTAAGCAAGGATCTCCAAGTGGACACAGGAACTGAAGATTAACTGAGGATGGAGAGGACACTAGGCAACTTCATGTCAGTCTCAAGCTGACTCATCCTTTCCTCTTCCCTCCTATATATAGAGCTCTTCTATGAGGTCTAGGGAGGCTGGAATTTTGTATAAGCAAGGAGGTGCTGTTGGTATACCGCCAGGATTATTGGGTGATTGTTTTACTAGAGGTGAAGAAGAGAGTTCTTGCTGCCGAGGAGATGCTGCTGGATTGGAGCCAACATCATTGGTTGTAACTTCCTCTGGAACCCTGTTACTTTCTATCAATAAAGTTTGCATGTTCTTCTATATACTTGTTTTACATAGATGCTTTTGTGTTTACATGTATATTTGATGCAACCTAATCCATGCTTCAGTTATGATTGCTTGTATCTCGTAGTTTGCTCCCTTTTGTTGTGCAGATTCTGTGTGTAGCTGGATCGGCTTGGAGAGCAAAGAGCTGGGAACCGGATACAAAGAGAGAAGGACAAGGATCGACCAAGCGCAAGACACCAGGTTGGTTGACCATCTTTCATTCTCTCTGTGCTTTCATAAAGTGGAACATGAAAACTTTATCATTCAGTTGTTGCTAAAGACTGTCACCTTTAGAAAGGGTTAGTGTCATCGGCATCGGATACTTTTCCCCACAACAACATCTTAACTTGTTTGACATGTCTTGGTACTATCTGGCACATGTTATCATGCCCTATCATTCCCTAACACACCTTGGCAGTCATGACCTCACAACTAGCATTACATTTTTCCATTACTTGGGAACCTTAGATTCACTAGAACACCTTGGTACTCCCTAGTTGTCATGCCCTCTATTATCTTACACAATGTCCAAGGATGATGAGGAGATAAACAGAGGTAACCACATACCAAGCTTTTAGTTTGGTAGCTAGCCCTACCAAATGGAAGAGGGCTGTCTCTATGAAATCACAACCAGGAGATGACTGGAATGTAAAGGATTTAATGTTAGATAGCTAGGTTCAGGTGCGTTTTGGAAAATTTAGGGTTTTGTTGCAAGATAAGGGAGAAAAAATAGGTAGCTAGGTCAGAGGATCAAAGGGTTACAACAACAAAGATATAAAGGAGCAAGGTAGCATTACTTTTGTCATGGATCTTAGGGTTTTTCAGTGTAGTGTAGTGTTTAGAAGAAGCAAAAGGTATTAATGAGCATGAAACATGAATTCATGAAGCAAGAATGCAAGTAACAAATAATGATTTTTCCATCAAAATAGAGCTTTATGCAAAGAATTTTGTATATAAACTATAAGGAAAACCATTGAAGAATTGATAGCTTCCCGAGGTCCAAATCAGGTGCAGGATAGCTCGTTGGAAAGCCCTTTGAGTCTACTTTCTGGAACAACTTGAATTTTTTGATTTGGAGTCCATTGGCCCCTCCAAAATTTCAATTTCAACACATGTTATGCACAGGAAGTGTGCTACACACCTGGGCATTGGCGCGACGCATCTGTCAGCTGAGCTCAAAAACTCATTCCATCGATTTTCCAAGCCTCCAAATTTGCAAATATCATCTCTTCAAGTAAGTAAATCCTCCCATTTTCCATAGCAAGAGCTTTTTTCATCTTTGATGGTGTTTTGAATCTTGAAAAATAAAACCCTAGTTGCCTCAAAGTTGTCTTGACAGAAAAAATAACATCACAAACTTACTGTACATGAATTGCTAGATAATAGTTGCAAATTGTGTCCTTTGATTTCTATAAAAGGTCCAAGTACAAGTTACAATAATTCTCTCCTCTGAAATCCAACACATTCTATCACTGAGAAACTGATACATAAAGACCAAAAAAAAATCTCCCCACTCTTAGGGGTCGAATCCATGACTCTAGGAATTGTTCAATGAGGTATTCTAACCAAACCCTAATGTCTAGGGAAGTTAAAAACAACTTCTACAATTAACTTTGAATCCAATGTCTCTCATAAATGAGGTCAAATTTACATCAAAACAACTTAAATAGAATAACCACCCATTATTTACATTTACTTATACCCCTCACATTCATATACTTCACCCTTTTGACTTTTACCAAAGTCAAAATAGGAATTACAAAAAATTACACAGTGAAAATTTTATGAAAATCTCAGAAATTCCCAGCTGTGCAGTGAGTTGTTGGAGGCCATTTTTGAGTGCCTTTCTGAAGTCCAAATCCTAATCTGAAGCATTTTCTAGAAATATGGGAGAGTGTATATGTCTCTAGAGTATTTTTTCACTCAAAATGACCCATTTGTGGCTGATATATGGCCATTCTCCCAAGGTGTTTCCAGGTTCGCAGCGAAATGGAAAAAGAGGGGCAAAAAGGTGATTTTTCGCCTCTTTTTTGCAAATTTATAAAAAACGGAGCCCCAGACTAGGAAAGTGGGAAAATGGGTTTTTAGAGGGGGTCATAATATTTCCAAAAATTTTGAGTTTCCATCATTTGGAGCCCTGAGGAAGAACAACAACGTGACCTCGCTATGCTTCTAGACAGAAAATTGCCAAAAAATTGCAAGTTTGCACCAGTCAGCACCAAAACAAAAAATGTTCCCCAAATCCTCCAAAACTTTTTCTAGAGATGCCTAATGAGGTATTTTATGCAATCATGGATGCATCAGTAAGAAAATATAATGTACCCTTCTCCTCTAGGCTGATTAGGGGTTCCTTGAGTTTTTCCTTCAACTGCTTGATTTTGACCTTCACAACCTGATTTCTTGTGTAATAATGGATGGCCATTTTATTTTCCAACTTTTTATAGTTGTTGGTCTTGTCAAGGCGATTCTCAATGTGGAAATTTACTTTTTCAAGCCGAAACACCCTGTCCTAATTTATTTCAATGGCAATCCTCTCTTCAAAGGTCAATTCTTCCATTGGTCACTTTTGTTCTCTTTCCATTTGAAGTGCCTTCCTAAGACCCATTGTCCCTGGTCTCTTCCTTGCCACATGTCCTTCCTGCTGCTCAGTGTCCCCATGTTCCACCACTACCTTTCATTTCATCTCTTGTTTATTGGCTTTGAATTTCTCTTTCTCCATGACTAGTTGTTTTTCCTTAAGTTGACTCTTTTCTTCCTCAATGAATGAAATGATGAATTTGGCCCTTTCTAAATTGTCTTTGAGCTCCATGATCTGAGAATCCTTCTCTTTGATGACTTGTTGTAGGGTTTTATTATCATCTTATGCCTCCAAGTCAACTAGGTCAAATTCATGCTCAATGGGCTCCTCATCATGCAAAGAAGCCTCATGATGTGATGGTGATCGATGTTCTGCTGATGTAGTAGGCTTGTCCCCTTCCTCAATTTGAGGATAAAACACAACGATTTTGCCTCTCTGATATGTCTTGGTCACCTCAGGCCTAGGTGCCTTAGAAACCTCATCATGTTTGCTTGATGACCGCACCTCCATGGGTTGTACTGACATGGTTTGGTGCTCGCTTGGTGAAGTGGTTATATGTGTTTTCAAGGCTACCTCAATGAAGGTGTCCCATGTCACGTTCCTCTCTTTCAACTGATGGAGTACTATAACCTTTATCAGGCTATGGTCAAAGAGGTTAGGATAATGCACTTTTCCTTTCAATTGTACCCTTTTAGACATTTTGGTTAGGTTCCTATACAAGTAGTTGTACAAATTTAGAGACTTGGCAAACTATACAATGCATGAGAAGTCTTATGTGGTATTGATATAGCCTAGAAAATATACCCTCACATGTGAAGAACTTCATGAAAACCTTAATCAATGGTGCATATCTCTCCAACAAGTATCTAAATGGGAAAGCATATGAGTGAGCTCCTTTGTATTGTGATTTCAAGTAGGGTTTGTACTCTTCTAGGTCTAGGTTCATGCCTTTGAACTAGTTTTCACCATGGTTTGGTATGCATGTAGCTTGAGAGATGGAATCCACTAAAAACATGAAATCAGTCCTTGCAGTGGTGATCTTCTCTTCCTTGAACGGGAGGGAAAATATACATGTGAGATGCTCATGGTAACCTACTTCCTACACTCTTTTACAAAACCCTATACAACTGAAATCTTCAAATCATTTCATGAAAAATGTGGAGGAGGTGATTTCATTTCAATTAGAGGGCTCAAACCTCAATATCTTTCCCCCCTTGTTGTACTTCCTCTTCTCTGATGGTGATGAGTTAGGCTCCATACATCAAACCTTAGGTGAAAGGCAAGCAAAAAAGTGAGATTTGTTGTTATGAGGGAATGAGGTGGTATGATGGACTTAGGAGTTGGCTAAATTTGTAAGGAAATTTAGGAGGGTAGGGGATGATGTTAGTGAGTAGGGGAAAAATGAATTTTGGGAAATGAGTGAGGAGAGGGGGTGGGAAAGGCCAAAACATGGACCTATCCTAGAAAGATAAGGTAGATTAGGGTTTACAGTAAAATGATAGAAAATGAGGGGATAAGGCTGTGTGATGGATGGAAATGGTGTATTGGCTACAAGAATAGGTTTAAGGACAAGGAATATAGGGTTTAGGGAAGCAACTCATCATTTGAGGATCTAAACCATGGAAATCACGTAAATCCTAGAAGAAGAAGTATTTGATCATTTTCTTTACATATGAGGCAAAGGAGGGCATGAAAATGATTAAAATTACTTGTTATAGAGCCTGGAGGATGAAATGATTGAAGAGGAGCTTTGAAAAAAGAATTTTGGTGGTCAAACAACAATTGTGGTCAACTCTACCCTGCGCGCAGCGAAGGCTTCCTGTGCGCAGCGAAGGCTCTCTGTGCACAGCGAGAGTCAAATTTTGCTAGTGAGGGCTATGGAATCACAATTTTTTCCAAAGTATAAGGAGGATCTCAATGCTAGGATGGTATAAAAGTGCAAATGAGTGTGAATGAGCTCCTCCATGTGATTTTATAATTTTCTTTTGGTGTCTAAGTGATTAATGAGGTAGGATGACCCACCTCACCAATTCACTTTCTTTTTTAGTTTTGTAGCCTTAGTACCTCTTCTTGTAACTTTAGAACCTTAGGAACATTATTACATATAAAAAAATAAATTACATTTGAAATCTAGTGTTATTGAACAAATTTACCTATTGCTACTCATCATTTGCCAGATTTATACATGAAATGGTTGATTTTGTGACCTTAACCCTAATCACCTAATGGTGACACTGAGCTGAATGGAGACCATGATGATGTGACTGAAATGATATTAATGAAGTTTTCATGATGGTAGACTCAACTGAGCTATGAAAGTGACTGGCATATGAAATTCTTGAGAGAGTGGAAATACCCCTAGACACACTAGTGAGTGACCAGATTTTTATTTGAAGAGTCACTGAAATGAAAAAAATTGACTTGACACCATAACAATACCTTGTAAGAGAATATTTGATCACTGGTGACAGACTGAACTGATAGACACTAACACCCGCATAGATAATCTTACTTTTTCAATGACTTGGGAACCCAAACAATTCATTAGAAAAACAATATTGTACCCAACCCAAAGTCTCCCTTTCTATGAAATTTCTTTGTCCACGCCTTATCACAACCATAGGATTTCCTCCTACAAGTCCTATTTTGAACTTCTCCTAAAACACTTCATCCTTGGGACACCTAGAATTCACTGGCACTCCTTGGCACACACTCTTATTTGTTCATTTCCAAGAATTTTGACCTAGTTCTCCCTTGTGTTCCCCTTACTCTCCCTAACACTCCTCACCATCCATTGACAATGTCTTCCATATGTTAGCACATGTTTTCATTCCTTGGCATGCCCTGATACTCCTTAGCTATCATTCCCTCACAACTAACCTTACTTTTTTTAGACTTGGCCGGAACCCAACCAAGTCCTCCCGCGACTAGAACAAGTTAACCAAGTTATAGTTACTACAACTAGACTATGCCTTGTTCACCTAAGAACTTCCTATAACATATCTTAGGCTACTCATGTCCAATCTCAACTCATCCCACTTAATAATTTACCAATTCAAGGCTCACGTCGAGCCATGGCCATAAAACAACTAAGAAACAAAATTTACATCTTGACATGCCATAGCACATGGCACGTCTAACAATCCCTTAGCCCTATGTGGCATTTGTTAGCATCCTATACATTTCTTCGCATGCTTTTCACTCCCTAGCACAACCTAGCACTCTCTGACATGCCATGGCACTCAACAATAAAACACACCTTAAAATACATGAATGCCTCTCAACATGTGAAAGAAGTAAACCCTTAACCGAGTCTTCCTTTGTTTCCAATTTGGGTTTTTTGTCACAAGATATCTCCTCTTCTCTAGAAAGAGGACAAAAACAGATTTTTTATGTTTCTAAATGGAGTACTCTTCACCTATGTCCTTCTCCTTTACACCATGTGATACAAATGCCAATTTGCTTATTCTTAGCTATGGTGTTCTTCTTTTATACATGTGTGTAGGTTTTAACCCCGTATAGAAGTTACCTGCATACAAATTCTAAAACACATAAAATAAACAATGTGAGAGCATAACACATAAAACACATATACATAGAGATTTTCCCTTGGATCCCAAAACAAGGACTACCAACTTGATTTTTCATTATGTTCCTTCCAATGTTAAAATACATATTTATACATGTTGAAACATGCAATACCATGGACCGAAAACCATCACGTCAAAAACCATTGACCGAAAACCATCGCATCCAAAACCATGTGCAAAAATCATGCACAAAACCATAGGTAGGTCTGCCCAACCTAATATACGGTCCGAAAAAAATTTTCCCGAGGCGCTGCCCCGGACCCCGTACAAGGGTCCTACCCACCCCCCTCAAACCCCCCGGACAAGGGGGGCTGCCGCCACCCCTATGACCCCTCTGCTATGCAATCGATGCAACAAATATAACAAAACCCAACATTCTCCAGACCCAACATTCTCCTAGTTGTTGTTTTCTTTCCACAGGGGGCCACAAGGGATCTTAGTCATTTATCCAACGTTGCAATGCCCATTGTTTCTCTACACCAAGAGAACTTCTTAGAGCTCACAGATTTTGTCAATGCATCTGCAGTATTCTTCAAAGTGTCTACCCTTACTAGCAACACCTTTTTGTCTTCTATCATATCCCTCAAAAAGTAATATTGAACATCAATGTGCTTTGTCTTTGAATGATATGCAGGGTTCTTTGCCAAGAAAATTACACTTTGGCTATCACAATCTATCCTTATAACTCCCTATACTAACCCCATACTTGAACAATCTCTGCAACCAAACTGCTTCCTTGCTTGCATGAGTGGCTGCTATGTATTCTGCCTGTGTAGTTGATAGTACCACTACAGATTGTTTCTTACTCATCCAACTGACTGCACCTCCAAATAGGTTAAACACATACCCACTTGTAGATCTTCTCTCATCCAGATCTCTAGCCTAGTTCACATCAACAAAGCCATGGATATCCAAAACTCTGTCCAATCCTAGTCTTCTTTGGTAGCATAAACCATAATCACTAGTGCTTAGCAAATACCTGAAAACCCGCTTCATTGTCGTCCAATGCTCCTTCCCTAGTTTTGACATAAACCTGCTTAATACTCCCACTGCATGTGCAATGTCTAGTCTAGTATAGACCATCACATACATCAGGCTATCGACTACACTTACATATGGAACATGACATATCCTCTTTCTCTTCTTGTGTCTTGGGACATTATTCAACAAATAATTTTATACCTACATGAATAGGAACCTTCACTGGTTTACTATCTTGCATATTAAACCTCTGCAATATTGTCTCGACATACTTCCTCTAGTTTAACCAGAGCTTCCTCTTTGCCCGATCTCTTTTAATTTCCATGCCCAAAATATAGTTTGTAGCACCAAGATCTTTCATGTCAAATTTGGAGGACAATTGGGTCTTTAAATCCTGTATAATTTCTTTGTCATTTGCAACCAACAACATATCATCCACATATAAGACCAGATAAATAACACGGTCACCAATTAATTTGAAATAAACACAGCAATCTACTTTGCTTCTGGTGAAGCCATGTCCCTGTATAAATGTATCAAATTTCTGATAGCACATTATTGGTGACTGTTTTAACCCATATAAAGACTTCTTTAACCTGCATACTAGTTGTTTCTTACCCTTCACCACAAAGCCTTCAGGTTGCTTCATGTAGATCTCCTCGTCCAGATCCCTGTGAAGAAATGTTGTCTTCACATCCATCTGTTCTACCTCAAAATCAAAAGCAACAACAACAGATAAAAGTAATCTAATAGAAGTTACCTTGGCAACAGAAGAAAAAATATCACCAAAATCAATTCCCGACACCTTTGAATAACCTTTTGCTATCAACCGAGCTTTGTATTTCTCCACCTTTCCTTCCACATTTTTCTTCTTCTTGAACACCCATTTGCTGCCAATGGGTTTCCTTCTAGCTGGAAACTCCACCAGATCCCAAGCCTCATTTCTGTACAAATATGCCATTTCATCTACCATGGCCTCTTTCCAGAGTTTTCCATCTTCTAAATCTACTACTTCCTTCACAGTTCTGGGATCATCATTAGTAATAGGTAAAGCAAAATTTTAATAGAAAGTAGATGGACTAAACCTTTCTAGTTTCCTTCTTTCTCGAACTGATCTTCTCACACCCGAAGTTTGTGGCTCTTCATCTTTTGATTCCTCCTCTACTATAGAGTCTAATTCTTCCTCCTTTAGCTCAAACTCTATCTTTTGAGGTTCCTTTGGTTGGATTTCATGTTTAATAACATCTTTCACTTCTTTCAGCAACACATCTCAGCTGTACACAAACTTCCTAGTTACTAGGTTCCAAAGCTTATAAACCTTTAAACCATCCTTATACCCAATAAAGATGCACTTTTCAGATCTAGTATCTAACTTGGTTCATTTCTCCTCTGGAACATGTACATATGCATCACACCTAAATACCCTCAGATGTGAAAGAAGGCGTTTCTTACCAGTCCATACCTCTTGTAGAGTCTTATCCTCCAACGTTGATGAAGGTGATCTATTGACCAGGTAACAAGTTGTCTCCACTGCCTCTGCCCAGAATTCTTGTCCTAACCTGGCGCCACTGAGCATGCTTCTTGCCCTTTCCATCAATTTATTGTTCATTCTTTCTGTAACTCCATTTTGTTGAGGTGTATATGCAGTAGTCTTCTTCCATGCTATACCACACTTCTTAGAGAATTCTTCAAATTCCTTACTGCAAAATTCTCCACCATTATCTGTCCTCAGCACCTTTATCTTCTTCTTTGTCTAGTTTTCCACTAGAGCCCTAAATTCTTTAAACTTGTCAAAGACTTCAGATTTTTTTCTTAAAGAAATATATCCATGTATTCCTTGAGAAGTCATCTATAAACCATACATAGTACATAGACTTACCCAGTGATGGAACCTTCATAGGTCCAAACACATCACTATGCACAAGCTCTAATATTTGTTTCACCATCTTACCACTAGAGGGGAAACTCACCCGATTCTTCGTCCCATATGCACAATGTTCACAGAAATCAAAATCCAGAGAGCTATTACTCATACCTTCTACCATAAATTTCCCATGAAGTATTCAAAGTCCCTTCTCTCGAATATGTCCAAGCCTTTGATGCCACAGAACGGTCTTCCCTCCAGACACCACTAGATTTTCTGCTCCACTTTCAAGAAATAGAGAACTGTTGCACCCATCAACAACAGTTCTACCTTGGAGCTTGTATAGAGTTCCAATATGAACTCCTTGCATCAATACCAGTTCTCCCTAAACCATCTTACAAGTATCCTTCTTGAACATTGTTTTTACACCTGCATCATCTGGCTTGCTTACAGAAATTAGATTTATAGCCAGTATAGGAATATGTAGAACACACATAAGTGTTCTGACCCTTCCACCTTGCAACTTCAACTTTACTTTTCCGTGACCAATGATTCTAGCCTCCCTATCATCCCCTAAGAAGACATCACCACCATCGTCTCATACTCACAGAACCACACTCTATGGGGAGTGAAGTGAAAGGATGCACCTGAGTCAATAAACCATGCCTCATGATCTACATGTGCACTTGAAGAAGATAGTACACATCCCCACCTTCATCTGAGGTGATTTTCACCTCTATAGAAGGAGCATCATCAAATCCCTTTCCTTTGCTAGGAGCTTCAGATTTACAATCCCTTTTGTAGTGCCCTTCCTTTCTGCATTTCCAGCACACCACCTTTATAGGTTCTCCTAGAGATTTAGATCCGCCTCTAGATTTAGATCGCCCACTTGATGACTTATTTTTGTTTCTGTTCTGGGACCATCCTCGTACGGACAAGGCATCACCATTCTGGCTG
Source organism: Pinus tabuliformis (assembly GCA_031772625.1). Classification (NCBI taxonomy): domain Eukaryota; kingdom Viridiplantae; phylum Streptophyta; class Pinopsida; order Pinales; family Pinaceae; genus Pinus; species Pinus tabuliformis. Next base: position 31,280,327 of record CM062807.1, on the reverse strand, counting down.
TCCATATTTTTCTATCTCATCTCCTCTGTTAGCAAGGATGAGACTATTTCATCAAACTACAAGGCAGTTGGATTGCTACCTATTGCAATAACCAGACTATCCCACGAATCTGGTAGAGAACACAACAAACTAATGCACTTATCTTCATCTAAAATTTTGATATCAACAGACGATAACTAACTTACCATAGTATTAAACGCATTCAGATGCTCTGTCACTAAGTCTCCATATTTCATCCTTAGGTTATACAGCTTTTTCCATAGGAACAATTTATTCACCAGAGACTTAGATTGGTACAAAGTCCCTAAGTTGTCCCACAAAGCCTTTGTCGTAGCTTCCCCACATGCATTCAGCAAAACTAAATCTGAGACACACAATCATATTGTTCTCTTTGCCTTCCGATCTAACTTCTTCCATTCTTCATTAGACACACTCATTTGTTTAGAACCTGGATCTACTGTGATCCACTGATCTTTATCCACCAACAGATCCTCCATCTTGAGTTTCCACAACTCAAAACTCTGACCATTAAATTTCTCAATCTCTATCTTTCCACTGCTTGCCATCTTCCTTCACCACCAGAATCGATCCCATAGATCACCCACTGAATGGGGTCTACCACAGGCTTGAGCGAAACCCCTCAGCAAAAAAGGTGTCGCCTTGAAGCCAGATCAACTCTGATACCAAATATAGGTTTTAACCCCATAGAGAAATTACCTACATACGAATTCTAAAACACAGAAAATAAACAATGTGAGAGAATAACACATAACACACATATAGACAAAGATTTTCCCCTGGATCCCAAAATCGGGACTACCAACTTGATTTTTCATTATGCTCCTTCCAATGTTACACTACATATTTATACATGCATAAGCATCCAATACCATGGACCAAAAACCATCACATCCAAAACCATTGACCGAAAACCATCGCATCCAAAACCATGTGTGAAAATCATGCTCAAAAACATAGGTAGGCTAGTCATGGAAAGAATATAACACAACCCAAAAACAAGATTTTTTATGTTTCTAAATGGATTACTCTTCACCTATGTCCTCCTCCTTTACACCATGTGATACAAATTCCAATTTTCTTATTCTTAGCCATGGTGTTCTTCTTTTATACATGTGAGGGTCTATACCTATCAGAAAGAGGTAGTCCACATAAAGTACCAGAATGAGCGATCTATCATCCACAACATTAAAACAATGGTTTGGATCGGCTTCACTCCTAGTGAATCTCAACTTCATCACATAGCTATCAATCCTCTCATTACAAGCCCGGGGTGCTTGCTTCAAACTATGGAGAGCTTTCTTCAACCTGCATACATGAGATTCATGATCATGAATCTCAAACCCTTCGAGTTGTTCCACATCTGTGGTCTTGCTATTACATGAGGGGAATGTTCCCCTTGTAATATTTCCTTCAGTACATCTCAGACATGTACCTTCATGCTCTATTTTGAATTCAAGCATCCCTGTAACCATCTATCTCATATCGAGTAGGGCCTTACAATGAAGATGGCCAGACCTCCGGTGCCATTGAAGAGATGTGGCACACGACATGGTCCCCAATGGACTTCCTGAAACTTGATACACAGTGCCAACCTTGAATCCAAGAGTAAAATCATTTTTAAAACTCCTTTTCCAAACACATACCTTTCCATCGATGAATGCCACCTTGTAACCTTTGTCTTCCATTGCCGAAATGGACACCAGGTTCTTCTTGAGATCGGGTACATATAGAACTTCTTGTAAATGAATTGTGTTACCCTAATTCAATTGAAGGGTAACATTCCCTACACCCTTTATGGGATAGGGTGTCCTACACCCTTTATGGGATAGGGTGTCCTACACCCTTTACGGGATAGGGTGTAACATTCCCTACACTCTTTCAGAATGGATCCATAGGTCTGCAATAACTTTGTTTGAGGATAATCCACCCATAAACCAACCCCAAATCACTCCAGACCTTGACACCTACTCCTATTCACTCCTAGATTGCAATTCGGTCACCAAAACAACCCTAACAGGTCCTTGAATCCTCACTAGTTTCCCTCCTTTTCCTGTGGCCAATATAGAATAGGTCTCCTTCCTTCAATGAACTCTTCTTGTTTTGTGTTGCTCACTTTGGATGAGAGAAATGAAACTCTAATCACCTAATATTTATATCCAATATGAGAGCTCAAACAAAACGTCATCATAGTGCTTGACAAGCTATCATAAGGTTTATTAACATCAAGTCAACCTTGACCTTGTGCCACCATGCCCACACATAACTTTCAAAAATTCATAGCTCCATTTGTACAACTTAGAATCAAATGATTTTTGATGTGTCAAATTCGTCTCGATGAGTACTATCATCCTCATCCATCACATGTCGAAATGTGTCCATGGTTTTGGCCCAAACAATGATGGGTGCAATGTGAAAATTCCTAAACTCAGAATCCCTACTGCAACAATTGATTAAGATTCTCCTATTTGTTAATTACTAAACAAATTATTCACTGCTTCCTACAACAAATATCGAAACTAATACATTGGAACCTTCCCTCAATAAATTATATGCAGAAACAAGAAACTAAGCAAGAAAGAAAATACAACACAATGACATCGTTATTTTTGGACAAATGTCCCCGGAACAACCCAATGCGGGAAAATCAGTGCAACAACTCTAAAGGTTTTTATCATCAAGTAGTAGTAATTTTTTAATACAATCTCTCGATGCCTTTCCGACAATCTAGTTACATACAATATCACTGATAGAGAGAATTGTGAGATTACCTCACACTATACTGGAAATCCTGGCTAATTCATCCCTTGAATGAACAAACCCTGGCTGCCTCTGCATTATCCCAACATCACATTATCTAGGGACTGCATCACTCTTCCCGGCTAATCGATTTTCCTATGAGATTTAGATGTTTCCTATCCTAGACTCACACATCAGCTTCCATCTTCTGAAATTGAACTCTCTAGCAAATTTATGGATTCCCTCTAGGCTTCTGCGTTACCTCTATGTGGTCCTACTTGACCCTACTTCATCCTCACTAGCTCTGCATTTCCTTTGTTGTATCTTTCTCTGCCTTCTCTAGAGTATTCTCTAACCAGGAAAGATTTCCCTTCAGATAATATCCCTGCCCCTCACTGCAAAAAGCTCACCTCAAGTTTCTCTTCAGTAACTACTCTGCTTCAGAAATTTGATCTTTTGAACTCTACTTGATGTGTTCTCCAAGTGACAATTAAGCTTCCTCTTATAATCCTCTCGTTGATCAATCAACGACCCAGATTAGATTCTAATCAATGGCTAGGATAATATTGACTTGATCTTCGCCTTCTTCTAGAAGCTTCACCCACAGTTTAGATTAGTACCCATTAATTATTTTAATTTCCTAAGTTTAGACTTAGGGACCCATTAAAAATAATTAATTATTTCAATAAAACTATCTCCGGGTGCAATTTCCCAAAACAATTTCTGGGTATTGGAGAATGCATGTGTCTAAGACCCTCAATGTGAATTTTGAGACTTAGAGCACATACAATGCTACTATAAATCAACACTCCCTCTTAGCAAGGAATGTGCTCTAGCAATGCACCCTGCTGGAGCATCACCCTATTCTGTAACATCTCCTTCTGCGCTGTTGATGTCTAAGATCCTTCCCACCAACTACTGTGAAAATGCTCCATTTGTACTATTGTTGACCCTACCACTACCAACATTGCATCCGTACTATAAATCCCTTTGAAATTCTACATATGTGCTATTGTTTCCCTGCCACTGCCAACACTGCATCTGCACTGCATCCTTCTCCAACTGCTACTGCTACTGCATCAACAACAGAAAAGAATCCCAAATACTGAACTAATTGTATTCAGTATGATGCATCTCGTTGTTGGAGTCTGACTGCTTCTAGTCTTTGCATTGTTGTTGACTCCGCTCTTTGCAAACGACACTTCTGCCAACTCTACTCTACACTGCTCAGTGTCTGGCGCTCCTAGCCATTACAAGTGTCACTCTGACACTCCTCTGCACCAATCTAATAATTCTACGTTTTCATACTAGTCCTTGAGATAATACTAAATGGTATTTCACCTCCATTCTTGGTGCTTACTGGCGCTTTAAAATATTACATTGTCATTTTGATATAGTGGGGATTTACATTTTCAATTCCAATCTTCTTGTGCTTCTTTATGTATTGTCCATCCATGCAGTGATTGTTTTGCTCCAACTGATAAATTGCTTCTTGCAACAGTTAGAAAAAGAAAAATATCACTGTAAACTTGCCAGTTAGGTATAATTGTTTATTACCTGGGAAACTATGTAGGTGCTTGATAAGGATGGTGGATTTCTTTCAAAAGGTAACCTGGAAAGTGGTGCAAGCTTGTCAGTGGAATTGTGTCTTCAAATTATGGGGTATCCTATCATAGTGGAGAATATGAGTCAGCCTTGATAATTTCTTATAGAGGTGAGTTAATTTCTTAGATTAATAGGGTTTTTATATTGCATTCAATAACTCATTATTCTTATTTTGAGACATGGTTTAATGTTGCCATGATATCTTCTATTGGTTTTCACCAATATTGTAGATGCTTTGTGAGGAGCACGGGCTCTTCCTTGAAATAGCTAACATCATTTGAGGCTTGGGGCTTATGGCTTTAAATGGAGTCATGGAAGTTGACAGTGACAAGATATGGGATCACTTTGTTTTTGAGGTATTTCCATGATTGTGAACAAGATAATTAACTCTCATACCTCTAATTCCATGTAATTATTCCTCTTTTATTTGTGTTTGGTTACTTGAGCAGACCATAGACTTCAAGGATTGGCATTTGGATTTATAATGAGAATGGGGTATGCAATTTATTTTAAGCCTGTGTATTGCTAGAGTTGGGGAAGAGTTCCAAACCAAATAAATTTCTATGGTTGATGCTTAATAACTAACGCTTAGAGATTTTTCTTGGGAATTTGATTGTGTAAGGTTGTATACCATAAGATACTCTAGCTATCAACCTATGTATTTCACCTTATATTCTTTGTGTTCTGGCATATAAAATTCTAAAGGCACCACTAGTAGAAAATGAGAAATTAGTGGCTAGGTGACTAAAAACATTAGTCACTACAACTTTTACAAGTGAAATACTACCAAAAATGAGCAATATTAACCGACCCAACTAAAAACGACTAATATAAATGACTAATTTAGTCCCAGGATAAAATAGACGACTAGCTAATAAGTAATCAAACTCGAAATGACTAACGTGAATGACTAATTTAGTCTAGGAACAAAAAAATGACTACCTACCAAGTACTACAATAATATGAATCAATGGTTTACACTAGTCATTTTAATTGTGTACAATAAGATACATTTCAATGAAAGTAAAGCCTCTAGGAACCACAATGAGAAAAATATCCAAGCCCATACGAGGAGCTCACCACAGTCAACATATACATCATTGCAATATCAATAAAATACACAAGGTCAATACCATCAACGCAAAACACATACACATTTCCTTAAATGTAAGACATGTTTCTCTCACCCTCAATAGGATACACAAAAAACACATGGACACCACCATCATCAAAATACACATACCTATTGCAATCATTGAAAGTTTGTTAAGTTATGTAGGACAATGTGCCTTTGAAGTAGGTCTACGAGGTTGACTTATTGTGAAAAGCACATAAAACATGAGATAAATCCTTTGAGTTTGGTTATAGAAAATGCCTAACAAGAATCCTTGACATTTAGAGGTGTCGTGTCTTCTTCTCCCTTTAAATCATTGACTTCCTTGCTTTGCTTTTCAATCCAAAGGCCTTGTGCAATCTATGGGTGGAACCCTACAAGGGTTTGAGTTAGGTGCCATTGAGTTGAGAAGGAGATGAGTTCCTCTCGTAATTTTCATTATCAATCCTATAACTATTTGTATCAGCCTTCATTATCAATCTTCAATATCTACATGTAACATTTTGTATCACCCTCAAATCCAAAAGTGAGAATGAGATCATTGATACCTTGCAAACCTCAGTCAATAGTTGATTCACAAAAAAATGTAATCAATAATAAATTTATGAAGAACTAATATATTGTAAGAAAGAATTGAATATTAGTGAGGAAAATAACATTTTCCCCTTTTAATCTCCCAAAATAAACTTAATAATTTAAAAAATATATATACTTAATACTACAAGAAAAAAATTCCATTTTATGTTTAAATAATGTTTTTTTAATTAGAAAATAAAAACCCACCATACCAATTATCCAATATATCATAATTAGATTAAAAAAACCATTTAATGGTGGACACATTCCAAATTCCTGCCACTCTATTTACAAAACCTGTGAAAAGAGACTCATGTTCCAAAGCGAGTAAGAGGAGGGAGGTGAAAAATAAAGTTTATGTTTGAAATTAACAGATATGCCATTAATTAATTAATGAAAATGAATCAAAAAGAAAGGAAGAAGTCATAAGTAAGAGATTTTTTGTTTCTGTGGGTGCACAGATTGGCAAGAAGAGGGCGAAGACGATTAGGAATCACAGGGAGGAAGAATTCAAGATGAAGTCATAAGATACTGTAGGTTTGATTATTTTTTTTTCAGTAAGCCATTTGAATTGTGATGATAGATGGAAAAAAATAAGAGATTTTTTGTTTTTGTGGGTGGGTGGATTGGCAAGAAGAGGGCGAAGATGAGGAATCACAGGGAGGAAGAATTCAAGGTGGTTGTTTTTGGAAATCGATAATAATACTTATTGATCTATGTATTTGATATGGCATTGGCACACCAACGAGCTAATGTTTCACAATTGGAATCTAAAAGGAGGCCTTGCCATGGTCAGCTTGGGCATATGTAAATGCAAAAGTACTTTCAGCTAAGGGAAATTAGAAATATATCAAAATTGTTTAGGTATGTATTATTTTTTGCTTTCAAACTTTGCTTTGCACTATTTTTCTAGTTACCCCAGTTACCAAATATCATTCCTAAACTATATATTCAGCGGAATGTTCAATATATTAAGAAAAACACAGGAAATGGACTTGAATTTGGTTAGACCTTATTCAATGGTTGTTTATGATTTTGTCAACTCATTTTGACCACACCACCCAAGCCCACCCCAAGGAAAAACCAAAATAAAAAGACAAAATATAGAAAATAAACATACCCTAAACTTAGTCCCCATGGTTAGCTTAGCTGGTCGAGTGTCGGTCGGTAAAATACCTCTTCTATTGAGAGTTCACAAGTTCAATTCACTCAACACTATTAGGGTCAACCTTCATGGTTAATCCAATAGGAAGTGAATCCTTTGGGTAGACCTACATCGTACAAATATTCCTTAGATGTAATGGTTACCATTTTCCAAGAAATTTTAACCACACAAACATACCCTGAACTTCAAGTCCATCATCAATTTTCTTGGGATTCGTTTCACTTAATTCTTGAAATTCGAATTCTGAAGGGTATGGCATGTAATCTAGAGTGAATAAAGGTAAGAAAAAGAGAAGAAAAGTGATAAATGTCCTCCAAATTGTTAAAATATCTACTTGGTTTCTCTAAAAGTGTCTTCATAACGTACCTTTAGTAGCACACCCTTTGTAACTTTAGATCCAAGATGGTGGAGGGTGCAATAGAAAAACATCCCAGTGAGGCATATTTCCTTGATGTAGATAGTTGAAAGTCTTTCAATAGTTTATCTACTCTGAGAAAGTTTTATTCTGTTTATGGTTTTTCCATAACTAGAATATGTTTCTTTTCTTAAACTAGCAATTTTTTTTTATAAGAATAAAAAAACATATTTGATATATTTGGAAAGTGATTTTATCATGATTTTCTTGGCATGGTAGCCTAACATACGAATCTAGAGGAGGATGCATGCATTTGGGGTGCATTTTCTTCTCTAGCATGATTTTGCATCCAAGTTGGGAAATAGGATAGATTTAGTCCAAACTTGATTGTAACTCATGACCCTTTGCTACGGTTATAAAAGTAGGGCATGAGAGTAGAGTGAGGTATTCTAGTTTTGGGCCTTTCATTGTGTATTTAATTTTTTTCCTATTTAATGCAATGATAGTTGTAAGTTTTAGTGTTTAAGAGTTATGTTTGTTGTTCATGAATCATATGTATTTGTAGATAAATGTGTTTTAGCTCTGCTTACCATGGTTTGCAAATTTAACATAGTATGAGAGCACATTTTGAAGTCTTCTAGGATTCCATTTATATGGATAGTAGGGATACCACATAGGATAGGGAAGTTTTATTAGAAGGTTTTAAGCATGGGATGTCCAAGATCTATTATGGACCTATGATAGTTTACTAAAGGTTGCTGCTTTTATTTCTTTAGCTCTGTGTTCTAGGATTGATAGTGTAACTACCTTTAGTCTCAAATATGAAGATTGATTGGAAGGCCCCTCCAATTTTGTCGCTTGTATGTGTTGGTTGTAGCTACTTTTAAAGGAGCATGGTAATTGGCATCTTGTCAAGAAAGAGATTGCAACAATAGATTTCTAAAATCTGAATTGTACGTCTCTAGACTCTTGCAAATTAGAAAGTCTGAGTTAAATTGAAAAGGAGGACAGATTTCAAATGTATGTGAAACGATGACTTCAATCTCATTATTAGTTAACATTAATCAATGATTCATTTATTTATCTTATAATCTTTTTTCTTATGTCATGAAGACCAGGGATGAGGTCTTTGGGAAGTTTCGAGAGTTTAAAGCTTTGGTACAAAAATCAAACAGGTGAGAAGATTGAAATGTTGAGATGAGATAATGGAGGAGTATATACGTCCAAAGAGTTTGACACTTTTTGCAGGGAAGTAGAGATCAAGTGTGAGTTGAAATTTACTTACGAAATACATCAAAATGTGGTTGCAGAGAGGAAGAATAGGCCTTAGTGCCATGCAACAAATATTGGGGAAGAAGAAAAGATTTCTTCCTCAAAGGTCATTCCACAAATTCTAGTGAAATTAAATTGAAATCAGTTAGATACCAATACAGTGTAGGTACAAAGACCATTTTTCCTTCTAGTTCATTTAGGAGGCTCAAATGGTTTACGTAGATAGTGTAGGGGGCACAATAGCAACTAGGAGCACATAAATCTTCATTTTGGGTGTGTCATCCTCTTGAGAATTTTCGTAATTATGGTGCATTGGTTTCTTCTAGTTTCTTAATAAGAAAATGGTAAGTCATTTGTTCATATATACTAATTGTCAAAATGTTTAAATTTTATTTGAGAAAATAGCTGAGAAACCCTCACACTAAAACTACTATATAGTCTATCAAGTCCACTGGCTTGAATAATATCATATATGAAGTTTGGAAAGTTTGTGTATGTGTTGGTCAATGTTTGGAAACTCAGACTCAAACTGATGTTATTTTAATGACTCAAAACCATTGAAACAGAATATGAAAAAGTCTGCTCATGTCTCATACATATACCATGTAAAGTTGAATATATCAAAAAAATTTCAAAATGGCACTGCATCGAATATATATCAACAACAATGAGGCTCTAAATGACCTCCATAGGTTTTAGAGTCTGAAAAACATGCTACAACGATCTCCTTTTGGCATAGCCTCGTGTTCTTCAAATTTTGCAAGTTGGTTTTACAATTCAAATCTAATTTGTCCAATCTCCTCTAATGGGGCCATGCATTGAGAAAATTTACCTCTTATACTAGCCAAGTGCTCTTTAAATCTATTAATTCCCACTCCCCCTTCCCTTCTTAATGCATTTATTGCATTATTTGCAATAAATTTTCACATCATCTAGATTAGCATGGATCTATGCAGGATATTTGACTCTAAGGTTGGCAACCATGGAAAAATTCCAATTTGGGGTTTGAAAGAGAACATTAGATTTATGAAATCCAAGTAGAATAATTCTAGAAATGTGGAAATTAAAATGTCTGAGTCAAATTCAAAACAAGGACAAGTTTCAGATGATTTTAATTTGTAATTTAAAGAGGCATATATTTGAATTTTGAGGAGGAAAAAAATAAAAAATAGGGACATATTTCAGAGGATCTACATTTCCATTTTAAAGAGAGGGAAAACATGCCCAGAAATGAGAATAATGGGTAGTGGGCACAAGAACTTGGTCCACAACTCCTCCAAGATTCAAGATGCACTATAACCTCCTAATTAAGCTTCCTAAATCTATTGCAATCAACCTCAAACAAATTCCAAACTAGCACCAAGCTCAAGCATCACATTTCTCTTTAAGATTTCAGCTTTGCTCCATAACTCCAAATGCTCACAAATGCTATGTGAGAAAGGTGTGAGACAAATAGAGGGGTGGGAGATCTCTTTATAACAATTTGCTTAGTTTAATGCTTTGCTTTTTTGAGTTTTTTTAATTTAATATTGAATTTTTCATGGATTCGGTATGGGGTCATGATGCATCTTCTTGGCTAAGTTGGGCTTATTTGGTACCAAATCGGCCCATTGAGCCAAGTCAGACCAAGTTTTAGAGCACTAGTGTTGGGCCCTTGTCCATTGTCTCGTAATATAGTCAAAAGAAAATAATACTAAGTACAATTAGGTCATTGGACACCAAATATAATAGAAGCAAGACATGCCAGTGTTGAATATAGTTTGGCTCCTATCCACTAAATCCTATGCTATTATAACAATAGAAATAAAATATATAAACTAAACCCTCATACAAAGGGGGACCTAAGATTCTTCATGTTCTTTATGCACTTCAAGGAAATGGGATGGTGAGGGTCTTCTCCAGCCTTGTGGTTTTCCATTTTCCTCTCATCCCTAGATTTTGGAGCAAGCTCTAAACCTTGGAGGGATTTCAAGAAGTAGTATTCATCATTGAATTGTTGTATCTTTCCCTTGATACCATTTAATAGGGGGTTATTCTTTGAGGCTAAATCCATGTGACAAGATATCATTTCTTTGGCATGCTATTATAGATCTATGGTCAAAGAGGGGTTTTTCTTCTTGTTTCTTGAAAAATATGCATTGGGGATGATGTGAGCCAAGTCCTTTTCTATATTCTTATTGTTGGTAGTAAATTTTTGTCCATCCGATAGGAGGTGACTCCTTTGGGACGATCTACATGGTACAAATATTCTTTAGATGTAATAGTTACCATTCTCCATGGATTGTGAACCACATAAACATACCCTAAAATTCAAGTCCATCATCAATTTTCTTGGGATTCATTTCACTTAATCCTTGAAATTTGGATTCTAAAGGGTATGATGTGTAAGCTATAGTGAATATAGGTAGGAAGAAGAAAATAAAAGTGATAAATCTCCTCCAAATTATTAGAATATCTACTTGGTTGCTCTGAAAGTGTCTTCACAATGTACCTTTAGCAACACATCTTTTTTAACTTTAGATCGAAGATGGTGGAGGGTGCACTAGAAAAAGATCCAAGTGAGGCATATTTGTTTAATGTAGATAGTTGAAAATCTTTCCATAGTTGATCTACTGTGAGCAAGTTTTATTTCATTTATTTTTTTTCCAGAACTAGAATAGGTTTCTTTTCTTAAACTAGCAAAAAAATATTTTATAAGAAGTTAAAAGCATATTAGATATATTTGGAAAGTGTTTTTAACACAATTTTGTTGGCATGGTAGCCCAACATATGAATCTAGAGTAAGAGGGTACATGCATTTCAGGTGCATTTACTTATCTAGCATTTTTTTCCATGCAGGTTGGGAACTAGGACAGATTTAGTCCAAACTTGATTATAACTCATGACCCTTTGCTACGGTTATAAAAGGAGGGCATGAGAGTAGAGTGAGGTATTCTAGTTTTGGGACTTTCGTTGTGTATTTAGTTTTTTTCTTATTTAATGAGATGATAGTTGCAAGTTTGAGACTTTGATGTTTACGTTTGAGAGTTTGAGAGTTGTATTTGTTGTTCATGAATCATATGTATTTCTAGATCAATGTGTTGTAGCTCTACTTACCATGGTCTACAAATTTAACATGGTATGAGAGCACATTCTAAAATCTTCTAGGATTCCATCTATATGGATGGTTGGGCTAATACCTAGGATAGGGAAGTTTTGTTAGAATTTTTTAAGCATGGGATGTCCAAGATCCATTATGGACCTATGATAGTTTACTGAAGATTGCTTCTTTGTTTTTTTTAGCTCTGTGTTGTAGGAGTGACAATGTAACCACCTTTAATCTCAAATATGAAGATTGATTGGAAGGCCCCTCCAACTTTTTTTCTTGTATATGTCAGTTGTAGTTGCTTTTGAAGGAGCATGGGCCTTGGCATCCTGTCAAAGGTTGCAAGATTAGATTTCTAAAATCCGATTTGCGTGTCTCTAGACTTTTGCAAATTAGAAATTCTGAGTCAAATTGAAAAGGAGGACAAATTTCAGATATATGTGAAACCATTACTTCAATCTCATTATTAGGTAATATTAATTGATGATTCATTTATTTCTCTTAGAAGCTTTGTTTTTATGTCATGAACACCAGGGATGAGGTCATTAGGAAGTTTTGAGAGTTTAAATCTTTTGTAGAATAATCAAATAGGTGAGAAGATTAAATTGTTGAGATTAGATAATGGAAGAGTGTATACCTCCAAACAATTTCACACTTTTTGCAGGGAAATAGAGATCAAGAGGTAGTTGACAATGTGTTACGAAACACATCAAAATGTGGTTGTAGAGAGGAAGAATAGACCCATCATAGAGACTTCCAAGGCAATGATCCATGACATAGATATGCCCATTTGTCTTTGGGCATAAGCATGTTGTACAAAAATCGACATTTCAAATATGTGACATCACTAGATATTGAAGGATAAGACACTAGAAACATATTTCTTTGGTGAGAAACCACAAGTATAACATTTTGGTGTTTTTGGTTGTCTTGTATACATTCATATCATTGGGGAGAAAATAACCAAGTTGGAACACTCTAGTTTGAATGGTACTTTGGTGGAATACAATGAGATAAATAAGGCTTACAAAGTCTATATTTTGTCAAACTAGAAGATTGTTTTCAGCTTAGATGTCAATTTTGATAAGGATGCATGGTCCTTTAAGCCTTATTGTCATGCAACAAAGGTTGGGGAGGAAGAGAAGCTTTATTTCATAAATGATATTCCACAAATTGCAAAGAAATCAAATTGAAATCAGTTAGATACCAATACAGTGGAGGTACAAATACCATTTTTCCTTCTAGTTCAGTTAGGAGGCTCAAATGGTTTACCTAGATAATGTAGGGGGCACAATATCAACTAGGAGGACATATATCTTTGTTTTGAGTGTGTCATCCTCTTGAGAAGTTTCCTAATTATGGTGCATTGGTTTCTTCCTATTTCTTAATAAGCAAATGGTAAGTTATTTGTTCATAAATACTAATTGTAAAAATGTTAAATGTTATTTGAAAATTTAGTTGAGAAACCCTCACATTGAAACTACTATATACTCTATCAAGTCAATCGGGTTGAATAATGTCATATATGAAGTTTGGAAAGTTTTTGTATGTGTTCGTCAATGTTTGAAAAATCAGACTCAGACTAATATTATTCCAATGACTCAATTTACCAAAAAATATATGTGACTCCAAACCATTGAAACAAAATATGAAAAACTCTACTCACGGCACATACATATACCTTGTAAGGCTGAATATAACAAAAAAATTTGGAACTGGGTCAAATATATATCAGCAACAATGAGACCTTAAATGGCCTCCATAAGCTTTAGAGTCTAGAAATCATGCTACAACCATCTCCTTTTGGCCTAGCATTATATTCTTCAAATTTTGCAAGCTGGTTTTGGAATTCAAATCTGATATTTCCAGTCTCCTCTAATGGCACCATGCATGGGAAACTTGGCCTCTTATACTATCCAAGTTTTCATTAAATCTATGAATTCGCACTCCCCCTACCCTTGTTAATGCATTTCTTGCATTATTTGCAATAAATTTTCACATCATCCAGATTAGCATGGATCCATGTAGGATCTTTGACTCTAAGGGTGTAAACCATGGTAAAATTTCAATCTGTGGTTTGAAAGAGAACATTAGATTTCTGAAATCCAAGTAGCATAATTCTAGACCTATGCAAATTAAAATGTCTGAGTCAAATTCAAAACAGGGACATATTTTAGATGATTTGGATTTGTAATTTAAAGAGGCACATATTTGAATTTTGAAGAGAAGAAGATTAAAAACAGGGACAAATTTCATAGCATATATATTTGCAATTTAAAGAGAGGGAAAACATGCTTGGAAATGAAAATAATGGGTAGTGGGCACAAGTATTTGGTCCACAACTCCTCCAAGCTCCAAGATACATTATAGCCTCTTGGTTAAGCTACCTAAATCCATTGCAAACAACCTCAAACAAATGCCAAACTAGCACCAAGCTCAAGCGTCACATTGCTCTTCAAGGTTTCAGCTCTGCTCCAAAACTTGAAATGCTCACAAATGCTCTATGAGAAAGGTGTGAGAAAAATAAAAGGGGTGGGATATCTCTTTATAGAAATTTGATCAGTTTAATGCTTTGTTTTTTTTAGTTTTTTAATTAAATAGTGAATTTTTTTCTTAGATTCTGTATGGGGTCATCATGCATATACTTGGTTGAATAGGTCTTATTTGTTACCAAACTGGTCCATCGAGGCAAGTCGGACCAATTTTTAGAACAATAGTGTTGGGACCTTGTGCATTGTCTCGTAATATACTCAAAAGAAAATAATACTAAGTATAGTTCGGTTGTTGTCCACTAAATATAATAGAAGCAAGACATTCCAGTGTTGTATATAGCTTGGCTAGTAGCCACTAAATCCTATGCTATTAGAACAATAGAAATAAAAAATATAAGCTAAACCCTCATAGAGAGGGGGAAGTAAGATTCTTCATGTTATTCATTCACTTCAACGAAATGGGATTTTAGATGTCTTCTCTAGCCTTGTGGTCTTCCCTTTGTCCCTCATCCCTACCTTTTGGAGCAAGCTCTGAACCTTGGAGGGCTGCCAACAAGTAGTATTCATCATTGAATTATTCTAGCTTTCCTTTGATACCATTCAATAGGGGGTTCTTCTTTGAGGTTGATTCCACGTGACAGGTTATCATTTCTTTGGCATGCTATTATAGATCTATGGTCAAAGAGGGGTTGTAATTCTTGTTTCCTGAAAATTCTGCATTGGAGATGATGTGAGACAAGTCCTTTTCTACATGCTTGTTGGTGGTAGCAAATTTTTGTCCATTAACCCGTTCCTCTAGTTTGCCAATATTATGAACTGTGTTGTATTTGTGCCACTTATTGAAACCTTGTGCTATACATTGAGACTCACCTTTTTGCATTTGGTTCCAGTTCTTTCAAAAGAATCTTCTTGAATGCTTATCTTTAGTGAATTTATATCCGTAAATTCTTTGGCCTAAACATATCTTTGAATCTATAATAAATAAATCTTGTCAATATTTTCTTTTCAATTATTAAGTTATATGTATCATGTTTTATAAATGTTAAATTTAATATATTTATTATTTCATATATGTTATATTGAAAAATTTATATTGAAGTCTTTTATATAGATATATTTGAATTTAATGGTGAATTTTATTGAATTTTTGTATGGGGTGATTTTTTTTTGAATTTGATGTTCAAACATGAACACAAACCAGGTAACTATGATTATAGGGAGATGTACAAGGTGAAGTGTGCTACTGATGATAGTGTTGACTACCCTTCCACATCTCTTCTCTACTAGAGATTTATGAGTCAAGGTTGTGGTATCATGGGTTTCGTGCAATAGCATTAAACCTTAGTCAAACGAGGCTTCAATCTGCCTAGCCACTTTGACTTTACCAAAAAACCATTTTGGATTGCCACTTTGAGTAATTAGTGATCTTATAATTCTATACATGTAAACCTTGAAGATGGGGTATAACTCTTAGAAAAAGCTTGGGATTTCACCATTGTCTAATGCATGCTAATTTATGGAATCTATCTGATCCAACATCATTTATATGAAAATCTTGGTTGAGTATCATCCTTGGGATTTCACCATTTTTTGATGCATGGTGTTGGGTGGAATCCATCTGATCAAACATCATTTATATGCAGCTCCTGGTTGAGTTTTATTCCTCTGTCTCCAATGGATTTTGGAAAGGAAAACAGGAGCCTAATGGCATGACTTCCACTATCTTTCTATGGCATAATGTTTGGAGTGTGGTTTACAACATTATCTTGTGTGGATATATTCACATGACTGTTCTTGAATGTTTCAACAATATGAGATATAACCAATATCCAAATTTAAAGGCAAAAAATATCATTTATCCAACAATGAAAGTTTCAAGACCTTGCCAAAATTTTAAAATACAACACCCTAGAGTCAAGGTAACAATAATCTGGATTCCTTTCAAATATTGCTCGTTCATGTTGAAAATAGCAACAAGAAATGCTAAAAATAGAAATGCTATAAATAGCATCTTAGGTACCAGTGTTGGAAATAGCAACAAGGAATGATAAAATAGAAATTCTAAAAGTAGCATTGCTATAAATAACATATCAGGATACATTCCAATTTTAGTTAGTCCCTGAACTAAAATTGAGAATTACAATTAGAATTTGATCTTAGCAGCTATTTGAAAAATAATTGATTAATTCATCTTGAGTTAATTAGTTGGAGAAAATCAAACATGAAGTCTATGTGAAGACATGCAATAGTTTTCCCCTTGGATGAGGAAGTTATCCCTTAATTAAGGAGATCAGGATGAGTTTTACTTTGAGTTGTAATTAGTTAGCTCAGTTAACTGAGTTAAGTCCGGTTAGTTTAGTTCCAACAATTTGTGGAACTGATTATGAGTTTAGTTAATTAATGAATGCATGCATGTAACTAGTGTACTTCAGATAACTGAATATTCTCTCATAAATAACTCATGCATGTCAACTTAGTCAGAGACCCAGCTGAGATCAAAGGATGGGACAATGTACTATCAGTTGGAGGAATTTTCCTATATAGGAAACTCATCCATGCAAAAGGAATTATCTCCTTCAGGACTGTGCAATTAAGTCAGAGGTTAGTGAGAAGTGTCTGAGATAATTACACATAGGTGGCAGCTTGAGGACCTAGGAGAAACTACGCAAGGAAATAAGAGGCTTGAAGGGTAGAGGAGAAAGTTTGTGAGAAGCCTTTGACTGTCTATGAGCAGCAGTGAGGGATTGTACTAAGAGCTAGATAGCTTGAGAGCTAAAGCTTTCTGTAATCCTGAGATATTTCCACTTGTATGATAATACAGATAGCGGGGTATTTATTTGAGGCTTTCCCCAAAGTATTATTCTATGTTTCATGTGTATGATTTCTTCTTCTCTGTTATATGTGTTCTATTTGATCTTGCTCAAAATCGATTAAGCTTCCGCAAGTTTGTTTGTAGAAGTAGATCAAGTATTTTGCTTTAGTATATTGCATTATTACGTGATCTATAGTGAGAAATTCTACGTGGTATTGGAGCAAAGGTGATCAAAGCAGAGAATAGTATACAAAGAAGGGAGAAGTTCAAAGCTTTAAGTTCTTGATTACAGAAATTGAATTCTTATCACATCTCAAATTTCACCAATGGCATTCAACGGTTTGAGACTCGAGTATGCCCTCGATGGTAGCTTGAATTATATAGCCTGGAAGGATCACATGGATGTGGTATCAAAGGACAATAGTTTGAAGGAATTCATTGATCAAGAATCCCAACTTCTTTACAATTGCTTCAGAAATTAAATTTATTTGTGAGCCACTATCAAACAAAGTATCAATCTTTTGATGTTTGGAAATAACTCGAATATGGAAAAGCTCATGTCTTTTTCTCTCATTTTCTTCATCATTAATAGATTGTGAAAAATTACTAGTAGATGCTTTAGAATTTTTACCTTTTATACCTATGGCTACAATGGTTATTTCATCTCCTGAGTCTGACCCCAAGTTTTTCTAGATAGCTGCAACAATCTTCTTCTTCTTTCCCTCGAACTTCTTAGGTCTTAGCTCTAGATGCAGAATCCAACAGTGTTCGTCATCATGCCCATCCTTCTTACAGTGCGTGCATGAAGACTTTCCCTTCTGTGCAGTGTTGGCCTTCCTTTCTTTCCATTTCTGTTTTCTTTTTTCCTTATTCTTGCTTGTAGTGGGTTTGGATGATCCTCCCACTTCTGGGTTTCCATTATTTCCTCTAGCTTCTAGATGTGTAGCTTGGATAGATACTTCATCTATACTAGTGGGATTAAAGATGAGGATATTGTGCCTCATGTAGCTGTGTAGACCACTTATGTACTTCAATAGAGTTTCAGGTGAGTCTAATGAAATTCCTAGAATAAAATCTCTCTTCCTAAATTCTTGGGTGTATCCTTGTACACTTTGCCTTTTCAATTGACGTAGAGTTTTCCAGCTCATCATGGCTTGCTGCATGTAGGCTAGTGGATAGAACTGCTTCTTTATTGCAAAAACAAACTCACTCCAAACAGAAAGAATCTTACCATGTTTCTTCATGTCAGCTTGGGTCCTGCCTTCCCACCATACCAAGGCAGTGCCTCCAAGGCGTATGCTGGCCAACTGAATCTTACTTCTGTCTGAGTCAATATTTTGTACTCTACAATACATGTCAATCTGTCTAATCCAATTGTCTAGCTTCTCTGCATTTAATTCTCCATCATATATAGGCAAATCAATCTTAACATCTAGTTTAATCAAAGATGTCCTCTTCTTGTCTTCAGGGCTATTAGGAGGTGTGAGAAAGCTTTCCTCTTTCCCTTTACCCTTAGAGTGGTCATGGAAGGGAGATTCTTCTTCTCCTTTATCTTTGGAGTGTGATGAATCTGCATCTCTACCCTTCTTAAACTCCCGGTACATTTCCTCTACCATGGATCTCAGGGCTAGGAAATTGTTTATGAGCTGGGGGTCTGATCCCAAAGGACTTTCTTCCGACATTTTCTTCTTGGAATAGACTCTTCCAATTTTGGGGTTTGCTTCAACCAACTCTCCTTCTCCTAATTTAAGCTTTGATCTAGTTAGCATTCAACAACAAAATCCAGCACAAGCTTGTCTAACCTAAAGCAACCTAAGAGCTCTGATACCACTTGATCTGAAAATCACCTATGAATGATCTCAGTTAATTAATGTAGGTATTACAGACTCATGCATTAGGATATGCCTATGTTATTTTAAGCAATGGATCGATAATATTGTGAAATACACAGGCATTGGAAAACAGTAAGAGAAACACAACAATTTAAAAAGGAGTTCACCCAATCCTCCTGGGCTATGTCTCCTGGTCCAAATTTCAATGGTGGCCTTTTCTATTGTGTCTTTAAGCAGATTTTTTAAAATGAAGAGCTCAATTTGAGTCTCCTGTAAAAGATGATGCTCAGTAGGGTGGTACTTGGATTCCCCAAGCCACTAGAGTACACAGACTCCCCATTACCAAGTCTTGACCTCAACTTGTCTTAATGGGATGAGTCGAATTTGGTACTCAATTCCCGACAGATATCCTCACAGGGATTGCTTGAACCTCTCAAGCCTCCTAGGTTCAGTCTGCTCAATGCTGCCTTAGCTCTGCGGTCAGCTCGACTTCTCTGTTCTCTACTTCTTGCTTCACTCTCTCTTCTGTCTCCTCCTGTCTCCTTCTGTCTGTTCATGGCTTAAAGCTAATATGTCCCTTGAGTGTTTGCTTCCTCTTTTGGCTCTTTGGATCTCTTGCCTCTGTCCGCTGGAATTCCCTACTTCTGTGTCATCACCATTGTGTAACATTTCCCAAAGAGGTGGCCACTTGTCTCCTTACAAACTAAGTTCCATCTCTTCCTCGAATGGTTGTTATTTCCGTTGTCCCGCGAAATTATTCATCTACCAGCTCAGTGGTCATGTCGGACCCAAAATTTCCTATGCCTCAACCTATTCTTGCGCTAAATTCAGTCTTCCATTGGGTGGATTCTTTGCCGTTGATCTAGGGCCTCCAGATTCTATGGTCATCACTTTTATTGCAGGGGTAAACTGCTCAACCGTTACCCTGCGACGAAAGCGGTTTTCTCTCTCATCCACTAGACACGCGTCACTCAGTGTGTGGCATTGCTCGGTCCTCTGCCAAACCCGCTTACCACTTAAAGTGGTTGCGATATCCCGCTAGTTTTGGCCACGGGACCCGCCTTCTAACAATTTGGGTATTTCTGGATGCTTTTACCTATTTTACACATGACCAAGTGCTGAGGCTTTTCCTTCTCTGAGTTTTTTATCCTGTGATACACGAGGATTTTCCTTCTCTAAGGTTTGCACTAATCACGTATCAGAAACGAACTCTGTTTTCTGATCTGGACACCCTATTTGCTAGTTTGTGCCACTGCGCAGTCTCCATGGGCCAACAGTCAGTGCGCTTTGACCGAGGGCCCTCATTGTTCCATGCTAGCTACAAACTGCCACTGTCTAGAGGTCCTTCCTGATAGCTCGTTGTTCACAAGATTTTGGAGCCTGACATAATTTTGAAACAGTCATGAAACTCTGATAATTTTCAAGGATCCAATTCGGATCATTTATTTATAAAAAAATTATATATAGAATTACATAATAACTCTACATGACTTTTCTAGCATCATTGTTTATTTTTAACACACAATAGAAAATACTAATGTTACCAATTGGGGGTATTATGTTCTCCCTCCCTTTTATTTACACCATTCTCTATGTTTAAATTTCAGTTTCTTTATGCTGAAACAATACTGGGAACTGCTTTTGTATTTCACTTTCCAGCTGCCATGTGGCCTTCTCAGGAGTAAAATGCCTCCACTACACCTTAATCTGAGTGATAGCTTGATTCCAGATCCACATCTCTTTCCTATCTAGAATGCAGAGCAGTCGTGGAAGGAAATCACCTTCTAGTTCTGCCAGTAGCATTTTCCAATCAATTATATGAGTACTATAATGTACATATTTCCTTAATAAAGATACATGAAAGACATTATGAACTTTAATCTGACTAGGAAAATCTAATTGGTAAGTTACATGTTCGAATCGATCCAAAACTTCAAATGGTGCACAAAATCATGGAGATAATTTTGAACAAGTCCCTATACGAAGATTGCTCTTATGAGGTTTCACCCTTAGATAAACATGATCCCCTATTTTAAATTCCTTATGTGTCCTTTTTCTATCTACATAACACTTTTGGCGATCTTGTGCTACTTTAACATTATGCTGAGTTTTGCGCACTATCTGTTCCATTTGCTACAATAATTTTGGCCCCAAAATCAATCTAACCTTTGATTGGCTCTACTTGAGGGGTGTATGGAATTTCCTGCCATACAAAGTCTTGAGTGGGATCATCTTGGTGTAGGTCTGATAGTTTTATATTCCTCCCACTTGATAGGCCTATCCATTACATACATTCTGAGAATGTCTTCTAGAATTTGGCTGAATCTTTCAATTTGTCCATCCGTTTCAGGATGGTAGGTTATATTGAAATTTAATTTGGTACCCATGTTTTGAAATAGTTCTCTCCAAAACAATGAGGTGAATTTTGGATCTTGATCATATACTATAATCTTAGGGACACTATGCAATAAGAAGATTTCCTTCATAAATACATTACCAATTTGAGTGGTGTCATAGGTAGATTGCACAGGTATGAAATGGGCAACCTTACTAAGTGTATCAACTACCACCATAATGGAGTCATGTTGTCTGTTTGTTCATGGTAACCTAGTGATAATATATAGTGACACTATATCTCGTTTCCATTCATGAATATGTAGTGGATTCAACAATGTAGTATGGGGTTGATATTCTACCTTAACCTGTTGGCACTCTATACACTTCGCCAAATACTCTGCCACTTCCTTTTCCATTCCTAGCCAAAAGAGACGTTTCCTCAATGCTAAGACAATCTTATGGTATCCCAGATGTCTTGCAAATGGCTTTCTATGATGTTCATCTAGTATCATCACTTTCAATTTTGGAATGTTTGGTATATACAATTTTCCCCTGTTAGTCAATAATTTTCCCTGATTTTCTGCATATCCTCATATATGAGATTGCTGCAATTTTCGTTGCATTTATAGATACTTTGGATCATTATGCATAGAGCCTTTAATCTTCTCTAAGAAGTATATTTTAATACTACTAACAATTATTTCTATTAGAGTGTGAGCGTGTTTTCTTAGAGCATCAACTACCTTATTTTCCTTCCCTTTCATATGCTTAATCTCAAATTCAAATTCACTAAGGAATGCCATCCATCCAACTTGTCTGGCATTAAGATTGGGCTGACTGAATAAATACTTTAAGCTGAAATGATATGTTAACAATGTGAATTTCTCGTCCAACAGATAATGCCTCCACATTTTCAGGGTGTGTATAACAACTGCTAGTTCGAGAAAATATACAACATAATTTTTTTCAGGGCTTCTCAACTTTCTTGACTCGTATTCTATTACAGAATTATCTTGTAGTAAAACTCCCCCTAACCCTTCCATACATGCATCTGTACACACTGTAAATTCTTTGTTTAAATCTAGTAGTTTCAGATAGAAGCTATGGTTAATAAATGCTTTAGTTTATCAAAACTTAACTAGCAGTTGGTTGTCCACTCAAATTTTACCCCTTTTTTTATAGAGAGGTAACAAGATAGGCTATTTTTTAGAAGCCTTTAATAAACTTGTGGTAATACCCTACAAGTCCCATAAATGATTAGACAATAGCTACTTCCTTGGGTGCAAACCAATTAACCATGGCCCCTACTTTATCTCGGTCCATTGCTAACCCCTCATTTGAAATGATATGCCCTAAATACCGAATTTTAGATTTATAGAACTCACACTTGCTAAATTTAACATATAGTTTGTTTTGTCTTAAGGTTTATAGCACCAACCTTAAGCGTTCCTTATGCTCCTTCTCATTCATGGAATAGACCAGAATATCATCAATAAATACCAATGCGAACTTGTCCAAATATTTGTTGAGTACACTATTCATTAGACACATGAAGGTTGCAGGAGTATTAACCAGGCCAAACGGTAACACTATAAATGTGTAGTGTCTATATCGGGTCCTAAATGTTGTCTTATAAATATCTTCATGCTTAATTCTAAACTGATGGTATCCCTTCCTCAAATCAGTTTTTGAGAAAATGGTGGCTTCCCTTACCTGATCAAATAAATCATGAATGTGGGGCAAGGGGTATGTATTTTTAATAGTAAGCTTGTTTAACTATCGATAGTCAATACACATCCTAGAAGTACCATATTTTTTGTTGAGAAAGAGTATAGGTTCTCCCTAGGGTGACACACTAGGCCTAATATACCCTTTATCTAACAACTATTGTAGCTGCATCTTTAGCTCCATTAATTTTGGTGGGCTCATCTAGTAAGGTGATCTGGACATGAGGGTTGCACCTGATACCAAGTCTATGGAGAAGTCTAAATCTCGATGGGGTGGTAAAATAGCAATCTCTTTGGGAAAGACATAAAAAATCCATTACTGACTGGAAAAACATTTATTTCCAGTTCCTCACTTTGCTGTCTAGTTTCTTCTACCTAAACCATAAATATTTGACATCCTTTTCAGGCACTCTTCTTCACTTGTAGGGCAGTAATTTTCCTAACTGAGATTGGTTTTGGCACACCATGAATGGTATGAGTTTTCCCATACGAGTTTACACATGTTACAATTTTTTCGAGGTAGTTTATGAGTGTTGCATGTTGCTCTAGCCAATCCATTCCAATTAGTATATCATAAGACCCAAGGGGAAGTACATGTATACCTATCGTGGTCATGTACGCATTTAAATTTAATGGACGTTGTTTCACCTGACTAGTGACTCTTATCTTTGTACTAGTGGCCAATTGTACCAGCCAAGCTGTCTTATATTTTATGTTTCTAGTTTACAACTTTCTACTATTTACAGTCCAACATAGCTTAAACTATCTCCTGGGTCAATTAAAACAGAGACATGTTAGTTTACGAGAATACCTCTAGCTCAATCATGGTGGACTGATGTTCTTCCTGTCTATCCTCTAGGGATGCACTTATCATTGGACTGCTTCTGGCCATGTCATTCACCGTAGAAGCTTCATGAACAACTTGTATATTTTTCACCGACCTGGGATTATGTGGGTAGTCTCTTAGTAAATGAGGCTCACCACATCCCCAACATTTCATCACTCCCTTCTCCCTATCTCCATTTCCTTTCTTAACATTCAAATATGTGATTTTTGTCCCTGCTAGAGAAGTTTCTTGTTTATTTATAGTCACCATCTCAAACCTTTTCCGCTGATGATCCTAGCCAAAATTCTTGAGATACCTTGGTTTTGATCGTATTCCTCCCATGCTGACCTTGGTATTATCCTTATTCGGCTAAGTCTTGGCTCCTTCCCCTTTATTTTTAAATTGTTGGTAGCATAAACTTGCCTTTCTCACCACCTCATCCATGGTTTTTGGGTTGTCAAATTCTATCTGCTCCTTGTACACTATAGGAAAGTGATTCATGAACCACTGTAGTTTATAGTTTTCCTCCTTGAGATATGGGACATATCTCAGTAAGTTAGTAAATTCAGATACAAAATCATTTATAGTGAGTTGTCCTATCCTTAGCTTGTGAAACCCCTTGGCGCAGTCATCATAATATCGCTCACTCAAGTAGTGATTCTTAAAGTGTTTACATAATTCCTCCCACAATATTGTTTTCTCCTCCACTCAATGTACATTCTTTACCTCTTCCCACCATAAGGCAGTGTTCCCTTGTAGCTGATAAACAAATAATTTGGCTTTTAGGTTACTCTCATCACCATAAAATTGAAAATACTTATTTATATTCAATAACCAAGCCTCTGCGTCCTCTTCCTTTTCCCCATCAAAAGTGGGGGGCTTGATCTTTCAGAACTCTCCTTGGAGTTCTGGTTACCTGTTCTGCTTAGACTTCTGAAAATAGGTTTTTTCTGATTCTCCTTAACTCTCATATTTTTTAGGCTCCAACTCTTCTCCTTTCATTATCTTTGGTTCCAATGATTTCTGGCTTGATTTCTTTGTTAAATTTCTGATCATTCTTTCTTGCAACTCGTTGGCACGTATCGATTGTTTGTTATTGTCCTTTAGATGTTCCAATTCTTGTTATAGATTTTCTATGACTTCCATGAATGAATTTGTGGTTGGAGTGGTTTCTTCCCCAAGTTCTACATGCAACACACCTTTCTCTTGATTAGCAGGCACATCATTAGTCATCTTACTAACTATATTACTTAGCTTAATCAACCTGTTTTTCACATAACACATTGAATCATTCGATAATTTACTATACTTTTCCTATGAATATACTTTTCTGTTGTGGTGGTTGTTAAGGCCCAGTGGATAACATGGGCCCTCATACCATATGTCACATCTCCTATGGTTACAAACATAATTTTTTATTTTTATTTTATTCTTAACCATTTACCTTTAAAGCCGAAATGCATTCGTCTGCTATTTTTTCCATATGCAACCCGTAATAATGATTAATTACATGTGTTCTTTGTTCTATGCATATAAGTTTAGTTTATTTATTCCACCATGTTTATATGGTAATAAAGGGTCAACCCTTATTCTCATTCTCATTAACCTAGGTGTTAGATTTGGGTTGATCGCCCTTGCTAATATTCATATTAAGCTCCCACACCTTTGTGTTAATATGTGTATGTGATATTTAATATTCCAGGTCCAAGGTTGGGTTAGGAATGAGTAATATTTTTGGCATGATTCACATGGGGTGGTGTTATGTCATGTTTCAAACCCCTGGTAACAACCCTATCCTATATTAGATCATGGTGAGGTTAAGGTGCAAGAAGTACTACTGCCAACTCGCCACCTTAGCTCGTTCACATGGGCAATCAAATGGGCTTTAGATTATGTGTAATAGTGGAGATCTACCCATATGTATATCGATGATGGAAGATGATGTTGAAACCCTATATGGATTTTACCCTTATTTTGCCTTTTCACTGCTCATTGTTGCCGCCACTCTACAGGGGCAAAGTCTATTGAGCTTTGAGGTCAGGTTTCTAGTAAAGGTTCACCCTTTCCCACATTCAACATTGTTCACCATCTCCAAGCTCAGTCCTTTCTCGTCTTTGAGTCTGTGCAGTTATACACAAACCCCTATCCTTTCATTTTGGGTTTTCTTCCTTCTTTCATCCCTATTTGCAGTGCAAGGTGGAGCCAGTCTAAATTATGCCTCAGTCGCGGCCCTCACAACTCTAAATAGATAGTAAACATAGTACTTTTTGCCAGTTTTTCTTCTCCCCTCGGAGGAAGAAATTTTGTCAAGCTTACTACAACAGGTAAGAGGGTTTTTCTTTTATTTTCCTATAATGTCCCTCTTGATAACTTCCTAAGTTCTATGTTTATTTCTCAACTGGTTATTATGGGTTTCTCGGCCTACAGGGTGATCTCCTTTTCCAGGGAAAGGATATGATAGATATTAAGATTTACATAGCTTCTCCAAAGCGTTTATTTCACCAGCTATGGTAATGGAAAATGGGTTTGCTTCAGGGCTCCTACAGGGTTTGTTTTACTAAACCTTGAAGGGATTCTCCCTACATTATACGTGAATCAACACTAACCGAGTTTCATTTTTCTTTTTCTTTTCATTGGCTTGATTTCGGTTCATCGGCAGTTCTAGCATTGCTTCCATAACTGCATAGGTATATCCTTCATGCCATGAAAAGAGTCTAAACTAATTTTCCATTTCGATGTCAAGCATAGTCTTTTACACTGGTTTATGGTTTCTAGGATTTTCTAATCTCATTTTTTTTGGTAATGTTATGCACAGGTACTCTAGAATATCCTCACTTTACCTCTTGTGTCACTTACCCCATATATTGCACACTCTATCATTCATGGGTTATCTCCTTATTGCTTTGTGCTAGGTCAATTGTGCTTTCATTTTGCTAGACTTTGGATGATGGAAACATTGTGACTGTGGATTCTGGATGTTGTAATAAGGTTTCCACTTGTTAATAATGTCAATGGCATCATTCCTCTACTATCTAGTCGAATTTCTCTAAACTATATT
The DNA here is from genome assembly GCA_031772625.1 of Pinus tabuliformis. Classification (NCBI taxonomy): domain Eukaryota; kingdom Viridiplantae; phylum Streptophyta; class Pinopsida; order Pinales; family Pinaceae; genus Pinus; species Pinus tabuliformis. Next base: position 31,253,314 of record CM062807.1, on the reverse strand, counting down.
TCTTACAATTTTTCTCAAAGGATGGCTTGAAGCCAGTAGTTAAGATAATGACATCATAATTCTTTCATTGAAAGACTACCTATTTTGTAATTACTTCATACATTCAAAAAAATTGTATTAATGGATATATACCAACCCTTAAGGAGTGTTTTAGGCAATTTATGTAGAGCTCTGCTCTCAGTGTTTTCCCTTCATCTAGTTAGTGGTGTTGTCATAACTGTGACCCACTTTTCTATATGTTGTTTTTGGATTTCCTTCTTTTGGTTCTAGTGACAAGGACTCTTAATTTAATATAAGTTATAAATATGGTTTATTCGCAATGTCATATGAATATACAACTCCCAGTGATTGAAAATCTATAGAAATGTAATTATTTCTTCTTACTTTGAATTTTTATCTAAATTAGGTAGGCTGTAATGTACTTTTGTACAAGATGAAAGCCCAACATGGACAATGCTACAACTACAAAATTGTTTGTATTTTCTTTAGTTCAGTAAATGAGTTGTTAATTTTAATCAATAACATTTTCTGTTTGAGGGTTCCCATACCTTCTGTTCTTATTAAAAATTCTACTCCAATGGAAAGAATAAATGTAATGATTGCATGTTCATGTAGTGTCCTATGATTAGCGAGTGGTAGCCATATGCCCTGGTTTCCTATTCATTTAGATTTTCTTACACAATTGAGGATTCTAGTATGGTTTAATATTCATGCATCTATTCTGATTGTTTCCTTTTCTATGAGGTTCTCTTAGAATATCAAGTCTTTCTTCCTCGCAATAACTAGTGTAGAGTTTGTTCTGTAGTTACTCTCTTGTATATGATACACAAATGTAGAACTGATGCATGAAACCACATTCATTGATACCATTATCTTTTCACGTGTTTATACAATTATTCTTTTGCCAAGAATACTATAAAATATATATAATTAGGTACTCTATGCTACATATTTACTAAATTTGGTCCTTTAATTTGGAGCTTTTAACATTTATTCTACAATTAGTTCGCACTCAGAGTTCACATTATTTCCTACACCTAAAATGAAATACTATTTTACTATCTAGAATAGTTGGCTGCTAATAATTTCTATCTACTGTAATACCATCATATTGTTCTGCATCCATACCATAATACCAAGTATAAAGTAGTTTAAATTAATCTTCTCTAATACGCAACATTTATAACATAAACAAATAGTTAGTAAACAAATAAAACATGAAATTCCTTTCTTCTTCCATTACTACTAAGATCATCAATATTACATAAATCTTATCCTGTATTCCACCCTAACATTAGATTTACAATATGAAAAACAATATATATATATATATATATATATATATATATATATTAACCATGAATTCTACACAAGCAATCATAATCTAACCAAAATTTTGTCATTAGAATCCACTTGGAATTAGAACATTGTGTTCCTCCCAACCATATGTTGGAAATAATACTGAGAGGGGGGGTGAATCAGTATTATCTAGCAATTTAACAAATCTTCCTTATTTGATCTTTTGAATTATTCTTGCATATCAGTACCATAAAATAATGAGCATGAACAAAGAAAATAGACAGTCACACCAAAGAACACAAGATGTAAGGTGGAAACCCAATGTGGGAGAAAACCACCTGCTGCAATATGTCTCTATCTTCTTTCAAGAAATTCTTTTTACAATGATTTTGTACTGGTGCAGTCCTTTACCAGTACGCAGGCTGCAACCTGCAGAGAGCTACAACTCTCTCTCATTTTCCAGTCTCTCTTGGAAGGGAGCTACAACCCCCTACTTCTTTTCATGAAGAATCAAATGATCAACAAGTATACAACAGATACAGTCCACTACAGATATCAGATCAGTAATCACAGAAACAACCCAGAACACCTTATGAACAGAAATATACAGTCAACAGATCATCTTAAGACAGGGACGCAATTTTTCTTTCTGTGGCCTGCGACTGGACGCAGTTTACCTTCTGCTGCTCTGCGTGCAGACGCACTGTTCCTTTAAGCTTCGCTGCGTACCGGCGCACCCAGCAACACTATCGCGCCGCGTCTTTCGCTTCAGAGACGCACCCAATAACACAGTCGCGCCGCGTCCTTTGCCTCAGAGACGCACCTGAGCCCGGTCTTCCCTGCGTCTCGGCGCACTTGCCCTTCACTGAACCTGCGTCCCTTCAGATATAAAAGATATGAGGACTTCAGAACTGACCCAACCACTCAGATCTACAGATCTGATCATGCGCCAAAGAGATCACAGTCCATTAGAAGATTCGCCCTCATAGATCTGGACTAGATCTCACCAAAAGATATTCAACCAAGATGATACTAAATCCAAATGAACTCCTTTGCTTTATATAGGCAAGCTCCTCCCCAAAACATGGAACAATACCACGAGCCGACACCATAGAAACACAAAACCGTCGGCTAGATACCACACAAGAAACCCCCACGTGCTTTTCTCTGTCTTGAAATGTGTGCACTGGGTGGACGCACCCCCTGAACGGCTGGCCTGCGTCCCTGGACGCGGGTTCTGCATGGTATACCTGCGGGGACGCACTTGCTGAACAGATTTCCTGCGTCCTTCTTAAAATTAGAGAGCTGATCATCAAGAATAGTGATCTACCACCTGAATGGGTTGCCATCAAGGACAACACCTGAATCATAATGCCAACAATCTCCCCCTTTGGACTTGATGGCAACCTCATAGTCTTTCACTTCATTCTCCCCCTTTGACATCAAGGGCAAAGGGTATGCTCCCCCTACGCTCATGCTCCTCCAGATCTGTAACAAATAACCAGAAATCCATCATGAAGGAGATAGAGACATATTGCAGCTATTTCCAAGATCTCCTTCTCCATAATGCCAACAATGCATTATGTGCTCCCCCTGAGCCTACACCACCAATAGGAAGATGATCAACAATAAGATGATGCATCAACAACCCCCAGCTTTTGCCTGAGGTATTCAAAAGTGTCCCTGGGCAACGGTTTGGTGAAAATATCAGCAAATTGTTCCTTAGAAGGAACATACTCCAACTTGACCTTCTGTTCAAGTACTTGTTCCCGGAGAAAATGGTACTTGATTGGTATGTGCTTGGTTTTTGAATGCATAACCAGATTCTTTGAGATGCTGATTGCACTTGTGTTGTCACATAAGATAGGGATTGGAGGTGTACAAGTGATTTGATAATCCTGCAAAGTCTGCATCATCCAAAGGAGTTGGGTGCAACAAGATGCAGCAGCAACATATTCCGCTTCAGCTGTAGACAAGGCAATTGAACTATGTTTCTTGCTGAACCAAGATACCAGTCTGGAACCCATAAAGAACGCACCACCACTTGTGCTTTTCCTGTCATCCACGCTTCCGGCCCAATCTGCATCTGTATAAGCATGAAGAGTGAGATCTGTATCTCTCGGATACCATAAGCCATAATTTTGAGTCCCTTGAAGATATTTGAAAATTCTCTTCACTGCTTGAAGATGAGTCTCCTTCGGATTTGCCTGAAATCTTCCAACTATTCCAACTGCATGCATGATGTCTGGTCGGGTACCTGTCAAATATAGTAAACTTCCAATCATAGATCTGTAGGTTGGTTGATGTACTGCTGTAGATTCATCATTTGCACTGAGACTACATCCTGTGACCATGGGTGTACATACTGGTTTTGCATCTTCCATGCCATATTTCTTCAAAATCTGCTTGAGATACTTGGTTTGAGATAAAAGGATTCCTCCTTCCTTTTGTTGGATTTGCAAACCAAGGAAGTATGTCAGTTCTCCTAGCAAGGACATTTCAAATTCTTTCTGCATGACCGAGGCAAAGCTTTGACTCATAGCTTCTTCATTGCTGCCAAAAATAATGTCATCTACATACACAACAAGTATTAGTAATTTGTCATTTTCAACTTTTATATATAGATTGCTATCTACTGAACCTTTTGAAAAACCTTGTTGATGAAGATATTTGTCCAACCGGTAGTACCAAGCCCTTGGGGCTTGTTTGAGACCATAGAGAGCCTTTTTTAATCGGCATACAAGATTTGGATCATTTCCAAGAATGAACCCATCTGGCTGTTCAATGTACACTTCTTCATCCAAGTCTCCATTCAGAAAGGCTGATTTCACATCCATTTGAAATACTTTGAAGTTCTGAAAACTTGAGAGAGCAAGGAACATTCGGATGGCCTCAAGTCTTGCCACAGGAGCAAAAGTTTCTTCAAAGTCTATTCCTTCTTGCTGCGCATACCCTTTACAAACAAGTCTGGCTTTGTTTCTAATTACTTCTCCATTTTCATTCAATTTATTTTTGAAGACCCATTTTGTTCCGATAACATTCTTATCCTTTGGTCTAGGAACCAGCTCCCAAGTGTTGTTCTTTTCGATTTGCTCAAGTTCTTCATCCATTGCTTTCACCCAACATTCATCTTTGCGTGCCTCTTTCACATTTTGTGGTTCAGTAGAGGAGAGTAATGCCAAATAGCTTGAAGCTTCTGCAACTGTTCTTCTAGTTTGTATACCTGCTTCTTTCTGTCCCATGATCTGAGATTCTGGATGGTTCTTCTGAACATATATGGATGGAGTCTTTTCTTCTATTCTTGTTCGTTCTTCTGCTTCTTCGTGAGATTCTTCTTGTGATTCTTCTTGCGGTTCTTCTTCTTCATCATTCTGTCTTTGAGGGTAGCTTTCATCTTCTTCGATGTCTTCACGATGTATTTGCCTAGGAATGTATCCCTTCTCATCAACCACTACATCAATGCTGTCAACAATTCTGCCAAGTCTTTTATTGTAGCATTTGTATGCTTTGCTATGTGGAGAATAGCCAAGAAGAATGCCTTCATCTGCTCTAGGATCAAGTTTTCCAAGCTGCTCCTCAGTATTCTTGATATAGCATTTGCTCCCAGAGATTTTGAAGTGCTTTACCGAAGGAGTTTTACCACTCTAGAGCTCATGAGGAGTTTGAGTGCTGTTCACCTGGACATTTGTCTTGTTGAGAATAATAACCGCAGCATGTGCAGCTTCACCCCAGAAGGTTGCGGGAGTTCCTGATTTATCAAGCATAGCACGAGCCATTTGTTGGATTTTTCTGTTCATTCTTTCAACTACTCCATTTTGCTGAGGAGTTCTAGCTGTAGAGAATTCTCTCCTTATCCCATGTTCATCACAGAAATCGAAAAATTCATTTGAAGTAAATTCCCCACCTCTGTCGGATCTGAGGCACTTAATTTTGTGACCTGATTCATTTTCAACCAAGGCTTTGAAGGATTTGAATTTTTCGAATGCTTCATCTTTGTGCTTCATAAGTCCTAACCAAACAAACCTGGAGAAATCGTCAATAAATAATATCAAGTATTCCTCTCCTCTAGGTGTTCTTTTTCTGAATGGTCCACATACATCTGTATGTACTAGCTCAAGAGGCATGCTAGATGATCCTTCTTTCTCTGGAAAGTTAGTTCTGGTTTGTTTTCCAAACTGACTTGATCTGCATATGGTGTTGTCAGGAATTTTGATATCTGGAAGGTCGCGAACTGCCTGATATTTGCAAGCTTTCCTTATTTGTGAGAAGCTTAGATGTCCCAACCTTCGATGCCATAACCAGTGCTCTTCATCCTTGCTTAGATAGCATTGTTGTTGTCCTTCATCAAATATGTATAGATTATTTGGAGTTCTTTTTCCTTTGAGAACTGTTTTACCTGTATCAAGATCACGAACAAGACATCCATTTGATCTGAATATAACCTCGGTTCTTTGATCACACATCTGGCTGACACTTAGTAGATTATGCTTCAATCCATCAACAAACAAAACATTTCCAGCCTTAACATCTTCTTTTAAAGGAGAAATACCTTTTCCTTTTATAGTTGCAGGAGTATCATTTCCAAAAGAGACTTTCTTTCCCTTTTCTAAAATAGAATAAGACTCAAGTTTTTCTTTATCACCTGTCATATGCTTCGAACATCCACTGTCAATGTACCATAGATTTTCTTGTCCTTCTGCATAAAATGCTATCCCACATCTTTCTGTTTGAGGTTCCTTTATTCTCCATGTTTTGGTGCCTGAGGCTTGTTCCTTTTTCCGCTCTTGTACCTTTCTTTCCGGAAACCTGCTTCTGCATTCAAAGTCTTCATGTCCAAAGTTATTGCAAATAGAACATTCAACTTCATTTTCAAGAGCTGAAAAGTTGTTATAGGTCCTTTTGTAATCCCTGTCATACTTCTTTGTTTTTGTGCTTCCCTAGTCATGATTGTTTTATACGCAACACATTGAGCTGCTTTGTGACCAAAGTTATGGCAAGAAAAGCATTGTCCATTGAAGAAGCTTCTGCGATTATTGAATCTACCAGCCAACTGATTGTAATTTCTATTTTCATCTATTCTTGAACCAAATTGAGAAGATTTTACCTGTGGCTGGTTGTGGCTTTTGTTCACCCTTAAGCTGGATTGCCCCTGATAGTTTCTGTTTGAAATTTGTCCCTGCTTTACCAGATGATCTTCATTGTGCTCTTGCTCATTTCTTCTTGCTGCATCAAGATAACTTTTTGAAGTGGATGCTTGAGAAGTTTCTCCATTATAGCCCAGACCTGTCTTATTTAGTGGAGACCACTGCACACTGATAATCTCATCCAAAGTTTCAGATCCTTTGACAAACTTGAAATTAATAGTTTTTGTTTTCTCAATTTCTTTTCTAAGACCAACAATTTCACCTTCTAATTTTTCAAGATGTTTTTCCTTTTCATCAATTTGAAATTGTAAAGTATCAATGATCATGTTCTTTTCTTCTATACATCTCTTGAGTCTAGTAATTTCATCATAAAGGTTATCCACATCTACAGCATCCTCATAATCATCATCTTCAAATGCCATTAACAACCTATATTTATTACCTTGTTCATCTTCATCACTGTTTGATAAGCCATCACTATCTTCATGGGTGTAGTAGCTTTTCTTATTTGCACTTTGTTTCTTGTTCCATCTAGCTGGTTCCTTTCCTTTATCCTTATAAGGGCATTTTGCAGCATAATGACCTACTCTTCCACAAGCAAAGCATTTGAAAGGTAGCTTACCTCTGAACCTTCCAGAACCCCTTTGAAGATTTCTGACAAAATTTGATTCTTCTTCCTCTTCTTCTGGAACATGGCTTGCTTCATAGTGATCTTCTTTCCCTGATGCTTTAAAAGCAGCCTCCCTTCTGTCTGATGGACCTCCCTTTCTCATTTCATAAGCAGTTAGAATTCCATGTAGCTGAGACATAGTGAGAACACGGAGATTTTCCTTTTCTTCTATTGCAGATACTTTAGATTCAAACTTGGGAGATAATGATCTTAGAATCTTTTGAACTACTATAGACTCTTTTATTTCTTCACCCAAATTTTTCATACAATTAACAATCTCATGTACCCGAAGAAAATAATTAGCCACACTTTCATCATTATACATCTTGAGGGTCTCATATTGAATCCTGAGAGTTTGAAGTTTAGCTTGTTTTACCTGTTCATCTCCTTCATAGCTCGTGATCATTTTGTCCCATATTTCTTTTGCTGATTTGAAGTGCATTACCTTCATAAATTCTGTTTGGGATATACTTCCTAGTAGAGTACTGACTGCTTTTGCATTTGTTTCATACTTCTTTTTCTCAGCTGGATCTGTAGGAGTAGCTGAAGGAAAAGCATAGCCTGTTTCTACAATGTCCCAAACTTCTGTACCAAGAGATTGAAGATATGCAGTAACTCTTACCTTCCAATAATTGAAGTTTGTCCCATCAAAAACTGGTGGCCTGATTGATGCTTCTTTCTCGTAGTTGCTCATGATGAACGATCTACCTTCAAGCGATCAAGCTTTTCTGAAGGACATGCTGTGATACCAATTGTCGGAAATAATACTGAGAGGGGGGGTGAATCAGTATTATCTAGCAATTTAACAAATCTTCCTTATTTGATCTTTTGAATTATTCTTGCATATCAGTACCATAAAATAATGAGCATGAACAAAGAAAATAGACAGTCACACCAAAGAACACAAGATGCAAGGTGGAAACCCAATGTGGGAGAAAACCACCTGCTGCAATATGTCTCTATCTTCTTTCAATAAATTCTTTTTACAATGATTTTGTACTGGTGCAGTCCTTTACCAGTACGCAGGCTGCAACCTGCAGAGAGCTACAACTCTCTCTCGTTTTCCAGTCTCTCTTGGAAGGGAGCTACAACCCCCTACTTCTTTTCATGAAGAATCAAATGATCAACAAGTATACAACAGATACAGTCCACTACAGATATCAGATCAGTAATCACAGAAACAACCCCAGAACACCTTATGAACAGAAATATACAGTCAACAGATCATCTTAAGACAGGGATGCAATTTTTCTTTCTGTGACCTGCGACTGGACGCAGTTTACCTTCTGCTGCTCTGCGTGCAGACGCACTGTTCCTTTAAGCTTCGCTGCGTACCGGCGCACCCAGCAACACTATCGCACCGCGTCTTTCGCTTCAGAGACGCACCCAATAACACAGTCGCGCCGCGTCCTTTGCCTCACAGACGCACCTGAGCCCGGTCTTCCCTGCGTCTCGGCGCACTTGCCCTTCACTGAACCTGCGTCCCTTCAGATATAAAAGATATGAGGACTTCAGAACTGACCCAACCACTCAGATCTACAGATCTGATCATGCGCCAAAGAGATCACAGTCCATTAGAAGATTCGCCCTCATAGATCTGGACTAGATCTCACCAAAATATATTCAACCAAGATGATACTAAATCCAAATGAACTCCTTTGCTTTATATAGGCAAGCTCCTCCCCAAAACACGGAACAATACCACGAGCCGACACCATAGAAACACAAAACCGTCGGCTAGATACCACACAAGAAACCCCCACGTGCTTTTCTCTGTCTTGAAATGTGTGCACTGGGTGGACGCACCCCCTGAACGGCTGGCCTGCGTCCCTGGACGCGGGTTCTGCATGGTATACCTGCGGGGACGCACTTGCTGAACAGATTTCCTGCGTCCTTCTTAAAATTAGAGAGCTGATCATCAAGAATAGTGATCTACCACCTGAATGGGTTGCCATCAAGGACAACACCTGAATCATAATGCCAACACCATAGAACTCTTTCTTCCCAGTTCACCCTCGAGCATAGATTTCCTATTCAATACATCAACAACCTATTGATTCTTGCAATAGGAATTTTATGCCTTCTTCCATGTGAGATTTTTCTTAAAGTGGCATCCCACTTTATGGGATTTTTACCTTTTAGCCAAAATCTCACTTTTTATCTTTAGCAACGCTTTATATTAATCTCAACTTAGCATTTATCTCCAACTATGTTCTTAATGGATCTTTCTCTCCAATCCATTGATTTTATCACGAATTCCTTTTAGATTTTTTATCATGGGAAGGTTATTGTAATATAATCTCATCTTTGAGTGTTCAATTTCCATGTAATTCCAATTTATTACTTATTTATTTATAAAACATTTATATATAGAATTACATCATCACACTACATTCCTTTTTTTACATCATTGTTTATTTTTAACACACAATAGGAAATACTAATGTTTCCAATGGGGGATTTATTTAACTAGGAATTTCTTATCCCTAAGTACCATGCTCCACTAGAAAATGTGATTTCATCCAGGGTCTAGAGGCCAAGGCCCTGAGGGTCGACCTTGGGCTCAATCATAACCTTATAAAATTGTGACCATATTCCATTCCTCCACACCTCCAAAAATCCAAGTGGAAATTTGTGAGTTATAAGACTTGACTACAAATGGTTACCAAGCCTACTCTAATTCTGAACTCCAAGATGAAGTAGCAAACTAGGTTCTCAAATATAGTAACACCAATGGATGACATAGTCAATATCTCAATTCCATTACCCTCCATTGGTATATGAAGACACTCCTAAGTGGTACGCTTAAGGAAAATAATGAGGACAACAATGACATTATCTCTTGTCTTAATGAATTTCAGCAAGTCCAATGCCACCAACACTACTATGTTTTTAGGTTAGGCACTCCCCTTGGCCCACATAGAGGGTCATCTCAAGTGCAACCTCAAGACTCTAACTTGAGGACGTGTAATGTCTCTACAAGTAATTACTTAAACTCTATTTTTTTAATATTAAAATAATGATTACCCTTAAAGATAATATTAACTTTATCAACAACCTTATTAATTAATGATGAAATCACAATATTTATTATATAATAGTTTATAAGCCTATCACATTTTTTTTTTACATTTATTCTCTTATAATCCCTCGAATACATCCCTTGTACCTAGCACTGAGATTATTACTTACTTATAGGAAATACTCCTAAGCACATATATATTTCCCTTTTTTCTTGATGAGTATAATATCTATGTTTTCTTTTCATTACCCGCTCCTTGGAACGATGCATTATGTAAATTTTATTTAAAACCATTGACTATGGTTGAATGTCTCTTTATGCCAATTTTTTATTTTATATCTTCATTCTACATACATAACGACATTGGGTGGCATGCAATATAATCATTATTTTTTCTTTTATCATTACACAGTAATAATACATGGTGACACTTGGGAATTCATTCCCTATTATTTTATCCGATATATTTTTCATACGATGGTTCCTCAGAATCATGTTTTAACCTAATTTGGCATATGTTATGGCTTGATATACTCCTCGACATAAACTTTTTGATACTGACCTATACTTGTATTACATAGTTTACATCGATTGGAGTGCGCTAACATGTAACTTATTAGTGAACCTATAAGTACTTAGATTGGATGTATTTATGCACCTATGAAAGGAATAACATACAAGCCTATCATTGGAGTATTAATGATCTCTAAATTTTTTTGCTTTATCGAGAGTTTGCTGAGAAAAATTCTATAAATTTATTCCCTTGGGTTCACAATCCCTTGGGGTTTTAGTATTAATCCCTTGGGTTTATTATTAATTTGGGTTTATAATATCAATCCCTCGGGTTTATTATTCTCTTAGGTTTATAATATTAATCATGGTCAACCATGGTTGAATGTCGCATTGTGACAAGGATTGTCTTACCATCAAAATAATTCATGTTTATTTTAGTGTTTGTAGTATTCATATTTGGGTTTACCAATGTTGGGTTTATAATACTAGTAACATGGTTGAATGTCACATTTTGATAGAGATTTTCTCACCATGAAAGTAAGCCATGTTTATTTTAGTGTTTGTAATATTTATATTTGGGTTTACCATATTAGTCCCATGGTTGAATGTCCCATTTTGACAAATATTGTCTCACCATGAAAATAAATTATGTTTATTTTGGTCTTTGCAATATTCACATTTGGGTTTACGAATGTTGGGTCTATAATATTAGTCCCTTGGGTTTAATGTTATTCCCTTGAGTTCATAATCCCTTGGGGTTTTAGAATTAATCCCTTCGGTTTATTATCCATTTGGGTTTTAATATCAATCGCTTTGGTTTATTATTCCCTTCGGTTTATAATATCAATCATGGTCAACCGTGGTCAATCATAGCCAAACATGGTCAAACATGGTTGAATGTCACGTTGTGACAAGAATCGTCTAACCATCAAAATAAACCATGTTTATTTTAGTGTTTGTAGTATTTATATTTGGGTTTACCTATTTTGGGTTTATAATATTAGTCCCATGGTTGAATGTCAAATTTTGTTAAAGATTGTCTCACCATGAAAATAAACCATGTTTATTTTAGTGTTTGTAATATTTATATTTGGGTTTATGACTGTTGGGTTTAGAATATTAGTCCCTTGGGCTTAATATTATTCCCTTGGGTTCATAATCCCTTGGGGTTTTATTATTAATCCCTTGGGTTTACTATTCATTTGGGTTTATAATATCAAACCATTGGGTTTTTTATTCCCTTAGGTTTATAATATAAATCGTAGCCAAACATGGTCAACCATGTTTGAATGTCGCATTGTGATAATGATTGTATCACTATCAAAATAAACTATGTATATTTTAGTGTTTGTAGTATTTATATTTGGGTTTACCAATGTTGGGTTTATAATATTAGTCCCACGGGTTTAATATTATATCCTTTGGTTCATAATCCCTTTGGGTTTTTAGTATTAATCACTTCGTTTTTTTTAGGTTCCTATACCAGTAAGAATGATAATTTTTGAATAGTTGAGGTCCAATTTGTAATATGTACATAGCTTTGCTTCTTGCAAAAGTTTTCCATATTCAAAAAATCAAAAATATTAAAAAATGTAAAGATTGTATGTCCAAAAAGAAAAATCAAAGGACAAAAAGAAGAAAAAAGGTAAAAAAAAAGATGAAAAAATGAACCCCAAGAAAGAAAAAGACCATGAAAGTGTGCAAGACAAAATGCCACTACTATTTACTTTTGATGCAGAATAAAAGATTGTGTGCAACTTGTTATCTTTGCCACAATCCATGGATGGTCAAAATGTTTAAACTTGGCTATTTCATGTTTTCAATTTTATGCTTAGGGATAGAGAAATAAAATCTGACCAAACTATTTAATCTTGGTAGATAATTAGATAGGTAGAGTAAATAAAAAGGAGCTCAATAGTTTAATCTGAGCCCTTGGATGTAATAAGGTTAGACTTAGTTAGAATACCATTGTAAAAGAAAATAAATGAGTTGGGTTTGCCAGCTTAAGTGCACCCTAATAAAGAGAAGAAACAATGGTAGGATGAGTAGGTGGGTAAGTAGTTGAATGGTTGCAGAATTATGATGATTGATTAGATAAGATCATATCATTTACTTTCATCATCAAATTTCTAAGTATGGATGAAGATTGAGCATTTAGCAAAGTACACTAAGTCAATTGATTAACTTCCCTCACTCACTACATTTTTCACCTAACTAATTTCCAAGGAGAAGTCTTAAAGTACTTAAAATCTTAAGTTAAAGGGGCTCAAAGCATTTCTCTGACTTCTGGAGGGACCGGACCCTCAGCCCAATAACTTATAGGTCCTAAGTATTAAAAGTCCCCTCATAAGCATTGACCTCCTCCATAATTCACTCATATTCCCAAATAAGTTAATTTTCCCTAATAAAACCCCTTTCCTAAGGTTAGACTACTTTTGCCTAGGAAAAGTATTTGTTCACCCCCTCATAACTCATTTCCACATCAAAAACCCACAAATTATGTGTAGCCTAAGTTTTCATGTTTTCTATGCGAAAAGCAAAAAAACAAATTGCAAAGGAATTCATTTTACACTTAGTGCTAAAACATTATCCACCATTTTCATATTAACTTTTGACTTTATTTATATATTAAACTCCCGAGAAAATAACCCTTTTCCTATGTATTTAATAAAAACACTTATATTAATATCCCGCCCCAAGTTTGAAACATAAATGTTATTAATATCATGCTTAATTAATGGGTTAATTAGTTGATCAATGACTAATTAAGAACCAAAACCCTTTGCCAAATAAAAGAGATTAATTAACTGATCTGCGTTTAATTAATAATGGACCCTGCCAATGAAATCATCCCCGATGACATTAACCTACCATAATCCTTGATTAATTAATCTCGTCGCTTTTAAAACCCCGCTGGGCCCCTCCAGGAAACTTCACGTCAAAGCCCTGCCCCAATCCCCGTAGAATAAGGTCCCGTTCGATTTGACGGTCGACGATCATATTAGGCAGCCTCCAAAGGCCGACCTTTACCCACTCGATATCGGTGGTTTCACTATTCACCCCGCTGCTACATGGCACCTAATGAGAGGCATCATGCGACCTCCCTCCGAAACCACTCCACCCCAAAAGTAGTGCGATATAACCCCACTTACCACCTCCCACTAGATGACAAAACATCTCATCTCCCAATAAAAGCCAAACGTACCTGTTACCAAAGCCCGCCAAGCAGTTCACCTCACGAATAAAACTAAAAAGCTGGTTATTTTCGGTTCTATTGCACTCAGTCCTGCACGCAAGTAGTAGAAAACATACAACTTCCATCCCATGCTCAATCGCCAACTTGCAGAAGCCGCTGAACTCCCAGTTCACTCTTCAGTCACCTATACCTCCTACAACTGTGCACATTCGTCCATCAACCCCATTCAGGGCCAAAACTAGCTATTTACTCAAACTTACCGAGAAACCCTATCCCGTTCCCAAAATTTCTACTTAATTACTTCAAATTGTTAAGTAATTAAGTAGAAGAATTGTTCACCCACCTCAAGACTACTCTAAATTAAGCCAATTTGCCCCCAATTTGTCTAAAAACCCTTTGCCCCTGTCCTTGAATCCACAAGAACCAAGGATGGATATGCCAGTTGCATTGAACATACTACCAATTTATACTCCCCACAGAGACTTAGACCATCTCCCTTTAGCAGATAAAGACTTTCAGATCAAAGATACCTCTGTCCTAGAATACCCCCTAAAATTATACTACAGACATAGAGACCAGTACCTCAACCATGCAGACAAAATAGGTCTTTGGGAATCAAGCTTTCCTAAGTACCAATTCCCTAAAGTACATATCTTCCCTGAGATTGTCCACTATTTCCATATTAACTACGATCCCATTTAAAGAGAAATGAGGACACCTAACCAAACTATTTTATTTAGCATCACTGTTGAATCCATAAATGAAATGCTACAGTTACAACAGGCCAAAACCTGACCCCCCTTTCTGTTGGAGACATACTTAATAGATTCCCTACACTCACCTCCATCAAAGTTGCTCAGTTATTCCAGACCTTTATCAAGGAAGAGCAATACATTCCAATGGACCCTCCCCCATACATGTGGACCATATTCTCTGATCTTGGCCAAGACATCATAGCAATGATATCAGTGTGTTAGGCCAGACTTCAAGTGAATTTGTTGACGAGATTATCATAGATTTCATGTCCATCTACACTCCTGGATATCCCCCTGCCATCATGTTTGATTATGCTAAGTTCATTGCAGATAGGATGCATGATCAATTCATGATAATGGAAAATGAAAGAGTTTTCAAATATTCATCATTGTTATACCATCTTTTCTTGTACTATCAAGCTGAGAAATTCCCAGTCACACTCCAAAAGCTTGATAGCAGAGGCAACCCCAGATCAGTAATCTTCTGGACTTCATTAATCCACAAATTTGACTCTCCATATACTTATACAGGTTTCATTGATCTCTTTGTGCACCCAGTGGAAACTATGTTGTTAGGAAGTCCTCCCTGCAGAATTAGTGTGGATATCAGGAGGATCCTATAGTTGTCCAAACAATATAGAGTGGGAGATTGGTACTTGTACCAAAATCACAATGAAATCAGGATATATGGTTGTGAACTAGCACCCTACAAACTGCCAAAATGCCTCCCCGTGAGATTGTTTCCTCTGGAGTACTATAGACAAATGATTAATTTAGATGAGTTACATTTTGTGAAGGCCAAGAAGAAATCTTAGCTTAGAATAAAAGACCAGGTTGGCTCCTTTATATGTAACAGTAGGGAAGCAGGAAAGGAAGTAGAAGAAATCCTTCAAAGGCTAAAACTAAACAAAGTTTCATATGCGGATATGACCCTTTAGATTTCATTTGCAATAGAATACAAAAGAATAAACTATCTCCCTATGTCCACCATAGAATTCCTGAAATAGAATAGTATGCAAATCAGCTAGAAAGGGTGGAAAACACTTTAGTAGATTGAGATAGTACAGAAGCTGCTGTCGATAATGTGTTGATTGATTTAGAAATAAGACTTGAGGAAAATTCCTTTGTGCAGGTGCCAGGAGAATCGCAATCCCAAAGGGAAACACAGGAACTCAGTGAGCAACCAGTAGAAGAAGGACCTCAGGAGCAAGAAGAATCATAGCAACTAGACATATTAGAAGAGCTAGCTCAACCAGAAAACATTATGAATAATCCTCCTATTGTACAGACTCCTCTAAATGAGGAGAAGAATCCCAAAAGAGATAGAGAGGAGGCCACTCCTTCTAGCAGACCTATTGCACAGACTTATGTCAAGAGGCAAAGGTTGAATCCTTTTTCAGAATAGGAATTCACAGAGGAAACAGCTGGGACCATAGGTGCAGAAAGAGTAGAAAGCAAGCAGACCACTCCCTTTGGAGGTACACAAGAACCTTCCACTTCATAGGCTCAAATGCTAGAGAGACAATAGAGAGTGGAAGTATCCTCATTTAGGGCTCCAACAGGCCAAAACCAAGACATTAAAGAGAAATACAAAGAAATAAAGGCCATAAATGAAATATTGAAGGCCCAAAGTTATGCACATTACCTTAAAATGGCTCCCACTAATAAAAAAAGGCTAATGTGAGCCTTTGATATAAAAGAAGGTAAGATGCAAATGAGTTTCGTGAAGCCTACCACACAACAGCCCAGGTCTATGGCATATTACTTGAAAACTAATTTTGAGGTGTTGGTGAAGGATATTCATCCTATCGACCAAATAGAGTTACACAAACTGACCGGGGAAATGGTCTATTCTACATTGACCAGCAAGGCCATTGCAACACATTAACTCCAAAATTCATTGAATAATATGTCAGTGCAATTCCAACTAGAGAAGGTCTCTTCACAGGCCAAGGATACCAGGATAAAGTCCTTAGAGAATTTAATCAGAGAGCTGGGGCATGACCCCTAGGATGTAAATGTTGCAGAAAATCTAATTAAGAAGAAAAATGATGACATAGCTGCATTAAAAAGGTAGCTCAAAATTCCTACTCTGCATTATATACAGACAACCAAAGTATTGGAAACTTGGAAGGAGGAAGAGCTTATGGACTTAGTCCTTAAGCTGAATGATCAACTAAAAGAAACAGAGAAAGAGCTGGATAACATGATACAGTCTAGACAGAGTGAGTTGGCCACCACTCCTCAGATTATTATTCCTACAGTCTCTACAACAGTACCATCCACATTGGCTACTTCCTTAGCACCAACAGTTTCACCAACTACAGCCATACCAGTCACCGGTACATCAGGAGGCACAGGTGCATTTACAAGCGCAAGTACTTCCACCGATAAAACAACTGAATTGGTAAAATACATGGAGGAAATGACCATCTACGCTACTGAACTTAAAATTCTTAGAGAAAAAGTGTGAAGTTTGGAAACTGACTTCAAACCTGCACAGATACAGCAGAAAGAAGAAACCCATAAGAGTCAAAGAATGGGTCAGAGGATTAAAATCCTTGAAAAGGACTTGACATTGCAACAACCGCTAGGATATTTAAAGGAAATGCTCTAGGCTAACATCATTGACTCTGTCAATGATGTTTGGCCATCAATTCAAATAATTTTTGAGCAAACTAAACTGGTGAAAGTTGCCACCGAAGCAATTCACAAGACAAGAGAGGAATTAGGAGACAAGTCTAAAGAGGCCAACCAACTGATAACACTCTTGAACAACAAAAATAGGTATCAGTTGGATGAACTAGGCATAGAAGATAGGACAACCACCATCATAGAAATCAAGAAGGTTCTCACCAAAAGGAACCTTATGCTCAATCTTGAGAAGAGATGCCAAAGTATCCAAGCTGATATTGATAGATTCATGGCCAAGTTTGGTATTTTGAGGGAAAAAGGCCTTCGCAGTCCAATGGTTATTAATGACAAACTTATGACTCAAGATGACTACATTGAAAGGTTGAACAAGTTGGCCAGAAACCAAGCTAGTACTTCAGGGGTAAAAGCTCTACCCACAGGTAAGGTATTATATGATAATCTAGAAAATCTGTTTTTCATAGAGCATGAGGTAAAGCACCTGTTTGTCAACAGTCCAAATTTTTCCAAATATACCGAAGCTAATGAAATATATAGAAAGGTGCTAAGAATGAAATTACCTAAAGGTGAATGGTGGACAAACTTGACGGATTTACTATAAAATTTACTACAGTAAATCCATATGACAGCCAGGTGAAATAGATAAAACAGGGTCAAAGCATAATAGGTAAAGAGTATCAGTAGGTTGAAGACATAAAGTAATTCCATCACATGGGTATCAAGCAAATTGAAAGAGCCAAATCCGAATTACAGCAGCGAGCACAATCATAATAAAAGGGATAGCAAGAAGGCAGTTTCCCATCTGTCTCTATCTTCATGTGAAGATATTTTTTGGTTTCCTAGAATAATTCTCATATCGTTATGAGATATTTTGTAACATTTTTTGTATGAGTACTTCATAGTTCAAAGTAATTAGTGTGGATTCTATTGTATTCAAGACAGGATTGGTTTTGCTGGGTCATGAAATAAAGCTAAAGACATTTCATTGGATTCTTGTGCATAGTTGGAACCAAATAAGTATTATCTCTTCATGTTTAACTATTGTTTTTGTGTCATGTTATAAATATTCACATGTTTTCTCTATGAAATCTGAATAGTAAACAAGGAAAAATATTTCAAAATTAGCTTTAATGCTCTTTGTCTTGACTGTTTACTTTCTCACTGTTTTCTACTAAACTCTCTTGGTCTGGGAATTCTTAATTGCTCCCTTACTTCCGTAGTTTCCCCCCTTAGGTCCATAGTAAAGGATTCTTAGTTGCCCTTTGCTACTGATCTCCTTATTTTCTTCATCTTGATCTCGGTTTAAGGATTCTTCAGTGCCCTTTTACCCTCGTTAGGACTACCTCATTCATTTGAACCTGCAGATTTTCCTTTTGTTGTGCTAGCCTACCCTGTGAACTCTTCCTTTAGTAATTGATCAGATCCAGTTAAGCCACTCTTTGATTGACTCCATAGCCCAATGTCCTTAATACTTGTTTTGCCCATATATTTTCTTAATTCCACCACCCAATCAAAACTAAAACATCATGAGCACTAAGAACTAGTCTGAAATCCTACCCAAAACAAAGTTAAATTATAAAGAGAGAGCCCTCTCTAGACTTAGGTTGGCTAGAACCTGAGTCTAAAAGATTGGTTTGTGGTTACCTCAGATTATTCCCTCTTTTAATAACTTCTAAGGAAGGCTTATGAGTGATAACATAGTGGCAACCATACTGGGGATTCAAAACCCTCAGTCTTAATAAACCTTTGATAAATTCAAATTTTTATTTTTAAGCCTCTTATAGGGTTATTAGAAGTTATTTCAAAAATTCATAAAAATGGAAAATAATAGAAAAAGATTGAAATCTATCTTCGAGGAGAACTCATTATATGAAGGCCAACCCTGATCCAAATCCTCCCCTTGTATTTGACAATCCCAACCTTCTTTTGAGAATAATCAGAAGGCAAGAAAGTTCAATAAGCCCAAAACCTTTATTTAGATCCAATTCCTGCCCTTGTGAGTGGTTTTTCATAGAAGACCTCCCTTTTGACAAGTATTTTGACCTTTCCCTGTTTAGAACCAAGTCTGAGAGTTCACTTGAGGACACAGTTCTATATCCTGAACTTACGGCAAAACTTGAAGTCCAAAGGGAAAACTTGTCAATTGATCAGTACCTTCTGAATTCCCCTCAGTCATCCCTTACTACTGATAGAATCCATGAACTTTCTGAAATAGCTTCAACATCTTTCAGTTCATCATCATTTCCTCACATTTTCGAAGTTCATTTCTCATCTCCATTCATACCTTCGCTTCCCCATCAGCCTATCACTACCCATCAAATACCCATTACCCTTGTTACCCGGAGTTCCCTTGTTGTCCCAAATCCTCTTGTTACCACAAATCATGTTCTCAATCCTGTCCAACTTAGAGTTATGGCACTCAGATATGTCCCCCTTGTGATGCCTGCTCCTCAAGGTGTGTTGCCACCAGACTATCAGAGTAAAATTGTCCTATTTTATGGCACTAGATCTTACATAGCATAGAACCACACAAAAAAGATGACAAATTATTTTGAACTGCATGAAATTGACATAGGAGATGTCCAAATGAGAATTTTTGTCCAAACTCTAGTTGGAGAAGTGAGAACATGGTTTAGATCTTTGCCTCCTAATAGTATACATAGTTTAGAAGTTCTTTACCAACAATTTTAAAATAGGTGGGAGAAGAAAAAGAACCCTCTTTAAATTCTTTTTGAATATGAAAACCTATAGAGGGGACCAAATGAAACCGTTCAGGACTAATGTACTAGATTTAACAATGTATATAATGCAATACCACTTGACCTTAGGCATCCACCTGGCTTAGCCCTGATAAAGTTTACAGATGGGTTTGACACTGACATGGCTTTTCAACTTAGAGAAAGGAATCCCCCAACCCTAGAAGATATGCAAAGTGTAGCAGTTAGTGTAGAAGCTAACCTGCTATCCAAAAGAGCTAGGGTTAGGAACGAAAGGAGAGCACCACTGAAAGATGAAACTACACCCTTTGACCAAAAAATGGATGCCTTAGCTAAAGGAATGGAAAAATTGATGGATAGGATAGAAGTCATTGAAAGGAAACCTTAGTGGGATAACCAACAAACACCTCTAGTAAGGAATCCAAACTTTAGGAAGAATGAGAACCAAAATACTAGTAAAAATGGGCCTGATTAGAACATTAGACCTCCTTTCCAATAAAATTATGCTGAAACTTCCCATCAAGAAGACCCTGAGCTAGACACCCAAATTAACTTAATGGGGTTAGATGACAAGGGAATGGTCTTTCTGAATCAGGATGACCAAGAATTATACATGCTTCAATAGTTACAAACCCAAACTGGAGAATCTTTTGACTACAAGCAAGGGTATGATTCTGCTATCTCTGAAGTGTATAAACAAATACAATTTGAGGAGCAAAAAGAACATTGATGTTCCAAATCAAAACAAGAAGGCAGTGCCTAATCAGCCAAAGAAAGTGAAAACTGCTCTAGTTACAAAAACTCTACAAATCCTTTCTACATCAAATCAAAACCCTCCCAGTCCCACCATTGAAGATGTAACCAATGACCAAACTCCTAATGAGCAACATTCCACTTCAGTCCCCCTCAAGGGAACAACCTCTAGAAATTATATTAGAAAATCCAATTAAAAAGACTCCAAACACTGAAAAAGAAGAACAAACTACTCGTAACCCTATGGTTAAGGTTTCAAATGTTCAAACAGACAAAACCCCTTTTCCTTTCAATTTGGGAGCAGAGGTGGCCAAACTTAAAATCTCAGTTCCTTTAACAAAATTGGTTAAACATGAAACTTACAAATCTCAAATAAGTAAATGTTTAAACTTCGTTGAGAATGAAGACTTTGTTAACTTATTTGATGATCAACTTGAGCTAATTTCCGGTCCTGATGTTAATGGAAAACTAGTGGAAGGAGGGATACCACCCTTCTACATCAACCTTAACATTCACGATAAAATCATACATAATGCCATGTTTGACTCTGGGACTTCACACAATCTTATGCCTAAATCTGTTATGGAGAAGCTAAACTTGGATATCACTAGACCTTATAAGGACTTGTTTTCATTTGATTCAAGCTAGGTTAAGTGCCTAGGACTTATAAAAGATCTGTGTGTTTCCCTAGTGCAGTACCCTGTTAAGACCATTCGTTTGGACATAGTTCTTGCTGATATACCACCTAAATATGGCATGTTGTTGTCTAGATCATGGGGTGCTAAACTCTAGGTATCTCTGCAAGTTGACATGTTGTATGCTACCATATTAGTCTTTGGACATCCTAAAAAATTGTATAGAGGGACTCTGATGAAGTATGTGGTGAGTACCCAGGAGAGACCTCAAAACTTTCCTATATATTCAATACATTCCGATATTTATTCTTTCATTATTTACAATTCTGAATCTAGCCAAGAAGACACTTCAACAAAATAATATTAGAACCAAAAGAAATTGCAGTATCAAAACCAAAACAGAGTGTCCAAATTCAAGAAATGTTAGATAATAAAGATGACCAAGATACATTAGTTAGAGAAGATTTCGTTCCTCCAGACAATAAGAATTATGAACATGAAATTCTATGGCATCTGGAATTCGATGGATTGGTTAAAAAACTAGGCGCAGGAGTAGGTGTATGGATTTACAACGTAGAAAATCATCATTCAGAGTGTCATTCCTACAAATTGAACTTTAAATATACAAACAACATGGCCAAGTACGAAGCACTTCTGTTAGGTCTGAAACTGGTCAAAAGGTTAGGAGCCATAAGAGTCTCTATTATGGGAGATTTTGAGTTGGTAATAAAAAAAACTAACGGTGTTTATATGACTAGGGATCTAGGCTAGGATTTTATAGAGGAACAATTGTAGAAATACTAAATACTATTTTAGAAACCAAGCTTGCTGTTATCCCAAGAAAACACAACATGCAAGCTCACAACTTAGCCATGTTTGCTAGTACTTGCCAATTGCCATTTCAGCCCAACCATCAATACACTGCTGAGGTTAGGCATAGACCTACTATTCCTGACAACTTAAAGAACTGGCAAGTGTTCAATAATGATCAACAAATTAACAATTTTCTAACTTTAGATGAGGAATTTGTAAATAGAAACATAGACACAGACATAACATTAGATTTTGATTACCTTGATAAAATAGAAATTAACAACGTAGAAGATGAAAAGATAGATAGATTCCATCCCACAAAGTTTACAAAATCCGATATTCGAAACCTAAAACAAATTGAAATTGATGAAGCAATCGATGAAGAAACTGAAGTCATCAATATTAAAGACAATTTTTTGCCCAAAGGATTAACTCTCTTGGAGGACTTATTTGATTCAAATGATGTCCCTAAAAGGCCAAAAATGGAACCCTTAAAATCAGACATTGAGGAATGTAATATTGGTTCTGAATAAGATCCCAAAATGATAAAACCTTCAAAGTCATTACCTCCCAATGAAAAAGTGAAATACATAGAATCATTAAAGGAATTCCAAGATGTTTTTGCTTGGAATTATGAGGACCTCAAGTCCTAAAATACTAGCATAATACATGTTATGAAACCAGCTCAAGAAAAGATAGAAAAGATAGATCAACGCCTTAGAATTCAACCTCTTCGAGGGGGAAACCTCCTTTACATTACATAAATGAACATTCTTCGATGATACAAATGAAAAGACATCCTTTCTATATATAGGAGTCGAAGGGGTTATAACATAATCAGAGCCGACATAACAATAATATTGTAAGGGCACAATAATAACAATAGTGGGCTTCTATGTGGCACAATAGTAACAATATGGGCACTACATGGGTACATGAATATAATAAGTGGGTTACACTAACAACAATAGGGGGTTACACTAGTAGTATAGGGGCCTAACATGCTCCTCGCCTTCAAAAAGCGTTGTCCTCAACGCTTGAGTAGTTCTTGATGCTTCTGTATAAAATTCTTGTCCTCCCATGTGGAATATTCAGCGGGTAAGTTCTTCCACTTGATGAAATACTCTGAAATTGATCGATTTCGTAGTTGTCGGGTTCTTGTTTCTGTGACTGCTCCAGGTTCCAATATGATTTTTCCTTCCTCTTCAATTTCTGACAATATTGCTTGAATTGGGATCTTTTGCAACTTTTGAATAAGTGGCCATACTTCTTCGTCCTTCTTCCATTCATCCCTTGCTTCGTTTATCCAATTTGGTTGGATAATATAAATAGAAAAAAACAATGCTTCCACATCCTCATCCTTGAAGAGTATTCTGATTCGGTAAGGTCGCCATTTTTTAAGTGCATGTAGTATTGCCAACATTTCCTTCTCATAAATAGCTTGCTTGAAATGTAGCAGTAAAAATACCCAATCACCTACATCAAAACATTTTTCACTACGATGTTGATCTACCTATTGTTTCGTTTGATTTTGCACCGAAGTGGCGTTATCCTTTAAAAGTTGGAGAACTTGTTGTTGATGCTCGATGTGATCTTTCTCTGCTTGAACCTTTTTCTTCTTGATATGTCCTTCTATCTTTTGAGGAGTGGTAATTTCTTCCCGTCCTTTACAAGATATGGTCGGATTCATTTCTTGATGCTCAATGTGATCTTTCACTTCTTGAACATTTTTCTTCTTGATGTGTCCTTATATCTTGATAGTTTGAGGAGTGGTAATTTCGTCCATTGAATTACAAGATATGGTTGGATTCATTTCTTCTTTCTCGATGTGATCTTTCACTACTTGCACCTTTTTCTTCTTGATATGTCCTTCTATCTTGAGAGTTTGAGGAGTGGTAATTCTTTCCAATGCTTTACAAGATATGGTCTGATTCATTTCTTCTTTCTCTGGGGTGGTTTCCTAGCGTATATCCTCTTCTTTTGATGTTTCTTGATCCTTTTCTTCCTCCTCTTCATATTCTATGTAAAATAATTTCTTCTCAGCACACCTATGACCTTTAGTGCATTTGCTATCACAATTGTAACAAAGCCCTTTTTCTCTTTTTTCTTCCAATTGTTGTGGTGTAACCCTTGTCGGTTGTGGAAGGCTGGGAGAAATAACACTTCCATCTTTATAGTTGTGAGGGGTATGCTTCCTGGTTTCCATAATTTTTCTTTCCATTATGTCACAAAGCCCTTTTACTCTTTCCAATTGTTGTGGTGTTGCTCTAAAGAAGGTGTTGCTCTTTGTATCCTCATAATGTGCTATCATTTCCTCCGTGAAAATTGACCACGTAACAAGTTTTTTACGAGAACAAAGCCCTTCATACCATAAAAATTGATCTAGTTCTAAATATGAAGATGCAATACATACCTTTTGTAACAGTTGTACACCATGTAGATCAAAATATTGCTCCATTTGAAGTATCCAATTTACCGGATCCTTGCCATCAAACTTCCTCATCTTGTTTTTTCTTGATTTTAAGAGCTCGACCTTGAAACAACTGTAACTTTGTACTTTTCAATCACCTAGTTCTGAATTTGTTACCTGTAGTAGCCCTCTATGTCCTCTTTCCAATGCCACAAGTCTGACCCAAATTGGATTCTCCAAGGAAGAGTTATGTGAAATCTCCCACAGTGACTTGATTATAGACTAGTTCAGTAGAGCGAACTTGTACGACGTTCCACGAGCCACTGTTTCTACCTATGGATCTGAAAAACACCCCAAAGAAACTAAAGTCAGTCCTCTTTCTGTAACTTCTTACGAAACTTCAATCCGATGCTCAGAAATAAAGTTATGACGATTTTCCCCAGGTCACCTGTTTTGAGTGTAATTCAGGAGTCTGCAAAAAGACCAACTTCCTGAGATCACATCTCCGAAAATGTCGCGCGAAAAGCTCTGAAATTTGGACCCAAGCTTCAGCGCGATTTCTTCTCAAATGGGTTTGTTTAGCAACTTCTGAAACCTCACAGAGAAATAGTTATAGCGAAAATGCCTCGATGACCTGTTTGGAGCAGTGAAACCCTAGAATCCAGAGCCCTGATACCAAATGTTATGAAACCAACTCAAGAAAAGATAGAAAAGATAGATCAACGCCTTAGAATTCAGCCTCTTCGAGGGGGCAACCTCCTTTACATTACATAAATGAACAATTCTTCGATGATACAAATGAAAAGACATCCTTTCTATATATAGGAGTCGAAGGGGTTATAACATAATCAGAGCCGACATAACAATAATATTGTAAGGGCACAATAATAACAATAGTGGGCTTCTATGTGGCACAATAGTAACAATATGGGCACTACATGGGTACATCAATATAATAAGTGGGCTATACTAACAACAATAGGGGGTTACACTAGTGGTATAGGGGCCTAACAATACAGCACACCATTCCCTTAAAAGAAAACCAGAAACCTTTTAGACAGAAGCTTAGAAACATTAAACCCATTCTATTGCCTTCTATTGAAAAATAGACCAAAAGAATGTATGAAGCCAGGATCATTGCACCAATTAGATTCTCATATTGGGTTTCTAATTTGGTACCTACAAGAAAGAAAATTGGCAAAATTAGATTGTGTGTTGACCTTAGGAATTTAAATAAAGCTTCACTCAAGGATAATTATGTTGGAAATAATATTAAGAAGGGGCGGGTGGTGAATCCGTATTATCAAATCAATATAAATTTTTCATTTCCATATTCAGATTCATATACGCTACTTCCACAACTATGATTAATGCAACCAATGAATATCCAGTAGACTTATGATTCAGTTAGTTGATCCTTAATGATTTCATTAGAACATTATTAACCATATGAATAGTAAACAGAAGCAGTAAAGCAGAATAGATCATCACCCACAAGAAGCACACATGAACACCATGATATAAGGTGGAAACCCAATGTGGGTGAAAACCACCTACTGCAAGTCGTCTCTATCTTCTTTTAATAAGAACTTCCTTTTACAATATTTTGTATTGGTGTAGTCTTATACCAGTACACAGGCTTCTACCTGCAGAAAGCTTCAACCTTCTCTCGTTCTCCACACTCTCCTGGAAGGGAGCTACAATCCCCTTAAGTCTTGTACTAGCCGATCCATTTACTTATATGTAGGTGTAGTCCTACTGAAATGCTTCAACCTTTACTTGTTCTCTTAGCTCTTGTACTAGTTGATATACTAGTACGTAGGTGTCGACCTACAGAAGGCTATGACCTTCTCTTTCTTCCTCCAAGTACCACATTTCATACATTTTCATACCGGATACTCATGGAACACAACATCATAATCTGAAAGGCCACATTTCATCCAATTTTCATACTGGACCCATAAATATGTAATCAATCAATATTCTAAATCACCCAATCACCAGATCACTACATATACAAGGATAATATGTGTGTTAGCAACCAGATCTAGTCCATCAGATCACATAAAGATAAGTCATTAAGAACTTGATCCATTAATCCATCAATACTGAAGCTAAATTCAATCAATCACCTCTCAGAATGCTGTTATCAGAAATCAATACCAGTAAGCAGACATCACTTTAAAACCCATAACACTGCAAAAACATATTTCAATAAAAGGTACGAAACTTCACCAATAGAAAACTGCGGGTATCCGCATCTACACTTTCTGTTGATCTGCGGGTATCCGCACCTGCACACACAGCTGATCTGCAGGTATCCGCACATGTTGAGTCTTCTGATCTGCGGGTATCCGCACCTGTTGAGTCTTCTGATCTGCGGGTATCCACACCTGCTGAGTCTTCTGATCTGTGGGTATCTGCACCTGAATAGTCTTCTGTCCTGCGGGTATCCACACTTGCTCTGTGTTGCTCCTGCATACCCACATTATAGATCTGATCTTGTGCCGACCTGCATACCCAAATTATTAGATATGATCATGCATCAAAGAGACCTCGACTCATTATCTTGTAATTCTTGGCATCCTCCTTGATTTAGGTTTAGCTATAACTCCTTAATCATTTACCAGTATTTCAGATCTTGGTCTTCTTCATATTATTCAGCTCATCACTTCTACTCAGCCAAATCATCTGCTTTCCTTTTTATAGACTAGGCCTTACTCAAACCATGGTCCAAAATCATAGGAATCTGATACTAGGGACCCAAAACCTAGGTTCAATACTTTAGAAGCAAAACCACGGACCAAAAACATAGGATCAAAAACGTCGGACTAAATACCATAGATCACCCATAAGTTTTCCCACGTGCAAGTGCTTTTCTCTGCATGAAAGTCTGTGAACTTTAGGTCTGCACCTTTTGTTCGGAACACCTGCGAAGATGTCTACACCTTTTGAACGGCGCACCTACGGACTCAGCCTAAGGTCGCATCTTTGCGAACAGGAACCTGCGGGCCTTTCATTTTCTACATTCTTTGTAGTCTGATCATCAACTTTTTGCTACTGCCCTGCTGCACTATGGTATGTCATCTGAGTGAGTTGACATCAAGGACAACACTTGTACCATAATGCCAACAATCTCCCCCTTTGGACTTGATGGCAAAGCTAATTTGTCATACTGAGAACTGTCTTCTGATTCCTTTGAGCTATCTTGCATCTCACATCTGAAATCACTTTTGTAGAGTTATCTAGATATATATAAGTGAGATGTTCTGCTGCAAGTGGGTTGCCATCAAGTACAATACATGCATCATAATGCCAACAATCTCCCCCTTTGGACTTGATGGCAACAACCATCTCACTCTCCCCCTTTGACATCAAGGGTAAAGGGCAGACCAAGATACTCTCTTTCTTGATATACATTCCGCTGTCCATACTCCCCCTGAGTACCTGCTGAAATGTTTGAATGATCTCCCCCTTTGTATATGCCAAGGTGTACCAATCTGTCCATGCTCCCTCTGAGTGCATGCTGAAGTGTGCTGTTCATGCTCCCCCTGACTGTAAGAAAGGTCTGCAAAAAGATGTTCTACAAGAAGAACATGACTCTATACATCATAAATGACCTTTCTATCACCAAAGACTCATACATACATCCATCTCCCATCAAAATGGGGATATACCAAACTTGACTCATCCACCCAACCAAGTGGGATACATCAAGGTTTACACATGATAACACAAGAGTATAACATCATCCATCCCAGGCATAGTGGGGAAACCAACATAGGCCGTTACATGACCTTGATAATGACTGAAATATTTCATCATCCTTCCTATGCATAGAGGGGGTACAATTTTCTTCATATGACCAGAAGAGATCTCATCAAATGACTACACTAGATAGAGACACACTATTACATCATGAGTCTTGATATGACCTTTACATTGAATGATAGAGACCAAACATCTAAATAAGACCATGATAGTCATCAGCAACTATCATACATAGTGTATGATTTTCTCTATAAGCATCTGTCAACAGCATCTAGACCAGCAACCAAATCATATGTGAAAAACACCATAGCCATCTCATCAAGATCTGCATGATCCAAGTATCATCACTTTGGGAATATCAATCAACATATGTAAGTATCAATCTGTCATCATATAGGTAAGAACTCATCATCATCATGTCTCCAACCATGCAACTTTGAGTAATCATCCATGTATCCAACACTATGTATCTTGAGCTCAAGATCTTTTGTCAAGACTTCTTGATATCATCAACAACAACAATCCTCATCCATATGAGCACCAAGAACTATAGAATTCTGCATCATAACTGTATTATATGATCTTTATTCATATGACGACAACAGCATATGAGTGACTCATCATCAAGTAATGTGAATTCAAGGTAAGCACCATACATGCATCATCAGAGAATCAACCACAAATCTGATCTGAACATCAACTATGTAATCCCAAGAATCATATGAGACAACTCACAACTATATCATAGCAAGATATATCATTTAGCCATGTAATCATCATTACCAAGGACTACCAACCATAATGCCAACAATGCATTATTGAAAGTGTATGCTCCCCCTGAACCTGTGCCATCTTGTTTACTATCAGATCTGATCATGCATATATCAACAAGAAGAATTAAGGCATCAACATGTTAAGATCAAATCATTCAAGTGTCAAGACATTCCCACACAACATCAACAGATTGCACCCATTATGAAATAGAGCAAATAATGGACTGAATCATATTAGACCCCTTTTCTTAAGTCTATCCCACTACTTTTCAAACTAACATATACACGACTGAGCAATAACCAACTCACATATATACGTGACTTCCCTTTATGAAACTTGCATATGAGATTTAGGACACTGAAGTTTTACACTTTCAGCTCCCCGTGAGTCTTTTATGACTGTATATGGTGTTGTGCCAAATCTTCCTGACTAATATTCCTTCTTCTTCCATATCTTCAAGTGCGATGATGTTTTCTCCTTTTGGTGTGATGCCCGTACTTTTTTCTTGCATTCCTTTGTTGTATGTCTAAGCTTGTTACATGCATAACATTTCATATGTTTCATATTCCTTCTATAGCAATCAATAGCTTTGTGACCAAACATATTGCAAGAAAAACAATATCCCTTAAAGTACCTGGAACGTGATGATCTTTCTGTGTGATGATTTTGCACCATTCTTCTTCTGCATCTGGCTACAACATGTCCAAGATTATGACATTCATAACTTTCAACATTATTCATTGGAGGAGTAAAAGATTTTCTTTGAAGAATTCCTTTCTTTGGTTGTTGATGGGGTCGGCATTTCATCTCCTTGTTGAGAATTTCAGATTTTGCATTAGAGTTCCTTGTCTTATTTTTTGAACTAGATTCACCTTCAATAGATTCATGAAAACCAAGACCAGTTTTGATAGCAGGAGACCTTTGACTACTAAGAATATCATCCAAGATCTTAGTACTATCTTGAAATCATAAGCGCTTATCTTTTTCTTCTAATTTATCTTTTAGAATATTTACCTCAACCCGATGTTGCTCTTCCGTTTCTTCATGTTTTCTTCAGCATTTCTTCCTTCTTCCAACTGATGTCTTAGTTGAAGAACTTCGTTTTCTTGTTTTTCAAGAGATTGGAGTAGTTCTTTATTATGCTTCTTTGATACTTCAAGATCTTCCTTTAGCGAGAGGATCGTAGCTTCAAGCTTTTCATAATAACTGGATCTATCTCTGACTTTCTTGATTATTATGCTCCTTTCATTGACTTCATTTCTTAATTATGTCACTTCATCCTGCAACTTTTGACATTGAACTACCTTGTCCTTGAATACATTCCTTGCCTTGTTTCCTTCCTCTAGTTGAAATTTTAGTTTGGTAGCTTCTTCTTTGAATGCACATTCCCTTTTGTTCAATAGATCTTATTGATCTCTAATTGTGTTTGTAAGCCTTTTAAATTCTGCCTCTATTTCATATCTTTCTTGCTCACCCATAAGAGAAAATTCAGTTGTTTCATTACCACTTTCATCATCTTCAAAAGGATAGATAACTGTATCACCAGAGGGTAACAAATTCATACCTGATAGATCTTGTTCATCTTCATTCTGAAATGATTCTGAATCAGAAGTGCTTCTTCTACATATTCCCCAATCGATACTCCCACTGTCATAGCTCTTCTGATATGTCTTCTTTTTCTTAGGTGCTTTCTTCTTAAGCTTCTTTCCCATTGTTCCATGGATCTCCTTCAAGCGACCAAGCTTCTACCAAAGGACCTGCTCTGATACCAATTGTTGGAAATAATACTGAGGGGGGGGGGGGGGGGGTGTTGTGGGGAAAAGTATCCGATGCGGATGACACTAACCCTTTCTAAAGGTGACAGTCTTTAGCAACAACTGAATGATAAAGTTTTCATGTTCCACTTTATGAAAGCACAGAGAGAATGAAAGAGGGTCAACCAACCTGGTGTCTTGCGCTTAGTCGATCCTTGTCCTTCTCTCTTTGTATCTGGTTCCCAGCTCTTTGCTCTCCAAGCCGATCCAGCTACACACAGAATCTGCACAATAAAAGGGAGCAAACTACGAGATACAAGCAATCATAATTGAAGCATGGATTAGGTTGCATCAAATATACATGTAAACACAAAAGCATCTATGTAAAACAAGTATATAGAAGAACATGCAAACTTTATTGATAGAAAGTAACAGGGTTCCAGAGGAAGTTACAACCAATGATGTTGGCTCCAATCCAGCAGCACCTCCTCGGCAACAAGAACTCTCTTCTTCACCTCTAGTAAAACAATCACCCAATAATCCTGGCAGTATACCAACAGCACCTCCTCGCTTATACAAAATTCCAGCCCCCCTAGACCTCATAGAAGAGCTCTATATATAGTAGGGAAGAGGAAAGGATGAGTCAGCTGGAGGCTGGCATATAGCTTACTAGTGTCCTCTCTATCTTCAGTTAATCTTCAGTTCCTGTGTCCACTTGGAGATCCTTGCTTACACATGGTGATCAAGTACCTCTTACTCATCACAGGGCGAATCTCATGACCCAAGTGTCAGTTTGGAAGCTTCCTGGGCAAATGACACCTTGCAGGATGACTGTGCCACTTGGCCAATCTCGCCCAGCGCAGGTAGCCTTCATTGTTTTTTACTTCCAGCGCAGGTACAGAGTGGGACAGTTGCAATACATCGCAGAAGCTCAGTTAAGTAGCTGACATGATCCAAAATAAGCCTGTTCTGAAGTGTTTTCAGGTGGAGAACTGATTGGAAGTGTTGTTGATTGATGACCTTGTTCTTTTAGGGGTAAGAACAACATGTTTAGGGACTGAGGATCCCTGTAATTATTGACATTCCCTGCTCCTTGACGCGAGGCACAAAAATGTCTATAACAGTTGCCCCCTAAAGTATGAGGCCGTTAATCGGGTGAAATGCTTTAGCTAGAGGGTCCGAAGTTCGTTCCAGTGCTGAGGAGAGTGCCCTGTAATACAATACAATACAATACATTATCTTTCATTCAATTTTCATGGTCTAGCTGAGGCGGGCATTCCCATGCTCAGCTTTTATAAATACATTTTGGTACATATGACAGACGATCGTCTGAGGACAGACTGATAATCTTCCGCTAAAATTATCATCCTTTGAGGAGGATGATCATCTGCTGCAATGATGTACATGGAAAATGCTTTTATATTTCCTGAATATATATCGCAGCCCGGATGGATGAAACTAGATCCGGGGTCTTCGAACTCGTTCGATCTTCACTCTAAGTACAGGTCGATCCATGTGAGAATTGCGCTGAAGTCGAACATGGAAAGACATCGCTTGATTACCGGTCAATAATGAAAACCGTTAACAAGCGCGAGAGGAATCACCAATAATGACGATGACCCTCAAGGTACGGCAGTACAATTCATGTGGCGTGAATAAAGGACTTGGCGTCGAATGCCACGCAAAATCTTCTGGTCGAAGGTCATTGATGTATACCTGTCGCCGGAAGTGAGAAACTTGTCATTGAGGCATGCAAGCTTCAAAGTACTGATGGGGGTGTTCCTAGATCGACTTCTTGGATAATGAGCTGATTTCGACAAGAAGCGATCCGTCAAAGGAGGGCCTTAATGAATCCCACATCATTGACACGGAACGGAGCTAATGATTTAGTGGAGATGGAAACAAACTGTGACATATGATTCAGGCTGGCGATCATGAAATGGATGAAGGATAATGTATGGTAGTGGATGGGACACGGTTGACACTTTCTGAATGACCCCTCTTGAACATATAACGACACTGATGCGATGGATCGGTAGCATTACCCCAAATGGATGGTGTGGCGAGGACCATGGTGATGAAACCGGTGAATGAGACAACCCAACCCGATGTGATACAGAGGAAAAGTGTCATGTTCAAGAGTGACTTGCTACCTCTAAACTTTGATGTTCTCCCAATTTTTCCCCAGTCATTTCTGACCAGTACCTCTTTATTTTTGTCAAGCTTGAGGAGGATAACATATGCTTGTTCTATAACCTGCCCTTCGGGCAAGCCCATCGCTAAGATTTAGCGAGCCTAGCGATAGGGAGACTCGTTCTCGTCTAAAGACAAGTTTGTCGCTATTTAATCATTTTAACGAGTCTAACGACAAGGAAAACTCGGTCCTTTTCATTTTTAGAGAGTCTAAAAAGGTACAGAAAGTCAACTCCATAATTCCTTTTTCGTCAGCTAATCCCTTAAGTCCGAAAAAGTATAAAACAATACAGAAGGGATGGCCGTTCGGTACTTTTAACGAGCTGAACCAGGCAAGCGCTCGATCCTTTTGTGCAATAATCCCTCAAGTCCAAAAAGATTAAAATTTAGAGGAGGGATAGCGTTCCGGTCATTTAACGAGCTAGAAGGCCAAAACTCGACAAACTTTTCATATTTTACGAGTCACTGAAAAGAGCTGAAAGAAGACTCGTCTTTTTGAGGAACGAGTGATAAACAGGGATAGCTACAGATTCTAGGTATAGGTTGGAATTTCCAATCACGGCAGTGTCACAAGGATGGCTAGGTGAAATCACTCTTCGCAGCTGTTTCTCAAAAGAGGTAAACACACAAATGGAAGTGAATGATCGGCCAAAATGAACGATGGAGGTGATGGATGACAACACGATCAAGGTTTTTATGGCTGATGGATTTACGATCTCAAAAGGTTATTTACCGGTTCATTTTTTCCATGAGCTTGAACTCTGGGGGAAACTTTTGCTCACACTTTTCTATTTTTTAGCGAGCATGGATTCAGGCCTAAAACTGCTCGAATTTGCGTTTATTTTTTAACGAGCATGAACTATCTATCTAAAACTGCTCGATATACCAGTCATATGAAGAACGCCTCTCGTAAGGACCAATTTTTATAGAGCTTATGCCTTATCACAGCTATGCTCTTAATTTGGAAAATTTTTACTTTTGCCCCACAGGCTTTCTTTATGCAAGTTTGGAAACGGCTAATCCTACGAGTTTAACGGGTTAGACCTACAGGTTTAAAGGGAGGACCTAAAAATTTAAAAAATAAATAGTCGTCCCTTGCTTGCATTCCAAAAGTTTGCATGCCCCCAGGTATATGGTAGAATTTCGAGACTGCCCCTTTATCAACGAGGTTTGTCTCTTTCTTATTATCCGAAGACGGTTCTATTTGCTGCCGCAAATTGATCTCTTTCTTCGGCGATGTCTATCATTGGGTTGTCCTAAGATGGTTACCTTCTGTCAAAACAATATAGTCCCCTTCCTTGTAGGCTGCCCCTGCTTATCCTTCAAAACATATGTTTTGATGGGCGAGGCTTGAATTCAAGGATGTTTACTATTTGTTGCAATAAGGAAAATCCCACTTGGGCATTGCCCACTTTATAGACAAAGGTGAATGCTTCCCAGACACATAACTTTAACAAAAGATTATTATTCCAGAACAACCCCACTTCCTACGGACGGGGTACGGACCAGTCATATTCTTCTGCGGAAATTCTTCCTTATACCCGGAGTTTCTTCTGCCCGAAGCAGACCAGGGTGCATGCCCCCTGGGTCCTAGTCTTTCTTTCCGAATTACTCGTGCTCATCGGGAAGTAGGACCGAGGGTGGAGGCATATCTTGAGTGAATAGACCATTTAGGATTGGTATTTGACTATTTGCGATGCGAGATCCCGGAAATGAAAGTTGGTCTACGAGCTTGACCATCCTTCCTTCGTGTGGAAAACAAATTACTCTAAAGAGTGAGGAGACTATCGCTCCCATGCAATAAATATAGTCACGTCCAAGGAGTAGGTTATAATCCAAGGGTCCTTGAACGACCAACAAGTTCATCTCAATAGTCTTCCCCTTCAATGTAACAGGTACATTGGGGAGGATCCCTAATGGTCGACTGGTTCCTTTATCAAAACCTGAGAGATTTCTCAACTCAGGTAGAAGCGCTGGGGAACCCAGTGCTTTCCAAGCAATAGAGGAAAGGATACTCACAAACGCCCCTTCATCAATGATAGTACCAGCCATGATCATTCTATAGATCTGGACAATGATTCTGAATGATATACTGGCTGGTAACCGGGGTCTGCCTAGTTGATTCCAATCAAAGGATACAACCAGGTTGCTTGGTGGTGGGACCGAATATACGGCAGGATATGACCCTGATGTTGTTCCTTCCTGCGAAAAAGGAATGGGCGCATTGCCCTGACGCTCATCAGAGTCGGCGCTGATATAAAGAACTTGGATGGTGTCATCCTTGTTCTCTTCAGCTAGGGTGTCACATGAAGATGACTCTTCAGCGACGGTGTCATTTGAAGATGGATCTTCAATGACGGAGTCATTAGACGATAGAACCTCTGAAGGAAGAACCGGGTCAACTGCCGTTTCGACCTTTAGACTTTCGTCTGGTCTAGATTCGGTAGGTTCATTGTCAATGACCGACACTTCAGCTGACCACTTGAGAGGGCCAACTGGATTTACAACTGTCGAGGGATTAGGCGCGAGTTTTTGATATCCAGGCGGAAGTCGCAACGGTGACACCGGGCGATCTTCCAAAACTCTCTTGGCCTCATCTAAGAATGGACATTTGTGGATGGCATGACTACCTTCACACAATAGACAGGGTGATCTTGGTCCCCTTCTTCGTCCTTCACTCTCGCTAGTTGACGGAATGCAATCAACTTGACAACCAGAGGTTGATGCTACCGGATTGTGCAACCTTGGGGACCAGTCCTTCAGTATCCGGGGAATACAAGGACAATCACGATGGAAATGGATCCCTTTTCAAATGACACATGGCGATTTACGCCCGGTCGGTGCAGTGTGTGGGTTTTTGTCAGTTTTCTTCTGCTTGCCCCCAGTCGCCTTCGCCAGAGGCTCCTTCTGCTTCTTTCCTCTCTTCTTCTTTTCCTTCTTCTCCTTGGGAGGCTGACTTTTGTCAGCTCTACCTTGCGAAGATGAAGGATCAGAGGAAGTATCACAAGAAGTGGAAGGCTGGTGGGTAGTTCTAGATTGTTCTGACTGTTGATTCGATTGCTCAGGATTAGTGGCGATTTGGACTACATTAGTTGAAAAGAGCCAAACAGGAAAGCCGATTGTCAATCCTGGAAGTGACAATGTAGCCATATGAGGCGCACCAACATCTCCCCAAGAGGAGAAGGGATTTGGACTTCCGCCAAGGTTACTTCCTTGGTTGGTGGGCTCCATACTTTTCAACTGAAAGATCAACGTGGGAATAATAGGTGATTATGTTCCGCTTTAAGATAAATTTTATTTACGACGCTTTTAGACACAAACTTGCTTTTTCATGTTTTAAGAGTCGAGAAAAAGCTAAAGATGACTCTAGTCGCCTTCGATGTATTAACGAGCCCGAAGTGACAAATGCTCGGTTGGACTTTTTCAGTTATAGAGTGTGAAAAAGGCCAAAAGAAACTGCTCTGGAGATCTAGGCAGAGGGTGTGCCAAACCTTTCGCGAAACCACAGAATACATTTTACGGTACGGGTGGTCGATCTTCGTGAATGCTGTGTTCACTGCATCGCGATCAGTAGGGCGGCCGACACGGTTTCCTAAGGATAAAGGATAAAAGCCTATAGGGGTCTCCCAATATACTCGACGGTACGCGGGAGCTCAAGTCCGTGTTAGTGCCACCGACTCTCAGGAGGAATCACCCACCTTCGTAGAGATCGACAGTCACTATGTTTAACGACGCCGGAACACGTCTCTACCTAGACCTCTAGATGTTTGCATTAAATTCCAAAGCGTTGTTATGTAAATTGAGTTTATTTTAATGTTGATCTTTCTTAACAGTTTGCGTTTTAGGTTCGCCACGAGATGTATATATACAACTTCCTATATGCAATCTAAGAATGAGAAGCAAAATCTTTTCAATCTTTCAACTTTGAAAACCTTAATCTACTTGAGGAAAGAGTAAGACACAACTTTTTCCACAGATCAAAGAACACACACTAAAATGCACATTTTCCTAAATCATCAAGCATACAGTCAAATGCAAAATGCACAATGCATGTATTTCTTTTCGTTTTCCTTAATGTTGATGCTAACAAAAGGAAACTGTTGTGCGATTTTTGAATCAACTTTTCAAGTAAAAATAAACAAGCTTGTCCACAATCAAAACGACACCTTATGATAGACTTGTTTAAAATACAGGAAATGTATAGATTCAAACCATAAAGTGAAAAGCAAACAAACCCAAACAGCTATGAACAGTAATAACACTAACTCATAAGATCGCAATCTAAGAGGCCACAGCTACTAGGTTCGCTTTTCACAATGGGAAATTGTAACTGAAACAAGAAATACTGAAAGAACGTTTACAATTTCATCACACAACTGAGGCGGAATAATGTCAAGGAGAAGTGGTCTACAGCAAATACAATAACCAGCAAGCAATCAGCCAAAAACAAGTGCAAACAGGGCCAAGACACAAAGGAAGAGCTGAGCTAGACTAAGGCCAACTGGACCAGCGCAGGCACTGGTCTGCCAGTTTCACTCTCAGCGCAGTTCCCGAAGGGAGCACCTGCGCTGTAATGCAGACTGCCTGTGGACAGCCTGCACTGACTTACGAGAGTTACGTCTGCTAAGAATTCCGGGTCATAAAAAGCTCAAAAATGTACTGTTTTGATTGAAATAAAATGCTATGGGTTAAGTACAGGTTAAGGGATGATCAAGAGGATAAAGATCTATCACTAAGAGTAAGGATTCATCTGTAGATTAGCTGTTTAAATCTTGAATTTGCTCAGCAAAGGAGCAAGAGTAGCAAAACCCTCTACTTCGCTTTTGATATAGTCAAAAGCTTTTCGATTCGGTACTCTTTTCTTCAAGAAATGAATAGCAAAATTCTACAACAACAAGATACTAGGATCTCCCCAGCGGAGTCGCCAGTTTGTTGTGGGGAAAAGTATCCGATGCGGATGACACTAACCCTTTCTAAAGGTGACAGTCTTTAGCAACAACTGAATGATAAAGTTTTCATGTTCCACTTTATGAAAGCACAGAGAGAATGAAGAGGGTCAACCAACCTGGTGTCTTGCGCTTAGTCGATCCTTGTCCTTCTCTCTTTGTATCCGGTTCCCAGCTCTTTGCTCTCCAAGCCGATCCAGCTACACACAGAATCTGCACAATAAAAGGGAGCAAACTACGAGATACAAGCAATCATAATTGAAGCATGGATTAGGTTGCATCAAATATACATGTAAACACAAAAGCATCTATGTAAAACAAGTATATAGAAGAACATGCAAACTTTATTGATAGAAAGTAACAGGGTTCCAGAGGAAGTTACAACCAATGATGTTGGCTCCAATCCAGCAGCACCTCCTCGGCAGCAAGAACTCTCTTCTTCACCTCTAGTAAAACAATCACCCAATAATCCTGGCAGTATACCAACAGCACCTCCTCGCTTATACAAAATTCCAGCCCCCCTAGACCTCATAGAAGAGCTCTATATATAGGAGGGAAGAGGAAAGGATGAGTCAGCTGGAGGCTGGCATATAGCTGACTAGTGTCCTCTCTATCTTCAGTTAATCTTCAGTTCCTGTGTCCACTTGGAGATCCTTGCTTACACATGGTGATCAAGTACCTCTTACTCATCACAGGGCGAATCTCATGACCCAAGTGTCAGTTTGGAAGCTTCCTGGGCAAATGACACCTTGCAGGATGACTGTGCCACTTGGCCAATCTCGCCCAGCGCAGGTAGCCTTCATTGTTTTTGACTTCCAGCGCAGGTACAGAGTGGGACAGTTGCAATACAGCGCAGAAGCTCAGTTAAGCAGCTGACATGATCCAAAATAAGCCTGTTCTGAAGTGTTTTCAGGTGGAGAACTGATTGGAAGTGCTGTTGATTGATGACCTTGTTCTTTTAGGGGTAAGAACAACATGTTTAGGGACTGAGGATCCCTGTAATTATTGACATTCCCTGCTCCTTGACGCGAGGCACAAAAATGTCTATAACAGGGGGGTGAGTTAGTATTATCAAATCAATATATCTTTTTCATTTCCATATTCAGATTCATATACGCTACTTCCACAACTATGATTAATGCAACCAGTGAATATCTAGTAGACTTATGATTTAGTTAGTTGATCCTTAATGATTTCATTAGAACATTATTAACCATATGAATAGTAAACAGAAGCAGTAAAGTAGAACAGATTATCACCCACAAGAAGCACACATGAGCACCATGATATAAGGTGGAAACCCAATGTGGGTGAAAAACACCTGCTGCAAGTCGTCTCTATCTTCTTTTAATAAGAACTTACTTTTACAATATTTTGTACTGGTGCAGTCTTATACCAGTACACATGCTTCTACCTGCAAAAGGCTTCAACCTTCTCTCATTCTCCAGAATCTCCTCGAAGGGAGCTACAACCCCCTTAAGTCTTGTACTAGCCGATCCATTTACTAGTACGTAGGTGTAGTCCTACTGAAATGCTCCAACCTTTACTTGTTCTCTTAGCTCTTGTACTAGCTGATATACTAGTACGTAGGTGCCGACCTACAGAAGGCTATGACCTTCTCTTTCTTCCTCCAGGTACCACATTTCATACATTTTCATACTGGATACTCATGGAACACAACATCATAATCTGAAAGGCCACATTTCATCCAATTTTCATACTGGACCCATCAATACGTAATCAATCAATCTTCTAAATCACCCAATCACCAGATCATTACATATACAAGGATAATATGTGTGTTAGCAACCAGATCTAGTCCATCAGATCACATAAAGATAAGTCATTAAGAACTTGATCCATTCATCCATCAATACTGAAGCTAAATTCAATCAATCACTTCTCATAATGTTGTTATCAGAACTCAATACCAGTAAGCAGACATCACTTCAAAACCCAGAACACTGCAAAAACATATTTCAATAAAAGGTACGCAACTTCACCAATAGAAAACTACGGGTATCCGCACTTGCACTTTCTGCTGATCTGCGGGTATCCGCACCTGCACACACTGCTGATCTACAGGTATCCGCACTTGCTGAGTCTTCTGATCTGTGGGTATCTGCACCTACTGAGTCTTCTGATCTGCACGTATCTGCACCTGCTGAGTCTTTTGATGTGTGTGTATCCGCACCTAAATAGTCTTCTGTCCTGCGAGTATCTGCACTTGCTCTGTGTCACTCCCGTGTACCCAAATTATAGATCTGATCTTGCGCCGACCTGCATACCCAAATTATCAGATCTGATCATGCATCAAAGAGACCTCGACTCATCATCTTGTAATGCTTGGGATCCTCCTTGATTTAGGTTCAGCTATAACTCCTCAATCATTTACCAGTATTTCAGATCTTGTTCTTCTTCAGATTATTCAGCTCATCAGTTCTACTCGGCCAAATGATCTCCTTTCCTTTTTATAGACTAGGCCTTACTCAAACCATGGTCCAAAACCATAGGAATCCAATACTAGGGACCCAAAACCTGGGTTCAATACTTTAGAAGCAAAACCACGGACCAAAACCATAGGATCAAAAACGTCGAACTAAATACCATGGATCACCCGTAAGTTTTCCCACGTGCAAGCGCTTTTCTCTGCATGAAAGTCTGTGAACTTTAGGTCCGCACCTTTTGTTCGAAACGCCTATGAAGATGTCCACACCTTTTGAAAGGCACACCTACGGACTCAGCCTAAGGCCGCATCTTTGTGAATAGGAACCTGCGGGCCTTTCATTTTGTACATTCTTTGTAGTCTGATCATCAACTTTTTGCTACTGTCCTGCTGCACTATGATCTATCAACTGAGTGAGTTTCCATCAAGGACAACACTTATACCATAATGCCAACAAATTACCCTCTTCCTAAAATGGATCACATATTACAGAGGGTAGTAGGTTTAACCAGAATCTCATTGCTAGATGTGTTTTCTGGTTATAATCAGATTTTAGTCCACCCAGATGATCAGGCAAAAACTGCATTCACCACTCCATGGGGCATTATCATGTATGTGAAAATTCCTTTTGGTTTAAAAAATGTAGGGGCCACCTGTCAAAGAGCCATGGACATAGCCTTTTCTAAGAAAATCCATGACTTCCTGGTAATATACCTAGATGATATCACAATATTCTCTAAATCAGATCAGCAACACCTGGATCATCTCAAGCAGGTCTTCACCAAGTGTAGGGAGTATGGAATTTTTTTTGAATCCTAAAAAATCTTTATTTGGGTTGGAAGAGGGAAAATTACTAGGCCACATAATCTCCAAAGATGGTCTCCGGATCAGCCCAACCAGAATTGAAGCCATTTTGTAGATACCACATACTATGAACATCTGAGAACTTTAAGCATTTTTAGGCAAAATAAACTTTTTGAGAAGATTTATCTCTAACTTAGCTGAACTAAATATGTTACTAAACAACATGTTAAAGAAAGATTTGACTATTAAATGGACACTAGAGGCTAAAAGGCCTTTTGAAGATATAAATCTAGCTTTAACACAAACACCAGTTCTCATTAGTCTAATGTCTGATAGAGATTTTATCATATTTTCTTTCGCCTCAAAACATACCATTGTTGTAGCCTACTGCATAAAAATGATCAGGGTTTTGAACAACGAATAGCTTTCTTTAGTAAAGCCCTAAGAGATGCACCTATAAAGTATAATATAATGGAAAAGCAAGCTTTTGCTCTAGTCAAAGCTATTAAAGATTTCACAGTTTATATCTTATATTCTGATGTAATAGCTTATGTTCCCAATGCTATAGTCAAAGACATCCTAACATAGGATGGACCAGATGGGAAGAGAGGGAAGTGGATAGCTACCATATTAGAATATGACTTAGAAATTAAACCTACAAAATTGATCATCGGCCAAGGTTTAGCCAAGCTCATGGCTGAATTGAACTGTCAGGTCCTAGACATAAATTTCATTGTAGAATTGGATAACGAAGAGGAGATGGTGACTCCATAGATTAGCCAGGCCTTTATTGACTCACCATGGTATGCTGACATTATATATGTTTTACAAAATCTTCAAGCTCCCCCAGAGTTTTCCAGGATTAAAAGTAGGTTCTTAAAAATGAAATCTTTGAAGTTTTTCATTTTTGACAATGCTTTATTTTGGAAAAATCATGAAGGCATCCTTCTTAATTTTTGTTAAAGGAAGAATCTGACAAAATATTATAGGAGTTTCATGCAGGTGATTGTGGAGGACATCTTTATTGGAAGACCATAGCTGATAAGATCTTAAGAGCTGGTTTTTACTGGCCCACTCTATTTTCTGATGTAAAGAAATTTGTAACCTCATGTCACAAATGTCATATTTTTGAAGGAAAAAGAAAACTATTACCATTACCTTTGAAACCAATATCTACTGAAACACCATTTCAAGAATGGGGTCTTGAATTCATTGGTGAAATTCATCCCCCTTCCTTCGCCCAACATAGATGGATCTTGACTGCCATAGATTATTTTACAAAATGGATAGAATCCATACCCTCAAGACAAGCCACTGATAGTGTCATAATAGGTTTCCTTGAAGCCAACATTCTGTCCAGATTTGGTTGCCCAAACAAAATCATCACAGACAATGCACCAGATTTTAAATCAAAGAGGATGATTGGCTTCTGCAACAAATATCATATAACCCTGGGTCACTCCACAACCTACTATCCCTAAGGAAATGGACTAGCAGAATCTTCCAACAAGAGCTTAGTGAACGTCATCAAAAACTGTTGGAAGATAACAAGAAAACTTGGAACAAGAAGCTAGTAAATGCCTTGTGGGCAGATAAGTTGACCACAAAGAAATCCATTGGCACCAGTCCTTATCAGCTAGTCTGTGGAATGGAGGTTGTCTTCCCATCTTCTTTGGGAACACCAGTGATGAAATTGCTCCAAGAAGTACATGTTGACCCAAATGATATTCAAAGGAGGATCAACTAGAAAATTCACTTATAGTATACTAGGGAAGAAGTGTATATCTGATCCCAAGTTGTGTAGGAGAGAATCAAGAAAGCTTTTGACAAAAGAACTAAGACAGAGGATTTCTATCTAGGAGATAAAGTTTTGAAATGGGACTCAAGAAGGGAGGATAAAGGTAAACATGGGAAGTTTGACTTCCTCTGGAAAGGCCCTTACATCATTTATGCTTTCAAGGGTAACAATGTTTTCTTCCTTAAAGAATTGCATGGTACAAAATTAGAAGGAGGAAAAGTTAATGGTCGAATGCTTAAGCACTATATAGATCCCAGTCACTGATTTCACTAATCACTTGTACATATTATATCCTTCAAAAGTTTAGCATTGATTGGATGGTGATTTTCGGAGTTGAAGCCCGAAGAGAAGGCCCTAAGATTCCAAATTTCACTGTCATAAATATAAATAAAGAAACAAAGTAAAAGAAAAATTTGCAGAGTAGAATCACAACAATTCAAAAGGCCATTGATCTACTAGTTCTTGACATTTCACCAGGAAATGCAATCCCCAAGTGGAGCCACTGTTAAGTTCCTATAACAATAGGAATCATAATTTTTTAATAGCTGAGGTCCAATCTGTAATATGTACATACCTTTGCTTCCTACAAATGTTTTTCATATTCAAAAAATCAAAAAAAATAAAAAGTGTAAAGAGGGTATGTCCAAAAAGAAAAATCAAAGGACAAAAGGAAGAAAAAATGTCAAAAAAAGGATGAAAAAAATGAACCCCAAGAAAGAAAAAGACCATGAAAGTGTGTAAGACAAAATGCCACTACTATTTACTTTTGATGCAGAATAAAATATTGTGTGTAGCTTATTATGTTTGCCACATCCATGGATGGTCAAAATGTTTAAACTTGGTTATTTCATGTTTTCAATTTTATGCTTAGGGATAGAGAAATAAAATCTCACCAAATTGTTTAATCTTGGTAGATAATTAGATAGCTAGAGTAAATAAAAAGGAGCTGAACAATTTAATCTAAGCCCTTGGATGTAATAAGGTTAGACTTAGTTAGAATACCATCGTAAAAGAAAATAAAAGTTTTGATAAAGGCTTTGCCAGCTTAAGTGCACCCTAATAAAGAGAAGAAAAAATGGTAGGAT
This sequence comes from Pinus tabuliformis, assembly GCA_031772625.1. Lineage (NCBI taxonomy): Eukaryota > Viridiplantae > Streptophyta > Pinopsida > Pinales > Pinaceae > Pinus > Pinus tabuliformis. Next base: position 31,209,164 of record CM062807.1, on the reverse strand, counting down.
GAGTAAGTGGATAAGTAGTTGAATGGTTGCAGAATTGTGATGATTGATTAGATAAGATCATATCATTTACTTTCATCATCAAATTTCTAAGTATGGATGAAGATTGAGCATTTACGAAAGTACACTAAGTCAATTGATTAACTTCACTCACTCACTACATTTTTAACCTACCTAATTTCCAAGGAGAAGTCTTAACGTACCTAAAATCTTATGTTAAAGGGGATTAGATAATTTCTCTAACTTGTGGAGGGACCACACCCTCAGCCCAATCACCTATAGCTCCTAAGTATTAAAGGTCCCATCATAAGCATTCACCTCCTCCATAATTCACTCATATTCCCAAATAATTTAATTTTCCCTAATAAAACCCCTTTCCTAAGGTTAAGCTACTTTTTCCTAGGAAAAGTATTTATTCCCCCCCACATAACTCATTTCCACATCAAAAACCCACAAATTATGTGTAGCCTAAGTTTTCATGTTTTCTATGTGAAGAGAAAAAAACAAATTTCAAAGGAATTCATTTTACACTTAGCACTAAAACATTATTTGGCATTTTCATATTAACTTTTGACTTTATCTATATATTAAACTCCCGAGAAAATAACCCTTTTCCTATGTATTTAATAAAAACCCTTATATTAATATCCCGCCCCAAGTTTGAAACATAAACGTTATTAATATCATGCCTAATTAATGGGTTAATTAGTCGATCAACGGCTAATTAAGAACCAAAACCCTTCACCGAATAAAAGAGATTAATTAACCTATCTACGGTTAATTAATAATCAACCCTGCCAATGAAATCATCCCTGATGCCATTAACCCACCATAATCGTTTATTAATTAATCTCGCCACTTTTAAAACCCCGCCGGGCCCCTCAATTAAACTTCATGTCAAATCCTCGCCCTGATCACCGTATGATCATGTCCCATTCGATCTGACGGTCGACGATCATATTAGGTGACCTCCGAAGGCCAACCTTTACCCGCCTGATATGGGTGGTTTCACTATTCACCCCATTGCTACGTGGCGCCCGATGAGTGGCATTGGGCAACCTCCCTCCGAAACCACTCCAGCCCAAAAGCAGTGTGATATAAACCCACTTACCACCTCCCACTAGAGGACAAAACATCCCATCTCCCGCTAAAAGCCAAACGTACTTGTCACCAAAGCTCGCCAAGTAGTTGACTTCGCGAATAAAACTAAAAAACTCGTTATTTTTTGTTCTATCGCACTTAGACCTCCATGCAAGCAGCAAAGAACATACAACTGCCAACCCACGTTCAATTGCCAACCTACAGAAGCTGTTGAACTCCCAATTCACTCTTCAGTCACCTATACCTCTTGCAACTGTGCACATTAATCTATCAACCCCGTTCAGGGTCAAAAGTAGAATTTACCGACAAATCGTGTCCCATTACCAAAATTAGTACTTAATTGCTTCAAATTGTTAAGTAATTAAGTAGAAGAATTGTTCACCCACCTCAAGACTACTCTGATTTAAGCCTAATGTTCCTTATAGAGTATAAGCTAGTATAAGTTCAGTCTAATTATAAGAATAGTATTTTGATATCCTATTACCTGATCCAGGCAAAGTGATAGCCCCTTACCAGGGATCTACATAAGAGAGTTGTAGGCAACATCGTTATTCATCAAGTCACCATGAGCACTTCTTCAACATCAACAATTAGTTGTGCCTTTATCCACGAAAGCAAAGATAGTAACAGATAGATACTGAGAGACATAAATAGATACATGCACACCTATATCGATAGTAAAAATAGCACATAGATAGACAGGTACAGGTTAAGCAGTTCATTCTTATTTAGACTCTTTTTATCCAGTAACATACCACTCAAAGAGGTGGAGAATTGTGCATTCTTCCTTTCTATAGTACATAACCACGTCATTGTATTCCTATTATAGGTTGTTCCCACTTTTGCTACCTTATAGGAAGGAAAGACTTCGTATTCGTATAGATAAGAAACACCCAGTATCAATATACAATAGGAGCCCAGTATTAAGCCTTAGTGAGACCTCAGCCTTTATATACTTCTCTTTGGGCCTGAGAAATGGTGATGCTTTTGCTCCTAGGTACAAATCCAAAAGTACCCAGTTTACCCACCCTGAGCTTGGTAATAAACAAAGGCAAATGCATTAGAAGCAGAGAAAATGATAGAGCCTCTTCCTTTTCCATATGAAGACCCAAATCCATCTGTACCCATGGTAGGTGACCAAATAGTCTATTATTGAGCATCCGAGCGAGCATTAGCAAAGGTTACAGGATAGGAGGAAGCATTCGAGCAAGTAGGGGAAAATCCAACAAAATAAATAACAGTAAAGGAAAAGGCAGGAGTAGATCCGAAGTGAGCAATTTTTGTTGATTCCATTTGAGCAGACCCAACTGTAGAAGATCCAATTGATTGAGTTTAACCTGTATAGGTAGAACCGACATCAAATTCAGTATCATGACCAGGTCAGGTAAAGAACCAAACTAGTTCAGTTATTCCTCCTCTATCCTGTTTTGGGATAGCACTTGTAATAATTACCTATTGGGTGCATTGTCTACTTATTAAGTCAAATGAACCTATTTGGTGCCTAGAGGTGGCTCTAGATAGTCGTTGTCCTGAAAGGTTATGTTTATGATGAAACCACCTGTACAGTAAATAGCCTACACACTTGAAACGATGGAAGCAGATCCCATTGAAGGAACACCCACATCATCCTTGCCTTATATCTGTCCAATAACTAGTGTTTCAGTTAGATTAAGGTAAACAGGCTCTCGAAAAGGAAGGTCTAAGTGGAGATTTTCTCTACCCAGATGCAACCTATGCACATGTATCCACGCCTGGATTTGACGGAACTGCATCTTGATCTAGAAGGTACGCTAGGTGAAGCATTGGTGGGGAAGTTGCTTCTTTGACCAAATCAAATGCAACTGCGGGTGATGCCCTTGGTTATCAAATTATATAAAACCAGAAGGGATGCAGAAAAAAGTGCTTGAACAAGCTATCAATCTGGAAATCGTCCATTCACTTGTTATAGAATGAGAATTCAATCTCCATTTCACTTTGGTACTTTCTTTGGTGCTTTTGGTTCTAGGTCAAAGTTTACTTGATCATTCGCTGGTTATGGGTCAATAGATTCCACTGCATAGTGAGATGGCTATGGCCCTAGATTTTTATCTCCTTATTATACTCGGTCAGTTGAATCTGAAGCTATAACTGTCTCAGATTTTTCTTAAACTACTATTTTTGCTTATTTGTCCCCTTATGTTTCTTCAATTGGACCAAACAATCCAAGCCAAACCAATGCATTTGATGATCTACAAACATATATATAGGTATGGGATAGCAAGTCACACCTATGGTCGATAGGTAGAGATGCCAAATGAAATGCATAGCCCATTGCAGATTTGAGGGCTATCGATTCTTAAGCTGTGAGAGAAACTGCGTAAACACACGCCTCCATTACTAGTGGTTATGGGTCAACTTCAATTGCTTCCTGGGTCATTGGAATTCTCTTGCCCCCAATCGTTGGGATCTTCCACCTTAGCTGATGAGGGGGATGTATTCATTATGGGTCTTTCTTATTAGTGCTTATGCTGCTTTTACTCGATCAACTGACTCTGTTCTCTCAGTTGACGTAGCCTTAGCTGGTTCTACTTTAGTGATGGCAGGCAAGTATGGAACTGCACAAAGAAGTATTGGCATTGGAAAGGATCTTGGGTGGGGTGTTGGCTATCAGACTTAACAGGTCTGCCGCTTCGCATCTGGATTTACATCTTGATCTCTAGCTAGATTTGCTTATACTGGATCACATGCTACTAGCACTAGGGGACAAGTTGGCTCTCTAAAAGGAATAAATGTTAGGAAATATGCTAGGATGAATACTGACTCAACTCAATTAGCTGCCCCTTCCTTATTTTGCTGCCTACGCTTATGTTACTGCCTTCTATACCCTTGCTCCTGGCGCTACTACCTTTGTTTCCTTTGCAATGGGCTCTTGATCTTCTACAAATGAATCTCGATATTGATCACGAACTAGAAGGGATGCTTCAGGCGAAGCACACATAGGGTGGGGCAGGACAACAAGAGTGGATCAAAAATAGAAACTGGTTATAGGTTAACGAGTGGTGGTGGATCAATTTCAATTGGATATGAAACTAGGTCCTCAAGTTAATAAGCTCAATCAATGGAATTTATCCTTGTTGGGTATCAATCTAGTCGGAATTCTAGGTCTACTGAATCAGTGGGTGAAGCTCCTAACGCCTCTACCTTTATTTCTAATTCAACTGGATTTGCTTCAATGGGCACTGGTTCTTGCCTTTCGCTCAACATCATCTATTCAACATAATCTACATGGAAACAAATCCAAAGTATTTCCCTTTCTTGAAAAGGGGGACTTTATATAGCTAAGAAAGAGGGTTCATAGGATAGATTATATACGTATAAGCAACAACAATAACCACCCTACTATTATGAAAGGGGATTTATGAGCATGTCCGATTATTACATACGAGAAAATAACGGTGGACATGATTCGAATATTTGTTGATGACAGAAATACGATGGTGCTGTTGGAAATACAGACATAAACGCTATCAGAAGTTGAATCAACTTCGTACACCTACCTAGTCCTCCCGGGCATGCGCATATTAAACTTGAATCAACTCAATCATCAGTTTTAGCATCTGGGTCACTAACCGTTTCTTACCATTTGCAGGATCATTCTATGGTAGCCTTTGCTCCTTCATTCACCGAGTTGTAACCTCACCCCTGAAAATGAAATAGAAAGGGCGGAATTGTTCCATTTCATACGTGTGCGGTATTGTACCATTCCAATTCGTATGATCTTGACATCTCAGTTGTTGAATTGTCTCATCTGCAGGTCATTCTATGGGAGCCCTCATATTACTATTATGTACTATCTATAGATAAAACTACCGAATAGTAAACAACTACGATGAATAGTTTTGACTAATAACGGGGTTGGTGGTAACGCAGTCATTTTCAATGGCCGAAAACTCCCATAGCCAATTATTACGTATGTAATATTTCTACCCATAGCTATAGATATAATAACTTGTTGAGCTCGTTCAAGCACTTAATCTGAAACATTGATCCCTTTATATAATAATTAGGGCAGGAGAGGCTTCATTCTATCAAAAAGAGTTGTGAAGCCCCACCAATTCATACCTCTATTCCTGACGTCTGTGTCTCATTCCACTCCTTAGGAGCAAGCATCTATCTATGCTCAAATAATAATAGGGCATTGCCTAGAAAATATTTTATGGTAATATAGATAAATGCACAGGTCGGTTGATACATCCTTCTACATGGGCTCAATACCCCACATATCTATGGAGTGCATACCCAAACTCAATGGATGCAAGACCCTGCATCGTATGTATAGTCCCGCCTCCCTTATATAATAATTTCAGAACTTTCTCTAAATAGTAAGGCGTTGGGAGAGAGCCCCACTTACCCAAGACAAGGGAGAGAGTTTACCCCATTCCCTTAGGATAATTGACTCTATCTCCCATCCTAGCATTGGTTAGATCCCACACTGATCATAGCTAAGGTTGATCCTCGATCTCTTGTGAAGCAACTAAGCTACCTGCATGAATGCCACATGAGCTGAGGTGGGTGGCATATTCCAACCTTTTAATTAATAGTAGGCGGGGTGCATAGTCTAGAGCATCGACATAAATCTTCGTCTATATGTATCTGTATCTATATTTCCATCTATTCCATACCAATCCATCATCCTATCCATCTTCCATCACTCTCCTTTCTGTGATGGTTGGTAGAGAAGGATCAGTTTCTAGTACACACTGTATTTCTTTCTCAATTACCTTCGCCCTACTCCCCGGCCTATACTACGGTCATTGGGTAGCGGAACAATGTGAAATTTCGCCATCTAAATAGATTTCTCTAAATATTTAGACACGATACCATCCATAAGCCAAGCTATTGGTGGGAGTGATTTCACCACCCGAGCATACATACCATACAATATAAAGCGGGTTCATTCTTAGCTACTACTCCACTTTGTTGGCCATGACTCAATCGATGGAACAACCCCTGCTCCTTCGTTTATAAGCTAAGTCACTCCTTGTTGTCCCATCTCGAAGTAAGTATAGTCCGATCATCAAAGGTCTGAGGGTGTTTTAGGTAGGGCCCATTCACCTGTCCAAGAGGTATGCCCCCAGGTACTAACTGGTCAATCGTTTTATGAATGCCCTAGTCCTAAGTCCTGGGTTTCTATGCCCTAGTCCAGGTTGAGCTAATGATATTTCTTAATAGCTCCGTTGATAGGATAGGTCATCTGGTGATAGGAGAGGTACGCATGGGGTGGAGGGTCCGTATGCACATATAAGTTTGGGCCATCACTGGTATGTGACAAGCCTGGGTAGAAGATAAAGAAAGAGCGGGAGTCTGTCATATACTTATTATATGATTCACCACTTTTTGTAAATGATTTCTTTTCCATATAGGATAGGGTCTTCTAAATCTCCTATTTTCCCTCTCCCATTGGTCTTCACCATTCTTCCTCTACCTCTTTCTTCAATCGAGTCATTCTTTATCCTCTATTTTTTCTTTCATGGGACGACGGACTTCAGCCTTACAGTTCTTTGGATACTTCTGCATACTACTTATGATACAGTGTCAATGCATATTTTATGGATTTTTTCTACATGACGCTAATGCATCTAATTTGGTAGTTTAGCTAATATCTTCTACTTTCACGCTAACGCAACTTGTTCAACTTTCATCCTCAAATGACCAGCCTTCACCTCATGCTTCTCCCTAGTGCATCTAATTTGGCAGAGCTATTGTTTTTTATGCTTACGCTAGCGCACTAATTAAAAATTTGAATGTATTTGAATGATCTATTTTCCTTGCCCTCAAAGACTTATCCTTGATCTAATCCCTGATCCAATGATGTTCACCGAGGTACATTGTTTGTTCCTATATCTATTTGAATATATAGAAATATATACGTAGATAATGTATATGGGTTAGCATTAGTAAGAGTATGAGTAGCAACATGATGGGTGATGGATGATCGATGGGATGGATGGGCAGATGGGTAGTAGTTTCTAAGTATACTGCTAGTATGATCTGTGTGTTAGTCTGAATGTGTAAGAAGGAGGTATGCTTTCTTGAATGATTGTTTGACTGAGAGTATTCCTCCTTGATTTCATGAGTTAGCACGGTCTGATTGATTGGGAGAGAGAGAGAGTATTCCTCCTTGATTCCATGATTGAATTCTTGCTTGATCAAATGATGAAGAGTATGCCCACTTGAATGTGAGAGAGTCTGCCTTCTTTATTTCATGATTTAGCAGAGTCTGATCTAATACTTACTTTCTTTTAATGACATCTTATATAAGGGGAATTTAACTGAATCATAATATTTCATTTATGGCCACGTGTGGTATGGGATGATTGATTGAGGTTTAACCCGGGAGATAGAGGTTAATGAACTGATCGAACAACTATGCGGCTTTATTAATTGGGAGAGCATATTAATGATGATTGGGAGATCACTCATTAGTTACTCACCTTTCTTTCATTTAGGACCCATCAGGTCTGTTGAGCCCACCCACTTTGGGATGATGGTTTTGACATGATCAACATGTAAGAAGACGAGGTCGAAGATATCATCAAGCATTGTTGCAATTGATCAGTGAAAAATATGACCTATGGGGGATGGGATCATAAATGATCTCTTGTCCTTAATAATGGTCAGTTTGAGACTGAAAAGGTTGCCTATGAAGGGTGAACATATGATTCCAGTCATTCATTCTCTTTGGCTGGTCCTACCTTCCTTATCGGGTTACTTTATTATCCTCCCTCTCGTTCCCAACAGATGTTTCATTCCCATCGGTTCCTTTCCTTCAAGGAGTTGGTATTACCTTCCCATCGGGTGGTTACTTCTAGGATGGGTGGGAGAGGGCCATTGAGAGAAGCTAAAGCTCAGGGGAATCATCAGGCTCTGGATCTGGCTCTTTAGGCTTTGCTGACTCTGGCTCTTCTGGCTTTGGTGGATCTTTGGGCTCTTCCGAATCATCATCTTCGGGACCTTTAGCTTCTCGATCTTCGATCTCATCATTTTCTAATTATGATTATGATGATGGCATTTGGTCATATCCTTCACATAGGACAGTAGTGACTCAGTCCTTCGGGTGTGCCATAAAGAAGTTCCTTCCTCGAGCATGACAGTTACAGTTATAACTCCCCTAACTACCTGCTTTCTTGAAACCGACTTATACTCCGTTCCACCACTGTTCACGACATTCCTAGAATCTCGAGATGTATCCATCCATGTATCCATATTTCTCAATTAAGGCAGATTTGAGATAAATCCCTCGATCCTCCTCCTTCCAACCGTTTAGGGTTGTCCCTTTTCGTCTCTTTTCCTTGGTCTTGCCACTCTCGATTCTTTCATCTATACCAGCCTGGAGAATCAATCTATCCTTCTTGCTACTGCCCTATAGAGCTGGTGTGGGGCTTTGCATGCTATAGTAATACCTTTGGAAGCTTTCTTTCTATATAGGGAATATAGCCAGGTGAGATAGGCGATACAACTAGGCAAGATAGGCAAGAGTTATTCATTTACTGACTTCGAAGGGGGGGTAATATCTATTCTTTTCTTATTGACTTGGCTATGTGAACAGAAGGAAAAGGCATGTAATGTATTAATATATAAGGGACCCTACCCTCCTAATAATATATACTCCTTTCTAATAAGATATAAGGACCCCTAGCCTAAGACCTTCAAGACACCTATTGAACTATAAAACTATAATAAGGATGGGGATTGTTGAGTTAAGCACCCCTAGTAGGAGGAACTGTCCAGGGTGGTTGAACAATACAAATCTTTTCTTTCCAGTGAGAGGGTAGAAGTCGTAGCTCCAGGGTGAAGGCTATTAGTTCTGCCTGGGGGTGTGGGATGGAGAGTAGAGAATATGGCTCCTACTATTGGTTAGGGCGATGAGTTGAGCTTCCATCCTTGTTATCGAACAACTGGAAGTGCGATGAGCTTAAATGTTGGGAGGAAAGGACCATAGTAGCTAGAGAAGCAGGAAGGTCAAGGTCCCTAGAGAGACATAAGTTTTCCTAGAGAGACAGAAGTGAGTAAATTGATTTTCGCCCCTGGAAGGTAATAGAATTTCTAATCGCCTTAGCTTTCATGGACCAAACAAAATTGTTTTGATATTAAGAAAATTTGGGTTGGAGTCTCTCTCTGCTAGAGTCTCTGTGTCAGTCCTAGTAGCTAGACCATCAAAATTTTTGATTGGCAGGAAGGAACTAGTCGGTTGACTCAATGATTGTTCTTTCTTTCCTGTCTTGGGAGTCCAGGAAGTATATTAGTTGTTAAGGACCCCCAGTTGGATAGTATATAATCTGTGAAGGCCATCCGAGGATAGCTCATCTAGCCATCTAGAAGTAGGCCTGAACTGAACACCTTCGATTAAGCCCACTACCTGACTTTCAATTGATGTTCATTACGTTGGCTTATTCAATACTCGATAACGCTAACACCAAAAGGCCGACAGAGTTTCTTGTCAATGCAGGAAGGTTCTAACTCAACCAAAAGGAAGGGGCTTGGGATCCAACTTGTGCTATTGATACATTGCCCTCATCCAATTTTGGTACCATCTAAGGGTGTATTAGTTGGCCATCCAGAGAACAAGGATGGAATCTCATCGAACACCTTAGAGTCATTTATTAGATCCCTGTAGTTAGATTATTCTTGCCCGGTAGTTAGATCTCAGTAGTTAGTCTCAACTGGAGGACCCAAGAAGGAATTTGATTCTTTCCCTACCCTACCTAACCATCCTAAGTTTCATACTGTGGGTTAACCCACTCTATGGTCCTCTCTGTATTGGCTGGGACCCTCCCTTAACAAGTAGATACCCTAAACGGGGGTGGATAAGGCCCAGGGAATCATAGCTCATCCTTTACCATTATTGGGCACATCCATCCTTTGAATAATCCATGCATGAGGCAATGAGTGAGTGAGGTACTTATAGTTGTTGAGGTGGGAATGAAGGCTACTATGTTGCCTACCCTACACCCCCGGTGTTCAGTTCAGGTAAGCTATAACTAACTTGATTTAGAGTCGATGGTAGAATCCAAATAAGGTAGCTCGAGCTATCCATCCAAATTAGTTAGGCGGGGGTGAAGACAAGCCAGTTGGATTGTTTGGAAGAGGTGCTCGTACTAATAGTTCTATTGCAATGTAACTCCCATCCAAAAGCTGGTCAGATTGTTGGAAAGAAACCAACTATGGGTGGGGAGGGTAGTTGAGGCATCTCATCAATTTAAGATGGAACTCAGTATCAATTTGTTAAACTGAATCAACGGCTTGGGTGATTTCCCCTTAGCTTGTTTGGCACCTTTCTTGGGTGAGTCACACAACCTATAAGTTGTTTGGAACTGAGCTTCTATTGAGGTAGGAAATTCCCTAATAAAAGGTGGCATTGGCCCAAGGAAAGTGCTTAACCTTCCAAATCGATAAGCCAACATTCACTTCGGTAGCTAACATTGATTCGCCAACACAATTGACCAATCACCGATCTATGCCCCTTAAGAAAATAGGCCTTATCGCCGAAGGAAGATATGAAATGATTCTGGGCTGGGAAGGTACTAGGAAGGAAATGGATAAATACACATCAACGAAAGCAAGGCCCACCTACTTTCAGGACCCGAAAACTATAACACATCCTACCCACCCAATCGACCAACATCCTAGACACTTCACTCTTAATACTCTTCAATTCACTAGGTGAGCCCTCAGATATAGGTGTTAGACCAGGTATTCGTGAAAGGGAGGAACAACCTATAACTAGTACTTAATGTATCTTTAGGAAAGAATAACATTGAAATCTAATACTTCACAGGGACACTCTTAGAGCAATAACCTAACATCGTCATTAGTGAACTTGCATATTTGGTTAAGGTACGACAACCTATTCTTTAGATTATATTTCAATAGGAACAAGGAGACCACCAAACTTTCACCTTGTCTCTACTTATACCTATTCCATTTAAATGAGACCTAGCCTTTTGACACATTTACTTATTGGTTTAATCTTTCACTCGCTAGGAGCAACGCATAAAGTGTTTGCTATGGGAGTCACATCAACCACCGACCCAAGGAGTTTACCGATCCTATGAAAATCAACCGATATCATCATGGTGCTTGCTCATGGTACATGGTTCCTATAAATTTTATACGTAAGAATAGAAGTTAGAATGTTGCCCTCATAGTTACCAATTAGAACCATAGATAAGAATAGGATTTCATCACTTGGATCGGCATTATATCATGGGTTTTTACTTAGTGTACCAACCAATATTAATGTACCCACCATTTTATGTTCCACCTTCATAAAATGATAGCTCCGTATGAGGAATTCATAGGAATCACCACTACAATTACCATTAATTATATATATAGACTGGCATGAAAGCTTTGACTCAGCATAAAGGTGATCTTTAGAGCCTTTACGTAGGTGTTGGTTCTTTGATAACTATAGTTCCTCTTCTTGAGGCTTTGGAGCAACCACATAATCCTTAGGGGAACTAGCAACCAGCAGCTCCACTCCCTCCTCGTCACCCAACAAGAAGCTAGTAACAACATTTGGGACTACCTATCCTACTTATTCCTTTTTTCCTCCTTACCATTTTTCCCCCTGAATTTTTCATGGCAGGGAATGATAGGGACCTTGATCAACTAGGTTAATTAATTTTTTTATTTCTTGTGTGCCGACCACCAACCAAAGGACTTCCTTCTCCTTGAAAGCTTTATCACTTTCTTACCATAACTTCATTTGCTTATTTTTCACTGCCACGACTCAATACATAGCCTGTTGACTGAATGAAAGCGGATGATCCAGTTTCTTCTTACCTCTTATCCACTAACATCAAAGGTAGAGATGAGTAAGCAACAATTTAATCTCTCTGTGAGTAGTAAATATAAATTCAGAACCAATCATCCCTTTGGACTATGCAGAAGTCGTTGGAAAAAATGACAACATTACCAGATATCTAAATTTATAGATAGTCATTTGTTTACCTCAAATGGGTACCAAAAAAAATACGAAAGAAAACTCTAGCTCAAAATATATCAATGTTCGAATTGATCTAGTTCACCCATGCCATCGTACCTTCCTATACACAACCATTTGATCCATGTCTTGGTAGAAATTCCTTGCATCCACCATGTAATCCCACATTTCCCAAATAAATCCAAAAAATGTAATAAAAATCAGGGGAAACAAATGCTTATCCTGTAACCACAAAATTCTTTCAAAAAAGACAGCAAACTTATTATCTAGTGTAAAGTGACATGAGTTTTGAATACGTTGAAGCATTTTCGCAAAAAAGCATATGGATAGGCTTCCTGCGGCCAAAATACATTCGATCGAAGATGAAATTGAAGATGGCTCGAGCTTCTTGGATTTATTTTCATCCAAATAAGAAGAAGAGGAGTCATGGGTTTTGGTATTTTTAAAAAGGATCTTTCTATACGAGATGGTAATTTGGTCTATCCCTTAGTGGAAAGGCCACTCAAATCCCCTCTCAACCCTAAACATGAAGTCCTTCCTTGAGGAAACACTGAGCAAGGGGATTTGTAAGGGCTCGACTATCAAATTCCAAGGCTCTGATCTTAGGTTAGGAACAACATATCTAATGTTAGGTTAGGAAAGGGACTGTAATTGACTTGATTGATTATCTCATTCTCTAAGTCAGCCATATTCCCAAGTATTTTTCCATCATTTCCTTATCTCCTAAAGCACTAGTTTCAACCCATCCATAGTGAGGCCCTTCAATTCAATCCCCTCATCAAACCTGAGCAAGTAATCGCTTAAGTTCTCAATTTGAATATCTTACTGAATGAATTTAATGTGTCTTCTTTCACTGGTCTTAGTCCTACTATATGGCCTAATTAAAGTTATAAGGGATCTATGGGCATCTGATAGCCTCACATTCCTTTCCTTTATGGTAGTTTTGGTTCTATGGGTTAAAAGCCACCTTTTCGGGCTTGTCGATTCAACTTTGGAAAAATAGAGCCTCATGGTATCATGCTCTTTAGCAGTAACTGTAGACCGAGAAATATATTTACTGCTATAATAAATCGCATGCAACTCAAGTTATTTTCAACCAAATACATCCATGGAATTAATACTATTAGCTTCCACTGAATACTGTTATTATTGATAACAAGTTCAAACTATAGGCCCTTAGTCATATGATACACATTAGTAACCATAATGATCACCATTACTTAAGAAAACTTTTTATTTATTGGAGTCCCTACTATATTGTGGTACATAACACTTCCAAGATACTAGCTATTAATATTTATTTTAACCCATCTTTTGTTGGTATTTATATACCTTACATCGTCTTGTATTTTATGTATGTACTGTGAAATCCTAGTACCTAAGGTATAAAAATTTTCTTATATGGTTGTATATACATCTGAATCTCAAAGATATGCATGAAAACTTAGTTTGAGATAATTTGAACCTAAGAATACCTGGTATTCTTGATTCTTAATTTAGATTCTTGCATTATTATTTTATTTCTCACAGACCCACTTGTAATCATCTGATGCATTTTAATTTCAACAATGGAAGTGTTGTAGGAAATTTTTTGTAGGGTAATTTGTAGAGGACTATGTTAAAAGACCAAGATGAAAAGCTCGACTTGTAATGGTTTTCAAAATTTTAAGAATGAAGACTTTTATAGAAGAGGAATGTGAATTACCCATAGGATAATCGAGGTATTTTTTCTTTTTACTTATCCATTGTGTTGAGAGGAATTTTTTTACTATGCTTTTGTAATGACCCCACACTCTATAAGGAAATTTGCGACCACTAGCTATGATGTTTGATCAAAACATCAGAACCACTTGTGACTACAATGTTTTAGTTTGTGTCTAGAGTAGATGCAATGGCCACATATTTTCTTGCAAAATTCATGATAAACCTTTGTTAGTATTAAGGCTAAGATCACAAGTTTTATGTGGTCCCAAATTGTATGGTGGAGTATCCCCATGAGGGAATGAAATGACCAATTAAGCTCATCGCAAAGACGTAAAGGAAGATACGATTGAGGGTTGGAATCAAGTTAGCACACTGAATTAAATTTAAAGGAATTCTTGGGAAAGCAAGAGTTGGAGACAAACCTCTCGATCGTAACCAATGAATGAGAATCTGTGATTAGTTTTGAGAATTGGTCAATCCACAAAAAAGTCAATGAATTTCTATGTTAAGGAAGGAGATGAATCAACACAGTGTTAAAGGGAGTCTCTGCAACACCAAAACCATAATCCAAAGAAAATTTGGGATGTGTGAAGAAGGGAGATCAAAAAGGAAAAGTAATCCCTATTGGTTTGGACTCAGAAAAAGAGAACATAGCTCTGCATTAGACAACAAAGGAAAGAATAGAGCTCTGTATCACAAACTCTAACAATGAGTCCTCAGAATTGTGTTATATGTAATGAGATTAGATATGACACCAGGTTGTTTGAAAAATTTTAAATAAAAAAAACATTATCGTGCTGACCTTCTTGGTATTGGTTGCAAAAAATGAAGTTGCAGGTGAAGATGGTGTGGTGAGTAGATAATGTGCTTGACATCGAGCACTCCCTTGTTAAGAATTTTGGCCCTATATACTTTCTTGATGCAGTCATGGAAGCTTAGGTAGTCACCTATAGGGCATTAATAGGGTCTGGGATATTCGAGGTCCTATTTCTCATTGCCTCCCTCCGAACATAGTTGCACTTACATTGCGCAATGTGCAACAGTGACTTGAAGTGAAGGTTCCTCTTGAGGTGGTGCCTCTTGGCTGCTACATCTAAGGCCATTGTGATGTCTACACGTTGACCAACCTCCTACCCGATGGGTGCGCTGCCTTCTCTCCTATGATCAAAGATGGAAGAGAAATACCCCAAACACTCTACTCAAACCCTAAACCCCTCGGATTGAAGACTTTGTGATTAATTCAAGCAACTTTGAAAAGTGCAGAAGACAAAATGATTTAAGTCCATATTTTTTTTTGGACAAAATGGCTTAAGGCAAAAGGATAACTTTAATACGAACTGGGTTAAAAAGGAACAAATGATTAAATCAAACCACTTTTAAAAGAACTTAAGACAAAATGATAATTGTAAGAAAGAATGGCTTAAGACAAAATGATTTTAAGATAAAATTATCATTTCGTCTTAAATAAATTTCTTAAGCACCCCTTTTATGTAGTAGTGTTAGCATAAAAATCATATGTAATCGACCAGTGGAAGTTCTCATCAAAAACAGTAAGTAAATTAATGGTATCATTGCAAATAAACCTTCTGCTTTATCTACTAATCATATTCTGAAAACACCTTCTGAATCAATAATGTTCTGAATACCGCCGAGCTACACAATTTTTTTTGATTATGTATATATTCACTAGCTCTTAGTTTTTCAAATGCAAAATCGGCTCTGACTATTGTAACTATGAAATGTATTACACACATTATTTGTTAATAAATAAAAATTAAAGATACCAAAGATGTAATTTATGAAAACCGATGGACATATACCTCGAAGCTACAAAATCATATCATCCATTTATTACACGTCTCGTTTGTATGTTTATGTATATTCTTTACAATAATGGTAGCTAGATCATAGGCTGTAGATAATAATTCTCGCTACAAAAAGAGCATGTCAAATATGGCTATTACAAAACTACAAGGACGCGTGGCTGGTGCCCACTACTTAGTCAGTATCATATTTTAATTATGAATAACTTGACACATAGATTTGAGAAAGCTCAAAGATGCATGTTGTTTGACCAATTATTGCAAATTGCTTCACTCTCTTATTTACCTACCTAAATAAAGGTTGGTTAAAAAATGAATGGAAAATTTAAAAAATTCCATGAATGTAGGAAAAATGTGTCACGTAAAATGGGAATATGCAGAGAAAATATGAAAAGTAGCGAGTATGTACAGAGAAGGAAAGATGAAAAAAGACAACAACACTTCTGCACATTTGCAAGTTTCGCACAACGTTTGTCCATTTCTCCTATCCTCTACAATTTTGCAATTAATAATTAGCTTAACTTATAATAATACAATTAAAAAATATGAAATTGTTATTTCCTTGCAACAATTAAATTAATTACCTATTTATTTTGGACTCTTCCAGAGAACAAATAAAAGAGTATATCGTTACAAATTATAAGAAAATAGATAAAATTTACAAAAGTGTGTTGCATTGCATTTATAACTATCAATGAACTTTATTGCTTCAAAACGAAAGCATATAGAATTTAGAGTCTTACAATCCCTCAAAGTATAATGAAGCATGAATTGCATCATGGACTCCAGTATGAATGAGAAATATGAAGAAGACATTGTTGAAGAGGTAAATTTGTCCAAATGTGATCTAATATTATCTTATTCCTAGAAATAAAATTCCTTTTTATTTCTTGTAACTGCTCGCACTACATATTATAATAGTTGTTCACTTCTTTTGATATTTGAATTAATTTCAATATTCAAATCTCCAATAAGTATAAAACTGTAATCACCAAGTGTGAATTGTGTCCTTTCTATTATTGTATGCAATTCATAGCATTTGACTTTCTCTTTACAAAAACTATATATTAGTTTTTTGTATGCTAAAATTAGTTGCTCGAAAAGCAAAGAATCTTTGATTGGTTGCGCTTGGAACAAGTCACCTCAAAATATTACATCAATATTTCCAAAATAAGCCAATGGAGTATGCTTAATTTTGCATAAGTTTTTAGCAACGTGGTATAATAATGTTGATCCTATCAAAGATGCCTTAATAACCAACATAACATGAAGTTGTTTAGAATGTTTTGTCAATGTGTCTAATTGTTCACTTTTAAGAAAAATATTCTAATTTATTAAATGGTAAATGGAATGTATAATGCAATGTTAGACCACTTGCTTTGTAAGTTTCCTTCCCTATATATGCAGTGATGATTCCTTTCAATTGATCTGGGTCATATCTGAACATGTTGCTGTACAAATAAATTAGAGATTAGAATAGTGTTATAACAGTAAACATTTTTCTAATGCCCACACCACCTGTTACAAGTACGTACAATGGGTCATTCGGATTTTTTTCTCATCCACTATTTGTTTCACTATCTTTTCCTATTATGGGTCAAGAATTCTCATTGTTTCATATAATTCTATTTCTTCTAGTACTTGTGGTTGCTTTACAAGTTGATAAGGCCTCTCAATAATTTTTTTTTCATTTATAACCTTTTGCAAATATTGAAAATATGAATCGATATCATATTCTTGATAAGATTTTTCGCTCTCTATTTCTTTAGATGCAACAAATTTATTTCAAGCAATTCACTCTCTTTGTTTTCAAGCTCAACAACTATGCTATCAATATCAACCCACAATGTCAATTTCTTTTCTCGTTATGTTTTATGATTTTCTCAAATAAGAAATATGAATTCTCCCAACTCAAATGTTGTTCTTTAAATATGTTCTCGTCAATACGATATGGGACATACAACATTAATAATTCTCAGTAATAATTATCAACATCAATATTTTTATTATACTTTGAATACCTTATAACATATGGTCTATCAAAGACACGTCTTTTATTTTTTAGTGTATAACATGATGCAAATTCCGCTAAACATACATTTTTAATGTTTTATGGTGATTGCATATAGCAATCGATAATTAATAAACATGCTATGTTTTCATAATCATTGAGTTCATGTTCTATGTCTTTTGGATTCTTTAATAAAAATGTTTAATCATCTATCACTGAAGTATTAATAAATATACATTTTCTTGAACTCGTATTCAGTGGCATTAACAACACTATCTATACAGCTTGTTGTGTAGACATTTTCTATAAGTTCAATAAACGTTTTCCAAGTCATGCAATTGTTTCTATGATATAACCATCATTTTTTTGACACTCACTTTTCTCACTTTTAAACATTCATGTCATTGTTTTATCTAGCTTTGTCATATACAAAGTACAATAAGTAGTTGTAGCATATGAGTCAATTAAAAGTTTAGCATCAGTATTTTCACCCCATATACAACTAATCAACCTCTATTCATCTTCCTAATTTTTCAATATTTTATTCCTCTTCTCCATAAGATTGAATATTTCCTTCTCAGACTCTTTGGAAAATAACTCTGAATCTGAAGGGTCCATCAGATCCTTAATTTGCTGCTCGATAATAGTTCCTTCCACATGGCCTTTTTATGCATGCTGATCCAAGATCTGACAACATTTTTTGATATATTCAGTTTATATGTTACCTTTTCCATATGCTTATACAAGTCAAAATATAAAGGATGCATCCATGGTTTTCCCACAAGCTCTGAAAATTCTATGTCTTTCAACCATATATCCTTAGCACCACTCTATTCGAGAAATATCATGTCATGGTCAAACATTCCTATATGAAAGGATGATGATAGAAATCGATTGATCCTCTCGATTAGATAAAACTGCACTATAGAGTTAAAATTGTTTTATGAATTATTTAAACTTAATCAAATTTTACTTTTCACCATCTTAAGGATAATATTGGTTGATTTAACATTAAAGCTAACCTCCACTTAAAATATAACCCAATTTGAGAAAAAGATCGATTAGTGCGACTAAAGGAATTATGTGAATATGGATTTGATTGGATTTGTTTTGCATGTAGATGACAAAGAAATTTACTATTTGATCTACTTGTCAAGCACTCATCTTAGCCTTGCAGAATTACCAAGCACATGAAATTTTCCCACGAGTCGTGTTTGTCTTGCAAATTTGCATAGTCGTCACGTTAATCGTCTTTGGAAAACAAATAAATTAGATGAATAAAATCAACACAGACTTTGGTGAACAAAGAAATTGGATGAATAAAATCCATAGGGACTTTGGCGAACAAAGAAATTTGATGAATAAAATTGACATAGTAATCATGAACATAGAAACAAGAATTAAATCGATTGTTTCACACAGCAAGTGGGCACAAAGGTTGTTTCCTCCAATGAGATTGGCCTATCCATCATCTGCAACTCTTCTTCATTTACCATCTGGGGTAACATATTAGCCATGACGATTTGATCAACTATATTTTTTTCCTTTGATGACCTGGATTGGGACTTGAAAAAATTAAGAACTTCTTTTTCAATGTCATGCTGTGATGAGAGAATCTTACTGTCTCCGTCTATTGTGTACCATATGGAGTTTTCACTCTTTATTTTGGAGGCCACCCTATGAAAGAAACAGGTGTTATTTTCATCGTCGTGAATCGAACACAATCTACTTTTTAACCTCCATTCATCTTCTTGATTTTTCGATATTTTATTCCTCTTTTCCATAGTATTGAATATTGCCTTCTTAGACTGCTTGGAAAAGAACTCTGGATCTGAAGCGCTAGATCCTTAATTTCCTACTCGATAATAGTTCCTTCCACATGGCCTCTTTAGGCTCGTAGATCCAATATCTGACAACATTTTTTTACCTTTTCAGTTTATAACTTACCTTCTCCATCTGCTTATCCAGATCGAAATATAAAGGATACATCCACGATTCGTGCACCAGCTCTGAAAATTATAGGTCTTTCAACCATGTATGGTTGAATTTTAAAGGTCGGACCTTTGTATCCTTAGTAATAATCCATTTGATAAATACCATATCACGATCAAAGATTCATATTGTTGGAGAATATGATTCTAGCCACCTGCTAGGTTTCATAGACATCCATCCATTTGTCATAGTTAGTTGAGATTATTCCAGTTATCTTGAATTTAGTTCAGTCTTACTGCAGTCATTTATTGTTGATGTATTCAATATAATCGTATTTAACTATTTCATAATATTAAGAAGAGAAATCCTCTTCTCCATGTTAGTTTTAATTTCTTATCATGGTATTAGAGCTTCAGGTCACATAAGACTTTAGAGAGAGCAACAAAGATCAATAATTCGAGGAAGAGAAGGGGCCTCCATTGTTTTGAAAAAGATAATGGTGTGAAGTCCATTATGTAAAGAGGATAGAGAAGATCATTATCTCCCCCTCAATTAAAAGAGAAAGAAGATATAAGTTTTAAGTTTTTTCTTTAATTTTTTTTTCAACGATCAATACACTCCTCCCTAGAGAACAAGTGCGTTGACCCTGCCAAACTTACGATTTTCTCAACTTCCTTTTTTCAACAATATTCTCAACTTCTGTGTTTCAACGCAGCAATTTTCTATTGAGAAGAGCGCTGAAATCATACAAGTTGAGGCACGAGGTTTCTTTCAAGGTTTGAGGTCATGAAATCACCATCACATCTGAATGAAATTGTTGAAAGGTACGAGGGCTCCACAAAGTCAAATATGGGTACACTAATGGGATAAGAGTTTCGTGAAGTTATGCAACCAAAGTCTCACATTAAGAGTCTCGTGAAGTGATGCAGCCAAAGTCTCACATTAGTTTCAATCTCTCTCGCTCAAACACGGGTTTTGTTCATAACTAAGAGCATTAACAAAAGAGCACAAGACACAAGTCACTTGGGAGTACGAGTCACGAAATTCATTTGGAGCACCCACTCAATTTTCATCAAGGAAAGCATGATTTATTCATAAGGCTAACATATTTTTTTTTAAGTTATTTCGCGGACTCTTTAAAAAAATTGTGTAATGGAGTACACTCAGTTTAAAAGGCACTCCTATGTTCCATCAAGTAAAAACGGTTTTATTCCTAAAGGATTTTTTATATTAAAAAACAATCATTCTCTTATATTAAAAGGGGCTCCATTCATGGTTATTTTTTAAAGAGGCCTTTTGAAAAAAAAAAAACAACTATTCAAGTTGGTTGTGGGTATTATGAAATTTAAAGAATGGGTTTATGATAGTTTTTGTGAATGAAGCATCGGTTTTTTTAGAGAAATTGTATATCCATTTTTTTTTTTTGTCGAAGTTTAGAAAAAGAGAAGCTACAACAAAGATGTTTTCATTACAGAAAACCATATTTTCTG
Organism: Pinus tabuliformis; assembly: GCA_031772625.1. Classification (NCBI taxonomy): domain Eukaryota; kingdom Viridiplantae; phylum Streptophyta; class Pinopsida; order Pinales; family Pinaceae; genus Pinus; species Pinus tabuliformis. The sequence continues at coordinate 31,188,119 of CM062807.1, read as the reverse complement.
TAAGTCAGTTTTGTTATTAAGATGCAGTTGGTGAATGCTAAAAAAGGGAAAATACAAGATGTTAAAAAAGTCAAGCAACAACTAGAGATGTATGATGTTTTTTTGAATGAATGGGAAGTGAAGAGGCAAAATGATGCTTTCACATTAAAATACATAAAATAATTTGTAGATGAAAACATTTTTCCCTTGATTTCATATGCCAAGACAGCCGAGTCTTGGGACACCCTTGAGAGGAGTTTTCGTGTAAAGGGGAGCATTGAAGTTGAAGATGAAATTTTTGTTGAATCCCACAGTGCTAAGTCGCAAGTGGATGATAATTGTGATAAATTTGTAGAAGTAGAAAAAGAGCACATAGATAATTGTGCTTCTGATGCTAATTACAACATTATATTCTGCCCTTCATGAGATGCTTATCATACTGAATTCTCTATTCATTACATAAAATCCTTTCCTGCTTATAATACCTTATTCTCTGTTCGTTACGTAAAATCTATCCCTGCTTATCATACCTTATTCTCTGTTCATTACATAAAATCCATCCCTACCTTTGATAGGTAAACCGAATTCTATGCAATATCATATCTACAATAAGAATATTACAGTCAACATATTTATAATAAGAGTACCATTGTGCGCAAGAAGATGTATCCCGTAAAAAGGAAGTTCTATCCTATGAAAAAGGCAAGGCATAATTATTTTTATAATATTTTTATTTCTTAGTTTGTAAATGAGTGATGTTATTTTGGATATCTTTATCGTGTGTATATCGATCAATTTGGATATATTTACAACCTAGATCAATTGATTTTAAATGATTTATTAAATAAATATAGATGATTTCGTGAATTTTATTTTTAATTAATTATTGTTAACATATATATTTTTATTATAAATATTTTTGTAATTTTATTAATTAACAAATTTTATTTTCCATTTATATAACACTCTGTTATATTTATATTTTCTCTGAAAAAACACTCTGTTATATTTATAATATTAATCATATCACATTTACATATAAATTTGAGAAAGGAAAAATGTAACACAATTTAAAATAATATATTATATTTATATTCTCAGATCTTTGCATTGAAAAAAGAAAAGGTTACAAATCTTTTATTCCATAAATCGAAATAATATATAATCATCATTTGAAATCAAAATAATATATAGCGATATTCATAATAATAATAATATTATTAAATTTAATGCTCAATTCATTAAACATATATCTATTTCTAAATAGCATGCCTTTTCATAGTAGTGGAGATTTATTTATATGATATCTTTGCAACATTTTTGGCTTAGTTGGAAACTACTTAAAAGAAAAGTAAAAGTTTAATTAGTAATCTTTCATGGTAATGGAAGAGTTAAGGGCATTTATCCAATATTTACTCATTTTGATAGTAACTTGAATAATTGTGTATGTAGATTGATGAGATAACATGTATTTATTCAAATACTAGGGATATAAGATTTTAAACTTATCTTATTTTAAGAAATGCTAATGCTATAGTTGTGGAACGATATAAAAAAAGTGAGAATTTTGGTTGGCTTCAAGTCCATGAACAAATCCCTTGCAAAGTTGAACCTTACTTCTTACTATTTCAAGATCTCTTTCTTGACATTTATGGATATCTTTGGGTTACTATTGTTAGAATAGGGATAATAGGATGGGATTTCAAATTCAAGTTAGCATATAATTTAGGTTGAGTGGCGGAGATATCTCAATACCTGTTATGCTTGTCTAGAGTGGTACTATGTAGCTTTTGCCACATATCCTACCTGAAGGTAACTCTAGTTCTTTGGACACATGATTACCTAGGTTTACAATAATTTTGATCCATGGTGGCATCTATCTCTGGTAGTGGACTCCCCAATCTTCCAATCTTTTAAAATTGCTAGCTACATATTCCCTACTGTGTCCTTTTGACCCAAACTATCTTATAAGTTTTGAAATCCATTTTGGAAAACCCATTCCTTAATTAAAAGTTCTCAATCCTTATTTGTTAATTCATTTGAGAAACCCCATTCTTTAATTGAAAGTACCTCAATCTTTTAGTTTTCCCAACTTCTATTGTTTGATGTAAGCCTAAAAGCATGAACCTGTATGCAAATAATCAACGCCTAAAAACAATGTAAACAATCATTTTTAAAGAAAAGACATCAAATCACCAGCATTGACGGATCTTGTGTTGGATTATGTTACATTTTCTATTTTGATCATATATGTAATTTTGGAGCTAACGGAAGAAACAATTAAAATTAGTACGGATTGAATTTACAGAAAGAGAGATGTCGTGGCCCTTTGTAAATTTCCACATTGTGGGTTCCACTGGTGGAAATTAGGAAGTCGTCCCTACTATGAGATCAAAGTCGAGTTTATTTTCCCCTCTGAACAGTGTGTAAACAAACCCTAAGCCGATCTTCGACTAGTCCATTCACACTTGTCCTGATTGGATTTTCTAGGGAAAACACCGTTGGATGTGTTGCTAATAGTTTTCATTATACAAATTTATTTATCATTAATAATTTTGATTACAAACATTTTCACTCCATAGATGTGATTTTTCAAATAATTAAACATTTAAGTTATTTTCTCACCCTAAAGAAAGGTCAATTCTTATAATAATAGATTAAAATCAACCATTTTAAGTAATAATCCAATATCATTGATCCAAAACTAAAACATCCTAAATTTACAGATATTTTTTTTTTTTTTTTACAAAAAAGCATGAATGGGAATGTCAAACAAACATTCATGGTAGTATTGTAGGGTTTTATTTAATGAAGTGCATGGATTTGACCATAAATTCGACATGGGAATAACATTGACCATTATAATACTTTGTATGCAACCTTGAAATTATGAACCATCGTACCCTTTAAACTTGCATGGATGTGAGTCATGGCCATAAATCCCACACGATATAACCTCAACTACTATGCTAAGTATTTGCGGTGTCTGTCCAGTCCCTATAATCATACATAAATTATTGATGAAAGTTCAATTCACTCGATCATTAATATATCGAGCCTGACTCCCTCCTTTTGCCTTTCTACTTCACGCCCTGATTAATTGTAACACCTAAGTATAGTTAGCTCTGCCTCGGCCAAACCTGATAGGCCTACTTCGACTTAGAGTCAGAGGTCAGGCCTCCTTGCTTGGAAGTTGTTCATTAATATATCGAGCCCAACTTCCAACTATTGAAATTAATCTCAAATTCGTGATCAAATTCTCTGTGGAAAACTCCATTAGATGTGTTGCTAATGATTTTTATTATACAAATTTATCTTTAGTTAACACTTTTATTACACACATTTTCACTGCACAAATATGTTTTTCCTAATAACTAACCATTTTCGTTATTCCTTACCCTAAAAAAAACTCGCTTTCACTTTCATAGATTAAAATCAACAATTTTAAATAATAATCCAATATCATTGATCCAAAACTAAATCATCCTAAATTTAATGAAAATCAAATCATGAATAAAAATGCCAAACAAACCTGCATAGTAATATTGTGAGCTTTTATTTAATGAAGTACATGTATGTGACCATAAATTCTACATGATGATAATGTTACCATTATAATACTTTATATGCAACCTATAAATTGTAATTATATCATTAGTGCCAAGTAAAGGTATATTAAAGTAATTTAAATATTTTTTCAATTTTATTATTCTCAAATCTTGTGAAAGCGAGAATTTTTTTTTTTTGTTTTTAAAATATTTGTATGTAATGGCTTTGAATAATAGAATTGGATAAATATTGTTATGAACATAAAATGATTAATTAAATCACACGCATGGCAAGGAGTCAACCACTATTATACTGAGACTCATGTCGATAACCCACAATTGTGCACTTACAATAGTTGTTACTGTAATATCATATGCAATGATCATTTGAATTATGAAACATGACACATTTCATATTTTTTACCAACATAAAAAATATTATACAAAGAAGCAATTAAAAGAATAATTTATGTTTAACTATTTTATCAAAAATAATATATAATATTTATTAATTTTTCTAAAATTTTAGTATTTTTGTATGTTAATTATAATATAATTTTTTTTTATATGTAAATATGTATAATAGAAAATATTATAATTTAATTATATAATTCCTTGTTATATATTTATATAAATAAATATTTATTTTTAATATGAATCTATGTGTTATTATCCCTGTAGCAGTAGATGGTAAGATATAACACATCCCATAATAAATTGACAATGAATTAATTTGTTGTTTGACAAAAAATTATAATTCATCCTGCAATGTTTACATTTAATAAATTGACAATGAATTAATTTGTTGATCAAAAAAAAGTTATAATTCACCCTGACACGTTTACATTTTAAATACTTTACTGGAGGTGCAAAATACAAGAGGACTTCTAACATATATCCAAGAGGACTTCTAACGTCTATGAAGACCAGTCTCAATTAATTATCCCCACTTACACGAAGGGAAGTTTCACACTTTACTCGTATCCATTAAGTAATCTTCTACATGAAATCATTTGGAAAAAATACACGCATCCTAAGTTTTGTCAACATTATTTTACTGAAATATTATTCCATGGAATAATCTTCTACATGAAATCATTTGGAAGAAAAAAACATGTGCTCAGTTGTACATTCTTAGGATAGCCTCCTACAAGGTTAGTTGAATACACTTTGAACTGGGGAAACAATTTACATTACTATGACATCTCTGTAATCGATGGTTTCAATGTGCCTCTCTCCATAACTCCCTCCTACGGTAGTTGAAAAGCACTGATTTGTAAAATAGATGGGTTCCCAGATGTATACCAAAATCCCAATGATATTACAACAAAATCCATGCTTGCTTATCATACTGAATTCTCTCTTCATTACATAAAATCCATCACTACCTTTGATAAATAAACTGAATTCTATGCAGTATGATATCTACAATAAGAATATTACAATGTTTATTGTAGTATCATATTTATAATAACAAGAGGTTTTGCAAGAAACAAGTCCCTGCCCAATCAGCAATTGCACCTACACTTGCTTTAGTAGCGTTGTTGCAAATTATACGAGGTGCAAAATATTCGTGTAAATCAGATCTTTCGAAAAGTTACAAGAGGTGCAAAATATTATGTGTAAATCGGATCTTTGAGGTTCGTTAATCTATTGATTACTAACAAAGCGTACTATACTATTATGATTAGCATAGTGTGTATTCAATTAGTGATAGTATAATTAGCATAGTGTGTGTATTCAAAGATAATAAAGATAATAATAAAATGGAAAGGAATTTATGAGAAACTACTATTTCTAGAAACAAAATAAGTTGTGCACTACTACAGAGAAATAAAGGAAAATATGCTTCTGTGGTTGCCAGTGTAACTTTCTTTAGGAAAACATTGTTGATCTGTGAGGCCACCTCATGCAAATAAAGGATTAGCAGTGAAAGAAGAAAGAGTGATTATGAAACAGTAAACTCTAGCCATTGAACAAGATAAAGGTGATGCCTAGTTAAATTTGGCACTAAAAATTACATCACAACAATATGGTTGAATGCTTATTTAATCTTCTATAGTACATCATAGAAATAAAGAGTGGAAATCAAACATCGACGGTGATAAATAAGCTATATAGTACATCATAGCAATAAAGAGTGGAAATCAAACATCAATGTTCATAGATAAGTTATATAGTAGAGACCCTAATGAAAAATTAGAAATTAATTTATTAAAATTCCCCAGCATTGTTCAAAAGGGTGGGGTGTGTCATCATGATGTTCAAGTTTGCAAAACTATACATTGATTATCAATGGGGGCTTGTTTGTCGGTTAAAGAGAGGGTGATGAGTAGGGTACAACAGGCGGGGTGTGCAATGGCATGCGAGTTACAAAGGCATTATATCTATTGCTATTGGGGACTATGCAACCACTTGAGGAACTATATAACAATTTGGGAAGACAAGCAACTGACCCTAACAGAGCTACTATGCATGCATCTAAGGAAGGAAGCTCGGGCAGCTAAGGTGGTAAAAGCACCACCATTAGTGGAAGCAGCATCTGTAGAGGAATAAGCTAAAGAGACAATAGGGGTAGGGGCAGTAGTATTTTATTAGCCAAAGTGAACTAACGTATCATTTGCTTTCTTTTGATGGGGTGTTGTCTCATCCTATTACATACATAATGTGATTATTTCTCGATGAATATTTTCAAGAGCTTTGAGGGCTCTTAAAATATAAGGTATTCGCTCAGATAGGATCTATGGTGGATGATCCACTCATCCAATCGGGATATGTACCATTAGACTAATAACTACCCATTCTTATTTCTTTATCATTGCCCTATAGTTAGACTTCTCCATCCTTAACCTTTCTTACTAAAGTCCTCTATCTACTACCCTCATTAATTTACTACTCTTTATGACTTTATCAACAACCATAAGATACACTAATGCCACAACGAAGGGGAAACAACATCATACACCAGATACTTCGCTCCCCTTGATTATGTATTGTTAGTGTAGAATACTAACTACATGTTATATGTATAGTTCATAAACAAGAAGAACATATAAACTAATAAGAGTGCATTTTAAAATAAGAGTTGTCATAGGAACTTTGTTGTTGTCTCTGTAGAGTGAGGAGTTCAGTCTAATATTCCTTAGATATTCCTAATGTTCCTTATAGAGTATAAGCTAGTATAAGTTCAGTCTAATTATAAGAATAGTATTTTGATATCATATTACCTGATCGAGGCAAAGTGATAGCCCCTTACAAGGGATCTACATAAGAGAGTTATAGGCAACATCACTATTCAGCAAGTCACTAGGAGCACTTCTTCAAGATCAACAATTAGATTTGCCTTTATCCACCAAAGCAAAGATAGTAACAGATACATACTCAGAGACATAAACAGATACATGCACGCCTATATCGACAGTAAAAATAGCACATACATGGACAGGTACAGGTTAAGCAGTCTATTCTTATTTAGACTCTTTTTATCCAGTAACATACCACTGAAAGAGGAAGAGAATCGTGCATTCTTCCTTTCTATAGTACACAACCACGTCATTGTATTCCTATTATAGGTTCTTCCCCATTTTACTACCTTATAGGAAGGAAAGACTTCATATTCGTATAAATAAGAAACACCCAATATTAATATACAATAGGAGCCCAGTCTTAAGGCTTAGCGAGACCTCAAACTTTATATACTTCTCTTTGGGCCTGAAAAATGGTGATGCTTTGGCTCCTATGCACAAATCCAGAAGTACCCGGTTTACCCACCCTCAACTTGGTAATAAACAAAGGCAAATGCATTGGAAGCAGAGAAAATGATAGAGCCTCTTCCTTTTCCATATGAAGATCCAAATCCATCTACACCTGTGGTAGGTGACCAAATAGTCTTTTATTGGGCATCCGAGCGAGAATCAGCAAAGGTTACAGGATGAGAGGAAGCATCCGAGCAAGCAAGGGAAACGCCAACAAAATAAATAACAGTAAAAGAAAAGGCAGGAGCAGATTCGAAGCGAGTAGTTTTTGTTGATTTCATTTGAGCAGACCCAAGTGCGGAGGATCCAATTGATTGAGTTTAACCCCTATAGGTAGAACCGACATTAAAGTCAGTATCATGACCAGGTCAGGGAAAGAACCAAAGTAACTCAGTTATTCCTCCTCTATCCCATTTTGGGCTAGCACCTATAATAATTACTTATTTGGCGCATTTCCTAATTACTAAGTCAAATGAACCTATTTGGTGCCCAGAGGTGGCTCGAGATAGTCGCTGTCTCGAAAGGTTATGTTTATGATGAAACCACCTACACAGTAGATAGCCTACACACATGAAATGATACAAGTAGATCCCATTGAAGCAGCACCCGCATCATCCTTGCCATATATCTGTCTAATAGCTAGTGTTGTAGCTGGATCAAGGTAAACAAGCTCTCGAAAAGGAAGGTCTAAGTGGAGATTTTCTCTACAATGATGTAAGCTATGCACATGTATCCATGCCTGCATTTGATGGAACCGCATCTTGATCTAAAAGGTATGCTAGGTGAAGCATTGATGGGGAAGTTACTTCTTTGACCAGATCAAATGAAACTGTGGGTCATGCCCTTGGTTATCAATATAAAACCAGAAGGGATGCAGGAAAAAGTGATCGAACAAGCTATCAATCTGGAATTCGTCCATTCACTAGTTATAGAATGGGAATTCAATCTCCATTTGACTTTGGTACTTTCTTTGGTGCTTTTGGTTTTAGGTAAAAAATTACATGATCATTCGCTGGTTATGGGTCAATAGATTCCACTGCATAGCGAGGTGGCTATGGCCCTAGATTTTGATTTGCTTATTAAACTTGGTCAATTGAATATGAAGCTATAATTGTGTCGAATGTTGCTTAAACTACTGCTTTTTCTTATTTGTCCCCTTATGTTTCTTCAATTGGACCAGACGATCTGAGTTGAACCAATGCATTTGATGATCTACAAACATATATATATATAGGTACAAGATAGGGAGTCATGCCTGTGGTCGATAGGTAGGGATGCCAAATGAAATGCATAGCCCGTTGCAGATTTGAGGGCTATCGATTCTTAAGCTATGAGAGAAACTCGGTAAACACACACCTCCATTACTGGTGGTTATGGGTCACCTTCAATTGCTTCCTGAGTCATTGGAATTCTCTTGCCCCCAATTGGTGGGATCTTCTACCTTAGCTAGTGAGGGCGTTGTATTCATTATGGGTCTTTCTTATTGGTGCTCCTCCTATTGGTTCTTATGTTGCTTTTACTCGATCAACTGACTCTCTTCTCTCAGCTGACGTAGCCTTAGTTGGTTCTGCTTTTGCTGGTGATGGCAGGTGGGTATGGAACTGTGCAAAGAAGTACTGGCATTGGAAAGGATCTCAGGCAGGGTGTTGGCTATCAGACTTAATGGGTCTGCTACTTCACATTTGGATTTACATCTTGATCTCTAACTAGATTTTCTTATACTGGATCACCTGCTACTAGCACTAGGGGACAAGTTGGCTCTCTAAAAGGAATCAATGTTAGGAAATATGCTGCGATGGATACTGACTCAACTCAGTTAGCTACCCCTTCCTTATTTTACCGCCTACGCTTATGTTACTACCTTCTATACCCTTGCTCCTGGCACTACTACCTTTGCTTCCTTTTCAATGGGTTCTCGATATTCTACAAATGAATCTTGATATCGATCGTGAACTAGAAGGGATGCTTCAGGCAAAGCACACATAGGGTGGGGCAAGACAACAAGTGGATCAAAAATAGAAACTAGTTATAGGTTAAATGGTGGTGTCGGATCAATTTCAATTGGATATGAAACTTGGTCCTCAAGTTAATAAGCTCGATCAACGGAATTTATTGTTGTTGGGTATCAATCTAGTCGGAATGCTAGGTCTACTAAATCAATGGGTGAAGCTCCTAATGCCTCTGCCTTTGTTACTAATTCAACTGGATCTGCTTCAATGGATACTGGCTCTTGCCTTTCACTCAACATCATCTATTCAACACAATCTACATGGAAACAAATCCAAAGTATTTCCCTTTCTTGAAAAGAGGGACTTTATATAGCTAAGAAAGAGGGTTCATAAGATAGACTATATGCATATGACCAACAATAATTACCACCCTACTATTATGAAAGGAGATTTATGAGCATGTCCAATTATTACATATGTGAAAATAACGGTGGACATGATTCGAATATTTGTTGATGAGAGAAATACCATGGTGCTGTTGGAAATAGAGACGTAAATGTCGCTGGAAGTCGAATCAACTTCGTACACCTACCTAGTCCTCCTGGGCATGTGCATATTGATCTCGAATCAACTCAATCATCAATTTTAGCATCTGGGTCACTAATCGTTTCTTACCATTTGCGGGATCATTCTATGGTAGCCTTTGCTCCTTCGTTCACTGAGTTGTAACGTCAACCATGAAAATGAAATAAAAAGGGAGGAATTGTTCCATTTCATACCGACGCAGTGTTGTACCATTCCAATTTGTACAATCTTGACATCTATTGTTGAATTGTCTCATCTGCAGGTCATTCTATGGGAGCCCTCATGTTACTATTATGTACTCTCTATAGATAGAGCTACCGAATAGTAAACAATTGTGATGAATAGTTTTAACTGGTAATGGGGCTGGTGCTAATGTAGTCATTCTCAATGGCCAGAAACTCCCATAGACAATTATTACGTATGTAATATTTCTACCCATAGTTGTAGATAGAATAACTTGTTGAGCTCATTCAAGCACTTATCCTGAAACATCCATCCCTTTATATAATAATTAGGGGAGGAGAGGCTTCATTTTATCAAGAATAGTTGTGAAGCCCCACCAATTCATACCTCTGTTCCCTAGGTCTGTGTCTCATTCCACTCTTTAGGAGAAAGCATCTATCTACACTCAAATAATAGTAGGTCATTGCGTGGACAAGATTTTATGGTAATATAGATAAATGCATAGGTTTGTTGATACATCCTTCTACATGGGTTCAATACCCCACATCTATACGGAGTGCACACCCAAACTCAACAGATGCAAGACCCCACATTGTATGTACAGTCCCGCCTACATTATATAAGAATTTCAGCACTTTCTCTAAATAGTAGGGTGTTGGGAGAGAGCCCCGCTACCCAACACAAGGGAGAGGGTTTACCCCATTCCCTTAGGATAATTAACTTGATCTCCCATTCGAGCATTGGTTAGATCCCACATTGATCATAGCTAAGGTTGATCCTTGATCTCTTGCGAAGCAACTAAGCTACCGGTGTGATTGCAACACAAGCTGAGGTGGGTGGCATAATCCGCCCCTTTAATTAATAGTAGGCGGGGTGAATAGTGTAGACCATCGACATCAATCTTCGTATATATGTATTTGTATCTATATTTCTATATATTCCATACCAATCCATCATCCTATCCATCTTCCATCGTTCTCCTTTCTGTGATGGTTGGTAGAGAAGGATCAGCTTCTAGTACACACTATTTTTCTTTCTTAATTGCCTTCACCCTACTCCTTGGCTTATACTACGGGTATTGGGTAGTGGAACAATGTGAACTTTTGCCATCTAAATAGATTTCTCTCAATATTTAGACACGACACCATCCATAAGCGGAGCTATTGGTGGGAGTGGTTTTACCACTCGAGCGTACATACCATACTATCTAAAGCGGGTTCGTTCTTAGCTACTACTCCACTTTCTTGGCCATGACTCAATCGCTGGAACAACCCTTGCTCCTTCCCTTATAAGCTATGTCACTCCTTGTTGTCCCATGCCAAAGTAAGTATGATCCAATCATCAAAAGTTTGATCATCTTTTCCAAGAGGTATGCCCCCAGGTACTAACCAGTCAATGGTTATATGGATGCCCTGGTCCTAAGTCCTAGGTCTCTATGCCCTGGTCCAGGTTGAGCTAATGATATGTCTTAATAGCTCCGTTGATTGTATAGGTCTTCTTCTAGTGATAGGAGAGGTACACATGGGGTGGAGTGTCACACCCCCAGGCTGGCGGTAGTCTTTCAACCATGCTTGGCAAGGTGCGGCACCACCGAACACTTTCTTTTCCCCGATACTTATGTTCGTGGACTACGCCTAACCACTTATCCTACTTAGTTTGTGTTTCAAAACCAAGTATTATTAATGTTTCCTTTATAACAATGAACACCCATACACATTCATTATCATTAGCAATTATAAACGAGAACACAATTGCATAGTATAAAGGGAGGGGCAACTCCCTGAACAATGAGTCTGCCCAAATAATATATTATACAGTCTTTCAATATTACAAAGCTTTACAAGTATACTTGGAAACACCAAGTTTCATACTTGTCACACTAAAAAATGTCACCATGGCTATTTACAGTTAGTATGGCTCTATCAACAGTCATGCTATCCTCTTAGGCAAGTCTTATGCCTCTGCTCTCCATGTCAAACTCCAAAAAGAGAGAAAGTCTTTATAAATGTATTTATCTCTGGGTATGTAGGTTCTCTCAAACTTACCAGCGGGTACGCACCCAATGTTCACAAAAGCTGCGTACTTGTACGCTCTGTATGTAAAGGGGCAGGTGCGTACCCCTGTAAAGGTCAAAATCCGCAAGTTTCATCTTTAAAAAGTTACTTGTGGTTATTTCTAGAGCATTCTAGAAGGTTGTTCGACGTGTATTGAGCGCCTCCAGATGGTTCATGTACCCCTACCAAAGAGGAACTTATCCCATCAATGAGGGAGCTATCCCATCCAAAGAGGGGATTATCCCATTGATGGTGGACCTGAATAACTTCCTCTAGAGCACTATAAATACAGGCATTGGGCCAGAAGGAGGGGAGGTTGGAAGCTAAACATTTCTAGGGGTATATGCTACTGGAATTAGGACTCCCATTTAGAAGCTTGTGAGGAGAGATTGCCATCTTTGATTGTTCTATTTGGAAGTGGGTGAGCTTTGTCAAAGTAAAGGAGAACTCTTGATGGACCCTGGGAGGGACTTGCACAACACCGAGGCTCAGGTTGTAATTGTTCCTTTTGTTTCCTATTAATGCAAATGAGTCCATTCTTCTCAATAACTTGTTATTTATGAGTTGTTTCATGTACTCCTTGGTCTATGTGTTAAATATGTTTTATTTTATGACATTATCAAGTGCTATTTAATCGTTTGATTGTTAGTGGATGCAGGTTTTCAAAGTGAAGGAGGAGCGCATCCGGATCAGCAGAGCTGGACTGCTACAACAACGTTGGACTACAGGTAGGATCTAAACACTTGATTTCTTATATAGTAAATGCATGTTTAGAGAAGGATTGCTCTTATTTGTCTTGTTTTTCACTAGAGAGTCTTAGGCTCCTAGGGAGGTTGGTTGTGTCCGCACTATCAACTCTTTCTGCCTGAAAAATTGGCGACTCCGCTGGGGAATCCATTGATGTGAAAGTCTTTTCCTTTGTATGCAACTTTGATCTGAGAAAAGTCATTTATTTTCTGGTTTTTGGCTCTGTGACTTTGTTTTTGGGTGGGTTAGCTTAGGGTTAGATTGAATTTATTTTTTCTTGGATTTTTCAGTAGTACGCACCCTCTGAGTATTGCACAGTGCGTTCTTGTATGCACTGTTGCTGTGTGCACAGAGCGGGCCCGCACCTGGCTTAACCGGTTGCCTGCGTACCCTGTTAAAAATTAAGAAATTTCCATTTTTGGCATTTTTTCTCTTGGATTTTGCTTTTTATTAGTTTTTACTGCCCAGATCCATTAGTCTCTTGTCAAAGATCTTCACCTGAACTTGTTTCGATAGCATTGAGTGTTTTAGTGGATTTCATAGAAGTTTAAGCCCTAGGGTTTGATTTTTGAGTAGGTCTTGTAGTGACTTTGGTGGTAGAATTTGTCAAGCCTTAGGTCTCTCTAGTTTTGTCAGCATTCTTAGAAGTCAGACCTGTCATAAAGTCTACCTGTGAGAGCAACTTACCTTTGAGTTGTCTCTTTGGAAAATTTCAAAGTACTTGTTGATTGAGTATTGAATTCCATTTTACAAAAAGAACAAAAAGGTTTGAGTTTTGTTTTGACTGGTCTTTTGATTCTGCATTAGCTGGTCCTTGACTTGATTTTGGTCAAGTAAAACAACCTAGAATCATCCTTGTAGGCTTTTGCCTCGTTAGGTTTGCTTAGAGTAAATTTCTTTTTGATTATCTTGTGAGTCAAGTTTTCATAGATTTTATAACTTTTGAGATTGATTTTCGTTAAAATAGATTTATATGCTTTATTAAATAAGAGAAAATATGAAAACATCTCCTTTGAAAAGTTTTGTTTCAAGTAGCTTTGAAGAGTTTTGAGAGAAAAAGAGTTTTTCGTGCACGTAAGGAGTGGTCATGTTTGTATGCTTGGAAAGATAAAGAGAATTGTTTCTTTGATTGTCTTTACTAAGAAAGTTGTTTTCTATAAAATTTGCATTTCTCAACTCTCTTAGTTAGGAATTTCATTGAAAGAGAAAAGTAGCGTAAATCATCTTAGGTGCATCTTTGTAGTGGTTTGAGTCGAGTCTACACACCATTGGTTTCACTTCCACTACCTTTTGTCTTCAAAGAAAAACCATAAAATTAACGCTTAAAGTAAAATCAACGTAGTAACTTTTATTTACTAGGGCTCTGAAACACCAATTTAGATCAGGCTAGTGTCTTGGAGTAGGAGAGTAATTAACTCTCCAAGACAACAAAACCAAACAAGTAGCTTATCTTGTGATAGAATAAATCCAATTGTCTCATTTGTACTCTGGGAAAGCTCCTCTTAAAGGAGAAGCATGAGCTCGTGTCCGAACCAGTGAGGGGATCAATCCCCCCTCGTTGGGAACGACGCCAGACACGCACGTATTACAAATGGTAAACCTCGGATTAACCATTGTCGAGGAGCCAGGGGTCACGTTTCGGTAAACCTTGGATTATTGTCAAGGAACCGGCAAGGGGATTGAGCTTGATACTCTGCCCTTGCGTGCTTTCGGAGTGTAGACTGTTCCCCTAGGTGCATTTTTTGCGGTTGGTAACCTTAGTGACCATTATCTTTAGGATTCTACCGAGGTGACGGTGGAGGGAAGATCCCACTGTACCTGGAGTAGACGTCGGCTAGACTCACTTGGATTTTCCGGGGGGTTCACTTCACTCGAGATGGTTAAAGTGGAGGAACTTGTGCCGGTCTATTCATTAAGCAGGTTGCCGGGGTAACTGTTCCACCCGCCACTTTTGTACTAAATCCGGCAATGTTGGGTTTCATCTCCAACTAGCCTTTTCGGTCTGGAAGGCTACTGTTTGTGCTTGGTTTGATGCCCTAGATTCTTTAGGCATGTGATTCAAATTTGTTTGGTTCTTTAGAGACTTTAGGTGGTTTTGATTTGAGATTTTAGTTTGTTTTCGTGTGTAGTAGTTAAAAGTTTTTAGCTGTGGCGGAATTACCGTGACAGTCCCGTAGACTTCGGGGCCAGTCTCCTGAAGTTGTTTCTGTGGCCGAATTGTTGAGAATATCCCGTAGACTTCGGGGTGAACCTCCTCAAGACAACCCCAATAATCTAGAAGGTTTAAAGGTCCTTGTAACTCCTCCTAGTGGCAGTAGAGTAGGTTCACCGGAAGAAGGAGAATATTCCTTGGTAGTCCATTCAGATTACCAAGGTCTAGAGACAGGTTATAATCCCGAAGCTGTTACAGTTTCTGAACTTGTTGGTAGTTTTTCGTCTGCTAGTGATACAGGCGAAGAACCTGAAATATCTGAACCTGTTACTCCGACTTCTAGTGTTCCAGATTCACCAAGAGTAGAACGAGTTATCACCGAAAATCTTCCTACTGGTCTGATTGCTATCGAAGAACTTGCTCCAGAGGAAGAAATAGGCGTCTCTAACCTTGAAGATCAACTCAATATTGAGCTCAGGGAGCGTGAATCTATCTTCTACAGTCCTCCTAGAAGTACTACTTGGTACCTTTCGTTAACCAATTATTTAGACAACTCAGGGGTAGGTTTTTCTACACCTCGTACTCCCTTTCCACCTAGAGGTATTTATACTCCTGTAAATATGTCTGGTCAGTCATCTGTGTTTACTCAAACTCCTGAATCTTTCTTACACGGCGGTCCTTCTGTTCCCACTGGGTATCAATCACTTTCTGGTACCTTTGCGGGGGCATCTCCTCAACCCATTGATCATGGGTTATTAGCTGGAAACAATGGTAATATACCATTGGGTGTAGGATACATTTACATGATGTGAGGTTCAGTTCCCATTTCCCAACCTCAAGGTGGCCAATTACCGTCTGGGGAGAAGCCTCAGTTAACACCTGGGGGGCAACCTCAAGGTACACAAATCGTGTCTGGGGGGCAACCTCAAGGTCAGTATGTACCTATGGTGCAATACATGCATCAAGGTCAACCCCAGCCTCAATATGTACCCCGGGGTCAACCTCAGTATCAACCTCAAGGGTATCAACCCCAAGGATGGCAACCTCAAGGGTATCAATCCCAAGGGTATCAACCTCAAGGGTATCAACCTCAAGGTCAAGGTCAACCCCAGTATCCGTATTTACCTCAAGGTTATCAACCTCAAGGTCAATACTCGAGTCAAGGTTATCAACCACCTCAAGGTCAGTCATATGTTCAAGGTATGGGAACTGCACCTTTCAATTATCAATCCTATCCTCAATCCGATTATGGATCTCAGTATCCTCAACCTGTTACGGGTCAATACCCCGGAATGTTAGTGTGGGATCCATCACAGGGTCAACAGGTGTTGCAGCCAAGTATACAGTTGGTACCTCAAGCTGGACAACCCGTAGTTTCTGGTCCACCCCAGCAACCGCAACATGTCCAGTCAAATGTTCAAACTTCTGTAACTTTTGTAGTTACTCAGCCACCAATTGCACCTAGTACGCCATCTCAAACGACTGCTGCAACTACCGCTACGTCTGCCGCACTTACTTCTGGAGTATCGACAGCTCCGGTTTCTATTGTCTCTGCAACCACTCCTCAGACATCTTTACCATTGTCTGGATCTACGATTCAAACCACGGTCCAGATGCCTACAAGTCAGCCTGGTATAAGTACGGTTGTCACTGCTCAACCTCAATTTGTTCATCAACCGTACCAGGGACAGTACCAACATGGGCAAGCTGTCCAACAGCCGGTTTACCAGTATCAACCGTATCCTGGGTACACTTATCAACAACCTCAACAACCCCAGTACGGTCCGGTTAATCCTGGTTTTCCAGGAGGATATAATATCCCTAATTCGACTCATGTTCCTAGTTATCTTGGATATCCTCCTCCTGGAACTGGTCTTGTGACCCAGAGTTTTAGAGATCCTAACTGGCAGTTACCATTTATCGCAACTTTGGATTTACCAGACTTGACGCGCCTAACGAACGATCCAATCCAATATCTTCCGTTCTGGCCGCCTATGCCAAATAAGTTGCCCAGTGATATACCCAAGTTCGAAGGTAAGTATGGAGAGGATCCGTCCAATCATGTGATGACTTACCACCTCTGGTGTGCTTCAAATTCTATCTCGGATGATTCGATCCGCTTACGTCTTTTCCAGCGTACACTCATTGGTCTCACGACCAAGTGGTACATTGAGTTACCATGGGCCTCTTTTTACAATTTCAGCCAGTTAGCTACCTCGTTCTTAACTCACTTTCAGTTGCCGGTCAGATACGATAACGGCACGGAGCTATTAACTTCACTAAAACAATCAACGTCCACGTATATTTCTGATCACATTCATGAGTGAAGACGTCGAAGAAGGTTAGTGAAAGTTTTTATTCCGGACCAAATCTTAGCTGAATGGTTTGTTAAATCATTATTACCGAAGATTACTGAAGATGTAGCTAAGGCCGAAGTAGTTACTGAGGAGCAAGTCATTGCTCAGGCGCAGTACCTTGACTTAGTTTACACTCAGTCGGGTACGTTACACGAGAAGATTCCAGATCTTCCAAAATCGAATCAAATCGTTGCTGCTCCTTCGGGATCTCATGCCGCTGATGGTATGATTGGTATCGTGAATACAAAGAGTAAGAAGAAGTCTTCCAAGGCTTCAACTACTCCTATAATCACTTTGCCCGATTCCCCGATAGGAGAGTCTTCTCCTGAACTTTCCACCGATATTCACGCTGTAGAGTCATCTACGGCCAAATCAAAAAACGGTGGAAAGAAGAAAGGAAAGAAGAAGGCTAAAGTAGACAAGGCTCCGAAGGAGAAAACGGAAAAGTTGGAAACCAATGACGAAAAGCGCAAACCTCGATATCCTTGTCTTATTTGTGAAGAGGATCATTTTACGAGAGATTGCCCTCATCGGGCCGAGGTCGTGAAAATAGTCAAAGGTTCTCCCACTCCTGCTGTGTTAAAAGATCCATTTCCAAAGCAGGAAAGTAAAATGATAGGTTCTTCCTCGACTGCCAGTGAAGAACCCATTTTGATGATGTCTCATGTGAGGATTGCGACTCGATCGCAAGATTATGGTAGTAAGAATCCTGTTGATGGTAAAGAAGCAGAATCTTCTCATTCTAATCCATCAACCTCAGCTCCTGGTTCTGATCCACTACAGATCGAAAAACCTAACCCGGACTTAGTAATCAAACCGCCCGCCAAGGGTGTACTTCGAAGGTCTGCTTTCAATCCACATGCAAGAGCAGCCCAGAATTACAACATTGTTGAGGACTTAGTTGTTTGACCCTCAGCAATGTCGGCTTTAGAAGTGCTGCAATCATGCCTAGAACAACGCAAATTACTTTTGTCGGCTATCGGAGCTGTTGATGTTCAGGACCCGAACCTGATAATCTTCGATCTAGAAAATAGTACACCACGTCTACCCCATCAAATGGCTTTCCAAATTCCAGTGATAGTAAAAAAAAAGCCTATTCATCAGACTGTGATTGATGAGGGAGCTTCTACGTGTATTATGTCGATTTAATGTTGGAGATCGCTTGGTTCTCCTTCGTTGAACCAATCCCCGACCATCCTTAAGGCCTTTGATGGCGTGGGTTCCGTCCCTTTGGTATTATACAAGAATTGCCTATAGGGGTAGAAGGTAAAACCGTTAGTCTAGATGTGGAGGTGGTTGATGCCCCTCTAGACTACAACCTTCCTTTGGGTCGAATTTGGTCATATGCTATGACAACGGTCGTTTCATCGGTCTTCAGAGTAATTAAGTTTCCACATAACGGTAAGATCGTGACGATTGATCAGCTGACATACTTTTCATCCGACCCAGCCTCTTCAGAGAGTATCCAGCATGTCGGTAAGACGACAATCCCTTATAGGGACGTTGGCGTAGGTTTAGTTAAAGATTCCGGTTTACTGGGAACTTTTCCTTTCCCTCCAATCAACGCAGACACTTCATTTGCATCAATTCATATGATTACATTAGACAACATTATTTATGATGATCCTTGGATTGTCCCATCTGAATCTGAGATAGACTCATTCGGTGATGTTATGCGTTTGAGTCCATATGAAATTGATTATGAAGCTGTCATGTCTTTTACCGACTCGCGTTCAACCCAAATCGACCAAATGAATGTGGTCAGTGAAGAATCACTTTTCACCTCAACCTTAGAACGGATAGCGTTTCCCGAAGTCGTGTCATCTGACGAGCAACTTCGCGAAATCCTAAGTGTAGACAATCTACCATGGGAAGATCTTCATCACAGATCTTCGTTTTTACCTAAGGATGATGTTTTTGAAAATGATTTTTCATCTATCTTTACCGCTGAATATGTCAAAGACGCTCAGAATCCAACGAAACATTCTGATTCAGAGTTGAATTTAGGGAATATTTCTCGCACTATTCCCATTGATATTTCAGTGAAGCCCGGAATTGAGGAAAACATTCATATAGGTGCCTCATGTACACAAGATGAAATCCAAACTTACAAGGCCCTATTCCAAGAATTCTGCGATGTGTTTGCCTGGTCTTACGAGGAAATGCCGGGAATCGATCCTGCCATTGTTGTTCATGAAATAAAGACCTACCCGGACGCTAAACCCATCTGGCAACAGTTGCGTCAAATTCACCCTCGGAAAGCGGCTGCAATTAAAGCAGAAGTCGAAAAGCTGTTGAAAGCAAGTTTCATTTATCCAATCCCGTTAACGGATTGGGTATCGAATATTGTTCCGGTCAATAAGAAACAAGGAACAATAAGAATCTGTATCGACTATAGGGACATAAATCGAGCTTGTCCAAAAGAAAACTATCCTACGCCTTATATCGATCAAATTATTGATGATTGTGCCAGAAGTGAAATGTTTTCCTTCATGGATGGTTTTTCGGGCTATAATCAAATGAATATTCTACCTGCCGACCAACCAAAAACGACATTCATTTGTCCATGGGGGACATTTGCTTATTGAAAACTGCCTTTTGGGCTTAAGAATGCTGGAGCCACTTTTCAACGGGCAATGTCTTATGCATTTCATGACATCAAGCACATTGTGCAACCGTACCTCGATGATTTTCCTGCTCATTCTTTACACCGAGCTGATCACCTTGTCCACTTACGAGCAATCTTTATGAGGTGTCGGCATTATCGAATTCAGTTGAATCCCCACCAGTGTGTTTTCTGTATAGAGACGGGTCGATTGTTGGGATTTGTTGTTTCAAAAGCCGGCATTCGCGTCGATCCCCCGAAGGTCGAAGCTATCATCAAATTGCCTCCTCCTTCGAGTTCGCGCCAACTCCAAAGTTTGCAAGGGAAAGCGAACTTTTTACGCCGATTCATTCCAAGCTACGTCGAGGTCACTAAAGGTTTTACACGGTTGTTGAAACAGAACACTCAATTCTTTTGGGATGAGATTACCCAACAATCTTTTGATGCACTTAAGCACGCGTTGACCCATGCACCGTTGTTGCATCCTCCCAACTACAACCAGGACTACTTCTTATACCTCGCAGCTTCGCATTCCACCATCAGAATGGTGTTAGTTCAAGAAGATGAATTCGGAGCGGAACATGTGATATATTATCTTAGTAGGACATTAAACCCCACTGAGCTAAAATATTCGCATGTGGAGAAGTTGGCCCTGGCCGCTGTTCAAGTTGTCCAGCGTTTCCGTCACTACATTCTTCTCCGTAAAACTACAGTTATTTTGGATTGCAACCCTATGATTTACATTTTGACAAAACAACTGCTAGGGGGCAAGTACTCTAAATGGATCGTTATCCTGCAAGAGTTCGACTTGGAGTTTGAAAAGTCCAAGTCTAAGAAATCCTTAGTTTTTGGGGAATTGATGTGTCATTTCCCGCGTGCTGACACAGAAACTGTGGCAGAGGAGTCCATTGCAGACAAATCTTTGTTTATTATCAGTACTTTAGATCCGTGGTGCGGAGATATAATCATCTATCTCCAAACCTAAACCTTTCGCCCTGAAGCTTCAAAGTCGGAACGTCGAAAAATTCGGTTTCAATCCCAGCAATACAAGATTATTGGAGATACACTTTATCGCCGGGGGGCAGACTTAGTTTTTCGACGTTCCTTAACTCACGAAGAGGTTGAGAGGGTTTTGAATGATTGTCACTCTGGAGCATGTGGCGATCATATGTCTGGGTATGCCACAGCTCAGAAGGTGTTGCGCGCTGGCTATTTCTGGCCATCCATGTTTAAAGATTGTATCATTGCGGTCCGGAAGTGCCACAAATGTCAAGTGTTTGATCGCAAGATGCGCGCACCACATGCTCCTCTCCATCCTATAATTGTCGTTGGTCCTTTCGCCAAATGGGGTATCGATTTTATTACTTGTAACCCTCACTCGGCCGGGGGGCATGCGTATATCATCCTCGCGGTTGATTATTTTACTAAATGGGCCGAGGTGATGCCTACATTCGACGCAAGCGGCAAAACAACTGCAGTTTTCATATTCAATCATATTATAACTAGGTTTGGTGTCCCACAAGCAATCATCACTGACCATGGGAGCCATTTTCGAAACATCATGATGACTGAGCTTACAAGCCAGCTTGGTTTGCGCCACGATAGCTCTACTCCTTATTATCCGCAAGCCAACGGTTTGGTTGAGTCTATCAACAAAGTTCTGGTTATCATGATCCGACGAACCATTGGTATTCATCGGTCGAATTGGCACAACATGTTATTTTCAGCGCTATGGGCATACCGAACCTCAGTGAAAACTTCAACAGGGTTCACTCCTTTCCAGCTAGTTTATGGCTTGGAAGCTGTGTTACCCATTGAATGCGAAATCCAATAACTTCAAATGACTGTCGAATTACTTCCAGCTACTTCCGAAGAGGAGAAGCGTTTATTATACTTAGCTAAATTAGATGAGACTCGACATGACGCTGCATTGGCAATCGAGACTCACGCGAAGCGAATGAAAGCTCAGTATGATAGAAATGTGACCCCTCGAAGTTTTTCGGAGGAAGACCTAGTAATATTATATGATCAAGCTAACGATAAGCTAGGTGCTGGAAAATTCGTTCCTATGTGGCATGGACCGTACATTGTAAAGCGAAAGCTAGCAAAAGGGGCTTATGAGCTGGTAGATTTTGGTGGGGACTCTTTGGGTAAACCCAGAAATGGACTTTACCTAAAGAGGTATTATGCTTAAATGGTGGGTATGGAGAATTTTTAGTTAGGTTAGGTTTTCTTTCTAGCTAGTATGTTTGTTAGTTTAGTTAGTGTGCTTAGCTTAGAAAGTGTGTTTTTCGTCGTTATTCTCGCTTATCTTGGTTTTACTCTTGATATTGCAGATGTCGATGCCTCTCCAAACATACATTGGATTTGCTGATGGTGCTTGTCATAGTACACGGAATATCTCTTCCGCAGCTTGGGTTATCTATTCGCCCTCTGACGAGTTAGTTTCTATGCATGGGGTAAGCCTCGGTCAAACGACGAACAACATTGCAGAATACAGTGCAGTGGTTGAATTACTATCTGAATCTATTTCATTTGGAATTCGATGTTTGATAGTGAGGTTAGATTCTGAACTTGTTGTATTACAGCTTAATAGAGTATATGCCATTAGAAATCCTGTGTTATTAAGGTTGTTTTTGAGAGTGCGTCTCTTGGAACGTGAATTTGATTACATTGAATATCAGCATATTCCAAGGTCTTTAAATACATTAGCAGATGCAATTGCTTCTCGAATGTTGGACAGACATTTACAATAATCATGCAAGTAAATTTAAAAACATTTCATCACAGATGTTAAACAAGATAAGCCAGTAATAATGATATATATATAGATAGCAGTGTGTCGAAAAATATACATCGTCTTCGATCATAGGTTGAAAAACACCTTATGATCGGTAAAAATGATAAGTACAAAAAACCAAAAATGTCATATGTGTCTACAAAAACGACTAGCCAATCACTGGTGGTGCTCTCTATACGAGACCACTGCCCGCGCTACCCTACACAAGAACCTCCTAAAAGGTCCTGGGACTGCGACCACATAGCGCTGAAGTCGAATGGGAATATCATCTATGGTGGTCTCCGGTATATCCGTCGTCAGATGCTCTAGATCCTGTTCCAGCTCGGCCAAGGTCTCTGCGGCCGCATCCTATGGGGCTGGTGCTGGTACAGCTGGTGCTCTCCTCTAAAAACCCCGGAGGTTGGCTGGATGTCGTGGACCTACATCTGCATTTTGAAAATTTGTACTGTCAGTTTGAGGTGATATATATAAAAACAAAAAATATATATAATTTGAAAACTCGTGAAAAATGAAATACCTCTGTCATCCCACTGTTCTCCCTGTGGAAGAACCATGTCCGGATCATTCCGAAAATCCATTCCGGCATAAGGAAAGTCCTGAATAGCAAAGACCTGGTCCTCTAACCAGTGAAAATAACCAGCAGGGAATCGAACAACTGCGGCGCCCTCGTCAGGATGCCGGGCCATCACCGTAACCCATCGTATCAGCTTTGGCTCCCGAGGACCCAAGATATCAACAGTGAGATGCTGAGGGATCAACATCGGAACTCTCTCTAAGGAAAATCTCACAACTAGAGGCCCATATCCAAAGGTCTTCAGTTGTCCGTTCTTTTCCCTAGTCAGTTGGCCCTTCATGTCGGCCGACATAGCATCGCACCAGTTGAAGATGGTGCCTCGAAAACAGTCAATCGCCAACTGCATTTGGGACCCGGTGGCAATATTTAAAGCGGCTGCGCCGCAAATTCTGGTAACTGTGAAAGTTATAACCATGAGTTCACGCCGAGAGATGTATTTGATTTCTATGCCTTTCGCATGGTTTTGATTGTGTATGCACCAATTTGCCCGGAGACTAGCAAGGGATTGGCCACCCGACCTAGTCCCGGCTAGATTGAGTTGCTCACCCCTATTTGGCAAGCCAGTGAGAAAGTATATGTTAGAGGGATCTATCTCGAGCTGGTGCCCTCCGATGTAAAAGCATTGCTCATGAATGTTCCATCTCTCAACCAGCCACTCCAAGAATCTCACCTGAGCCCTCATGCCAGGTATGGCCCAGTATTAATATAGTCTGCATGCTTTTAGGGCATCAATGGAAGTTTGGTGACCAATTGCGGCTAAATAAACGTCCTCGTGCTCTCTTTCTCTCCAATCCAACATGGTGAGTGCCCTACACACCAAGAAATAAAGATTAGAATTAATTTGGGAAAATTTAAATGGTTATTTTTGGGGTTTGGGGTTTCAAATTCCGCCCTTCGCTGGGTACACACCCTGCGTTTAGGACACAGAGCACCGGTACGCAGCTGGCCTGAAGGCGGGCTGCGTACCCTGACATTTTTTCTGTGTAGGAAAAGGTCGGGCGACATAGGTCACCCTTAGGGCACCTGCGTACCTCGCAGAGCGGTTTTTAAAACCTAAAACCCCCCAAAAACCAAAACTAAAACCTAAAACAAAATTTTAATCAGATGAAATTGAAGAGGAGGATGTTGTGAAATACCTGGAAGAGACGGCGTTCGATTCTGACTGTCCGATTCTTCGCAATGACCACGGGAAGTTTCTTGCCAAAAGCTCTTTTCTCAACCTCAACAGTAAAATGGTAAAAATGACATGGTAAAAAGTCGTTTTATAGGTTTTTTGGATGAATGAATGCTAGGTTTGTTTATTTTTCACCATGGAAGGATATTTTTCAATGTATTTTTTCCTATCTTAAACAGGTATGAGTAATGTGTCGTTTTTGTGCAGGACAAAGCGATCTAGAGGGAAAATTGTCATTTTTCACGAACAAAAATATCATAGTCATCTTTTAAGCCCTTTTCTGACTCCTAAAATATGAAAATATTGCCGAGCGTTTCTTTTACACTCGTTAAAACGAAATTAAAAGACGGTCCCCTTATATCCCTTTTCTGACCGTAAAAACAGGAAAAGGTTGTCGGGTTTTTGTCGTTTCAAACTCAATACTGTAAATAAAACCACGTGTCCTTGATCGCTTTTTACTTTTCAGGTCAGTGGCACTAATTATGAAAGTACTCCTTGGTCGCAAGATCAAGAAGTTCTCCCAGGTATTATTTTATACTTTTTCGGGCTTGGGGGACACAAATTTACAAAAAAGTTCAACCTGGAGTCTTCTTAAGTTTTTCAGACTCTCTAAAATTGAAAAACGCCGAGTTTCTCCTATACTGGGCTCGTTAAACATTTCACAGTAAAGGACCTGTTCAATTACAAAAAGGAACGAACCACTCCTTCCTAGGGTTCGAATCAAAACTAGGTTGGACTCATCCAAAGGATGAGCTTATAATCAAGCATATGTTATCCTCCTCAAGCTTGTTAAAAATAAAGAGGTACTTGCCAGAAATGGTGGGGGAAAAGAGAGACGAATGAGCCTATTTGTTATCTCTTGTCTCAGAAGAAACTTTATTACCACTCCTGGACACGACACTTTTCATTCACCTGGGTTGGGAAATCCTTTACCTCACAGTTGATCAAACGACTTTGAAAGCCTTCAGCCGAGTTTCGGGGATTAATTTTGAGTCGTTTATCACCAAACCATCTGTTGTGTCGTTATGTGTTCAAGAGGTCTGCAAACAAAACTTTCATCTGCAAAATACTTGTCATCCATTTGACCATCCCTGAGTCAGTCCTTACAGCAACATTTCTCCAACTTGAACAAATGATTTCGTGTTGTGGGCTTGCCTGCAACAGGTCACTTTCTATCAACATCAGCACATTATCTAGAGAGATGACTTAGAAATCGTCAGTACCTTGAAGTCTGCATGCATCAATGGTAGGTTTCTCGCCTTTGACGTCAGTTTACATCATTGACTCTCGATCGAAGGATTCCGTGAAATGTTCGACATCAACTCATTCATTCACATCTCATGGATTGTACTGGGTACTTTGAGAACCATTGACATTACTGGTGGTCTCTCTCACACTTGTTAACAATTTACATCATCGACTGGTAATAAAGTGGTTTCTACCATGTTCGACATCAACTCATTTATTCGCATGGCTAGAATCGTACCAGTTCGGGAAGTAGAAATGAAGACCCTGGATCTAGTTTCCACCATCCAGGCTGCGAGGAGTTTTGTATTCATTATCTAAGTAGACTAATCATAAACAGATGGCTGCGCCCATACTGTGTCTACAAAAGTCTATGATTATGATGTACTACAAGATCATTCCTGTATCAGAGTAGTTAGTCTGTTAGTTAAAGTTTTGATCTGAGTATGGGAATGCCTACCTCAGTGATGATATAATCTTATACATGTATTTTGTGTTGAAAATTGCAGGTTCTGACCAGGCTCTCCTCGAGATAATCCTTGAAATGATAAAGCACTTCACCCTTCCTAGATAATACAAAACCCTAATCTATTACAGGCTTCGCACTTTAGGGGGCAATCTGTTACACTAAAAAATGTCACCATGGCTATTTACAGTTAGTATGGCTCTATCAACAGTCATGCTATCCTCTTAGGCAAGTCTTATGCCTCTACTCTCCATGTCAAACTCCAAAAAGAGAGAAAGTCTTTATAAATGTATTTATCTCTGGGTACGCAGGTTCTCTCAACCTTACCTACGGGTACGCACCCAATGTTCACAAAAGCTGCGTACTTGTACGCTCTGTATGTAAAGGGGCAGGTGTGTACCCGTGTAAAGGTCAAAATGCGCAAGTTTAATCTTTAAAAAGTTACTTGTGGTTATTTCTAGAGCATTCTAGAAGGTTGTTCGACGCGTATTGAGCGCCTTCAGATGGTTCATGTACCCCTACCAAAGAGGAACTTATCCCATCAATGAGGGAGCTATCCCATCCAAAGAGGGGATTATCCCATTGATGGTGGACCTGAATAACTTCCTCTAGACCACTATAAATACAGGCATTGGGCCAGAAGGAGGGGAGGTTGGAAGCTAAACATTTCTAAGGGTATATGATGCTGGAATTAGGACTCCCATTTAGAAGCTTGTGAGGAGAGATTGCCATCTTTGCTTGTTCTATTTGGAAGTGGGTGAGCTTTGTCAAAGTAAAGGAGAACTCTTGATGGACCCTGGGAGGGACTTGCACAACACCAAGGCTCAGGCTGTAATTGTTCCTTTTGTTTCCTATTAATGAAAATGAGTCCATTCTTCTCAATAACTTGTTATTTATGAGTTGTTTCATGTACTCGGTCTATGTGTTAAATATGTTTTATTTTATGAGATTATCAAGTGCTATTTAATCGTTTGATTGTTAGTGGATGCAGGTTTTCAAAGTGGAGGAGGAGCTCATCCGGATCAGCGGAGCTGGACTGCTACAACAACGTTAGACTACAGGTAGGATCTAAACACTTGATTTCTTATATAGAAAATGCATGTTTAGAGAAGGATTGCTCTTATTTGTCTTGTTTGTCACTAGAGAGTCTTAGGCTCCTAGGGAGGTTGGTTGTGTCCGCACTATCAACTCTTTCCGCCTGACAATACTTAGCCAAATTTACAATCTTGTCACACCTCCGTGTGACAACCAAGATTTCCTTGCCCAAGGTGGGCGGAAGTGCCCTCACACGTGCTTCCTTCCGCACTTCCGAACTGAACCTTATCTTCGTGCACGACGGGTGGGTGACTCCACCAAGTCACCAAGACACCCTCTTCGCACAACCAACTTCACCAACGTTCCACTGTGCACCTGGCTTCACCACGTTCCACCATTCTCCAACTTCGCACTTACGGGCAACTTACCAAGTCTCCACCGTTTACCCTTGCATGATGGGCAGGCGATCACCTGAGCTTCCAAGACACCCGTGCCAAGTCTCACTCAAAACCAAGCTATGCGCTACCTTCGTGCAGCCTTGCCCAAGAACGGGCGCATCACCAAAATCTGCACTTTCCTATCTTGTTGCATCCACCTCTTAGATCTGCACGCTTCTTCACATGATGAGCAAAGTTGTTGTGTGTGTCAAATGAGCTCCATGCCTCACCAATATATACGAGTGGTAGGGCGAGGTCGTAGCTACCGAGTCAACCCGCCCATGCCCTCAACTCCATCACAAACTTATCAAAACATGTGTCGGCCTTGATATTTTTGTAGGTCGGCCGTGGGTTGAGCATTCATGCTCCCCACGCCTTATAAAAACCATTGCTCTCCTCTTCTATGTGCTTGGATTATTACATAACACCTTCGCACACCAAGTCAATCTCATTCCTTTCTTCGTTTGTCATCGAACTTCATGCCTCGAGCGCGTGCAAGGACTGTAGGTCCTTACATGGAGGGTACGTATGTACATATAAGTTTGGGCCATCACTAGTATGTGACAGGTCTGGGCAGAAGATAAAGAAAGAGTGGGAGTCTGTCATATACTTATTATATGATACACCACTTTGTGTAAATGATTTCTTTTCCATACAGGATAGGGTCTACTAAATCTCCTATTTTCCCTCTCCTGTTGGTCTTCACCATTCTTCCTCTACCTCATTCTTGGGTTGAGTCATTCTTTATCCTCTATTTTTTCTTTGATGGGAGGGTGGACTTCATCCTTACTGTTCTTTGGGTGCTTCTGCATACTACTTACCATATGGTGTCAATGCATATTTTATGGCCTTTTTCTGCTTGACGCTAACAAATATAATTTGGCAGTTTAGCTAATATCTTCCACTTTCATGTTAACGCAACTTATTCAACTGTCATCCTCGAATGACCAGCCTTCACCTCATGCTTCTCCCTAGTGCATCTAATTTGACAAACCTAATGTTTTTTATGCTTATGCTAGCACACTAATTTACACTTTGAATGTATTTGAATGAGATATTTTCCTTGCCCTCAAAGAATTATCCTCGATCCAATCCCTGATCCAATGATGGTTGCCAAGGTACATTGTTTGTTGCTATATCTATTTGAATATATAGCAATATATACATAGTGATGTATATGGGTTAGCATTAGTATGAGTATGAGTAGCAGCACGATCGATGATGGATGGGATGGACGAGTAGATGGGTAGTAGTTTCTAAGTATACTGCTAGTCTGATCTGTGTGTTAATCTGATTGTGTAAGAAGGAAAGTATGCTTGCTTCAATGATTGATTGATTGATTGATTGAGAGTATGCCTCCTTGATTTCATGATTGAACGCTTGCTTGATCAAATGATGAAGAGTATGCCCACTTGAATGAGAGAGAGTTTGCCTTCTTTATCTCATGATTTAGCAGAGTCTGATCTGATACTTACTTTCTTTCAATGACATCCTATATAAGGGGAATCTAACCAAATCATAACATTTCATTTATGGCCACATGTGGTACTGGATGATTGATTGAGGTTTAACCTGGGAGATAGAGGTTAATGAACTGATCAATCAAGTATGAGGCTTTACTGATTGTGAGAGCATATTAAAGATGATTAGGAGATCACTCATTAATTACTCACCTTTCTTTCATTTAGGACCCATCAGGCCTGCTGAGCCCACCCACTCTAGGATGATGGTTTTGACATGATCAACACGCAAGAAGATGAGGTTGAGGATCTCATCAAGAATTATTGCAATTAATCGGTGAACAATACAATCTATGGGGGATGGGATCATAAACGATCTCTTGACCTTAATAATGGTCAACTTGAGAGTGAAAAGGTGGCCTATGAAGGGCGAGCATATGATTCCAGTCATCATTCTCTTTGGCTGGTCCTACCTTCCTTATCGGGTTAGCTTATTATCCTCCCTCTCATTCCCAACAGACATTTTGCTTGCATTAGTTACTTTCCTTCAAGGAGTTGGTCTTACCTTCCCATCAAGTGGTTACTGCCAGGATGGGTGGGAGAGGGCCATTGAGAGAAGCTAACGCTCAGGGGAATCATCAAGCTCTGGTTCTGGCTCTTGGAGCTTTGCTGACTCTGGCTCTTCTGGCTCTGGTGGATCTTCGGGCTCTTCTGAATCATCATCTTCGGGACCTTGAGCTTCTCAATCTTTGATCTCATCATTTTATAATTATGATTATGGTGATGGAATTTTGTCATATTCTCCACATAGGACAGTAGTGACTCGGTCCTTTGGGCATACCATAAAGAAGTTCCTTCCTCGAGCATGACAGTTATAGTTATAACTCCCCTAACTACCTGCTTTGTTGAAACCGACTTATACTCCATTCCACCACTGTTCACGATATTCCTAGAATCTTGAGATGTATCCATATTTCTCAATTATGGCGGATGAGAGATAAATCCATCGACCCTCCTCCTTCCAACTATTTTGAGTTATCCCTTTTCATCTCTTTTCCTTGGTCTTGCCACTCCCGATTCTTTGATCTATGCCAGCCTAGAGAATCAATCTATCCTTCTTGTTGCTACCCTATAGAGCTGGTGTGGGGCTTTGCATGCTGTAGTAATACCTTTGGCAGCTTTCTTTATATATAGGGAATACAACTAGGTGAGATAGGCGATATAACTAGGCAAGATAGGCAAGCGTTATTCATTTACTGACTTGGAAGGGGGGTAATATCTATTCTTTCTTACTGACTTGGCTATGCAAACACAAGGAGAAGGCACGTAACGTATTAATATATATGGGAGCCCACCCTCCTAATAATATATCTACCTTCCTAATAAGATATAAGGATCCCTAGCCTAAGACCTTCAAGACCCCTTTTGAACTATAAAACTATAATAAGGACGGGGATTTTTCAGTTAAGCACCCTTGGTAGGAGGAACTATCGGGTTGATTGAACAATAAAAATATTTTCTCTCCAGTGAGAGGGTAGAAGCCGTAGCTCTGGGGTCAAGGCTATTAGTTTTGCCTGGGGGTGTGGGATGGAGAGTAGAGAATATGGCCCCTACTATTGCTTAGGGAAATGAGTTGAGCTTCCATCCTTGTTATCGAACAACTAGAAGTGAAATGAGCTTAAATGTTGGGAGGCAGGGACCATAGTAGCGAGAGAAGTAGGAAATTCAACGTCCCCCGAGAGACAGAAGTTTTCCTAGAGAGACAGAAGTGAATAAATTGATTTTCACCCCCGAAAGGTAATAGAATTTCTTATTGCCTTAGCTTTCAGGGACCAAATGAAATAGTTTTGATATTAAGATAATTTGTGTTGGAGTCTCTCTCTGCTGGAGTCTTTGTGTCTGTCCCAGTAGCTAGGCCATCAAAAGTTTTGATTGACAGGAAGGAACTAGTCAGTTGACTCAACGATTGTTCTTTATTTCTTGTCTTGGGAGTCTGAGAAGTATATTAGTTGTTAAGGACCCCCAGTTGGATAGTATAGAATCCATGAAGGCCATCTCAGGATATCTCATCTAGCCGTCCAGAAGTAGGCCTAAAGTAAACACCTTCAGTTAAGCCCACTATCTAACTTTCAATTGATGTTCATTACCATGGCCTATTCAATATTGGATAACGCTAACACCAAAAGGCGGGCTGAGTTTCTAGTCAATGCAGGAAGGTGTTAACTCAACTGAAAGGAAGGGGTTTGGGATCCAATCAGTGCTATTGATGCATTTCCCTCATCCATTTTGGTTCCATCTAAGGGTGTATTAGTTGGCCATCCATAGAACAATGATGGAAGCTCATCGAACACCTTATAGTCATTTATTAGATTCTAGTAGATAGATTATTCTCGCCCGGTAGTTATATGTCGGTAGTTAGTCTCAACCGGAGGACCAAAGAAGGAATTTGATTCTTTCTCTACCGTATTTGACCATCCTAAGTTTTATACCGTGGGCCAACCCACCCGATGGTCCTCTCTGTATTGGTTGGGACCCTCTCTTAACAAGTAGATACCCTAAACTGGGGGTGCAGAAGGCCCAAGGAATCATAGCTCATCCTTCAGCATTGTTGGGCACATACATCCTTTGAATAATCCATGCATGAGGCAACGAGTGTGTGAGGTACTTATAGTTGTTGAGGTGGGAATGAAGGCTACTATGTTTCCTACCCTACACCCCTGGTGTTCAGTTCAGGTAAGCTATAACTAGCTCGGTTCAGACTCGATGGGAGAATCCAAATAAGGTAGCACAAGCTATCCATCCAAATTAGTTTGGCAGGGGTGAAGACAAGTCGGTTGGATTGTTTGGAAGAGGTGCTCCTACTAATAGTTCTATTGCAATGTAACTTCCATTCAAAAGCTGGTTGGATCGCTAGAAAGAAACCGATTGTGGGTGCGGGAGGGTAGTTGAGGCATGTCAACAGTTCAAGATGGAACTCAATATCAATTTGTTAAACTGAATCAATGGCTTGTGTGATTTCTCATTAGCTTTTCTGGTGCCTTGCTATGGTGAGTCACATAGCCTATAATTTGTTTGGCGTTGAGCTTCTATTGGGGTGGGAAATTCCCTAATTAAAGGTGGCATTGGTCCAAGGAAATTTCCTGACCTCCTAGATCGATAAGCCAACATTCACTTTGGTAGCTGACATCAATTCGCCAACACAATTCACCGATCACCAATCTCTGCCCCTTAAGAAAATAGGCCTTATCACCGAAGGAAGATATGAAATGATTTTGGGCTGGGAAGTTACTAGGAAGGAAATGGATAAATACACATCAATGAAAGCAAGGCCCATCTACTTTTAGGACCCGAAAACTATAACACATCTTACCCACCCAATCGACCAACATCCTAGACACTTCACTCTTAATACTCTCCAATTCACCAGGTGAGCCCTCAGATATAGGTATCAGACCAGGTATTCGTGAAAGGGAGGAACAACCTATAACTAGTACTTAACGTATCTTTAGGAAAGAACAACACTGAAATCTATTACTTCATAGGGACACTCTTAGAGCAATAACTTAGCATCGTCAGTACTGAACTTGCATATTTGGTTAAGATAAGACAACCTATTCTTTAGATTATATTTCAATAGGAATAGGGATAGCACCGAACTTTCACCTTGTCTCTTATTATACCTATTCCATTTAAATGAGACCTAGCCTTTTGACAAATTTACTTATTGGTTTACCCTTTCACTCGCTAGGAACAATGCATAAAGTGTTTTCCATGGGAGTCACATCAACCACCAACCCAAGGAGTTTACCGATCCTTTGAACATCAACTGATATCGTCATGGTACACAGTTCCTATATATTTTATACGTAAGAATAGAAGTTAGAATGATGCCCTCATAGTTACCAATTAGAACCATAGATAAGAATAGGATTTGATCTCTTGGATCAGTGTTATACCACGGGTTTTTACTCACTGTACCAACCAATATTAATGTACCCACCTCTTTACGTTCCACCTTCATAAAATCATAGCTCCGTATGAGGAATTCATAGGACTCACCAATACAATTACCATTCATTATATATATAGACTGGCATGAAAGTTTTAACCCATCATAAAGGTGACCTTTAGAGCCTTTATTCAGGTGTTGGTTCTTTGATAACTATAGCTCCTCTTCTTCACGCTTTGGAGCAACTGCATAATCCTCAGGGGAACCAGCAACTAGTAGCTCCACTCCCTCCTCGTCACCCAACAAGAAGCTAGTAACAACATTTGGTACTACCTATCCTACTTGTTTCCTTTTTCCTCCTTACCCTTTTTCCCCTTGAATTTTTCACGGCAAGGAAAGATAGGAACCTTGATCAACTACATTAATTAATTTTTTTATTTCTTCTGTGCTAACTGCCAACTAGAGGACTTCCTTCTACTTGAAAGCTTTATCACTTTCTTACCATGACTTCATTTTATTATTTTTCACTTCCACAACTCAATACATAGCTTTTTGACCGAATGAAAGTGGATGATCCAGTTTCGTCTTACTTCTTATCAACTAACATCAGAGGTAGAGATGAGTAGGCAACAATTTAATCTCTCTGTGAGTAATAAATCTAAATTCAGAACCAATCCTCCTTTTGGACTATGCAGAAGTCACTGGAAAAAATGAAAACATTACCAGATAGCTAAATTTAGAGATAGTCATTTGTTTACCTCAAATGGGTACCAAAAAAATACGAAAGAAAATTCTAGCTCAAAATATATCAATGTTTGAATTGATCTAGTTCACCCATGCCATCGCACTTTCCTATACACAACCATTTGAACCATGTCTTGGTAGAAATTCCTTGCTTCTAACATGTAATCCCACATTTTCCCAAATAAATCCACAAAATGCAATAAAAATCAAGGGAAACAGATGCTTATCTTGCAACCACATAATTCTTTCAAAAAAGACAATGAACCTATTGTCTAGTGTAAAGTTACATAAGTTTCGAATATGTTGAAGCATTTCTGTAAAAAAGCATATGGATAGGCTACCTGTGGCCAAAAGACGTTCGATCGAAGATGAAATGGAAGATGGCTTGAGCTTCTTAGATTTATCTTCATCCAAATAAGAAGAACATGAGTCCTGGATTTTTGTATTTGTAAAGAGGATCTTTCTATCCAAGATGGTAATTTGGTCTATCCCTTAGTGGAAAGGCCACTCAAATCCCCTCTCAACCCTAAACATGAAGTCCTCCCTTGAGGAAACACTGAGCAAGGGGATTTGTAAGGGCTTGACTAGCAAATTCCAAGGCTCTGATCTTAGGTTAGGAACAACATATCCAATGTTAGGTTAGGAAAGGGACTGTAATTGACTTGATTGATTATCTCCTTCTCTAAGTCAGCCATATTCCTGAGTATTTCTCCATCATTTCCTTATCTCCTAAAGCACTAGTTTCAACCCATCCATAGTGAGGCCCATCAATTCAATCCCCTCATCTATGGGCATCCAATAGCCTCACATTCCTTTCCTTTATGGTGGTTTTGGTTCTGTGGGTTAAAAGCTACCTTTTTGGGCTTGTCGATTAAACTTTGGAAAAATAGAGCCTCATGGTACCATGCTCTTTAGTGGTAACTGTAGACTAGGAAATCTATTTACTGCTATAATAAATCTCATGTAACTCAAGTCATTTTCAACCAAATACATCCATGGAATTAGTACTATTAGCTTCCACTGAATACTACTATTATTGATAACAAGTTCAATCTATAGGCCCTTAGTCATATGATACACATTAGTAACCATAATGATCACCATTACTTAAGAAAACTTTTTATTTATTGGAGTCTGTGTTATATTGTGGTACACAACACTTCCCGGATACTAGATATTAATATTTATTTTAATCTATTTTTTTTTGGTATTTATATACCTTACATTGTCTTGTATTTTACGTATGTACTGCAAAATCCTAGTACCTAAGGTATACAAATTTTCTTATATGGTTGTATATACATTTGAATCTCAAAGATATGCGTGAAAACTTAGTTTTGAGATAATTTGAACCTAAAATACCTGGTATTCTTGATTCATAGTTTAGGTTCTTGCATTATTATTTTATTTATCACAGATCCAGTTATATATATATGTGTGTGTGTGTGTGTGTGTGTGTGTGTGTGTGTGTGTGTGTGTGTGTCTATATATATATATAGATATATTATATTGTGGAAACTATGAGCTAGTCCCATTTGGAATCATCTGTTGCATTTTAATTTCAACTACAGAAGTGTAGGAATTTTTTTGTACGGGACTATGTTGAAAGACCAAGATGAAAAGCTCGACCTGTAGTGGTTTTCAAAATTTCAAGAATGAGGACTTTTATAGAAGAGAAAAGTGAATTACTGATAGGATAATCAAGGTATTTTTTCGTTTTACTTATCCATTGTGTCGAGAGGAATTTTTTACAATGCTTTTGTAATGATTCCACACTCTATAAGGAAGTTTACGACCACTAGCTATGATGTTTGATCAAAACATCACAACCACCAGTGACTATAATGTTTTAGTTTTTGTCTAGAGTAGATGCAATGGCTGCATATTTTCCTGCAAAACTCATGATATACCTTTGTTAGTATTAAGGCTAAGATCACAAGTTTTATGCGGTCACAAATTGTATGGTGGAGTATCCCCATGAGGGAATGAAATGACCAATTAACCTCATCGCAAAGACATAAAGGAAGATACAATTGAGGGTTGGAATCAAGTTAGCACACTGAATTAAATTTAAAGGAATTCTTGGGAAAATAAGAGTTGGAGACAAACCTCTCGATCGTAATGAATGAATGAGAATCTGTGATTGGTTTGGATAATAGGTCAATCCACAAAAAATTCAATGAATTTCTTTGTTAATCAAGGAGATGAATCAACACAGTGTTAAATGGAGTCTCTGCAACACCAGAACCATAATCGAAAGAAAATTTGGGATGTGTGAAGAAGGGAGATCAAAAAGTAAAAGTAATCCTTATTGGTTTGGACTCATAAAAAAAGAACATATCTCTGCATTAGACAAAAAAGGAAAGAATAGAGCTCTGTATCACAAACTCTAACAATGAGTCCTCAGAATTGTGTTATATGTAATGAGATTAGATATGACACCAAGATGTTTGAAAATTTTTAAATAAAAAAAAGATTATCGTGCTGACCTTCTTGGTGTTGGTTGTAAAAAATTAAGTTGCAGGTGAAGACGGTGGGGCGAGTAGATAATGTGCTTCATGTCAAGCATTCCCTTGTTAAGAATTTTAACCCTATATAATTTCTTGATGTAGTCATGGAGGCTTAGGCAGTCACCTATAGGGCATTAATGGGGTTTGGGATATTCGAGGTCTTATTTCTCATTGCCTCCCTCCGGACATAGTTGCAGTTACATTGCACAATGTTCAAGGGTAGCTAGAAGTGAAGCTCCTCTTGAGGTGGTGCCTTTCGTCTGCTACATCCAAGGCCATTGTGATGTCTCCACATTGATCAACCTCCTACCCCATGAGTGCTCTGCCTTCTCTCTTGTAATCAAAGATGGAAGAGAAAGACCCCAAACACTGTACTCAAACCCTAAACCCCTCGGATTGAAGACTTTGTGATTAATTCAAACAACTTTGAAAAGTGCAGAAGAAAAAATGATTTAAGTCCATCATTTTTTTAACACAAAAGGGCTTAAGGAAAAAGGATAACTTTAATACGACAAGGGTTAAAAAAATAAAAAATGATTAAGTCAAGCCACTTTTTAAAAGGACGTAAGAAAAAATAATAATTGTAAGAAAAAATGGCCGGAGATAAAATGATCTTAAGATGAAATTATGATTTCGTCTTAAATAAATGTCTTAAACACCCCTTTTATGTAGTAGTGTTAGCATAAAAATCATATGTAATCAACCAGTGGAAGTTCTCATCAACAACAGTAAGTAAATCAATGGTATCATTGCAAATAAACCCTCTGCTTTAACTACTAATCATGTTCTAAAAACACATTCTGAATCAATGATGTTCTTAATACTGCCGAGCTACACAATTTTTTTTGATTATGTATATATTCACTAGCTCTTAGTTTTCCAAATGCAAAATCAGCTCTGACTATTATAACTCTGAAATCTATTACACACATTATTTGTTAATAAACAAAAGTTAAAGATGCCAAAGCTATAATTTATGAAAACTGATGCACATATACCTCGAAGCTACAAAATCATATCATCCATTTATTACACAACTCGTTTGAATATTTCTATATATTATTTACAATAATGGTAGCTAGATCATAGGTTGTAGATAATAATTCTTGCTACAAAAAGAGCATGTCAAATATGGCTATTACAAAACTACAAGGACGCGTGGCTGGTGCCCACTACTCAGTCATTATCATCTTTTAATTATGAATAACCTGACACATAGATTTGAGAAAGCTCAAAGATGCATGTTGTTTGACCAATTATTGCAAATTGCTTCACTCTCTTATTTTCCTACCTAAATAAAGGTTGGTTAAAAAATGAATGGAATTTTTAAAAAATTCCATGAATGTAGGAAAAATGTGTCACGTAAAATGATAATACGTAGAGAAAATATGAAAAGTAGCGAATATGTACGGAGAAGGAATGATGAAAAAGACAACAACACTTCTGCGCATTCACAAGTTTCGCACAACGTTTGTCCACTTCTCCTATCCTCTACAATTTTTCAATTAGTAATTAGCTTAACTTATAATAATACAATTAAAAATATGAAATTGTTATTTCATTGCAAGAATTAAATTAATTTCCTATTTATTTTGGACTTTGCCAGAGAACAAATAAAAAAGTATATTGTTACAAATTATAAGAAAATAGATAAAATTTACAAAAGTGTGCTGTATTGCATTTATAACTATCTATGAACTTCATTGCTTCAAAACGAAAGCATATATAATTTGCAGTCTTACAATCCCTCAAAGTATAATGAAGCATGAATTGCATCATGGACTCCAATATGAATGAGAAATATGAAGAAGACATTGTTGAAGAGGTAAATTTGTCCAAATGTGATCTAATATTATCTTATTCCTAGAAATAAAATTCCCTTTTATTTGTTGTAACTGCTCACACTACATATTATAATAGTTGTTCACTTCTTTTGATATTTGAATTAATTTCAATATTCAAATCTCCAATAAGTATAAATGTAATCACAAGTGTGAATTGTGTCCTTTCTATTGCTATTTCTTCACTGAATGCATAAATAGAGACAAGTGGAACAACATATGCATTTATTATGCATATAAAACATGGGAAATATACTTCCTACAAAACAACTTTGATTTTGTTATTGTAAATATTTTTCGTTGATATGATTTATATGTTTTCCTATATGCAAGTACGTACCCCATGAAGAAAATTTGATATGTTGAAATTGAATTTATGAAATTCAATATTGGACAGTAGAAATTTTAAATCATTTCCTAGATACAGAGAATCATAACATTCATTAAAACTTCATCACACACAATGCCATTGACATGAGTATGTATATTTCACGTATTCAGATGTGCAATCATTAAATTTTTCGCACTTGCTATAATATTTTCTATGTACCCTAATTTCCATGATGCTTTAGTTCCTAAGAGTTTCGTTTCATCTGATACTTTATTATTTACACAATAGTTCTTCTGTGTTATTTTTTGATGAATATACAATGATCCCATCATTCTAATATGCCAATATCCCACTTGAGTCAAATGCAAGCCCATTCAACATTAAAACCGATGATCAGTGAATTGTTCTATCACAAACTAGTTGTATAAGATTTTTTTACTATCAGTGTAAATCTCTTGCTATTATGTCAATGACTTTGAAACATGCAATATTGAAGTCTAATCAGATGAAACATTTTTTTCATACAATTCATGATACTTATTTCTTTAAAGGTTACTGATATCCAGATTAAGGAAATATATCCATAACACATCAACATCATTGTTATTTTTCATATATGTTTTTAATATTCCATCAACACCGTTAATAAAGTTATCTTCTGTATTATACTTCTTTTCACTGGCTCAACAATAACATTCCATTTGATAAGTATTCTTGATGATAATCTCATTGTCTTCTCATATGAGATAAATCCTATTTCCTTATTGTGAGTTTCATCATTTGCATCAAGAACTATTATCTCTTCATTTACATGTGACAACTTTTTTTTGTTATGCTTATGTACATCCTTCTTTTTGTAAAATAGGTATGGAAACAAAGGATCCATTGTTGTAGGCCTATAGCACTTATCTTTTGTATAATTTTATGTCTTCATTAGATTTTTCATTCACTCACCTTTTGTTAAGGATTTGAACATACTTATTATATTTTTAACACATTATTGTATGCAATTCATAGCATTTGACTTTCTCTTTCCAGAAACCGTATATTTGTTTTTTGCCTGCTAAAATCAGTTGCTCAAAAAGCAAAGAATCTTTGATCCATTGCACTTGGAACAAGTTGCTTGAAAATATTACATCAATATTTCCAAAATAAGCCAATGGAGTATGCTTAATCTCGCATAAGTTTTTAGCAATGTGGTATAAGAATGTTGAACCTATCAATGATGCATTAATAATCAACATAACACGAAGTTGTTTAGAATGTTTTGTGAATGTGTCTAATTTTTTACTTTTAAGGAAAATATATACTAATTTATTAAATGGTAAATGGAATGTATAATGCAATGTTAGACCACCTACATTGAAATTTTCCTTCCCTATATATGCAGTGATGATTCCTTTCAATTGATCTGGGTCATATCTGAACATGTTGTTGTACAAATGAATTAGAGATTAGAATAGTGTTATAACAGTAAACATTTTTCTAATGCCCACACCACGTGTTACAAGCACGTATAATAGGTCATTTGGATTTTTTTCTCATCCACTATTTGTTTCACTATCTTTTCCTATTACGAGTCAAGAATTTTCATCATTTCATAGAATTCTATTTCTTCTAGTACTTGTCATTGTTTTACAAGTTGATAAGGCCTCTCAACAATTGTTTTTTCATTTATAACCTTTTGCAAATATTGAAAATATGAGTAGATATCATATTCTTGATAACATTTTTCGCTCTCTATTTCTTCAGATGCAGGAAAATTTATTTCAAGCAATTCACGATATTAGTTTTCAAGCTCAACAACTATGCTATCAATATCAACCCACAATGTCATTGTTTTTTTCTCGTTATATTTTATGATTTTCTCAAATAAGAAATATGAATTCTCACAACTCAAATATTGTTCTTTTAATACGTTCTCATTAATACGATATGGGACATACAACAATAATAATTCTTAGCAATAGTTATCAACGTCAATATTTTTATTATACTTTGCATACCTTATAGCATATGGTCTATCAAGCACACCGCCCTTTTTTTAGTGTATAACATGATGCAAATTCCACTAAACGTACATGTTTAATGTTTTATGGTCATTGCACATAACGATCGATAATTAGTAAGCATGCTATGTTTTCATAATCATTGAGTTCATGTTCTGTCTTTTGGATTCTTTAGTAAAATGTTTGATCATCTATCGTTGAAGTATTAATAAATATACATTTTCTTGAACTAATATTCAGTGGCATTAACAACACTATCTATACAACTTGTTGTGTAGACATTTTCTATAAGTTCAATAAAGATTTTCCAAGTCATGCAATTGTTTCTATGATATGACCATCATTTTTTTGACACTCACTTTTCTCACATTTAAACATTGATGTCATTGTTTTATCTATCTTTTTCATATACAAACTACAATAAGTAGTTGTAGCATATGAGTCCATTAAAAGTTTAGGATCAATATTTTCACCCCATATACAACTGATCAGCCTCCATTCATCTTCCTAATCTTTCAATATTTTATTCCTCTTTTCCATAACATTGAATATTTCCTTCTTAGACTCTTTAGAAAATAATTCTGAATCTGAAGGGTCCATCAGATCCTTAATTTTGCTGCTCGATAATAATTCCTTCCACATGGCCATTTTACATGTGTTGATCGAAGATCCGACAACATTTTTTGATCTTTTTAGTTTATATGTTACCTTTTCCATATGCTTATCCAACTCAAAATATAAAGGATGCATCCATGGTTCACGCACAAGCTCTGAAATTCTATTTGAGAAGTATCATGTCACGGTCAAAGATTCCTATATGAAAGGATGTTGATAGAAATCGATTGATCCTCTCGATTAGATAAAAGTGCACCATAGAGTTAAAATTGTTTTATGAATTATTTAAACATAATCAAATTTTACTTTTCACCATCTTAAAGATAACATCAGTTGATTTAACATCAAAGCTAACCTCCACTTAAAATATAACCTAATTTCATAAAAAGATAGATTACTGGGACTAAAGGAATTATGTGAATATGGATTTGATTGGTTTTTTTTTGCATGTAGATGACAAAGAAATTTACTATTTGATATACTTGACAAGAACTCATATTAGCCTTGCAGAATTACCAAGCATATGAAATTTTCCCACTAGTCGTGTTTGTCTTGAAAATTTGCATAGTCGTCATGTTAATTGTCTTTGGAAAACAAATAAATTAGATGAATAAAATCAACATAGACTTTGGAGAACAAAGAAATTGGTTGAATAAAATCCATAGAGACTTTGGCGAACAAGGAATTGGATGAATCAAATCGACATAGTAATCATGAACATAGAAATGAGAATTAAATCGATTGTTTCACACAACAAGTGGGGACAATGGTTGTTTCTTCCAATGAGATTGGCCTATCCATCATCTACAACTCTTCTTCATTTACCATCTAGGGAAACACATTAGCCATGACCATTTTATCAACTATATTTTTTTCATTTGATTTGGATTTGAAAAAATTAAGAACTTCTTTTTGAATGTCATGCTGTGATGAGATAATCCTACTATCTTCGTCTCTTATGTACCATATGGAGTTTGCACTCTTTATTTTGGAGGCCACCCTATGAAAGAAACATGTGTTCTTGTCATCGTCATGAATCCAACACATTCTACTTTTTAACCTCCATTAATCTTCTTGATTTTTCGATATTTTATTCCTCTTTTCCATAATATTGAATATTGCCTTCTTAGACTCCTTGGAAAAGAAATCTGGATCCGAAGGGCTAGACCCTTAATTTCCTACACGATAATAGTTCCTTCCACATGGCCTCTTTAGGCTCACAGATCCAACATGTGACAACATTTTTTTATCTTTTTATTTTATAACTTACCTTCTCCATCTACTTATTGAGGCCGAAATATAAAGGATGCATCCATGATTCGCGCACCAGCTCTGAAATTTATAGGTCTTTAAACCATGTATGGTTGAATTTGAAAGGCGGGGCCTTTGTATCCCCAGTAATAATCCATTTGATAAATACCATATCATGGTCAAAGATTCATATTATTGGAGAATATGATTCCAGCCACTTACTAGGTTTCATAGACGTCCAACAAATTGTCATAGTTAGTTGAGATTATTCCAGTTATCTTGAATTCAGTTCCGTCTTACTGCAGTCATTGATTGTTGATGTATATAATGTAATTTTATTTAACTGTTTGGGAATATTAAGAAGAGAAATCCTCTTCTCCACGATAGTTTTAATTTCTTGTCATTGTATTAGAGCTTCAGGTCACATAAGACTCTAGAAAGAGCAACAGAGATCAAGAATTCGAGGAGGAGAAGAGGCCTCCATTGTTTTGAAAAAGATAGTGGTGTGAATTCCATTCTGTGAAGAGGATAAAGAAGATAGTTATCTCCTCCTCAATTTAAAGAGAAAGAATAAATAAGTTTTAAGTTTTTTCTTTAATTTTTTTTTAATGATCAACGAACTCCTCCCTAGTGAACAAGTGTGCTGACCCTGTCAAACTTAAAATTTTCTCAACTTCCATGTTTCAACGCAGTGGTTTTCTATTGAGAAGAGCGTTCAAATCACGAGGTTTGTTTCAAGGTTTGAGGTGCATGAAATCACCGTCATGTTTGAATGAAATTGTTGAAAAGTATGAGGGCTCCACAAAGTGAAGTCATGCAACCAAAGTATCACATTAAGAGTCTCATAAAGTGATGCAGCCAAAGTCTCACATTAGTTTCAATCTGTCTCGTCGAAACACGGGTTCTGTTCATAACAAAGAGCATTAACAAAGGAGCACAAGACACAAAGAAATAATGGAATCTTATTGGGAGGACAAGTCAATTGGGAGTATGAGTCACGAAATTCATTTGGAGCACCCACTCAATTTTCATCAAGGAAAGCATGATTTATTCATAAGGCTAACACATTTTTTTAAAGTTATTTCGAGGACTCTCTTAAAAAATTGTGTAATGGAGTACATTCAGTTTAAAAGGCACTCTTATGTTCCATTGAGTAAAAAGGATTTCATTCCTAAAGGTTTTTTTATATTAAAAACAATCATTGTCTTGTATTAAAAGGGCTTCATTCATGGTTTTTTTTTAAAGAGGGCTTTTGAAAAAAAAAACAACAACCATTCGAGTTGGTTGTGGGTATTATAACTTTTAAAGAATGGGTTTATGATATTTTTTGTGAATTAAGCATTTTTTTAGAGAAATTGTATATCCATTTTTTTTGTCGAAGCTTAGAAAAAGAGAAGCTACAACAAAGATGTTTTCATTACAGAAAATCATATTTTCTGTAAGTCAGTTTTCTTATTGAGATGTAGTTTGTGAATGCTAAAGAATGGGAAAAACCAAGATGCTAAAAAAGTCAAGCAACAACTAGAGATGTATGAAGTTTTTTTGGAAGAATTGGAAGTGAAGAGGCAAAATGAAGCTTTCACATTAAAATAGATAAAATAATTTGTACATGAAAACATTCTTCCCTTGATTTCATATGCCAAGATAGCCAAGGAGTCTTGGGACACCCTTGAGAGGTGTTTTGGTGTAAAGGGGAGCATTGAAGTTGAGGATGAAATTTTTGTTGAATCCCACTGTGCTAAGTTGCAAGTGGATGATAATTGTGATAAATTTGTAGAAGTAGAGAATGAGAGCTTATTGATGACAATTTGGTGAATCGAGCAAGAGATCTTGCTGATGACAATGCAGCTACCATTGGAGTAGGAAATACTATGGTAAATCCAGCAATTAATATTTTTGATGTAAAATTTGATGAATATTTGTTGAGTAAAGATGAGCGGTTGTAGATGATGTAATAAAACCATAATATTAACATGATCCTATTTGGTGGGATAATCCCTCTTGAATCTGGAAAGTAAGTGCAAGATAACCTATCTGCAACAACACATGTTAGTACAGAAGTGGAAGAGATAAAGACAAAGCTAGAGAAAGAGGTAGAGCTAGAGGAAAAGAAGCAAGCCCATAAGGAGAAAACATAGACAGAGGAAGAAGAAGATCTAGAAGTGCAACAAGAGAAAACTCTCATTACAAAGCATAAGGAACAAAACCAAAGTGGTTTTGCAAATATTTTTTTTACTCTAGAATTCATTTCAATGTGGAAGTACACATACCAATTATGAAGAAGAGTTAAATTTCCTTAAAGCATGACTTGCAACACCATGTCTAGATGAACTCTGCATAGAGGTTGTAACAATGAACCTTAAAGACAACTTTGATGATGACAATATTAAT
The DNA here is from genome assembly GCA_031772625.1 of Pinus tabuliformis. Lineage (NCBI taxonomy): Eukaryota > Viridiplantae > Streptophyta > Pinopsida > Pinales > Pinaceae > Pinus > Pinus tabuliformis. The sequence continues at coordinate 31,143,373 of CM062807.1, read as the reverse complement.
GAATTTTTCAAGTATTGGAGTCATAAAGAGATGAAATTGTATTATGGACTTATGTTGTAGCAAAATATGGATGATGAAAATAACACTACAAAAGATGACATGTGGCAATAGTCCACATAGGCGTTGTTTTTTGAAGAAGTCCAAGACATAGACCACTAGGCATCTTAATTAAACTTTTATGTGGACTTTTGTGTGCTTCAAATTAAAGGGGAGTGTTGGAGAATTTAATTTCAATCACTTAATAGGTGTCATAGTTAGTTGAGACTACTATATTTATCTTGAATTCAGTTAAATCTTACTACATTCATTTATTATTGATGTCTTCAATATAATCTTATTTAACTATTTGAGAATATTATTGTTGATTTCTTCAATATAATCTTAATATTATTTAATTGTTTGGGAATATTAAATAAAACAATCATGTTTGTTTTCATTTCTTGTCCCCTATATGAAAGGATGACTGTAATTGATTGAGCCTCTCGATTAAATAAGAGTGCACCATAAAGTTAAAATTGTTTTATGAATTATTTAAACTTCATCAAATTTTACTTTGCAGCATCTCAACGATAACATCGTTTCGTTTAATATCAAAGTTAACCTCTGCTTAAAATATAACCATGAATTAAATCCATTGTTTTAGACAGGGAGTGGGGGACAAAGGTCATGATCGCCGGTTTGAGGATGACGCAGAAGCTTTTGGGATGTGTTAATTTTAATTTTAATTTCACTGTAGGTTTTAAAAATATTTTGGAATTTGTTAAAAAAATCAAAATGAATTCTTTCATCGTATTCGGAATGATTCCTTTACGTACGGGGATATTCCTGGAATGGTGCGTACTAAACTACTTGGAGGCGGAGGAATTGCCCGGATAGCCAAAAGTGGCCGGAATCCAAGTAATTTTTTTCAGAAAATCTTGTAGAGGTAGTGTTTGAATCCTATTTTTAAGGGTGGAAATGGATTCAAAACCATCAAAAACATCTAGGACACCTAAAATTTTGAAGTTTAACAACTATAATTTGGATTTACAAAAATCCTTGCCGAATTTTCTCTAAATATGACCAGAATTTCGATAAATTTCTGGTAAACTGCTCTGTCTGGTTAGACTACGTGATTCTTTAATCGTATTCGGAAATATTCCTGGAATGGCACGTACTAAACTACGACTCCATATGTACATCACGCTCTCTGATGTTTGTATTTTCTTCCGAAATTTCCTTGTGCCCTCTGCGCCTTGTTTTTTCTAGACTAAACAATAGCTTATTCAGTAACTATTACCGTGGCTTATTGTACATCACACATTTTATCTTAATATTTTCTTGGTAAAATTTTCCACATAGTCGGTTAGATAGAATAAGAATTTTGTTGAATATTTGTGATTGCTGGTTTAAGGTAGCCTTGAACATCTAGAAGTTGATATGACTTTCGTGCATTATATGCTACACTAAGATCAAGTTTTGGCTGGCTACCCTTGCCTATATATATAGAGTCTCACCTATGATATACAAGCATGAAATAATCTCAACTGCAATTCCTTCCTTGTGTTGCGTTGTTTTGTAGTTGTGTTTAATTACTTGCCGGTGGCTGTTGCAATGGGGACAAGAACATTGGCAGTTTTGGTTTCTGTTACAGCAACACTAGCATTAATATTTAATCTCTATGTTCAAGGTAAGGTGGTAATCCCTTGACTATATTTTATGTACATATCATATTTGTTTGTTTTGGTGAGTACCTATCATAAATAAATAATTGTTTGCTTTGGTAAGTGCAGGAGCTATGGGTGCGACGTTTGTGATCTAGAACCAATGTTAATGCATGGTATGGGCCGCAGGAATTCCCGTCGGTGGCGGTCAAGCGCTGGGGCAGGGGTATTCATGGAGTGTTAATGTGCCTGCAGGAACAAGTTCAGGTAGATTTTGGGGATGTACGGGATGCTCCTTCGATTCCTCTGGTAAAGAAAGTTGCAACACTGGTGACTACGACAACGTGCTCAGCTGTAAACTCTCGGGGCAGCGTCCTACAACGTTGGTTGAATATACTCTGAATGGGGGCAACAATCAATATTACTATGACATCTCTGTAATTGATGGTTTCAATGTCCCTCTCTCCCTAACTCCCTCCAATGGTGGTTGCATTGCACCCACTTGCAGAATAGACAAGTGCCCAGATGCTTACCTATATCCCAGTGATAACACTAAAACCCCATGGCTGCATTTCTGGTGCTAACACTACTACATGTAGGGGGGTTTTAAGACAATATTTGAGTCAATTGTCTTAACTTAAGACAAAAAGAAACTTTTGTATTGTCTTAAATATTGTCTTTAAGTGGGTGTCTCAAAATATAATGTCTCAAAGATTTGTGTCTATAAAGACAATATAGAACACATATTATTATTGTCTCTATAAAGACAAGAATTATTGTCTATTAAGAGACAATTTGAATTGTCTCTCTAGAGACAATTTAATTTGTGTCTCTTTAGAGACAATTACATTTTTGTCTTTTTGGAGACAATAGCTGAGATTAAAAGCATATTGTCTCTATAGAAACTATATGTCCATAATTCAAACTATTGTCTCTTTGGAGACAATGTAAAAAAAAATAAAAAAAAATAAATAAAATGATTTTGAATGTTCTTTCAAAGTAGTTTCACATTCAAAGTTCACAAATAGTGATTTTAATTACCTTAAAACTTTTTTGTTTATGGATGCCAAGAGAATAAAAAATAGATAAATCCATTATTTTCAATTCTAACAACAAAGTAATTTTAAATCTAAATGAATAAACAATTCTGGAAAGCAACGTTGAAAATAATAAGGCAACTTCATAATAATAATAATAATAAGGATCCTCAGTTGGAACTTCATTTTAAGACATAGTATGAGTCAAAAAAGAAATGTTCTAGATTTCTCCATCCTACAAGAGGGTTTACTCTCTAACATAGAAATTCAAAGCTTCAATCACATTAAATGGTGGAAATTAAATTCATATCCAGTTGTTAAACCACAATTTCAATACCCTTGTATAATTGGAATTGGCTTCCTTGATAAAAAAGAATTGTAATAATGTATATGAATTTGAATTTACAATTGATTGGAAATTCTGTCTTCATGAAGGTTTTACAAAAGATGAAAAATTGACACAGGTCCTGGCAACATGATATAGGCCAATTCTCAATCTATTGGTGACCTACATAATTATCTTCTCCATTATTGTCTTTCACAATTCGAGTTGGCTCCATCTCGTGTTGCAGCCTAAGAATTGCAGCAATTGGTATCCAAATTGGTGGTGATATAGTTCCCGAGGAAGCTTCATATCCAATGAATCTAATTCAGGTAATGAACTATTATGATCAACTTCATAACAAGCTAAAGTTGCAGAAAAGTCTCTATCACTAGATGCTTTCTTGGCACTTAATCATTTCCTGGAGGCACACCAAACCACCCATCCTTCTTCCTGTTAAGAATAAAATAATAAATTCCTGTCAGGAAAGTTTTATACCATTGCTCAACCATTTCCAAGAGAGCTACTTACTGAAATAAAATAAAATAAATGTAGTGCATACTTGAAATAGAAATGTGTGCACTCTTAGTATTTATTCATTATCACTTGCCTTGCCTTGCATGATTCCCGGGAGCACCTGCAAATGCAATAGTAGAGTCATTTTATTTTTTTTATAATAAAAACTCCTACCATATTTATAATAATTAATAATTGAAATAAAAATAAGATTCTGCAAACTTATTAAACTCTCAATATAAAAATGGACCAAAAAAAAACCAATATACTCTTTAATATAAGCATAAATTTTAATGATGATACCATCTCTATTTTTGGTTGGTAGCACTGTTTGTTCCCAATCAAAGCCCAAAAATGTTGTGAATACTAGTGAAAATACTAGGTAAGTTTCAAACCCTTTTAAAATGAAAGTACATCACCTATTTTTCTTTGCAGTGGGATGGGAAGTATTTGAAAACTCTTATTAGAAGAGTGAACAGAATCTCTGACTAAAACTTGCAGAATCTCAATCAACATTAATACTCAACAATCATATGGGATTTTCCCTAAATGAGGCTTTTATAATTATATATTTATTAATTTAAATTTAACTAGCATTTGCACCAGATGCTGCAAAGGAAACTTCATAAGTCTGTAGCGCATATGGAAGAAGAACATAAATTTAAAAATGTGATATGTTAGGTGATCTAACTATAGCCAAATTTGAATGAAAAAATAAATCTAAATGTTAAATTTAATACAATCAAACAATCTACTCAAACCAAAGGCATGCACAACTTCCTTAGAATAGGATAAGTTTATCGTTATATTTCAGGTTAAAGATACAGTGCTAAAGTTAGATCAGGCAGTTCTGTTTTATTTTTCGCGTCTTTCTGAATTCATTTTTTATCAGTTAGATAGAGTGCAGATCCATATATCTAAGCAATATATATATATTTTTATGAACCCTATGTGTCACTTATAAAAGAGAGTGAGAGTATCACTTCCCTTCCATGCTTAGCTAGGATGGAGTTCGTCTCTCAGCACAATATAATAAGAGGTATTGAACATGTTGTATAGTGTAAAATTTTCTTTCCAGATAAAACATGCATTTCTGCATTTTAAGTGTCAACTAGTCGAGAAAAATATAAATTCAAATGTAAGCCAACGCATATGGGCTATTAATATTATCTTTGTTTAGAAAAACGGGATTCAATTCATTACTAAATTTACGCCTAAGTTTTACTACTTCAAATGGGAGTCATAAGTTTGGATTTAAGATGCTACCTTAGCTTTGATAAGCGTTCCATCTCCCAGTTTTACTATAGTTAACGAAGAATCTGTAGACTGTTGAATGGAAACAACTAAGAATTGAATCTGATCGTTCCTAGAGCCAATTCTTTTGCAAGGGTATCCAAAAGCATACTCCTTTGCATGTATCAAACTTCATGATTTCCACTTATAGACAGGAAAAGTACTTAGCATTACAAAGCATGCGAAAAAAGATGACCAAAATAGTTAATGGGATAGAAAGTACATCATGTCATAGTGGTAATGAGGGAGTGCTGAAGTCATCTCCTAGATGCAGAAATGACTAGGAATAGAAATAAAGAATACAAACAGGTATACCCTAGACAAAGAAGAAGTAGGTGAAGCATTAAAGCTAAAACAAAGAAGCAAAATCATTAATATCAAAGAACCAACCAGACTAAAAAGTGAGGGATTTGAGATGAGAAGCATTGGATAAAAAAATGGGAAAATCATGAAAACATCCAATGTCAGTGAGATATTTTTAAAATTATAAGTTTAAGGTACCGTCTAGATGCGAAATAAAAAGCTACCTGATATCAATCTAGATAGCCATAATTTTTCTCCTCTGTTTTATTATGCTTTTTTTGGATACCAAGTTTCATAGGTGTTGTGATTGCAAAGAATGTTAAGAATGGTGTGCCCAATAAGATTTGGCTTATATGATTTTGAATTTATATTGGTTAAACTCAGGGTTCACACCTTTTAGGAGTCCATATTCTAGCATGGCATGGACTATCTGCCATGGAAGACCACTCTAGTGAGCCCTACAGTCATTGTAATCTTGAAAATATTCAAATGAATATGGACATTTTTTAACTGTCCACTGGGTGCACCTATATCAACCCCCTGTAAATGGTAAAACTAAAAACCTATTACTCTAAACACAATGTTGCATGCCTTGAGATAAGTTGTGTTTTTGCCATTGTGGTCATGTTGTTTTGGCGATCAAATCCTGAATGCATGAGGGCAGAAACAATAATACAATGAGCTTTTACAATTTCTACATCTATGTTTGCTATGGTCTTGCATGCTTTCTGAGACATTTATCAGCAAATAGTTATGATGGCGTACTTACCATTTTCCAAAGCTAGTGTACGAGAGCTATTTGGTGAATGCTAAAGGGAAGGAAGTCACCTGTGCCCTGTAAATTGGCATACAAGAAGCTAAATTATAGTGGGAAAAGTAGCTGGAGGTAAAGTATAGAGGATCAAATTGAATGATATAATGACAATACCCCTGTAACTACGGATGCTTCAGGCGAAGGGACTCTACAACACCGAGAACATTGAGAGCGCTCCATAATAGTATGCATACACAAATGATAGTTTGAATATATCGACTAGTCACTAAAAAAAGAATGTAACTTATGACTTCATGAGGCAAGTGCTAGAATGCAAGGTTTGGAGCATATGGACAAATAAAGAGTATAATTGAGTAATTCCTAATGAACAGCTAAAGTAGCTTACTTTAAATTGTGAGTCTCCTTATAACCTCTACTCTAAATGCAACGCTACATGCCTTGAGATAAGTTGTGTGTTGGGCATTGTGATCTTATTGTTTTGGCGATCAAATCCTGTATGCATGAGGGCAGAAACAATAATACGGTGAGCTTTTACAATTTCTACATCTATGTTTGCTATGGTCTTGCATGCTTTCCGAGACATTTATCAGCCAAGAGTTATGCTGGCATACTTACCATTTTCCAAAGCTGGTGTACGAGAGTTGTTTTGTAATAGTTAATGGGATAGAAAGTACATCATGTCATAGTGGCAATGAGGGAGTGTTGAAGCCATCTCCTAGATGTAGAAACAATAATACGTTGAGCTTTTACAATTTCTACATCTATGTTTGCTATGGTCTTGCATGCTTTCCGAGACATTTATCAGCCAAGAGTTATGCTGGCATACTTACCATTGTCCAAAGCTGGTGTATGAGAGTTGTTTGGTAAATGTTGAAGGGAAGGAAGTCACCTGTGCCCTGTAAATTGGCATACAAGAAGCTAAATTATAGTGGGAAGAGCAGCTGCAGGTAAAGTAGAGAGGATAAAATTGAATGATGTAATGACAATAACCCTGTAACTGCGGACGCTTCAGGGGAAGGGACTCTGCAACACTGAGAACATTGAGAGCCCTCCATAGTAGTCTGCATACACAAACGATAGTTTGAATATATCGACTAGTCACTAAACAAAGAATGTAACTTATGAATTCATGAGAGAAGTCCTAGAATACAGGGTTTGGAGCATACAGATAAATAAAGAGTATAATTCGGTAAATCCTAATGAATAGTTAAAGTAGCTTACTTTAAATTGTGAGTCTCCTTATAGCTTCTACTCTAAACGCAATGCTGCATGCCTTGAGATAAGTTGTGTGTTGGCCATTGTGGTCTTATTGTTTTGGCAATCATATCCTGAATGCATGAGTGTAGAGACAATAACAGGGTGAGCTTTTACAATTTCTACATCTATGTTTGCTATGGTCTTGCATGCTTTACGATAAATTTATCTGCCAAGATTTATGCTGGCGTACTTACCATTTTCCAAAGCCAGTGTACGAGATCTGTTTGGTAAATGATGAATTGAAGGAAGTCACCTGTGCCCTGTAAATTGGCATATAAGAAGCTAAATTATAGTGGGAAGAGTATCTGGAGGTAAAGTACAGAGTATCATATTGAATGATGTAATGACAATACCCCTGTAACTGTGGATGCTTCAGGCGAAGGGACTCTGCAACACCGAGAACATCGAGAGCCCTCCATAGTAGTCTGCATACACAAATGATAGTTTGAATATATTGACTAGTCACTAAACAAAGAATGTAACTTATGAATTTGTGAGGCAAGTGCTAGAATGTAGGGTTTGGAGCATAGAGATAAATAAAGAGTATAATTGAGTAATTCCTAATGAGCAGCTAAAGTAGCTTACTTTAAATTGTGAGTCTCCTTATAACTTCTACTCTAAATGCAACGTTGCATGCCTTGAGATAAGTTGTGTGTTGGCCATTGTGGTCTTATTGTTTTGGCGATAAAATCCTGAATGCATGAGGGCAGAAACAATAATACGATGAGCTTTTACAATTTCTACATCTATGTTTGCTATGGTCTTGCAACCTTTCTGAAACATTTATCAGCCAAGAGTTATGGTGGCGTACTTACCATTTTCCAAAGCTTGTGTATGAGAGCTGTTTGGTAAATGCTGAAGGGAAGTAAGTCACCTCTGCCATCTAAATTGGCATACAAGAAGCTAAATTATAGTGGGAAGAGCAGCTGGAGGTAAATTACAGAGGATCAAATTGAATGATGTAATGACAATACCCCTGTAACTGCGAATGCTTCAGGCGAAGGGACTCTGCAACACTGAGAACATCAAGAGCCCTCCATAGTAGTTTTCATACACAAATGATAGTTTGAATATATTGACTAGTCACTAAACAAAGAATGTAACTTATGAATTCATGAGGCAAGTGCTAGAATGCAGGGTTTGGAGCATACAGATAAATAAAGAGTATAATTGAGTAATTCCTAATGAACAACTAAAGTAGCTTACTTTAAATTGTGAGTCTCCTTATAGCTTCTATAACGATGTGTAAAGCCCCTAGATCCTTGTTGCACTATTCCTGTTATATATGCTTCACTTATCAGCCCAAATGCTCTCCATCTCCTCTCCTCCACATATTTCTTCAGTGCTGCTTCAATTCTTTTGTCTTCTTCTAGACCATTCGTGATTGTCATTGCTTCTCCCAAGCACCTTCCTAGCACCACTGGATCGTCAAGTGTGGAACATCAACCTTGTCCTAAGTTTGGAGTCATAGGATGCATTGCATCCCCTGCAACACAGACATGTCCCTTACATAGTTTTCCGAATAGCACTATCCATGGCCACCTCAAGCTAAGTGCATTAATGTTTAAGTGTCTATTTGAGTTTTCTTTACTATATCCAGAATCTCCTCTAGATAGTCTCGAAGATTTTCCAATGCATTTTCCAATATACTCTTTGGATCACGTCTAATATCTGAATCTACAACACATCCAGTTAGGCATGCCTTATATTCTTGCTATTTTTTGTCAAATAGTTCACAAAGATTGTGACTACTATATGAGGATTATAATATCAAGATAAAAAATTCAAACGCAACATAGTTGTTCAAAATTATCTGAAAGGAATATAATAGAAGGTTTCAATAATTTTTGAAGAATCTATTTTTAAGATTGATGATTTCCTGCACCTACACATGATCCATAGAACAATTATAACAAAGGGTGCTATAATATTATACCACAAGGAAGTGAACTCTAGGTTGTGAACCAGTAAACATCCTTCTCATTGCATGGAACAAAACCTGCCCTCAAATGTTCTCCCCAAAATAGCTGCGCCTTTGGCCCAAACTTATGTCCTTCAGGGTACGTTGCCAATCCCCTAATAGCAGATCTCCCAGAAAGACTAGGTCTGGAACACCCAGCCATTCTGTGACTACAAAATTCCCTCCATCACAACCTATGCATACCTATGAGTAGAAACAAATTCCAAATGGTTGAGAGAAACATGATAACATAGAAGATAGATTTAATGATCAAACTTGCATTCAAGAGACCCCTGTCATTTTTTCTTAAATACAAAAGGAAATATAGTACTCGTGTATGAGAGAAACCACCACAGAAATTCATGTTTGATAGAAACTAGCGCATATGGGTTATTAATATTACCTTTGTTTAGCAAGATAGGATTCAATTCATTACTAAATTTACGCCCAAGTTTTACTACTTCAAATGGGAGTCAAAAGTTTGGATTTAAGATGTTAACTTAGCTTTGATAAGCATTCCATCTCCCATTTTCACTACAGTAAAAGAAGAATTTGTAGACTGTTGAATGGAAACAACTTTAGCATTGAATCTGATCGTTCCTGGAGTCAATTCTTTTGCAAGGGTATCCAAAAGCACACTCCTTTGCATGCATCGAACTTCATGATTTCCATTGATAGATGGGAAAAGTTCGTAGTATTAGAAAGCATGTGAAAAAAAGATGACTAAAATAGTTAATGGGATAGAAAGTAAATTATGTCATAGTGGCAATGAGGGAGTGCTGAAGCCATCTCGTAGATGCAGAAATGACTAGGAACAGAAATAAAGAATACAAATAGGTATACCCTAGACAAAGAAGTAGCAGGTGAAGCATTAAAGCTGAAACAGAGAAGCAGAAGCATTAATCTGAAAGAACCAACCATACTAAAAAGTGAGGGATTTGATATGAGAAGCATTGGATAGAAAAATGGGAAAATCAAGAAAACATCCAAAGTAAGTGAGATTTTTTTTTTTTAAATAGAAGTTTAAGGTACCCTCTAGATGCGAAATAAAAAGCTACCTGATATCAATCTGGATAGCCATATTTTTTCTCCTCTGTTTTATTATGCTGTTTTTGGATACTAGCTTTCATAGGTTCTGTGATTGCAAAGAATGTTAAGAATGTTATGCCCAATAAGAATTGGCTTATATGATTTTTAATTTCTATTGGTTAAACTCAGGGTTCACACCTTTTAGGAGTCCATATTCTAGCATGGCATGGAATATCTTCCATGGAAGACCCCTCTTGTGAGCCCTATTGTCATTGTAATCTTGAAAATATTCAAATGAATATTGACATTTTTCTAACTGTCCAATGGGTGCACCTATATCAACCCCCTATAAATGGTAAAACTAAAAACTAAGAACCTATGGAGGCTTAGAACACATCCTCTAGTCACATGGTTTGTAAATGCTGGTAGCCTTACATTCATAGCAAGACCTCGATCATCCTCCCTTATGAATCTTGATAAAACAATAGAACAGGCATTTTTATGAAGAGACTCGAGCATTAGAAAAATATTGACAGGAAATAGATGAGTGCATGTGCTGTGCACGCTTCATCTCATAAATAGAATGAATGTGTAACAATTGTATATTCCTATTACCCAGTTGGATGTGAAAAATTGTGTACATATAGAGTGTATACATGAAACAGAATTGTAGCAAAATAAAAATGCATGGAAATGCTGGAAATCTTAGATTTCTAGCAAAATCAACTATACAAATATATACAATTTCATGAATTAGACTTGTAGCACCTCAAAAATGTTTGGAAATGCTGGCAGTCTAGGATTAATAGAAAAAAACATTGACCATCATCACTTGCGAGCCTCAATAAAGCAATGGCGAGGGCATTTGTATGAAGAGACTCTGACATTCGCTAAAGACTAACTGAAAATAGATGCGTGTGTTTTGTATGCTCCAACTCCTAAACAAAAGGGATGACCAACAACCCTGTTCCGTGTTGGATGTAAACAATGGTGGATGTACAGCATGTATACAGGAATTGCAGCGAAACATTAAAATAGGATATAAAGACACCCTGGGCATACATCCACTCAGCGCAAGATAAAATGGATGGAAGTATACACATTGAGTATATGCCGAATCGTGATAGAGATGAAAGAATCCTTTCATTCAGAGGTGGATGAGGAAAGCGTGATTCTCCTTTGTTTCTTGGACCTTCAGCACTAGGTGGAATAGGTATATTTGCTGGACCATCAACACTAGGTGGAGTCATGTTTGAATACAGTGAAACAAGTGTCTTCGCTTCAACTAAATGTGTAACAGGCCTACCAGTTGATCCTTGGCAGATTACAGTTGACTGGACCTGCAATTGGGTGAATTACATAAATGATCAAAACCAAAAACTTATGTTTGTATATGAGATAAAAATCCAAGAATATTTCAAGGACATATAGGCAAGCAACCAAATAATAACTGGACAAAGCATAAGAAATTGATAAATGAAAATAGAGTAGGCTAACTGGAAACATTGTAAGACATTGATCTGTAAAAGCAGAGCCAAATAAAAAGCAGGTACATGAACCAAAGGTTTACTTTTTCATTTCAATCCAGAATAATAAAAACCATTTGCAAAATTGCTATGACAGAAAATAATTTTTGAACTGAATTGGAAAGAAAAAACACATCTAAGAATGGCACATGCATTTTTCAGCAGATTTGTAGCAACCGCAACTCAACCATATATTAACAACCAAGTTGGACGCTAAATTGGTGTCTGATCCTTCCTTGTTTGTGAGAAAACGGATCTCATCTACATAGAAATTTTACTGATAAAGTCTACCATACATGTTAGGGAACCTATCTACTTTTTGTACATTGATGAATCAACCAAATCTGAATCTGAATCTACTGAAAACTTCAAAATATGTATCATAAAAGTAGCCTAGGGTTTATTGTCCATTATCTGAAACTTCTTCAGAATCTCAATTGCTTACTTACCCATGTTCGAGGACCAGCTCACCTCAACTCAGCCAAACCTCCAAGACCAAGAAATAACACATGAGGTTGATGTCCTTCATGTCAACTTCACTTGCCAGTTTCTTATTGCACCATGGGATAGAGTTTTTTAAACTAACTGTTAGGACCGGGTAATCTACATATAACACAAATATAAGCATATAAAATTTTTCATAATCAAACATATAATAAAATTTAGGACCTGCAACAGTCTTATTGATGCCCATAATCTCCAAGTACTCATAAATCCATGAGTACCAAGCAGAAGAGGCTACTTTAGCCCAGAAAGGGACTTCTTCAACTTGCACACATGGGTATCCCATCATAACAAAGATATTATATTTTAACCCAAGCTGAAACAAAACCATGAATCACTCTTTCTACCACCTGCATCTTTGGCCCTGTCAAAATCCACTAAAGCATGCAGTAGCTCAAAGCACTGTGCCAGTGTGCCCTTTAAGTACCTCACATACCTTAGACCATGGAGCATATTTGCAGCAACCTCAGCTCAACCATATATTAGCAGCCAAGTTGGAGACTAAATTGGTGTCTGAACCCTCCTTGTTTGTGAGACAAGGGATCTCATGAACACAACAATTTGACTGCTAAATTCTATCAGACATGTTAGGGAACCTATATACTTTTTGTACGCTGACAAATCAACCAAATCTTAATCTTAATCTACTTATAACTTCAAAATATGTATCCTAAAAGTAGCCTATGGTTTATTGTCCATTATCTAAAACTTCTTTAGAATCCCAATTGCTTACTTACCCCTATTCGAGGACCACCTCACCTCAACTCAGCCAAACCTCCAAGACCAAGAAATAACACATGAGGTGTATGTCCTTCATGTCAACTTCACTTGCCAGTTTCTTCTTGCACCATGGGATAGAGTTTTTTTAACTAACTTTTAGGACTAGGTCATCTACATACAACACAAATATAAGCATATCAAATTGATCATAATCAAACAAATAATACAAGTTAGGACCTGCAACAGTCTTACTGATGCCCATAATATGTAAGTACTCATAAAAAAAACAAAGTATCTTCAAAATTTGTTTTGTTGCACACATAATTAGTTTATGTTTGGACCCTCACAACCTTGTGCTCTCCTTAGAAGCTAGAGTGATGCACGTTAAAGTTATTAAAATTTAACACATATCAATGCTTTTTGTCCTCTTTTTGGGAGGCACTACATTAATTATGGGTGTGGAATGCTCATCACATTGAACACCCTCCTCATTATTTTTGTCTCCCATTTGCTGAAATTCAACAATGGTTTCCTGCCAAGGTTCAGGAATGACTATTGGATGATTTTGTGCAACAAGCAAATAATCACATGCTTGTATCCCCTCCCCATGCTCACTCCCAGATGTTTCACCTGATTCCTATACACAACACACTTTAACTTGTTATAATAACAATAAAACCTCCAATTAATTTATTGCATTATTCATATAACATTATAAATAACTAACCTCAGATCCATAACCAGTAATTCATTTTTCCCCTTGATTTATCATGTGTTGGCGAAGACCTTGGGAACCATGTAATAAAGCATATTTTAGGTCTTCCTTTGAGGCTTCCTTTTGAAACTGGTGAACCTACATTAACAAAGATAATCATATCTATAAGCTAAAATAACTAATAAGATACAATTAACTCAACGTGGCCATGGTTACTTTGCCTAAAATAGAAAATATAATAGATGGAAATATCACTTACCATACCACCACAAATACTATTATATCCACCAGAGCCTAATTTGTGAGATCCAATTTTTGACACCCTAGATTGGGTTGCTTTTCTTGTATCTCGTAGGTGTCTCTTAGCTCCTCCTTGTGCAGATGGCATATAGTTTGGATTTCTGAGGACTTTCCTCTCAAACTTCGCATCTTTCATAAGTTCATCCCATGTCACTTGGTCTGTGATCCAAGCTGGACATGGATACATCAAGTTTTTTGTCAACTTTGTCCTTAAATTAGACCTCTTTGAGTGCATGTATTTACTTGCAATTTGTAAAATAAGTTCCTTATCAAATCTAGGATTACCAAATGCTATTACTACACCTTTAAATAGTTCCTGTTTTTTGGCATTGGCTTGTTTCCTCCAATCCATTTGGATGGTATTTCCAAATAATTGTTCTGCACGACGAAAAATAAAGTCATAAAACTTCAGCCATGTTTCATCCTTCAAGACATTTCCTTCTGAAGTGAGCAAGATTGTAACTTCTTGCATTCCTTTTGTGGTCATCAATGATATTGTTGTAGTCTTGGGGATTGAGGAAGGTTGCCTTATAGATACATTAGGCACCGTGTCACTTACTTACTGCATTTACAATGAAATTGTGGAACTATTAAGAACCCAACCAAAATACGAAACTATTTTTCATTTCTAAAATAATGATCCTAAACATAACAAATGAAATTATAAAAAAAATTAAAATAATTCTACCCGTTGATCTCTTGCAGGAGCTATACTCTCCAACAATGACATTTCGCATAACTGAATTTGTTCAATTATTTCTTGTCTGATTTGAACGTTTGTAGGAATATCTGGTAGGAGCCTTAACATTCTTATTTATGAGTCTATAAAACTCCTCAAAGAAACTTGTTTTGGTCCTGGTGGGAGAATGCTGACTAGACCCACATTTGATGTAAAGGGCATGTTATGGGGTTCTGGTCTAGGTGTAGATGGCATAACATGACCCTCTATACCAACAGATTGTATACTTGTTAGAGTCACCCTAGAAACATCCTGCAAGGCACAAATATAAATAATAAGATGGAATAATAGATGAATAATGTTGAAATATGTAACTAGGTTTGGTCTTCATAAAGACATATCTAATCACAATTCTATGTAATTTATATAAAAAAGGAAAAAGAAGATTATTTTTGTTATGACTAAGGCATGGGTTTCATGAACACATGAAGAAGCAAGTCCCATTATAGAATGACAATATCTCCAGAGACTCATTAATAGAAGGTCATGAAGGTGGCAAATGATCAATGAAATGGATAGAAAAGTTGCAAATAATCATGGAAACCAAAATACTAATCAATACAGATAGGTGTCCATGAGGTATGTATAATAATTTTCTTTTAAAGGGTCCATCATAAGATGTAGTAGGGTTGAATTTATTGGTTTATATTTTAAGAAATTCCCTAGTATTTAGAAACATTAATCTTAAGGTATTTGTTCCCTATGATTTGATTTCTAGGGCATGGGATAAACTCTAGAATGACATAAAGGGAAAAGAGTATGATCTAAGGTTTGAATTTAAGAATCCCTAAAGAGGCCTGTTGATTACATAAAAACCCTAGAAAAGTAACTTTACATTCATGTTTTGGAATAATATATTACTTGGGTTACTTGTTAAAATAGTATTGTATGTACAAGAAGAAAAAAACGGATGGGGTGATCCATTTGAAGGCATGATGTAGCTCTTCGTAACACCTCATAAATCATGGAGTCGTTGTGCAAAAACTTTATTAGATATATTCCCTACATTTCTCAACAAATAACATAATCAAACTCACACAAATAAATGGTTGAATCTTACATTTTTCATAAAATTAGATGTATATGGGGGCATTAATGATCCTTGCATGCCAACATTGGTTGTATTGAGGGGCATAAGAATATTGCATGCCAACAAAAAGCACACTTAGTAAAAACACAAATATTACTAAATATATATAGTGAAATAAGTTAACTAAATGCACAAAAATATTGATCAAGTTTTACCACTATCATTGCCTTCATTCCACAAACATAAATTAGCATAATATAATAAGGAATATAAGATAATTGAACATATAAAAGACAATATTCAAGCTTACCTCATGCAACATCATAGTAGCGTCTTTCCCTCATGCATTTGTTAACATTTCCATAAAATTAGTGAATATCATTGAATCCCCCATAGTAGCATCGGTAACACCCATGGGTACATTCTTAAAAAAAACATAATAACATAAAAATAAGAAAACCTTGATCAAAAAACCAATAAGAAAATAGAATCAGTAACACTAAATATGTATATCTTTCAAGTAAAACCTTAAACATTCAAACTACTTGATGTTCATGACAACTAAAAACTCAATACTTAACTTGTAAAGAAAAATTATATTGCAGTGAATCCTTACAACCATCTTAAAGTAAACATAGTGATCGAAAAACGTCATCCTCACAAGTAAAACATTAAAAATTCAAATTACTTAATGTTCATTACAATTTAAAACTCATATGTCTAACTTGTGAACAAAAATTATATTGTAGTGAATCCTTAAAACTATTTTAAAGTATACATAGTGATCATAAAATTTCATCCTTGGATGAAATCTCCTCATATGATGGCATATATACCCCATCATTAATAGACCCTAAATCCACAAATAAATTAATACCATCACTTTCATAGACTTCATCACCTTCAACTACAGGTAAGTTAAAATCAATGAATTCATCATCTTCATGGATTTGATGCCCATGTGGTTGCTCATGTCCTTCAGAAACTTCAATAAACGCATCTTTGTCTTCATCCTGGTGATATGCATTATTCACAATAAATTCTTCATCATCTCCATCTTGGCCATCTATGTCTTCAGGGGGAACTTCTGCATCTTGAAGTAAATCATGGTCCTCTACATATTGAACAAATGTTACTCTTTGTCCTCTTGGATCATAATCAATCACAAATGACCAACCAGGTTGTTCTAAATTTGGAATGAGAAAATTTTGGTCACATTGACTTGGAAACACATAAGGTCCAGAAGTGGCTTCAAGCCTAGATGTATTGATCATGTGGATTCCATTATTATGGAGCAAGATATTTTTTTCTTCTCTCACTTCAATAAGCTTGTACCATTCAACACAAAAAATAACTTTCTTGAATGACATAAAATGAAGCTCCATAATGTCCTCCAACACTCCATAGTAGCGAAGTGTTCTTGCGATTGGTTGTCTATCATTTGCATGTGAATGACATTCCACCTCAAATGATTCTGAAACTCCACAATCATAAGTTTTTCTCTTTTCATCAACTTTTTTGATGTGAAAATGATGACCAAAATTCCACATTCATTTGTAATATCTTACCTAAATTCATATAAATATAAACTAATTAGATTCAAGGATATGAAATCTAACAAAAAATTTAGTAAATATATGCAATATATTAATATATATCACCTCCCCATTTATCGATCCTTTAATGAAATTCAATTGTTGTTGTGTTGCTCTATTATTCCCTTTTGTTGCCTCGTGTTCAATATTGGCCTTTAGCCAATTCCACGAGCATCTCTCTGCCACTTTCTTTTATGGCTTGCAGTGAATCCTCGAGTAGTGTTTTCACCATGTCTATTATATATATCGGCCCATGCATTTTCATCTTCTAATTTCTTTTTTTTCAGCGTACTTCTCCATCCATTCCAACATAAAGTTAGAATTCTATGCAACATACAAATGTAATGCCTCCCACTCCTTCGCATCTACAATGAATTTTTTTTCGTTCAATGAATTAATAATTATTTAAAACCATGTAATATAAAACTTAAGATACAAATAACTCCTAACATTTTTTTATACCTTTTATCCTATTTGAAGTCCCTTCTCCTCTAATTTTTCTCCTTCAAATGATTGAGATTGGTTATAATTCCATAATCACTGAGCTTCAAGATGCAATTGAGGTAAGTACTCACTCAAATGAACCATGGACTAGAAAACCATGTACCCCTCAACTATGGACCCCTCCTGTCGAGCCTTTTGCCTCACAAATTGTTTCAAGACCTTCATATATCTCTCCACAAGCCGCATTGTTCGAATATGAATAGGACCACACTGTTCAATCTCTTCTACTGGGTGTACAAGGTAGTTCTCTTGAGAATTAAAGAAGCTTGGAGGGAAGACATTTGAATATCACACATCAAAAGTGAAACATTCCTCTTCCAATACTTCAAGTCATCTTGATGTATCTCTTTAGATGAGACCCACCTACAACTATTACAATAAAGACTTGTTATTTCTTGTAAACTAAAAGTGGAAACTCATATAAAGGCATAACCAGTGTTGCACTTCAAATGATAAGAGTAATGGAAGAGTATGCATGATGGATTGAAAAATACCTTAGATATTTACATTAATTTGTAAATAGTCAAAGTGACATTGTGGTCAAAAGTACTTGGTATTGCTGCAGGCAACACATACTGCATGACCATTAACAAATAACCATGTTCAAATATGCATGAACTAATTTCATCACTATACTAGCATGTATATTAACAAATAACCATGTTCAAATATGCATGAGCTGATATTATCACTAGTATATACAATTTTATAATTAAGTTTCCAACAAATATAAGATGTGACAACGTTACCTTTATCCAATTGTGCCAATCATGTGTTTTTAGGCCTGAGAACTCTGATCCATCTCTTGTGAATAATTTTTTTAATGTCGCACCAAAGCCAGAAGGAAATCTTATGCTTTTCTTAGTAGAAATGATGTTTTCTTTCTCATTTCATGTAAATGTCCATGGAGCATGAACATATGAGTTGTCTTCGTGCAACCACATGTTCGGCATGATATTGGCAACTCGAAGGTGCTTTCTTAACTTTATTTGTGCTTCAATGTTATTTCCATTTAGATGTTTCCACAAGCGCTCTGCCACATTTTTCCCGATGTGCATAGTATCAAATATAGGTGGGCTATTGGCAAGCTCTCATAATATTCTAATTTGTAGAAAATAGAGAGTCTTCTCATTCCTAGAGGAAACCTTGTCCCTTCTTTTTTGACATACATTGCTTTCCACCTAGTAGGGTTCATCTTTATTGGCTTCCTCATTTCCACTTCCTTTCCATTTAACATATGTTTATCACACACTTGATAGCAATTATTTTGTGGTAAGAATTGTCGATACTCATCATAGACAGTTTTATTGAGATCCCTTGACTGCCTATGCAACAATTTTGGCCCACATGATGGAGAACCATGTTTCACCTTTGTTTGTAGTCCTAAAATAAGATTGGAACCCATATTTAGTAAATGCTAAAATGAACATAATAATTTTAAATGTAATTTATATTATATTACCACAACAAATAGAGAGCCCTGGGGCATCATGAATTGTCCAGATAAGAATCACATGAAATAGGAAGTTTCTATCATTGATAGGTCTTAATACATCAAACATATTTACACCATCCCATAATTCACGAAGCTCATCAATGAGGGGCTCCATGTATACATCCATATCCTTTACTTGATATTTCCCTAAGTGAACAAAGAGTTACTTATTAGGATTAACTGAATTGAAATATTTGTATATAATCTTCAAGAAAACATTGCATTCACGTGTTCTTGTACCTGGTATGATAAGAGTTAACATTGCATGTTCCTTTTTCATTTCCATCCAAGGGGGGAGATTGTTGTTTATAATTAACACTGGCCAAACAGAATATGTTGTTCTAAGATCTCCAAAAGGATTTACACCATCCATTGCTAGAGAAATTCTTGCATTCCTTGGCTCATTTCTTAAATGTGGGCATTTTACCTCAATATCTTTCTAATATTTACTATCCACAACCATATGCATGACACCATCTTGGCTCCTCCCTTGTGCTTGATGATCCATATATTTTGCCAACTCCTTGCATTTGAACATTCTCTCAAACCTTGGCTTTAGCGGAATGTGTCGTAATACTTTATAAGGAACCTTCTTGGATAATTGATCTTGACGATACCTATTTGTGTGATACTTTGGGAATTGTTGTAAATTTACATTATTTCCATAGTACAATATATGGTCATTTGGACATGCATCATATGTCTTGTACTCCATTCCAATGTCCTTCATTATTGAAGATACTTCTCTATGAGAATGAGGCAACTTATTTTCCTTTGGAAGTATTTTGTTTGCCAAAAGTCTGCATAGTGCAACAAATGATTTTGATAAGTATACACAATATTCAAAACTTTTAAGACATCTAGAGAATTAATTTATAGGAATATCAATCCAACCTTAATATATCAGTAAAACGTGTGTTTTTCAGTCCATGTGTAACCTTCAAGTTCAACAACAACATAAGTGTCGCCAATATAGAAGATTCGGCATTTTCATAAAGAGGTGTCCTAGCCAAATGAGCTAGGGGTGAATCAACAACTGCTTCAAAAGATGTGTAGAAGTCTTGGATAAATTCATTCACCAACCTCATTTATCTGCGAAGTGGATTCTTCCATAAATGTGTCTTTTCCTTCATCTTAAGAGTCGCTATTATCAATATCATCCATTGGTTCTTCACGAATATTGGGAACTGGAAGCGGCTTTTCATAAATAAAAAAATCAAATGAAATGATCAATAATAATGTATTAAATAATGTGCATATTTATTTATTATAAGAATAACAATTTTTTAATTATAGTGTACCTCTTCTATATAAACTCCATGGTCCAATCTATGGATACCAACAAGCCTTCACTTCTTTAGTTTCCTATTTTGGCACATTTTGCAACTGCAATATATCATTTCATTGAAGTATTCATCTGTACCTAGAGTAGGTCTTGTTTCCCATTCATCTGAATATTCAGATGATGATGTGCTATTTCCCTGAATGCACCATGTTTTTTAAACAATAAGACTACAATTTTTAACTTGGGTATTACTTATTTTTCAAGAGAACATGACCAATGAATAAACCTAGGGAGTGAATCTATGAATATGTAGTTTTTCAGTGTATTTTTTGGCTCTTTGATCACTTGATTGTTTGTACTTTTGTTTTTTTGTTGTTTCAAGGTAGTGTTTAGTGCTTCTGTAGGAATTAGATATGAAAAAAATTGAGAACTAGGTTCAAAACCCTGAACAAAACTCTACCAATGTGTTGAGTGAGCATTGAAGATCTGTCCAACACTTTGAGGCAAGTTTATCAGAGTGTTCCAACAAGCATTTAACTAGTCACAAACAAACTTTTGAAGTATCATTTTAAAGTTATTTCTAAAACCAAATACAACCTCTAACTAAATAAACATCATAAATAATACAAATACCAAAAGCAGCATAAATACCTGGTCTTCCATTTTGTATAGAATAATGTAATAGAAATTTGCGAAGAAAAGTTTGTGGACACTAGTTAGGATCATTACATAAATAAATGTTGAAATACATGATAACGTGTAAAACCATAAAATTATTCTAAAATATGTTGGTTTAAACTTTTATGCATGTAATACTAATTTCATTGAGGAGTTCTTTGGATTATATTACAAAGGGTAATGGACTATCTTAAATTGTTGTCGCATAATGCAGAGTAATCTCTGTAGAATATCTCATTGTTGCCTATAAACATTACTTCACTATCTCATTGCAGCCACAATCAACTCCAAACCAGACCTTGCTTGCCTCAAAACCCCAGACCATACCTCAAGATTATTTGCTGCCACATAAAAACCTTAGGGGTGATTCGTTGCCACAAACAATCCCTTATAGGTGGTTCACTGCCACAATTGATACCTCAAGGATGATTTGTTGTCATCAACAGTGCCTTAGAGGTATCTTTCTATCTTAGAATTGCTTCATAGACATATTGCTGCCACAGTTAAGCCTCAGATTTAATGTGCTACTATAGATAATGCCTTAGAGATAGGCCGATGCCTCAGATAATGTCTCAGGGAAGATTCGCTACCCAGATAATGCCTCAAGATAGTTTGTTGCCACAGTTAGTGTCTATTCGATTATTTATATAACAACATTCAAAAGTTAGATTAAAGTGAGAGATTTCATAAAATTAAATGAAAGTCTGGTTGGTTGACTCTCTGCAATTATCGATTGAAACCAACGAGGTTCCATATATGGTGCTCAAAAAATAAACAGTGTTCCTAACAAACAAGCATCATTTTGTATATAAAATATTTAAATAAATTATCACCAGTTTATATTAAACTATGAAATCAACATTTGAAAAGAAATGAATATTAAGCATATTAAGCATGCATGGAAACTACTAATCAGAGTCCAAATAATTATTATGGTAGATGAAGCGATATGGTGTGTTACCTTAGAAGAGCACCAATATGCAATAAAGAACCCTGAAATAAGCTTGGAAAATGAAAAGACATAAAATAATGTAGAGTACTAGTGGCAAAGACGGTATAAAAACCCAAAATTATGTTTAACCCTCCAATATAGTTAACCACACATGGAAAAAGTGAATTCAAATGAATGACAATGCAGTGAATGCCCATGAGCTCTGGTTTCATCAATTCATGAGTAAAGGTTGGTGTGGGATTAAGCCAAATAATGCCAATTTCATGCCTCATACTTCTCAAAGACCAAAGCTACCAATATCATGGCTTGGTATTACACCTATGCAGAGATTTGTGGAGATTTTAGATATTCAGAGGAGAATCAATCATATTTCCATAACAGCCCTCTAGAACATATTTCATGCTAACGAATTAGAGTCTAGTGCCAAACACATGATCACATATCCAAGCAAAAGATCATCCTAGTGCATCTCCTAGAATGGTAGATATCAAGTGACTCACTGTGGCCATTTATTGCACAGAAGTTGAAATATATAACAATGAGCCAATGGGGCATGCATTTTCATAAAAGGATGACCTCATTTCTCAAAACACACCCAAATTAACTAGGATTGTTACAATGTTGTATGTTGGGTTAGGGTGCAACACTATCATGTTGTAAGACACAATTGCATATAAAAGGTTATACTCCATGGGATACATAAAGAAAATTCCTTTTCTTGTCTTAATTAGAAAGGAGACATTTTTTCATTGACAAGAAAGAATTGTTATTCAGAAATGAGGCATCATCCAATGAAGTTCAAGATGGTGTGTATTGCACCATATAGTACATTTCAGCTACTTTTGTTCAGGAAAATCCCATCTCACTTGTTAATAATGAAACTCACAAGTATCGGTTTAAGAATTCAGATGTAATTGAATGATATCAAGATCATGTAGTTGAAAAAGAAGAGAAAATTTAACAGGTTTACAAAAGTGAAACTCACGATGATGAAGAACAAAAATCACATAAGAATTATAACAGTAGCCAAAACTATGGTTGTCCCATGTTGTCTAATGCAGTTTCTTTGAAATTTGGAGATCATCAACTAATTCATTCATCATACAATGAACCTCAAGAAGCTTATTAGAATATTTGAGTTTCAGATGTTGGTTTTCAACCTCATAACTCAGCTTTTGAGGATGAAGTTCATGAAGACAAATTTCATTATTCGGAGTCCAGGAAATGACAAACAGTTTTATGGCCTTAATGAATTGTATGGTTCAAAAGTGGACAGTGTCTCTAGTATGAATGAGCCAATGCCTAGTGTTTCCCAGCATGCAGGTGAGTCATCTCATTACAAGGTTGATTGGATTCATGTCTACACACAAATAGAGAGTGATACTTCAAAGAAAAAATTAAGTTGTTCATGTAATTATAAAGAAACAGAACTAGACACGGCTCAGGAAATTGTTGATTCTTCAAATAGTTTTGAAGGCAATATTGATGTGTTCGCTAGTTCGGGAATGCCTTGACTCTGTTCTAGTTCCCCTAGTATTAATATTAATGATGTGTTCCCTTTGCTATAATGATTTCAATACTCCATTAAACAAGCCCAACCTTATCGATAGTAATGATGTGTTCCTTGTTTAGGTATGGATGAATCTGTTCTTGAAAAAGCAATCACAACTGAGGACACTGTTCAAAATAAAATCAATTCTTAAGACAATACTGATTTGTTCCCTTGTTCAGGTATTATTCTTCGAGAAAAAATATGGGTTTCCTCTATATTTATAGTAATGATGTGTTTTCTCCACATTTATAAGTTTTTTTACACCATAAAACACAACCCAGCCACTAAATTTGTGCTTGAGCATTGATTAATTATTAGAGTATGGGTAATATCCACTTAAGACCACATGGTGAACCACTACCTTTATGTCTCCATATACATAAATGTGTGATGCTTTAGAAGAGCACCAATATGCAATAAAGAACCCTGAAATATGCTTGGAAAATGAAAAGACATAAAATAATGTAGAGTACTAGTGGCAGAGAGGGTATAAAAACCCATAACTATGTTTAACCCTCCAATATAGTTAACCACACATGGAATAAGTGAATTCAAATGAATGACAATGCAGTGAATGCCCATGAGCTTTGGTTCCATCAATTCATGAGTAAATATGGTGTGGGATTAAACCAAATAATGCCAATTTCATGCCTCATACTTCTCAAAGACCCAAGCTACAAATATCATGGCTTGGTATTATACCTATGCGGAGATTTGAGATGTTCAGAGGAGAATCAATCATATTTCCATAACACCGCTATAGAACCTATTTCATGCTAACGAATTAGAGTCTAGTGGCATACACCTGATCACATATCCAACCAAAATATCATCCCAGTGCATCTCCTAGAATGGTAGATATCAAGTGATTCAATGTGGCCATTTATTGCACAGAAGTTGAAATATATAACAATGAGCCAATAGGGCATGCATTTTCATAAAAGGATGACCTCATTTCTCAAAAAACACCCAAAGGAACTAGGATTTTTACAATGTTGTATGTTGGGTTAGGGTGCAATACTATCATGTTATAAGACACAATTGCATATAAAAGGTTATACTCCATGGGATACATAAAGAAAATTCCTTTTCTTATCTTAATTAGAAAGGAGACAATTTTTCATTGACAAGAAAGAATTGATATTTAGAAAGGAGGAATCATCCAATGAAGTTCGAGATGGTGAGGAATGCACCATACAATACATTTCAGCTACTTCTGTTTAGGAAAATCCCATCTCACTTGTTAATAATGAAACTCACAAGTATGGGTTTAAGAATTCAGATGTGATTGAAAGATATCAAGATCGTGTAGTTGAAAAACAAGAGCAAATTGAACATGTTTACAAAAGTGAAACCCATGATGATGAAGAATGAAAATCACATAAGAATTATAACAGTAGCCAAAAAGATGGTTGTCCCATGTTGTCTAATGTATCTTACTTGAAATTTGGAGACCATCAACTGATTCATTCATCATACGATGAATCTCAAGAAGCTTATGAGAATATTCGAGTTTGAGATGTTGGTATGCAACCTCATAACTCAGTTGTTGAGGATGAAGTTCATGAAGACAAATTTCATTATTCAGAGTCTAGACAATGACAAACAGTTTTATGGACTTAATGAATTGTATGGTTCAAAAGTGGACAGTCTCTCTAGTATGTATGAGCCAATGCCTAGTGTTTCCCAGCATGCAGGTGTGTCATCTCATTACAAGGTTGATTGGATTCATGTCTACACACAAATAGAGAGTGATACTTCAAAGAGGAAATTTAGTTGTTCATGTAATTATAAAGAAATAGAACCAGACATGACTCTGGAAATTGTTGATTCTTCAAACAATTTT
This sequence comes from Pinus tabuliformis, assembly GCA_031772625.1. Lineage (NCBI taxonomy): Eukaryota > Viridiplantae > Streptophyta > Pinopsida > Pinales > Pinaceae > Pinus > Pinus tabuliformis. The sequence goes on along the minus strand of CM062807.1, from coordinate 31,117,797 downwards.
GAAGGCAGTACTGATGTGTTTGCTAGTTCAGGAATGCCTTGACTCTATTCTAGTTCCCCTAGTATTAATATTAATGATGTGTTCCCTCTGGTATAACGATTTCAATACTCCATTAAACAAGCCCAACCTTACCGACAGTAATCATGAGTTCCTTGTTCAGTTATGGATGAATATGTTCTTGAAAAAACAGTCACGGCTGAGGAGATTGTTCAAAATAAAATCAATTCTTAAGACAGTACTGATTTGTTCCCTTATTCAGGTATTATTCTTCAAGAAAAAATATGGGTTTCCTCTGTATTTATAGTAATGATGTGTTTTCTCCACGTTTATAAGTGTTTTTACTCCATGAAACACAACCCAGCCACTAATGATCTGTTGCAATAATTCTGGAACAAATTAAACGAGCCAAGCTTCTAGATAATAATGATATGTTCCCTTGTTCAGGTATAATTGATTCTATTCTTGAAAAAAAAGAAACATTTCAATTGATTTTGTAGACTATAACAATGTGTTCCCTCATCAAGGTATGTATGATTTTGTGAAGCTCAAGCCGATGAAGAATGCAATAAAGAGTATCTTCAGGAAAATCCCATATCACTTGTTAATGATGAAGGTTTAGAGGATGAATTGAATGATTCAAAAACCATTGAAGGGTATTAGGTCTCTGTAGTTGAAAACAAAGAGAAAATTGAACAGTTTTCCAAGACTGAAACTCAAAATTCTAAAGAAAGTGTATCTCCTAAGAACTACAATGAGGAAGCTCAAGAGGCTATGAAGGATGAAGCTCATGAAATCAAGTCTTATTTTTCAAACAAAAGCAAAGTGTGTTTTGGACTTGATGAGTTCAATGGTCCTCAAAAGGAGGAAGATGAAAACCAACAGATTTATGAGAATGAATCTTATGAAGGTGAACCAATGGATTGTGGCAACACTCCAGAATTAAAAAATAAGCTTCAATTTGATGCAGACAATTTGAATGGTGCTCACCAATTCGAACTCCTGCCAAAGGCTTTGTCTCTAGAAAATCTGTCACAGCTGGAATCATATAGTGAAGGTCAAGAGCCTGGGGAATGCAGTGAAGAGGAGCTTTTAGTTCTAAATGATGTTCAGAAATGTCACATCTCACTGGTTAGTGGTCAAGCTCAAGAAGATAAATTGAGTGATCCCAAAACTAAAGAAGGATATCATGACTCTATATATCAAATAGAGGAGCATTATGAACTTGATTCAATGGCCGAAACTTAGGATGTTGAAGAAACTATCTTTCATAAGAAAAATTATGGCTCTCCTAATGCAGTTTGGATGAAAGTGAATAATCCTGAACAGGTAGATATGTCCAATGAACTTCAAGTAACATATAAAAACTTTCAAGCTTCATAGGATGAAGTGCATCAAGGCAACTTTTCAGACAATGGAAATGAGTTGTATGGTTCAACTCCTCAAAAGGAGGAAGATGTAGTTGAGTAGATCACCAAGTATGTTCACATTCCCTTAACAGATGGTCATCAAGTGGAACATGGATCTTACAATGTAGCTATAGAAAAAAATGAAGTTGAAGATGAAGCATATAAGGAAAGCATTAGTATTTTTGATGGAAAAACTGATGCAAGTCAAATTAAAGAAAAATTGTTTGATATGGACAACCATGGAAAACATGAGGGATTCATTGCCCCTAACAAAATTGAGGGAAAAGAGGATGAGCAAGAAGAAAAATATATACATAACAGAGCTGAAGAGACACAAGAATTCAAAGTTGGACAAAATATACAACTTGTGAAAGTAGACACAGTGGCTAGCAACGAGGAACCTTCTAACATGGATACTCCATTGAAGATGCCTATGCTTACAAAAGGCCTTGATATATCTCCCTGCTTGAATTCTTTGTTTGGATTCGACATTAGTGATCCATTAGATATGCCCAAGATTATGGAGAGTAAGGATGCATTATTTTGTTAAGGTATAGCTGATTCTCTTACAGAAAATATCTCAGTGAGTGTTACAGAAGTTGCATGCAAGTAGGAACTTTACCAATTGGATAATCCTTTGAAGACCACTGAGGTTACAGAGGGATATAATATAGTTGTGGAAAAGAATGAAGTTGAATATGGAGCATGCCAGGAAAGCATTTTTATTGTTGATGGCATAATTGATGCAAGTCGAATTAGAGAACAATTGTTTGATATGGACAACAATGAAAAACATGAGTGATTCATTGACCCTACCAAAATTGAGGGAAACAATGGCCAGGAAGCTGGAGAGACCCAAAATTTCAAAGTTGGAGAAAATATACAAATTGTGGTGAGAAAGCAGGAACCTTCCCAATTTGATACTCCATTGAGGATCCCTGAGGTTACGGAGGGATATAATATATCTCCTTGTTTAAGCACCTGATTTGGCCTGGACTCCAGTATTCCATCCAAAAGTTTAGGAACTTAGAAAAAGTTACAATATATCCCCTTGTTTAAGTATGAAAATATCCCCTTGTTTAAGTATGAATGAATCTCTTCTAGAAGACAAGGATGTGTGCAATTAGCAACTTTCCTTGGATAATCCATTGAAGAGGCTTGAACATGCCGAGGGACCAGAATATGATACCCTAGTGAAAAATCTTTAGCTTATAGAAATTGATGTGACATCAGAGACTGAATATTTGTCACTGCATGTCCCACTTGGAGACCATGTGTGTGTCATGGAGAAGGATGCTACGGTTTTGGATGGGACAGATCATTTTGAAAGTATTCTCCTCACATAAAATCATGTAGAATCTGGAGAAGTAGCTAAGGGTTATACTATTTTGGATGATATGATTGTTCCTAGTAAAAGGGATTCATGAAGAACCAAACTTGTAGATAGAATACTGACTTTCAGCAATAGATTACAAAATTTGCAATTGGACTTACAAGGACCATTCCCTATATTGTTGATAAAGAAAATTTCCATATTATATGTGATTTTATCTTGCTATTAAAAGCAAGTTGTGTGTGATATGGACCTATTTCATGCTAAAGAATTAGAGTCTGGTGCCAAACACATGATCACATATCCAAGCAAAAGATCATCCCAGTGCATCTCCTAGAATGGTAGATATCAAGTGACACAATGTGTCCATTTATTGCACAGAAGTTGAATTATATAGCAATAAGCCAATGGGGAGTGAATTTTCATAAAAGGACGACCTCATTTTTCAAAACACACCCAAAGGAACTAGGATTGTTACAATATTGTATGTTGGGTTAGGGTGCAACACTATCATGTTATAAGGCACAATTGCATATAAAAGGTTATACTCCATTATTAATTTAAATTGTGATGGTAATTTACAACTAATTATTGAATTTGTTGCATTACAACACTAAAAAGAAAATATAATTGAGTCAAAAAAGTGGAACCAACATCACAAGAAAAACCCAATATGGTATGATGTCCTCTTGAAGAAACCAACCATGTCAAATGTGAGGAATATCAAGAGAGGATGAATGTAGAAAAACCCCTAAATCTTGCAAAAATGGTGAGGATCCTAAAGTAGAAAAACTCCTAAATCTTGCAGAAATAGTGAGGATCCTAAAAGAAATACTCTAAAGCTACGTGATAGATAATGAAAGGATAATCCAAGAGAGAGAAAGACCGTTAGAATTGAATGCATTGTTGCTAGAAAATGTATCTGAAATTTAGAAGCAATTGAAACAAAGACCTAATGATACCAATGATTAATTTCAAAGATAAAGATTCGTTGAGAGGTTAAAAAACACATATTATCTACAAATAAAATGAGGAAAATCACCTCCATAAAAATACACCATGCTAAAAGGATAGATACATCTAGTAACAAATCATTATTTGATTCGTCTAAGGTTGGGATAGTCAATTCATATGAGCTTCTTGGAAACGGTTCCAAGAGTGAATTACATAAGAAAAATAAAAATAAGAATTCTTGAACAAAAATTCCTTGAAGGAGAATAGATTCAAATCAAAATAATGCAAGAATTTAGGAAATGGTACAAAGATGATTTTCTTAGACAATATAAAACTATAATAGAAAGATATAAGTGTGAAGAAATACTAGATAGATACTTGCAAAACAAGAAACAAGAGAGAATAAAACCACTAAGAAATTAACTAATGAACGAGAGAGACAATTCAAATTTCTAATAAAATATAATAATATGTTATTGATGAACATGAATGCAATATATAGACTCTACTAGAGACCAATTAATTCAAATTAGGTTGGGGTTCCATGTTCATGCACTAGTATAATTCAAAAGTACTTTCCCTAGTTGGAAAACACGTTAAATTATACTCACAAACCCAAATATACCCTAAAAATAATCCCAATGCCTACATCTATACCATGAAAATAATCCCAATTCCTATAGCTATACCAATGAATACAGCTACGCAAGGAAAATAATACCAATGCCAACATCTTTGCAAGGGAAATACATCAAATTGAAAGGAAAATACCTGTGGAAAATAAACCCTTTGCTGTCTTCCTTGAAACTTCTAGCTCAACTTCGAGTTCCTTTTCAAAATAACAGTGAAAGCCCCAACATATAAAAACTAAAACAATTTGGCGCCAAAAATATTTTCGACCTCTACACCAAAAAAGTTTCAGTGGTTTTAGTTGTCTTGTTTCCATTTTAAGCCAACCTATTTCCATTTTAAGATGGCCTAGCTCACTGTTTCCTGTTGTTTCCCACTCAGTCGGCACCCATGTCTCCCACTTTTCCTAAGAATGAGGGTCTTAATATCTATCATCTGCCACCCACGAATAAATGAGTATGTGCTCGGCTGTCGTTGGGCCTCATGCCCTCAATGCCCATCACAGAAACCCTAGTCTCGTGGCTCTCAAACATTGGTGTTTATCTCTCCATTTTCTCGACAAGCCCTCCATTGCAATGGGGCAAACGAGGAGGAAGGTTTGGTTGATGATGAGGAGGAAGGTTTGGTTGTAGAAGCAAAGGTGTTGTTTCATTGCAGTGTGGAGGAAGGTTTGGTTGATGAAGATGTAGCACCATTTTCCAGTGGATTTGTAATGGAAAGTCGTGGCAGGAATCAGGCAAGGAATGGAGTAGTTCTACCAAGCCCACCGCTGGATTCCGTTCCATCAATTTCTCCCAAAAGCCCAATTTCACGTGTTGTCTGGAGAATCCCTCTGGAACAAATCGAGGCGATTCTCTAGCCATCTCCTAGCACAACAGAAACAAAGTGAAATTGGTGTGGCACTATCACCATCTTCGTGAATCTGCAAATATTTCTCAATCTTTTTCATTCCTCTGTTCCTTGCAGAAACCCTCTCTGTTCCTTGAAACCCTCTATGTTCCTGTATATACTTATGAATAAAACTTGCAAAAACTAAAGTAATTAAGGTATCAAACCAATGAGTCATGAGTGATCTTGCAAAGCCATCACCATTGTTGACAGATGAATTCGTTAGTGCAAAAATATGATCGCGAGTTAATGTAGATCAACGTGTTTCTACAAGCGGCTTTGAGAATCTAAGTGTGGAATCGCCATATTAGAATATTTTAGAACCGATTGTGTACGCAATTGGAAATAAATTGGTATTTAAATCGAACATTGGTTCCTTGTTCGATTTAATTCATTTAAAATGAGGAAATCATACTTAGGGAAACCCTAACCTGCAAAATTGAACCTCAAAAATATTAAATAAAAAATGAGTACATCGAGCGTGTAAAAATGAAATCAAACCTTTGCACATCGACCTTGGCAAAACGAACCTGGGTGCATTGGCTACAAAATAACTCTGAAAAACATGAAATCGAAATGGGTACATGGAGCATGTAAAATATGAAATACTACACATTTTCTCTAAGATAGCGTTAACCGAGTTAATAATTTAACTAGCATTGGAAAACTAAGTTAATACTACCTAATTTAACTAGCATTTATTTTCAAATAATCAAGTATCAAAACCAACGAGTTATGATGATATCTATGTGAATTGTAAAAGTAAGTCAATACTATCCAATTTAGCTAGCACTATAAATATTATTAAAAGACACAATGATAAGCATTAAAATTTTGTTGAATATATCTAGTTACTTGTCATATCTTCACTGCTAAGTTTTCATACAATTATAGAGTATCACATTGTGATGTAAATGCAGTCTAAATTAAAAATTTTAAATTACACCATTTATTACTATATCTACTAAACATAATACAATGACCACAAGGTACCACTACTCATACTAACATGACAAATAATTGAGCTACCACTATAACAAATCGATTTTCACTACCATGGACATAGATAAATTAGGGATTACTTTTTCACATTTATAAAAAAATATATAGATATAGTTTCCCATTGTAACTTCTATCACACTACTTATGACAACACTTACTTTAAGACAATCTCCCCTTAACAATAAGGACATGATTATTGAAGCAACCTAATTTAATAATATAAAAGAGAAACACATTTATTATATTGGGACAAATATACTAACCTTGGATCTATAAGTGAAAACCTCTTTTACATTGTGAACTTTTGAGTAAATTTTTGCATCATATTTATCATCTCAGCACTTATAGATCTATGTGAGTTCTCTTAAATAATTTTATCTTAATTGTTTTAAAACTAACATCGGACATTAAGTCAAGCTGACTATTCACTTTCCAAGGCAGAGAATATGTCAACTTGGTAATTACCTACATTATGACTTAATATTAAATACTATTCTTATTTTTTATATTAATATGAATGCTTCTAATATTTAATATATTGTTAAGTAGATTACCCATTGAATAATTAGTGAAGTATCTAATATTGGATGAGAGAGTTGTAAGGCTAAAATTTTGGCTACCACGGGTTAAATTTGGTGTTTGTATCATGCCATGCAAAATTAGATTTCACACCTCTCCAAGAATCAATCAAAATAATTTACACATACCAATCAAAGGAATTCAATAGATGGTTAAAGTAGTGGTTGGTAGGAGTTCATTGTCAAAAACATGCAAGGGTTTCCAAACTAGAGAAACAAGGGCATGTGTTGGTGGGAGTCCTTATGGCAAGGCCTTGCACCTCTTCCTTTATTTCTTAAAGTAGGCTTGAAATAAGTGATTATAGATATAAGATACATATAATATGCAAAGCACTCACAACACAATAATATTGAACATTTTCAAGAGACATAACTTAATTTATTTTCAATATATTTTTGCTTTAAAAAAGGCAATATATGCTACCATGATGCAATACAATGGTTCACCAACATTGGGCACCAAACAAATGAATTAGACCGTGGATGTTACGTATGATGACAATCATCCACGATAAACTATGATTATTAGCCACCATGCAATCAAAGGCACAATGTAGGGACAACATGTATCCATCTTGGAGGATAGTGGGGAAACCCAAAATTTTATTGATGCATAGTTGGTGGAGTGTAGAGGCATTCATAGATCGATATATATCCTGAACAACGTGGATGAGAGAGGATTCCCATGCTTCACCTCAGCTGTCTTCTTGATTGTTGGTTAGATATGTTGAGGATATGGTTGATGGTTGAATATTGAAGTCAAAATCCTCCCTTAAACCTTTAGCCAAAAAGATGTCTCCTCAAGTATCTCCAATAATATCATACGAGGAGTCATAATATTTATCTTGGAACTATGGCCCACCATGATCATCTAATAATTAATTGAAATAGAAGTAGACCCCAATTTAGGGGTTGGGTGGATCATATGGTGGGACTATGCTAGTGGGAACCCTAAATAAATGACTTGAAACCCCCTTGATTTTCTACCTTGATGGCATTCATCTCCCAATTTCCTTGTTGGATACACAAGTCCTGAAAACATGACAAGGAAGATGAGAGGAAGTTGACAAGGACATTAGGTTGTCGTAGAACATCATAAAGTGCATCCACATGGATGAACATGGAATGGGAATTAAGGTCATAAAGTCATAAAGGTCACAAAGGTGCATCAAAATATTTTTGGAGTGTCCCAAAGGTAAATATACAATTCTTGTCTCCTATAAAATAAAATATACATTTATTGTGGTGATAGTATCCACAAGATTCTTAGAACTAGTGGTATAGTGTTTGGCAATGAATGAATAAGCAAGAAAAGGGGGAAAGTATCTAACAAATATGGTTAGAGTATGCATCAAATTCCCCATCCTTGAATGAAATGGTGGTTTACACAGGGCTCATGAGAGAATATGGGATGGAGGGTAGATTGGCATGGTCAGAAAATGAGAGAAGGGTTTTATCTACTAAAGGAATATGGGATGGAGGTTATGTCTAAGTTTAGGGAGGCTTTTATCTTTTTTGACAAGGATGGAGGTGGATGTATCACAACAAAGGAGCTCAGGACAATAATGCATTCTTTGGGTCGAAACCCCAATGTATATTGGAAGTGGTCCAAATGTTTTATATTCAATAATCCAGTCTCGAATACAATCAACCACAAAAGAGTAGTTATAATCTGCCTGTAAATGCAACATATTAAATACACCATTCCAAAATGATTTTTCTGAGGAGAATCAAAGAAACAAATGATTCTGGCTATCCATTGCCTCCATACATAGTAAACAACAACTAGGCCCACTCTGTCATTTACGACACATTGTCTCATGCCAAGATGAAGCCAAAAATATACATTTACTGATATTCTTAAGCAGAGCGAAAATATGAAGCCAATATACAGAGATTTTCTGAAGGACTACTTGAGCTAGAGTCAACTTGCCTCCTAGGGAGAGCCACCTCTATGCCCATGATAAAAGTTTACAGTGGATTTTCTCTATAAGTCAACTCCAATCCTTAATTCCATAACAATTAGGTTGGAGCATAAATCTAAGATTTTCAAAATCTGCATCCAGTGTAGTGGAGATAACACCAAAAATATGATAAATCTCCAATACCAATGCATCATCTCGATAAGAAGAAACCATATGAGATTTATTATTATTCACAAGGAGTGCAGATACCGATCAAAAGAGGTAAATCTACCAAATAGTAACACATCATCGACAAATATCAAAGGGGTAGTTGTGACTTGTCTACTACACAATTACATTTAATCCATCTACCTCCACACATGCAACCAAAATTACTGCCCTTGTAAATTTTGTGACTAATTCTTCCACAATCCAATATTTTATCCTCAATGTCTTCTTCTCACAAAAGTTGTCATAGATACTTTTAAGTAGGGATATTGTCTACTAACATATATTTTGTAATTTGCCTCCACCATCCTTGTAGAAATTATGGTGTAGAGTTGCAACTACTTATGAAGTTTTAATCAAAATCACAAGACACAAACCTACTCTATTGCTCTCTTGAATTTAATTCACAATTTAGAACAAAAAATTCATACATGCAATAAGAAATAACACACATGCACACATAATTTTTCCCGAGGAAAGAAATATGCTAAAAGACTCAATCTCTACTTGCATTAATATGATGAATAGAATTGTATTGCAATTTATTTGCTCAACGGAGCACAACCTGCAAGTGAATAACCTGTCTCTCGTCTCACTGAGAAGCTATAACCCAGACTTAGTAAAGTTCTACCTCAGTTTGAGCCCATATTTCCTTGCGCAATTCCTTGAGAAATTAGGCCACTATTATTTAGGAATTTTTACAAAATGGATTGTGAAATTCCCAAGGTTGATCATGTGACAACGTGCAACACCTGTACACTCAAGGCTAGTCTACAATTGATGTTAGATTGCCTTGGAATCTCCACCATATTTGGGTAACTCGAATTCTCCATGCACTAGATATTTTGGGTTGATTGATCAGTTAACTGGATGATCACTGAGATTGACTAAAGTCCCACTACACAGTTGGCCTTCCACTAGTATGGACTCTGAAATGTTCCATCGTAATTGCTTATTCTTGGGTCTTGGTTTTCAAGGCAAAGTCCAATGTGCACTCTAGATTAACTATGATCATCAATAACCAATTGGTGAATGCTAGTAGTCAACCATTAAACCAACCACACAAGAATTTGAAACCGAATAGGTCAAAATGAAAATTAAGTATGTTAACGCAAGAGTTCAATAAGAACTTGAATTTAGTTACTCGTGCCTACTAGGGAGATATTTCCATTAAAGGAAATCATAACACAAGAAACAACACAACAAAGTATAAGCGATCAGAATGATGATGTTACCAAATATGTAAGTGAAGGACTCAGAAATTTATAGTGATCATGGGAATGATAGATCTCGAACAGAGCATGATGATGTTGTTGGGGAGGGATATATCATTGTGGAGGGATGGATTTAGTTTCTAAAAGGGTCTCAACTCAATCTACCCAGTTGGATGGATTGTTTATCTCAAATACATTGAGATTGGTTAAATTCAGTTTATCGGGTTCATGAGGGTAGGAGAGGGAGGAAAAATAGAGATGGGAAGCTTAACAGTCATCCAGAAGGAAACTATATGCCTACATGTAAAGGTAAAGGGAATTCTAGGGGGGTAATTTGATTCAAGAAAAGGGTGAATTATGCTTCCCTGAATGGACATCATGAGACTGTGTTTAAGATTCACCATTCTGAAGTTGCGAGAAGACTACAGTGTACGCACAAGAGAGAAGCTAAACATATTGTGGGTTGTGAAGAGGGGCAAGAAGGCCCTTTCTGGTTCTTCCTCTTTTATATTGGAGACACAAGATTTAAGAGTGTTTATAAGGTAGTAGTAAAGATGAGATGGATTGTCAAGCATATGCTAGCAGGGGTGTTGTTGGACTGTCACAGTGGAAGAAATGATCTAGTGGATAAAATGAATGTCTACTAAAAAAGAAAATTTCAATGTTGAGGTGCAACTTGGGAGGGATAGCTAATGGTTCCCTAAGCTAGGTCAAGTGCTTGCAATGGATTAAAGATCAACTTGTACTGCAAAGTCTCACGAGGAATATGATTATGCAATAACTGCACCTGAAAAAATGGAAGTCAACGTCTAGGACTCATTATAAAGAAGTGGTTCAAATAATAACCACTAAGTTTTGAATGGGATCTAAAATTTGACTTTCTAAAAATTGAATGAAGTTGGAACCACTCTGAAACCACTAGAAACAAATAATGTTAATATTAAAAATTTAAGTAAAAGCTGACATTATCCTTATCTTTCCTTTTCAAAAAGGAAAGATAAGGAGAATGTCAACTTTTACTTTAACTTTAAAAATTAGATATTACCATTAATTACTAGGGTTAGGTTTTGTAGGGCCCTCGAGTTAATAATTATTTTTTCTTTTTTCAGTATTTTTTATTAAAAAATTATTATTTGGTGGTCATTAGCTATGTTGCACTACATTCTTCAGAATTGGTCAGTTTATTAGAGAACTAGTGAATTTGGTGTTTTAAGGTCAGTTCAATACAAGACCAACCTTAGCCAATCTAAACCACCAAACTAGACTAGTACTACTCTAAAACCATTAGGACCAACCAATTCCACTAGTTCTAGGCTAGTTCGAATAAGAGTTTTCCCTTCTCATCTTCCTCTGAAGTCATTTTGTTGGATCCTTTCAGGAATGGTGATTTGGAAAGTGCCATAAACTGTCGAATTGTTGTGAGCACCTAAGATCATAAGTAGTTAAGCCTTGACAAACAAAAATTTAGAAGGACCTAGTACATATATCCCAATAGATATTTAGTGAGGATGTGCATGCAAGGAACTATTACAGACCTCCCAAGATACTTAGTGAGGACGTGCATGACCAAAAAGCATAAAAGAAAAATATCCACCCTCAAAAACCATGCCCAAAACATTGAAGTGTGGTGCAAAAAAATTTGTTGGTAGGCTATTAATGCTACCAACAATCATTCGCTCTCTAATTTCACAAGAAGCTCCTAATCAAGCTACCTCCTCCACTATGCTTATAGCAAGTTGTTGCAACTGTGTGAGCTACAAGAAATTAAAACTACCTTCGAATCTCCACCAATCTTAGGGAACTTGACTTCTCTTCATGCCCCAACTATTTTGGGTTGATTGATCAGTTAACTAGATGATCACCGAGTTTGACTAAAGTCCCACTGCTTAAATGACCTTCCACTAGTTCCTCCAAAAGTTAGAACTAGTTTAACTGACAACAACCTAAGATAATTGACCTTTATTGCCACAAGTTAGCAATCACATATGCATAACTGAATTCTAACTCCTCCAACTCGAATTTATTGAGTAAACTAGGTGACACAAGCCATGTCACACAAGTTAACATCATCTAAGTTGTCTGTTGATGTGGAAATCTGAATTTTTTCAATTTAATCAAGGAAAAATCAAATTGAGAATTTCTTGCTGCATTTTTCAACACGTAGTTCATTGGAATGTATTACTTTCACTATGAACTTCGCATAGTTCAAATGCTAAGTTCATAAGGTTTTGGGCTGATGTGGTTCTATGTGTTGTGTATATAAATAATAGGTGTCCAATTCTTGCTATTAGAAACAAGACTCGCTATGAAATGTGGTATGGCCACATTCCTTTTGTGAGGTATCTCAGGGTTTTTGGTTCCTCATATTATGCCTTCATACCTAAGGAATAGATAAAAAAACTCAGTGCAAGGAGTCACAAATTTATCTTCTTTGGGTACTCATACCTCCAAAGCATACCATCTCTAAGATGAAGTGAATAAGAAGTTTATAATATCTAGAGATGTGATATTTCTTGAGTCTTCTAAGATTGACAATGTTGTTGAGTGGTAGCTTAATTGTTTGGATATATTCGAACATACAAAGTATTTTCAAGAGTTTGATAGTGAGATTCCACACCTCCTTCACTTAGCTCTATAATTTCTATGAAGAGCCTTGAAGAAATCAGGTTGAAGGAAATTCCTTCACCTGCTTTGTCAGGAAAGAGCTAAGAGACTATTGTCAGTAGGTAGCCAAATCTGACAAGTGGCGAGGATACATGCAAGTTAAAAAGCAAGGATTAATGCAAAGGAGTAATACAGAGGAGTGTGCTGACTACATACATATCATCAAACAAATTTCATTCCACTTAGGATGCCTTACATCGTGCCTGGTTAGACATAAGATCATGTTGGTCACAACCTCAATAGCTTAAATAAACAAGTGGTAATACTGTTCATCTTCTAAGCTATGTAATAAATGAGTGAAAGGGAGAAAGACACGTAGAGAAAACACATGGAATGACTTTCAGTTCTTGCAACCATGAATGTCATTGAAGACGAAATGATACGACAATGATAAGAAAACTTTTAAGCTACATTAAGAGCTGTATTTCTAAAGACATGCTTTGTTTTCCATACCTAGCCTCCAAAGGGTTATGCATCAGATGGAGTCTTCATGCAGTCCTAATATTCTATCTTACCTTTCGTTTCTTGGTTTGCTTATTTTTCTCCTTAGCTCCTTGAGAGTCATCTATCATGTCATCTTTCTTCGTGGCCCATGAGAGACATAATTGTGTAGTTTTAATGGGCAGTCACTGTTGCAGGATGACGCCTTGGGAGGACACATTTACACAGTTTTAGGATGTAAGGAACTATTATGGGACGAGGCCCTGGCAGGACACATCTATGCAATTTCAGGATGCAAGGGAGACTGGGTAGTCAAAGAACAAAACTGAACAATTTTTGGAGATAGTGGGTTCTGGATGAGGGAAGGACACTGGAGGAAACCACTACACATTTTTGAATGGTAAGGGAGGTTGGGATTTCTGCGCATTGCACAGTTCGAACAAGAAACGGAAAAGCTTGAGGGTTACATATGTGAAGTGTGTAGTTCAAGAAAGTTGGATGAGGCTAGGTTGCTAAGGAAACTCCGAAATTTAGCTAAGTGTGGGATCAGTGGAACTTATGTGAATAGTGATAAAACTTCACTATGATCACACACTTGAAAACTTGTCGATACAACATAGACCATCCAGAACATATAACACATATTTAACTTAATGCAACAACCTTTGTTGCAGCTTATGGCGAGTACGACTTCGATTATAGACTTTGGGAGGATAAAGGCGACACTTGTGTAAGAGTATGTGAAATGAGTGTTAAACATGTCTCATTCTCATAGATATTTCCCCTTCAAACCCTAGGTGAAAGGCAAGCAAAAAAAGTGAAATTTGTTGTTATGAGGGAATGAGGTGGTATGATGGACTTAGGAGTTGCCTAAATTTGTATGAAAATTTAGGAGGATAGGGGATGATGTCAGTGAGTAGGAGAAAAAGGAACTTTGGTAAATGAGTGAGGGGAGGGGGTGGAAAAGGCCAAAACATGGACCTATCCTAGAAAGATAAGGTAGATTAGGGTTTATAGGAAAATGATAGAAAATGAGGGGATAAGGTTGTGTGATGGATGGAAATGGTGTATTAGCTACAAATAGAGGTGTAGGGACAAGTAATATAGGGTTTAGGGTAGCAACTCATCATCTGAGGATTAAAACAATGAAAATCACGTAACCCTAGAAGAAGAAGTATTTGATCATTTTTTTTAAATATGAGGCAAAGGAGGGCATGAAAATGATTAAATTTCTTGTTATAGAGCGTACAGGATGAAAGGACTGAAGAGGACCTTTGAAAAATGAATTTTGATGGTCAAAAAACAATTATGGACAACTCTACAGCATGAGCAACGAAGGCTTCCGATGTGTAGGGAAGGCTCTCTGTGCGCAACGAGAGTAAATTTTTGCTAGTGAGGGCTATGGAATCACAATTTTTTCCAAAGGATAGGGAGGATCTCGATGCTATGATTGTATAAAAGTTCAAATGAGTGTGAATGAGCTCCTCCATGTGATTTTATAATTTTCTTTTGGTGTTTAACTAATTAATGAGGTAGGATGGCCCACCTCACCAATTCACTTTCTTTTTTAGTTTTTTAGCCTTAGGACCTCTTCTTGTAACTTTAGAACCTTAGGAACATTATTACATCTAAAAAAATAAATTATATTTGAAATAAAGTTTTATTGAACAAATTTACCTATTGGTACTCCTCATTTGCCATATTTATACATGAAATGGTTGATTTTGTGACCATAACCCTAATGAACTAATGGTGACACTGAGTTGAATGGAGACCATGATGATGTGACTGAAGTGATATTGATGATGTTTGCATGATGGTAGAATCAATTGAGTGATGAAAGTGACCGACATATGAAAATATTGAGAGAGTGGGAATAGCCCTAGACACACTGGCCAGTGACCAAATTTTTATTTGAAGACTCATTGAAATGACAAAAATTTGACTTGACACCCTAACAACACCTTGTAAGAGAATATTTGATCACTGGTGACAGAATGAACTGACGGACACTAACACCCTCATAGATAACCTTACTTTTTATGCGACTTGGGAACCCAACCAATTCATTAGAAAAACAATATTGTACCCAACCCAAAGTCTCCCTTTCTCTGAAATTACTTTGTCCACGCCTTATCACAACCATAGGATTACCTCTTGCAAGTCCTATTTCGAACTTCTCCTAAAACACTTCATCCTTGGGACACTTGGAATTTGTTGGCACTCCTTAGCGCACTCTCTTATTTTTTCATTTCGAAGCATTTTGACCTAGTTCTCCCTTGTGTTCCCCTGACACTCCCTAACACTCATCACCATCCATTGACAATGTCTGCCATTTTTTAGCAGACCTTTTCATTCCTTGGCATGCCCTCGCACTCCTTAGATACCATTCTGTCACAACTAACCTTACTTTTTTTTAAACTTGGTCGGAACCCAACCATGTCCTCCCCTAACTAGAACAACTTAACCAACTTATAGTTACTACAACTAGACTATGCCTTGTTCACCTAAGGACTGCCTATAACATATCTTAGGCTACTCATGTCCAATCTCAACTCATCCCACTTAATAATTTACCAATTCAAGGCTCACGTCTAGCCATGACCATAAAAAAACTAAGAAACAAAATTTACATCTTGACATGCCATAGAACACAACACGTCTAACCATCCCTTAGCCCTATGTAGCAGTGGTTAGCATCCCATACATTTCTTGCCATGCTTTGCACTCCCTAGCACAACCTAGCACTCTGTGACATGCCTGGCACTCAACAATAAAACATACCTTAAAATACATGAATGTCTCTCAACATGTGAAAGAAGTAAACCCTTACCCGAGTCTTCCTTTGTTGCCAATTTGGGTTTTTTGTCACAAGAAATCTCCTCTTCTCTCGAAAGAGGACATAAATGAGATTTTTTATTTTTCTAAATGGATTACTCTTCAACTATTTCCTTCTCCTTTACACCATGTGATACAAATGTGAATTTTCTTATTCTTAGCTATGGTGTTCTTCTTTTATACATGTGAGGGTATATACTTGTTAAAAAGAGGTAGTCCACATAAAGTACCAGAATGAGCGATTTATTATCCACAACCTTAAAGCAATGGTTTAAATCGACTTCACCCCTAGTTAATGTCATCTTCATCAGATAGCTATTATGATCTTTTATTTATAACCCTTTTTTAATTTTATCTTTTGGAAAATAAAATTTATTCATTGGAATAGCATTTTTCTCTCAATGTAACGTATGTCTTGTCTCTTGTGAACAATAAAGTATAGAACGATGTAAATTGGATCAAAGAAAGATTGCTTATATCCTTACTTTATGTGATAACGAAAACCCACTATCTTTTCCTTATCCCTACTTTTTATGTGATAATGATGGCCTATTTACATTGGTTCTTTTTGTGTCTTTGTGAAACATATAGCAGAAATGATAAGTAAATGGCGCGTACTAAACTACGACTCCATCTATACATCACGCTCTCTGATGTTTGATTTTTCTTCCGAAATTTCCTCGTGCCCTCTGCGCCTTCAGTAATTATTGCCGTGGCTTATTGTACATCACACATTTTATCTTAATCATTTTCTGAGTAAAATTTTCCACATAGTCAGTCAGATAGAATAAGAATTTCGTCGGATATTTGTGATCGCTGGTTTAAGGCGGCCTTGACCATCTAGAAGTTGATATGACCCTCGTGCATTATACGCTACGCTAAGATCAAGTTTTGGCTGGCTACCCTCGCCTATATATAGAGTCTCACCTGTGATATACAAGCATGAAATAAGCTCAACTGCAATTCCTTCCTTGTGTTGCGCTGTTTTGTAGTTGTGTTTAATTACTTGCCGGTGGCCGTTGCAATGGGGGCAAGAACATTGGCAGTTTCGGTTTATGTTACAGCAACACTAGCATTAATATTTAATCTCTATGTTCAAGGTAAGGTGGTAATCCCTCGACTGTATTTTATGTACGTATCATATTTGTTTGTTTTGGTGAGTACCTGTCATAAATAAATAATTGTTTGCTTTGGTAAGTGCAGAAGCTACGGGTGCGACGTTTGTGATCCAGAACCAGTGTTCATACACGGTATGGGCCGCAGGAATTCCAGTCGGTGGCGGTCAAGCGCTGGGGCAGGGGCAATCATGGAGTGTTAACGTGCCCGCAGGAACAAGTGCAGGCAGATTTTGGGGACGTACGGGATGCTCCTTCGATGCCTCTGGTAAAGGAAGCTGCAGCACTGGTGACTGCGGCGGCGTGCTCAGCTGTACACTCTCGGGACAGCCTCCTACAACGCTGGTTGAATATACTCTGAATGGGGGCAACAATCAAGATTACTATGACATCTCCGTAATTGATGGTTTCAATGTCCCTCTCTCCCTAACTCCCTCCAACGGTGGCTGCTTTGCACCCACTTGCAAAATGGACAAGTGCCCAGATGCCTACCTATATCCCAGTGATAACACTAAAACCCGCGCTTGCGCTTCTGGTGCTAATTACAACGTTATATTCTGCCCTTGATGAGAAGCTTATCATACTGAATTCTCTGTTCGTTACATAAAATCCATCCCTGCTTATAATACCTTATTCTCTGTTCGTTACATAAAATCCATCCCTGCTTATCATACCTTATTCTCTGTTCATTACATAAAATCCATCCCCACCTTTGATAGGTAAACCGAATTCTATGCAGTATCATATCTGCAATAAGAATATTACAATCAACATATTTATAATAAGAGTACCATTGTGCGCAAGAAGATGTATCCCGTAAAAAGGAAGTTCTATCCTGTGAAAAAGGGAAGGCATAATTATTTTTATAATATTTTTATTTCTTAGTTTGTAAATGAGTGATGTTATTTTGGATATCTTTATCGTGTCTATATCGATCAATTTGGATATATTTACAACCTAGATCAATTCATTTTAAATTGATTTATTAAATAAATATAGATTATTTCGTGAATTTTATTTTTAATTAATTATGGTTAACCTATATTTTTTTATTAAAAATATTTATGTAATTTTATGAATTAACAAGTTTTATTTTCCATTTATATAATACACTATTATATTTGCAATATTAATCATATCACATTTACATATAAATTTGAGAAAGGAAAAATGTAACACAATTTTTTTGCATTGAAAACACAAAAGGTTACAAATCTTTTATTCCATAAATCAAAATAATATATAGCTATATCCATAATAATAACAATATTATTAAATTCAATGCTCAATGCATTAAACATATATCTATTTCTAAATAGCACGCCTTTGCATGGTAATGGAGATTTATTTAGATGATATCTTTGCAACATTTTTGGCTTAGTTGAAAACTACTTAAAAGAAAAGTAAAAGTTTAATTAGTATTCCTAAAAGTTTAATTAGTATTCCTTCATGGTAATGGAAGAGTTAAGGGCATTTATCCAATATTTACTCATTTTGATAGTAACTTGAATAATTGTGTATGTAGATTGATGAGATAACATGTATTTATCTAAATAATAGGGATATAAAATTTTAAACTTATCTTATTTTAAGAAATGTTGATGCTACAGTTGTGGAACAATATAAAAAAAGTAAGAATTTTGGTTGCTTCAAGTCCATGAACAAATCCCCTGCAAAGTTGAACCTTACTTTTACTATTTTAAGATCTTTTCCTTGACATTTATGGATATCTTTGGGTTACTGTTGTTAGAATTGGGAGAATAGGTTGGGGATTTCAAATTCAAGTTGGCATATAATTTAGGTTGAGTAGTGGAGATATCCCAATATTTGTTGTGCTTGTCTAGAGTGGCTCTATGTAGCTTTTGCCACCTATCATACCTGAAGGTAAATCTAGTTCTTTGGATACATGATTACCTAGGTTTACAATAATTTTGATCCATGGTGGCATTTATCTTTGGTAGTGAATTCCCCAATCTTTCAATCATTTAAAATTGTTAGCTGCAAATTTCCTACTCTACCCTTTTGACCCAAACTATCTTATAAATTTTGCAATCCATTTTGGATTTTTTAAAATTCATTATACTCTATCTAAATATCCACTTGTTAATTCATTTAGAAAACCCATTCCTTAATTAAAAGTTCTCAATCCTTATTTGCTAATTCATTTGAGAAACCCTGTTCTTTAATTGAAAGTTCCTCAATCTTGTACTTTTCCCTAACTTCTCTTGTTTGATGTAAGCCTAAAAGCATGAACCTGTATGCAAAGAATCAATGCCCAAAAACAATGTAAACAATCATTTTCTAAAGAAAAGACATCAAATCACCAACATCAATGGATCTTGGATCTTGTGTTGGATTATATTACATTTTTGATTTTGATCATATATGTAATTGTGAACTTATCGAAAGAAACAATTCAAATTAATACAAATTGAATTTACGGAAAGAGAGATGTCGTGGCCCTTTGTGAATTCCCACATTGTGGGTTCCATTGATGGAAATTAGGAATTTGTCCACTCACGCTTGTCCTGATTGCATTTTCTAGGGAAGGGAAAACACTGCTGGATGCCTTGCTAATAATTTTTATTATACAAATTTATTTACGATTAATAATTTTGATTACAAACATTTTCACTCCATAAATGTGATTTTTCAAATAATTAAACATTTAAGTTATTTTCTCACCCTAAAGAAAGGCCAATTCTTATAATAATAGATTAAAATCAACCATTTTAAGTAATAATCCAATATCATTAATCTAATACTAAAACATCCTAAATTTACATTTTTTTATAGGAAATCGCGAATGGGAATGTGAGACAAACATTCATGGTAGTATTGTAAGATTTTATTTAATGAAGTAGTATTGCAGGGTTTTATTTAATGAAGTGCATGGATCTGACCATAAATTTGACATGGTAATAACATTGACCATTATAATACTTTGTATGCAACCTTGACATTATGAACCATCGAACCCTTTAAACTTGTATGGATGTGAGTCATGGCCATAAATCCCACATGATATAACCTCAACTACTACGCTAAGTGTTCGCAGTGTCCGTCCAACCCCTACAATCATACATAAATTATCGATGAAAGTTCAATTCACTCAATTATTAATATGTCGAGCGTGACTCCCTCCTTTTTCCTTTCTACTTCACACCACAATTAATTGTAACACCTAAGTATAGTCAACCATGCCTAGGCCAAACCTGATAGGCCTGCTTTGACTTAGAGTCGACGGTTAGGTCTCCTTGCTTGGAAGTTGTGCCCAACTTCCAACTGTTGAAATTACTCTCAAATTCATGATCAAATTCTCTATGGAAAACTCCTTTGGATGTATTGCTAATGATTTTTATTATACAAATTTATCTTTAGTTAACACTTTTATTACAAGCATTTTCACTCCATAAATGTGTTTTTCCTAATAATTAACCATTTTGTTTATTTCTTTACCCTAAAAAAAATTCACTTTCATAGATTAAAATCAACAATTTTAAATAATGATCATTGATCCAAAACTAAATCATCCTAAATTTATTGAAAATCAAATCACGAATGAAAATGTCAAACAAACCTACATATTAGTATTGTGAGCTTTTATTTAATGAAATACATGTATATGACCATAAATTCTACATGATGACACTGTTACCATTATAATACTTTATATATAGCCTATAAATTGTAATTATCTCATTATTGCCAAGTAAGTAAAGGTATATTAAAGTAATTTATATTTTTTCAATTCTATTATTCTCAGAACTTGTGAAAGCGAAAATATTTTTATTTTGTTTTTAAAATATTTGTATGTAATGGCTTTGAAGAATAGACCTGGATAAAGATTGTTATGAATATAAAATCATTAATTAAATCACTCGCATGGCCAGGAGTCGACCACGGCGACAATGAGACTCATGTCGATAACCCACAATCGTACACTTACAACTTGTTACTGTAATATCATTTGCAATGATCATTTGAATTATGAAACATGACACATTTCATATTTTTTACCAACATAAAAAATATTATACAAAGAAGCAATTAAAAGAATAATTTATAATTATTTTATAGTTATTGATCAAAAAAATAATATATAATAATATTTTTTTTTTAAATTTTAATATTTTTTATATGTTAATTATAATATTAAAAAAATTATATGTAAATATGTATAATAGAAAATATTATAATTTAATTATATCATTCCTTATTATATATTTATATAAATAAATATTTATTTATTTTAATATAAATCTATGTATTATTATCCCTGGAGCAGTAGCTGGTAAGATATAACACATCCCATAATAAATTGACAATGAATTAATTTGTTGTTTGACAAAAAAAATTATAATTCATCCTGCAATGTTTACATTTAATAAATTGACAATGAATTAATTTGTTGATCAACAAAAGGTTATAATTCATCCTGCAATGTTTACATTTTAAATACTTTACTGGAGGTGAAAAATACAAGAGGAATTCTAACATAAATCCAAAAGGACTTCTAACGTCTATGAAGACCAGTCTCAATTAATTATCCCCACTTACATGAAGGGAAGTTTCACACTTTACTCGTATCCATAGAGTAATCTTCTACATGAAATCATTTGGAAAAAGTGCATGCATCCTAAGTTTTGTCAACATTATTTTACTGAAATATTATTCCATGGAGTAATCTTCTGCATGAAATAATTTGGAAGAAAAAAACATGTGCTCACCTGTATAGTCTCAAGATAGCCTCCTACAAGGTTAGTTGAATATACTTTGAACAGGGGCAACAATTTACATTACTATGAATTCTCTGTAATCGACGGTTTCAATGTGCCTCTCTCCATAACTCCCTCCTACGGTAGCTACAAAGCACTGATTTGCAAAATAGATGGGTGCTCAGATGTCTACCGAAATCCAAATGATATTACAACAAAATCCATGCTTGCTTATCATACAGAATTCTCTCTTTATTACATAAAATCCATCGATACCTTTGATAAATAAACTAAATTTTATGTTGTATGATATCTACAATAAGAATATTACAATGTTTATTGTAGTATCATATTTATAATAACAAGAGCAGTTGCAAGCAACAAGTCCCTGCCCAGTAACACTTGCACCTACACTTGCTTTAGTAGGGTTGTTGCAAATTATACGAGGTGCAAAATATTCTATGTAAATCAGATCTCGGATCTCTAAGGTTGGTTAAACTATTGATTACTAACAAAGCATACTATACTATTATGATTAGCATAGTGTGTATTCAATTAGTGATAGTATAATTAGCATAGTGTGTGTATTCAGTTAGTGTTATTAGACTCGCTAGTCTTATACTCTACGTAAAAGCTTTAGCGTACTATACTATTATGATTAGCATAGTGTGTATTCAATTAGTGATAGTATAATTAGCATAGTGTGTGTATTCAATTAGTGTTATCAAGCTCGCTAGTCTTATACTCTACGTAAAAGATTTCAGTTACGTAACAGGTATGAAACAATGCTATTAGTTATGGTAAGTGAATCCAATCAAGTTACATGGTGTTGCTTTCATACGACTTATCACTCTTAAACTATAACCAATAGTTACACTCTTAAACTATAACTAGTAGTTACACATCCTCTTTGTTGTTTTTAACGAAGTTGGGACTATCTAAAAATGCCCAAATGAAGTGAATGATAAAAGAATAATTGAAGTTGAAATGGGTTGTTATAGGAATCAAGAGGGTTGTTATAGCAATCAAGACCTTGATAGCTACTAATACCCATCTAGAAAACAACTATTTGACAAAGAGTTTACAAGAAAAGGTTAAATAATCTCATCCAACTCTTGAAGAAATCACAACATCCAATACAACTTTGAGAAGAAATATGTATATGAAGATAATAATAAAATGGAAAGCTAGGTGGCCCATCCAAAAAATAACTATTTGACTAAGGGTTTACAAGAAAAGGTTAAATAATCTCATCCAATTGTTGAAGAATATCACAACGTCCAATACGGCTATAAAAAGAAATAAGAAATATGTATATAAAGATAATAATAAAATGGAATGATAGGTGGCCCATCTAGAAAACAACTATTGGATTAAGGGTTTACAAGAAAAATTTAAATAATCTCACCCAATTGAAGAATACCACAATGTCCAATACGCTATTTGACTAAGGGTTTATAAGAAAAATTTAAATAATCTCACCCAACTGTGGAAGAATATCACAACGTCTAATACGACTATGAGAAGAAATATGTATATAAAGATAATAATAAAATGGAAAGGAATTGATGAGAAACTACTATTTCCAGAAACAAAATAAGTTGTGCACTACTACAGAGAAATAAAGGAAAATATGCTTTCGTGGTTGCCAGTGTAACTTTATTTAGGAAAACATTGTTGATCTCTGAGGCCACCTCATGCAAATACAAGATTAGTAGCGAAAGAAGCAAGAATACTTATGCAGCAGTAAACTCTAGCCATTGAACAAGATAAAGGTGATACCTAGTTAAATTTCGCACTAAAAATTACATCACAACAATATGGTTGAACGATTATTTAATCCTCTATAGTACATCATAGCAATAAAGAGTGGAAATCAAACATCAACGCTAATAAATAAGTTATATAGTACATCATAGCAATAAAGAGTGGAAATCAAACATCAACGTTGATAGATAAGTTATATAGTACATCATAGCAATAAAGAGTGGAAATCAAAAATCAACGCTTATAGATAAGTTATATAGTAGAGAACCTGATGGAAAATTAGAAATTAATTTATTAAAATTCCCCAGCATTGTTCAAAAGGGTGGGGTGTGTCATCATGATGTTCAAGTTTGTAAAACTATACATTGATTGTCAATGGGGGCTTGTTTGTCGGGTAAAGAGAGGGTGATGAGTAGGGTTCAATAGGCGGGGTGTGCAATGGCATGCAAGTTCCAAAGGAATTATATCTATTGCCATTGGGGACTATGCAACCACCTGAGGAACTATAGAACAATCTGGGGAGACAAGCAACTGACCCTAACAGAGCTACTACACATGCAGCTAAGGAAGGAAGCTCGGGTAGCTAAGGTGGTAAAAGCACCACCATTCGTGGAAGCAGCACCTACAGAGGAATATGCTGAAAAGACAACAGGGGTAGGGGTAGTATTATTTCATTAACCAAAGTGAACTAACCAATCATTCGCTTTCTTTTGTTGGTGTGCTGTCTCATCCTATTACGTACATAATATGATTATTTCTCGATGAATCTTTTTAAGAGCTTTGAGGGCTCTTAAAATATAAGGTACTCCCTTGAATAGGATCTATGGTGGATGATCCACTCATCGAATCGGGAGATGTACCGTTAGAATAATAACTACCCTTTCTTATTTCTTTATCATTGCCCTTTAGTTAGTGTCACATGGAATGGGTCGTTCTTGCGGAGAGGACAGACCTCCCTAGTATCTAATGATATCTAGCGACAAACAAACCAATCAAATTATATCTTTCTCTAGATATGAAATTTATAAATAAAGGAAAACAAGTATTTTAGGCCTACCTTGGGTCCAATGCAAGTTTGTGGAAGCCTCGCTCCGTTGATCCAAATGAGCTCCCTTGTAGAGAATCTCCAAACACAAGCAAGCACACAAATTAAATAATAACACCTAAAAAGCCAATATAATAAAGCATACTTATCATGATGATCAAGGAATTCATGAAACAAATCACATAAGACAATTTGTTGAGAAAAATGAATATGATTGTATTAATTTAAATCAAGAAGAACTTTACAACCTGTGCCTTGATGTTGTACAAGCTCCTCGCAAGGTCTATCAAGAAGTCTCCTCTACTTTGACAAATTTCACTCTCTTCCCAATGAAGCCAAAAGGTATGTGATCTCTCCTCTCAAGCTTAACTAGGAAGTCTCAATTCCAACAACATTTACCCTAAAAAAATGTTCAGCTTCTAACCTCCCTAGCAACCAGCCCAATGCCTTAATTTATACTGCAATGGAGGGAAGTTACTAGGTCCTCCTTCAAAGGGATAAAGCCCTCCTTCAAAGGGATAAGCTCCTCTCATCAAGGGATTAGCTCCTTCACTTTTGGGATGCATGAACCACCTAGGAGCGAACCATCCACGTCAAGATTCCTTCTAGAATCATCTAGAATTAACCCAAAGTGAGTTTTTAAGAATAAACTTGCGCATTTTTTACTTTCACAGGGGTCCACACCCACTCCTTTAGAGACAAAGCGGGCAGGTCCGCAGGTAACATGTATAGGGGGTGAGAGAAAGTGGGGAACCAGAGCTTTATTGATTTTTAAGGTCTTTCTCTCATTTTCAAAGCTTGACATGAAGAGATGAGGTTTGAGACTTGCTTAGGAGGATAGTATGAATGATGATAGACCCATACTGACAGCAAATAGTCATGGAGAAAGACAATATTTTGTGTAACAGATTGCTCCCTAAAGTGCGAAGTCTGTAGTAGATGAGGATTTCATTTATCATCTAAGAAGAGTGAAGTAATTTATCATTTCGAGGATCATCTTGTGGAGAGCTCGGTTGGAACCTGTAAAAAACATTCAATCCAAAATATATATATGAGATCATATCATCGCTGAGGTAGGCATTCCCATACTCAGATCAAAACTAACTAGAAAACGAACTACTACTCTGATATAGGAATGATCTTGTAATAGATCACAAGTATAGACACAAGTAGACACAGTATCGACACAGCCATCTAGTTATGAATAGTCCACTGTATAATGAATACAAAATTCCTCGCAGCCTGGATGGTGGAAACTAGATCCAGGCTCTTGATTTCTACTTCCCGAAATAGTACGATTCTAACCATATGAATGAATGTGTCGAAGTCGAACATGGTAGAAACCACTTGATTACCAGTCAATGATGTAAACTGTTAACTAGTAATGTCAACGGCTCTCAAAGTACTCAGTAAAATCCATGAAATGTGAATAGATGTGTTGATGTCGAACATGTCACAGAATCCTTTGGTCGAAGGTCAATGATGCAACCTATCGTCGAAGGTGAGAAACCTGCCATTGAGGCATGCAGATCCCAAGGTACTGACGATTTCTAGATCATCTTTCTAGATAATGAGCTGAAGTTGATAGAAAGCGATTCGTCGTAGGAAAGCCCACAACACGAAATCATAGATCAAGTTTGAAGAAATTTAGTTGCAAGGACTGACTCAGGGATCGTCAAGATTGATGACAAATATTTCGCAGATGAATGAGTTATTTGCACTAACCTCTTGAACACATAATGACACAGCAGATGGTTTGGTGACAAATGACCCAAAGTTAATACCCAGAAACTGGCTGAAGACTTTCAATATGGTTTGATCAACTATTAGGCAAAGGATTTCCCAACCCAGGTGAATAAAAGTGTCATGTTGAAGAGTGGTTACAAAGTATGACAAACAGGCTCATTTTTCTCTCTTTTCCCCCACCATTTATGGCAAGTATCTCTTTATTTTTGACAAGCTTGAGGATAACATTTGCTTGATTATAAGCTCATCCTTCGGATGAGTCCAACTTAGTTTAAATTCGAACCCTAAGAAGGAGTGGTCCATTCCTGTTTGTAATTGAACAGGTCCTTTACTGTTAAATTTTAATGAGTCCAGTATAGGAGAAACTCGGCATTTTTCAATTTTAGAGAGTCTGAAAAAACTTAAGAAGACTCCATGGTTGTCCTTTTTCGTAAATTTGTGTCTCCCAAGCCTGAAAAAGTATAAAATAATACTTGAGAGAACCGCTTGATCATTACGACCAAGGATTACTTTTCATAATTAGTGCTTTTGATCCGAAAAAGTAAAAAAGTGATTAAGGACACATCGTTTTATAACCAATATCGAATTTGAAATGACAAAAATCCGACAATCTTTTCATGTTTTTACGGTCAGAAAAGAGCTGTAAGTGGACCGTCTTTTTAGTTCCGTTTTAACGAGCTTAAAAAGAAAAAATCGATGATCTTTTCATGTTTTAGGAGTCAGAAAAGAGCTTAAAGATGAATCTAATGTTTTTTGTCGAAAATGACCAATTTCGCCTGCAAAATCCTTTATCCTAAACAAAAACTCAAACATTACTCATACCTGTTTAAAATGGATAAAAATTCTTCAAAAGTTACCTCTTTAAATTGAAACATAAACAAATTAAAAACTCATTTATTCAAAAAAACTTATAAAAAGGGCTTTTGTAAATTCATTTTTACCGTTTGACTTCAGAGTGAGAAAAGGGAGATTTTGGTCAGAAACTTCCCGTGAAGATTGCGGAAAATCCATTTGTTGAAATCGAACGCCATCTCCTCCAGGTAATCTACACCATCCTACTCTTTCATTTCATCTGTTTCAAAGTTGTTTTTAGGCTTTGATTTCATTTTTTAAGGGATTTTTAGGTTAGAAACCCGCGCGCGGGGGTCCACAGGTAGAGCACAAGTAACCTGCAGACCCTGACTTTTTCGTAAAGGGACCGACGCACTATCTCTAACAGAGAGGGTGCGGTCCCCGCAGCAGGGGTTTTTAAACCTAAATTTCTCAAATTTCACCCAAAAATTTTGCTTTGACATATTCTAATTCGCCTTTTTATTGAATGTAGGATATACATCATACTTGATTCGCGAGAATGGGAGCATGTGGATGTAGATCTCGCTGTGATAAATCATCAACCTTCGATTGATGCATTGAAGGGATGTGGCTTATACAAATTCTGGGCCATACCTGGCATGAGGGCCCAGGTGGACTTTTTGCAGTGGCTGGTAGATAGGTGGAGCATACAGGACCAGTGCTTCTTCATTGGTGGTCACTAGCTCAAAATGGAGCTGGCAGACATTTACTTTTTGACTGGTTTGCCTAAGAGAGGTGAACACTTGACTCTATTCGGGACTAGACCAGGTGGCTAGTTTGTCGATAGCCTCTGGCTAGAGTTTTGCAACGACCAGACTAGAGAAAAAGGGATAGATGTCAAAACCATAACCCTTCCTGAGCTCAAAGTGATTTCATTTACTGTTACGAGGCTTTGCGGAAGCACAACACTACATATAGCCACTAGATCCCAAATGTGGATGGTAGTAGACTGCTTTTAAGGCACCATCTTCAACTGGTGCGATGCTGTGTTGGCTAATATAAAAGGCCAACTGACTAGAGAAAAGAACGAACAACTGAAGACCTTTGGATATGGTGCTTTAGTCGTGAGCTTTGGTCTGGAGAGGGTCCCAATGTTGGTCCCACAACATCTGACTGTCGGAGCTAGACTTCCTCGAGAGCCCAAACTGATGCATTTGGTTGCAGTTATGGACCGTCATCCTGAGGAGGGGACAAAGGCCATTCGATTCACTCCTAATTATTTCCATTGGTTGGAGAACCAAGTTTTTTCTATTCAGGACTTTCCTTACGTTGGGATAGATTATCATGGTGACCCGGACATGGCTCTTCCACCAGGAGAGAAATGGTATGACTCAGGTAAAATCATTTTCAACATTTCCTAATTTATTTATTTTTTTGTTTTTATCTCATCCCAAAATTGATAGTAAAAGTTTTAAATGTAGATGTAGGTCCACGGTGACCAGCCACTCTCTGGCCCTATGAGAGGAAACAACCAGCTGCAGCAGCACCAGCCCCACAGGACGAATCCACAGAGACTTTGGCCGAATTGGAGAGTGATCTAGAGCGCTTGACAGTAGACATTCGGGAGACCAACATAGATGACATTCCTCTTAGGTTACAACGCTATTTGATTGGGGTCCCAGGACCTTTCAGGAGGTTCCTTTGTAAGGTGGCCCATATAGTGGTCTCTTATCGTGATCATCACCAGTGATAGGATGATCGCCTATTGTAGACACATATGACATTTTTTATTTTTGTACTATCATTTTTGGCGATCATAAGGTGTTTTTTCAACCTATGATCGAAGATGATGTATATTTGACACACTCCTATGCTATACTATATCACTCTTACCATCTTATCTTGTAAAACATCTTATGGAATGTTTTTAAATCTACTTGTATGATTATTGCAAATGTCTACTTAACATTCGAGAAGAAATTGCATCTACTAATGTATTTAAATATCTTGGAATATGTTGATATTGAATATAGTTAAATTCACGTTCCAAGAGACGAACTCTCAAAAATTATCTCAATAACACTGGATTTCTAATGGCATATACTCTATTAAGTTGTAATACAACGAGTCCAGAATCTAACCTCACTATCAAACTCTGAATCCCAAATGAAATAGATTCAGATAATAACTCAATCACTGCACTATACTCGGAAATGTTGTTCATTGTTTGACCGAGGCTTACCCCATGCATAGATACGAACTCGTTAGAGGGCGAATAGATAACCCAAGTTGTGGAAGAAATGTTTTGTGTATTATGACAAGCACCATCATCAAAACCAATGTATGTTTCGAGAGGCGTCGACATCTGCAATATCAAGAGTAAAACCAAGATAAGCAGGAATAATGACGAAAAAAACTCTCTAAGCTAAGCACATTTTTTTAAACTAAAACACACCAGCTAAAAAGAAAACTAACCTAACTAAAAATCTCCACACCCAAATTTACGCATGATACCTCTTCTGGTAAAGACCATTTCTAGGTTTACCTAAAGAGACCCCGTCAAAGTCTACCAATTCATAGGTCCCTTTTGCTAGATTTCGCTTAACAAAATAAGGACCATGCCACATGGGTATGAATTTCCCAGCGCCTAATTTATCATTTGCTTGATCGTACAATAAGACTAGGTCTCCTTCTAAAAATTTTCGAGGGGTAACATTTCGATCATACCGAGCTTTAATACGTTTGGCATGAGTTTCGATCACTAATGCAACATCACATCGATTCTGATCTAGCTGAGACAAGTATAACAAACATTTTTCTTATTCATAAGTGGATGGAAGTAATTCGATGGCCATTTGCAATGACAGGATTTCGCATTCAATGGGTAACACAGCTTCCAGACCATAAACTAGTTGGAAAGGAGTGAACCCGGTTGACCTTTTTACTGAGGTTCGATACGCCCAAAGAGCTCAAAATATCATGTTATGCCAATTCGACCTATGAATCCCAATGATTCGTTGGATCATGATGACTAGAACTTTGCTGATGGCTTCAACCATACCATTAGCCTGTGGATAATATGGAGTTGAACTGTCATGACGCAAGGCAAGTTGGTCAGTAAGTTCAGTCATCATAATGTTTCGAAAATGACGCCCATGATCAGTGATAATCATTTGTGGAACACCAAACCTAGCAATTATATGATTGAACATGAAAATCACAGCAATTTTGCCATCTGCCTCAAATGTAGGCATCGCCTCGGCCCACTTGGTAAAATAATCTACCGCAAGGATGATATACGCATGGCCCCCGGCTGAGTGAGGGTTAAACGTAATAAAATCGATACCCCATTTCGCAAAAGGACCGACGACAATTTTAGGGTGGAGAGGAGCAGGTGGAACATGCATCTTTCGATCAAAAATTTGGCAGTTGTGGCATTTTCAGACCGCGTTAATACAATCTTTAAACAAAGACGGCCAGAAATAGCCAGCGCGCAATATCTTTTGGGCTGTGGCAAAGCCCAGACATATGACCGACACACGCTCTAGAGTGACAGTCATTTAGAACCCTTTCAGCTTCCTCGTGAGTAAAACAATGTCGAAAAACAGAGTCTGCACCACGACGATAAAGTGTATCTCCAATAATTTTGAATTGTTGGGACTGGAATCATATTTTTTTAAGTTCTGACCTTGAAATTTCTAGCCGAAAGGATTGGGTCTAGAGATAAACTATGATATCCCCATACCGTGGATCTAAAGTGCTGATTAGAAAAAAATATTCATCCGCAATGGGCTCCTCTGCCACAGTTTTTGTGTCAGCACGTAGGAAGTCACACATCAACTCCGCAAAAACTAAAGATTTCTTCTACTTAGATTTTTCAAATTCCAAGTCGAAATCCTATAGGATCAATCCATTTGGAGTACTTTCCCCCTACCAATTGTTTGGTCAAAATATAGATCATAGGGTTGCAATCGGAAATTACTGTAGTTTTGCGTAGTAAAATGTAATGACGAAAACATTGGACAGCTTGAACAGCTGCCAATGCCAATTTCTCCACATGTGAATATTTTAACTCAGTTGGATTTAAAGTGCGACTAAGGTTATATATCACATGTTTAGTACCGAATTCATCTTCCTGAACTAACACCATTCCAATGGTGGAATGCGAGGTGGCGAGATATAAGAAGTAGTCCTGGTTGTAGTGGGGAGGATGCAATAACGGTGCATGGGTCAACGTGTGTTTTAGTGCATCAAAATATTTGTCAGCTATCTCATCCCAAAAGAATGGAGTATTCTGTTTCAACAACTGGGTAAAACCCTTTGTGATCTCGGCGTAGTTAGGAATGCATCGACGTAAAAGGTTTGCTTTCCCTTGCAAACTTTGGAGTTGGCGAAGACTTGAAGGAGGAGGCAATTTGAAAATAGCTTCAACCTTCAAGGGATCGACACGAATGCCAGCTTTCGAAACAACAAACCCCAGTAACCGACCCGTTTCTATACAAAAAACACACTTGTCTGGATTCAACCTAATTCGGTAATGCCTACACCTCATAAAGATTGCTCGTAAAGGGATGCGATGATTAGCTCGATGTAATGAATGAGCAGTAAATCATCAAGATAGGGTTGCACAATGTGCTTGATGTCATGAAACGTGTAAGACATGGCTCTTTGAAAAGTTGCCCTGGCGTTCTTGAGCCCAAAAGGTAATTTGCAATAAGCAAATGTCCCCCATGGACAAATGAAATCCATTTTTGGTTGATCAGCAGGTAGAATATTTATTTGATTGTATCCGGAAAAACCATCCATGAAGGAGAATATTTCACTGCCACCACAATCATCAATGGTTTGATCGATATAGGGAGTTGGGTAATTGTCTTTTGGACAGGCTCAATTAATATCCCTATAATCGATACATATTCTTATTGTCCCTTGCTTTTTGTTAACAGGAACAATATTCGATACCCAATCCGTTAACGGAATCGGATAAATGAAACCTACTTTGAGTAATTTTTGAACTTTTTCTTTAATGGCAGTAGCTTTTCGCGGGTGGATCTGACGCAAATGTTGCCAGACGGGTTTAGCATCTAGGTAATATTTGATTTCATGAACAACAATTGTTGGGTCAACTCCTGGCATTTCCTCATATGACCAGGCAAACACATCATGGAATTCTTGAACTAGGGTATGATATGTTTGAATTTCATCTTCCGTACAAGAGGCACCTATATGAATGATTTCAACAATTCCAAGCTTAATCGAAATATGAATAGGAATAGTTCGAGAAATGTTTCCAAATTTAACTCGGAATCAAGATTTTTCATTGGATTCTGACGTTCCTTGACATATGCAGTCGTAAAAATGGATGAAAATTTATTTTCAAAGCAATCAATCTCAGGTAAAAAGGAAGATCTATGATGAAGATCTTCCCATGGTAAATCATCGACACATATGATTTCACGAATTTGCTCATCAGTGTGAACAAGTTCGGAAAACATTGTTGAATCTGAATTTGACGTTGAAAATGATTCCTCATGGACCACATTCATTAAGTCAATTTTGGTTGAAGAAGGGTCGGAAAATGACTGCACGACCTGATACGCAATTTCATATGGACTCAAAGGCATAACATCACCAAATGAGTCTATCTCAAATTCGGAAGGTACGATCCAAGGATCATCATAAACAATAGCGTCTGACGAAATCATATGAATGGTTGTAGTAGAATACGATGCGTTGATAGGAGGAAAAGGAAAAGCTCCTAGTAAACCAGAATCTTTAACTATTCCTACTCCAACATCCTTATATGGGATATTTGTTTTGCCGACATGCTAAATACTTTCAGAAGAGGTTAGGTCGGATGAAAAGTAAGTCAACTAGTCTATAGTTACGATCTCTCCATTATGAGGGAACTTTATAAGCTGAAAGACCGATGAAACAATAGCTGTCATAGCGTAATATGAACTATGACCCAAGAGAAGGTTGTAATCTAGAGGGGCATCAACCACTTCCACATCTAGATTAACAGTTTTTCCTTCAACCCCTGTAGGTAAATCCTGTAGAATGCCAAAATGATGTAACCCATGGCAATCAAAGGCCTTTAGAATTGTCAGGGATTGATTTAGCGTAGGATAACCAAGCAATCTCCAACACTAGATCGACATAATACACGTTGAGGCTCCCTCATCAATCACAGTCCTATAACAAAGTTTGTTTTTGACTAACACTGGAATCTGGAAAGCCATTTGATGAGGTAAGCAAGGTGTACTATTTTCTAGATTGAAAATAATAAGGTTCGAGTCCTAAACATCAATAGCTCCTATAGCCGACAATAGCAATTTACGTTGTGTTGGACATGATTGCATCACTTCCAAAGCCGACATTGCTGAACGTGAAATAGCCAAATCTTCAACAATGTTATAGTCCTGAGCCGCTCTCGCATGTGGATTGAAAGCTGACTTTCGAAGTATACCCTTGGCGGGCGGTTTGATTACTAAGTCGAGGTTAAGTTTCTCGATCTATAGTGGATCGGAACCGGGAGTTGAAGTTGATGGGTTTGAATGAGAAGATTCTTCTTCCTTACCATCAACAGGACTTTACTTCCATAATCATGCGATCGAGTCACAATCCTAACGATCTTAAAAAGAAAAACTCGGTGACCTTTTCATGTTTTAGGAGTCATAAAAGAGCTTAAAGATGACTCTATTGTTTTTTGTCGAAAATGACTGATTTCACCTGAAAAATCCTTTATCCTAAACAAAAACTCAAACATTACTCATACCTGTTTAAAATGGATTAAAATGCTTCAAAAGTTATCTCTTTAAAGTGAAACATAAACAAATTAAAAACTCATTTATTCAAAAAACTTATAAAAAGGGCTTTTGTAAATTCATTTTTACCGTTTGACTTCAGAGTGAGAAAAGAGAGCTCTTGGTCAGAAACTTCCCGTGAAGATTGCGGAAAATCCATCCATTTGAATCAAACGTCGTCTCGCCCAGGTAATCTACACCATCCTACTCTTTCATTTCATCTGTTTCAAAGTTGTTTTTAGGCTTTGATTTCATTTTTTAAGGGATTTTTAGGTTAGAAACCCGCGCCCGGGGGTCCGCAGGCATAGCACAGGGAACCTGCGGACCCTGACTTTTTCATACAGGGAAAAAAGTCAGGGCTCCGCACCTTCCATGAAGGGAAAGTGAAAACCCACGCACTGTCTCTAACAGAGAAGGTGCGGTCCCCACAGCAAGGGTTTTTAAACCTAAATTTCTCAAATTTCACCCAAAAATTTTTCTTTTAAATATTCTAATTTGCATTTTTATTGAATGTAGGATATACATCATGCTTGATTGCCGAGAACGGGAGCATGAGGATGTAGATCTCACCGTGATAAATCATCAACCTTCGATTGATGCATTGAAGGCATGCGGCTTATACAGATTTTGGGCCATACCTGGCATGAGGGCCCAGATGGACTTTTTGCAGTGGTTGGTAGATAGGTGGAACATACAGGATCAGTGCTTCTTCATTGCTGGTCACCAGCTCGAAATGGAGCCGGTAGAAATTTACTTTTTGACTGGTTTGCCTAAGAGAGGTGAACACTTGACTCTATTCGGGACTAGGCCAGGTGGTCAGTCTATCGATAGCCTCTGGCTAGAGTTTTGCAATGACTAGACTAGAGACAAAGGGATAGATATCAAAACCATAACCCTTCCTGAGCTCAAAGTGATTGCGTTTACTATTACCAAGCTTTGCAGAAGCGCAACACTACATATAGCCACTGGATCCCAAATGCGGATGGCAGTAGACTGCTTTCGAGGCACCATCTTCAACTGGTGCGATGCTGTGTTGGCTAATATAAAAGGCCAACTGACTAGAGCAAAGAACGGACAACTGAAGACCTTTGGATATGGTGCTTTAGTCATGAGATTTAGTCTGGAGAGGGTCCCAATGTTGGTCCCACAGCATCTGAATGTCAGAGCTAGACTTCCTCGAGAGCCCAAACTGATGCATTGGGTTACAGTTATGGCCCGTCATCCTGAGGAGGGGATAGAGGTCATTCAATTCACTCATGAGTTTTTCCATTGGTTGGAGAACCAAGTTTTTGCTATTCAGGACTTTCCTTATGCTGGGGTAGATTATCGTGGTGACCCAGACATGGCTCTTCCACTAGGAGAGCAATGGGATGACTCAGGTAAAATCGTTTTCAACATTTTCTAATTTAATTTTTTTTTGTTTTTATCTCGTCCCAAAATTAATAGTCAAAGTTGTAAATGCATATGTAGGTCCACGATGACTAGCCACTCTCCGGCCCTATGTGAGGAAACAACCAGCTGCAGCAACACCAGCCCCACAGGATGAATCCACAGAGACTTTGGCTGAATTGGAGAGTCATCTAGAGTGCTTGACAGTAGACATTCTAGAGACCAGCATAGATGAAATTCCTCTTAGGTTACAACACTATGTGATTGGGGTCCCAAGACCTTTCAGGAGGTTCCTTTGTAAGGTGGCCCGTACAATGGTCTCTTATCGTGATCATCACTAGTGATAGGATGATCGCCTATTGTAGACACATATGAAATTTTTTGCTTTTTGCACTATCATTTTTGCCGATCATAAGGTGTTTTTTCAACCTATGATCGAAGACGACATATATTTGACACACTCGTATGCTATACTATATCACTATTACCATCTTATCTTGTAAAACATGTTATGGAATGTTTTTAAATCTACTTGTATAATTATTTCAAATGTCTACTTAACATTCGAGAAGAAATTGCATCTGCTAATGTATTTAAATATCTTGGAATATGCTGATATTCAATATAGTCAAATTCACGTTCCAAGAGATGAACTCTCAAAAATAATCTCAATAAAACTAGATTTCTAATTGCATATACTCTATTAAGCTATAATACAATGAGTTTAGAATCTAACCTCACTATCAAACTTCGAATCCCAAATGAAATAGATTTAGATAATAACTCAATCACAGCAATGTACTCGGCAATGTTATTCGTTGTTTGACTGAGGATTACCCCATGCATAGATACCAACTCGTCAGAGGGTGAATAAATAACCCAAGCTGCGGAAGAAATGTTCCATGTATTACGACAAGCACCATCAGCAAAACCAATGTATGTTTGGAAAGGCGTCGACATCTGCAATATCAAGAGTAAAACCAAGATAAGCAGGAATAATGACGAAAAACACTTTCTAAGCTAAGCACACTTTTTCAAACTAAAACACACTAGCTAGAAAGAAAACTAACCTAACTAAAAATCTCCACACCCAGATTTAAGCATAATACCTCTTCAGGTAAAGACCATTTCTGGGTTTACCTAAAGAGACCCCGTCAAAGTCTACCAATTCATAGGCCCCTTTTTCTAGCTTTTGCTTAACAACATAAGGACCATGCCACATGGGTATGAATTTCCCAGCACCTAATTTATCATTTTCTTGATCGTACAATAAGACTAGGTCTCCTTCTGAAAAATTTCGGGGGGTAACATTTTGATCATACTGAGCTTTAATAAGTTTGGCATGAGTTTCGATTGCTAATGCAGCATCACGTCGACTCTCATCTAATTGAGCCAAGTATAGCAAACGTTTCTCTTCTTTGGAAGTGGCTGGAAGTAATTCAATGGCCATTTGCAATGACGGGATTTCGCATTCAATGTGTAACAGAACTTCCAGACCATAAACTAGTTGGAAAGGAGTGAACCCAGTTGATGTTTTTACTGAGGTTCGATACGGCCAAAGCACTGAAAATAGCATGTTACGCCAATTCGACCTATGAATCCCAATGATTCTTCGAATCATGATGACTAGAACTTTGCTGATGGCTTCAACTAGACCATTAGCCTGTGGATAATGTGAAGTTGAACTGTCATGACGCAAGCCAAGTTGGTCTGTAAGTTCAGTCATCATAATGTTTCGAAAATGACGTCCATGATTAGTGGTAATCGCTTGTGGAACACCAAACCTATCAATTATATGATTGAACACGAAAATTGCAGCAGTTTTGTCATCTGCCTCAAATGTAGGCATCGCCTTGGCCCACTTGGTAAAATAATCTACCACAGGGATGATATATGGATGCCCCACGGACGAGTCAGGGTTACATGTAATAAAATCGATACCCCATTTCGCAAAAGGATCAATTGCAATTATACGGTGGAGAGGAGCAGGTGGAGTGCACATCTTTCGATCAAAAATTTGGCAGTTGTGGCATTTTCGGACCGCGTTAACACAATATTTAAACAAAGACGACCAGAAGTAGACAGCACGCAATATCTTTTGGGCTGTGGCAAACCCAAACATATAACCCCCACACGCTCTAGAGTGATAGTCATTTAGAACCCTTTCAGCTTCCTCATGAGTTAAACAACGTCGAAAAATAGAGTCTGCCCCACGATCATAAAGTGTATATCCAATAATTTTGAATTGTTGGGACTGGAATCATATTTTTCGACGTTCTGACCTTGAAATTTCTGGCCAAAAGGATTGGATATGGAGATAAACTATGATATCCCCATACCATGGATCTAAAGTGTTGATTAGAAACAAGGATTCATCCGCAATGGGCTCCTCCGCCACAGTTTCCGTGTTAGCATGCGGGAAGTCACACATCAACTTTGCAAAAACTAAAGATTTCTTCGACTTAGATTTTTCAAATTCCAAGTCAAACTCCTGCAGGATCACAATCCATTTGGAGTACTTGCTCCCTAGCAATTGTTTGGTCAAAATATAGATCATAGGGTTGCAATCAGAAATTATTGTAGTTTTGCGTAGTAAAATGTAACGACGAAAACGTTGGACAACTTGAACGACTGCCAATGTCAATTTCTCCACATGTGAATATTTTAGATCAGTTGGATTTAAAGTGTGACTAAGGTAATATATCACATGTTCAGTACCAAATTCATCTTCCTGAACTAACACCATTCCAATGGTGGAATGCGATGCGACGAGATATAAGAAGTAGTCCTGGCTGTAGTTGGGAGGATGCAATAACGGTGCATGGGTCAATGCGTGTTTTAGTGCATCGAAAGATTTTTCAGCTATCTCATCCCAAAAGAATGGAGTTTTCTGTTTCAACAACCGGGTAAAACCCTTTATGATCTCGGTGTAGTTAGGAATGAATCGACGTAAAAAGTTTGCTTTCCCTTGCAAACTTTGGAGTTGGTGAAGGCTTGAAGGAGGAGGCAATTTGACAATAGCTTCAACCTTCGAGGGATCGACGTGAATGCCAACTTTCGAAACAACAAACCCCAGTAACCGACCCGTTTCTATACAGAAAACACACCTGTGTGGATTCAACCTAATTCGGTAATGCCTACACCTCATAAAGATTGCTCGTAAATGGATGAGATGATCAGCTCGATGTAATGAATGAGTAGGTAAATAATCAAGATAGGGTTGCACAATGTGCTTGATGTCATCAAACGCATAAGACATGGCTCTTTGAAAAGTTTCCCTAGTGTTCTTGAGCCCAAAAGGTAATTTGCAATAAGCAAATGTCCCCAATGGACAAATGAAAGCCGTTTTTGATTGATCAGCGGTAGAATATTTATTTGATTGTATCCAGAAAAACCATCCATGAAGGAGAATATTTCACTGCTGGCACAATCATCAATGATTTGATCGATATAGGGAGTTGGGTAATTGTCTTTTGAACAGGCTCGATTAATATCCCTATAATCAATACATATTCTTATTGTCCCTTGCTTTTTGTTAACAGAAACAATTTTCGATACCCAATCCGTTAACGAAATAGGATAAATGAAACCTTATTTGAGTAATTTTTCAACTTCTACTTTAATGGCAGCAGCTTTTCGTTGGTGGATCTGACGCAAACGTTGCCGAACGGGTTTAGCATCCGGGTAAGTTTTGATTTCATGAACAACAATTCCTGGGTCAATTCCTGGCATTTCCTCATATGACCAGGAAAACACATCACAAAATTGTTGAAATAGGTCCTTATATGTTTGAATTTCATCTTCCGTACAAGAGGCACCTATATGAATGTTTTCAACAATTCCAGGCTTAACCGAAATATCAATAGGAATAGTTCGAGAAATGTTTCCCAAATTTTACTCAGAATTAGGATTTTTCATTGGATTTTGAGGTTCCTTGACATATTCAGTCGTAAAAATGGATGAAAATTTATTTTCAAAGCGATCAATCTCAGGTAAAAACAGAGATCTACGATGAAGATCTTCCCATGGTAAATCATTGACACATAGGATTTCACGAATTTTTTCATCGGTGTGAACAAGTTAAGAAAATTTTGTTCAATCTGAATTTGATGTTGAAAATGATTCCTCATGGACCACATTCATTAATTCGATTTTGGTTGAAGAAGGGTCAGAAAATGACTACACGGCCTGATATGCAATTTCATATGGACTCAAAGGCATAACATCACCAAATGAGTCTATCTCAGATTCGGAAGGTATGATCCAAGGATCATGATAAACAATAGTGTCTGAAGAAATCATATGAATGGTTGCAGTAGAAGATCATGCGTTGATAGGAGGAAAAGGAAAGGTTCCTAGTAAACCAGAATCTTTAACTAGTCCTACTCCAACATCCTTATACGGGATAGTTGTTTTGCTGACATGCTGAATACTTTCAGAAGAGGCTGGGTCGGATGAAAAGTAAATCAACTAGTCTGTTATGATATTTCCATTATGAGGGAACTTTATAACCCGAAAGACCGATGAAACAACAACTGTCATAGCGTAAGATGAACTACGACCCAAGAGAAGGTTGTAATCTAGAGGGGCATCAACCACTTCCACATCTAGATTAACAGTTTTGCCTTCAACCCCTATAGGTGAATCCTATAGAATGCCAAAAGGATGGAACCCATGGCCATCAAAGGCCTTTAGAATCATCGGGGATTGATTTAGCATTAGAGAACCAAGCGATCTCCAACACTGGATTGACATAATACACATCGAGGCTCCCTCATCAATCACAGTCCTATAACAAGATCTATTTTTTACTAACACTAGAATTTGGAAAGCCGTTTAATGAGGTAAGCGTGGTGTACTATTTTCTAGATCGAAAATTATAAGGTTCGAGTCCTGAACGTCAACAACTCCTATAGCCAACAATAGCAATTTACGTTGTCTTGGACATGATTGCAGCACTTCCAAAGCCGACATTGTTGAAGGTGAAATAGCCAAATCTTCAACAATGTTATAGTTCTGAGCCGCTCTCGCACGTGGATTGAAAGCTAACTTTCGAAGTATACCCTTGGCGCGCAGTTTGATTATTAAGTCTGGTTTAGGTTTCTCAATCTGTAGTGGATCGAAACCGGGAGTTGAATTTGATGGGTTCGAATGAGAAGATTCTGCTTCCTTACCAACAACAGGACTTTTACTTCCATAATCATGCGATTGAGTCGTAATCCTAACATGGGACATCATCATTATGGGTTCTTTAGAGGCATTTGAGGATGAACCTATCATCTTACTGTCTTGACTAGGAAAAGGATCCTTCAAAACAACAGGCATTTGGGAACCTTTGACGATTTTTACAACCTCTACACGATGAGGGTAGTCTCTTGTAAAATGCTCTTCATCACAAATGAGACAAGGATAACGAGGTTTGCGTTTCTCATCAGTTGATTCCATTTTTTCTAGTTTCTCTTTCGAATTTTTATCTGTTTTATTTTTCTTCTTCCCTTTCTTCTTACCGCCGGATTTTGATTTGGTTGTAGATGACTCTACAACATGAATATCGATAGAGATTTCCGTGGAAGAATCTCCTATCGGGGAATCTGGTAAAGTTATGATAGGAGAAGAATTCTTAGAATATTTCTTCTTACTTTTGGTATTAACTCTACCAATCATACCATGAGTGGCATGAGACCTTAAAGGAGGTGCAGTTATTTGATTTTGTTTAGGAAGATCGGGGATTTTCTCGTGTAACATACCTGACTGCATATAAACTAAGTCAAGGTACTGAGCTTGAGAAATTACTTGCTCTTCAATAATGAATCCGGCATTCGCTACATCCTTAGTGATCTTCGGTAATAAAGATTTTACAAACCATTCAGCTAATATCTGATCCGGAATAAAAACCTTCACTAAACGTCGTCGACATCTCCATTCATGAATGTGATCT
This sequence comes from Pinus tabuliformis, assembly GCA_031772625.1. Classification (NCBI taxonomy): domain Eukaryota; kingdom Viridiplantae; phylum Streptophyta; class Pinopsida; order Pinales; family Pinaceae; genus Pinus; species Pinus tabuliformis. The sequence continues at coordinate 31,076,401 of CM062807.1, read as the reverse complement.
AAAATGTAAGTGAATTTTGACTGCTTTAATGAAGTTAATAATTCTGTGCCATTGTCATATCTGACTGGCAACTGAAAATGAGTTAAAAACCAAGTAGCTAACTGACTAAAGTTATAAAAAGTGGCTCGCGGTAACTCAATGTACCACTTTGCCGCAAGACCAATTAGAGTGCGCTGGAAAAGCCTTAAATGGATTGAATCATCTGAAATGGAATTAGACACACACCAGAGGTGATAAGTCATCACATGGTTCGACGGGGCCTCCCCTGGTTTGCCTTCAAACTTAGGAATATCACTAGGCAACTTATTCGGCATCCGTGGCCAAAACAGAAGATAGTTAATTGGATCGTTCATAAGGTGCGACAAGTCAGGCAAGTCTAAAGTTGCAATAAATGGTAACTAACGATTAGGGTCCCTGAAACCCTGTGTCATGAGACCAACCCCAGGAGGAGGATATCCAGGATAACTTGGAATTGGAATTGCATTTGGGATATTATATCCTCCCGGAAAACCAGGATTAACCAGACCGTAATGGGGTTGTTGAGGTTGCTAATATGTATATCCAGGGTACGGTTGTGGTGAGCTCCAGTATTGTAGCAATAATGCTACAACTCCTAGGGCTTCCTATCTCTAATTTTATCAACCCGGTAATTCATACAAACTTGGAAGTGACGGTGCTGTATGCACAAGTACTAGCTCTTGTCGTAGTTGTCACTTGGTCAGCTGGAACAAGTCTGCTAGGGCTCAAGCCAACTTCTATATGCTCTCAGAAGAAGCTTTCTAAATGATGGACGAAGGCTATCTCAAACGAAATTAATCTACTTTGCAAAAATGAACTGAAAGCCACCCAAAACATGGAAACCCTAGTAAACCCTAATCTGACTAGCTTAATCTCTACGATGCAATGGTGGGAGTGTAAGTGTCTAAGAATGATGCCATTACTGCTAGGGATATGAAATGCATGCACTTAAACTACTTCCATTGAAAAGAACATTGTTTTTGTATTTTTTCTTAAGTGGTTGGAGTGATTATGGTTTTGTTTCTTATTAGGGTTTGGCTGTGCAGAGGTGGTGCGAAGGGAGAGAAAGCTTGGGAAAGGTTAGGAGGGCTAGGAGAGGTCCCAGGGGATCCCTAGCATCAGTCCACAGAAGTCCACAACGTTCAGGTGCTCGACAACCGAGTTTGCAGGCTTCTACAGGATGTCTGCAGGGGATCCTACAAGAAACTCAGGAATTCTACAGGAAGTCTGCTAACTTCTACAGGATGTCCTACCGTGGGAGTTTTGGGTGATGGTGAAGTGATGGAGCGGTATGGGTGGATAGGTAAGATGGAGATGGAGCTTTTGATGGCTCAGGGGTAGAGAAATAAGATGGAGAAAGAGTGCACGGAGTTGGTTGGTGGATAGAAGGATGGAAGCAACGAAAGGTCAAGAAAATGGAGCTACGTGGGCAATGGAAGAGTTGGAAGGTAACCGAGCGGAACAGAGGTCGAGTAGGTGGCTTTAGGCATGGTTAAGAAGAAGAAGAAGGGAATGGAATGATACTGAGCAGTGTAAATAAAACAAATTTCTTATGTCTTGCACCAAAAACGAGAATCCATTAACCTGTGCTACCTGTGCTATTAAACAAATGAACAACAATGTAAATCATGAAGAGAAGTCGTGCATGGAGTTGTAATGAAGAAGTATGGCTCAAGATCAGAGTGCATGAATGATTCTATGATTAAAATGACTGTGTTGCAGCTTGCATAAAAGTAGAAAAAGACTGCGTTTTTTTGGTGGTTGGTACAGACTGCACCCCAATCTCTAAACAGAGATGGCAGTGAAGGCACTATCAACCTTTTCTTGGAGCTCCAATGAATTACAATCCTCCTATTCTAATCTAAGCAACTGAAAGTGATTTAACCATAAGCTAATCCTACTCAATCTCATTAAAGAAATCAAATCAGCAGACCGTGTTCTTGAAATTCATGTCAAAACAAAGAAACAAAGTGCTGAAAAAGAAAGGCAAATAACACTACAAAGAAGAGGAGGTCTATTGATCTCAGGTTGGGCCCTAACCTGAGAGCTATAGCTCCCTTAAAAGCTCAGAATTAGATCTAAATCTGCTTGCCTTTATTCATAATCAAGAGTCTAATGTCATGCCAAAACTGGCTTACAAAAACAAACACCGAGCTATAGCTCGTGATCAGAAATTACAATATTAGTTCAAAAGTTCAAAAAGATTCTATCAAAGGCTACGACCTTCCTATTTATACACAATGAAGATCAAGCTAGCTTCCTCCATTCGTGGAGCTTGGTTGTCCAACGGAAAGTCAAACTGTTGATCCTGTAGAATCCGTTGGCTGCCTTTAAGCTTGGTGGGGAGAGCTGTTGGAGCTCGGAGTTAAGGTGAAAATCACGAGGAAGGTCATCAAGACTATGGACAACCTCCCTATGAACCCGCAATGTCACCTTTGATGTCTCCTTGTCTCCATTTGCATGGTCTTTTGCTCTCTTTAATGCCAAAAACCTGAAATCATCATGTATTAGCCACATAGATATAATGCCTGCCCTTCTTCCTTCAAATAACAAGAATATACTAAGAAATGAATGCATAAGTGATAAAAGATGAATGGTTGAGCAAGGTAAGCAGGCAAAATGAGCCCAAATTGTACCAAAAATTGGGGCTCATCATCACCCCCCAGCTAAAATATTTGCTCATCCTTGAGCAACTTTGCTCCATCTCCTTGTCCTTGGTCGAGAACTAGGGCCCGACACATGCTCTTCCTTTCTTGTTCTTGGTGGCCCTGCCCCTTCTGCCCCTGGCGGTGACGAGGGTGGCGCTTCTTCCCTCTTTCCTGTTTACTTGAGCTGGGCTTCGGAAGCTGATTGGTCTATCCTTCGTGTCCAGGTAGTTATTTTTGGGCTTCCCCTCTCGGGGGTGGCCGATGTTTTAGAGGGGGATCTCTCACTGGGTGAAGTAGGGACACCCCCTAAAATGGTTTGGCTACTACGTGGAGGCTGCGGCTTGCCCATTTTTATTCTCTTACTTCTCCTAACTTCAAAAGGTAGAGGGATCTCCCTCTCTCTCTTCTCCTTTGGCTTTGGAGGTGTACTGAGGGTGGCCAGCGCAGGTGCTGCCTCCTTTTCGAGAATGCCAGCCTTCTCTTTCTTGTGTTTTTCTTTCCCAGGGCTCCCTATAGAGGGCCCCTTCCTTTCTGATTTCGGGTTGTTTGTAGAAGACCCTGCTTTACCCACTTTTGGGCCTTCTGTAGAAGACCCTTTCTTTACCAATTTTGGGCTTCCTGTAGAAGACCCTGTTTTAGCCAATTTCGGGCTTCCTGTAGAAGCCCCTGTTTTGGTAATTTTCGGGCTTCCTGTAAAGACCCTTTTTCAATGATTTTCAGGCTTCCTGTAGAAGGCCCTTTTACTGTTTTCGGGCTTCCTGTAGAAGCCTGTTTCTGCTTTCCTGTAGACACAGGTGTCGCCACCTTGGCTTGCTTTGCTGCATGGGTTTTGATTTTTGGTTGGGTTGCGGGTGCTGATGAGGTACTTGGGCTGATGTGGACCACCTCAGCTTTGTCCGTTCTACTCTACAACCTCTTTTCTCTTGCTGACAAGATTGGTGTGTCACCCTTTTCTTTGTCATCCTTTTTGTCATGCTTCTTCTTTTGTTCTTTCTTCTGCACTGTGGTCGGGGTCTTCTGGCCTGTTTCCTTCTTTCCCTCGGCCACTGATTCTTTTTCCTCACTGCTGGAGGAACCACTTTCTTCAGCCAGCATCCTTATGTCTCCGTCTCTTGTCAAATTTCTGAATGATTCCCATGAGAGGGGAACCTGATATGAATGAAGAGCATCCTCCACAAGAAGTTTGATCAATCCATGGTGGGCTACCTGATCTGGTATGCCTTCTTTTAGCTTTGTGGTACACTCAATTAGAGACTGTAGCAGGAAATAAGGAATGCTCAGTTTCTCTTCTACAGGAAGATCAATCTGGTGCCTCAATTCAATGAGCAACCGAAAGTGATACATGTACACGATGCTAAAACGGCCTTCACAGGTTATATACTTCATGATTTGCAGGCTAACTTCATTCCATGGTGGCAGCAAGCTGGTTCTTCGCACCCCATTTTTTTCCTCTGAGAATTCCTCCTCAGGTGGAAAGAATTCTTTCTTGGCCTGCTGGCTCAACTTCCTTTCGTCCTTATCCCATGGCAAACCCATTGGAAGTTCAGTAATTCGACTGATATATTGCGGGGTGAGCTTGAGGCTTAGGCCCCTGAAGTTCACTGTGGCTAGTGTCTTGGATTTCGGCCTCAGAGCCTGCAAAAATTCTTCTGCCACTTCATCGTCCTAACCCTGCAATTTGTCACAAAAAGATATCCATTGAACCCGTGTGAAGAGCTCCACCACCTCCTGGTTTTCCCTTAACTTAGTTGAATCAGTGGGATCTCGTCTAATAAACCCACCTGGCATGATAAAACAGTTTCCTTAACCAGAGGTGGTGATTGTGGAAGAAATTTGGTCTACTGAGACAGAGCGTAGGATTACACTTCTGTCATGCACATAATCCACAAAACTTATCCCTGAGGAACTTAACACAGTTTAATTACCCTGACATCCTGTAGAATGACAGTATAGGCACAGCAGACAACAATTTCACCATTTTTCTATGACCAGACTGTGGATGACGGTTCTGCCACCTTTAAAAACCAGTTGCATGAAGAGTTCAGGGTTACCTTTTTAATCTACCACCTTTTTACGTGAGGCACCCGCCTTCCTGTAGAAACAACGTTCCTGTAGAAGCAGCGCGCGATTTTCTGGAAAGACTGCAGTTGGTTTGCGCTCTGGGTGTGCTTCACAAGCGTTTTGATAGCCAAAGGCTCGGCGTATCGAACTGCAGAAAGATCAAGATAGACACTCGATTTCAAAACGGTGGTTGATAAATGCATGAGGGCAATCTAGCCGATTAGATTTTGAATCGGCGAAATCCGTGGCGCGGGGATGAGTTGTCCCCGTCGAACCGTTGGGCGACGTCATCCCATCATTCAACTGCGCATTCACTTGCTGCCGCATAAATTCCCGCAGATCTGCTGCCGCCTCTTCTGTTAAACTTGTTTTTTCCCCGACGGGATTGCTCTCACGTGCGTGCTGTCCATTCTTTTTGTCATGGTCGCCACCCAAACATCCAACTAGACCATTAACTAGCCGACATGGCCAGCCAAATGGCCATACGGCCGCTCAACCCATTCACCTTTACACTTTCCAATCAATCAAAGTAAAATTCATGCAATCTGATGGAAGGAAGGGTCGAGACACTTACCTGCGCGGCTTCACACGATGTTTCAGTTTTTTGGACGCTAATGAGTGGATTTACCTACTCCCGGCGAACTTACACAGGCCTGGAGGTCCATGTTTACAGGCTGCCGACGATGGATTGGATGCTTTGGTTGCATGCGCCCGCGTTTCATTGCATATGGCCGGCACTGTGAATGGTATCCACTCTAGCAGGCTTAACTGTTACAGGACTCCCGCGGGATGTCTTGTAACAGTTCTTCCTCCTTGGGTGCATGCCGCACGACGAAGGATCTGGCCTCACGATCACGCTCCCGGAGCTTCTAGATGACTGGGATGAATATGGTGTGAGATCTCTAGCGTTTTTTCATTTAAAATTTGCTTTTTCTTGAGAACTCATCGATCTGCTTTGCTGGTGCAGGTAACTTCGTTGCATGTCGACAAGGATGGCAGGACGAGGTGACAACAATGTGCAAGGGAGATAACAATAGCTTGCATGCGTCCAAACCGATCCTCAGTCATTAGATCTTCTCATAAAATAGATTCTGGGCCGTTCTGAGCTTCTACAGGAAGTTTCCTATAGAAATACAGAGCTTCCTGTAGAAAGGTTGTGTTTCCTGTAGAGAGTCTGCACCTTCCTGTAGAAAATCTGCATCTTCCTGTAGAAAATCCACATCTTCCTGTAGAAGACTCAAGCTGTAATAAAATTGCACATACCTTGGAGAAAATGAGTATTCTTGGAGGAGGTGCTGGTGAGGTCTCCTGACAGCATGATAAGGATCCTGAGCTCTGAGTTGAGAGGCTTCCTCTCCTCCATAGAACACCTGCAACCTGTATGCAATTTTACATAATGAATCTGTTGACCTTGTTTTTTCTTTTGTTTTTTTCCTTTTTTTTCTTTTTCCTCTTTTTTGAAAGATAACAGGGGCGCCTCATTGAGGTTTTCACCCTTGCCATCTGCCTTGAGTGCCTCAAAGAGGTTTTCACTAAAGGATCTTTTTCCAATCTCTTTTTTTTTTTTTGAAAGATAATAGGGGCACCTCAATGAGGTTTTCACCCCTACCACCTGCCTTGGGCGCCTCATAAAGGTTTTCACCCAAGGATCTTTATTATCTATTTTATTTTTTTTTTAGATTCTTCAGGGTATGCCCAAAGTAGAGGTAGAACCCTTCTCTATGACCAACACTGCCTTCTCCATAGTTTTGATGAACTCTTGTCTTGAGAGAGGCTTCCTGTAGATCTTCAATCGATGCCCATTGACAATCATGGGGATGGCTTCCTCATCAATGGTTCGAATAAGAACAGATCCATTGTCATGACATGTTTCCACTGAATATGGCCCTAGCCATCTGGTTCTCAGCTTCCCCTTGAAATCTTTGTATCTGGAGTCATACAACAAAGCCCAATCTCCCGGCTGAAATTGCTTGTCATGGAGATGTTGGTCATGCCACACCTTTCTCTGAAGTTGAACCACTTCTGAGTGAAGGAGGGCCTGCATTAGGTGCTCATCCAGTCCATTCAGCTGCAATAACCTTTCTTGTTGTGCATGGCTGAGATCTAGGTCCAACTGAGCTGCCATCCTCAACGTGTTGTATTCAAATTCATTGGAAAACAAAGCTTTCTTCCCATAGACAAGCTCATAAGGTGTGAAGTCGGTGGTGGTCTTCCAAGTGGTGTTGTAAGCCCATGTGGCTTCAACCAGGTGATCTGCCCAGTCCTTTTTTCTGCTGCTCACCACCTTAGTCAAGATCCCTTCTAATGCTCTATTGGTGACTTCCACCTGCCCATTTTCTTGAGGGTGATAGGGGGTGGAAGTCCTATGCTCGATCTTGTGATGAGATAGTAGATCTTCAACCAGGTTGGAGGTGAACTGGCTCCCTTGATCGGTGACCAGCTCTCTTGGATAGCCAAACTTATAGAAGATGTTTTCTCTTAGGAACTCGGCCACCTTTTCTTCTGTTGCTGCTTTGATTGCTTTGGTCTCTGCCCACTTTGTCAGGTAGTCAGTGCACACAATGATGTAAGACCTTTGCCTTGAAGGAGGGTTGATTGGGCCCACAAAGTCCATACCCCACTTCTCAAATGGCTCAAGAGTCACCTGACATTGGAGAGGCATCTAATCCCTTTGGGTCGGTTTCCCCATTCTTTGGCATTGGTCACACTGGCTGACATATCTTCTGACATCTTGATGAAGTGTGGGCCAATAGTAGCCTGCCTGCAGGATTTTGAAGGCAGTTCTCTTTGCTGCAAAATGTCCTCCACAAGGCCCATCATGACAGGTGAGGAGGATATCAAAGACTTCCTCCTCCCTTACACAACACCTTAAGATCTTATCGGGCCCAAGCTTGAACAGATTACCCCCGATCCAAGTAAATGAGGCACTTTTTCTGATGATTCTGCTCTTCTCTCTTGAAGATAGGTGCGGAGGGAACTGTGCTAAAACAAGGTAGTTTGCTATATCAGCAAACCATGGAGACAGTACTGAAATATCAAACAGATGTTCATCGGGAATCTGGTCATCCACTGTTCCATCCTCATCTGTAGACAAATCCAATCTAGATAAAAAGTCAGCAACAACATTTTCTCTACCTGGTTTGTCAACAATGGTCAAATCAAACTACTGCAATAAAAGTAACCATCTAATAATACAAGCATTCACATCTGGTTTATTCATTAAATATCTAATTGCAGCATGGTCTGTATGTACAAAGGTTTGATAGCCAGTAATATAATGCCGGAACTTGTTCAGTGCATGAACCATAGCCAAAACTTCTTTCTCGGTTACAGTGTAATTCAGCTCAGCTTTGGACAAGTTTTTGCTAACAAAGTAAATGGCATATGGAAGTTTTTGCTCAACTTGTCCTAAAGCTGCACCTATGGCTTTGTTCGAGGCATCAATGTGGATGTGGAAAGGTAGGGACGAGTTTGGACCTCTCAGGATTGGGGCTGACACCAACTTGTCCTTCAATTCATTCAAAGCCCTCTGACAATCGTCAGTCCATTTAAACTCCACATCTTTTGCCAACAGGCCAAACAATGGCGAGGCTAGCTTGCTGAAGTCTTTAATGAATCTCTGGTAATATCCTGCTAATCCCAAGAAACTCTGAACATCCCTTACCTTTTGAGGAGGTGGAACCTTCTTTATGAGAGCAATTTTGTTAGGATCCACTTGTAACCCTTGGCAAGAAATGGTATGGCCTAGCACGGTCCCTTCAGTCGTTAGGAATTCACATTTTTCAGGACTAAGGGACAAGTTCATCTCAATGCATTTGGTTAGGACTTTTCCCAGATTGGACAATGCTTCCTGGAAGTTGGCCCCATAAGGAGTAAAGTCATCCATATAGATTTCCACTGCATCATGGACCAGCTCCGAGAAGATGCTTAAGACAACCCTCTGGAAGGTAGCAGGAGCATTGCATAGCCCAAAGGGAAGGACTCGGTAGGCAAAGGTGCCCCAAGGAAAAGTGAAGGTGGTCTTATCTTGGTCTTCCGGGCTGATTTGGATTTGGTTGTACCCGCTAAACCCATCCAGGAAAGAGAAGAACTTCTTTCTTGCCAGTCCATCCAACACTTAATCTATGAAAGGTACAGGGAAATGGTCTTTCTTGGTAGCTTTGTTCAGTTCTCGGTAGTCCACACAGATTCTCCATTTCCCATTTTTCTTGGGAACCAACACTAGAGGGGACACCCATTCATTATCTGAGATGGGGTAGATGAATCCGGCATCCAACATTTTTTGCAATTCTTCCTTGACAATGTCCTTAAGGGCTGGATTCATTCTCCTCTGGGGTTGCCTAACTGGCTTACAATCCTCTTTGATGTATATGTGATGGGTACAGACCGAAGGATGGACTCCTTTCATCTCCTTATAGCTCCAAGCAAAAGCATCTAGGTGACTGGCCAACAGGCTACACAGCTCCTTTTCCTAGGAAGGAGATAGGGAGGAGCTGATCTTTAACGTTCTCTCAGGGCCAAACTCCACAGTCTTGACTCTGGGAGTGACAGGGTTGGTTGTACAAAGATCCACTAAGGTGCTAGCTTGGGCATCCTCCACCAATTTCTCTAAGGATAGTGCACTGGAAGGTGGATTCTGGATCAAGGTCTCGATCAAGTCATCCTCGGTTGGGGGGTCTCTTCTAGTGGTATCTAGGGTGCACAGAGGTGCTGAGTACACCTCGTCTTCCTCTCCTTCCTCCAACCAGAGTGGTAAGTCATGCTATAAGGAGGGTTGGGCAGGAGGGTATAGGACTAGTTGCTTGGACATAGGACCATTTTTGATGGTCATATTTCCTGCACGGCAACTTATGCAAGCATCTGCAGTGGCTAACCAAGGCCTTCCCAAAATGAGAGGATATCCAGTATGCTTTGCCTTGGGTTGCAGAACCAAGAAATCTGCAGGGTATTCCCAAGAGTCGATAGAGACCAAGACATCCTCCACAATCCCTTCGGGAGTCACAGTGGAGCGATCTGCTAATTGCAGTATTGTCGAGGTCTTCCTCAAGGAACCCTGAAGATTGAGTTTGAGCATGGTATCCCTGGTCATCACATTAATGGCAGCCCCCAGATCAATCAAGGTGTGTGGTATGATGGTGCCATTGATGTGGACATCTACTACAGGACTTCCAGGATGTAGGTACTTTGGGCAGATGACTTGTCCTAACATAAGGTCAGACAGTTGTCCTATGACATTGATGGTTGAAGCATCTTTCTTCCACCTTCCTGGGTTTTTGAAACACTTTTCCTTAACCAGTTTGTTGTATATTGGCACATCCTTGATGGCTTGGAGAAGTGGTATTTTTACACACAACTGCTTGAGCTCACCCAGAAGCTCATCCTCCTCTGGGTTGGGTTGTGTGGTGGTTGTTAGTCTCTCAGGAAAGGGTGGAATAGCCTTTGGTTCACTTTCCTATTTATCTTTCGCATCCTCTGGGGGAGGAGGTTGGCGATCTGGTAGAGTCTTTCCAGATCGAATATTGATCTCCTGGATCTCCATAGCATAGGTAGGGCATGAGGTTTCCCTAGTGTATACCTACTGGGCCTGTCTATTGTCGGGGTTTGGGTTCGGTTGAGCAGGCATTTGAGGTTGCCTTGGAGGAGTAGGAGGTAATGGCTGAGGTTGAACTAGTGGTGGAGGAAAAATGGCGGGAGGAGTATTGTACTGGGGCCTCCACCCCGACTGAGGTGCATTCCACTGAGGCTATGGCTGGGCATGTGCATGATATGAATGAGAAGTAGGTTGAGTAGGGTACTGAGGTGGATAAGACCATGGAGGAGGCATGGACCAGGAAGGATGAGCAGGGGGACCCCAGGAAGGCATAGGAGTCGATTGGTTGGGGCTGTAATAAGCTTGAGGTGCCCCTTGCATCCCCTGCTGGTAAGTTCTAGGTCCTTGTGGCCTCCTTTGGTTGAGGTAATAGAGAGGTTCAGTGGGAGCTTCTGTCCCTTGGTACATGGCTTTAAACCCAGGTAAGGTTGGACACTGATTTGTGGGATGATCCTCCTCACAAACGAAACATACTTCAACCGAATGTAATGGGAATTCGTTCTTAGGGTGTCTCCTTGTGCACCTAGGGCATAAGACAGACAAGGCTCTCTCAGCTTCTTCTTTCTTCTGCTGGATCCTGAATGTGTCCAGCTGCATGGCAATGGTCTGTCTCACCTCACTCTTAAGATATTCTAATTGATTTGCAAGCTCATGTTTGGAGAAAGGGACACTAGTTGAGAGGAGGTTTCCTCTACCTCGTTTTCGTGCTGCCCTAGAGTGGTTTCTAAACACAGTCTTGATGTCCTCATAAGGCAGTTGGTAAATGTCCCCCCCAGCTAACATGTGAAGGGTATCTAAGAGGTCTTCGGGGACTCCTCGGAGCAGGACCAACTTGAGGGATTCAGGGTCAAGTGTGCACCTGGCCCGCTTATAGCTAAGTTGGAACCTCTCCTCATAATCCTCTAAGGACTCATCATTTCCCATGGTCATCCGAAAGATTTCTCCCTTGGTTTCCTTGGACCTACAGTAATCCCTGTACTTGGTATTGAAAGCTTGTTGCATCTGAGCCCAAGTGGTGATACTATTCCCAGGTAAGCCCATGAACCAGCGTAATTTTGCATCCTTAAGAGTTGAAGGGAAGAGTTTCAGCTTTTGCTCATCTTCAGTATAGTCATAGGTTCTACAAAGGACAACAAACTCAAACAGGAAGGTATCAGGATCTTCAGTAGTTAGTCCATGGAAGTGAGGTAAGGTGGAGGGGCTAATGTTCTTCATTTTCATCTCTCCATTGGTCTCTCGTATGGGGAAGGCACCTTCTATTCTCTCATCTTCTCTTCTATTGTCAGCCATAACTTCAGAAGGGATGGTTTCCAATTCTTCTTCTACTATAGGATCTTCGTATATCTCAGGAGGTTCACCTATAGGTTCTTCTGGATCACTGTCACCGAAGAAGAGAGAAGGGTGACTCAGTGATGTGGTGGGGGTTTTGGGTAAGAATTTGCCTGTTTTATCTCGATTCCTGCGAGGCATGAAATGGAAAGACTTTTTTTTCTATTGCTTTTGTTTTTCTGTGGTACCTGCGAAACTCAAACAGATTGATCTACAACTAACTATAAAGATGCAGAATTAAACTGAAAGCAGGAAAGAACTAATCTACTTTACTCAAATGAAATTGCAGGAATGGAAATGCTAGTCTACGCTTGCAGAATTGAAACACTAATCTACACTTGCAGAAATGAAATTCTAGTCTATGAAAGTAGGACATGTCTATGCTACTTTTGCAGAATGGAAATGAAATAAACTACTTAGCAGAAGGCACGAGTAAGAAAATAGAAGAAAAGCAACAATTACTAATACTCTGACGCTTCCCCGGCAACGGCGCCAAAAAGGATGGTGAGCTCCAGTATTGTAGCAATAATGCTACAACTCCTGGGGCTTCCTATCTCTAATTTTATCAACCCGGTAGTTCGTACAAGCTTGGAAGCAACGGTGCTGTATGCACAAGTACTAGCTTTTGTCACAGTTGTCACTTGTTCAGCTGGCACAAGTCCGCTAGGTTTCAAGCCAACTTCTATATTCTCTCAGAAGAAGCTTTCTAAATGATGGACGAAGGCTATCTCAAAGGAAATTAATCTACTTTGCAAAAATGAACTGAAAGCCAACCAAAACATGGAAACCCTAATAAACCCTAATCTGACTAGCTTAATCTCTATGATGCAATGGTGGGAGTGCAAGTGTCTAAGAATGATGCCATTACTGCTAGGGATATGAAATGCATGCACTTAAACTACTTCCATTGAAAAGAACATTGTTTTTGTATTTTTCCTTAAGTGGTTGGAGTGATTATGGTTTTGTTTCTTATTAGGGTTTGGCTGTGTAGAGGTGGTGCAAAGGGAGAGAAAGCTTGGGAAAGGTCAGGAGGGCTAGGAGAGGTCCCATAGGATCCCTAGCATCAATCCATAGAAGTCCACAACGTTCAGGTGCTCGGTAACCGAGTTTGCAGGCTTCTACAGGATGTCTGCAGGGGATCCCACAGGAAACTCAGGAATTCTAGAGGAAGTCTGCTAACTTCTACAGGATGTCCTACCGTGGGAGTTTTGGGTGATGGTGAAGTGATGGAGCAGTATGGGTGGATAGGTAATATGGAAATGGAGCTTGTGATGGCTCAGGGGTAGAGAAATAAGATGGAGAAAGAGTGCACGAAATTGGTTGGTGGATAGAAGGATGGAAGCAACGAAAGGTCAAGAAAATGGAGCTATGTGGGCAATGGAAGAGTTGGAAGGTAACCGAGCAGAACAGAGGTCGAGTAGGAGGCTTTAGGCATGGTTGAGAAGAAGAAGAATGGAATGGAATGATACTGAGTAGTGTAAATAAAACAAATTGCTTATGTCTTGCACCAAAAATGAGAATCCATTAACATGTGCTACCTGTTCTATTAAACCACTGAACAGCAATGTAAATCGTGAAGAGAAGTCATGCATGGAGTTGTAATGAAGAAGTATGGCTCAAGATCAGAGTGCATGGATGGTTCTATGATTAAAATGACTGTGTTGCAGCTTGCATAAAAGTAGAAAAAGACTGTGTTTTTTTGGTGGTTGGTACAGACTACACCCCAATCTCTAAACAAAGATGGAAGTGAAGGCACTATCAACCTTTTCTTGGAGATCCAATGAATTACAATCCTCCTATTCTAATCTAAGCAACTGAAATCGATTTAACCATAAGCTAATCCTACACAATCTCATTAAAGAAATCAAATCAGCAGACCGTGTTCTTGAAATGCATGTCAAAACAAAGAAACAAAGTGCTGAAAGAGAAAGGCAAATAACACTACAAAGAAGAGGAGGTCTATTGCTCTCAGGTTGGGCCCTAACCTGAGAGCTATAGCTCCCTTAAAAGCTCATAATTAGATCCAAATTTGCTTGCCTTTATTCATAATCAAGAGTCTAATGTCATGCCAAAACTGGCTTACAAAAACAAACACCGAGTTGTAGCTCATGCTCAGAAATTACAATATTAGTTCAAAAGTTCAAAAAGCTTCTATCAAAGGCTACGACCTTCCTATTTATACAAAATGAAGATCAAGCTAGCTTCCTCCATTCATGGAGCTTGGCTGTCCAACTGAAAGTCAAACTGCTGATCCTGTAGAATCCGTTGGCTGCCTTTAAGCTCGGTGGGGAGAGATGTTGGAGCTCGGAGTTAAGGTGAAAATCACGAGGAAGGTCATCAAGACTGTGCACAACCTCCCTATGAATCCGCAATGTCACCTTTTTTGTCTCCTTGTCTCCATTTGCGTGGTCTTTTGCTCTCTTTAATGCCAAAAACCTGAAATCATCATGTATTATCCACATAGATATAATGCCTGCACTTCTTCCTAGAAATAACACGAATATACTAAGAAATGAATGCATAAGTGATAAAAGATGAATGGTTGAGCGAGGTAAGTAGGCCAAATGAGCCCAAATTTTACCAAAAATTGGGGCTCATCAGGTTGATACTGACAGATTGGCTGCTGCACAGCAGGACCGAATTGGTACTTTTCCTGGTACGATTGACTTGTGACAACCGTACTTGGATCAAGTTTTCCGACACGCATTTGAACCGAAGTCTAAATTGTGGATCCAGACTGAGGTAAAGATGTCTGAGGAGTTGATACAGGAATAGTAGAAACCAGAGTTTTCGATACTCCAGAAGTAGGTGGGGTAGATTGAACAGATGTTGCAGCAGTTGTTTGAGGCGGAGTATAGGCGTACTAGGCCCAGACTGAGAAACTACAGAAGGTGCAGATGTTTGACTAGTAGGCTGGACAGGTTGTTGGGGTGAACCAGAAACCAAGGGTTGTCCAGTTTGGGATGACAACTGCACATTCGGTTGCAAGATCTGTTGAGATTGAGATGGATCCCACAGTAAATTCATTTCAGGGTACAGACCCATAACAGGTTGAGAATATTGAGGATCATAACCGGGTTGAGGATAGGGTTGATAATTCAAAGGTACATTTCTAGCTCCTTGGACAAATGATTGACAGGACGGTGGTCGGAAACCTTGGGTTGGATACTGACCTTGAGGTTGATAACCTTGAGGCACGTACTGATACTGGGGTTGACCTTGAGGTACATATTGATACTGGGGTTGACCTTGAGGTACATACTGAGCCTGGGGTTGACCATGAGGAACTTACTGTCCCGTAGGTATGTACTGTCCTTGAGGTTGCCCCCCAGGGAGAAATTGGGTACCTTGAGGTTGCGCCCCAGGCGATAATTGAGGACTTTGAGGCTGCCCCCCAGGCGGTAACTGGCCACCTTGAGGTTGCGGATTAGGAATAGTACCTGACATCATAAGAATATCTTCTACACTCAATGGCTTAGTTCCGTTATTACCATTGAATAACCCTTGTTCAATAGGTTGAGGAGACGCTCCCAAAAAAGTACCAATAAGTGACTGATACCCAGAGGGAACAGAAGGACTGCCATATAAAAAGGTTTCTAGAGATTGAGAAAACATGGATGACTCTCTTGACATATTTAATGGAGGATAATAACCCCTAGGTGTTGGGTGAAAAGGAATGTGAGGTGGTGAAAAACTTAGTCACATGTTTTCCAAAAAATTGGTCAATGAAAGATACCAAGTGTTGCTCCTAGGAGGACTGTAAAAGATTGATTCACGTTCCCTAAGTTCTATAGTTGGTTGATTTTCAGGGACAAGGATACCTTCTTCCGGAGAAGGAAGTTCTTCAATAGTTATAAGTCTAGAAGGAAGATTTTGGGTAATTACTCTTTCTACCTTGGGTGAACTAGGACCACTAGAAGTTGGAGAGGAAAATCCTAATGTTGGAGTAGCAGCAAATTCAGTTTCAGGTCCAGATATTTCAGGTTCCTCACCTAAATCACTAGTAGATGAAAAACTACTAGTAATTTCGGAAAATGAAATAGATTGCAGATTATAATCTGTCACTAAATCTTGATAATCAGGATGTACAACCAATGAAGACTCTCCTTCTTTAGGTGATCCAACTCTACTGTCTCTAGGAGTTACAAGGCTCATAATCCTTCAGGTTGGCTCGGTGAAAACTCAGGAGGTTGGCCCCGAAGTCTATAGGACTTCCTCGGTAATTCAGCCACGATTAAATATTTTAACTACTTTACACGCAAACAAAGAAAAATCTCAATGAAAACCTCCTAAAGCCTCTAAAGAACCAAACAATTTTGAATCACAGGCCTAAAGAATCTAGGAGATCAAACCACACTCAGACAGTAACTTTCCGTACTGAAAACACTAGTTGGTGATGAAATCCAATGTCGCAGAGTTCAATACAGAAATGGCAGTTGGAGCAGTTACTCCGGCAACCTGCTTAATGAATAGACTAGCACAAGTTCATCCACTAAACCATCTCGAGTGAAGAGAACCCCCTAGAAAATCCAAGTGAGTCTAGCCGATGTCTACTCTAGGTACAGTGGGATCTTCCCTCCACCGTCACCTTAGGAAAGAATCCTATAGAATATGGTCACTATGGTTACCAACGGAAACAAATATACCTGGGGGAATAGTCTATGATCCGATACACACGCAAGGGCAGAGTAACAAGCTCAGTCCCCTTGAAGGATCCTTGACATAATCCAAGGTTTACGAACAAGTGACCCCAGGCTCCTCGACAATGGTCAATCTGAGGTTTACAATTTTTAATATGTGAATATCTTCTATTGTTCCCAATGAGGAAGGATTGATTCCCACACTGGTTCAGATATGATCTCTTTCTTATCCTTTAAGAAGAGCTTTCCTAGAGCATAGATGTAACAATTGGATTTTATCTCCTACCGCAAGATACAGCTACTTGTTTGTTTTACTATCTTGGAGAGTTAATTACTCCCTACTCCAAGATACTAGCCTAAGCTATGTTGGTGATATAGAGCCCTAGAAATAAAAAGATTACTAGATAGATTTTACTTTAAGCGTTATTTTTATTGGTTTTTTCTTAAGTCAAAAGGTGCGAAGATGAAACTTATGGTATGAAGACTCGACTCCAAATCACTAAAAAAAAATTCACTTAAGATGATAAGCAATCTTTTCCCTTCAATGAATTTCTAGCTAGGAAAGAGTTGAGAATGCAAATGCTTGTAAAAACAATCTTTCTTTAACAAACAAATCAGAAGAAGAGCTTTTTGTCTTTTCCAATGCACTAAAAAACGAGACAACTAGTTATGCTCACAAAAATTTCCCTTTTCTTTCAAACACTCAAATACTACAAAAACAAACTTTTTCCAAAAGAGATTTTTTTTATTTTTATAAAACACTCAAAACTATGGAAAAATCTAATCTTGAGATCTATAAATCCTAAAACTATTTGAAGTAAAAGCTTACAAGATTTCTTTTCAAGGATCTTTTTACTTAGCTATAAGCAAACTAAGGACTACTTTGTCCAAAATCACAAATCAGTCAAAAAACAACCAATTTTTGTTTTCTTTTCTAAAAATTAAATCCAAAACTTTTAACACAAGTCCTTTCGAAGTTTCACAAAGAGAAAAAACAAGATGGATTTCTCAACAAAGGCAGATTTTGCAAACGGTAAGACTCATAAGAAGGCCAATAAAAACTAAGGTGATATGAGGCTTCTAAGGCTTCTAAGCTCTGAGCCACTACAAGACCAAATTGAAAACTAAGCTTGGCAACCAAAACTTCTAGGAATTTCACCTAAATCCCTAATGCCAATGCAATTAACCTAAGAAAAGTTCCTGACAAGTCACATGGAGGTCTGGGCAGAGACAAAAAACACCTAAACAAATCCTAAGCTAACTGAAAGAGAAAATCTTAAGTTTTTCAAAAATTTTGACGGGGTCCGAAGGCCCACAGTCCACGCAGGTGCGGTACCGCTTTGTGTGTAAAGCAAAAGTGCGGATAGGTCCGCACTGTGTTACAAGCAGAGGGTGCGGTCCTCTCCCAAAAGTATGAAAAACAAAAAATAATTGAAGATTAACTAAACATACCCAATTCCACACACAACAAACCAAAAACAGAAATAAAAACACAGTTTCTCAAGTCAAAGTAAAAGAAAATCAAAAAGTCAATTCCCTAGCGTAGTCACCATTTTGTCACACGGAATGAGTCGTTCTTGCGGACAAGACAGACCTCCCTAGTATCTAATGATATCTAGCGACAAGCAAACCAATCAAACTCTATCTTTCTCTAAATATGAAATTTATAAATTAAGGAAAACAAGTGTTTTAGGCCTACCTTGGGTCCAATGCAAGTTTGTGGAAGCCTCGCTCCGTTGATCCAAATGAGCTCCCTTGTAGAGAATCTACAAACACAAACAAGCACACAAATTAAATAGCACCTAAAAAGCCAATATAATAAAGCATACTTATCATGATGATCAAGGAATTCATGAGATAAATCACATAAGACAATTTGTTGAGAAAATGACTCTGATTGTATTAATTTAAATCAAAGAAGAACTTTACAACCTATGCCTTGATGATGTACAAGATCCTCCCAGGGTCCAGCAAGAAGTCTCCTCTACTTTGACAAGTTTCACTCTCTTCCCAATGAAGCCAAAAGGTATGTGATCTCTCCTCTCAAGCTTAACTAGGAAGTCTCAATTCCAACAACATTTACCCTCAAAAATGTTCAGCTTCTAACCTCCCTAGCAACCAGCCCAATGCCTTAATTTATACTGCAATGGAGGGAAGTTACTAGGTCCTCCTTCAAAGGGATAAAGCCCTCCTTCAAAGGGATAAGCTCCTATCATCAAGGGATTAGCTCCTTCACTTTTGGGATGCATGAACCACCTAGGAGTGAACCATCCACATCAAGATTCCTTCTAGAATCATCTAGAATTAACCCAAAGTGAGTTTTTGAGAATAAACTTGCACCTTTTTTACTTTCACAGCGGTCCACACCCACTCCTTTAGAGACAGAGTGGGCAGGTCCACAGGTAAAATGTACAGGGGGTGCGGGACCGCAGATAACAGTGAGAGAAAGTGCAAAACCAGAGATTTATTGATTTTTAAGGTCTTTCTGTCATTTTCAAAGCTTGACATGAAGAGTTGAGGTTTGAGACTTGCTTAGGAGGACAATATGAATGATGATAGACCCATACTAACTGCAAATAGTCATGGTGACAATATTTTGTGTAACACCTGCCATCCATGATTTCGCATGTGTGTCTTCATCCACAGATGCACCCATTGTTGATCTTTCGTAGGACACACGTATGTTAGCCCATCATCCAACAATGGAGAGGTCTAGTCACTCATTACAAATCCACTTGACCTTTCATCTGCTTTTTCCAGAAATGCAGAGGGTGAACATCCTTCCTCCCCATCTACCCCTCTGTGGGATTCATCAAACCATGAGGATGCCGACCAACATCCTGAATTTTATGATCTTCGTTGTCGTGATCTCTTCACCTCATCATCCGATCACAATGTTGATTCACTCATTGTTAATCCATCTAAGCCACTGGTCTACAAATATCCATCTGTCAATGAAGTCGAAACCCCACAGACTGTCGAGGCACTTCAGCCCGAGCTGATGGTTATGTCAGGCCCTCGCTGTCCTAAGGTTGGTTTCGCTTCTGATTAGGAAATTGTTCACACACTCAAGGCTCCTCATCACTCATATGTATGCACTCAAGATCAGGACAACACTAAGATTTTACTTCCTCCACTCAAACTACAAGATCCCATTGCTCATGCATTGGAGGAGTCTTATATTGCAAGCACTCATGCACGATGCAAGTTATTTTTGTTTCGTTTGTTTGCTTGCATGTCACAGTCAAGAACATGCTTATGCTTCAAAGTTCCACGTAATGTCACACAATAGCATGATAAGTCTGCGGACTGCCCGTCACGCCCATGCACTCACTTATGTCCCGTGGGCACTTTAAATTAGGAAGTGTGGTTGACTTCAATGTTATATCTTTCTTGCTTGTTGGTTCGCACAACTGGGTTTCTCGGAGACCAAGCCTTCACCAACATGGGTCTACCAATGTGCCAGTGGCTACATTGGAAGTATCAGTTCACGTGATCGGGCCCATGTACCATTAGTGTAGGAGTAGGAGTAGTGTTTGCTTTCAGTTGTTTGCTTGCATGCTTGTTTTCTTACATGCTTTGTTTTTTTATTTGTTTGCTTGCTTGTTCGTTTACTTGCTTCGCTTTCATTTTTTCTTTTTCTCTTACTTTTCTTTCTTGATTGTTAGTTTGTTCACTTGTATTTTTTATAGGTTAGTTTTGCTTGAAACCTTGTATCACCCTTGAAGCAAGCTAGGTAAAGTACAAGAGGGCTTGTACAGCCATCACTACTTGGTTATCTTTCATCTTTCCTCTGTATTATGAGCTTGTTACTTTTAGTCCATGATACGAAGAAGGAAAATACGTATTGTTCGAAGTGAACCTTGGTGAAAACAAAATGCTTGTGTGCTAACTAGTGTCACCTTCTCTAGTCAGTGGTTTTTGGGTTAACCCTTGTCAGCTCAGTCAAGTAGAGTAAGGTGAGGGGGAAAACCTTAAGATGCATGTTAGAGATACAATAAACTAATTCTTTGCTAAAACAACCTCTTATGCTCTCAATAAGTCAAGATCCCTCTTTTGCCTCTGAAACGAATAAGTGCTATGCAGAGTGAAAATGAAAAAAATGAAAAGTGAAAAATTCAAGTAGGGAGGTGATGCAAGTAACTCTGCCAGGGTACTCACCAGGCTTGCTGGCAGTGAAGCCATGCTTGTGTTCCTATGTCATTCCACCAGGGTACTATCTAGGCTTACTGGCAGTGGAGAAACACCAGATATGAAGCTAAGACTTTGATGACTATACTGCTTGTGCACCCATATAACTGTTAACCCCAATCGAAACAATTGGGTTTCCTTAGCTTGAAATGTGTGTCAATTGACCAAGGGTTTGGAAGATGCTACATCTTACAATCAATTTAGTGTGAAACCAAGAGGAGCTGAAAACTGAACAATACTTCTGGAGGTGTTAGACTTGCTTTTCATGAACAAGGTCCATTCAGAGAGTTGGAGTTCCCCAATGTGTCGCCAAGTGTTGTAGCGACTACAACCACCCTCCAAAATTTTTCCTTAGCCTCATTTTCGAGCGTCCCTTCTAACCTTCACAACAACTTCCCTTGCTTCATCAATTTCGCAAGCTTCAGTGTTTTTCTTGCACAAAGGTAGCATGTCGGTCACAACTTGATCCATTCCCCTCACAGGTTTCTCACCTGAACTTGTTCTAGTTGCAGTATGAGTAGCTTCCCCTTGAAAATTGCACATTTCTAGAGGGAAACCCACCTTCCCTCTAGAAATTATGCAATCCTCTCTGGCAGTCTGTTGGACTCTAGGATTATGCAATCTTGCTTGCCAACAGTACCAACATGATTTGTGCAAATTTCCCCAACAAGGTTGCTCAACCCAAAATTTGGGAAAATCTGGGTAGAAGTCAGCTGCTCTACATAGAAATTGTGCAAATCTCCTGGGCATCCAACCCAGTGCCTAGCTAGAAATGTACATTTTTTCTCCAGCAGTCGAGCAGTCTCTTGCATGTGTAGCTGAGTTGATCGGTTCCCTCCAGGACTGAGCGAAATAGACTTGCATGCATGGATTGCTTCTCCCAAGGTAGCATGCAAAGGAATCCCTTGTTTCAGGGATCTATGTTTAGCAGTTGGAAGTTACATGCAATGAGCAATTTAGAAACCTCTCACCAAGTGTCGTTTCCCATAGATTTGTGGTATGCACGTCACAATCTCGATGTTATCAAAACCCATCAACCAGAAGCTGCAAAGATCATTCCTCACATCATCCTTGTAGCTGTGACATCCCACATCACATCTAGGGGCAGTCAGCACATTCAACTCAGTTGTTTTGGGGTAAGCCTGCTTCCCATGCCTCGTGATGCATTTATGTCACTCTTTGTGTTTTCTCTTGTGGATGTATTGTTTGCTTGTTTTCTTTGATCACTTGTTGTTGTTTACATGTATACCAACTTGTCCTAGCTCTGTTTCAGTTTGTGTTGCTATCTCACTATTGTCACATGCATGAATCTATTTTGCATGGACGTTCAACCAACCAGTGAACTGCCTCACACACATGCATGTTAATCTATTTGTTGAATATTTCATTCATGTTTTTCATGCACCGTCAATCACTTCTACTATTACTTAGTGTCGCCATGCATTTACTATCTTATTTTCTTTCAGTTTCCTGTCGGCAAGTCGGACCAACCTTGGCCTGGACTCTGCCTTCACCAAGGTTGTATTGCACAATCTAGTGAAGGAAGGCTCACCTTCCTCTCCATATTTGTGAATTCCTGCCCAGCACTAGCATCCAGGATTGTTTTCCTGCATTTCTGGAGGTCAGTGGCTTCTTTGCCCAAGAAATTAAGCAAATTTGTCCCTAGGCTAGCAGTCCTTCCCAACTGGAATTCGCATTGCACAATCCTATCAATGAGCAGCGAGACTTGACTGTGCATTACGTAGTTCTAGTAGACAGTCAGTATCCCAGTAGCCCAAATTGTGCCTTGTGCAGTCATGGTTGTTGGTCTCCCGACCTCCCGGCCGAAATTGCACAGCCTTCATGATCATTCACCCAGGTATGTTGTGAGTCAATTCTCATGTTCATTTTGGTTTTCGACTCACAAATTTCTTTCCATGAGTGTTGCCATGTCTCCAAGTATCATAGGCATTCATCTGCCTCTCATTAGTATAGGTACAATGGTTTCTAGGAGAGCAGAGACGAAGACACCATTCAGAGAACACTTGGGGATGCAGTTGATCAAGTGTCTATGGACTTTCCTACCGACGAAGACATCAAGTTTCTTGTAGACAAGGATATCAAGATATGACAACAGCAAATTCACAACAAGTAGCATCATGAACAGTTTTTGAAGACAGCATACCAAATGCAGCGAATGCAAGAGGAGGGTTGTTGACAACACGGAGGCGGAACAAGGTTTCAAGCTCAAGCATATCCATTGATGATGAAAGCAACTTTGGAGACTCCGACTATGAGGTGATGGTGTGACATGAAGATCATGTAAAGACAAAGAATGGAACAAAGAAGGAGTTGCCTATGTTGAAGCAGCAACTCAGGAAGAACATGAAGCTGCACAGACAAACGAATGAGTTGCAGTAGGAACATAAACAATGGTGAGTGCAACATGCACTCACGAATGAAACTATGCCCATACAAGTTAAAGATCAATCCCAATAGCTGACATAGAGCAGACATGGTGAGTAGTGTTATTTATCACATGCAAGGGACTCAACATCATGCATGTCATTGAGCGCACGCATGCAATCCAACCCATTCAACACACTCACCAAGGTGAAGACAAGAAACAAGTCCAACTGGAGCTGAACATGTACTTTGGAAAGTTGATGTGCATGACCACCAGCACACACTTGAAGATCAACATGGACACTATGCATTAGTGTGTTGTTCATTCAGTCGTACCTAAGAAGACCATGCGCATGTTAGTAGACGAGTTGGATCAAGGAGCTGAACCAATCCACCAGTTGCAACAGGGACAAGAGTTCTCTTTAGCAATATGTCACCGTGAGGTGCATGCACACCATCCGGAACGACCAAGCTTGGCATCAACTCACCACCTTCACCATCACAAGCATGTCAAAGAGTTGGTCTCACCACAGTGGACTGAGTGTCAGTGATGGATTGCTTGGCCTTCTCAATCCATGTTGTCTCACATGAGTACATGTGCATTGTAACATTCAGTTATGTCAAGTGTAAGTCAATTTTCAATAGTTGGACGTAACACTCATAGGGTGAAGGGTCATGAGGGTAGTTGAACTCTCACAAAGGGGAATGTTAAGGGTCAACCCACCCTTGGTTTCTCCACTGCACAGAGCTAGTACATATCTTTGGAGGAGCAAGCGGATGTGGTTGTACTGTTCCACTATTGGGGCTAGAAGGTTTACATGGATGTAATGTATGATTCAGACTTACACTTATTTATATAATAAGAGCGAGCACATTTTCATGCATGTGTTGTTATTGTAGTTGGACTGCTTCGGTTGCCTTAATGATATATGTTGTTTAACTTACGTACTTTTGTATGAACTAATTCACATGCAATGATATGAATCTTGTTATTAACGTGTTGTAAATGTTGTTAATGTTGTCATCGTCCGTGTTAACTGGTCTGTTGGACATCAAACAGACCTTTCACATGAACCTTTCTATAGCAATTGTCACACTCATCTCAGACTGATCCATGAATGTTGTACCTGTTATCTTACCTTGTATGATGTGACTGTTGCATCTGAGTCGACTGCTCCAGTGGAAGTTGTGCATGTCCTTTTGTGTTGTGTGTTCCTAGCTGAGTTGGGACTGATCCCTTTCAACCTAGAACTCACCTTCACCTTATTCTCCCTTCGAAGTGTTAGAACCTCTCATACGGCCTCCTTGACTCACTGCATTAGTCACACCCTTGCTACTGACAGAGTTAGTTTACTTGCCTCTGTGCGACATAGTGATCAAGGCATTACCTTATGACCCATTGTTGGGGCTCCTACACCAAATGATATGAGGTCTAATTAGGACTTCTTACCAGGGATATCCCCTTGACATGTTGGAAGGTCCACCACCAAAAACACCTTCAAAAATATTAGATTATAACACCAATGCTCATAACAATAACACACTATCAGAGCACTTGTGAAACCCCTCATGCTCCGGCATGTATGTTGTTTTCCATATTTTTTATTACCTTGATGTCTATCCTCTAATAAATAGAAAACTCATACACTTCCAATATAACACAAAATATGTACAATGTTTAAGAGAAAATGGATTATGTGCAAAAAATGTTAGAGATTAACATTAATAGTTTAACATTAATTTCCCTATGCACCACCTGCTCTACTGCACAAACCCTGTCCTCCACATGATAAAATCTCCACACAAGGAATCATGAAAATATTAATTATTATGTTCTCCTGCACATACCCAATACTCCTCAAAGATTCATACCTCTAAAATCAAAGCTCTATGCAACTTCTCGCCTATAGATACTTCGTCCTCCACACAGTAAAAGATTCAAACAAGGAAATATTTTAACACCAAATCCATCCTTGCTGAATAAAGTTCCCTATGCATGCTCGCTCTCCTACACAAGGGAATATTTTAACATTAATTTCCTTCTTACCAAATAAAGTTTCATGTGCACCCCTATTCGCCTGCGCATACCTTATCTATTAGCACAAGGAAACCTCCCATCTCTTCCTCTGCCCAGTAAAAGTTATGCACAAGGAAATATTTTAACATCAATTTTTTACTTCCCAAATAAAGCTCCCTATGTGCCCCTATTATCCCACACATACCCGATCTCTCCGCATAGTAAAAGATCCACCCAACGACACATAATAATATTCCTCCTTCTCCCACACATACCCCATCCTCTATAAACATTCATATGTTATATGATATATGATGTGGAAATTTGTAAAATTATCTCCGCACAATGAAATATTAACTCGAGATTTGTGTAGCCCCCCTACCAACGCAAGGGAGCTATAACCATGTCAATTTTGTCACCATAGTGTTATAGACATTTTTGTGCCTCGCGTCATGGAGCATGAAATGTCAGGATCCTCAGTCCCTAAACATGTTGTTCTTACCCCTAAAAGAACAAGGTCATCAAACCACAGCACTTCCAATCAGTTCTCCCACCTGAAAACACTTCAAAACAGGCTATTTTTGGATCATGTCAGCTGCTCCACTGAGCACCTGCGCTGGAATGCAACTGCTCCTCCTTGTACCTGCGCTGGAAGTCAAATCTAATGAAGGCTACCTGCGCTGGGCGAGATTGGCCAAGTGACACAGTCATTCTGCAAGGTGTCAACTGCCCAGGAAGCTTCCAAACTGACACTTGGTTCATGAGATTTTCCCTGTCATGAGTAAGAGGTACTTGATCACCATGTGTAAGCAAGGATCTCCAAGTGGACTCAAGAACTGAAGATTAACTGAAGAGGGAGAGGACACAAGGCAGCTTCATGTCAGTCTCAAGCTGACTCATCCTCTCTTCTTCTCTCCTATATATAGAGCTCTTCTATGAGGTCTAAGCAGGCTGGAATTTTGTGTAAAGCAAGGAGGTGCTGTTGGTTTACAGTTAGAGCTATTGGGTGATTGTTTTGCTGGAGGTGAAGAGGAGAGTTCTTGCTGTTGGGGAGATGTTGCTGGATTGGAGCCATCAATGGTTGTAACCTTCTCAGAACCCTGTTACTTCTTATCAATAAAGCTTTGCATGTTCTCCTATATACTTGTATTGCATTGATGTATTGTATTTACTTGTATATTTGATTCACTCTAATCCATGCATCAGTTATGAGTACTTGTATCTTGTAGTTTCCTCTCTTGTTTGTGCAGGATCTGTGTGTAGCTGGACTGGCAAAGAGAGCAAGGAGCTGGGAACAAGAGACAAAGAGAGAGGATAAGGATCGACTAAGCGAAAGACACCAGGTTGGTTAATCTTTTCTTCCTTCTCTCTGTACTTTCATAAAGGAAAATATCAAAGCTTTACTTTCAGTTGTTGCTAAAGACTGTCACCTTTAGAGTAGGGATAGGGTCATCCAAGTCGGATACTTTTCCCCACAACAAACTGGCGACTCCGCTGGGGAGCCTAGTATCTTGTTGGTGTTTGTAGTATCTTTGCTATTCATTTCCTGAACCAAAGAGTACCAAATCGAAAAGCTTTTGACTATATCAAAAGCGAAGTAGAGGAGCTGTTACTCTTGCTCATTTACTGAGCAGATTCATGATTTGAAGATCTGATCTACAAAAGACTCTTGTACTCTTTGTGATAGCTTTTCATCCTCTTGATCATCCCTTAGCCTGTACTTGACCTATAGCTTTTTATTTCAGCAAAAACAGTGAATTTTTGAGCTTTTTATGACCCGGAAATCTTTGTAAACGCAACTCTCGTGTCTCAGTGCAGGCTGTCCACAGGCAGTCTGCATTTCAGCGCAGGTACTCCCTTCGGGAACTGCGCTGAGAGTCAATTTGACAGACCAGAGCCTGCGCTGATCCAGTTAGGCTATGTCTTCCTGAGGTTTCCCACTGTGTCTTAGCCCTGTTTTCACTGTTATTTTGCTGCTGATTGCTTGTCATTGTACTTGCTGTAAACCGACTTTCCTTGACATTATTCCGCCTCAGTTGTGTGATGAAACTGTGATTGTTATTTCAGTATTTCTTGCTTCAGTTACAGTTTCCCATTGTGAAAAACGAACCAGTATAGCTGTGGCCTCTTAGATCCTGAACTGTAAAAGTGTCTTTATGATCTTAAGAGCTAGTTTTATTACTGTTCATGGCTGTTTGAGTTTGTTTGTTTTTCATCTTATGGTTTGAATTCATATATTTTTAGTGTCAAAACAAGTACCTGTAAGGCGTCTTTTGATTTTAGACAAAACTTGTTTGTTTACGCTTCAAATTGAATTCGAAAATTATACAACAATTTCCTTTTGTCTACATCAACATTAAGGGAAAAGAAAAGAAATACATGCATCTTGCATTTGCATTTTGATGAGTTTGCATGTCTGATCTAGGAGAAAGTGCATTAGTTTGTGCTTTGTGCTCTGTGTGGAAAGATAGTTTTTTTCTCTCCCCTCAGTAGTTAGGATTTTCAAAGCTAAAAAGATTGTGAAAGCTTGCTTATCATTTTAGCTGCATTTAGGAATTTGTACCAATACATCTCGTGGTGATCCTGAAAGACAAACTGATAAACAAGATCAACTTAAAATATATTGAATGAATCTAAAAACTCATTGTAACATAAAGCTCACAATAGAGGTCTAGGTAGAGACGTGTTCCATCGTCGTTAAACGTAGTGACTGTCGATCTCTACGAAGGTGGGTGATTCCTCCTGAGGGATGATAGCACTAATACGGACTTGAGCTCCCACGTACCGTCGCGTATATTGGGAGACCCCTATAGGCATTTATCCTTTATCCTTAGGAAGCCGTGTCGGCCGCCCTACTGATCGCGATGCAGTGAACACAGCATTCACGAAGATCGACCACCCGTACCGTAAAACGTATTCTGTGGTTTCGCGAAAGGTTTGGCACACCCTCTGCCTAGATCTCCAGAGCAGTTTCTTTTGGCCTTTTTCAAACTCTATAACTGAAAAGGTCCAACCGAGCATTTGTCACTTCGGGCTCGTTAATACATCAAGGCGACTAGAGTCATCTTTAGCTTTTTCTCGACTCTTAAAACATGAAAAAGCAAAGTTGTGTCTAAAAGCGTCTAATAAAATTCATTCAATACGGAAACATAATTCCCCTTTTGGTATTTTAGTTGATCAAGTAATCCGCAACCGTGGAGGAAAGTCAATTAAAACTCCGTCGTTCGAGGAGACTCGCGAGTCAACCGTCTTTGTCTCCGGAACCGAGAGTAGTACGGACGAAGCGAACTCGCTGGACCGGGTCAAAATCTCCCATTAAAGTTAGAACAACAGTTCCAACTACATCTGAGATTCTGGTCACTCCTAATATTTCTGGAATCCCTGCCTCTATTGAAGAAGTTCAACAGCGACAGAGGGACAGTTGTACTGATCCTAGTCTGAGAACAAGTACTTGCATAACTGAACCAGTTCCATCTGAAACCGGTCCACAGAGTCTTGTTGCTCAAACAACTGTCGCTGTCGAAGCAATCAGAAATCTTTTACGGACCTGACGGTCTTCCTCTTCCTCCTGGTCTGATTGAAATAGAGGAAATCGTAGAGGACCAGCAAGCAAATACTCCAACTCATTTTGGAGTAGGCGTCACTCTTTTTCCTTCTGCATCAGAAGTTTGTCCATCGCCACTGGAAGTTCCTGTAGAATCGTTAGGCAGTTTATTGGATAGACTTAAAATGTCTGAACAACCGTCGACATCTAGGACTGTGCCAAATGACACAGCGACAGCAGAAGCTCCTACTGTCACTCCAACGATGTTTGCCAGCATACCAGCTGTCCCAACTAGTTCTCATCAACTAGAAGGAGTCCACCCAGGGACTATTAGGACAACTTGGTCTGTTCCAGTTTGTTCTTCCGGTATAATACCCGGTAATTCTTATGTTGAAACTAGACAAATTGATCCGTTTGGAAATCAGTTTGGACCATCCAGTCCTCAAAGGCAATCTATACCCTTGAGCTCCGGATTGTTACCGTATGGGGGGCAATATGCCCTTTCACTTCCCCCTCCGGGAGGATACCCATACGGCAGATTTCAACCGCATTCAGGTTTGACTGAAGTTACAATGAGTGGTTGGGTGCCTATGTTGCCCCAACAACCGAGAGTTGTATATTCCATGCAACAGTGTGTACCTATGTCTAGTATCCCGACGACGCCAGCAATCATAACCGTGTCGCAAGTTCAATCGATGCCTGTTGTATGTCAACCCCAAGTTGTAATGCAACAGCCCCTTGACCCTGCAACACAACCACAATCGCCAACTGCCGGGACGACATAGATACAAACGGGAACCATAACCCCGCATCTTGGTCCGTCGGTTAGTATCGCACAGCAAAACATGGCTTCGCAGCCATGGATGGTGGAATACCAACAACCTCAGTTTCAACAGGTGTACGAGGGATCTGAGCAACAGATCTTTGCAAATAGTGGGAAACCCTATATTCAGAATGGGTTAAATCAACCACTTTACAGTGGCCAAGCCCACCAGCCATATCAGTCCTATCAACATCAGTTGCATTATGCTGGTATGCAAAGGCCTATTGCTCAGGCGATTCCATCGTATCCTGGGTACGCCTCGCCAAACCTGAATCAGCAGTTGCCATTCGTGGCGACTCTAGAATTACCAGATTTACATCGATTGACGAATGATCCAATCGCCTATGCCCATTGGTGGCCAGCGATTCCTCACAAACTTCCTTCGGACATTCCTAAATTCAATGGAAATCCTGGCGAAGACCCGTCGAATCATGTGATGACTTTCCATCTGTGGTGTTCGTCGAATACCTTGAATGATGATTCGATAAGGCTTCGCCTTTTCCATAGGACATTGACTGGTCCGGCGGCTAAATGGTATATTGAATTACCTAGAGCCTCTTTCGACAATTTTAGTTCCCTAGCCACGACTTTCTTAACACACTTTCAGTTACCTATAAGGTACGAAACTGGAACCGAGATCTTAACCAATTTCAAGCAGACAACGACCACACATATATCAGATCATATACATGAGTGGCGTCGTCGTCGAAGAATGGTAAAGACTTATGTTCCAGATCAGCTTTTAGCTGAGTGGTTTATAAAGTCGCTTCTTCCTGCTATAACAGAAGATGTGGCCAAGGGAGGCGTCGTAACAAAGGAGCAAGTTATTGCTCGTGCCCAGTATTTAGACTTAGTATATACTTTGTCTGGCACGCTCTATGACAAGATACCTGACGCCCCTAGACCGGAATTTTCAATTCCTCCCCCTCCTGGATCAAATAGTGACTCTCATGCCGACGATGGTGTGATTGGCACTGCAAACGAAAAGTCAACACAGGATTCGTCTAAGAAAACCCGTAAGACTTCGAATCAAAATGCAAATGAAGAACTTCTTGCCTCGGAAGTAAGTGTCGTGTCGGACGACAAGGGCAAACAACTGAAGCAACCAGGAGACAAGAAGAAAAAGAAAGGGAGAAAAGGGAAACCCCCTTCGGGGTGTCATATATGCGATGAGGATCATTGGACAGCAGATTGTCCATGCAAAGCTGAGCTTAAAAGATTCTTTAAGAGTCCGAAAACCTCAGCTGTGTTGACTGATCCATTTCCTAATCCTGGTCAAAATCTGGTTGCTAATCAAAATGCTTCCCGATCCCAAGTGCTTATGTTGTCTACCTCAAAGCAGCAGAATAATGCTTTGACAAGGAATAAAGATTACGGGAATCCATGGCTGTCAAATAACAAGGCTAATGAACAACCTAGTAGTTCGACGACAGCTTTGACCAAAGTTGTGCCACCCATCATTCCTGAACCAATGATAAAGTTGCCAAAGGGAGTAGTACACAAATCGACATTTAATCCTCGTGCCAAAATAGCACAGAATTATAATATAATAGAGGACCTGGCCCAATCGCCGTCCGCTATGTCGACACTTGAGGTACCGCAAAATTGCCCCTCCCAAGAGAAAACTTTATTATCAGTAATAGGTGGGATTGGCCCAATGGATTCCAATCTTGTGGCCTTTGATCATAAAGGATATGACCCTAAGTTACCAGCTCAACTAGCTTTCCTTATTCAAGTGAAAGCCCTCAACAAAACTGTTCATCGAACAATTATTGATGAGGGGGCATCTACATGTCTTATGTCGATGAGTTGCTGGAAAAATTTAGGCTCACCACCCTTGTCAAAATCGTCAACGACCTTAAAAGCATTTGATGGACGATCATACACTCCCTACAGGATTTTAAGTAACTTGCAAGTTGAACTGGGGGGCAAAACAGTAGAAGTCGATGTTGAAGTAATTGATGGAAACCTCGATTACAACATCCTACTAGGAAGGCCCTGGATATATGCCATGGCCGCAGTCGTGTCGACCTACTTCAGGAAGATTGCATTTCCCTTTCAAGGAGGGATTACAGTCGTCGACCAACAAACTTTCCTCCCCGACAGTTCACAAGTTACGGGAAGCATTCCAATGATCCATGGAAGCGATCATTCGCTTCAAAATATTGGAGTAGGTCTCCTAAAAGACCCTGCCTTAATGGGTACTTTTTCCCTACCGCCTGCAAGAAATCTGGCGGAAGTGGCCACAGTGGAAACCTACAATATGAAATCTTCTATATCTAATGGATTCGGGAGATTCCTAAACATTTTGTCAGCATGGATCATCGCCCTAATAGAAATACTGTAAATACAGTGGGCACCCGAGGACGGTTCTTATCTCGTGTCAACCTCGTTAAAAAATGAAACAAGGAGTCATGAGGATAGTTCTTTTACTACGTCAACCTCATTAAAAAATGAACAAATCCCCTTTTCAAAATTCAAAGGTAAACCTTCATTCCAACCACCAAGTTGATTGCAATGAAGCTTGGGGGGCACCCTCCTTTGACATGCGTCAATATGATGTTGGGGGCATGCGCAAGATCCGAGCAGTTTTAGCACATAGTTCATGCTCGTTAAAAAATAAACATAAGTTGTGAGCAATCTCCCCCTAGAGTTCAAGCTCACCCAGAAAAAATGAACCGGTAAATAACCTTGGTAAATGTAACCTTTGACAGCCATATTAAAACCCTTGGGCGTGTTCTTGCAGTCTCACCTCCACCGTCATTTGGCCGATCGTTCACTTCCATTTGTGTGTTTACCTCTTTTGAGAAACAACTGCGAAGAGTGATTTCACCTAGCCATCCTTGTGACACTGCCGTGATTGGAAAATTCCAACCTGTAACTGGAATCTGTTGCTATCCCTGTTTATCACTCGTTCCTAAAAAGACGAGTCTTCTTTGAGCTCTTTTCACTGACTCGTAAAATATGAAAAGTTTGCCGAGTTTTGGCCTTCCAGCTCGTTAAATGACCGGAACGCTATCCCTCCTCTAGATTTTAATCTTTTTGGACCCGAGGGATTATTGCACAAAAAGATCGAGCGCTTGTCTTGTTCGACTCGTAAAAGTACCGAACAGCCATCCCTTCTGTATTGTTTTATACTTTTTCGGACTTAAGGGATTAGATGACGAAAAAGGAATTATGGAGTTGACTTTCTGTACCTTTTCAGACTCTCTAAA
The DNA here is from genome assembly GCA_031772625.1 of Pinus tabuliformis. NCBI lineage: Eukaryota > Viridiplantae > Streptophyta > Pinopsida > Pinales > Pinaceae > Pinus > Pinus tabuliformis. The sequence continues at coordinate 31,043,940 of CM062807.1, read as the reverse complement.
AATGAAAAGGACCGAGTTTTCCTTGTCGTTAGACTCGTTAAAATGATTAAATAGCGACAAACTTCTCTTTAGACAAGAACGAGTTTCCCTATCGCTAGGCTCGTTAAATCATAGCGATGGGCTTGCCCGAAGGGCAAGTTATAGAACAAGCATATGTTATCCTCCTCAAGCTTGACAAAAAATAAAGAGGTACTGGTCAGAAATGACTGGGGAAAAATTGGGAGAACATCAAAGTTTAATGGTAGCAAGTCACTCTTGAACATGACACTTTTCCTCCGTACCACATCGGGTTGGGTTGTTTCATTCACCGGTCTCATCACCATGGTCCTCGCCAAAGCATCCACATTTGGGGTAATGCTACCGATCCATCGCATCAGTGTCGTTATATGTTCAAGAGGGGTCATTCTGAAAGTGTCAACCGTGTCCCATCCACTGCCATACATTATCCTTCATCCATTCATGATCGCCACCCTGAATCATATGTCACAGTTTGCTTTCACCTCCACTAAAGTCATTAGCTCCGTTCTGTGTCATTGATGTGGGATTCATTAAGGCCCTCCTTTGACGGATCGCTTCTTGTCGACTTCAGCTCATTATCCAAGAAGTTGATCTAGGAACACCCCCATCAGTACTTTGAAGCTTGCATGCCTCAATGGCAAGTTTCTCACTTCCGGCGATAGGTATACATCAATGAACTTCGACCAGAAGATTTTGCATGGTGTTCGACGCCAAGTCCTTTATTCACGCCACGTGAATTGTACTGCAGTACCTTGAGGGTCATCGTCATTATTGGTGATTCCTCTCGCGCTTGTTAACGGTTTTCATTATTGGCCGGTAATCAAGCGACGTCTTTCCATGTTCGACTTCAGTGAAATTCTCACATGGATCGACTTGTACTTAGAGTGAAGATCGAACGAGTTTGAAGACCCCGGATCTAGTTTCATCCATCCAGGCTGCGATATATATTCAAGAAATATAAAAGCATTTGCCATGTACATCATTGCAGCAGATGATCATCCTATCAAAGGATGATAATTTCAGCAGAGAATTATCAGTCTACCTTCAGACGATCGTCTGTCATATGTACCAAAATGTATTTATAAAGCTGAGCATGGGAATGCCCGCCTCAGCTAGATCATGAAAATAGAATGAAAAATAATGTATTGTATTGTATTGTATTACAGGGCGCCTCCTCAACACTGGAATGAACTTCGGACCCTCTAGATAAAGCATTTCACCCGATAAACGGCCTCATACTTTAGGGGGCAACTGTTATAGACATTTTTGTGCCTCGCGTCATGGAGCATGAAATGTAAATAATTACAGGGATCCTCAGTCCCTAAACATGTTGTTCTTACCCCTAAAAGAACAAGGTCATCAAACCACAACACTTCCAATCAGTTCTCCACCTGAAAACACTTCAAAACAGGTTATTTTTCGATCATGTCAGCTGCTCCACTGAGCACCTGCGCTGGAATGCAACTGCTTCTCCTTGTACCTGCGCTGGAAGTCAAATCTAATGAAGGCTACCTGCGCTGGGCGAGATTGGCCAAGTGGCACAGTCATTCTGCAAGGTGTCAACTGCCCAGGAAGCTTCCAAACTGACACTTGGTTCATGAGATTCGCCCTGTGATGAGTAAGAGGTACTTGATCACCATGTGTAAGCAAGGATCTCCAAGTGGACTCAAGAACTGAAGATTAACTGAAGAGGGAGAGGACACAAGGCAGCTTCATGTCAGTCTCAAGCTGACTCATCCTCTCTTCTTCTCTCCTATATATAGAGCTCTTCTATGAGGTCTAAGCAGGCTGGAATTTTGTGTAAAGAAAGGAGGTGTTGTTGGTTTACAGTTAGAGCTATTGGGTGATTGTTTTACTAGAGGTGAAGAGGAGAGTTCTTGCTGCTGGGGAGGTGCTGCTGGATTGGAGCCGTCAATGGTTGTAACCTTCTCAGAACCCTGTTACTTCTTATCAATAAAGCTTTGCATGTTCTCCTATATACTTGTATTGCATTGATGTATTGTATTTACTTGTATATTTGATTCACTCTAATCCATGCATCAGTTATGAGTACTTGTATCTTGTAGTTTCCTCTCTTGTTTGTGCAGGATCTGTGTGTAGCTGGACTGGCAAAGAGAGCAAGGAGCTGGGAACAAGAGACAAAGAGAGAGGATAAGGATCGACTAAGCGAAAGACACCAGGTTGGTTAATCTTTTCTTCCTTCTCTCTGTACTTTCATAAAGGAAAATATCAAAGCTTTACTTTCAGTTGTTGCTAAAGACTGTCACCTTTAGAGTAGGGATAGGGTCATCCAAGTCGGATACTTTTCCCCACAACACATAGGGAAGAGAAATACCATAACATTGTGAGTATCAGTGTTAATGTCAAAGCACTCACCAATGAAATGGCCACTAAGAAAATAAGTTTTCTTTTTAATTTTTAAATCAATTGCAAGCACTGACAAATACCAAAAATAAAATGGTCTCCACTAGGGAATTATGTTCCATCAAAAGTTGTTAGGCCAATCAGAGATTAGAAATAAGATTTCCAAAAAAAACAAAATTGAATTTATGGAGAATAGAAATATTCAACATTTTTTTCAAATTTTCATTAAAATTTAAAAAAAAACAACAAAATGATACATGGTAACTACCATTTGACCGCAAGGTGAATATTATAATTCCTCGTGAGGGAAAAACTAATAAAACACATATTTCATTTTAATCCATAACTCAATAAGATGACTATAAAACACTAATATGCAACATAACTATGTTATTTGTTAGTAGAATTTAAATCACATCTTTAAATAAGTTAAATAAAACTTATGAGACTCCACTAGCATCAAATTTTTACGTTAAACATTTTCGTGAAGAGCTTTGGGTTTCCACGTGAATCCATATTACTCTATTTTCTTTCTTCCGTTTAAAACGCATAACATTAATATTTTTTTTAAGTGCATACAATTTTACAATTGTATTTTTTTTTTTTTAACGTCAATACTTTTATATGATTAAAGTGTATAAACTTTTAATATTTTATAAAATTAAAGTTCACAAAATTAATAATTTTATAAAATTAAAGTCCATAAAATATTAACATTGAAGATTAAAGTCTATAGATTTTTATTAAAAAACATTCTAAGTGCGTTACTCTCACAAAGATTCTTAATTCGTGTTCCAATGTTGGAAGACATGGAGATTGCTGGTTTCTTCATACATTAAGAATGTTAGAATATGCATGTTATGAGCGTAGATATAATATTATGTTATGATGTCAAAACAACTGCACATATTCCATTTCACAAATGGGTGGCAATCACACTTGCAAGTGCACCATTACTACAAACACATTAATTTTGTTTTTTTTTTCCAAATTTATAATCTATATGTGTTTTTAATAGGATGGAAAAAAAAAAAGTGATAATATGAAATTATATACAAATATAATAAAAATAATTATATTGATTATTATAATTAAATTTATAATAATCTTTGATTTTATAATTATTAATATTTTAACAGTTTACAATTTATTTATTTTACAATATTTCTATCACCTTTTTTTAATGGTGAAATAAAGTTCACTGATCAAAGTCTTATCATTTTTCTTTCAAACCTCGATGCATCTTTTCAAGGTATTTTATTTAAAATTCTTGTAATAATGAATTTTGGATCTCATTAATCAATTTTATAGTGTTTCGTGTTATAATTTTAAACCATCAATATCTAATGACATCAAAACAACATTTCCATTTTCATATTTTTTCTGTAAATAATTGAATCACTTTTAGTTTTAGTGAAACCTTAATACAAGAAGAAAGTGTCAATTTTCACACACTATGACTAGGGAGCCTCTTTAACTTGCATACAATATATTTTTTGTCCATATTTTCACAAAGTTAAACAAGATACACATATTATTTTAGTTCACCATCCAAAAATGACAATTTAACATGCAACTGTCATTTCCAAATGTACTTAGTATTTTATGCAACAACTAATATAATGATATTCATTTTAGTTATGGATGAAAATGTGTACCCATAACCTCTTCCTTCTTTATGTGAATATGTTTCTGCAACCAATATAACTTTAAACTCGTATATACTACCATTCCTCTTGAACTTAAACTTAAACAACTATTTGAGCCTATGGGAAATTATACTTAGGGAATTCTATAAGTTTTCACGTTTCATTTTTTTATTATGGAATCCTATTCTTATTTAATAACAGTCATCTATTTCTTATATGACTTAGCTTACCCAAAATTCAAATTTTCTTCTATATGTGTACTTGAGTAATCAAACTATAATATCATACATGCTAGGGGTTTAAATTTTTGTTATTGATCTTGTTAGTTCCACCCCACTTTGCAAAGTTTCTCAAACCCTTTCCTGGTGTACTTTCATTAATTTTAGATTCATTGCAACTTTGGTGTTCAAGAAAATCTTATTTATCTTCAATTTCTTGTGCCTTTTTATGGATGTTCCCATACATATTGATCATCTACATTTTTAGCCTCATCCACATGCTCATCAAATAAAACATCGCTACTTACAAAAACTTTATGAGTAATGAGATTATACATTTTTGCAAGTTATATGGTCATTCACTAATAAATGATAACACATTTGATCAAATTTGCAGCAAACTTCCAAAAAAATGACTATTGTTTTATAACGACATAAAGGTTCATAAAGGGTTTTTATGCACTAAGAAATTTTTTGTGCTTCTATTTTCAAGATACAAAGTAATACGTATAGCTTCATTCCAAAAACCATTAGGAATATTCTTACTTGTAATTATACTTCAAGTACATTCAACTAGGCTTTAATTTTTTCTCCTAGATACACCATTATGTCGAGTAAATAAAATTATCCATTGTTTTTTAATTCTATTGTCCTTATAGTGTATGATGAAATCCACATGTGTATTCTCCTACAACATTTTTTTTCTTGTGAAACAAATTCGTATAATTCTTGTTTTTCGTCATTGAACATAAGAAAATAAGAAGCTCCCATACGTGATTTCATTTGTAACAACCCACACATTGATGTATGCATTAATTCAAAAATCCATATTTCCCTTTTATATATTGTTATAGGAAACTCATTTCTATGTTGTTTTTCTAGGTCACAATCATTACTTTAATATGATAAATCTTATATCATAGAAAGATCCACTGCAATCTAATATATTTTTAAAATTTTGATAACCATATCTTAAGTTTCATAATTCTTATATAGACATAATTTTTTATGGAAAAGTTGATTGATCCTTAACAATAAAAACAATAATACTCATATTGAAATAGTGAAAAACACAAAACCTATCTTATCATCTTATTTATTTATCATTAAAATACATTTATCCCTTATAACTAATTTATATGACAAAATTAAATTAAGGGAATGCATTTAATAATAATATTGTTTTTAATCTCTACATCTAATGATTTAATAAAATTATCTATATAATTACCGAATACGAGATATATCATTAACTAAAGAAAAAGTGGATAGAGATTTTTATAAGGTTTCACAATGAAAAATTACTATTTGACCAATTAAAAATGTGAATAGAATTGATAAACGCAAACTATCAAGCCACTAATTTATATAATTTACCATATTCAAGATTGAAAATTCAGAGAATGGACAAAGAGAAATTTCCTCTCTATCATGTGGATTTAAAACATTTTGAGAACAGACAAAGGAGCAATTTACTATCTTCCCCTGGATTTAAAGCGTGTGAAAATAGTAGGAATACAACATTGATTCGAAATTTAGAATCAAATTAATGACTTGAATGATTATATTTTTATTTATAAATGTAACATCAACTTAGCTTTTTTCAAGAGAAAAAAATAACCACTTTCATTAATATGAAAGTTGATACATAGTCAAGAGAACATAAACCCATGGTCAAATAGACCTTAAAAAAAAAGAGATCTGATTCCACTCCAAAAGAGAAGGCCTAAAATGTATCAAAACAAGAACTGACACATAACAATGTCGTTAACACAAATTGCAACCCCTATGGAAACCAAATAGAAAGAAAAAAAATAGCCAAAACGACCCAAATGTAGCAAAAAGGAAGACATACCTCAACAACGAAAGAAGAAAGGAAAAAACCATAGAACCTATCAAAAGATAGAGAATACACTTGATGCATGGATCACGCTATTGACAAAGAAGTTGTAATGAAAGAAGCCCAATGTTAATGAAACATCTTACTTTGAAAGTTAGACATCCATGGTGTTTTGTTCTCGATAGATATGGGAAAATGATATATTGGAGAATGAAGCCCTTAGAACAAAAATCTGTTGAAACCATTAGAATAATGAAAGAATAGTCAACGAGGATCTACGCTATATCTAGTCTATGACATATTTTGAGACCCCGATGATCTAAATATCCTCGATGACAAGGCAAGATGCAAACTTCAATACTCCCCAAAGGGATAACACCTTTTCCTTGCAGCTGGAACAAGAGCACTCTGACCAAAATAATTCAAATGATTTGGATCAATCAATCACACTGTAAGCACCACAACCACATTCACCCCATGAGGATGCACCATAAAAAAATCCAACATGGGGCATAAATCAATCTCCATTACAAAGGAGACTTGACTATGAGCTTTTGGCTTCCAAGTGTTAGCACTCTATAATTTCCCTTAGGGTGGTAAAGGATTACAAAGGTAACCTCAGACCACCTCTAGGCTAGGCTCCAACCCTACTATTCTTGGAGAGGGCTATCTCACTAGGTTTTTTTCTGAGTAAACCTCATGACTTAACGATTTTTTATCTTAGGCTGGTTATGAGGATCACAAGAGAAGATTTGATTTATTTTTTGAAGGTAGGGAATAGAATAAAGACCCACTCAAAATAGAACCAATTTTAATTAATGATTTCAAGTGAATGGGGATAATGAAGGTGCTTTGGAGAAGGGCAGGGCAGAAAGTTTTGTTGATAATATAACGTGATTTCGTTGTAGGGAGGGTGAGTGTAGAACATGAGGATTGCAATTAGAGCATCAAGTTATAGATGAATTCGAATTTCCATTAAGAGGAAAAAGACGCATAAAATGTTCAGCTTATAAAAAATAGAGCACAACAGTGAACTCTGCAATATTTACTCTTGAGATAAACTTGAAGACATATGTTTAAATCCTGGAAGCATAAGATAAAATTTATAGCACAAAGGAAAACATACCAACAAAGGTATGACACAAGAATCCCTGTCAAACTCCTTCCTTCTATTCACTGGAGAAATTTATACATAATACAAAATAGCAACATTGCTTCTTCACACTAACCAACATAACCTTTCTCTTAGTTTTTTACATATTATATACATCAAACTATTCCACTCCCACCTAAAAGGCTCAAATTTATTGAAAGGAAAACCATTCATCATCTAGATACATTGAAATGTCACCTGCTTTGCAGAAAAATAGGAACTAATGACCTAATGCAATTTTTAGCTTAATACATCATCAAATTTGGAATTTCATAACAAACGATTAACCATACCATCCTAAATATCAACGACACCTAACAACATGATTAAAAAAATTTGGAACCAAAAAAACTTGAATTTACATGTTTAATTGAGGATTGTGTAAAAAATGTAGCATTTGTTGCGAATATTCTAGTCTCGTGTTGGAAATAATACTGAGAGGGGGCATCAATCAATATTTACAGTTCAATAATTTTTCATTTGCCAAACAGGGTTATATATGCTACTTCTTTGAAGTGAACTTGCATGTACAGGCTGCTGTGATTAGAGAAACCAACGTATACCCAGAGAACTTATGAATTAGTCAATTTATCATGTGATGAACCTTAATCAGTGCATCAGTAACTTGTTAAACAGTGTAGTAAAAAAATAATAACCCATCACACATAAGAAACACACATGAACACCAAGATTTAAGGTGGAAACTCAATGTGGGAGAAAAACCACTTGTCGTTGTTGTCTCATATCCAATTTCTTTACAATCTTGTACTGGTGCAGACTCATACCCATATATAGGCACCCACCTGTAGAAGGCTACAACCTTATCTTGTTTTCCAAATTCTACTGAAAGGGATCTACAAACACCTAGCTCTTGTACTAGCCAATGTGTTTACTAGTACGTAGGCACCGACCTATAGAAGGCTATGACCTCCTCTCTTCCTCAAGGGACCACGTTTCATAAATCTTTAGATTGGATGTTACTCATACACAACAATACAAATGAAGGCCTCGTTTCATCAAATTTTCATACTTGACCCATCAAAACTTTCAAATTGGATCAACCAATAATCAATTAATCTAAATAGTCATATCATTGTCACCAGAATACTGTGTTGAAACCAGAAACTTGCATCATCATTCAGAACCAACTGTAACCTCAAGAATCATGCATGTGAATGCATACGCTACTTTACTAAACCCAACCTGCATATATACGCTACTTCCTTTAACCAAGCTTGTGTATACCTTCAAAACCCATTGAAACATAAAACTTTTGAATCAAGTTTGTACCAACCAACAATATACTGAACATCTACTGTCAATTTATAGAGCTTTACACAAGCAGTAGCAGAGATAACCCTTCTCACTTAGACAATCAATCAATCAAACACCAAACCCCTTATACATTTAGTTTTACATTCAGATCTAAGAAGACTTCATTGACAGACAGTAGTAATGAAGTAGAACTGTTCAAATAGATCATTCATTTCTAAAGAATATGCTTTTCCTTTGTATACGCTATATGGAAGAGTAGAACCATTATGTATATGCACTTTTATCGAGGAAAACTAGCGTATAGATTTGAAAATATTAAATCACAAATTTGCTGCTATTTCAGACTTTAAATAAACCCACATCATGAAATTTAAATAATAAAACACGTGTACGCAATCAGATCTAGCCGAACCAATACCAGATCATTCAATGATAGGTCATTTCAGGTCTCATGATCTTGATCTAGCATTGAATTCAAGGTGCACAAAATATTTCAAATCAAATCACAAACATAGCCCCTGCAACATAAAATATACTTCAAATAGAAGTAATCATGAGAAACCCTTTCACTTGCACACCTTGGCATTTTGATCTTCTCCTCCTTATATAGTTTTTGGCCTTTCTCAATACCTCGGACCAAAACCACTTAGGACCCATGGTATTCTTGGACGGGATCAAATAGTCATTACTCCACTCAATATTGGAGTCTAATTCCATGGTATTGACCCCTGGTATTCTCTACTCATGAATTTCCTTGATTTTCAAACATTTACATTCTTTTCCTCTTGTGAAAGTGTGTTTATACGCATACACTACTTTTGTTCTATGAACCAGCGTGTATACACTATTTTGACTAAGGGGACCTACGTATACATCTTAAACTTCTTTAAACCATCCTTTTCCCTCAAGTTCTTCATTCTGATCAGTAGACCTTATTTCCATCTTCCTATTCTTTTCTTACACTTTGAGTTGTCTTTTATCAAAGTTGAACTCACTTGTGAATGAGTTGCCATCAAGGACAACATGTGTATCATAATGCTAACAATATCCCCCTTTTGACTTGATGGTAGCCATGTTGGTGTTGATTACTGCAATATGTAGAAACTATTAGAGATAACAAGCAACACCAAAGAAAGACCAAAATACTCTCCCCCTTTGACATCAAGGGAAAAGGACGGAACAAGATACTCTCCCCATTTGATATACATTACGTTGTCCATGCTCCCCTTGAGTACATGCAAAGTCTGCAGAGATATGTTTCAAAAGAAAAACATGACTCTATAACTCAACTAAGTGAGTATGACCTCCCTAAGACCAATGACTCATATATCCATCAATCACCCAACCAAGTGGGGATACACTACATTTGACTCATCCACCCAACCAAGTGGGGATATACCAAATGTTTATACATGACTGAAATACAACAAATATTACATCATATGTCTAATAGGACTCATTCAAACATAGACTATGACAAAAGGAGTCATATCACACCCTAGATATTTACATGACTTATGCAACAAATGATATAAATATCTAAAACCATAGCTGAACTCAACAACCATAATGCCAACAATGGAGAATTTGTGTGAAGGCTAATGCTCCCCCTGAACCTGTGCTACCTGTGCATTGTCAACAAGTCATTCATCAAGGCATCTTTGTCAGTCAGATAAAAATCAATAAAAAAAATGATATTGTCATACTCTAATCATCAATATCAGACTGAGCACCCATATCAAAGTCTGACCCACTCTTTTTCTATCAAAAAAACAATGGGTCAGACTTTAATATGGGTGCTTAGTTTGATATTGATGATTATAGTCACAGAAGCATATAGACGTCTACAACCACAGAAACCCATGTATATACGCGACTATACTTCATGAAACTTGCGTATAAGAACCTTCCTCTGAAAAATTGGATTAACAACAGGACAATGTAGCAACTACTCCCATCTTTTGTCTGAGATATTCAAAGGTTTCTCTGCGAAGCTGTTTGGTGAATATATCAACAACCTGTTATTTGGAAGGAACATACTCCAATTTAACCTTGTGTTCAAGCACTCGTTCTTGTAGAAAAATGTACTCAATGGGTATGTGCTTGCTCTTGGAGTGCATGACATGATTTTTCGAAATACTAATGGCACTTGTATTATCACATAGAATGGAGATGGGTGGAGTACATGTGATATTAATGTCTTACAATGTTTGCTTCATCCAAAGTAGTTGTGTGGAGCAAGATGCAGCAGCCACATATTATGCTTTAGTTGTATATAAGGCAATCGAACTTCGTTTCTTGTTGAACCAAGACACTAACCGTGATCAACATTTCCTGCCCAGTCTACATCTGTATATGCATGAAGAGTAAGGTCTATATCTTTAGGATAGCATAGTCCAAAGTCTTGAGTTCCTTGAAGATATTTGAAAATTATTTTAACTACTTGAAGATGTGATTCCTTTCAATTTTCTTGGAACATTCCAACAATTCCTACTGCATGCATGATATTAGGTTTGGTACCTTTAAGATAAGGAAGAATTCCAATAATAGATTTATAATTTGGCTGGTTTACTGTCGGTGATTCATTGTTAGAACTGAGACTGCATCCTGTTACCATTGGAGTACATATTGGTTTAGAATCTTCCATTCTGTACTTCTTCAAGATCTGCTTGAGATATTTGGTTTGTGAAAGAAAAATACCATCTTTTGTTTACTGTACTTGTAGACCAAGAAAATAAGTAAGTTCACCAAGTAAGGACATTTCAAATTGTTGTTGCATTACCGAAGCAAAATTGTGACTCATAGATTATTCATTGCTACCAAAGATGATATCATCAACATAAACAACAATAATTAGCAGTTTATCATTTTCAATCTTTTTGTATAATTTTCTATTTGCAAAACCTTTTTTGAAACCTTGTTGTTGTAGATATTTGTCAAGACGGTAATACGAAGCCCTTGGAACCTGTTTCAGACCATAAAGAGCCTTTTTGAGCTTGCTTACAAGTTATCCATCATTTCCTAGAATGAATCCTTCTCCTTGCTCAATATAAACTTCTTCTTCTAAATCTCCATTAAGAAAAGATGATTTTACATCCATTTGATATACTTTGAATTTTCAAAAACTAGAAAGGGAAATAAACATTCTTATGGCTTCAAGTCTGGAAATAGGTGCAAAATTTTCTTCAAAATCTATACCTTCTTGTTGAGCATATCCTTTACAAACAAGTATTGCCTTGCTTCTAATAACTTCTCCATTTTCATTCAACTTATTCTTAAATATTCATTTTGTTCCTATAACATTTTTATCATGATGTCCAGGAACTAATTCCCAAGTATTAGTTTTTTCAATTTGGTCAAGTTCTTCATCCATGGCCTTAACCCAACATTCATCTTTTCTAGCTTCATTTACATTTTGTGGTTTTGTGGAGGATAGTAATGTTAGATAACTTGAGGTCCCTCTAAGAGTTCTTCTTTTCTGTACTCTATAACCTTTTTCTCCGAGAATTTGAGATTCTGGATTATTCTTTTAAACATACCTAGATGGAGTATTTTCCCTATCTGTTGTATCTTCTTATAGTGCTTCAATGGTTTCTTGTTCTATATCATTTTGATTTGATATGGGAAAACATTCCCTATCTTCCTCATTTTCATATTCCTTTGTTGATTTTATTTGTTCTGGATTTCTGCATGCTTCATCAATTAAAACACCAATGTATTCAATAATTTTTCGAATTCTTTTATTATAACATTTGTATGCTTTACTTCTGGATGAATAACCAAGAAGAATTCCTTCATCTACTCTGGGTTCAAACTTACCATGTTTTTCATCAGTCCTTTTGATGAAACATTTGCTTCCAAAACCTCTAAAGAGTTTTACAGTAGGAGGCTTACCATACCAAATTTCATATGGAGTTTGATCGCTATTTACCCAAACATTCGCTTTGTTTAGAATGGTCATGGAAGCAAATGCAGCTTCACCCCAGAAGGTTGCAGGAGTTCCAGATTCATCAAGCATAGCTCCAGCCATTTGTTGAATTGTTCTGTTCATTCTTTCCACCCCGCCATTTTGTTGAGGAGTTCTGGCGACAGAGAATTTCGTTTTTATTCCATGTTGTTCAAAAAAGTCAAATAATTCATCTGATATGAATTCTCCCCCTCGATAAGATCTTAGACATTTGATTTTTCGATCTGATTCATTTTAAACTAAGGATTTGAAGGCTTTAAACTTTTCAAATGCTTCATCTTTATGCTTTAGTAGACCTATCCAACACATCCTGGAAAAATCATCAATAAGTAAAATAAAGTATTCTTCTCCGCGAGGTGACTTTTTCCTTGTTGGTCCACATAAATCAATATGGATGAGTTCAAGAGGCTTACTTGCTTATCCTTCTTTTTCAGTGAAGTGAACTCTAGTTTTCTTACTGACTTGACATGGTTTGCATATTGTATTTTCTGGGATGCTGATATCTCGACGATCACGGACCGCCTCGAGCCTGCATGCCTTTCTTATTTGAGAAAAGCTTAGATTCCCCAATATTTTGTGCCATAGCTAGTTTTCATCTATTTTTCTTAGATAGCATTTTTGTTGTCCTCCTTTGAGTATTTATAAATTGTTAGGAGTTATTGTACCTTTGATTACAGTCTTTCCTATATTAAGCTCATGAACCACACATCTATTTGATAGCAACAAAACTTCACTTCCTTGATCACACATTTGACTGAAACTTAACAAGTTATGTTTTAAACCATCTACATACATGACATTTCCAGCTTTAACCTTTTATTTCAAGAAAACGGAGCCCTTATCTTTAATGACAGTTGGTGTGTCATTTCCAAATGATACATTCTTTTATTTTCCTAAAGCATTATATGAATGAAATTTCTCTTTATCACATGTCATGTGTTTGGAGCATCCACTATTGATGTACCACTTATTCTATTTTCCTTATTCATAAAGAATTATGCCACATCTTTTTGATTGAGATTCATTCTTTCTCCATATCTTCGAATTTGATGATGTTTTCTCCTTTTGAACTGTTGGCCGAAATTTTCTCCTGCATTTAGATTCTTCATGACCAAAGTTGTTACAAATCGAACATTCTATTTCATCTTCAAGAGGAGAAAAGTTATTATAGGAAAATTTCTTGATTCTTGTTACACTCCTTTGATTTCGTGCTTCTCTAGTCATGATGTTTTTGTAAGAAACACATTGAGTAGACTTACGCCCAAAGTTATGGCATGAAAAACATTTCCCATTAAAGAAGTTTCTATGATCATAGAATATTTTGGAATTGTTTACCTATTGTTTGAAGCTTATATGGATATTCATCCTTGGATTAAATTGAGTATGATTTACCTGACGAGTACTTTTAGGCCTTTATTGACGATTGACATATTGTTCACTAGTCTTTGCTGCATCAAGATAGCTTCTGGTAGAGGCTAATGGCTTCTGTGATTGAGATGATTCTTCAGTATATCGAAGAACTACCTTTATAAGAGGATAACACTAAACTTTGATGATTTCATTTAAAGTTTCTGATCCTTTAGCAAATCAAAGATTAAGAGATTTTGTCTTCTCAAGTTCTTTTCTTAGACCCACAATTTCAAATTCTAGATTTTCATTGCGTTTTTTCTATATTAGTGAGTTGATGTGTCAACATATCTATGATCATATTCTTTTATTTTAAACATATTTTGAGTTTTTTGATTTCTTCAAGAAATTACTCCTCTTCTAAGGAATTGAAAAAATCATCATTGTCATAGGCCATGGGAAGTCTATAATATTGCTTAGTTTCATCTTCATCACTATTAGATAAACCATCACTATCTCTGTGCGTATAGTAACTCGTATTGAAAACCTATTTTCTATTTCCTTTTGCATATTCCTTTCCCTTTTCATATTTATCTTTATGAGGAAATTTGGCAGCATAATGGTCGACTCTACCATAATCAAAGCATTTGAATGGTAGCTTACCTCTTAATCTTCCGGAACCTCGTTGAAGCTTCTTGAGAAAATTTACCTCATCTTCCTCTTCTGAAATTTATACTTGTTCATTGTGCTCTTCCTTTTCTTTTCCCTTTGCTGAAGCTTTAAAAGTGGCTTCTGTCATATCTGATGGACCTCCTTTGCTCATTTGAAAGGTAGTTAGGAATCCATGGAGTTGAGTCATAGTAATAGTTTGAAAATCCTGTTTTTCTTCTATGGAAGATACTTTTAACTCAAATTTAGAACACAAAGATCTCAAAAATTTCTCAACTAAAGTAGCTTCCTTTATCTCTTCACCCATATTCTTCATACAATTAATAATCTCATCTACACGTAAAAGTAACTAGTAGTACTCTCACCACTATGCATCTTAAGAGTTTCGTACTGAATTCTGAGAGTTTGAAGCTTAGCATGTTTTACTTGGGATTCTCCTTCGTAGCTCTGAATGATTTTGTCCCATATCACTTTGGCTGTCTTCAGTTGCATGAATTTGACAAATTATGATTCGAATAGACTTCCCAATTAAGTATTGACAACTTTGGCATCGGTTTTGTATAAATTCTTACTTGTAGAGTCTGAAGGTATTGTTGTTGGAAATTGATATCCTCCTTCCAAAATCTCCCAAACATCAGCTCCAAGAGATTGAAGATAGGCTCTGGTTCTTATTTTCCAATATACCAAGTTGATCCCATTGAATATTGGTGATCTGATAGATCCCATGCCTTCATGATTATTCATCTTGAAATATCTTCCTTCAAGAGATCAAGATTCTTCTGAAGGACCTTCTTTGATACTAATTGTTGGAAATAATACTGAGGGGGGGTGAATCAGTGTTTAGAGTTCAATAATTCTTCATTTCCCAAACATATTTATATACGCTACTTCTGTGAAGTGAACTTGCATGTACATGCTACTGTGATTAGAGAAGCCAATGTATACCCAGAGAGGTTATGATTTAGTAAATTTATCATGTGATGAACCTTAGTCAGTACATCAGTAACTTGTTAAAAACTGCAGTAAAAACATAATAAACCATCACATATAAGCAACACACATGAACACCAATATTTAAGGTGGAAACCCAATGCGGGAGAAAAACCACCTGATGTTGTCGTCTCTGTCTTCTTTTAATATTACAAGAATATGTTTACAATCTTGTACTAGTGCAGCCTCATACCAGTACGCAAGCACCCACCTGCAGAAGGCTACATCCTTCACTCGTTTTCCAGCTTCTATTGGAAGAGAGCTACAACCCCCTAGCTCTTGTACTAGCCAATGTGTTTACTAGTATGTAAGCACCAACCTATAGAAGGCTACGACCTTCTCTCGTCCTCCAGGAACTGCGTTTCATAAATTTTCAGACTGGATGCTCCTCGTACACAACAATAGAAATGAAGGTCTCATTTCATCAAATTTTTATACTAGACCCATTAGAAATTTCAAACTGCATCAATGAATAATCAGTTAATCTGAACAGTTAGATTGCTGTCACCAAAATATTGTGTTGAACCCAGAAACCTACATCATCATGCAGAACCAGTTGTAACCTAAAAAATCATGCATCAAAATGTATACGCTACTTTACTGAACCCCAATTGCGTATATACGTTACTTCCTTTAACCAAACCTATGTATACCTTTAAAAACTATTGAAACATAAAACTTTTGAATCAAGGTTATACCAAGAAGCAATACACCGAACATCTACTATCAATTTACAAAGCTTTACATAGGCAGTAGTAGAGGTAACCCTTCTCACTTAGACAATCAATCAATCAGACACCAAACTGCTTATGCAGTCAGTTTTATATTCAAATCTAAGAAGACTTCATTGACAAACAACAGTAAAATAGTAGAATTGATCAGATAGATCAATCATTTATGAAGAATAGGCTTTTCCTTTGTATATGTTATTTGGAAGAGTAGAACCTTCATGTATACGCGCTTTTACCGAGGCGAACCAGCATATATATTTGCAAATATTAACTCACAAATTTGTTGCTATTTCAAACTTTAGACAAACCCACATCATGAAATTTAAATAATAAAATAGGTGTATGCAATCAGATCTAGCCCAACCAATATCAAATCATTCAATGATAGGTCATTTACGGTCTCATGATATTGATCCAACATTGAATTCAAGGTGCACAAAATATTTCAGATCAAATCACAAAGATAGCCACTGCAACATTAAATATACTTCATATAGAAGTATTCTTGAGAAACCCTTTCACTTTCACCCCTTAGCCTTTTGATCTTCTCCTCCTTATATAGTTTTTTGCCTTTCTTAATACCTTAGACCAAAACCACTGAGGACCTATGGTATTCTTCGACGGGATGAAATATTCGTTACTCCAGTCAATATTGTGGGCTAATACCATGGTATTGACCCCTGCTATTCTTTACTCTTAAATTTGCTTGATTTTCCAACATGTACGCGCTTTTCCTCTTGTGAAAGTGCATGTATACATATACGCTACTTTTGTTCTATGAACTAGTGTGTATATGTTGTTTTGACTAAGGGGACCTACGTATATATCTTAAACTTCTTTACCCCATCCTTTTCCTTCAACTTCTTCATTATGACCAGTAGACCTCAGTTCCATCTTCTTGTTCTTCTGTTACACTATGAGTTGCCTTTTATCAAAACTGAGCTGACCTGTGAGTGACTTTCCATCAAGGACAACACTTGTATCATAATGGAAACATCTCGCAACAAATTTCACAACATTTCAAGTTCTGAATATTTGTATACGTCCTCTGATAGGACAGAGAAAATGGGTATTCTAAATATATCTTTGTGATGGTAGTGAAGTCCAAAAACATCCTTCAAAATAATTGCAGACCTCTTGATCACCTGACCCCGTTTGGCCAACAATGTAGTAGACTTTCGCATCAAAACTGTCACTTTTGCGGAAGCTTCAAAACTCTAAGAATATATTGATTTCTTATTATACAAATTAGTTGAGGAAACTCTTGCCTACTATGATATCTCTATAACACCATAAAAATTCATCACTACATCTAAATAGAGGACTTTGTAACTTGCACAACAAGTCCTTGTTGTATTTCTGCAATTTTACGAAAACCAACCTATGTTGACTTCATGAGGAAAAAATTAGAATTTAGAGCTTAGTGGCATCCACCTGATCAAATTCAACTTTTTGCTACTTCTACAAGTATATATAACTTTCCCCTCTTCCTCTTTCTTCTAGATTTCCTAGCCTTAGTCACCTAATATTTTACAATTATCAATCTCCTTTTTAAGACCAAATTTTGTGTATACATATTTCTCGCTTGCCTATGTAGAGGCAAGGTCCACTTCAAGTTATCTTTGGCCTTGTTAAGGATAGGTTCAACAATTTGCAATTGATTAAATAGGCTCAACATATCCCTTTGATCTTTCTCTACAAGACATTCTACTTGTTGCTGAGCTTCCTCTATTTGTTCCATCTATTTGTTGAACTCATTTTTCTCATAAAAAACTACCACTCTCTTCTCCTTTGGTTGAGCAATTTATTTTACTTGCATCTCTATTTTTCTAATATCAAACCTAGTTCTAGGCCTCCTAGACTGTTCAACTACCATATTCCACACATCCTCTAGGTCTGCCTTCTTTTTACCTTTGCCTTTAGTAGTAGTTTCCAAGGCTTTCTTTGATGGTTTTCCCTCACTTGACTTAGTAGATTTTTGTAAAGTTTTCCTCTTGAGGTATCTATTTTCTTACTGTAACGGTGCTATCATTAAATGTGCTTTACCAAGTTAATTCAGTGATCCCTTTCATCATTTTCCACTTCTTCATGTGCACTCTCTAATATCTTAATAACTTGGGCATTTGTCACGTCTACATGTAATCTCTTGGTTGAAGCTCTTTTTCTCAGTCTCATAGCCAATTGTTCTACCTCAGGTGATAAGTGGAGTTTCTTGGCACATCTCTTGTCCACTAATTTTTCCTCAATCAAATGTTTTTTCAGTGAGGTAATTGCTACTAATGGGTCCTCTTTGATTACATCTGATGGGGTATCTCTCCTACCCTTTTGGCTATAAGAGCATTTTTCCATCCACCTTGAAGAAAAAGAAAGTCTTTCCATGATGGCTACCTTTTGTCAACTTCTTTTATCACAAACAATTTAATCAATGAAAAATGGAATAAACTAGGTTAAATATGACTCCCCTTTTCTTGAACTCTATTAACCATCTTTTGAGACTCCTAAACAAATAGTAAGAAAGATTCAAGGGTTAATTTATCCCTGTAAAATGCATAAGAAGTATACTACGGTACTGATAGACTTTGTTGAACCTCCCTTCACATGTAAAATACCTTTGAATCACCTTAAACAACTTACTATGGTGTTCCAGCAGATAACTCCTTGAGATAAAATATCCATACCCCTCCTGGTATTGTGCCTTCAGAAAGTCTTTGAGATGAGCTAAATCCAACCCCATTCCTTTAAACCATTCTTCGCCATGTAAAGGGATATCAATGGAAGTAACTATTGATTGCTCTAAGACAACAAACTCTAAATTTCCAACTTTTACTTCATTCTCTTTGAAATTTAGTGTGAATTGTTTAGTTAGGTGCAAGTGGTGACCCTGGCCCTGAATCTTCTCATAGAATGCAATACAACCAACTTGTTCAAATCATACCCTAATGATAGGGTCAGGGTTCACTATAATAAGGTATTGGGGTTCACATAGCGAAATATATCCTCCTTTCACTTTCTTCTTTCCTTCTAGGATCTCCATAATCAAATATACAGGTTCTACAATCTCGTCAAAATAGGATATGATGCTATTGAAAAGTTGAATATGAAGTACGTTGGAGGTAGGTTACTTTTGCAACAAACAGGGGAGTTTCACAGCAACTGTGACTCGAGCTCTTTGAAGGGGGTGATGAAACACAACTCTGATTAAATATGTTCAATTTAGGTTTACAAAGGATGTATTTATCACTAAAAACAACTTGGTACTTAGTGAAAATGACCTATATATAACAAGAGTGGTGACAAAGGCTTTTGGGCAGCAAAAGTTAGTTCACTCGTAGGTTTGAATAGCTTTGGCTTCTTTTAGAATCTCAAACCAATTTAGGGATAAAAAAAGTATCACATACAATGTACAAAACCCCCATAGGAGATGAAGAAAGCTTTATCTATAACCGTGATGATTATTTTCCCAAATGCGCAACAACACTCGGACTTTCGCAGCAACAACTTGATTTCCCGGCAAGTCTATGATTTATTTAGTAACTCCTCTTTCCAACCCTACCAATCACTTCTTCGACCTCAAAAACCACTGTAGAGCCAAGATGAATTTTGAATGATTGAAATAAGGAACCAGAAGAAAATTTAACCTCCTCGTCCCACTAGAGCCTTCTTTGAAATCATGATGGCCCACTTGTTGATGTGAGAGATGAGGAAGGGGTATATTTGCAATGATGAACATGACATGACACAACTGATCATAACCAACTCTCAAAAGTAACTCTTATAGCTCACATGACATCAGCATAACTAACTCATGTTGACCCTATTTTTCATGACATGACTACTAGACTCTTCCATGATGACATAATGACTCCTAATGATTACCCTTTAAAATCATGATACTTTATGACATTACACATTGAATTATCAAAAATAGATCCCTTTTGCCTCAATTTCTTTTTACATGAGACTCAATCCAAAACTAGACCCTTTTTCACAATAGACCCATCTAGACCATATCACTCATGAAACAAAAAATAATATTTAGAAAAATGACCTTAAATAAATAGTAAGACAAAAATCACTATGGTTCCTATAACATACAACCCTAACACCAAGGACCCACCTACTGAAAATAGTCCATGATTTTCAAATTGGTGGAATGAATGTAGGGGGGCATATTTTAAAAGATATACTTGATCTTACAAACCCATACACCCAATACAAGGTATAGTGAGAGAGATCTTAGTTATTTTGGACTAGAGATCCAGTTGGTCAACCATGCTAAAATAAAAGACCTATACACCTCTATATCTACTTCAAGGGAATTTGTGATCGCCTCACAAAGAATAGTTTCGAAGGGAAGAGAAGAAAGATATGCCTAACCTCCTCAATGGTCAATTCACAAAGAGGACACTAGCTCAGACCCTGAAAACCTCCCTTCATGAGGTTATCCGAGGTGACTATTTGATTTTGGATGACCAACCATGTAAAACATTTTCTTTTTAAAGGCACCTCCCACTTCCACGTGGGAACCAACAACCCAGAATGAGGCTCAACACGAAAAAGAGATGTGATGAGTGAGTAGGCATCTTTGACAAAGATGTCACCATTAAAAACCCAATCTTCCCATGCCAACTTATCAGGCTTATCTATGAGGTAAATCCTAGTGTTAATTAGATGTAGATAGTATCTATCCCATTGAGCCACAAACTCCTCTATGATAACCAAATCCAGTGAATAGGGACACATGCGAAATGAAAAATAAGATTTGTGTTCTTTCCAAATATGTCCTAAAATAATAAATACCTCACTTGTTGAGGCACCAGATGGTGTAAGAAAGTAGATTATGCCCTTCAGTTAGTCCTTGGCCATTGAAGACCTTGTGATGCAAGAGCATGAGGCTTAAAGGCAAAAGGCTTTGAACTTATTCCAAAAATACAAAAAAAGTTACAAGCAAAGGAGTGGGGTCCTTTAGCTGTCAATTTACAAAGCTTTCTAGTTAGGATTTGAACTAGAATCTAGGATTTGGATTATCATGTAATAAATTCAAGTAGTTAGATGTAGTGGAGATTCTCGAGGAGAAGATTATGCAGATTAGATAGGACTAGTTAATTCTATCCTTTGATTTAGGACCTGGTTGTTAAATGAACCAGTACTTATGTAAGCTCTGGATCATTGTAAGGGGATTTTCACTGGTTTAGTTTGTTTTGGCTATATATGGTTAAGTTGCAGAAAACATAACCCTGTGTAATTTTTGTGTGAAATTCGTAAATCCGGAGGTGTCACGTCCCTTCGTAGTGTTTCTTTGTATCTTTGAATTTCCAGTTTGACTTAAACCTCAGAGTTCTATTGTTTAGTGTGATCGCATTTAATTTTATTTCTACTATGTATTAGCGACTAGGGGGGTAGAAATGCATGAATTCTTGATCCAAGACTAAAGTCCCACACTCATTGTTAACCGTTGATTTCATCTTCAACACATTGTGGCATAGTCAGCAGCGGGGGTTGGCCCTATTGCTAAGTCTCGTGTTAATCAAAGTCTTGCGAGCCATAGATTCTAGAAAACCTCTGTCAACGGCATTAATCTCAAGTCCAGACCTTGAGAGTTATAAATTGGGTTTTATAAGCCTATCGGCTCCGTGAGGTGGTAATGTCACGTAGGTCTTTATGCGATATCATAGTGACTGTCAAATCACTAATGAATGCTGACCATCGGATCATTGATGAATGCTAACCGTCAGATCACTATTGAATGCTGACCATCGGATGGATCTCGCATCACATCAGTTATAAGTGAAGGGACCCTGGCCAAGCGGAGTTGCGAAATGCGACATGTGATACAAGCGCGCCAATAAATATCGCATCACAACATTAACAAATAAAGGAAACTACCCGGTGAGCTATGATTGCGGTATGCGATGGTTAGAGGTTTTGTAAGGCCTTTGGCGGTTGTAGCTAAATTAGCGCTTCTGCTAATTCAGTAGAGTATCTAACTCTAGAGGTAAATGACTAAGACTCCAAGGGAAATTCAAGAAGAAATTCCGCTCGAGTTAGAAGAAATAGTCTCGGGTTTTTAACGATTGTCACTTACGCCTACACACCGGCCACCATTTTTGGTATTAGAGCATCCTATTGACATTGAATAGGGACTTGAGGATCAGAGAAAGAAATCCACCATGGCTTTCAGAGTTGGAAGAGGACGTGGTAGAAGAGGAAGACCTATTGAAAATGTTGAAGTGATGGAAGCTATGCAACAGATGCAAGTTAGATTGGAAGTAATGGAATTAGGGAGAGTTGCAGATGCTGGAGATGTCAGTGACCCTGAAGCTGAAGCTGCAGAAGAGGAGGAACCTATAGAAGTTACTCCTGAGATGAGATTCTTTAAGTCAGTGTTGAAATCCACATCTAGACCCAGAATTAAGGTTTTAATTTATGCAGGAGGATTAAATCCTGAGGAGTTGATAGACTGGATTAATGACATGGGGAAATTATTAGATTATGAAGAAATAGAGGATGAAAAGAAGGTGAAGTTTGTTGTCACAAAGTTGAAAGTACATGCAGCTCTTTGGTGGGATGGAGTGCAGGAAGAAAGAAGAAGACTTGGCAAAAAACCAATTAAGAATTGGAAAAGGATGGTGGCAAAACTGAAAGGTAAGTTTCTGCCAAGTGATTAGCAATGAACATTATTTAGACAGATGCAGAATCTTAGATAGAGGTCTATGACAGTAAAGGAATACATAGAGGAATTCTACAAGGTGAGCATAAAACCTGGACAAATCCAAGATACAGATGAGAAGGTTGCCATATATGTGAATGGTCTTATAATTGACATTCAATATGAGATAATTGTACTATCTCCTAAAATAATAGAAGAGGCTTATCAAATCGTACTGAACGCTGAAGAAAAACTCATGAGGAAGAAGTCTGCCAGAAATAGAGGTACTTTCCGAGGAAGGGGATGTTAAGGTGGTAGAGGAAGGTCTATAGGACCTAGAGATGGAGCTAGCAGCAACTCAAGTCAGCACACACCCACACAAGGTGATGCAAGTGGAAGAGAGAGTTTTTCTAGAGGAATAAGAGGTAGAGGTAGAGGAAGAGAAGTTAGATGTTACAGGTGTAACAACCTGGGACACAGAGCCTATGAGTGCCCAGAAAATGTAGGAACACCTTAGATAAATGTAATTTTTTCTCAAACTGAAGAGGAAGTAGCAACAATGACAGAAGAAGAAAATATACTAGAGAGAGGAGAATCTTTGGTAGTGAACAAGCTATTTGCTAAAGCCAACAAAGGAAGTTGTTGAACTAGCACAAAGGAAGGCTTTGCTTAAGACTGTGTGCAAGGTTCAAGGAAAATGCTATCAAATGATAATTGATAGTGACAGTACTGATAGTTTGGTCTCTATAAAAGTGGTGGAGAAGTTGAAATTGAAGACAAAGAAACATCCAACACCTTACAAGGTGTCATGGCTACAATAGGGACATTAGTTGTTAGTAAATGAACAATGTGAAGTGGACTTATAGTTGGGCAAGTATAAAGATAAAATTTTGTGTGATGTGATGCCTATGGATGTGTGTCATATATTGTTGGGTAGACCATGGCAGTATGATAGAGGAGCTATGCATGATGGAAAGAAGAACACCTACAAATTCAGCAAAGATGGTGTCAATCATACATTGCTGCCAATAGAAGAAGAAGATACATCGAAGAAACCTAAACCAAAGACCCTTTTGCTAAGTGGAAAAGAATACTTACAGCAGATTGAAGAAAATGAGGTGAATTTTGCATTGGTTTGCAAACCTAAGGTAATAATTACTTCCACTAAAGTTTCTGATTTACCAATTGAAATACAAGAGATGTTGGATAGCTATTGTGATATTATTGTATATGATTTTCCTGATGAGTTACCACCCATTAGAAAAATCAGTCATCACATAGATTTGATTCCAAGAGCAAATCTACCAAATAGAGCAGCTTACAGGATGACTCCCACAAAGAATGAAGAAATCAGAAACCAGGTTCAGGAACTGTTAGATAATGCACTGATTAGAGAGAGTTTGAGTCCTTATGCAGTGCCAATAGTGTTGAGCTGAAAGAAGGATGGAGGCTGAAGAATGTGCACTGACTCACGAGCATTCAAAAAGATAACAATCAGGTACAGATTTTCTTTACCTAGAATCGAAGATTTGATGGATTGTTTGAGTGGAGTTATATATTTTACAAACTTAGATTTAAAAAGAGGTTATCATCAAATAAGGATTAGAGAAGGGGATGAATGGAAAACTTCTTTTAAAACAAATGAAGGATTGCATGAATGGATGGTAATGCCTTTTGGGTTGTCAAATGCACCTAATATGTTCATGAGGCTTATGAATGAAGTCTTGACGGAATTTATTGGTAAATTTGTAATAGTATATCTCGATGATATATTAGTTTATAGAAGGTCTAAGGAGGAACACATGAGACATCTTAATTATGTCTTACAAAGGTTGTAGCAAGAGAGGTTACTGCTAAATTTAAGGAAGTCTTCATTCATGAAGGAAGAATTGGTGTATTTGGGTTTTGTTATTTCTGCTAATGGATTAAAGATGGATCCAGAGATGATCAAGAAAATCATAGAGTGGCCTTCGCCAAAAAGTGTTTTTGAGGTAAGAAGTTTTCATGGTCTTGCTAGTTTTTATAGAAAATTCATAAACAACTTTAGTAAGATCAATGCTTCTATTATCAACACTATAAAGAAAGGTAAACAACCATTTAAATGGACTATTGAACTAGAAAAGAAATTTCAGCTGTTGAAAAGGAAGATCACTGGAAAACCTATTTTGATTTTGTCTGATTTTAATAAACCTTTTAAAGTGAAGCTTGATGCCAATGGAGAATCCATTGGAGCTATTTTAAATCAAGAGGACAGATCTATAACTTATTTCAGTGAGAAATTGAATGAATCAAAGAAGAAATATTCTTCTTATGATAAGGAATTTTATGTAGTTGTGCAGTCATTGAAGAAGTGGAGACATTACCTGATGTCTAAAGAGTTTATACTTTATTCAGACAACCATGCATTGCAGTACATTATGCAACAACCAAAGCTTAATCAGAAACATGCCAAATGGGTAGAGTATCTTCAAGTTTTTAATTTTGTCTTGAAGCATATAAATGGCCAATCAAATAAAGTAGCAGATGCCT
Source organism: Pinus tabuliformis (assembly GCA_031772625.1). Taxonomy (NCBI): domain Eukaryota; kingdom Viridiplantae; phylum Streptophyta; class Pinopsida; order Pinales; family Pinaceae; genus Pinus; species Pinus tabuliformis. Next base: position 31,018,541 of record CM062807.1, on the reverse strand, counting down.
TAAGTAGAAGAAACATAATACTTCAAGAAAGTCAAATTCAAGTGTTGGGTTTTGATTTTCTTAAGGAATTGTATGAAAAAGACTTAGATTTTAAAGAGGCATTTGAAGCTTGTAAAAATCCTATTTTGTTAGACAAAAGTAAGTGGCTTGATTATTTCTTGCAAGATGGGTTGTTGTTTAAAAGAAATCAGTTGTGCATACCAAATTGTTCTATGAGGAAACATTTAATCAAGAAGAAACATAGTAGTGGACTTGCAATAAATTTTGGTGTAGACAAGACTTATGAGTAGTTGAACAAGTTTTATTTCTGGCCGAAGATGAGGACTGAAGTGGAGAAGTATATGAAAAATTGTAAAGTTTGTCAGTATGCAAATGGAAGAAGCCAAAACACAAGGTTTTATGTTCCATTACCTATTCTAGATATACCTTGGGATATGGTAAGCATGGATTTTGTTTTGGGCTTACCAAAGACTCAAAGAGGAAATGATTCAATTTATGTTGTGGATGACATATTTTCAAAAATGGCGCATTTTATTACATGTTATAAAACCAGTGATGCTACTCACATTGATAATCTGTTTTTTAAAGATATTGTAAGATTGCATGGGTTACGTAAGAGTATTGTTTCAGATAAAGACTCCAAATTTGTTGGACATATCTGGAGGACATTATGGAAGAAGCTTGGAACTAAACTATGTTTCAGTTCTACTTATCATCTTCAGACATATGGATAGACTAAAGTTGTAAATAGAAGCTTGGGTAATCTTCTGAGAATTCTTACAGGTGAACATCCAAAACAATCGGATCAAGTATTGGCACAGGCTAAAAATGCATATAATGACTCTCCTAACAGGATTCCAGGACAGAGTCCATTCCATATAGTTTATGGAATGCACCTAAGAGGAGTGTCTGAATTAAGAATCTGGGAAAAGCTAAGATGATAAGCACTGAAGGGGAAGATTTTGCTTTAGAAATGCAAGCAATGTTAGCATTATGACACAAGTGTTGTCCTTGATAGCAACTCACTCAAAGGTATGATATAGGTGATGGAAACTCAATCAGCAGATAGATCTTAGTACAACAGGTTAAGAGAGAGATATATGTAGGTTAACCTTCATGAAAGCGCGTATACACGCGGGTGAGAAGAACAAAAGGCGCATATGCGCACATATGCAGGCTCACAGAAGGAAAGGCACGTACATGTTGGAAAACTAAGTTTTGGTCCGTGGTATTTGGTCCATGGTATTTTGGTATTGATCTGTGGTATTTGGTCCAAAGTGTTGATCCCAGGTATTGGGTCCAAGGTATTGTTTCTAAGTGGTTTTGGACCATGGTATTGAGAGAAGCCTAAACCTATATAAGGAGAAGATCATTAGGTCAAGGAAGTATGAGCAAGAGATGTATGTTTGAAAAAAGGGTGAAGATCTAGTATGCTGGTTATGGGTTTGCGATACTTGGCTCGATTTGAATCAAGTTGGAAATGGCAGCGAAGGTATAAGTAATTATCTTTAGATCTGTACACGGGTTCTCTCTGGTGAAAGCGCGTGTACACGCGGTTTTGACACAATCAAGTAGCGTATACATTATGAGATTTGATGTTTCAGGTTCTAGTGGTTTTGTGCTCTGGTTTGTGTTCTGGTAACTGTGTTTTGGTGATAGGATTTTAGTGATTCAGTATTGGGTAATTCAGATGATGCAAGTATAAGTTGATGATTGTATTGCAGTGGTGATTATTTTGAATTTATTGATCCAGTCTGAGAATATATGAAACGTGGTCCCTAGAAGAAAAGAGAAGGATGTAGCCTTCTGCAGGTAGCAGCCTGCGTACTGGTATAAGACTACACTGGTACAGAAACATTGTAAAAAGAAGTTTCTAATTGAAAGAAGATAGAGACGAATTGCAGCAGGTGGTTCTCACCCACATTGGGTTTCCACCTTATATCATGGTGTTCATGTGTGTTTCTTATGTGTGATGATCTATTCTGTTATACTGCTTCTGTTTACTGTTCATATGGTTAATAATGTTCTGATGCGCTCATTAAGGATCAACTAACTGAATCATAAGTTTACTTGATATACACTTGTTGCATTACATACAATTGTGTATACACGCGGTTTGTTTTATGTGAAGCAGCGTATATGAATCTGAGTATGAAAATGAAAAAGTCATATTGATTTGATAATACTGACTCACCCCCCTCCCCTCTCAGTATTATTTCCAACAATTTGTATCAGAGCAGGTCCTTTAGAAGAAGCTTGATCGCTTGAAGGAAAGATCCATCAGAATGAGTAATCAAGAAAGAGAGGCATCCATCAGGCCACCAATCTTTGATGGGAGCAACTTTGTCCACTGGAATATAAGAACCACAGCATATCTACAATCGCTTGGAACAGATGTTTGGGGAATCGTGGAAGGAGGATACACATATCCATTAGCAATTCCTATAGATACATCAGAGAGAAAGAAATATGAACTCAATGCCAAAGCTATTACTGTCTTATCGGGAAGTTTTTCACAATTAGAATATATGAAGGTCGTGCATTTCAAATCAGCCAAAGAAATTTGGGACAAAATCATTCTAAGCTACGAAGGAAATGAATAGGTAAAATGAGCAAAGCTTCAAACTCTCAGAAAACGGTATGAAAATCTTAAAATGCACACTAATGAAAGCATAACTAATTACTTTCTGCGTATAGATGAGTTTGTCAATTGTATGACGAATCTGGGTGAACAATTTAAGGAAGTTGTCTTAGTTGAAAAGGTTTTAAGATCCATGTCTGCTAAATTTGATTGCAAATTTTCTGCCATAGAAGAAAAGGAGGATCTGTAGAAAATCACTATGTCGCAGCTTCACAGAATCTTAACTACTTTTGTGATGAGAAAAGGAGGACCATGAGATATGAGAGAAGCTACATTCAAAGTATCAGCAAATGAATCAGGATACATTTCAAAAGGAGAAGATGAGGTAAATTTTGTCAAGAATCTTGAACGGGGATCTGGAAGGTTCAAAGGTAAGCTACCTTTCAATTGCTTTTCATGTGGTAGAGTTGGTCGTTACGCTACTAGATGTCCTCATAACAAAGGAAAGATGTCTGAAGAAGGTAATAGAAGTTATTATACTCATGTTAAAAGTAATGAATCATCCAATAGTGATGAATACATTAGACTTCTCATCTCATATGAAAATAGGGACGTAGAAACAAAAGAAGTTACCAGATTAAAGGAACAATTGGAGTCAGTAACCAGAGTAAGGGATCAATTGCAAGATATAGTAAAAAATCAAGGCATAACAATTCAGAGACTTGAATCAAAGATCCTCTCTCTAAAACAAGATCTTAAAGAATCAAAGAAGCAGAATGAAGATGCTATTGAAGAACAAGAACATGAAGTGATCGAATTAAGACAACAAGTGGAAGAAGGAAGAAAAACTGAAGAAAACATAAGGAAGCAGTATCTGGAACAGTATCTGGAAAAGGAAGAAAAACATTAGGTTGAGGTAAATATCTTAAAAAGTAAATTAGAAGAAAAGGATAAACTGTTACGATTTCAAGATAGTACTAAGATTTTGGATGACATTCTTTGTAGTCAAAGGTCTCCTACTGTCAAAACTGGTCTTGGCTTTTATGAATCTGCTAAAAGTGAATCTAGCTCACAAGGTGAGGCAAGGAACTCTAATGAGAATTCTGAAATGCTCAACAAGGAGAAGAAAGGACAGCCTCATCAACAACCAAGGAAAGAAATTCCTCAAATAAAATCCTTTCCTCCTAACTATGGACATGACAGACGATTATTTCCTTCATTGAATAATGTTGAATGTTATGTATGTCCTAATCTTGGACATGTTGTGGCCAGATGCAGAAGTAGAATGGTTCAAGACCGTCACACAAGATCATAACATTCCAGGTACTTCAAAGGATATTGTTTTTCTTGCAATATCTTTGGCCACAAAGTAATTGATTGCAATAGAAGGAACATGAAACATGTAAGGTGTTATGCATGTAACAAATTTGGACATAAAGCAAGGGAGTGCAGGCGCAAAAGTAAAACTCCAAAGCAAGAGGATTATACATCATCACAATTCCAGGAATTGAAGAAGATAGAATTAGAGACAGAAAGGTGTGACATAACTCAGTTAGCTGACATAACAGACATAGACAAAACTCAAAGTCAAGACCTTCATTGTTCCATTTTGCATACGCTAATATAATGAAGATAAGTCACGTATATACGTGATCTAGAGGCTACAGAGTTGCGTATATGGAGCTCAGAAGAAAAAGGCAGCCGAACAGACTCAGGAAATGGTTCATTCATGGTATATGATGGTTGGAACAGGCTCAGGGGGAGCATATACTTCAAATAATGCATTGTTGGCATTATGGCTAGAAGTCTTTGTTGATGATGCTTATGGGGCTAAATGATACATCTTGTTATTTGATCAAAGGAATGGTATTTCAAGTTTGGATGTTCATGCTTATGGTGCAGATCATAGTGGCTAATGACTATCATGGTCTTGAATGGATTGTTGGTCTTTGTTATAAAGACCTTGCATGTGCTCAGGGGGAGAATGGACAGATTGATACATCTTGGCATATACAAAGGGGGAGCCCAATCAGAGATTTCAATAGGTACTCAGGGGGAGTATGGATAGCAGAGGGAGAGAACTTCTTGGTCTGCCCTTTGCCCTTGATGTCAAAGGGGGAGAGTGACTTGGTGTGGTGGTTGCCATCAAGTCCAAAGGGGGAGATTGTTGGCATTATGATACAAGTGTTGTCCTTGATGGCAACTCACTCAGAGGTATGATACAGGTGATGGCAACTCAATCAGAGGAGAGATCTTAGTATATCAGGTTAAGAGAGAGATATACGCAGGTTAACCTTGATGAAAGCACGTATACACGTGGGTGAGAAGAACAAAAGGCGCATATGCGTACATACATAGGTTCACAGTAGGAAAGGCGCGTACATGTTGGAAAACTAAGTTTTTGTCCGTGGTATTTGGTCCATGGTATTTTGGTATTGGTCCGTGGTATTTGGTCTGAAGTGTTGATCCCAGGTATTGGGTCCAAGATATTGTTTCTACATGGTTTTGGACAATGGTATTGAGAGAAGCCTAAACCTATATAAGGAGAAGATCATTAGGTAAAGGAAGTATGAGCAAGAGATGTAAGTCTGACAAAAGGGTGAAGATCTAGTATGTTGGTTATGGGTTTGTGATGCTTGGCTCAATCTGAATCAAGTTGGAAATGGCAGCGAAGGTATAAGTAATTATCTATAGATCTGTACGCGGGTTCTCTCTGGTGAAAGTGTGTGTACACGTGGTTTTGACATAGTCAAGTAGCGTATACATTATGAGATTTGATGTTTCAGGTTCTAGTGGTTTTGGGCTCTGGTTTGTGTTCTGGTAAGTGTGTTTTGATGACAGGATTTCAGTAATTCAGTATTGGGTAATTCAGATGATGCAAGTATAAGTTGATGATTGTATTGCAGTGGTGATTATTTTGTATTTATGGATCTAGTCTGAAAATTTATGAAATGTGGTCCCTAGAAGAAAATAGAAGGTTGTAGCCTTCTGCAGGTAGCAGCCTGCATACTGGTATAAGACTGTACGAGTATAGAAACATTGTAAAAAGAAGTTTCTAATTGAAAGAAGATAGAGACAAATTGCAGCAGGTGGTTTTCACCCGCATTAGGTTTCCACCTTATATCATGGTGTTCATGCTTGTTGCTTATGTGTGATGATCTATTCTGTTATACTGCTTCTGTTTACTGTTCATATGGTTAATAATGCTCTGATGCACTCATTAAGGATCAACTAACTGAATCATAATTTTACTTGATATACGCTTGTTGCATTACATACAGTTGCATATACACGCGGTTTGTCTTATGTGAAGTAGCGTATATGAATATGAGTATGAAAATGAAAAATTCATATTGATTTGATAATACTAATTCACCCCCCCCCCCCCCTATCAGTATTATTTCCAACAAGCAATACATGAACAGGTAAAACAACAGCTATAGGATAACAACATAAAGTACAAGAGTAGAGCATACTTGAGAAGGAGAGAAGTTAACTATGAAGTTGGGGATTTGGTTTTAGCACACCTAAGGAAGGAAAGATTCCCAAAAAGATACTATAACAAGTTAAAGTTGAAGAAAATTGGACCATGGAAAATATTGAGGAAATTTTCTGCAAATGCATATGAAATTGAATTACCCCCTGATATTGGAATATCTCCAATTTTCAATGTTGCTGATTTGTACACGTATGAAGGTGAAAATGTAGATGACACAACGGAAGACCAAGAGAAACAAGAAATTGACTGGATAAAGCAGTTACCTACAAAAAAGTAATTGCAGCTAGAGACGATTTTGGACAAGAAATTATTGAAAAAGACAAGAGGACAAGAGTATTTTCAGTATTTGGTCGAGTGGAAGATCAACCAATTGTTAATGCTACCTAGGTGACATATACCATGCAATAGAAATTGGATAGTTCTGTAGAAGAGCTTATGGACAGGATCCCATAAAGAATTTTGTCCTCAGGAGTCCGATGTAGGAGCATGAGGCTTAAAGGCAAAAGGCTTTGAACTTATTCCAAAAATACAAAAAAAGTTACAAGCAAAGGAGTGAGGTCCTTTAGATGTCAATTTACAAAGCTTTCTAGTTAGGATTTCAACTAGAATATAGGATTTGGATTATCATGTAATAAATTCAAGTAGTTAGATGTAGTGGAGATTCTCGAGGAGAAGATTATGCATATTAGATAGGACTAGTTAATTATATCCTTTGATTTAGGACTTGGTTGTTAAATGAACCAGTACTTATGTAAGCTCTGGATCATTGTAAGGGGATTTTGACTTAATTGGCTTGTTTTGGCTATATATGGTTAAGTTGCAGAAAACATAACTCTATGTAATTTTTGTGTGAAATTGGTCAATTCCGGAGGTGTAACGTCCCTTCGTACTATTTTTTTGTATCTTTGAATTACCAGTTTGACTTAAACCTCAGAGTTCTATTGTTCTATTTGATCACATTTAATTTCATTTCTATTGTGTATTAGCGACCGTAGGGGTAGAAAAGCATGAATTCTTGATCCAGGACTAAAGTCCTGCATACATTCTTAACCGTTGATTTCATCTTCAATGCATTGTGGCATAGTCAACAGTGGGGGTTGGCCCTATTGTTAAACCTTGTGTTAATCAAAGTCTTGTGAGCCATAGATTCTGGAAAACCTCTGTCATCGGTGTTAATCTCAAGTCCGGACCTGAAGAGTTATAAATTGGGTTTTATAAGCCTATCAACTCTGTGAGGTGGTAACATCGCGCAGGTCTTTGTGTGATATCATAGTGACCGCCAGACCACTGATGAATGCTGACTGTCTGATGGATCTCGCATCAGATAAGTTATAAGTGAAGGGACCCTGGCCTGGCAGAGTTGTGAAATGCAGCATGCGATACAAGCGCGTTGATAAATAATGCATCGCAATGTTAACAAATAAAGGAACCTGCTTGGTGAGCTGTGATTGCAATATGTGATTGTTAGAGGCTTTGTAAGGCATTTGGCGGTTGCGGCTAAATTAGCGGTTATGTTAATTTAGCAGAGTATCTAACTCTAGAGATAAATGACTGAGACTCCAAGGGAAATCCAAGATGAAATTCCACCATAATTAGAATAAATAGTCTCAGGTTTTGAACTATTGTCACTTACGCCTACACACTGGCCACCACCTTGTCTCCTCTGCACACATACCAAACAATATTACAACAAAACCATTGCGCGAATTTCATTAAGCTTCGCCAAATATAGGATGAATTATTTTTCACAAGGGCCACAGAGGATTCCCATTCTTCCAAATTAAAATGGTTTAGGTACTTATCATGTATGATAGCTTTCCAACCTCCAGATCTAGAGAAGACCCTCCAAAGATTCTTCATAAGGAGGGTTTTGTTAAAACATTTGTTATATCTAATGCCCCATCCACCTATTCATATAGTTTTTTCCCACAAACCCAATTAAAAAGGAAATCAAAGATTATAGTGTTGATTGTGCTAATGACTACCATTAGGAGATGGTATAAATGCATCTAGTAAACAAAAATTCCTTGGAGAATTGCTTGAACCATCATGAGCCGACCACCTATTGTAAGCCATTTGTGATCCCAATGTGTAATCTTCTTTTATATTTTATATTCTAGCCACCTCCAATCCCCCAACTCGTATTTTTTAGGTTTCAAAATAAAACCCAAGCACTTAAAACCACCCACCATAGGCCTAGTAGTAACACCAAAAAGGGTCACAATCTTAAGAATCCCCTCCTCATTCACCCTAGTGGAAATGAGCTCTAATTTCTATTTACTCATTGAAAGCTGAGAGGCATTTTTGAGTTTGGATAAGATGTTGTGTATGCATTTCCGTTTAGATAATTTGGACTCACTAGCACACATGACATTATCAACGAAAATTGAATGCATCATTGAAATATTTCTTGATACCCTGTAGCCTTTGATAAAGCCCCTATCCCTTGCCTTCCTAAAACTCTTGCCGAGTGCATCTATAACCAGAATGAAGCGGAGAGGAGAAAGTGCGCACCGTTGGAAGAAACCCCTAGATATCTTCAAAAAAACCAATCGATTTACCATTAATTAGCACTGCCATATTCACTGATCTGACACATGCAATAATCCAGTTAACATATCTACAAGAAAAGTGTATCTTGTGTTGGACTAATATGAGAAAATCCCATTCAACGTGGTCATAAGATTTCATGAGGTCTATTTTCATCAAATATGCATTCATTGAGCCTCTCTCACTCTCACACGTCTCAAACAGTTCAACCCACATCAGATCTCAACACTTTCTCTAGCGAAGACTTTGTGGTATGGTCGGTTGTGTTCAATGCAGCTACCCCAGTGTTGACTCACACAACAACAGTCAACTCACATAGTGATCGGTTCACTCGATCTCAACTTATAATAGCTAATCACACAAGATTTTATGCTTCTTTCCCACAACACCATCTACCTCAAAGCTCACTATTTCTGCACAGCGGGCTCTCCACACAGGTATTAGAAAATGCTCTCCAACAACTCCAACAACAGGGAAAACTCCACTTTCCCTTCACAACCATGGAGCTGTCACAACTATGGCCAAACATAACTCTTTACGCCATATTGGCTCTGATATCATGTTAGAACTTGAACACTCACAAAGTGATTATTTCATTACTACATGTTACAATTTATAAACTAGTTGAGCAGTAAATTCGATAGAGAATCTGTTGATTGTCATTTATTTTTCACCAACACTCACCCACTCTTGCTAACTACAGACTTTATACCAACCATCTAGAATGTACTGGATACAGTCTCGATTAATATTTGAATGATTATATTTTTATTTATAAATGTAACCACTTTCATTAATATAAAAGTCGATACATAGTCAAGAGAAAATGAACCATGGGTTAAAGAACCAAATAGACCAAAAAATAAATGCAGAACCCATTCCACTACAAAAGTGAAGGCCCAAAATGTATCAAAACAAGAACCAATACATAACGCCACTAGTAACATAGATTGCAACCCCTGTGGAAACCAAATAGAAAGTGAAAACAACAGCCAAAATGACCCAAATCTAGCAAAAAGGAAGACATACCTCGGCAATGAAAGAAGAAAGGAAAAAAATATGGAAATTATCAAAAGATAGAGAAGAAACTTGATGCATGGACCACAATGTTGACCAAGAAGCTGTAATGAAAGAATCCTGATGCTGATGAAACATCGCACTTTGAATGTTGGACAACCACAATGTTTTGTTCTTGATGTATATGGGAAAATGATATATGGGAGAATGAATCTGTTAGAAGAAAAATCTACTAAAACCATTGGAATAATGAAAGAATATTCAATGATGATGTACCCTATACCCAATATATGACATATTTGGAAACCGCGACGATCTAAATATGCTCGATGCCAAGCTAAGATGCGAACTTCAACACTCTGCAAAGGGATAACACCTATGCTCTATAGTTGGAGCAAGAGCACCCTAACCAAAAGAATTCACATGCCTTGGATTTATCGATTACAATGTAAGCCCCACAACCAAACTCACCCCATGAGGATGCACCATATAAAAATACAACACGAGAGGAGAAATCAGCCTCCATTAGAGAGGTGACTTGTTTATGAGCTTTGGGATTACAAAGACCCACCTCCTGAAAATAGTCCACGATTTTCAAACTGGTTGAATGAATGTAGGGGGCATATTTTCAAAGCTATAGTTATTCCTGCAACCCATATACGCCATACAAGGCATAATGCTAGAGCTCATACTTCGTTCAGACTAGAGCTCCAGTTTGTCAACCATGCTACAATAGAAGACATATCCACCTCTATATCTACTTCAAGGGAATTTGTGATCAATGCCCAAAAAACATTTGCAAAATGGAAGAGAAGAAAGAGATGCCTAACCTCCTCCGAGGCCAATCCACAAAGAGGACACTAGCTTAGACCCTAAAAACCTCTCTTTATGATGTTGGAAACCTCCCTTTATGAGGTTATTCCAGTTGACTATTTGATTGTAGCTGACCGACCATGTAAGACATTTGATTTTTAAAGGAACCTCCAACTTCCAAATGGGAGCCAACAACCTAGCATGAGACTCAACATGAAAAGGAGAAGTGATGAGTGAGTAGGAATCTTTGACAAATATGTCACCATTTGAAACCCAATCTTCTCATGTGAACTTATCAGGCTTATCTGTGAGGTAAATCCTATGATTAATTAGATGTAGACAATATGTATCTCATTGAGCCAAAAATTCCTGTGCAATACCCCAATCCAGTGAATAGGAACATGTGCGAAATTAAAAAGGAGAGTTGTGTTCCTTCCCAATATGTGCTAAAGTATAAATATCTTACTCGTTGAGGCATGAGATGAAGTAACTAAGAAGATTATGACCTCCAGTTAGTCCTTGGGAAATGAAGACCTTGTCTCTTTTGCCCATTTACTAGAAAAGATTACCACAAAACTATAACCTGACTTTCATGAAGCTTCGCCAAATATAGGAGGTGTTATTTTTCATAAGGATGCCTATTCTTCCAAATCAAAATGTTGTTGGTATTTATCATGTATGATAGCTTGCCATCCTCCAGATCCACATAACACCCTCCAAAGACTCTTGATAACGGGGTTATGGTTAAAAATATTGGTATCTCTAATGCCCCATCCACCTATGGATATTGGTTTGGATAATGTCACCAAAGGAGACAAGTGATATCTCTTTCTTATACAGACCCAATTCCAAAGGAAATTAGAGATGATAATGTTGACCATTTTAATGAATACCATTGGGAGATGATACAAATGCATTGAGTAAACCAAAATTCCTTGGATAATTTCTCTAACCATTATGAGTTGAATACCCAGTGTAAGCCATTTGTGATCCCAATGTGTAATCTTCTTTTATATTTTATCTGCCAACCACTTTGAATCCCCTAACTTGTATTTTATAGGTTTAAAATTAAAACCAAAGTACTTAAAAACACCCACCAAAGGCCTAATTGTAACACTAAAAAGTGTCCCAATCTGAAGAATCTCCCCCTCATCCACCCTAGGCATTGTTGAATTTGGATAATATGTTGTGTATGCATTTCCATTCAGGTAATTTGAATGGGTCATTGAAACGTTTCTTGATACCCTCACCCCTTTCATAACGCCCTTGTCCCTTTCTTGCCTCATAATCCTACCAAGTGCATCTATAGCGAGAATGAAGAGGAGGGGAGAAAGTTCTCACCCTTGGCACAAACCCTTGCATATCTTAAAAAACCGAGTCAGCTGACCATTAATTAGCATTGCCATATTCACTGATGTGACACATGCCATAATCCAGTTAACATGTCTACACACAAAGCGTATTTTGTGTAGGACGAGTCCCATAAAATCCCATTCAACATGGTCATAAGCTTTTGTGAGGTCTATTTTCATCTAATATGCATTCGGATTGCTAGATTTAATGGAGTGAATGCTTTCTTGAGTAATTGCCACTGCATATTGTATACATTGGCCACAAAGAAACTCAAATATTTCTAGAGTAATGTGGTGTGATATGATCCTATTAACTCTATTTGTAATTAATTTAGAAATCATATCGTAGACAAAGTTACATAAAGAAATTGGTTTGTAATGAGAAAAATTGCAGAAATTGTTTTTTTGGGAATAAGTATGAGAAAGGTAGAATTGATGGCATTTGTTATATATCCCTAAATGCAAGACTCCTCCACCATCTCCACTAGATATGAGCCAATGATGTTAAAAAAAAACAAAAATAATTGCAGTGGCCATCCATCCAGACCAGGGCTTTTATCTTTCGCTAAGTCTTTTAACATCGCTTGTAATTCTTCCAAAGAAATTGGCCTATTCATCATCTCCAACTCTTATTCATTTATCATCTGCAAGAACACATTAGTCTTATTGATTTGATCAACTAGATTTAGCCATATCCATTTGATCAACTATATTTGTTTCCTCTTGATGCCTTGTATTGGGACATGAAAAAATTAACTTTTTTCTGAATGTCATGGTGTGATGAGAGAATCTTACTGTCTCCATCTCTAATGTACCATATGGAGTTTGCACTCTTGCTTTTGGAGGCCACCCTGTGGAGTTTTCACTACTTTTTTGGAGGCCACCCTGTGGAAGAAATGGGTGTTCTTGTCACCTTCACGAATCTAACACATTCTACTTTTGAACCTCCATTCATCTTATTGATTTTTCAATATTTCATTCTTCTTTTCCATAAGATTGAATATTTCCTTTTTAGAACAACAATGTAACTACTTGAAAATCAATTGAAAACAACAAAAATCCACGGACCATACTATTTGTAAAAGAACTTTTGATCCAAATGGTCCGTTACATCCTTAATTTCCTGCGTGATATTAGTTCCTTCCTTCTGCACGTCCTTTTCTAGGTTGGCTGATGCAAGATCTGACAACCTTTTTTAATCTTTTTAGTTTATAACTTACCTTTTCCATTTGATTATCGAGGTAAAAATATAAAGGATGCATCCATGATTCACGCACCAATTCTGAAAATTCTAGGTCTTTCAACTGTCGAAGAATCTAATTCCAACCACCTGTTAGGTGTCAAAATTGTCCCTCCAAGTGTCCCAATTTAGTTTCAGTTAAGTCCAGTTAAGTTGAGTTTGACTCCAGTCATTTATCATGGATGTTTCTAATGTAATCTTATTTAAGTGATTTATAATACCGAGAAGAGCAAGTATTCTGCTCCACATTTTGTTCTCTTCAATTTTTGTCATGGTATTTTTATTGCAATTAAATGCAATGTCTACAATTTATTTTTCTTGTTGAGTTGTAGTTAGTAAACACTCAACAAATGGAAAAATCCAAGAGGCTCAAAACGTCAAAGCAACAATAGAATATGTTTGAGATCTTTTTAGATCTGGAAGTGAAGAAGCAAAAGGATGCCTTTGCATTGAAATGCATAAAAGAATTTGTCGATGACAGCATCCTACCCCTGATTTCAGAAGCCAAGACAACCAAGGAGGCTTGGAATACTCTTGAGAGGTGTTTTGGTGCAAGGGGGAGCATTAATATTTCTAATGATGATAATATGATGATTCCAACAACAGAGCTTGCTAATGAAAGTTTGGTGAATCGAGTAACAAAGCTTGCTAATGAAAACTTGGTGATTCCAGTAATAGAGCTTGCTCGGGACAATAAAATTGTCATTGAAGGAGTGAATGTTATGGTGAATCCAGCAAATAATATTGTTGATGTAAAATTTGATGAAGAATCATTGGCTAATGGTGAATGGTTCCACATGATGCTGCAAAAACATCATATTGACATGATGTTATTTTTTGAGACAGATGAAGACAACTTCAGCAACACACATTAGTACAATAGTAAAAAAGACAGACACAGAGCTAGAAACAAAAGTAAAGAAGGAAGCTTAGAAAGAGAAAATAGAAATAGATGCAGAAGCAACAGCTCAGAAAGAAGTGCAACAGGAAAAAGCTCTCATTGTAGAGTAGAAGGAAAAGAACCAATGTGCTTCTCCAGATATTTTCAATTCTAATGTTGATTTTGAGTGTGCAAGTACACAGAATGACTATGAAAAAGAGTTAAATTTTCTTGAAGCATGGCTTGCAACACTATGCATTGATGAAGTCTACATAGAAGATGCAAAAATGAATGTTGAAGGCAACATCGATGAAGAACAAATTAATGAATTTTTCAGGTATTGGAGTCCCGAAGAGATGAAATTATATCATGGTCTAATGGTGCAGTAGATTGAACATGAAAAGTGCTCTACAAAAGATAATATGTGGTAGAAGCCCACATACAACTTGTTTTTTGAGGAAGTTCAAGATATGCTTAGAGAGCTTGAAAGAATGGAAGACCTGCACCAACAACTGAAGAAAATGAAATTTGAATCTTACAACAAGAAGGACATGCTGAAGCAATTTAGAGGCTATAGGATCTGGAAAAAGAAAAAGAAAAGTTGAAGTCAATTTTTAAATTGTAAACCTAGCTTAGACAAAGACCAAAAGGTTTCTTAATTGAATTTTTTATGTGGTTGTAATTAAGGCGGAGTGTTGGAGAATGTAATTGCAACCACCTCTTAGGTGTCAAAATCGTCCCTCCAAGTGTCCCAGTTTAGTTTCAGTTAAGTCCAGTTAAGTTAAATTTGACTCCAGTTATTTATAATTAATGTTTCCAATATAATCATATTTAAGTGATTTATAATACTAAAAAAAAGTTTTCTACTCCACATTTTATTCTCTTCAACTATTCTCATCAACCAAGTATGACATTTTATTCTCTTCAATTATTCTCATCAACCAAGTATGACATTTTATTCTCTTCAATTATTCTCATCAACCAAGTATGAATTAGCACCACTCCATTCGAGAAATATCATGTCACGGTCTTCTCTTCAATTTTTGTCATCAACCAAGTATGACTTAGCACCACTCCATTCGAGAAATATCATGGCACGGTCAGAGATTTCCGAATGAAAGGATGATGATTGCAATTGATTGAGCCTCTCGATTAGATAAGAGGGCACCATAGAGTTAAGATTGTTTTATGAATTATTTAAACTTATCCGTATGAAAGGATGATGATTGCAATTGATTGAGCCTCTTGATTAGATAAGAGGGCACCATAGAGTTAAGATTGTTTTATGAATTATTTAAGCTTAATCAAATTTTACTTTGCACCATCTTAATGATAACATCATTTCATTTAACATCAAATTTAACGTCTGTTTAAAAACCTAATTAGAGAAAAAGATCAATCAGTGGGACTAAAGGTGTTATATTATATGAATATGGATTTGATTCGATTTGTTTTGCAGGTAGACGACCAAGAAATTTACTGTTTGATCTGTTCGAGGAAGACTGAAGATGGAAACAGGAATTAAATTGATTGTTTCACAAAGGAAGTGGGGGTCAAAGGTCGTGATCGCCAGTTTGAGGATGACACTGAAACTTTTGGGATGTGTTAATTTTAATTTCACTAGATTTTAAAAATATTTTGGATTTTGATAAAAAAGAAGAATCAATTGTTTAATCGTATTCGCAAATATTTCTGGAATTTGCGGAGATATTCCTGGAAATATTCGTGTAATGTGCTAAAAATCTACAACTTGATATGAATTTCGTGCGGTATACGCTACCAAAGACCAAGTTTTGGCTGGCTACCCTGGCCTATATATAGAGTCTCACCTGTGGTATACAAGCAGGAAATAAGCTCAACTGCAATTCCTTGTATTCCGCTGTTTTGTTAGTTGTGTTTAACTTGCTGGTGGCCGTTGCAATGGGGGCAAGAACATTATCAGTTTCGGTTTATGTTACAGCAACACTAGCAATAATATTTAGTCTCTATGTTCAAGGTAAGGTAGTAATCCCTCGACTGTATTTTATGCACGCAAATAAATGGTAATATTTGTTTGTTTCGTTGAGTATATATCATAAATAAATATTTGTTTGTTTTGGGAAGTATAGGAGCTATGGGTGCGACGTTTGCGATCCAGAACCACTGTTCATACACGGTGTGGGCCGCAGGAATTCCCGTAGGTGGCGGTCAAGCGCTGGGGCAGGGGCAATCATGGAGTGTTAACGTGCCCGCAGGAACAAGCTCAGGCAGATTTTGGGGGTAAAGGAAGCTGCAGCACTGGTGACTGCGGCGGCGTGCTCAGCTGTACACTCTCGGGACAGTCTCCTACAACGCTGGTTGAATATACTCTGAATGGGGGCAACAATCAAGATTTCTATGACCTCTCTGTAATTGATGGTTTCAATGTCCCTCTCTCCCTAACACCCTCCGACGGTAGCTGCATCGCACCCACATGCAAAATGGACAAGTGCCCAGATACCTACTTATATCCCACTGATGACACTAAAACCCACGCTTGCGCTTATCGTACCGAATTCGACGCAGTATCATATCTACAATAAGGATATTATTACAATATCCATCCCTGTTTATCGTACCGAATTCGATGCAGTATCATATCTACAATAAGGATATTATTACAATGTCGACTGTAGTATCATATTTATAATACGAATACCACTTTAAGGCAAAGGCATAATTATTTTTATAATATTTTTATTTTTTAGTGTATATGAATTATTTTTATAATATCTTCACTGTGTATATGGATCAATTTGGATATATTTACAGTGTATATGGATTATTGGATCTAAACGATTTAATAAATAATTATGGATGATTTAAAAATGTTTTTATTTAAAAAGAAAAGAAATGATTATATATATTATAATTATAATTATAATTATTTATATATATATAATATGATGAAGTTATATATTTTTAAGAAGGTCTTGTTTATATTAGAATGAGGTATTTTTACAAAGATATTCAAAATGTTAAATTATGAATAGTTAAGATTTGATAATTTAAAAATATTTTTTTTCATGATACCACAAACAATATAGACATTATTTGAATGATTTTTCACATTCTTTAATTTATTAAAAACTAATTGATGAAACATGGCTAATTTTCAATTGATCAATCAATTTGAGACTCTCTTTCAATGGATTTGAGGCTCCCCTCGGTTCAAAATACTACATAGGGAAAATTGATCAATCAATTTGAAGCCTTTGCCTGTTCAAAATACTGGATTTTCTTTTGCATATTTAATATTGTGACATTGCTTGCTTTGCACCATAGCAAACTACATATATCACTAGGAATATTCTCAACTAAGCAAACACCTTCAGTAATACAACATGCTAGAGTGTTCACTTCACTTCACATTTGATGCCCACTAGTCTCATTTGTCACTCAAAGCCCACATGTACCCTCACCACCATCATTTGCATCCCAAATATCAACTTTATCGTCTAACTACAAGGAGATGAACGTTTTTCTTTTGGGTTATGGTTCATTTTAGTAAGGGATTGCACAAAGAAGCAACATTCTCATCAGAACGTTTTCCAAAATAAATTATCACACTTACAAATTAATATTTTATAGATCAAGGCCATAAATCTCATTGCATATGGTATAATGAGTAGTGTCATCCAGTGTGTGATGCTATTATTAATATTTTATAAATCAAGCCCATAAATCTCATTGCATATAGTATAATGAGCAGTAATGGGGTCATTGTGTGTGTGACCCTATTATTCACCAAGAATTGATCCTTCTTTTACCTTCTTATGAGATTATAAATTTGTAGAATGTGGTAAATACACCCATTCAACATCCTCCAGTATTTGCAAATGTTTCTTGAGTAGAATCTAATACCCTCACCACGATCATTTGGATCCCAAATGTCAACTTTATCCTCTAACTACAAGGATATGAATTTTTCTCTTTTGGGTTACGCTTCATTTTAGTTTTGGATTGCACAAAGAAGCAACATTCTCGTGAGAACATTTTCCAAAATAAATTATCACACTTATGTTGTAGTGGCTACAACCACCCTCCAAAATTTTGACTTAGCTTTGTTTTGAAGCCTCCCTACTAACCATCTTTAGTAGCATGTCTTGCATTGTCAAGTACATAGGCTTCATTTATTTCTTAGTGGCTTGGCAGCTTTTGCATGTTAGTTTGCTTCACTCCCTTCATTGGTTGTCATCCTAGACTTCAGCTAATTGCTAGTTGAGCAGTTCCCCCAGAAAATTACGCAATTCTGGAGGGGAACTAGCCTTCCCTCCAAAAATTGCGCAAATTTGAAGGGAAGCCTAATGGGCTCCAAAATTGCGCAGAACAACCAGTGAGGCTTCCCAGAGAAAACTGCACAATCTGGCATGACACGATAGCTGAGCCAAGAAATTGTGTAATTCTAGGAAGCATTCACCTGTTGACCCGAGGAATTGCGTAATCCCTCAATGACAGCCAGCCCAGCTCAGCATAGAAATTGTGCAAATCCCTCTCCTAGTCGTGCAGGTTGTTGCATGTGCCTTCATGTTGATCGGTTCCCTCCGAGACCCAACAAAATTGATTTGCATGCATGGGATTATTTTCCTCAAATAGAAAAAAGAAACATGCAAAAAACTTCCCTAGATTTTAGGGATCTATATTTAGCAGCTACAGATTACATGCAATGATCATTTTAGAAACTGCCCTCCAAGTGTCTCTTTTTCCTAGATTTGTGGCATGCACATCATGAGCCTCAAACTTATTTATTCAATGCTACAAAGCTCATTATTCACATCGATCTTGGAGCTCTCACATCCCACAACACATCTAGGAGTCTTCGGCACATTTAGGTCAGCTAGTTTTGGCTAAGTCCGCTTTACATGTCTTTTGCAACATTTCAGTCACTTTTGTGTTTTATCTTATGTGAGTGTTGTCTGCTTGATTTTTGTGAACGCTTGTTGTAATTTTCATGCATGTTAGCCTGTACAAGAATGGTTTAAGTTTTCGCTTCCATCTCACTTCTATCGCATGCATGACATTGTTTTGCACTAAGGGTTGTCGATTCAGCGACTCGTTTAACACACGTGCATGTTTTCCCATTTTTTGAACCTTGCATTCTCTGTTTGCATGCATGATCATTCACTCTCACTTACACTCAGTTTTGCCAGGCATTTAGATCTTCATATGTTTTCAATCCCCCGTCGGTGAGTCTCAACAACCTTGGCCCAGACCTTGCCTTGCCTGGACAACATTGCACATTTATCAGAGGGAAGGTTCTACCTTCCTCTCACAAGATGCCCAAAACTGGCCAAACAATGTCTTCCAGGCTTGCTTTGCACAATTCTAAGAGGCAGTACTCTGCTAGCCCACAAAATTGCACAATGCAATCCTTGGGCCTACATGCCTTGCTAACTAAAATTGTGCATTGAACAATATCAACGCCCAGCAGGTCAGCCTGGTTTTCACATTGTGCAATTCCAGCAGTCAACTAGCCTCCCGATAGTCTAGACTACCTTTTGCATGGTTTTGGTAGTCAGTCTCCCGGCCTCTTGTTGAAAATTACGCAATCATTGCCATCAGCCTCGTAGGTATGTTGCAGGTTAGTCCTCAAGTTTTCTTTGGTTTTCAACTAACAGATTGCTTTCCATGCATGTTGCCATGTCTCTAGGTATAGTAGGTGTTCGTCTGTCTCTCAACAGTTCAGGTTCAATGGCCTCCAAGAGAGGAGGATCAAAGGACACTAGTGAAAGCACAACTAGTCGACACAATTGAGAAAGTGTCTATGAGTTTGGCGATTTATGAAGACACCAAGATGCTCGTAGACAAAGACATCAACCTGAAATGGAAGGATATCAATGGTAAATTCTCAGGCACATTTCGGGAGGATCTTGAAGACTGCAGCATCTATGTAAATATTCACAAGTCTGGCCTATACCGGATTTCGTGCAGGTATCCCACATTTCCATGCACGAACATGATACATCGGATTGTCTCGCACATTGATTTGGAGACAATGGTGTTAAGTAGTGTTAGCGGGAAAAAGATTGCTACCTTTAGGGGACATGACTATCAACAGATGTACCACTTTCTGTAGTCGGCGATCATAATGGAAACACCCTTTAGCAGACCTGACAGCAGTGCAAATTCCAGGCATATCTTGAAGAGATGGGTGACGGAGCCAGCCAATTTCAGGATGACACTCAACTAGATTTACAAGACTATGATATTGTGAAAGGCATATCAGTACTTGGTCATATTTGCATTTCACTTGTACGACTAAGAGAGCACGGATACCTTCCCGCAGAGTTGGGTGATCGCGTTGGACCAACTAGCGAGTGAAGGAAAACCATGCAACTGGTTTCACATGTTGGCTCACAGGCTAAAGGGACAGGTGAACAGAGCCCAGAAACTTCCCAAAGGTTAGCAAGCAAAGATATACATGCCTGCATACATTCTGGATGAAATTTGTGGCCGTCAAAAGTTCCCAGACTTGAAGTGGGCATGGAGATCAGTGAAAACCTCTCTACACACTTATTGCAAACTGTTTTCCGAATGCAGCTTCCGCGAAGTCATCACACAGTTGTCAGGCCATTTTTTCACCCCGGTGTACAAGACAGTATTTGAGCAGGATTCACCTGCATATCGAAGGCAAAAATGGAGGCACTAATAAACATAATGGATTGGTATGCCTCACCTTTTGGAACCTTCATACAGACGTATAACGCGGAGAAGCCTTCGCATGTTTTACCAAACTTTGTCATGGACAAGCTCGTCATGCAAGAAGTTTCGTACCACATCTCAGCAGGATTGTTAGCTAGACTGCATCGGAAGAAGAAGGCACCCTCGCCCACTCTTCCCTTGTAGATTGAGTTGTACAAGATACAAAATCTCAAGCATGCTAGTGACGAGACAAAGATTTCAAAGATTTACTTTCGACACTCGAAGATTCAATCCGTACGACCCACATTTCTTTGTAAATGATCACTGTGTGAGAGTTAAATTTCCTTGGATCCACGGGGCATGTCATTGGGATGAGCAAGAACCATGGAGATATTGTCACAGCTCCTCCAAGCTCAATGAACCGTTCAGCTTAGATATGGAATGGTTAGCGAAGCAGCATCTAGGAGAGCACCAACATCAGCAGCAACAGAGGGTAACATACCTGCACGTGACAAAGGCAAGAGAAATATTGTTGACAGCATAGAGGTAGAACAAAGTTGGAAGTTCACAGCAAACCCACTTGTGGAGAAAGCAGCTTTAGGGATAGAGGTGAAGATGCGAAAAGAGGAATGCGCAAAGGCAGAGAGATAAACAGACGATGGAGGAAGCAGTGAAGGAGCTGCAAGAGTTGAAGTAGAAACTCTGGGAAGAACAAGAGCTGCGTATAGAGGAGAACGAAGCACAACAGGGACAGACATGGTAGGAGGCACAAAATGCACATATAGGTGAAACTATGCCCATAAATGTTGTAGACTCATCCGAGAAGCTAGCACAAAGCAGATAGGGTGAGCAGTCACAAGAGTGGGACTTCGCTCAAGAGATTGAACAGATACATGAGCAGATAGATATGGAGATGGAGTAACCATAGTTAGAACAAGACATCGAAATAATGCCTTACAACCAAGAGGTCAACCCATCGGCTTCACCAGATCCGGAAGCAGAGCAAGTTGTGAGCGATCAAGGAGATACTGAGATCCTTGAAGACAATCTGGAAGCGGATATGCACAACATATCATTCGACGAGTTGCAGCATAAAGTTGTGTAGTCACAGAGAGTGACTACTCCGGATGTCCACACATCTCCTACACAATTTGAAGAATGAGACATCATATCTAATGTGTGCAAGAATCCAACAGCATTAGCTGATGCTACTAGAGCAGATGTCGAAGCCACGAGCTTGAGTGTTTGCTTCTTGATTGCAGAGAATGAGCGAATGGCTAAGGAGTTACATACAACCAAGCAAGGAGGAGAACAAGTTAAAACAGCCACCAGAGTAGAGTTGAACAAGGTGATACAAGATGAAGTATCGTCCCTTGAGACAATCATGCAGATGTTTTATTCCAGATTTGGTACTGTGCATAGGGCATTTGTCGATGTCAACGGTTGGTAGCAGTGCTATGCTAGGAGAGAATTTATCTTTTCAAATATGCATACTGTTGTCGACCGCATGCAAGCATGGATAATGAGATACAATGGAGCCCCGTTACACTTGCCCAAGCTGATGAAGCCCAAGGCGATTGAGTTGAAGGCACGCATCCGAAGTCAGATCTGGAACTATGAGGAATTCCTGCAGCACAACACCAGTTTCCAGGCTTCCCATGCACGAGTGTTTAGAAGCATGGATGTTGTTGTGTGCATGCATGCGATCCCATCTATTGGAACACTCACTGAGGCAAAGTCAAAGAATCAAGTCCAACTCGAGCTAGACATGCACTTTGATGAGTTGATGCGCATAGCCACCAGCACAGACTTGGAAATTAGTGCAGACACTATGCATTAGTATGTCGTTGGTCTGGAAGCACTCAAGGCGATGATGCACATGTTATCAAATGAGTTGGAAAAAGGATCCAAATCAATGTACCTGGATGCAACAGAGGAAATAGTTTGTTTCCAGAAAGATGTCACTATAGAGTACACGGACACCATCATGGACTACTAAGATTGGCAACAGTTCACCACCGTCAACCATCATGAGCATGGCAAAGAGTTGGTATTCCCACAGTCATCTGAGTCTTAGTGATGTCTTGCATGGCTTGCTCAAGCCATTTTGTCTCACATGGGTACATGTGCAGATTGTATGTAACATCTTATGAAGTGGAAGTTCAAGTGTCAATATCTAAATGTAATAGTCATAGAGTATTTGAAGAGTCATGAGGGTAGGTGAAAAGTCACAAAGGGGAATGTCAAGGGTGACCCCACCCTTTTCTATTTATAGAACCTCATAACTCATTGTAAGGGCTTTTGGGTAGCCAAGCTTCCGATAGCAGTATATTAGAGAAATCTTGGAGAGTATTGTAATGAGCATTGGCTTCTCCACATTACAAAACTAGTACATCTCATTGGAGGAGAAGGCGACAGTGAATGTAATGTTCTATTATCGTGACCAGTGGTTGGTCATGGTTGTACTGTATGATTGGAACTTTCACTTCTTAATATAACAGATCCAACACATTTCATGCATATGTTTTTATTGTATTTCAGTTATCTTGGTTACTCTAATGATATATGTATCTGTTTTCTTATGCATGTATGTATAAACTCTTTATCTATATGTATGTATGAATCTTGCTGAGATGTGATGCTGGTTTAACCAGCACTTTCGATTCTTGGTTCGCCTGCCTTCCAGTTCGTGATGCATCTTTGCTCGTGTGTTCCCTTCCAAGTTGCATGCTTACATAGATTTCCAAGGGGTGCACTCATTCCACCCTTTGTGTGTTAGAACCATTCATTCACCTTCCTTGGATTGCTAAGCATGTCACACCCTTGCTACCAACAAGGACATCTTACTTACCTCTGTGCGCAACCACAATCAAGGCAATATCGTACGACCCGTTGGTAGGACTCCTACACCAAATGGTTTGAGGTCTAGTTGGGACTTCTTACGAGGGAGATCCCTTTGACATGTTGGCTCGTACAACACTGTCAACAACTTACAAACTAAGATTTTATAAATCAAGCCCATAAATTTCATTGAATATGGTATAACGAGCAATAAGGGGGGCATCTGTGTGACCCTATTATTCACCAAGAGTTGATCCTTCTTTTACCTTCTTATGAGATTATAAATTTGTAGAATGTGGTAGATAAACCAATTTAACATCCTCCAATATATGGAACTCTTTCTTGTGTAGAATCTAATAAGGAAAAATATTAAGAAAAGTTGATTAACATATAAATGATGTAAAATGATGCCATCTCTGTATATCAATGACATTTACTAATATGGTTGGCTAGTTAAATTGATTTTTAAAATTTCATTAATACTAGCATTTGCACCAGATGTTGCAAAGGAAACGCCGTAAGGCATAAATTGAAAAAAGCAAATAGAGCAAAAAAATACTTTGATAAAGAATAAAAATATATTGAACACTCAAATCAATGCCCCATTAACTGGAACCACTTAGTAGACATTCCATATGAAATGGGCATATGATCCAAGAACATTGGTGCATAAGAGAGCCAATTAGTCAGGTAACATAAGTATAAATTGTTTCATATATTAAAATCCACGGGTCTAACAAATCTTGTTTAGCCATTTAAGATATAGAAGTTATCTTGTTTAGCCATTTAAGATATAGAAGCTTCGAAACCTTTGTATATGAGCTATTGTCAAAGGACTGCCCTTGTCCTCAGAAGCATTACCACTAGTACCAAGGAGATCAGGACCTTCAAGCTATCGAACCCCATGTATTTCATTGCTTGATCTTAATGATTTCATTTGGTTATGTAAAAGCCCCATGTATTTCATTGCTTGATCGTTATGTAAAAGGTTACACCTTCTCTGGAAATTTAGAGTTGAAAATTTAAAGGCTATCATCATATTTTGGTCTTCAACGCTGATTGGCATGCCATGAATCTGTGGGGGTTTTTTGGGAGTTATCCAGGCGACCTGTGCCCAATTTTTTGTTTGAAATCCCGTTAGTTTTTGTTGTTGGGGTTTCTGGTTTTTTTTTTTTTGCTGGTGCGCCCTTTGGGGTTTCTTGGCAGGCCTGCGTGTTCTGCTCACTTGTTGGCCTCTTAGCCATTTTTCTGATTCGTTGTGAGACATTAAATGTTCAGCCTAACTAATGTTTTTAACATAACACGTTCCCATGAATAAATTTACGAGAGTTTGTTATTTTTTTTCTTTCTTTTTTCCTTTTTTTTTTGTTCGGAAAAAGTAAATTAATTAAAAAATAATAATACATTCATTTGATTGATATATATATATATATATATATATATATATATATATATATATATATAAAATAATGTTTTGTAATTATAATAATCATAATTTAATTTTAAAATTATGGTTAAGTTAGTAATCAAATTCCTAACTTTTATATATATATATATATATATATATATATATATATATATATATATATATATATTATTATAATGTTTTGTAATTATAATAATTATAATTTAATTTTAAAATTATGGTTATGATATGTATAGACTTTTTGGTTTGTGAAATAAATATATTCCTTTGTGTAAGATTTGGCTACAAAAGTTTATAAAAATATAAGAATATAAGTGTTTTTCATTTTAGATTGAAATATATAACATCTTAAGAGATACATATTCTTAAACTACTAGTATTTTTTTGATAAATAATTAATTATTAATTTAATTTATAAAATATAAATTAATTAATTATATAAATTTGATTCCCATCAAAGTATTTGATAATGTTCAAATCTTATCAAGAAAAACTGAGAATGCAAATTAATTGTTAAAAACATCCAAACTGGATTTAGTTTTCACAACCTATATAATTCCTGAGTCCTGGTATATTCGGCTGTCGACCGCCATTACCAGGTTCCAGAGACTTTTCAGATCCCGTGATGGTAAGAGCAAGTCTAAGGAATATGTCATTCTGCTTCATCAGTGGCAGGGCCTGCTGTGTTGTCTTTACCAATACTTTCCCATATAGTGCAATGGCAAGGCTTTCCTTCATGGCACTGGTGCTAGCTGAATTTCACAGAATGGAGAGGAGAAGAAGCAAGTGGCTCCTCCTTTAAAAATATTTGAACAGTTGATTTTAGTGAAAGCTATTTTTTCAATGAAACGAAATGTAGGTAGAATGTGCAGATGCCTTTTTGGTTCCCTGTTTGTTATGGGTCCAATTCTCTCTACTGCTTAAATGAAGATAAACTTTACCATGGAAGATAAGTCAAATTTAGATATAAATTGGCTTTGAACCAGGCTTTTGTATGATGTGGATGGAACATTTATATTCTGGGAAAGGAAAATTTGTCATCATTTGTGTGTGCATCT
This sequence comes from Pinus tabuliformis, assembly GCA_031772625.1. Classification (NCBI taxonomy): domain Eukaryota; kingdom Viridiplantae; phylum Streptophyta; class Pinopsida; order Pinales; family Pinaceae; genus Pinus; species Pinus tabuliformis. The sequence continues at coordinate 30,992,624 of CM062807.1, read as the reverse complement.
TTTGAACTGGGATATTCTGTAGTCTCTATATCCTCAGGGGTCTCGGTAACCAAAACAGGTTGATTATGTTGGGGAGGATAAGAAGAAGATGCATCAATTTCTGAATGTGATGCGCTTGATTTTGAGTGGTCATATCTCTCATAAGCATCTGCAGTTTCCATGTCTCCTGATGTTTTGTATCTTCGGAGCAAATGTAATGGAGAAGATCCATGGATTGAAGTTGTTTCTCCACTTTGAAATCCCGAAAACATAGTTGATCTCCTTGTGAAACCATGGGAAGAGTGCTTTGACTTTCTATCTCATTTTGTTTTTTTCTTAGCATTTTTCTCCCATATGTTCAAGGCATTGGCTGTCTGTTCTTCAAATATTGCCTTCTTCATGTGAGATCCCATCTGCATAAAAATATCCCATCATATTTTAAGAGCACATTCCTTTATACATGATATTTAACTAGAATAGAGTGTTTTTGAACAATCCAAAAGTTCACTAAAACATTTGTACATACTGGAAAAACAAAATTTGCCCCAAAAATGGATGTTCTCTATCTATCAACAAACAGGGTAAAATGGATGTTCTCTATCTATCAACAAACATGGTTATATCAGGAAATAAAATTAAAATGATTTAAAGAGAAATCATCATTTCTATTTCTCTGCTTTTTTGTAAGGCTCCAGATTGTAACAAAATTTAATTTAACAAACAAAAGGAAGCATATTTTAGACTGGTCATACTTTTCATTCGAAAATCCTCTGAGGCTTTACCTGAAGCTCTCAATAGAGAGATAACTGTTGTATACAAGAAAAATTAAACTCCATTGTTTTCTATCTCCTCATAAATTTCTCCAATATGAGTTTTACTATTTTTTAATGAGGTGATTTTATAACCATTTCACTGAAATCTGATGACATGATTTTTGGTGAGATCAAAATGTTTCATTGTTTAAATTGTATTTTTGAGTAGAAAAATGGATTCAATCTCCTGAAAAATCCCTTAAACATTTGGATTGTGCAAATTCAACAACTTAAAGCTAAAATTTCCCCTATTTCTAATCAAAAATTATGGTTTTAACAATTTCTACTCAGATTTTGTGCAAAATCAACCAAAAAAAAATCAAAAGTGGTCTCATTAAACAACTGTGTTAATGCATTATCAATTGACACCTTATCTCTAATTTTATCAGTACAAGTAAGATATTTAATATCACAATGTAGGGTTTGATTAATCTATTTATGTACAAAATAAACCAGGTGAATACACTAAGTGAATACTTGGACGATGTAACTCTCCTTTTTTGTAATTATATAAGCCAGCATTTTCTCAAGTTCAATCGATCCTTTTAGACACCTAAACTGATTGTATTTTCAATGAACATGGAGTAGATTAACTTGTTTCACAAGGGAATAAAGTGTAAGTGTGATGTAACTACATAGAAACTGCACAACAATCCTAGACACAAACACAAGCAACCCAAGGTAATCCTTATCAGATGCATAATAAGGTCACTCTCAATATTCTCCTTACACATATTAAAGCTGCAAAACAATCAACTAGTGCTAAGTCAAAGAAGAGATAATGATATTAAATAAATAAAAAGAAAACAGTTAAAATGATGAAGTTTGCTTGGAAGTTAGAATGTCCTTTACATGTACCCAAAAAAATATAAATTAGCACACTAGTCTATATGTTGCATACTTACCCTCTGATAATTCTTACTATGATGAAAGTAAACCTCTCATGAAAACAAGATCTCAGGCCAAATTCATATTGTAAGAATGAAGTCAAATTTAAATAAGGTGCATAGAGGGATTATAATTGAAACTTTTTAGCTATGTAAACTAAAATTGATTTAAAACACCTAGCACTACAATATGTTACCATTTTTATAATAGTAAATCCAATGATTCTACATGCAAAAGTTCATTCTTTACTAAATGAACATAGTGCTTACCCATATCCACAAGAAGAAAGCAAGCTGGAAAGCATTCTGCAGAACATAAGGTAAGTTTGCTAACCATCAAAGCATTGTCATTTCCATGAATATTCAGTAAACAGGATTCAGAAATAGAATTTGTCAATGAGGCATTGGTGTGAAAAGCATTTTGATACCTGGAATAGAGTGAAATGGATCAAGAAAAGAACAAGTTTAGGACGACTGAACCAAAAAAGTTCATCTGTTGGCTGCACTATGGGAGTTCCTTGAACTACAACATGCCTCTCTTGAATTTCTAAGGCCATCTCTGTTATTATAACTTGTAGCTTTGTGCCGACCAACAAAACCGTCTGCACATTTTCAAGATCGAATGGCAATAAGCCTGAAGAATTCAATCAAGAAACTTTCCAGGCCATTAACTCACATCATCAATAAGACAATCCTATTAGTCTAAGACTTTTGTTTACGTACAGCTAAGGGAACAAAAGAGATCCAAAATTACGCATACCATCTTGCTCAGAGAAACACATCCAATCCTATTAATTGAACAAAAGCGAAAACTACTTTATGAATATGCAAAATTATGTCTTTGGTGGGAGAGATGAGTCCTGAAGACTTACCATACACATTAAGAAGCAAAAAAAATACAGCAAAAGCCCACAAGGAAGGACTGTAGATAATGTATCAAAAGGCCTCTGTTTAGGTAAAATTCAATGGGATTTTCAAAACATTCCAAGAAGTTGACATAGCAAGGCCCAAGAAGGAAACCTAATATTATTTCTGAAGACCAAAGCTTTTGTGAGTAGGGAAATCTTTACGAACTTGATTCCAACCACCCTCTTGAAGTCATCATCCAATGACCTCTTGATATATTTATGAAAATCAAACTTGCTATTTGGGGTCAAGTGAGCCTATACAGTTCCAATAAATAAATAAAATTATAGTACTAATCAGATTCCTTACACAAATGATATGGGTGCTGATATAACAAAGATGAAATGGAAAATATGATTTAAATTTATCAAGACTTACAACAATGAAGCCATGGCGCAAGGTCAGGTAATCAACTTTTGTTACTGACCAAAAGAATTGTCGAAAGAAGCATACCTGCAAATCCAAGGAAAATTAATGTTAAACCAGAACTGGATATTTCTCAGTTAACATGCAAAGGTCAAACTCAGATATATCCATAGATCATTTGCAAGTATGAAATACTTACCATCCATTTAAGAATCAGTATTCGGCTCGATAAAGGCATATGACGCTTTACAAATGAGGTTTCTTGGGTTAATCTGAATCTTGCAGGATCTGCTTGGACCAATAAAGCAAGCAATTGCCTCAATATACAGTTTTCTTAACACGCTCAAAAAGTTACCCAACCCAAAAGATTCATTCTGTGTCCTTTCAATCTTCTATATTTAAAAACATTACTCAATCGGCTTATAATATATTTTTTTAACTGAAACAAGATTTTTTTGGAGAATCAGTAACTTGAAAGATCAGCTATCACTATTAAACCAGTTACAACTATTTCATAAATACTATAAAAAGGCCAGTTACAACTTACAACATGTCTCTAGAGACTTGAACCCACATAGTTGGGAAACAAACTGTTTACCAAACTACTTGAACTAAGATCCATTGACCAATCAGCCTATAACTAACACAGTATATCCCAATTAGAATTGGCAGGTTGCCAACCAGTTATTACTTTTCAACTTAAATAGTCTCTAGAGAATGGAGTAAATAAGATTCCATAGCAACCTAGTGAAGGGAGAAGAAATAAAAGAACATCAACTCACCATTTGAAAACTCATAATCTAGAGTTTTTGATTCCCTTTCCCACTCTCTCCAATGCCTCATCTAGACATCAAGAGGGCTTGTAGATCTCAGTATTACCAGAGGATATAAATGCATGCAGAGGTCAGAATAATAAAACCCAATGCAGAATTTAACTGAACATTATTGGACAAAATAATTGATCTCCCTTTCCACCTACATTTGCTCTTGCCAGTGCCACAGTTAAGATACTATATAACACATGGAGAACTGCCAGCATAAAGATGAAGATGTGGAGTTGATGCATGCCACTTTGGGAAACCAGAGGATACTTACCCTGAATACAAAGCAGCAGAGTTATCAAGTAAAATCCAACATAAAATAAATATTTGAAATTTGTATGGGAAACTAATTTCAAGATGGTCTAAATCAACTCGATCTCAGTAGGAAAATCAATCAAAGAATCATAGGACTTGGATAAAGAAACCATGCGCATTAAGACTAAGAGAAGGGTTTGGCCTTTACATGTGCAGAGCTACAATGTTGGCTACCCTCAGAAGCAGCTAAGATGCATCTCCATGGGACCTCCTGTTCAGTAGACATTGATTCCCATAGAATTTTTTGCATGTGCTCCTTTTCTTGGTCATTATCCCCTTCCACCTTTATATCGCTAGAATCAATTTCCTTCTTACATTGAATCATAATATAAGCTATTTTTTTTGGTATACAAATCATGGAAATGGGCTTCTGTCCAACTATCAGTAGAAGCGATATGAAACCCAGAAGCATCAACTCTGCAACCCAAAAAGATGATTTTCAAAAATATTTGCTCAGAGGACATATTCAGAAATTCTAGCCAGCAGGTGCTAAAAGAAATCAGTGTAGTTGCCTGAAATTAAAGGCTGAAATTCAATTTAGAAAATCCAAAACAAGCTACCAATGCAATCTAAGCAGATCAGTTAAATACATAAAATAGATATTGTCAAGTTCAACCCATGTAACCATTTTAGAAGGAGGTTCTATCTAAAACAACATAAATTTGTTGTTCAAATTAGTTTCAAAGTATTTGGGGGATAGACTACAAGAAGCAACATGGTGGATATGAGTGGTTTCGAGTATCCATTACCTGCTTTCAATTTTTCAAGCGCTTCATATAGAGCCTTTTTATTTCTTCTGGAGAGCCACTGTAAATATAATGACAGAAAAGGGCTTTATTAGTACAGATGCAAGAAGAATTCAAAACTTGTAATCCTGTAGATTTGTTTATCATGTCTTCCTCTATCAGCATCCTTTTCCTGTAATAACCAAAGCAATAATTCTACTTCTAATCACTGATGACATATGGAATATGAGCCATTCATATTGGGTTTTAAAAGTGTTTTTTGTTGGGGACTTCAGAAGCCAAAATTTATCAAATTTCTACCAGTCAAAACAAAATGGATGCAGAACTAAACCGAAGTAAGATCAATTCAACTAAACCAAAAAGTGCACAGTTGAAATCTAAGCAAAACCTTACATTGCTAGCATAATGAATACCATGTTCAAGAAGTAAAGAGATGGCCACAAATGCCAAACAAACAACTGCTACTGCCCAAGTAGGAGTTTTCTCTAGAGAACGATCATTGCCACTGTCAACTCTTGCCATATTCTTCTTAGAGGACTGGTAATTGCTTCTAAATTCGCCACAACCTTAAAAATTAAATTTTAGCAGTTTAAAACAATTCCCAATCAGGGCTGATACTCTCAACCACAATATTATCTTTTCAATTCCCAAATCTTGAATTCAAGAACGGGAACCCTCTCTCTTAATACATACGTGGTGAGGCTATCCTTTTAATATTATTGGTGTATGAAAGAAGACTACCTACTGTAGCTTTGAATTTTGTAAATAAAGAACTCAAGAATTGGTCTCATGTGGAGTCATTCAAGTCAATGCAATGGTGTGGGAAGGCCAAGTCACTCAATTTGTTAGTATACACATGAACCCAAGTCCATCAATCCATACCCAAGTCCATCAATGGCGTGGGAAGGCCAATTGTTGTCCACTCTTTCCCTACATCTATGAATCGTCTAATTCCCCCACTTGAATTCCCCTTTTCAAATTTTCTGGCATTGGAGAGTTCAAAACTCTCTTGTGGCAAGATCTGGGCATCAACGATCCACTCAATGGCCTCACAATTAAACTTCAGAGCATAATTTCTTACAGTCTACCCCAACATTCTCCTAATATCAATTTTTGCAACATATAATTCAAAGCTACAAAGCTAGTGAGGTTGTTTTTTTTTTCAACTTAAGAAATGGAGCTTGAAGTAACTCAGACATATCTAGTTTTTCCTGTGATTGGACCATCAAATCTGTGAAGTTCAACCCTCCCCACATCCTCTAAACTAATTGAGATTACTTATATTCTGGTTAACAAAGAAAACTAAAAAAATCAACATTAATGTTGACATCTGTAAAGGAAAAATTTGTCAATATTTAATATCTTATTTCAATAAGTGTATGCTCATTATGATATACCATAGAAAAGTACATTTGTGGAATGAAACAACAACATTCAGATCACTGACAAAAATGTCTCTGGATCAAATAAATGGTTTCCATTCATTGAATAGCATTGCAATTACAACAAGAATATTCAGCTCTTCATTTAAGAGCAGATCCTCTGGCATGATGGAGAGAGATCCAAAGGTACCTACCAGTAGATGAGAGATTAAAATAAATAGAGCATATGTACAAGATCAGAACTCCTGAGCAGAGCAAATTAGTCGCCAACATTGCAAACAATTTGATGGACATTGTCTCTGATGTCAAACTACACCTACAATTAGTAAATCTTTGGTTTCTGCCTGTAGGTACCATTGGAATCGGAGGTGGAGGTAAACAAAAAAATTCATTAATATTATGTTATAGTTTTAAAATATTATTATTATTATATTTTATATTAAACTTTAAATATTAATAATAATTTAGGTTACCTCAATCTATTATCCCTAAAGGATTGAGGAACTTTCAACTAACTAATGGTGTTTCCCAACAAAATTAACAATTGGACCTTTAGATAAAGTATGATGAATTCCAAAAATTTCAAAAGGGATTGCGAAAGCTAGAAGATAGTTTTGGTCAAAAGGGTAGAGTAGGAAATTTGTGCCTATCATTTTTGACATATTGAAATATTGGGGCTTGCACTATCAAAGAAAGATGCCACCATGGACCAAAATTATTGTAAACCTAGGGAATCATGTATTGAAAGAACTAAGGTTGCCTTCAAGAGGGATGGGTGGTGAAAGCTACATAAGCTAGTCTAGACAAGCACAATAGGCAACCCATAGAATTATTATTAATATCAAAAGTAACCCGAATTATTATTATTATTATTTAAAAGTAACCAAAATTCACGTGCTAGTTACTTCTATTACTACCAACTACATAGCTGCTTAAATAAAATTAATTACTAAAAATAAATAACATAGCTGCGTCAATTATCTTATGAAGTGATTGAGTCAGATCCTTTGTGCTTGTTCCTACTATAATACGTTAGTCAAATAAAACTAAGACGTCATTTTCTTACTTAATTTATAAGTGGATCAAGTTATTTTTTTAAGTAATAATTGAAGACAAATTAACTATACAAATATTTTTTATTTTATCATTAAAGAAAATATGTGAGAATAATAATGCAATTAACTATTTTTGGAAATGTTTTGAGGACTCTTGGGAAGTATTTACACTCCAAGAAGCAGTAGAAAGGAAAATGTGGTTAAAGAAATATGGCACAATAAAACGATCCTGCTATACCCAAATCTTGTGGGAGAAAAAGAAACGATTCTCAATCAAATATTGTGGGAGAGAAAGACAATATCTTTAGTTAGAATCCAGATAAGTGAGGGAGAAGTTGCTCCAAGGTTCTGCAGGAAAGAAAGGAAGTCCTCTACAAGAAACATTTTCTCAGAAACTATTCACTCATTGTTCCGTGTGAGTCCATATGTGTGAGAGAAGAGCCCGGGGGTAGTCAGTGGAAGGAAGGACTAACTTATTGTTAGGAGGAGTGTAATAGTTTTTCTCACATTTCCATAAAGTAAAGAAATATGTTTTGTAAATTTTTTATTTTGCAAAGAATGCCTCTTCAACCTCAGTTACTAAGCTTGGATATGAATTATATGTGGAAAAGAAATTGTTTAATGCCAAAGGAAAGCTTAACCCCTTATTCTGGTAGCAAGAAAGGAAGGTACAACAAATTTGGAGGCAGAGTTCTGATCATTTATTATAAATTCTGGAAGTCATGAGTGAGATAAAGAAAAAAAAAGCCTTGTTTGTTGATATAGTAAGTCATATATGGTGTATCAATATAGATAGACTAGAAAAGTAATGACATACAGAAGTATGAAGAGTTATTTTATTTTATGAAGGAGCCGAAAAAGATAATATGGTACTAGGTTAGATGCTATAGCAGAGAAGGGTGAATTAGCATTAGTCCCGAAAATCGCAACAAAGAGTTTAGCAGAACCCATATCAGGTTTAGCTTACCCACTGCATTTAGAAAAATATATAGAGATAAATATCCTCCAATGGGCATCTACGAAGAGATAAAAGGAGTTAATTAAAAACAAAATAGAGGTTTAAAGGAAATATTTCGGAACCTTGTAATTCATAGAAAGTACCAGTTATAATGAACACCTGATAAAAGAGAATGGGTAATGTAACCTTAAGGCCATGGAAATCGAGAGAATTGTGTGGGAGTTGTTATCCTTAGGAACCTTCAACTCTGGAACAACAATTTTGATCTTAAAATACTTCCAGAAGAAAGGTAAGAAGAGTAGATAACTAATATATACATATAAAAGAGGCGAATTGAAAAACTTGGAAACAAAAGGACTTACACATAATAGATTAGAAGGGAATGTGTTCGACAACTATTCTCCTTCATCACATAAACAAAACTGTCGTGCCGGAAAATGGAAAAAAATAGTGCCTAAACTGAAAACGCTCAGGGTTGTAGAGGTAAACTTGGAGAAGAAAAAATGAAAAATGAGATGGAATGAAAGTTGGGCAGCGGAGGGAACGAGAAAGTTACCATAAAAACCACCCAAGTTTTCTCCACCGCTGATACCCAAACCCTAGCCCAACTTTTACCGATCAGTGACACGTCATCAAACTCTAGTCTAGGTAGAATATTTAATACAACTGTAGGTCAGTAGCTGAAATTTTCTGCCGAGGAGTCATATCAATATAATGCATATGTCAACTTAGGTTAAAACCAAATTTTGATGAACGAAAAATATAACATATAAAATAAAAAGATGGGTTGCCGGCGCAGCAAGTCCTTATTTTCAGTGGGTAACAGAATTATTCTTTGTGATTTGGACTCTGCCAAAGAAAGAATTCTCTAGAAGAAGAGATCAACTATACGATTTTATATAAAAAGATAAAAGTGGAAAAAATGCCTAGCCGCATTTTTCATAAGTGAAAATCAAAATCTCAGAAACCTGGATCAAACTACTCACTTTCCTCACCGCCTGAGTCACTACCTTCCTAAAATGAATTGAACCCTTTGTCTATTGAAGATCTAGAGGTGTGTCTATTGAATATCTACAGGCGCATTGTAAGTAATGCATGATCATTCCTATCAAAAACCTATAAATTGTAAATTAGAGCTAAGCAACATGATATTCGACAACTGCGGAAGATGACAGAATGAAAACCAAGATGTGGATCATTTCATGAATAGAATTGTGGGAATATTCAATTAGATCAAACTGATTGGTGAAACCATTTAAGATCAGAAAATTGTTCAAAAATTCCTTCGAACTTTGTCCAAGAAATATGAAAAGATTATAACACCCATTGTGGAATCCAAAGATTTTACAACTTTCTCAGTAGAATAGTTGAATCGATCAATTCTAGTACACGAAACAAGACCCAACTTGGCAGAAGTTTCCATGGAACAATCTTTCACAGAAAATCTTTATTTTGGCATAGGCATAGATAGAGGATATACAAGCGGCAAAAAATGAGGTAGAGGCCGAAGTAGAGGTAGATTAGAACATCGTCATGTAGTAGAGCAATGGAGACCTCCACAAAACCAAACTTAGAGAACTATACCATGGAGCAAATCTAATGTCCAATGCTATTATTGGAAGAAATCTTGGCATTATGAACATGAATGCAGAAAGAAACATTCAGATCAGCAAAGATGTAGTGTCCATGTCTCCAACAATGAAGGAGAATCGTCTTAAGCAATGTTTCTTTCCTTCCATCTTTCTGAAGACACACACAACAAGGATATTTGGTTGTTAGACAGTGGTTGCAGTATTAATATGACAGGTAACAAAAATCTACTTTCTTATCTTGATTCTTCCATAACATCATAAATTACTCTTGGAGATCATTCTTTCATTAAAGTTGAAGGAAAAGGTATTGTCCCTATTCTTACTAAACATAATCAACAAAAATATATTCTTTGTGAGAAGTGAACAACTCAACCGACTAGCTTGTTCAGGCAATCAAATCAATCCCATGAATTATAGATAAATCATTGACTTGTGCGCCAAATGAATATAGTAACTAACTCACAAGGGGTGTAAGTAAGTATATAAAGAGACGACTATTAATTCTGTCTTTTAAGAGCTTTCAAGTGCAGGTCAATAAATCTAGAGGGATAATTAAGTGGAAAGAGGACAACTATAAATACTTCCATATGTAATTACACTCTGGTATTTTCTATACTTTGTTGATCTATGTCAATATGTTCTTGTTATTTCCTGGAAATCCCTTCCTTATGAAAGTGGATTGAAGTCTAATTGCACATATTAGGAATTACGAACAACCCCTTATATATGCAATTGGTAAGTAAAGGAGTACTGGATTTTATTATATCCTCCTGGATCAAGTTTATCAACTTGAATTGATTGTAGCACGAATGGCAGCGAACATAAGAGTAGGAGTTGGGAAGTGGGTTTGAATGTATGGGTGTGATATGAGAGAAAGCGTATGAGGAGGGGGCCTTATGAAGGTCATGTAGGATGGATTAATCGAGTGTGGTTGGTTCGGTGGATTCCAAAAATCTTCTGAAGTGTGGTCTTGTATAAAGCAAACCTTTGTTTATTTGGGTTCTGAGGCATATTTTCTCCATCGGGTTTGACAACCCACATGTTTAAATAGCTAACTTGATCCATTAAGGCATGTAAGGTTATTCTACCCTCCCATCCATCTTCCATGCATCTGGCTTTATCGAATAAAAGAAAATAGGGCTTTAGATTGAGTCTTTCCATTCCATCAAAGTAAAGTCTTTGTCGAGTAAGCATACGAATGTGGGTAGACTAACATGTCGAAGGAACATGGAGGGGAGATGTCTTGGGGAGGGAGGGGTTGAAGAAGAGTAGATTGAGTTTTTTATAGATATGTGGGTAGTAGATGACACATTGACAACATGAAGCGGGCGACTACAGAGTGCTATATGATATTATGATAAGGTAACTCGGTGCTAAGTGATGTCTAAACTATGGGAGTGTTTTGCTAAATGTTGTATTGATCTACCTAAGGATATCTCTTGGGACACGAAGGTAAGTTCCCCTAATGGGAAAGTGGAGCTGTTCATAGCCACCTCTGGAATGATGGGATAGACAAGATAGTTTTTCACAGGCACCTATGATGCAGTATGCATCCCTCAAGAGTGGTTGACCAGCTCAAATTAATTAGAATTTGTGATACATTTCATATTGAAAACAACAAATATTGGAATCATATCACTAGAAATGAAGGTAATACATCTAGAATCATTTTTCTTAAGTGACGTTTTCTTGGGCTTTTAAATGTGACACCCATTGGGAAAAATACTGAGAGGGGGGATGAATTAGTATTTTCAAATTAATAACTTTTTCTTTTAATATTCAGATTTTTATATGCAACTTTACAGAAAGGAACCCGCATGTGTACGCGATTGTTCTTAAGACAACTAGCATATATCCAATAAACTTATGATTCAATTAATTCATCATATTTTGTTCTTCAGCCAATGCATCAGTACTTTAATAAACATTAGATAAACAATAACCATGTGTTGTGAGAAAAAATAAACCATCACTCTTATTGGGAAATCTAGTGTCTATTCAGAGTTGCTAGTCCCACCAAGACGGGTAGCTATCTTAGAAACAAACAGATTAAGGTTACTTGTTTTTCCTTTACGAGAGAGAGATGAGAAAGAATTAGATAGTACCAACCTCAGTCTTCCGCTTGGATCGTTGCTTGTTTTCTTTCACCTTTGAGAGAATCTCGCCACTGCTTCCTTACTCGTCCAACTTCAAAGAGCACCTGTAGATTCACAATAGCATAATACCATCAAAGCGTAGACATCTTTCACTCTAAACAATATAGGATCAGATATATATTGACCATATAAATGCATATAACAACACAATGTTCAGAGATACACAAGAATATGGAGGAAAACTCAAATAGATTTATTAGTAAAAGTTGTAGAAGGGAGGAATACAACCACTTGGTCTGACCCAGTGCCATCCTCCCAGCTTGAAAGCCCTCTTCACCTCACACAAAGCAAGATCACCCAACAATGTTTTCAAAGAGAAACCAACAACATCTCTTTGCAAATTACCCAATTCCCCCCTTTGGATCTCTTGGATGAGGGATCCATTTATAGATATATGCAGGGGGGTGAATCAGCTTCTGGGATTTTGATTAGTGTCATCTTTCTGATAGTTCTTAGTTCCACATGGATATTTTAGATCTCTTACTCATCCCTGGGTGAACTCAGAGAGGCAAGTGTCAAATGAGCAGTTTCTAGAAGATTCTTTGGGTTTCCACCTAGCAAACTGATTGTGCCATTTGTCTGCTCTCGCTCATCGCACCCTATAGAAGGACTTTCTAGTATGCATCACAGTTTTTGCATGTGGCAGGTGAGATGCATCACACCTTTAGCACTGGGCAGTCTGTATGGTCTTGCTTTGACTAGTTCTGAGTAGTTTTTCATGGAGAACTTCTCATAGATGATGTAATTAGCTGACCTTGCTCCTTTAGGGTATGAAACAACACTTTTAGGGATTTAGAAGCCCTTGGTTTATGGACATATGTGATTGGGGTTGCAGTGCCCAAATATGTCTATAACAGTTGCTCCCTAAAGCATGAGGTCGTAAATCTTTTGATGTCGGGTAAAATGCTTTATAATGAGGGTCCAAGGTTTTTCACACTGGAAGGTGACCTGTAATAAGATATGATACAATACATTATCTTCATAAGATTTTCATGATCTAGCTGAGGCGGGCATTCCCATGCTCGGCTTGATAAATTCATTTTCATGTACATAGGACAAACAACCGTCTGTGTGCAGACTGATGATTTTGGTAGAGCCATCATCCCTCAGTTTGGATGATTATCTATGCAGCAATGATGTACATTTGATTTTTTTATTTTCTTGATTATATCACAACCCAGATGGATGAAACTAGATCTAGTGTCTTCAAAACTTGTTCAATCTTTGCCCGAAAGTACAAGTCGATCCATGTGAAAAGATGTTCTGATGTCAAACATGGAAGGACGTCGCCTGATTACTAGCCAATGATGTAAGTTGTTAACAGACATGATAGGAATCATCGATGATGATGGTGACCCTCAAGGTACTACAATACAATTCACGTGGTGTGAATACATGAGTTGATGTTGAACATCACACAAAATATTTCGGTCGAAGGCCATTAGTGTAAACCTATTGCAGGAATTGAGAAACTTGCCATTGAGGCATGCAAGCTTCAAAGTACTGGAAGGGTTGTCCCTAGGTCAACTTCTTGGATAATGAACTGATGTCGACAAGAAGTGTCCCTTCATAGGAAGGCATTAATGGATCCCACATCTATGACAGAAAACGGAGCAAATGATTTTGTAGAGGTGAAAACGATCCGATGATACAAGGTTCATGGTGGCGGTCATGAAAGAATGAAGCGTGAAGGTATTGTAGCGGATGAGACATAAGATGGGTAGGTGAATTCTCTGAGCGACTTCTCTTGAACATATCGGCGACACTGAAATGGATTGGTAGAATTAACCCCAAAAGTGGATGGTACATTGGACCAATGGTGATATGACTGGTGAATGGAATAATACAACCTGACTCAATCATGGTGATGGAGTGAAAGTGTCATCTTCAAGAGCGACCTGCTACCAAAAAAGTTTCTTCAAGTTTTCTTCCTAATTTTCCCCAGTCATTTCTGACCAGTACCTCTTTATTTTTGTCAAGCTTGAGGAGGATAACATATGCTTGTTCTATAATTTTCCCTTCGGAAAAACCCGTCGCTATGTTTTAATGAGCCTAGTGACAGTGAAACTCGTTCTTGTCTGAATGGACAAGTTTGTCGCTATTGTTTTAACGAGTTTAACGACAAGGATAACTTGGTCCTTTTAATTTTAGAGAGTATGAAAAGAGATGGAAAGAAGACTCCAATATTCTTTTTTCATAATATAATCCCTTAAGTGCGAAAGAGTATAAAACAATGTGAAAGGGATGACTTTTGGAGAGTTTTAACGCACCGAACAAGACAAACGCTCGACCTTTTTTGTATAATAATCCCTCAGGTCCAAAAAGATTAAAATCTAGAGGAGGGATAGCACTTCCAATCACTTTAATGAGCTGGAGAGGCCAATCGCTCAGCAATATTTTCATATTTTATGAGTCAGCTAAAAAGAGCTTAAAGGGGACTCGTTTTTTGAGGAACGAGTGATGTTTTAAGATAGCAGCTGGTTCTAGGTAAGGTTTGAAACTTTCCAATAATGGCAATGTAAAAAGGTGGCTAATAGGATCACTCGTCGCAGTTGTTCCTCAAAAGGGGTAAACAATCAAATGGAGGCGAATGATCGACAATAAAAGAGTGGAGGCGATGGTAAGAACACGACCAAGGCTCAAAAGCTGATGATAATGCATTCACAATGGTTATTTACCAGAGATGGGTTGATTTTTTATGAGCTTAAACTATGGTGGAACATATGCTCATTGCTAGGTTTAACTTTTAATGAGCTTGAACTTCGTGTAAAACTCCTCGTGCCAGTCATATAATAAGGATGTCTCGCCGATAGGTTCATTTTTTAGGGAGCTTGCACCATTCGAAATTATGCTCCGAAACCTTTCATTATGTAAGCTAGGAACGACCAATCCTATGAGTTTAAAGGGTTAAGAACCTACAAACTAAGAAAATAAATGGTTGCTTTTCACTTTCACACAAATAGTTTGCATGCCCCCAGGTATAGCGAAGTAGAGTTTCGTAGGTTACCCCTCAATTTGCAGACAAAACACTTGTTCTATCGAGAAAGGCCTACCTTTCAAAGTTACCCTTCAATTTGTACACAAACATTTGTTCTATCAAGAAAGGCCTACCTTCTAATAGAGGTATCTTATTCCGGTCTAATCCCATTCTCCTAAATGTACGGGTGTGTCAGACCAGCCATATATCCTCTGTAGAAACCTACCCTATACCTAAAGTTTCCCTGCCGAAGCAAACCAGGGTGCATGCCCACTAGGTTTTAATCACAACCACCGAATCCCTCGCGTTCATCAGGTGGATGTCTGGAGATTGATGAGACATTCCTTGTGCAAAAAGACCTGTTAGGGATGGCATTTGACTATTAGCTATGTGTGAACTGGGGAATGAAAGCTGGTCTACAAGCTGGACCACTCTGCCTTCATGCGGAGAACACATTACTTGAAAGAGTGAGGAGATGATGGCTCCCATGCTATAAATGTAGTCGCGCCCAAGGAGTAGATTGTAGTGTAAATTTCCTTGTACTACCATTACGTTCAGATAAACAATTTTCCTTCTCAAAGTTATAGGAAAACTTGGAAGGATCCCTAATGGCCAACTGGTTCCTTTATCGAAGCCTATCAGATATCGCATCTCAGGAAAAATTGATGGCGAACCAAACTCTTTCCAAGAAGTTGAGGAAAGGATACTCACAGAAGCTCCTTCATCTATGATGGTACCAACCATGACCATTTTGTAAGTTTGCACTATGATTCGAAATGGTACATAAGATGGTAAACGGGGTCTACATAGTAGATTCCAATCGAAGGAAATGACTAGGTTGCTTGGGTGTGGGACCAAATAAACGGTCGGATACAACTTTGAAGAATTTCCTTCCTGCGGTAAAGGAATGGGCAGATTTCCCCCATGTTCATCGGAGTCTGTGTTTACGAAAGGAATTTGAACAGTGTCGTTCTCATTCTTTTCGGTGACTGTATCATCGAAGGTAAATCTTATGAAGTCAAGATGGGGTCGACTGCCATCTCAACCTATTGACTTTGGTCCGATGTGGATTCAGAGGGTCTATCTTCAACGATAGGTGCTTCGACCGACTCCAAAGGTGGGTCAGTCAGATTTTCAAGTAGCGATGGATTCGGCGAGAGTTTCTTGTACGCGGGAGGGAGTTGCTGTGGTGATACAGGATGATTATCCAAGACTCTTTCAGCTTCGTCCAGGAAGGGAAAACGGTGGAGGGAATGGTCGCCTTCACAAATTCTGCAAGGAAATTTAGATTTCCTTTTCTGTCTGGTGACTTCACTTTCACTAGTTGACGGTGTACTTTCAACATGATCATCAAAGGTTGATGACACAGAATTGTGCAAGCAGTGAGATCAGTCCCTTAGAATTCATGGGATGCAAGGACAATCTCGGTGATACTGGTCTCCTTTGCAGATGACACATGGAGATTTAGGTTTGGATGGTGCAATGTGTGGATTTTCGCTAGATGATGCACGGTGGCCGCTTTTTGCCATTGGATCCTTCTTATTCTTCTCCTTCCCCTTCTTCTTCTTCTCAGTTACTTGGTTTTTAGTTTTATTATCTTTACTAAGCAAAGAGGAAGAAGGAGAGAGAGAGACAAACAAAGTAGAAGGTTGGGTGGGAACTCTAGTATCATCTAGTTGCTAATTCGATTGTTCAGGAATCACGGTGCTTTGAGCGACAAAGGTCGAGAAAATCCATACCAGTAGGCCAATCTGCTAAAAGTGAATCTAGCTCACAAGGTGAGGCAAGGAACTCTAATGAGAATTCTGAAATGCTCAACAAGGAGAAGAGAGGACAGCCTCATCAACAGCCAAGGAAAGAAATTCCTCAAAGAAAATCCTTTCCTCCTAACTATGGACACGACAGATGATTATTTCCTTCATTGAATAATGTTGAATGTTATGTATGTCCTAATCTTGGACATGTTGTAGCCAGATGCAGAAGTAGAATGGTTCAAGACCGTCACACAAGATCATAATATTCTAGGTACTTCAAAGGATATTGTTTTTCTTGCAATATCTTTGGCCACAAAGTAATTGATTGCAATAGAAGGAACATGAAACATGTAAGATGTTATGCATGTAACAAATTTGGACATAAAGCAAGGGAGTGCAGGCGCAAAAGAAGCAAGAGGATTATACATCATCACAATTCCAGGAATTGAAGAAGACAGAATTAGAGACAGAAAGGTGTGACATAACTCAGTTAGCTGACATAACAGACATAGACGAAACTCAAAGTGAAGACCTTCATTGTTCCATTTTGCATACGCTGATATAATGAAGATAAGTCACATATATACACGATCTAGAGGCTACAGAGTTGTGTATATGGAGCTCAGAAGAAAAAGGCAGTAGAACAGACTCAGGAAATGGTTCATTCATGGTATATGATGGTTGGAACAGGCTCAGGGGGAGCATATACTTCAAATAATGCATTGTTGGCATTATGGCTAGAAGTCTTTGTTGATGATGCTTATGAGGCTAAATGATACATCTTGTTATTTGATCAAAGGAATGGTATTGAAAGTTTGGATGTTCATGCTTATGGTGCAGATCATAGTGGCTAATGACTATCATGGTCTTGAATGGATTAATGGTCTTTGTTATAAAGACCTTGTATGTGCTCAGGGGGAGAATGGACAGATTGATACATCTTGGCATATACAAAGGGGGAGCCCAATCAGAGATTTCAATAGGTACTCAGGGGGAGTATGGATAGCAGAGGGAGAGAACTTCTTGGTCTGCCCTTTGCCCTTGATGTCAAAGGGAGAGAGTGACTTGGTGTGGTGGTTGCCATCAAGTCCAAAGGGGGAGATTGTTGGCATTATGATACAAGTGTTGTCCTTGATGGCAACTCACTCAGAGGTATGATACAGGTGATGACAACTCAATCATAGGAGAGATCTTAGTATAGCAGGTTAAGAGAGAGATATACGCAGGTTAACCTTGATGAAAGCACGTATACACGTGGGTGAGAAGAACAAAAGGTGCATATGCGTACATACATAGGTTCACAGCAGGAAAGGCGCGTACATGTTGGAAAACTAAGTTTTCGTCCATGGTATTTGGTCCATGGTATTTTGGTATTGGTCCATGGTATTTGGTCTAAAGTGTTGATCCTAGGTATTGGGTCCAAGGTATCGTTTCTACATGGTTTTGGACCATGGTATTGAGAGAAGCCTAAACCTTTATAAGGAGAAGATCATTAGGTCAAGGAAGTATGAGCAAGAGATGTATGTCTGACAAAAGGGTGAAGATCTAGTATGCTGGTTATGGGTTTGTGATGCTTGGCTCGATTTGAATCAAGTTGGAAATGGCAGCGAAGGTATAAGTAATTATCTTTAGATCTGTACGCGGGTTCTCTCTGGTGAAAGTGTGTGTACATGTGGTTTTGACACAGTCAAGTAGCGTATACATTATGAGATTTGATGTTTCAGGTTCTAGTGGTTTTGGGCTCTGGTTTGTGTTCTGGTAACTGTGTTTTGGTGACAGGATTTCAGTGATTCAGTATTGGGTAATTCAGATGATGCAAGTATAAGTTGATGATTGTATTGCAGTGGTGATTATTTTGTATTTATGGATCTAGTCTAAAAATTTATGAAATGTGGTCCCTAGAAGAAAATAGAAGGTTGTAGCCTTCTGCAGGTAGCAGCCTGCATACTGGTATAAGACTGCACCAGTATAGAAACATTGTAAAAAGAAGTTTCTAATTGAAAGAAGATAGAGACAAATTGCAGCAGGTGGTTTTCACCCACATTGGGTTTCCACCTTATATCATGGTGTTCATGTGTGTTGCTTATGTGTGATGATCTATTTTGTTATACTGCTTCTGTTTACTGTTCATATGGTTAATAATGTTCTGATGCACTCATTAAGGATCAACTAACTGAATCATAAGTTTACTTGATATACGCTTGTTGCATTACATACAGTTGCGTATACACGCGGTTTGTCTTATCTGAAGTAGCGTATATGAATCTGAGTATGAAAATGAAAAATTCATATTGATTTGATAATACTGATTCACCCCCCCCCCCCCCCTCTCAGTATTATTTCCAACAAGCAATACATGAACAGGTAAAACAACAGCTATAGGATAGCAACATAAAGTACAAGAGTAGAGCATACTTGAGAAGGAGAGAAGTTAACTATGAAGTTGGGGATTTGGTTTTAGCACACCTAAGGAAGGAAAGATTCCCAAAAAGAGAGTATAACAAGTTAAAGTTGAAGAAAATTGGACCATGAAAAATATTGAGGAAATTTTCTGGAAATGCATATGAAATTCAATTACCCCCTGATATTGGAATATCTCCAATTTTCAATGTTTCTGATTTGTACGCATATGAAGGTGAAAATGTAGATGACACAACGGAAGACCAAGAGAAACAAGAAATTGACTGGATAAAACAGTTACCTACAAAAAATTAATTGCAGCTAGAGAGGATTTTGGACAAGAAATTATTGAAAAAGACAAGGGGACAGGAGTATTTTCAGTATTTGGTCGAGTGGAAGATCAACCAATTGTTGATGCTACCTAGGTGAC
This sequence comes from Pinus tabuliformis, assembly GCA_031772625.1. NCBI lineage: Eukaryota > Viridiplantae > Streptophyta > Pinopsida > Pinales > Pinaceae > Pinus > Pinus tabuliformis. The sequence continues at coordinate 30,973,088 of CM062807.1, read as the reverse complement.
ATATACCATGCAATAGAAATTGGATAGTTCTGTAGAAGAGCTTATGGACAGGATCCCATAAAGAATTTTGTCCTCAGGAGTCCGATGTAGGAGCATGAGGCTTAAAGGCAAAAGGCTTTGAACTTATTCCAAAAATACAAAAAAAGTTACAAGCAAAGGAGTGAGGTCCTTTAGATGTCAATTTACAAAGCTTTCTAGTTAGAATTTGAACTAGAATATAGGATTTGGATTATCATGTAATAAATTCAAGTAGTTAGATGTAGTGGAGATTCTCGAGGAGAAGATTATGCAGATTAGATAGGACTAGTTAATTATATCCTTTGATTGAGGACTTGGTTGTTAAATGAACCAGTACTTATGTAAGCTCTGGATCATTGTAAGGGGATTTTGACTTAATTGGCTTGTTTTTGCTATATATGGTTAAGCTGCAGAAAACATAACTCTATGTAATTTTTGTGTGAAATTGGTCAATTCCGGAGGTGTAACGTCCCTTCTTACTATTTTTTTGTATCTTTGAATTACCAGTTTGACTTAAACCTCAGAGTTATATTGTTCTATTTGATCACATTTAATTTCATTTCTATTGTGTATTAGCGACCGTAGGGGTAGAAATGCATGAATTCTTGATCCAGGACTAAAGTCCTGCATATATTCTTAACCGTTGATTTCATCTTCAATGCATTGTGGCATAGTCAACAGCGGGGGTTGGCCCTATTGTTAAACCTTGTGTTAATCAAAGTCTTGTGAGCCATAGATTCTGGAAAACCTCTGTCATCTGTGTTAATCTCAAGTCCAGACCTGAAGAGTTATAAATTGGGTTTTATAAGCCTATCAACTCTGTGAGGTGGTAACATCGCGCAGATCTTTGTGTGATATCATAGTGACCGTCAGATCACTGATGAATGCTGACTGTCAGATGGATCTCGCATCACATCAGTTATAAGTGAAGGGACCCTGGCCTGGCAGAGTTGTGAAATGCGACATGCGATACAAGCACGCTGATAAATATTGCATCGCAATGTTAACAAATAAAGGAACCTGCTTGGTGAGCTGTGATTGCAATATGTGATGGTTAGAGGGTTTGTAAGGCATTTGGCGGTTGCGGCTAAATTAGCGGTTCTGCTAATTTAGCAGAGTATCTAACTCTGGAGGTAAATGACTGAGACTCCAAGGGAAATCCAAGAAGAAATTCCACCATAATTAGAATAAATAGTCTCAGGTTTTGAACGATTGTCACTTACGCCTACACACTGGCCACCACCTTGTCTCCTCTGCACACATACCAAACAATATTACAACAAAACCATTGCGCGAATTTCATTAAGCTTCGCCAAATATAGGATGAATTATTTTTCACAAGGGCCACAGAGGATTCCCATTCTTCCAAATTAAAATGTTGTAGGTACTTATCATGTATGATAGCTTTCCAACCTCCAGATCTAGAGAAGACCCTCCAAAGATTCTTCATAAGGAGGGTTTTGTTAAAACATTTGTTATATCTAATGCCCCATCCACCTAGTGATATAGTTTTTTCCCGCAAACCCAATTAAAAAGGAAATCAAAGATTATAGTGTTGATTGTGCTAATGACTACCATTAGGAGATGGTATAAATGCATCTAGTAAACAAAAATTCCTTGGAGAATTGCTTGAACCATCATGAGCCGACCACCTATTGTAAGCCATTTGTGATCCCAATGTGTAATCTTCTTTTATATTTTATATTCTAGCCACCTCCAATCCCCCAACTCGTATTTTTTAGGTTTCAAAATAAAACCCAAGCACTTAAAACCACCCACCATAGGCCTAGTAGTAACACCAAAAAGGGTCACAATCTTAAGAATCCCCTCCTCATTCACCCTAGTGGAAATGAGCTCTAATTTATATTTACTCATTGAAAGCTGAGAGGCATTTTTGAGTTTGGAGAAGATGTTTTGTATGCATTTCCGTTTAGATAATTTGGACTCACTAGCACACATGACATTATCAACGAAAATTGAATGCATCATTGAAATATTTCTTGATACCCTGTAGCCTTTCATAAAGCCCCTATCCCTTGCCTTCCTCAAACTATTGCCGAGTGCATCTATAACCAGAATGAAGCGGAGAGGAGAAAGTGCGTACCGTTGGAAGAAACCCCTAGATATCTTCAAAAAAACCAATCGATTTACCATTAATTAGCACTGCCATATTCACTGATCTGACACATGCAATAATCCAGTTAACATATCTACAAGAAAAGTGTATCTTGTGTTGGACTAATATGAGAAAATGCCATTCAACGTGGTCATAAGATTTCATGAGGTCTATTTTCATCAAATATGCATTCATTGAGCCTCTCTCACTCTCACAAGTCTCAAACAGTTCAACCCACATCAGATCTCAACACTTGCTCTAGCGAAGACTTTGTGGTATGGTCGGTTGTGTTCAATGCAGCTACCCCAGTGTTGACTCACACAACAACAGTCAACTCACATAGTGATCGGTTCACTCGATCTCAACTTATAATAGCTAATCATACAAGATTTTATGCTTCTTTCCCACAACACCATCTACCTCAAAGCTCACTATTTCTGCACAGCGGGCTCTCCACACAGGTATTAAACAATGCTCTCCAACAACTCCAACAACAGGGAAAACTCCACTTTCCCCTCACAACCATGGAGCTGTCACAACTATGGCCAAACATAACTCTTTACGCCATATTGGCTCCGATATCATGTTAGAACTTGAACACTCACAAAGTGATTATTTCATTACTACATGTTACAATTTATAAACTAGTTGAGCAGTAAATTCGATAGAGAATCTGTCGATTGTCATTTATTTTTCACCAACACTCACCCACTCTTGCTAACTACAGACTTTATACCAACCATCTAGAATGTACTTGATACAGTCTCGATTAATATTTGAATGATTATATTTTTATTTATAAATGTAACCACTTTCATTAATATAAAAGTCGATACATAGTCAAGAGAACATGAACCATGGGTTAAAGAACCAAATAGACCAAAAAATAAATGCAGAACCCAATCCATTACAAAAGTGAAGGCCCAAAATGTATCAAAACAAGAACCAATACATAACTCCACTAGTAACATAGATTGCAACCCCTGTGGAAACCAAATAGAAAGTGAAAACAACAGCCAAAATGACCCAAATCTAGCAAAAAGGAAGACATACCTCGGCAATGAAAGAAGAAAGGAAAAAAACATGGAAATTATCAAAAGATAGAGAAGAAACTTGATGCATGGACCACAATGTTGACCAAGAAGCTGTAATGAAAGAATCCTAATGCTGATGAAACATCGCACTTTGAATGTTGGACAACCACAATGTTTTGTTCTTGATGTATATGGGAAAATGATATATGGGAGAATGAATCTGTTAGAAGAAAAATCTACTAAAACCATTGGAATAATGAAAGAATATTCAATGATGATGTACCCTATACCCAATATATGACATATTTGGAAACCGCGACGATCTAAATATGCTCGATGCCAAGCTAAGATGCGAACTTCAACACTCTGCAAAGGGATAACACCTAATCTCTATAGTTGGAGCAAGAGCACCCTAACCAAAAGAATTCACATGCCTTGGATTTATCAATTACAATGTAAGCCCCACAACCAAACTCACCCCATGAGGATGCACCATATAAAAATACAACACGAGAGGAGAAATCAGCCTCCATTAGAGAGGTGACTTGTTTATGAGCTTTGGGATTCCAAAGACCCACCTCCTGAAAATAGTCCACGATTTTCAAACTGGTTGAATGAATGTAGGGGGCATATTTTCAAAGCTATAGTTATTCCTGCAACCCATATATGCCATACAAGGCATAATGCTAGAGCTCATACTTCGTTCAGACTAGAGCTCCAGTTTTTCAACCATGCTACAATAGAAGACATATCCACCTCTATATCTACTTCAAGGGAATTTGTGATCAATGCCCAAAAAACATTTGCAAAATGGAAGAGAAGAAAGAGATGCCTAACCTCCTCCGAGGCCAATCCACAAAGAGGACACTAGCTTAGACCCTAAAAACCTCTCTTTATGATGTTGGAAACCTCCCTTTATGAGGTTATTCTAGTTGACTATTTGATTGTAGGTGACTGACCATGTAAGACATTTGATTTTTAAAGGAACCTCCAACTTCCAAATGGGAGCCAACAACCTAGCATGAGACTCAACATGAAAAGGAGAAGTGATGAGTGAGTAGGAATCTTTGACAAATATGTCACCATTTGAAACCCAATCTTCTCATGTGAACTTATCAGGCTTATCTGTGAGGTAAATCCTATGATTAATTAGATGTAGACAATATGTATCTCATTGAGCCAAAAATTCTTGTGCAATACCCCAATCCAGTGAATAGGAACATGTGCGAAATTAAAAAGGAGAGTTGTGTTCCTTCCCAATATGTGCTAAAGTATAAATATCTCACTCGTTGAGGCATGAGATGAAGTAACTAAGAAGATTATGACCTCCAGTTAGTCCTTGGGAAATGAAGACCTTGTCTCTTTTGCCCATTTACTAGAAAATATTACCACAAAACTATAACCTGACTTTCATGAAGCTTCGCCAAATATAGGAGGTGTTATTTTTCATAAGGATGCCTATTCTTCCAAATCAAAATGTTGTTGGTATTTATCATGTATGATAGCTTGCCATCCTCCAGGTCCACATAACACCCTCCAAAGACTCTTGATAAGGGGGTTATGGTTAAAAATATTGGTATCTCTAATGCCCCATCCACCTATGGATATTGGTTTGGATAATGTCACCAAAGGAGACAAGTGATATCTCTTTCTTATACAGACCCAATTCCAAAGGAAATTAGAGATGATAATGTTGACCATTTTAATGAATACCATTGGGAGATGATACAAATGCATTGAGTAAACCAAAATTCCTTGGATAATTTCTCTAACCATTATGAGTTGAATACCCAGTGTAAGCCATTTGTGATCCCAATGTGTAATCTTCTTTTATATTTTATCTGCCAACCACTTTGAATCCCCTAACTTGTATTTTATAGGTTTAAAATTAAAACCAAAGTACTTAAAAACACCCACCAAAGGCCTAATTGTAACACTAAAAAGTGTCCCAATCTGAAGAATCTCCCCCTCATCCACCCTAGGCATTGTTGAATTTGGATAATATGTTGTGTATGCATTGCCATTCAGGTAATTTGAATGGGTCATTGAAACGTTTCTTGATACCCTCACCCCTTTCATAACGCCCTTGTCCCTTTCTTGCCTCAAAATCCTACCAAGTGCATCTATAGCGAGAATGAAGAGGAGGGGAGAAAGTTCTCACCCTTGGCACAAACCCTTGCATATCTTAAAAAACCGAATCAGCTGACCATTAATTAGCATTGCCATATTCACTGATGTGACACATGCCATAATCCAGTTAACATGTCTGCACACAAAGCGTATTTTGTGTAGGACGAGTCCCATAAAATCCCATTCAACATGGTCATAAGCTTTTGTGAGGTCTATTTTCATCTAATATGCATTCGGATTGCTAGATTTAATGGAGTGAATGCTTTCTTGAGTAATTGCCACTGCATATTGTATACATTGGCCACAAAGAAACTCAAATATTTCTAGAGTAATGTGGTGTGATATGATCCTATTAACTCTATTTGTAATTAATTTAGAAATCATATCGTAGACAAAGTTACATAAAGAAATTGGTTTGTAATGAGAAAAATTGCAGAAATTGTTTTTTTGGGAATAAGTATGAGAAAGGTAGAATTGATGGCATTTGTTATATATCCCTAAATGCAAGACTCCTCCACCATCTCCACTAGATATGAGCCAATGATGTTAAAAAAAAACAAAAATAATTGCAGTGGCCATCCATCCAGACCAGGGCTTTTATCTTTCGCTAAGTCTTTTAACATCGCTTGTAATTCTTCCAAAGAAATTGGCCTATTCATCATCTCCAACTCTTATTCATTTATCATTTGCAAGAACACATTAGTCTTATTGATTTGATCAACTAGATTTAGCCATATCCATTTGATCAACTATATTTGTTTCCTCTTGATGCCTTGTATTGGGACATGAAAAAATTAACTTTTTTCTGAATGTCATGGTGTGATGAGAGAATCTTACTGTCTCCATCTCTAATGTACCATATGGAGTTTGCACTCTTGCTTTTGGAGGCCACCCTGTGGAAGAAATGGGTGTTCTTGTCACCTTCACGAATCTAACACATTCTACTTTTGAACCTCCATTCATCTTATTGATTTTTCAATATTTCATTCTTCTTTTCCATAAGATTGAATATTTCCTTTTTAGAACAACAATGTAACTACTTGAAAATCAATTGAAAACACCAAAAATCCACGGACCAGACTATTTGTAAAAGAACTTTTGATCCAAATGGTCCGTTACATCCTTAATTTCCTGCGTGATATTGGTTCCTTCCTTCTGCACGTCCTTTTCTAGGTTGGCTGATGCAAGATCTGACAACCTTTTTTAATCTTTTTAGTTTATAACTTACCTTTTCCATTTGATTATCGAGGTAAAAATATAAAGGATGCATCCATGATTCACGCACCAATTCTGAAAATTCTAGGTCTTTCAACTGTCAAAGAATCTAATTCCAACCACCTGTTAGGTGTCAAAATTGTCCCTCCAAGTGTCCCAATTTAGTTTCAGTTAAGTCCAGTTAAGTTGAGTTTGACTCCAGTCATTTATCATGGATGTTTCTAATGTAATCTTATTTAAGTGATTTATAATACCGAGAAGAGCAAGTATTCTGCTCCACATTTTGTTCTCTTCAATTTTTGTCATGGTATTTTTATTGCAATTAAATGCAATGTCTACAATTTATTTTTCTTGTTGAGTTGTAGTTAGTAAACACTCAACAAATGGAAAAATCCAAGAGGCTCAAAACGTCAAAGCAACAACAGAATATGTTTGAGATCTTTTTAGATCTGGAAGTGAAGAAGCAAAAGGATGCCTTTGCATTGAAATGCATAAAAGAATTTGTCGATGACAGCATCCTACCCCTGATTTCAGAAGCCAAGACAACCAAGGAGGCTTGGAATACTCTTGAGAGGTGTTTTGGTGCAAGGGGGAGCATTAATATTTCTAATGATGATAATATGATGATTCCAACAACAGAGCTTGCTAATGAAAGTTTGGTGAATCGAGTAACAAAGCTTGCTAATGAAAACTTGGTGATTCCAGTAATAGAGCTTGCTCGGGACAATAAAAATGTCATTGAAGGAGTGAATGTTATGGTGAATCCAGCAAATAATATTTTTGATGTAAAATTTGATGAAGAATCATTGGCTAATGGTGAATGGTTCCACATGATGCTGCAAAAACATCATATTGACATGATGTTATTTTTTGAGACAGATGAAGACAACTTCAGCAACACACATTAGTACAATAGTAAAAAAGACAGACACAGAGCTAGAAACAAAAGTAAAGAAGGAAGCTTAGAAAGAGAAAATAGAAATAGATGCAGAAGCAACAGCTCAGAAAGAAGTGCAACAGGAAAAAGCTCTCATTGTAGAGTAGAAGGAAAAGAACCAATGTGCTTCTCCAGATATTTTCAATTCTAATGTTGATTTTGAGTGTGCAGGTACACAGAATGACTATGAAAAAGAGTTAAATTTTCTTGAAGCATGGCTTGCAACACTATGCATTGATGAAGTCTACATAGAAGATGCAAAAATGAATGTTGAAGACAACATCGATGAAGAACAAATTAATGAATTTTTCAGGTATTGGAGTCCCGAAGAGATGAAATTATATCATGGTCTAATGGTGCAGTAGATTGAACATGAAAAGTGCTCTACAAAAGATAATATGTGGTAGAAGCCCACATACAACTTGTTTTTTGAGGAAGTTCAAGATATGCTTAGAGAGCTTGAAAGAATGGAAGACCTGCACCAACAACTGAAGAAAATGAAATTTGAATCTTACAACAAGAAGGACATGCTGAAGCAATTTAGAGGCTATAGGATCTGGAAAAAGAAAAAGAAAAGTTGAAGTCAATTTTCAAATTGTAAACCTAGCTTAGACAAAGACCAAAAGGTTTCTTAATTGAATTTTTTATGTGGTTGTAATTAAGGCGGAGTGTTGGAGAATGTAATTGCAACCACCTCTTAGGTGTCAAAATCGTCCCTCCAAGTGTCCGAGTTTAGTTTCAGTTAAGTCCAATTTGACTCCAGTTATTTATAATTAATATTTCCAATATAATCATATTTAAGTGATTTATAATACTAAAAAAAAGTTTTCTGCTCCACATTTTATTCTCTTCCACTATTCTCATCAACCAAGTATGACATTTTATTCTCTTCAATTATTCTCATCAACCAAGTATGACTTAGCACCACTCCATTCGAGAAATATCATGTCACGGTCTTCTCTTCAATTTTTGTCATCAATCAAGTATGACTTATCACCACTCCATTCGAGAAATATCATGGCACGGTCAGAGATTTCCGTATGAAAGGATGATGATTGCAATTGATTGAGCCTCTCGATTAGATAAGAGGGCACCATAGAGTTAAGATTGTTTTATGAATTATTTAAACTTAATCAAATTTTACTTTGCACCATCTTAATGATAACATCATTTCATTTAACATCAAATTTAACGTCTGTTTAAAATATAACCTAATTAGAGAAAAAGATCAATCAGTGGGACTAAAGGTGTTATATTATATGAATATGGATTTGATTCGATTTGTTTTGCAGGTAGACGACCAAGAAATTTACTGTTTGATCTGTTCGAGGAAGACGCTGAAATCATGAAGATGGAAACAGGAATTAAATTGATTGTTTCACAAAGGAAGTGGGGGACAAAGGTCGTGATCGCCAGTTTGAGGATGACACTGAAACTTTTGGGATGTCATGTTAATTTTAATTTTAATTTCACTAGATTTTAAAAATATTTTGGATTTTGATAAAAAAGAAGACTCAATTGTTTAATCGTATTCGGAAATATTTCTGGAATTTGCGGAGATATTCCTGGAAATATTCGTGTAATGTGCTAAAAATCTACAACTTGATATGAATTTCGTGCGGTATACGCTACCAAAGACCAAGTTTTGGCTGGCTACCCTGGCCTATATATAGAGTCTCACCTGTGGTATACAAGCAGGAAATAAGCTCAACTGCAATTCCTTGTATTCCGCTGTTTTGTTAGTTGTGTTTAACTTGCTGGTGGCCGTTGCAATGGGGGCAAGAACATTATCAGTTTCGGTTTATGTTACAGCAACACTAGCAATAATATTTAGTCTCTATGTTCAAGGTAAGGTAGTAATCCCTCGACTGTATTTTATGCACGAAAATAAATGGTAATATTTGTTTGTTTCGTTGAGTATATATCATAAATAAATATTTGTTTGTTTTGGGAAGTATAGGAGCTATGGGTGCGACGTTTGCGATCCAGAACCACTGTTCATACACGGTGTGGGCCGCAGGAATTCCCGTAGGTGGCGGTCAAGCGCTGGGGCAGGGGCAATCATGGAGTGTTAACGTGCCCGCAGGAACAAGCTCAGGCAGATTTTGGGGACGTACGGGATGCGCCTTCGATGCCTCTGGTAAAGGAAGCTGCAGCACTGGTGACTGCGGCGGCGTGCTCAGCTGTACACTCTCGGGACAGTCTCCTACAACGCTGGTTGAATATACTCTGAATGGGGCCAACAATCAAGATTTCTATGACCTCTCTGTAATTGATGGTTTCAATGTCCCTCTCTCCCTAACACCCTCCGACGGTAGCTGCATCGCACCCACATGCAAAATGGACAAGTGCCCAGATGCCTACTTATATCCCACTGATGACACTAAAACCCACGCTTGCGCTTCTGGTGCTAATTACAACATTATATTCTGCCCCTGATGACAACATAAAATCCATCCCTGCTTATCGTACCGAATTCGACGCAGTATCATATCTACAATAAGGATATTATTACAATATCCATCCCTGTTTATCGTACCGAATTCGATGCAGTATCATATCTACAATAAGGATATTATTACAATGTCGACTGTAGTATCATATTTATAATAAGAATACCACTTTAAGGCAAAGGCATAATTATTTTTATAATATTTTTATTTTTAGTGTATATGAATTATTTTTATAATATCTTCACTGTGTATATGGATCAATTTGGATATATTTACAGTGTATATGGATTATTGGATCTAAATGATTTAATAAATAATTATGGATGATTTAAAAATGTTTTTATTTAAAAAGAAAAGAAATGATTATATATATTATAATTATAATTATATATATATATATATATATATATAAATAATATGATGAAGTTATATATTTTTAAGGTGGTCTTGTTTATATTAGAATGAGGTATTTTTATAAAGATATTCAAAATGTTAAATTATGAATAGCTAAGATTTGATAATTTAAAAATATTTTTTTTCATGATACCACAAACAATATAGACATTATTTGAATGATTTTTCACATTCTTTAATTTATTAAAAACTAATTGATGAAACATGGCTAATTTTCAATTGATCAATCAATTTGAGACTCTCTTTCAATGGATTTGAGGCTCCCCTCGGTTCAAAATACTACATAGGGAAAATTGATCAATCAATTTGAAGCCTTTGCCGGTTCAAAATACTGGATTTTCTTTTGCATATTTAATATTGTGACATTGCTTGCTTTGCACCATAGCAAATTACATATATCACTAGGAATATTCTCAACTAAGCAAACACCTTCAGTAATACAACATGCTAGAGTGTTCACTTCACTTCACATTTGATGCCCACTAGTCTCGTTTGTCACTCAAAGCCCACATGTACCCTCACCACCATCGTTTGCATCCCAAATATCAACTTTATCATCTAACTACAAGGAGATGAACGTTTTCCTTTTGGGTTATGGTTCATTTTAGTAAGGGATTGCACAAAGAAGCAACATTCCCATCAGAACGTTTTCCAAAATAAATTATCACACTTACAAATTAATATTTTATAGATCAAGGCCATAAATCTCATTGCATATGGTATAATGAGTAGTGTCATCGAGTGTGTGATGCTATTATTAATATTTTATAAATCAAGCCCATAAATCTCATTGCATATAGTATAATGAGCAGTAATGGGGTCATTGTGTGTGTGACCCTATTATTCACCAAGAATTGATCCTTCTTTTACCTTCTTATGAGATTATAAATTTGTAGAATGTGGTAAATACACCCATTCAACATCCTCTAACTACAAGGATATGAATTTTTCTCTTTTGGGTTACGCTTCATTTTAGTTTTGGATTGCACAAAGAAGCAACATTCTCGTGAGAACATTTTCCAAAATAAATTATCACACTTATGTTGTAGTGGCTACAACCACCCTCCAAAATTTTGACTTAGCTTCGTTTTGAAGCCTCCTTACTAACCATCTTTAGTAGCATGTCTTGCATTGTCAAGTACATAGGCTTCATTTATTTTTCAGGGGCTTGGCAGCTTGTGCATGTTAGTTTGCTTCACTCCCTTCATTGGTTGTCATTCTAGACTTCAGCTAATTGCTAGTTGAGCAGCTCCCCCAGAAAATTACGCAATTCTGGAGGGGAACTAGCCTTCCCTCCAAAAATTGCACAAATTTGAAGGGAAGCCTAATGGGCTCCAAAATTGCGCAGAACAATCAGTGAGGCTTCCCAGAGAAAACTGCACAATCTGGCATGACACGATAGCTGAGCCAAGAAATTGTGTAATTCTAGGAAGCATTCACCTGTTGACCCGAGGAATTGAGTAATCCCTCAATGACAGCCAACCCAGCTCAGCATAGAAATTGTGCAAATCCCTCTCATAGTCGTGCAGGTTGTTGCATGTGCCTTCATGTTGATCGGTTCCCTCCGAGACCCAACAAACTTGATTTGCATGCATGGGATTATTTTCCTCAAATAGAAAAAAGAAACATGCAAAAAACTTCCCTAGATTTTAGGGATCTATATTTAGCAGCTACAGATTACATGCAATGATCATTTTAGAAACTGCCCTCCAAGTGTCTCTTTTTCCTAGATTTGTGGCATGCACATCATGAGCCTCAAACTTATTTATTCAATGCTACAAAGCTCATTATTCACATCGATCTTGGAGCTCTCACATCCCATAACACATCTAGGAGTCTTCGACACATTTAGGTCAGCTAGTTTTGGCTAAGTCCGCTTTACATGTCTTTTGCAACATTTCACTCACTTTTGTGTTTTAGCTTATGTGAGTGTTGTCTGCTTGATTTTTGTGAACGCTTGTTGTAATTTTCATGCATGTTAGCCTGTACAAGAATGGTTTAAGTTTTCGCTTCCATCTCACTTCTATCGCATGCATGACATTGTTTTGCACTAAGGGTCGTCGATTCAGCGACCCGTTTAACACACGTGCATGTTTTCCTATTTTTTGAACCTTGCATCCTCTGTTTGCATGCATGATCATTCACTCTCACTTACACTCAGTTTTGCCAGGCATTTAGATCTTCATATGTTTTCAATCCCCCGTCGGTGAGTCTCAACAACCTTGGCCCGGACCTTGCCTTGCCCGGACAACATTGCACATTTATGAGAGGGAAGGTTCTACCTTCCTCTCACAAGATGCCCAAAACTGGCCAAACAATGTCTTCCAGGCTTGCTTTGCACAATTCTGAGAGGAAGTGCTCTGCTAGCCCACAAAATTGCACAATGCAATCCTTGGGCCTACATGCCTTGCTAACTAAAATTGCGCATTGAACAATATCAACGCCCAGCAGGTCAGCCTGGATTTCACATTGTGCAATTCCAGCAGTCGACTAGCCTCCCGATAGTCTAGACTACCTTTTGCACGATTTTGGTAGTCAGTCTCCTGGCCTCCTGTTGAAAATTACGCAATCATTTCCATCAGCCTCCCAGGTATGTTGTAGGTTAGTCCTCAAGTTTTCTTTGGTTTTCAACTAACAGATTGCTTTCCATGCATGTTGCCATGTCTCTAGGTATAGTAGGTGTTCGTCTGTCTCTCAACAGTTCAGGTTCAATGGCCTCCAAGAGAGGAGGATCAAAGGACACTAGTGAAAGCACAACTAGTCGATGCAATTGAGCAAGTGTCTATGAGTTTGGCGATTTATGAAGACACCAAGATGCTCGTAGACAAAGACATCAACCTGAAATGGCAGGATATCAATGGTAAATTCTCAGGCACATTTCGGGAGGATCTTGAAGACTGCAGCATCTATGTAAATATTCACAAGTCTGGCCTATACCGGATTTCGTGCAGGTATCCCACATTTCCATGCACGAACATGATACATCGGATTGTCTCGCACATTGATCTGGAGACAATGGTGTTAAGTAGTGTTAGCGGGAAAAAGATTGCTACCTTTAGGGGACATGACTATCAACAGATGTACCACTTTCTGTAGTCGGCGATCATAATGGAAACACCCTTTAGCAGACCTGACAGCAGTGCAAATTCCAGGCATATCTTGAAGAGATGAGTGACGAAGCCAGCCAATTTTAGGATGAAACTCAACTATATTTACAAGACTATGATACTGTGAAAGGCATATCAGTACTTGGTCATATTTGCATTTCACTTGTACGACTAAGAGAGCACGGATACCTTCCCGCAGAGTTGGGTGATCGCGTTGGACCAACTAGCGAGTGAAGGAAAACCATGCAACTGGTTTCAAATGTTGGCTCACAGGCTAAAGGGACAGGTGAACAGAGCCCAGAAACTTCCCAAAGGTTAGCAAGCAAAGATATACATGCCTGCATACATTCTGGATGAAATTTGTGGCCGTCAAAAGTTCCCAGACTTGAAGTGGGCATGGAGATCAGTGAAAACCTCTCTACACACTTATTGCAAACTGTTTTCCGAACGCAGCTTCCGCGAAGTCATCACACAGTTGTCAGGCCATTTTTTCACCCCGGTGTACAAGAAAGTATTTGAGCAGGATTCACCTTGCATATCGAAGGCAAAAATGGAGGCACTGATAAACATAATGGATTGATATGCCTCACCTTTTGGAACCTTCATACAGATGTATAACGCGGAGAAGCCTTCGCATGTTTTACCAAACTTTGTCATGGACAAGCTCGTCATGCAAGAAGTGTCGTACCACATCTCAGCAGGATTGTTAGCTAGACTGCATCGGAAGAAGAAGGCACCCTCGCCCACTCTTCCCTTGCACATTGAGTTGTACAAGATACAAAATCTCAAGCATGCTGGTGACGAGACGAATATTTCAAAGATTTACTTTCGACACTCGAAGATTCAATCCGTACGACCCACATTTCTTTGTAAATGATCACTGTGTGAGAGTTAAATTTCCTTGGATCCACGGGGCATGTCATTGGGATGAGCAAGAACCATGGAGATATTGTCACAGCTCCTCCAAGCTCAATGAACCGTTCAGCTTAGATATGGAATGGTTAGCGAAGCAGCATCTAGGAGAGCACCAACATCAGTAGCAACAGAGGGTAACATACTTGCACATGACAAAGGCAAGAGAAATATTGTTGACAGCATAGAGGTAGAACAATGTTGGAAGTTCACAGCAAACCCACTTGTGGAGAAAGCAGCTTTAGGGATAGAGGTGAAGATGCGAAAAGAGGAATGCGCAAAGGCAGAGAGATAAACAGAAGATGGAGGAAGCAGTGAAGGAGTTGCAAGAGTTGAAGCAGAAACTCTGGGAAGAACAAGAGCTGCGTAGAGAGGAGAAGGAAGCACAACAGGGACAGACATAGTAGGAGGCACAAAATGCACATATAGGTGAAACTATGCCCATAAATGTTGTAGACTCATCCGAGAAGCTAGCACAAAGCAGATAGGGTGAGCAGTCACAAGAGTGGGACTTCGCTCAAGAGATTGAACAGATACATGAGCAAATAGATATGGAGATGGAGTAACCATAGTTAGAACAAGACATCGAAATCATGCCTTACAACCAAGAGGTCAACCCATCAGCTTCACCAGATCTGGAAGCAGAGCAAGTTGTGAACGATCAAGGAGATACTGATATCCTTGAAGACAATCTGGAAGCGGATATGCACAACATATCATTCGACGAGTTGCAGCATAAAGTTGTGTACTCACATAGAGTGACTACTCCAGATGTCCACACATCTCCTGCACAGTTTGAAGAATGAGACATCATATCTAATGTGTGCAAGAATCCAACAACATTAGCCGATGCTACCAGAGCATATGTCGAAGCCACGAGCTTGAGTGTTTGCTTCTTGATTGCAGAGAATGAGCAAATGGCTAAGGAGTTACATACAACCAAGCAAGCAGGAGAACAAGTTAAAACAGCCACCAGAGTAGAGTTGAACAAGGTGATACAAGATGAAGTATCGTCCCTTGAGACAATCATGCAGATGTTTTATTCCAGATTTGGTACTGTGCATAGGGCATTTGTCGATGTCAACGGTTGGCAGCAGTGCTATGCTAGGAGAGAATTTATCTTTTGAAATATGCATATTGTTGTCGACCGCATGCAAACATGGATAATGAGATACAATGGAGCCTCGTTACACTTGCCCAAGATGATGAAGCCCAAGGCGATTGAGTTGAAGGCACGCATCCGAATTCAGATCTGGAACCATGAGAAATTCCCACAGCGCAACACCAGTTTCCAAGCTTCCCATGCACGAGTGTTTAGAAGCATGGATGTTGTTGTGTGCATGCATGCGATCCCATCTATTGGAACAGTCACTGAGGCAAAGGCAAAGAATCAAGTCCAACTCGAGCTAGACATGCACTTTGACGAGTTGATGCGCATAGCCACCAGCACAGACTTGGAAATTAGTGCAGACACTATGCATTAGTATGTCGTTGGTCTGGAAGCACTCAAGGCGATGATGCACATGTTATCAAATGAGTTGGAAGAAGGATCCAAATAAATGTACCTGGATGCAACAGAGGAAATAATTTGTTTCCAGAAAGATGTCACTATAGAGTACACGGACACCATCATGGACTACTAAGATTGGCAACAGTTCACCACCGTCAACCATCATGAACATGGCAAAGAGTTGGTATTCCCACAGTCGTCTGAGTCTTAGTGATGTCTTGCATGGCTTGCTCAAGCCATTTTGTCTCACATGGGTACATGTGCAGATTGTATGTAACATCTTATGAAGTGGAAGTTCAAGTGTCAATATCTGAATGTAATAGTCATAGAGTATTTGAAGAGTCATGAGGGTAGGTGAAAAGTCACAAAGGGGAATGTCAAGGGTGACTCCACCCTTTTCTATTTATAGAACCTCATAACTCATTGTAAGGGCTTTTGGGTAGCCAAGCTTCCGATAGCAATATATTAGAGAAATCTTGGAGAGTATTGTAATGAGCCTTGGCTTCTCCACATTACAAAACTAGTACATCTCATTGGAGGAGAAAGCGACAGTGAATGTAATGTTCTGTTATCGTGACCAGTGGTTGGTCATGGTTGTACTATATGATTGGAACTTTCACTTCTTAATATAACAGATCCAACACATTTCATGCATATGTTTTTATTGTATTTCAGTTATCTTGGTTACTCTAATGATATATGTATCTGTTTTCTTATGCATGTATGTATAAACTCTTTATCTATATGTATGTATGAATCTTACTGAGATGTGATGTTGGTTTAACCAGCACTTTCGATTCTTGGTTCACCTGCCTTCCAGTTCGTGATGCATCTTTGCTCGTGTGTTCCCTTCCAAGTTGCATGCTTACATAGGTTTCCAAGGGGTGCACTCATTCCACCCTATGTGTGTTAGAACCATTCATTCACCTTCCTTGGATTGCTAAGCATGTCACACCCTTGCTACCAACAAGGACATCTTACTTACCTCTGTGCGCAACCACAATCAAGGCAATAACGTACGACCCGTTGGTAGGACTCCTACACCAAATGGTTTGAGGTCTAGTTGGGACTTCTTACGAGGGAGATCCCTTTGACATGTTGGCTCGTACAACACTGTCAACAACTTACAAACTAAGATTTTATAAATCAAGCCCATAAATTTCATTGAATATGGTATAATGAGCAATAAGGGGGGCATCTGTGTGACCCTATTATTCACCAATAGTTGATCCTTCTTTTACCTTCTTATGAGATTATAAATTTGTAGAATGTGGTAGATAAACCAATTTAACATCCTCCAATATATGGAACTCTTTCTTGTGTAAAATGATGTAAAATGATGCCATCTCTGTATATCAACGACATTTACTAATATGGTTGGCAAGTTAAATTGATTTTTAAAATTTCATTAATACTAGCATTTGCACCAGATGTTGCAAAGGAAACGCCCTAAGGCATAAATTGAAGAAAGCAAATAGAGAAAAAAAATACTTTGATAAAGAATAAAAATATATTGAACACTCAAATCAATGCCCCATTAACTGGAACCACTTAGTAGACATTCCATATGAAATGGGCATATGATCCAAGAACATTGGTGCATAAGAGAGCCAATTAGTCAGGTAACATAAGTATAAATGGTTTCATATATTAAAATCCACAGGTCTAACAAATCTTGTTTAGCCATTTAAGATATAGAAGCTATCTTGTTTAGCCATTTAAGATATAGAAGCTTCGAAACCTTTGTATATGAGCTATTGTCAAAGGACTGCCCTTGTCCTCAGAAGCATTACCACTAGTACCAAGGAGATCAGGACCTTCAAGCTGCCGAACCCCATGTATTTCATTGCCTGATCTTAATGATTTCATTTGGTTATGTAAAAGCCCCATGTATTTCATTGCTTGATCGTTATGTAAAAGGTTACACCTTCTCTGGAAATTTAGAGTTGAAAATTTAAAGGCTATCATCATATTTTGGTCTTCGACGCTGATTGGCATGCCATGAATCTGTGGGGGTTTTTTGGGAGTTATCCAGGCGACCTGTGCCCAATTTTTTGTTTGAAATCCCGTTATTTTTTGTTGTTGGGGTTTCTGGTTTTTTTTTTTTTTTGCTAGTGCGCCCTTTGGGGTTTCTTGGCAGGCCTGCGTGTTTTGCTCACTTGTTGCCCTCTTAGCCATTTTTCTAATTCGTTGTGAGACATTAAATGTTTAGCCTAACTAATGCTTTTAACATAACACGTTCCCATGAATAAATTTACGAGAGTTTGTTATTTTCTTTCTTTCTTTTTTCCTTTTTTTTTGTTCGGAAAAAGTAAATTAATTAAAAAAAATAATGCATTCATTTGATATATATATATATATATATATATATATATATATATAATAATAATGTTTTGTAATTATAATAATCATAATTTAATTTTAAAATTATGGTTAAGTTAGTAATCAAATTCCTAACATATATATATATATATATATATATATATATATATATATATATATAGATATATATATATATATATACATATACATATACATATATATACATATATATATATATATATATATATATATATATATATATATATATAGATATTATTATAATGTTTTGTAATTATAATAATTATAATTTAATTTTAAAATTATGGTTATGATATGTATAGACTTTTTGGTTTGTGAAATAAATATATTCCTTTGTGTAAGATTTGGATACAAAAGTTTATAAAAATATAAGAATATAAGTGTTTTTCATTTTAGATTGAAATATATAACCTCTTAAGAGATACATATTCTTAAACTACTAGTATTTTTTTGATAAATAATTAATTATTAATTTAATTTATAAAATATAAATTAATTAATTTATAAATTTGATTCCCAACAAAGTATTTGATAATGTTCAAATCTTATCAAGAAAAACTGAGAATGCAAATTAATTGTTAAAAACATCCAAACTGGATTTAGTTTTCACAACCTATATAATTCTTGAGTCCTGGTATATTCGGCTGTCGACCGCCATTACTAGGTTCCAGACACTTTTCAGATCCCGTGATGGTAAGAGCAAGTCTAAGGAATATGTCATTCTGCTTCATCAGTGGCAGGGCCTGCTGTGTTGTCTTTCCCAATACTTTCCCATATAGTGCGATGGCAAGGCTTTCCATCATGGCACTGGTGCTAGCTGAATTTGACAGAATGGAGAGGAGAAGAAGCAAGTGGCTCCTCCTTTAAAAATATTTGAACAGTTGATTTTAGTGAAAGCTATTTTTTCAATGAAACGAAATGTAGGTAGAATGTGCAGATGCCTTTTTGGTTCCCTGTTTGTTATGGGTCCACTTCTCTCTGCTGCTTAAATGAAGATAAACTTTACCATGGAAGATAAGTCAAATTTAGATATAAATTGGCTTTGAACCAGGCTTTTGTATGATGTGGATGGAACATTTATATTCTGGGAAAGGGAAATTTGTCATCATTTGTGTGTGCATCTTTTGAACTGGGATATTCTGTAGTCTCTATATCCTCAGGGGCCTCGGTAACCAAAACAGGTTGATTATGCTGGGGAGGATAAGAAGAAGATGCATCAATTTCTGAATGTGATGCGCTTGATTTTGAGTGGTCATATCTCTCAGAGGCATCTGCAGTTTCCATGTCTCCTGTTGTTTTGTATCTTTGGAGCAAATGCAATGGAGAAGATCCATGGATTGGAGTTGTTTCTCCACTTTGAAATCCCGAAAACATAGTTGATCTGCTTGTGAAACCAGGGGAAGAATGCTTTGACTTTCTATCTCGTTTTGTTTTTTTCTTAGCATTTTGCTGCCATCTGTTCAAAGCATTGGCTGTCTGTTCTTCAAATATTGCCTTCTTCATGTGAGATCCCATCTGCATAAAAATATCCCATCATATTTTAAGAGCACATTCCTTTATACATGATATTTAACCAGAACAGAGTGTTTTTGAACAATCCAAAAGTTCACTAAAACATTTGTACATACTGGAAAAACAAAATTTGCCCCAAAAATGGATGTTCTCTATCTATCAACAAACAGGGTAAAATGGATGTTCTCTATCTATCAACAAACAGGGTTATATCAAGAAATAAAATTAAAATGATTTAAAGAGAAATCATCATTTCTATTTCTCTGCTTTTTTGGAAGGCTCCAGATTGCAACAAAATTTAATTTAACAAACAAAAGGAAGCATATTTTAGACTGGTCATACTTTTCATTCGAAAATCCTCTGAGGATTTACCTGAAGCTCTCAATAGAGAGATAACTGTTGTATACAAGAAAAATTAAACTCCATTGTTTTCTATCTCCTGATAAATTTCTCCAATATGAGTTTTACTATTTTTTAATGAGGTGATTTTATAACCATTTCACTGAAATCTGATGACATGATTTTTGGTGAGATCAAAATGTTTCATTGTTTAAATTGTATTTTTGAGTAGAAAAATGTATTCAATGTCCTGAAAAATCCCTTAAACATTTGGATTGTGCAAATTCAACAACTTAAAGCTAAAATTTCCTCTATTTCTAATCAGAAACTATGGTTTTAACAATTTCTACTCAGATTTTGTGCAAAATCAACCAAAAAAAAAATCAAAAGTGGTCTCATTAAACAACTGTGTTAATGCATTATCAATTGACACCTTATCTCTAATTTTATCAGTACAAGTAAGATATTTAATATCACAATGTAGGGTTTGATTTAATTAAACAACACTTGAGACACTTCCAAATCAAAAGACGACAGTTTGATTAAGCTACTTCTTTGTAAAAGAGAACTGTAAATGGCGCACAATACATAAAAACATTCACAATTCTTTGTACAATAGAGGTTGGATGATGCAAAGAAGGGGGTTTCAACAGTGGTCTACTGATCACAGATAGCAAAAATCCTGAATAAAACTGAAGAGAGTGACGAAAAAAACAAAATCTGGATGCAGATCTAGTCTTTCCTGATCATCGCACCTCTAACATAGGGAAACAGGGATGCAGCACACCTACTACACATGGGAGGTGCGATGCATCCAGATTTCCTAAAGGAGATGGTGCGATGGTCAAGGAACGAGACTTTAACTTGGTTTTTGGTCACAATTTGTAGTTTAGTTCAGGGATTTAGGCCGAGCAAATGATAGTCAGTAACTACAAAGTATAGGGGCTGATCTAATAAGGTCACTCAAGCTACCTCTAGGGCACTTAGGATGTTTGCAAGTCAATTGTTCAGTTCATAAACAAACCCAGAGATTGACTGAAGCATCATTGATCTACTTTGCACTTGCATAGCAAATGTAGTTCAAAAGATAGCTAGCTTAAATTCAGGCTCTGTCTATGGTTTATGAATCAAGAAAATAGAGACAAGCAATCAAACTAATCGCTCCCCAATGGAGTCGACATTTTTTTATCGGGAAATTTAGTGTCTATTCAGAGCTACTAGTCCCACTAATACAGGTAGCTATCTTAGAAACAAACAAATTAAAGTTACTTGTTTTTCCTTTACGAGAGAGAGATGAGAAAGAAATAGAGAGTACCAACCTCAGTCTTCCGCTTGGCTCCTTGCTTGTTTCCTTTCCCCTTTGACATAATCTCACCACTGCTTCCTTACTCATCTAGCTTCAAAGAGCTTCTGTAGATTCACAGTAGCATAATACCATCAAAGCATAGAGATCTTTCACTATAAACAATATAGGATCAGATATATATTGACCATATAAATGCATATAACAACACAATGTTCAAATATACACAAGAATATGGAGGAAAACTCAAATAGCTTTATTAGTAAAAGTCATAGAAGAGAGGATTACAACCACTTGGTCTAACCCAGCATCATCCTCCTAGCTTGAAAGCCCTCTTCACCTCTTACAAAGTAAGATCGCCCAACAATGTCTTCAAAGTGAAACTAGCAGCACTTCTTTGCAAATTACCCAATTCCCCCCTTTGGATCTCTTGGATGAGGGATCCATTTATAGATATTTGTAGGGGGGTGAGTCAGCTTCTGGGATTTTGATTAGTGTCATCTCTTTGATAGTTCTTAGTTCCACATGGATATTTTAGATCTCTTACTCATCCCTCGGCAAACTCAGAGAGGCAAGTGTCAAATGAGCAGTTTCTAGAAGATTCTCTGGGTTTCCACCAAGCAAACTGCTTGTGCCTTTTGTCTTCTCTCACTCATCACATCCTATAGAAGGGCTTTCTAGTATGCATCACACTTTTTGCATGTGGCAAGTGAGATGCATCGCACCTTTAGCACTGGGCAGTCTGTATGGTCCTGCTTTGACCAGTTCTGAGTAGTTTTTCATGGAGAACTTCTGGGAGATGATGTTATCAGCTGACCTTGCTCCTTTAGGGTATGAAACAACACTTTTATGGATTTAGAAGCCCTTGGTTTATGGACATATTTGATTGCGGTTTTAGTGCCCAAATATGTCTATAACAATCACACATAAGAAACACACATGAACACTAGGATTTGAGATGGAAACCCAATGCGGGAGAAAACCACCCCCTACTATCATCTCTGTCTGCTTTTTAATATAAAGAAAAATATTTTTACAATATATTATTTGTGCATACTCATACTAGTACGTAGGAACCGACCTACAAAAGACTACAACATTCGATCGTTCTCCATCTCCTATTGGACGGGAACTCCAACCCCCTGGTTCTTATATAGGCGTAAAGTTGTACCAGTACATAGGCACCAACCTGCAGAAGGCTACAAACTTCACTTGTTATCATGCTACTACTAGAAGGGAGCTCCAACCCCCTGATCTAATCAACAGCTACTATTGGCAGGAAGTTTCGACTTCCTCAATGAAGTCTCCAACCCTCAACAACATCCGTGGACCAAGTTTCATAAATTTTCACATTGGATCCAATATCAAAACTTAAGCAGAGTATCAAAAATCAAACTATAACTCATCATTATAACACAATCATCCATCTTTGACACATATGAATCAACCAATCACTGAAACTCAGTGATCAATCTCTGACATAACTAAAATGCAATGGTAAATTTCTGAATAAACCAATCACTAAAACTTCTGACATAACTGAATCAATGAATCATTGAAACCTCTAACACAACTAAATCACCCAATCATCAATTTTTGATACAACTGAATCAACCATTCAGTCAAAACCCAATCAACTGACACTTGATCAAAATTCAACCAATCAACTAGGACAATCAGATAACTCTAACCAGTACATAGAACTGAACTCGGAATGTTGCATCAACACATAGAATCAACTGCAACCCTAATCATTCATTTTCCAAAATGTATACGCTATTTTTCTTAAGGAAACCTCCGTGCATACACACTTTTCTGTAGAGAAACCCACGTACAGATCTTAATATACTGAAAACTTGACCACTATAATTCTAAAAGGAACACTGATTCATACTCAAATCTACTGCAACACTCTAAACCTATCACAGAACTGTCTCTGATCTTCAACCACACTTAACATGTAATATTAGCATTCTTCAATCAATTAATAACCAAATTCAACTTCATCATTCAATCAGTTCCACTTCAGACACTATCACTCAACCCAGATCAACATGAGGAAATCATTAGCAGACATCAGAGAAGAAACAACATTGATTAGGTTGATCAATCATTTATGAATAGAAACCCATATCATAATATTCAGAGATAAAAACATGCGTCAGTACTTTGATCTAGTCAATCCATAAGGATATCATACAATGAAAAGTTATTTCAGGTCTCATTATCCTTATCCATCATTGTATTCATTAGTACATAATTATTGCATGTATATTGGATCTCATCCATCATCAAACTTTCTTAGGTGCATACTTAGTTTAGATAAAGCAAAGGATAAAAAAACCTTTACATGCATATTTTATTTTGATCTTACTCTTCATAAGATTTCCATCACTTTCACTCATCTAACACTTTGATCTTCACCTGCTTATATAGTTTTATCCTTTCTCAATACCATGGGTCAAAACCAGAGTTATGTCGATGCTATTCTTTGACGGGATCAATATTCGTTTTTTCACTCATTACTATGGGCCAATACCATGTTAAGAACCCCTGGTATTTAGAATACCATGGTACAAAAGCCATATGCTACTTTTCTTCACTGAAATCACGTTCATACACGACCTCGCTTAACAAAACCTGCATATAGCTCTTGAACTTTAAACTTTTCATTCCTCTGAACTGCCATGCATTCTATCACATTTGTAAACAAAACTACCATGCATTTTGTCACATCTAAAATGTCATGCATTCTTGTCACATTTGTAAACACATGTGCCATGCATTCGGTCACATCTATAAACACATCCTGTTTATAACTTTAACAAGTAGATCAAGAAACAACTTATCAAGTACGATTCCATCTCGTCAAATAGGTTGTCATCAAGGATAACTCATCAGGTAGGTTACCCTCAAGGACAACACCTAATTCATAATGCCAACAATCTCCCCGTAACAAACTTATGATTCTGAGTTGTAAACCTTTGACCCATCATTATGTTCCATCATTATGTCACCGCTGAACTGACTTATGAATTATGTTATAAGTGAGTTGTCATCATAATGCCAACAATCTCCCCCTTTGGACTTTATGGCAACCACTTTGGTGTTTGGTCACTGCAACCTGCAAATAACATCAAGCCAATCACCAAGTTGTTCAAAATATCAAGCTACTCTCCGCCTTTGACATCAAGGGCCAAGGGATGACTAATGGTAAATGAAGACTTCCATATCTGAACTGTTGAATATCAATACTGACCATGCTCCCCCTGAGCCCATGCTGAATTTTTGTATCATGGTCCCCCTTAACACATGTAGAAATCTCTGACAGATGTAGAATGAAGTACATGAATCTGTGACTCATAGAACTTTTCCTATCAGCAAATACTTACATCAATCAACCAATCACAGTGGTTTTTCACATTTTACATCATTATTACATCAACTTCCCAAGCATAGTGGGGTTTTAAAATTCATCGTGTGTCTAAAAGGAATTGACCACAATAGTTCATACATAGCTTAATTTTACATGGAGTACGTCATAGGTCTTTACATGACCTTTACATCAAATGATATACATGAAATTTATATCAAAGACTAAAGACCTAAACAAGACCATGATAGTTATCAACAATTATCGTATGCCATATATGATCAGCACCATAAGCATCTGTTAGCATCACCAAGAATAAGAACCTATAAATGTCCATCATCAATTACCAGGATGAGAAAATGTAGCTTTAATATCATCAACCTGTGACTAAGAATATTGCATACATATTTTCATATATATCTTCTATCGACTCATCTTCTTGACCTTATCAAGATGAACTTTTTCTTTTTCTCAATGTTCATCAAAACATAGCCTTTCATGAATCAAATACCCATATGCCATATCTCCAAGCAGTAATGCCTATGTCTTCACAAAAACATTCACATCATGCCTTATACATGTGAAAGCACCATAGTCATCATTCATGACTACAAAATCATCATCAAATCATTGTATCAAGAAATGCATGTTCTTTCCTCAATATATGAAACATGTATCATCACTAGCGAGTTTTATAACATCCCACGTCTAATAAGCATCAACCATGATGATCAACATGTGTGAGAATCAAGCCTATCATCATAAATTAAGATAGGGAGAATTATTCATCATTCCTTGTTATCATCATGATCTGCATCCCTGTTCTGAATCAGGGTTAGAACATGCATCTGATTCTAAAGCCTTCAACTCAGCCACCAACAACTGCTTGGTCCAGCATTGACTTGTGTTGTGAGTGGGGCTCTTGTGGAACTCACACCACTTTCCTGTCTCCTTCTTCAACTTCGTGGTGTTGTTCATTTCTTGAGGCTTCGACAAGTTGTCTTGGGTCACCTCGCCTTGGCTTTGTCCTTTGGTCTTCAGATTTGAAGATTCGATGTCTCGCTTCTTCTGTTTGAACTTTTGCTCGATTTTGATAGCGTATCAGTACACCGTGTTGAGCGAGGAGATGTTCAGGAACTCCATATCTTCCTGGATTTATCTGTGTAGGCAGTGGTGGTATTTGAGTACCAGATGGAGCTTGGAATCCTTGATACCCAACTGTGTGCGAAGGGTGTGAAAAATGTTTGTGAACTCTGGCACATCTTGGTCCCTTCCCTACCGCAGTGTGGTCCATTTGATGTATTTGTCCTCATAGCTTTTGACAGGGTAGTACTGCTCCTTGACAACATCTCGGGATGAATCCCAAGTGGGTGCGGCTGAAAATAGTGAGCCCGTACTTTCACTCTTCTGCTCACAGTAGGTTTCCCACCAGTCATTGACGTGGGGGGCTAATTTAAGAAGAGAGAAAACAATCTTTTCCCGACTCGAAAATTCATGAACAGAAAAATACCCATCTAGCAGATTTAACCATTTATCTATGGCATCTGCATCTATTTGACCCTCAAAGATGGGGATTTGAAAATTAACTTGTACCTTAAACGGTGTGGCATTTCCCAGAGTAGCTATTGGAAGTCGATGCATCGCCTCTGGGTAGCTACTGAAGGATCTACGCAAAGCTATCCATCATCACATTTCTTTGTTGCTCGAGGGCTTCTTCGAGCAAGATTTTGATAGGATCTCCTGCCCCCCTCTTCTTTCTTTTCATCCGCCATTGGAGGTTGAAGGGATTTGCGAGGCTGATCTT
This sequence comes from Pinus tabuliformis, assembly GCA_031772625.1. Lineage (NCBI taxonomy): Eukaryota > Viridiplantae > Streptophyta > Pinopsida > Pinales > Pinaceae > Pinus > Pinus tabuliformis. Next base: position 30,946,550 of record CM062807.1, on the reverse strand, counting down.
GCAAAGGTTTGACTAGTTCAAGCCCTAACTCCTTATATCCTGACCTCGCCGGGGAAATGCAAAGAAAAATAGAGAGAAGGAAGACCGCTTTGATACCACGGATCTGGATTTAAACAGGAATGCAATAAATTATAGAGATAACCATGAACACAAATATGCAGCGGAAATAATACTTCATTTCATTAATGTAAAATACTGAAATATGCTTACAAACAGAAAATGGAAATGAACCAACTAGGGCGATGGTAGCTTATCTCTGAGAAGAGATGTGATGGCTACATGCCTCTGAACTATGTTAGAATGAGGCTCGAAGGCCTATTTATTGTTGAGAAATAATGGAAAACCCTTCACATCCCAAAACCTAACCCTAGAAGATGAAACGCCAAATTATGGGCCTCGCTTTGGGTAAGTTGTACATCAACTTCCTGGGGTCGTAACTTTGGCACCCAATCTTCGTTTGACACATACAATAGCTCGTTAGAAAGATCTATATGAGCACTACAACTTTGGGAAGAACAAAATCGGACCATGTACCCATGTTTCTCCCAGATTTTCCAAAAAAAAGTTGTTTATGGCCTCAAAAAGGCTACGGAAGTTTGGGGCCTGAAAAAACTGCTAAAAATAGTAAATTGTGCTACAATTACGAGTACCACCTAACTCCTTTTTTTTCTCAACACTCCCCTTAAAATTAGGGGAAAATTATCATGGTATCTATAATTTATAGAGGGAAAAAGTGCAAAGGTGGTTATGTTTTAACCCAAAGGAACTATATAAAGTTCAATTCACGTGGAGGGTTAAAGTTGACATTAATAATAAGATATGAGTTGCGAAAATATTACAAGGGTCAAAAACTCCCTTGTAAATTTAATTCAAAATATTCACCATGGTGATTCTCTCTAATTTTCACTGCTCTTTGAAAATATATGGCACCACATTTAAGGAATATAAAATCAATATTTGGCAAAGATAGTCTTAATTGACTAATCCATTCGAATGAGATTGCCAAAGTAGAGGCTACATTGCAAGAGGAAATTTCAAAAGGTACAAGAGGACAAGCAACAAGTCCAACATAGGTGAGATTGAAGCCTATCACTTTGTTATCTAAAAGCTAACAAAACATTTTTTTAATTCATCCAATATATCATCATTGTTCCCTTCTTTATTCTGCATATCATTCCCTCCCTTACTATATTTATGTTCCAAAGTATATGTCTATCTTCATTTGCTTTCGTATTTTATTTCACGGTGTATTTTAGAAATTATATATATAATGTCAGACACAATATCTGATGAATGCATAAAATGTTCCCAACCTGAGCATCATGACCCCGATTAGTTACAAGTGTGATTCCACGTCACCACACAACCTTGGATATATTAAAACCCACATGTATAATTCGTGGCCCTCCAACATCCTCAAGAGGTCACGAGCAGATGGGATCCCTATGTTAAAGAAATTAATAACTACCAACAACATCATGATTAGCAGTCAATAAAATAGACTTGATAGTAACATAGTTAATTCACCTACATTGTCATGCATCATTACTCCATTCGCTTCCACTGGTGCATCAATTTTTGAGATAGACTCCTCGCAGAAGTGTTGAGAGTACAAACTCCTTTTGACAATGCTGAGAATATAGTCTCCTTACAGTAATGTTTAGAAGGAAAATTTCCTTTCTCAAAATAAATGGTGGCTCATTTAGAAAGTTACACTACCACCATTCCCAAGCATTACTATTCTTTCAATTACTTTTATGATATTGTTTCACTGATAATTAATAAACATTTCAATAGTCCTATAGTGAAAGGAAATACCACCATTGGTTCTGTATCTTCAGGACATCATCCATTGGTAATATGGGTAGTTCGCCTTGGATGTCCTCCACATAGGATTGTCCTGTTTGTTAGATCTATCAGGGAGTCATCAACATAGCTTCTTGCAATGTGTAATAATAAATCATGGATTTCTAAAAAGGGAAATATCAATCCTAACACCTTGACCTATGTTATGTTTTTGTTTTTTCTGTTTTTTTATTATCAATTCTGATGTCTAATTAAAAATATGTAAATAATACTTACCAATAGTAAGACAATGGCATAGGAAATTAATCAATGTCAGAACCACCTCCAAATATTGCACCAAATTAACTATATCTAGATTTCTCCGGTATTCAAAGTAAATATTTGTTATCACTAGATGACTCAACACAAATTAGCCTTCCATAAACATCGTGTCACATAAAAACAAACAATATTTTATCTAACAATGACCATTTTTCTACTTTACATTTATTAAGTTTGAGCTCTTTTCAAATATATTATTGCGAAAATAGTGAGTGAGATTCACTTGTCAACAGGGAAGATGGAGGGTGGGGGCTAGGGTTCAAAGCAGGAAGAAACAAGAGGAGCAAACTGAGAACCATCGAGGTGCCAGGAGGAGGGAGTTCCACTCCCTTGGAACTCCCTCCTACAGCAACGTTGTTTTGAATAAAAGTAAAGAAATGAGTTTGAACGGATTCAGGAGACCATGGGAGAAAGGAAAAAAATATAGACTCAACAGAACCGGAAAGCAGCAAAGATGATGTTCAGGAAGAAACTCACGGGAGGGTCAGAAGGGAGAAGATTCTAGAGGACAGCAGTCAGAAAAAAAAAAGATACAACTCGGCAGAGGGATCTTGTAAGCCCAAGACTGCCACCAAACCTAGGGTGGTTCTAAATGATCCTACACTACAAGAGCACAGAGATCACATGACGACTTATGCTATTATCTGTAAGTTTATGGGCTTATGGCCCATAGAGAAGAATCTGTATACTTGGATCAGAAACAACTGGAAACCAAAGGGGGATATAACTCTTCATCTAGGGTCCAAGGGCTTCTTCACAGTGGTTTTCAACAACCTAGAGGATAAAGACAGAGTTTTCGAATGAGGCCCTTATTTCTATGTTGCTGCAAGACTCTATATGTGACCTTGGGTAATGAACTTTGTCCCGAAGTAGGAGACATTCACTTCGGTCCCGGTATGGATAAGACTTTACTCCCTACCTCTAGATTATTGGCTACCTGAATCCTTGAAAGCTATAGGAAATAAATTAGGACATTTTCTAAAAATTTCAGAGGCAACTCTGAGAGGGAAATATACTTCCTTCGCACGAATATGTGTGCAAAAGGATTAATCAGGAACTCTCCAGGATGAAGTGGTCTTAGAAGTGTATGATGAGGAATGGGTATAGGCGGTGGACTATGAACATGTCCCTTTTAGATGCCGGAAATGTCATGAACATGGACACCTTTTCAGAGATTGCCCACAAAACAAGTGGGAGGAGAATTCGAGGACCAACATACACAAAGATCCCGAAGGATTCACCAAGATAGGAGGCAGAGGGAAAGGCGGAGGAAGAAGGTATAAAAAAAAATAGAGTGATAGGAAAGTAGCAAGTCGCAATAGTTTTGAAATTTTAGAAGAAGAACGGTCAAAGACCAAAAAAGATGTTACTCTAGACAATCATCCTAAAGAGACAGAAAAGGAATACAACATGGAAATAACACAGGATGACAAAAAACTACAGGAACGCATACTAAACAGCATGGAACAAAGCAGGGATCAAGAGATGACCCCTAGGGAAGTTGTGATTGAGGACCAAGAGCTATATCAGATACTTGAGAGGGAGAATCTTGATCTGGAGAAATTCTTAAACTAGGGAACCAGCAAAGGGATAGACTTCCTACCACAAGAGGAGTTTGACAGAGTACAATAGCTTTTCCTCTGGCGATCTCAGATAAAAACCTCAAGAAACAAAAGAAGCCATGAAAGCCAGGACTAGGGAGGGGTCAAATCATTGGAGGAAATATCAGGACACTCGACTAGGAACCGAGGCAGGAAAAGAGGCAGAAAGAGTCAAAATGAACTACTAATAGAGTGTGGGAAGCTCATGATCAACTCAAGTAAGATGAAAGATCTTACCAGTTACTCATTCAAAAACCCACCATCATGAAGCTCACAACTTGGAATATCAGGGGTCTAGGAAGTAAAAGATAGTAGAGGAATCTTAGTAGTAGAATAAAAGAAGAAAACCCAGATATGGTGTTCATACAAGAAACAAAATTTTCAATAGACAAAGTTCGGAAGATACATGGAAAATGGCTCAGTAAGTATGAATACCTAGAAGTAAAAGCCAATAATATAGCGGGATGGATTCTCACTCTCTGGAATCCCTAGAAATTTGACATTTTGGATGCGGAAGCATCTAGGAACTATCTTTCAATGGTTATCCAACCTTTAGGTGACAAGGATATTTATATGGTTACTAATGTCTATGGTCCTCAAAATCCTAATGATAAACTCAAGCTTCTCACCTCACTGGAGGAGCTTAGACAGAGACACCCAGCAATACCCTGGATTCTGGGTGGAGATTTCAACATGATCAAATCTCTTACAGACAAAAAAAGGAGGCACTAGACTAATAGGCAAGGATTCTATTGCCTTTCAGAACTTCCTCATCAATTTGAAGCTAGTGGACTTAGAAACAGCAAATGGGATCTTCACCTAGAATAATAAGAGGGGAGGAGCATCACAAGTTGCTTCAAAACTAGATATCTTCGTAATCTCGGAGAACCTCCTCCTCTCGGGGCCTAACTTGAACGCTTTTACCCTACCTTTCGGAGGATTGGACCATTGGCCAATTCAACTAGAAGTTTTTTTATTGGCACTCCAAGGAAAAGACCCTTCAGGTTTGAAAATGTTTGGCTTACTCACCCTAATTTCATAGCCAACATTGATAAGTGGTGGAAGGAAGATTTACCGGTTCAAGGCACAAAAATGTTCATGCTGCAACAAAGACTCAAGCACATCAAGACTAAACTCAAAGATTAGAACTAAAGTGAGTTTGGAAATATTTTTTAAGCCAAAAGAGAAGTGGAACAAAAGCTTCAGAATATTAACCAAACTCTTATCAAGGAAGGCTTCACTGAGGATATAAAATTGCAAGCAAACTCACTACAATAGGAATGGGACACCAGATGTCAGCAGGAGGAAATCTTCTAGAAGCAAAAATCTAGAGTGTAATGGCTCAAAGAAGGAGAAAGAAACACAAGGTTTTTTCACAAATCTACCATGGAACACCGGGCCCATAATCGGATCACAAAGCTCATAGATCTGCTAGGAAGAGAGCTCAACACACACAAAGATATGGAGTCCGTTCTGGTACAACATTTTCAAAAAATAGCAGAGGAGCCTATCTCAAATAGATCGCTAGCTATCAAAAAATTTACAAAGCATATTCCAAAACTGGTGTCCAGGGAAGACAATTTCAATCTCAACAGACCAGTATCAGAAGAAGAGGTAAAAGAAGTAATAAATGAGATGCACAATGGGAAAGCGCCTGGACCAGATGGTTTTAACGTAGACTTCTTCAAAGCAAGCTGGGAAATAGTCAAAAAGGATATTCTGGAAGTGGTGGAGGACTCAAGGATTTCAAAAACAATCCTAAAAGTGCTAAATACCTCTTTCATTGCCCTCATTCCTAAACAAGATAAGGAAATGACTCCAGATCAGTTCAGGCCCATAGCCCTTTGTAATGTGATATACAAAATCATCTCCAAAGTTATTGCAAATAGACTAAAGCCCCTCCTACCAACACTCGTTTCGGAGGAGCAAACTGGTTATGTGGAAGGAAGGAAAATTCTTAACAACATCATTCAAGCACATGAAATAGTTCACTCTCTCAAGAATAATAAGCAAGTAGGGATGATCATTCAACTGGACCTAGCGAAAGCTTATGACAAACTAAGCTGGTTATATATCAAAGAAGTTCTAATTGCCTATGGCTTTGACCAGAATTGGATAAGATGGGTTATGGCTTTGGTTACTTCAGCTAGCTTTTCCATCCTCCTCAACGGCTCTCCCTCCAAATCCTTTCAGCCCTCGAGAGGCCTCAGGCAGGGAGATCCACTTTCACCATTTCTTTTTATTCTCATGATGGAAGGATTAGGCAAAGCAATCACTTCTGCCAAAAGGGAGGGTACAATCCAGGGTCTCAAGCTTACCCAGGAAGGGAACACGTTAACTCATCAGCAATTTGTTGATGACACTATGCTACAGGGCATACCAATTGTAAAAGAAGCCAAAGCCTACAAACAAATCCTGCATGCTTTTGTTTTAGCGGCAGGTAGAGAGGTAAGTCTCTCAAAATCTAAAGTGTTTTTTTTTCAATACAAATATTGCAATTCAGAGAAACCTCTCCAGAATTCTCAGATTTTAGAGAGACCAACACCCCTCCAAATATCTAGGAATACCTATCACTGAAAAACCTCATAGCAAGGAGGTTTGGGATACAATGATCAACAAACTAAAGGACAAAATCTTCAAGTGGACAAGTAGATCCTTAAACCTTGCTGGCAGGCTCATTCTCACAATGGCGGTCCTGCAGTCTCTTCCTATTTATATGATTTCAGCTCTTCCCATCCCTAGTGGAGTTGCTCAACAAATCAGGAACATGCAAAGAGACTTTCTTTTGTTATAGCTCTAATACCAGTTGTTATAGCTCTGATACCACTTGTTATAGATCTAACCTAGAATATAAGAGAAATAACAAATATACCCAATAATAACAAGATCAAAATAGATAGAAATGCTTCTTTATTAATCAAAACCCTTAAGGTAGGGCAACACCATACATTCACTCCTTAAGGAAGGAGAACACTCCACAAGCCATATGCCTGTTCATATAATAATCCTTGACACTCATCCTTGACATGGAGTCTCTAGCCTTTATATAGGCCTCATACATACAATACCATGGGTCATTACCATGGTTCCCTCATACCATCAAACTAATACCATGGGCCCATTACATTATTACTAACTACTTGTAGTCCCTTACATGATATGGGTTAACCACCTTATTTATTACTATGGCCCATCCATTATTACATTATTACCTTGGGTACCTCCCTTGGTACCCCATATTATCCCCCCTAGGTATATAACATTCCACCCCCCTTAGCATGTTTCGTCCCCAAAACATGGGAAGAACACAAATAATAAGATCTACTCAAAAGAGTAGTCCATTGGTACCATGCATGTGCATCTAGCCATCCAAGAGAAAGGTGAACCCTCGATCTTGCTGGTGCCTCGCTTGCTTGAGATGGAAGTTGACCACAACAGCTCTTCTGTGTTGATGTGTAGTAGGTGGATCTTCGCTCCTCGCTATCCGTCATATGGGGGTTGTTGTCCTTGTGGCTAATTGGTTGCCATCTTGTTGGTTTTTTTCTTGCGGGGTGATGTGGGTGATGATATGTTGAAGTTTTAACCCACGGTGTCTTTTTCTTTAATTCACCCTGCTGTGGTGCCTATTGTGGTGCCTTCTTTTCCAGTATGACTTCAACCACTGAGCCCTCATCTGATGTACCTGTAACCTTTTTTGCTTCAGCCTCTATTTGTGTTTGATTGTCTATCATCACTGGCTCATCATCTAATATGTCAGACCCTGGAACATCTTCTGCTTCAACATTCATGGACTCTACCTGTTTATTGATGGAAATATCCTGTAATGTAATTTTAGTTTTTTTTTATACCAGAGCTTCAGGAATTTCTTCTGTACATTAATATTGATAGTACCCGCAGATTCCATCCAAGGATATCCCAAAACAACATCCATACTATCCATCTTTGAAGTATAAAAGTCACCATGCAACACATACTTATCCATAGAAAGCTTCAAATCCTTATAAATATGAACATCCTCATCATCAACCTGTGTATTTTCAATTTGTTTTGCTGGAACTTGCAATTTTTTTGCCAAATTAACATTGATGAAATTATGCTTGCAACTAGGATTTATGGAAACAATAATCTTCTCTTTCTGAATCAATCTATGAACTTGCAATAAGGAGATACCAGCAGAAAATAACCCTTTAGGTTCCTTGGTTTCCTTCTTTTCTGTAAAAATAAAATCAGTGCTAGGTAGTGTGTCTGTCTATGTGAGCTTATCAACAAGATTATTTTTACGGTCAAAGTGGTCCATAATAGCTTTTGTGAATATGTCCCAAGTCAAGGGCCTTCGATAACAATGTTGATGCCTTTGCCACCATTGCCATCTTTCATAGTCCAAGTACATTTGTCCCATTCTCAACCGAGCCTCATCGTCCATGATGTAATTCAAACTAAAACATTTCTCCATTTGTGCTAGCCATTTGGCTGGATGAGAGCCATCAAATTTATACAAGTCCCTCAAACTCCAATCTTGGCCCACCATCATAAAAAAAATTGGCGAAAATTTTAAATGGCCACAGTTCTGTCAATATTGCTCAGAATCCCTGTTATGACCTGTTTTTGGAAATGAAAAAACCATTCTGCATCTACCCATGTGATAGAAATCTTGATTCAGGCACTAGAATTTCAGATCTGTGCTACAACTCTCCCGCCGTCACCAAAATTTTTGCAAAAAGAGCTGATTTTAAATCAGCTATATCTCTCTCATCCAGACTCCGATTCGACCGAATTTTTTTTTAAATCGGCTATTTTTCACATAGAATCCCAATTATACAATTATATTTTGCATATATTGTACCAGGACGTCCAGATCTACGTCGCAAACTCGCTGCCCTGAAAAATTGTTTGCAACCCCACTGATTTTTAGATCGGCGATATCTCCTTCATCCGGACTCCGATTCAACTAATTTTGTTTTTTTAAATCGGCTAGTTTTTCACAAAGAATCTAGATCTGCAATTATATTTTGTAGATATTGCACCAGAACATACAGATCTGATCTGCAAACTTCCCGCCCCCGAAATCTTGCAAAAAATAAAAATAAAATCTCCACTTTTTCCCAAGAAAGTGCTCTAATCTCACTTGTTATAGCTCTGAAACCACTTGTTATAGATCTAACCCAAAATATAAGAGAAATAACAAATATACCCAATAATAACACGATCAAAATAGATATAAATGTTTCTTTATTAATCAAAACCCTTAAGGTAGGGCAACACCATACATTCACTCTTTAAGGAATGAGAACACTCCACTAGCCATATGCCTATTCATACAATAATCCTTGACACTCCTCCTTGACATGGAGTCTCTAGCCTCTATATAGGCCTCATACATACAATACCATGGGTCATTACCATGGTTCCCTCATACCATCAAACAAATACCATGGGCCCATTACATTATTACTAACTACTTGTGGTCCCTTACATGATATGGGTTAACCACCTTATTTATTACTATGGCTCATCCATTATTACATTATTACCTTGGGTACCTCCCTTGGTACCCCATATTATCCCCCCTAGGTATATAACAGGGGAAAATGTGAGGAAAAGAAGAAATGGGCACTGGTAGCTTGGGACAAACTTTGCATGCCCAAACCTCATGGGGGTCTTGGTCTCCATGACCTGGAAACTCTTAAAAACGTTTTGGGGGCCAAACTTTGGTGGAGATGGCTGAAGGAATCTAGCAACCCATGGGCCAAGCTCTGGAAGGAGAAATATGAAAAAAACTGGAGAGAGGGGGACTTAATCAAAATGACAGGGCACATCAGGGGTTCCCACATCTGGAATAATGCTTGGGAGAATAGAGCTTTAGTTCAAAATCATAGCTTCTAGGAGATTGGGAATGGAAACCTTGCCTGGTTTTGGGAGGATAACTGACAGCAGGAATCCAACTTAAGTAGAGAAGGACTGGACATTCTCAGAGAGGAAACTGTCAACAAAGGAATAAAAAAGGTTAGCGACTTTTGGGATAAAACTAAAAATAGTGGCAAGTGGAGAACTTGGAAAGTACCAATTAATAGTGAAGAATCTCCTCTAAAGACCCAGATAGAAACTCTTGCCAAAATCCTGGAAAAAAGGAAAATTTTGATCTCGTCATCCCCAGATCAACTTAGATGGGGAAGAAGCAGTGAGGGCAATTTCAACCTCAAAGAAGCCAAAGATGTGGTCACTGGATACAATTTTCCAAACCTAGATAACACTTCGAATAACCTATGGAAGCACCCTCAATGGATGAAAATCAATTTGTTTATGTAGATGGTTCATCACAAAAAGATTTTGACTTGGGAAAATCTCAGAAAGAAAGGTTTTGCAGGACCTTCCAGATGCCAGTTATGTGGTATCCAGGAAGAAATGAGGGATCACCTTCTCAGCCTCTGCACTTTCACCTCTACCCTATGGAACTAGGCAGCCTGTATCTTTAGACAAACTGACAGAGATGAAAACGACATCTCCAAAACCTTAAAGAATTGGAGGAAAAAACTCTCAGAGAATGAGACTGTCAACTCAGCCTGGACCCTGATCCCAGGCTTCCTTATCTGGAACGTCTGGAAAGAACGCAATAACAGAATTTTCAAGGACAAATCCAGCCCGCCCCAAATCATCATAAATCAGCTCCTCAGGTAGCTCAAAGAGACTATTAATACTTTTCAGAAGCACCCTACTGAGAATCAGCCTTCTCATCAGGACACTCGAATTCTTCTTCTTTTGGGCCTACAGAAGATGGTCCCTCAGGGCTCAATCTAGATTCCATCTCGCGCTACTATGAGGCAGGACTTCTGGCATGCCCCCCTGGGTACTTAAAATTAAATACAGATGGAGCCTCGAAAGGTAACCCAGGGGAAGCAGGGTATGGAGGTGCCATCAGAGATGACAAGGGGAATTTAATAGTCATCTTCCACAGCTACTTAGGGAATGCTACCAACAACATGGCAGAACTAATGGCCATAGAACAGGGCTTAGAGATTCTGAGAAATCTCAACATGAAGAACTCCATAATAGAAGCTGATTCTGAATTAACAATCAATTCTATAAAAAGAATAGCTAATGGCTCAGACCCTGAGAAAATCTCGCACCACTGGAGACTGTTGCAGGTTTATCAGCGCATTCAATCACATCTGAGAATCCTAAGAACCCTAAGTTTTTCTCATGTGCGCAGAAATGCCAATAGAGTAGCGGACCAGCTGGCAAATGAAGGGGTGCTCTCCAAGAATGAATACAGTTTTTACAAATGGGAAATGATGCCTGCAGGGAATTTGAGAGAAGAATGCTACAGTCTGGCTCGTGCTCACAATGAGATTTTTCTCAAGTCGGGCAGGGAAGAGGATGGCGGACCAGGGTTCATCTAGCCTCTACTCCCGATCGCGATGTTTTGAAGGCTCTCTTTTGGATGGCAGGTGGTGAAGTACAAGTGGTTTTCATTCACAAAGGAATTAGAGGCAAAGCGGTTTTGTGGTTTATCGCGTGCATCCGAGCCCTAAAGTGGTTTTACAAGGTTTTCCTCTGATGCCATTCATCAATCAACACGTGGCAGTGGGCGGAGAGAGAATACCGCCCATATCATGTGAGTTATCCTTATGCTTCTTCTCTGTGTGATATTCTCCTCAGCCGTCGAATTAGGGGAGGGAAGATCAACGGCTCTAGTATGTCGAGCTAGTTTGAGGAGTTATCCTTCGTGCTTTTCGAGTTCTATGTGTTGGCTCCTGAATGGCGGATCTCTTAGTTGCACGGGTTTTAACCCCCAGGGCAAACCCGATTTATTCTGTGCTTTGAGTCTATTCTCCTTTTGTGTACGAGAGTTTGTTTTTTAGTGGGTTGTTTGTCTTAAGAATCACAGCCCATTGTTTAGGGTTTGGCGGTCCTCGGTTGTGCTCGTTCACCATGTCCGGGACTTGTAACATAGTTGTGTAAATTTATTTTAAAACTTTGAATGAGAAATGGAAAACACTCTTGCTTTAGCCAAAAAAAGAGATTCACGGGTCAACAAGTGCATTCGATCCACATGCGGCAGTTATTTTTTATTAAAATTCGTCAAAGAAAAGTATTATTCTCCCATTTGAAAAGGTGGTTTTTAATAAAAAGGATTATTCCTATGACCTTATGGTCATTTGCCAACGAAATTTTTTCTACCACTTTCGGGTGGCCCTGTATGGCCACGTAATAAACTGCTTGCAGTTCAAGGAATCTGTCATCTTCACTAGTCTTATCTCCATCAACTCGAGGATCGACATAGATATATGCACCAATTTTTATAGAAGGATCCTCGTCCCAGAAATCATACTTGATACTCAGATGTAATTTCAAAACTATCCTCAATTAAATAAAAAATTTCAATCATTGAAATTGAACGATTGTCAACAGCAGCATATGGCTGCATCTCTCTGGTGTCGCAGTTACCCACAATGTCGGAAGCTAAGAGTTCCCCCTTATTAGTCCCTGCCTGGGACTAATAGCGATCGATCGATCGTTGACCAGCGATTAATTAGCTTTGACCAAGTAAAATTTCCCGTACATGTCAGGTTTAAGCCAATGTTTGAAATAAAATTTTCTGCTCAATAGATTTTTATCCAAAGTTTGTGTTTCGACCTCTTATTGCCGGCTGCACGGTATACTTTTCTGAAAACTTAGGCTAAAGAGTTTGGAGTGGCCTGTATACTTTTTTGAAAACTTAGGCTAAAGAGTTTCTGTGTACTTTTCTTAAAAGTTAGTTTGTCCTAAGTTTTCGCTGCCTGTTCTCCGTGTCATGCATGCAGTGTCCTGCATCCTGCAAGTGCCAGCTGTTTGCATATGCAGAGGCGTCCACGGTGGTCTACAAATGCCTTTTCTGCAGCTAATTCTCCGGATTAAGTTCAGAGCAGAGAGTGTGGAGCATCTAGTTTGAGAAGCAGAGAACGTCAATCTAATGTAATATTCACCATTAAAAAATGTTGAATTTCTACAAACGTTTAACATGGTTATTTGATGTGGAGCTGAACTGGCCAGCCAGTAACACTTGCAGCCAGACGCTCCATTGAATCTTTCCCCCCTCGAGCACGAGCTATTGCGGTATCTTCTCATCATTTTTTCGTTGAATTTATACCTTTTTCCATTAAAAATAAAATTCGTTTGGTCAGAGGACCTGGAATACCAAAGGCATTGCACATTCCCTGAAATCTTTTTATTTAATCGATACAAAAGATGATTCCCAGAGCATCTTACATCTATCTGTTCACGATCCTTTTTTTGGGTTGAAAATTTGCAGTTTTTAGCTTATTTTGGAATTTCAGAAAGCATTTATTTCGGTTTCTCAGATATGTTATTGGGAGTTCTTCTGGCTCATCTGGGTTTTTCAATCGTCTTCTTCGATACTGTTTTATATTTTGAAGTATTCTTTAAGATATATAATATGTGTTTTTGGGGAACAATTAATTCGTGTCTTTATCTCTGCATTGTGCTGATGGATGACTAAAAATGGAAGATCTATCGGAGAGATGGGCAAGGGACCTGGATTGTTTTCCAACATCGGGAAGAAGGCCAGAGGTAAGCAGCGATCGTATTTATGTGTTAATTTTTCAATGACATTAAAAGAAATCCTTTATCCTTTAGCCCTATTTCTTTTATTTCGCTGTCTCTATGATGTTTTAATAAATATGTGCCGAATAAGACAACCAGTCCATCCCTCCTTCACTTGCAAAGGAACGTCTATCAATTCAACTCTCCCATGCTTTTATATATTTAAAGACAAATTACTTTTAACTTTAAGAATCTAATAGCTACCCATTTCGAAGGGCAGAAGATCTCTTGCTACAAATTGCCACTTGTTGTCCTAGTTCTAACATATTATTAAATGAATTGATGGTGTTCCAAAGAAATCATCCTCCTGTCTCACATTTAGATCGTTTCACTCGTATATAAGTGGTTTCATTCTTAGTTGAGTCTGTTGAGTCAAACTCTCCTTGGCCTTGTTGACGAGCCTAGTTAACTAAGTCTTAAGTTTCCGCTCACCAGCAAACTCGTCAGCTGCAAGGCAGATTTGTCAGTACTTGCCAGTCAGATCCTTACTGGCGAGTAACTTGCGGGTAATTCGCTGCTGAGCTAATTACCAGAACAGTTAGGAATTAGGTTGGACACCTAATTTTCATTAGAGGTAACTGTAGGGTGAAATCTGTAGCACAATTATTATAAGCAGTTTATAGATTTGGCCTTGAATTATGTTTTAGAATATTATTGTGGCATCGGTTTTAAATAGTCTGTTATCTCTGACCGGTCATGAAGGTAACTTTTGTGATTTTCAACAGAAGATATGATTAACAACAAGATATACAACAAGATACTATGGATTTGGGGGTTCATAGAGAACATTCTGGTCTGTTTGTTTATCAGCACGAACTCTTACAGACATGAACACTGAATAATCCATTTCAGAAATATTCATTTGTTAATATGCAACAAAAGTGCTGAGAATATACACAGGTGAATCAGATTTCTGTTTATATCCATAGATCGGACACCAGTAATGTGCCCTTCATTAGGAGTATTGTATTTGACAATTGGGAGATATGTCATGACATGAATTTCAAGTATTTCATTAAGGCTAATCTTGTCTTACTCTGACAAACACTTGGACTCACTAGTTTCCGCACAATATCCCTGTACCTAGAAAAACATAATTGGAATACTTTTGAGAAGTGATTTTAGCATGATTGTCACTACTGTTGGAAAGTTTGCAGAAAACTTTGATCTTCAGTCTCGGGTATTATGCAAATTGTGTGCTGAGTTTGGAGATATTTTCCCATTACAGCAAGAGTGCTATGTTGAGAGAGCCTTTCTACAGGATTTGCAATATCTCTGTACCCAAAAAAAACCATACTTGGAATACTTTTGAGACGTGGTTTTAGCGTGATTGTCACTACTGTTGGAAAGTTTGCAGGAAACCTTGATCTCCAGTCTGGGGTACTACGCAAATTGTCTGCTGAGTTTGGGGATATTTTCGTATTACAGCAAGAGTCTTATGTTGAGAGAGCCTTTCGAGAGGATTTGCCTTTTGAATCTCCAGATGTAGAGTCAGGGTCTGTAAGGCAGCAGCACACATGCTTGCATCAGAAATCTTGTTGCTATCAATAAGAAGTGGCTGTAACATTCCCAAATCTTCAGTGATCAAATGGAAAAGACACTTGGAGCTGCTGCTGGGATCGAAATAAACCTGATCTGTGCTTATTGAGGTGTTGGGCACATGATTTTGTTTGCCATTTGTTCAGGCGCAATGAGGAAAGTACCTTTAGCATGAACAAATGGGTATGACATCAAATGTTTGAAGTCTTTATAAGATCAAATTCATCCTATGCATGAATGTTATGTAATCCTGTGCTCAGGATACATCATAGCACAAGAAAATCTGGGATTTGTGTTTGCTGATCTAAATCTGGAGATTTTGAGTAGCAAGTATTGATCTGGGACCAAATTTCCTTCAAAGAAAACGAAGTACATGGAGCAGAATAGGGGCCGATGGACATGCCCTTCTATCTCCAATTCTGAAACTCACCCAGTGCTCTCGGTGTAAAATTGTTCTTCACATGCGGAGACTCATTATCTAATTGCAACCCAACTGTTTCACAAATCAGATTGAAAATAGGTTAGTTAAAAATTTAAGCTTCTTCCTGGACATTATGGAATCCTTGATTTGGATTCCTCTTGTATGTTCATTCTCAAGGTCAAACTCATGTGCTTATTCGCTCATTTCTCTGACTACTTCCTAAGAATTGAAACAACCGAAGAACTCATGTCCTTATCCCCCCATATATCTTATTGACCATTATTGTTATGTTCCAAGAATCGCAACACCCGGCAAGGAATTTTAGAGTGGAGATTTTTTAATCTCATAATAATGATAAATATAATGATACTAGAATCTTTAATTTACCATTAAGAAAAGAATTCGCCATCATATGCCAAAGATAAACCGTGTAGGAGAACATTGTCTTCTGCGTGATTATTGGTTTGAAAGACTAAAGGCCATGCATAACATAATTCTAATGTTCCTCTTCAATCTAAAGCGAAAGACGAGTATAAAATGGTTTTAATGTTTTTGGCTCATGCCATCTTTTAAAATATTATATTCATCAAATGAAATTCCAAATCGAAACCTTTTAAAATGTATATTGGAATGAGATGAATCAATTGTGGGTTAGTATTATCCGAATTTCTATATGCCAAACCTTTTTAAATGCAGGTTGGATTTATATATCATAATTTGAGGGAAATTTTAAAAGGCTTAGTCTAAAGAGAGGTAGAGAAGTATGGATTTTTGTAAATCTAAGTTATAGTTGTTAAATTTCAAAATTTTAGGTGTCTTAAACATTTTTGATGGCGCTGAATCCATTTCTACCATCAAAAGACACGATACAAACTGCCTTTACAAAAAAATTTGAAATTTTTTTACCCAGATTAAAGCCACTTTTAACCATCCAAAAAATTCTTGAGTCTCTTTAGAGGACTCCATTTTAAAATGGGTCTTCAATTTATAATTTGACATTACAAACAATGTTGTTTGTGATCACCGTGACCTCATAGTGTTTTACACGACAAAGAGTATAGCTTCTGAAACTTTTTCCAGAATGGTAATTTTTTTGTTGGTTAAAGATTGCAGAAAGCATATTGAACCTTATAAATTTGGATACAACTCTGGAATGGAAACCAGATAAACAGGATGATAACAATCTATTTTCACCACTCACCAACCAAAAGGTGACTGATGATTAATACCAACACTTCTATTCGTCGTGTGGTGATACTAACATAAGTGGAAATCAAATTTTACACAGTTTAAAATTATTTGAATTATAAAAAATAAATTATCGATAATTAAAATTTTAAATAAATAAATATAAAATATTTATTTTAAATTAAACAAGGAAAAAAGAAATATAGTAAATATTAATTATTTTTTATTTTTTATCATAATAATAAAATAGAGTAAATATTAATTAATTCTTATCCTTTACCATAATATTGTCATTATTTTATTTTTTAAATATGTATATTTTAAATTGTTATTTTTCATTATTAAAATGATGAAAATAATTTAATTAAGTTTTAGAAGTTTCAAAAAGACATGACATTTTTATTTGTACCACATTACTATTAGAGATGGACAACAGTAAAGATACTTATTAGAGAAATATTTTAGATTTCCGAAAGAAAGAATATGGTGCTACTATAATTGGCTGATATTAATTGATTATATCAAACATATCTTCAGTGTCATGTGGAGCACGATAGCACACAATGGCTAGAGTGGCATACTTTTTCACTAATTATCAAAATTTCTTCCATTATTGTAGTGTTGAATTCTTTCTATCCTACTCTAGACTAGTTATGTATTTTCTTCAATTTTATTTCTTCGTACGAATAGGGTTTACATGTAGTGAAACCCTAACACTAAATTAATGTTGGTTTCCATTTTAACCTTTATAAATTAGGATCATTCAATTTTTATGTTTTTCTTATGTAGAGAGAGGGATCTTAAGTTATAATTTAGTTTACTAATCTTATTTTGTTTAGTTTACTAATCTTATTTTGTTTATGCGTACGAATGGGCCAATTTACCTGGAGATATGGTTGTCTTCAACATGTATCTAAACAATTTTATTTCTCAATATTTCCACATATTTCGCTTCCATGGTTTTACATTCAAATATTACTCTTCTTATTTTGTATTACTAATGTTTTTATCTTGATATCCCCAGGTTGAGGAGGAAGGAAATTTATGTGCTCTTTATTAGATATTATTCTCTGTTGCAAGTCTCTTTTTTTTTTTGGTTTCCATAAATAGCCTCTTCTGACTCTTTACCTGGTACCTAAACATACTAATCCCCTATATTATTTTCAATCGTTACAGGTATGACTGAGGAAATAAAAGAATTTTGCTTCCGTTGTACCAAAGACATTCAACTTAATTCCTAAATTGACTTTCTTTTCCTTAGTTTATTGTAACGTGAAGATAAAAGTGATTTGTTCATGATATCCTGAAATAGAGTTTTTGCTAGACTTCTAACTCTCCCATGGATACCATGTGTGTAAAACGGTTATGAGCCTTAACAAATAGCATATTATATAGTTAGGCAGGGACTACCGGCTGCATGCAACAATGGTTGTGAATGCCCCATTTCCTTAGCGGAGGAAACCTGTGAGTGTCATAATCCTATTGAGTGCTCACAACTGATACGTATCGGATGTCTTATGTGTTTGTTACAATGACCGCCGGAGGACCAAATTCATGGAGAAAACTCCCCAAATCAACTCAAAATTTAAAACCAAAATCACCAAGCGCATAGACATTGGCTCTTTAATGCGGGTTGTACCACATTTTCTTTATTTAGGTTGATATTATACTTAAATGACGAAATTATTGAATCCATTCCATTTACACATGTGACTTCGCAAACTTGAAGATAATTGTGAGAACTTAACCTTTGACATTGATATAAACACTTCGATTCCATCCTCAATGGAATTCGTCACAACAACGATGATCGAAATGACTGAAACGTCTACAAAATTTGTTGGTGACAGAGATAATTAGCCTCTCATAGATCTAAACAACACTTATTCTAAACTTTCAGCCGATTCAAAACCCATAGAGGTGGAGGGGTAAAAGGTGGCGGTTAGTTAAGGCAGTTATTGATTGAAGGCATTACCTCAGAAAGAAAGAAGAGGAAGTCAAGAGACGTATTAGACATGGACTTCCAGATTGGTTTTATGCCCAGATCCATGGAGAAGAATGTGAAATTTTCTTGCATTTTGATCCTGCTCGCCTTGTCTGAATCTATTATCCTGCTCACTCTCTCCGGGCTCGTTTATGTGCAAAAATGGGAAAATCTACTGTGACAGAGAATCTAAGGAAGTTGAGTATCGAAGATGGGATCGTGGATCTGCGCATGATTAAATCTAAGTATCAATAGATGTGTATCAATAATCAGATCACTACAGCCATTAGAAGAGGCAACATATCTCTCTAATCTTTGATAAAAAAAATGACAAAGAGTAACCAAAATTTCGACAAGAGTTTCTGAATATGCAGAGATCAATTTTCTTTTTGTTAATCAAATCGCTAAACTATTACATAGCACCTCCTTGCTTTTCGATGATCTTTTCATCATTAGATGGGCCACTCTTGCAATTCTCGAAGGTTATATTTATAACAATAACCATAGTGACGATATGATCTTTGAAAAAATCTAATCTAATTCTTCTCGTCATGGGTAGAATCAGGGAAAAATAATTGCATTCTAAGAAACTTCGACAAGATGCTTAAAAAGAGATTGTGATTAGAAAAATCAATGGCTTCGAGGAAATTTATCTTCATCGACAAAATTGTTGCATTCAGAGAAGCTTCGATAGGATCCTTAAAAAGATCTTGTGATTAGAACAATCAGTGCCTTCGAGGAGCTTTATCTTCATTGGAAAAATCATTGCATTCGAAGACACTTCGATAGGATCCTTAAAAAGATCTTGTGGTTAGGAAACTCAATGCCTTTGAGGAAACTTTATCTTCATTAGCACCTATGACGTGACAATTTTTTTCTTTTTTTTTCTTTTTTTTCCCTTTTTTTCCTGCTCTACGATTAAGTAAATTTCGGTTAACAGAAATATTATTACAATTTTCTTTCCTTCCGACCTCAACTTACGAACCATCATTTTTCATGAACTACAAGGCGACCACGTATTAATTCTCAATTTGCTACTACATTTCCCTTCACAACAGCACTTTAC
Organism: Pinus tabuliformis; assembly: GCA_031772625.1. NCBI lineage: Eukaryota > Viridiplantae > Streptophyta > Pinopsida > Pinales > Pinaceae > Pinus > Pinus tabuliformis. The sequence goes on along the minus strand of CM062807.1, from coordinate 30,927,024 downwards.
ATGCCCTCCTTAACTACTTTTGCGAGGATTTCCCAACGGTACTCCCCTTCCGACAACATGACCTAATCGTAATTCTAAGGAACAAACTAATATATCTTCACATATTGCATGGGGCCTTTGATCAGTATTCTTCACCCTGATTTGGCAATGTTTTTTTCTTACGACAGTGGGCTAGTTAGTTGTAACACGACGAGATTCCTAAAAACACGACAAGCACACTCTCAGGCCTCACACATACCAGATGAAGATAAATCCGATATTGAATTGCAGCGATTTGGACAGTGGTGATGATTCGAAAAAAGTCGCTTGTCCTTTCGCCAATTGTTATACATATACCTGTAATTTATATTGATTTCTATATGTTTATAATTGTATTTATTTTAACTAAAATATTGTTCACCTTCTATATACCGCCATGTCGGATTTCAATTTCCTCGCATGGAGTGTTGTCTACCCATTATTCATGTGTTTATGTGAGCGATTAATGAGTCACCATCCCAATGACCCTTTTCGGACACATGATAAATATGAGCACAATTTTGTATTGATTAATGGTGCAATTAATGTATCATTAATCAAGTTTACACCACACCACTTACATTACAACTCTAGTACATACAATGGTGCGTACATATTAAACTACTCTACGCATAGGTGATATTTAGTTTCCCTTAAATCTGGTAATTAGAATGAGAAATATACACATGGCTTGGATATTGACTATGTGGATCTTAATTCTATTGGTTTTAGCATTTCCATCATCTGTGATATAGCTCAAACCAAAGAATGTTGTGGGCCTAATGGAAAATGCAGATAGGTCAGCCATGTTGAAATTATAATACAAATACATCTAATGGATTAAATCATTAAGTGTTTGGTACTCTTAGGCATGTTGCTTCTACATCCAAGCATTTAAATGGTATACACGATGAATCCTCTCTTCTTCTTTTTTCCTTAAGTTATCAACGCATTGCCAATGACTGCACAAGACAGGGTTGTTATAAGGTCATAGTTTCCAAGGTATGAAATGTTTATAATGACTTGTATGCCTCACATCGTGATCAATATTTGAGTTAACATAATATAGGAATTATTTGTGACCATCACTGGTACTCTCCTTGGAGTTCTAACCAGCCAATCAATTATCGTCGCATACATCACCTTCACATGCAGGCCATGTGATGGCCATCTCTGTGATTTGATGCTTATGAGGCAACATCTAGGTGGTAGAAAAGAAAGTATAGCCCACCGAATGGTTGAACTCTACTCTTGAACATCTTATTGTATTTCATTGAACCCTATCTATGTTGGCATTGAGCCTTTTCCCTATATATTTTTTTTCCTGCCACATGGTATGGGAGTAATTGCACTACTAAATTAGGATTGATAGCTTAGTTTCGCGGGCATTTCATGGCCTATGGTAAGTTTTAGATTGTTCTGGTAACCATTGGTTCTTGAGAGACAGAACCAACGTACACTTAATTCTTATATACTCATAAAAATCAGCCACAAAGCGCAGTATGGCTAGTTTTTTTTTTTTTTTTTAATTTACATGTACAATTAGGCACTTGATCTTTGAGGTTGGGTGTCGTAATGCACCACCCAATCTGTCAAATCACTAAATTATTTTCTATTTTGAATAAAATAAGGAAGGGAAATTATTGTTTGGATTACCCCAAAACATTCTCGAGTGTCTAGCTGAGTCGCCAAACATTCTCCTCCTTTCATTCTTCATCTCTGATAGCCTTCACTATTCCTTTCCGTCAAAGTGAAATATGATTTTGTTTACATCTATAGATAGTGATGAACCTACAAAGCTGAATTTCCTTTCATGATAGAGCCCTTTAGGTCCCAATGTTGCACCTAGGAGCTCTGATACCACTTGTCACATATCTCCATGATATAGTACTAACAACCACATACTATGCCCTAACTTCTAATATTATTTCACTAAATTTATGTTTAGCAGTTGTGATAAACAAGGATATCACATGCAATTATATCCATATGCTAAAATAATAAAAAACATAAAGAGTAAGGAGCCAAAACATACAAAAAATCTTATGCAATTGAATCAAGCCAGATTAGCTTAAAGAGTGTCACTTGGAAAATTGAGCACCACCACCCAACCTAGAACTGACTTGCTCTAGTTCACCCCCGAGCCGAGAGTTCTTTCCCCCTGATGAACAACCTCTCGTTGATCTCTTCAATGGGTATTTAATTGCCTCTTTCATGATATGCTTTCCTTTAGCGATGTCCCGCTTTTGTGGATCTTTTTATCCAATTTCCTAGGCTTTTCCCATAAAATCTTGCCTTCTTATCCCACGAGGATTTTATGTTTTTCCTAAAATTTTCATCTTTCTCCAGCTAAGAAACTTAATGGATACTTAGCTTCCAATGGAGGGCCTCTTTCATTAAAAATGCTCAAAATTTTGTTTACATGCTTTAAACTACTCAAATATAAAAAATGATGTGAAAAATGGATGATGCACTATAAAAAAAAAACCCCATTTTGGTTCCTTCAGCCCCTCATTTGGCCAAAAACTGAGAAATTTATGCTTGTTTCTTCATTTTCCCAAATTTTGCAGCCAACCATCCTACAATTTAGCCTCAAGCTCGCTCGAGTGCCCCAAACAAGGAATTGGAGCACTAAACCTGGCACAATTCCCCCTTGGCGGGCGGATTTGTAGGACCGTTAGGTGGAAAAGCCACTAGTCCTGAAAATCCTGGTCATGTGGTGCCATGTGACCGCATAGGGAGACGAAATTTGGGAGCTCTCTATAGCCCCTACTTCTTTGTATGCCCCCTAGTTCTATGGTGTATGTGATGACCATGGACTAGCTCCTCCAAACTGCACGTTATTAGTTTTATGGGCACTCATATGACCTGGGTCTGGCTGCCTTCATTTTTCCGCTCAGACTTCTTTGGTGCTCGATCCTCATTATATGAGGCTCCGTAGGGATTGGGGCGGGCCCCTTGTGGTTGGACCCCAATCCCTTTCTGCACTTCCGGTTCATGGTGGGAATATGACTGTAGCAAAGGCCATGTGGGTTGGATGTGGGCCTCCAAAAAAAAATTGGTTTCCATGATGAGGCCACGTAGCAACCACTAGTTGGCCCATGTGGCACTCTCTCATTGGGCCACCACAACAAAACCATAAATGAAAGAAATTTCATCATTCGAAAACCAATCATGTTGTGCTAGGTTTCAGCCATTCATTGGTCAATGAAGTACCAATCAAGATACCAAGTCACGGCCTAGTCAGCGTACAGACTGCTGACTAGGTGTAGGTGATTTTTTTTTTTTTTAGGTTTTTTCTGAAATCGATCAGAACACGTTTCTAGGAGCATATGATATTAGATTTGAGTGAAATAAGTTGTGTTGGATTCATATTGCCGAGATCTATTTAGTTGTATAGGTTTTGAGCTCTATCTCACACTTTAAATTTCGAGCATTATTTTGATCAACCACATCACTCCTCCCCATTGGAAGATTTTGGACCTCTAAAATCTCTTTATAAATGAACAAATATATGAGGGTACAACTCCCTCACTGTTCCAGTCTTAATCGACTGAACTTTGCTTGAATTTGACATTTTGAGCTTTTGATGAAAATACATAATTTTCTCTCATTTTGGAGTCCTTGTCTTGCTGTTATACATTCTTTACACTACTCAAATAGCATAATTTATTTCTCTAATGGATCCAGCGCTGTCAAAAACCATTATTTTAGTTGTTTTTGCACCTCATTTGGTGAAAAAATTGAGGAATTTATGCTTGTTTCTTCATTTTCCAAAATTCTACAGCTAACCATCCTATAATTCAGCCTCAACTTGGCTCAAGTGCCCCAAATGCGGAACCGACAGACTAAAACTGGCACAAGTCCCACTCAGCAGTTGAAGTTGTAGGATCGTTAAGGGCACAAGCCCCAAGTCATGAAAAGCCTCGTCACGTGGTGCCATGCGATCACATAGGGAGCCGAAAGTTTGGGGCTCTATCAAGCCCTTGTCTTCATGCGCACCCCCTGGTTATATGGTGTCTATGCTGCCATGGGTTGGCCCCTCCAAACTGCACGTTGTTGTTTTTCTGGGTGGTCATATGACCTAGGGTTGGCCCCATCCATTTTTACACTCAAACTCCTTTTGCACTTGGTCCTAGTTATATGAGGCCCCATAGGGCTTTGGGTTGGCCCTCGATCCATTTCTGTGCTTTCAGTTCATGGTGGTTATATCACTGTAACAAAGGTTGTGCGAGCGGGTTGTGGGCCTCAAAACAAATTTTTGCCACCATGAAGAGGCAGCATGGCAACCATTAGTTGGTGCACATGGCAGTCCCTCATTATGCCACCACAACAAAACCATGAACCAATGAAATTTCACCATGCCACAACCAATTATGTTGCACCAAGTGTCAACCATTCATTGGATGATGGAGGACTAGTGAACATGCCAAGTCATAGCCCAGTCAGTCTACGCACTACTCACTCATTGTACCTACAATTTTTTTTTCCAAAATTTTTAGTTGCTTCCCAAATCGATTAGAACACGTTTCTAGGAGCATCCAATATCATATTCGAGTGAAATGAGTTGCGTTGGATTCAAATCATCGATATCTATCTAGGCGTATGGGTTTTGAGCTCTATCACACACTTTCAATTTTGAGCATTATTTTGATCCACTAGATCATTCTTTTATATTCATATTTTTGACTACTCAAAATATAAACTTATAGATAGTAGGGGTATAGATTTTCCTTGTTGGTCTTCTTATTTCCTTACTAGTTTTCAAAGTTGTTAGAACTCTTTCTTGGTTTATTTTAACTAATTTGAGCTTCATTGAAAATTTGGTCCTAAAATAAAACACGTTGATCTTCAATTTCTTGTGCTTTTATTCGACTGTTCCCATAAATATTGATCGTATTATTTTTGAACTTCATATGCATACCCATGAAATATTGCATGTCTACCAATAAAAACTTTATAAGTGATGAGATTATACATTTTGTAAGCTATATGGTCATTACCATAACTAATGAAAACACATTTGATCAAATTTGCCTTTCATTTGGAATGTGAGAAAAGGATTTAGTCCAAAAAATTAACGGTTGTCTTATAGTGGTTCGTAAAGAGTTTTTAGGCTTTGACAATTTTTTTGGACTTTTATTTTTAAGATAGAAATTAATACTCATTGCTTCACCCCAAAATACCATTAGAAATATTCTTACCTATAATGATATTTGAGTATATTCAACTAGGGTTTTATTTTTCCTCTTAACCACACCATTGAGCTAATGAGTATGTGAAATTATGCATTGTTTTTAATCATATTGTCCTTGTAGTGTATGATGAAATTCGCTAATATATATTTTCTTACCTGAGCTCACCTACAGACCATGCCTTCAAATATTCAAACACACCATTTTTCTTTATTTTGAAATAAATCCATATAAATAGTGGTTTATCATGATTGAAAGATAAAATAAAATATAAATCCCCCTAAATGAGTTGATTTATATTGGTCTAATATTTTCCTTTTATATCTTCTTATAGAAAAATGCGTTGCTATGTTATTTTCCTAGGGTACGACAATTACATTTGATATATTTTTTTTTTAAATAAAAGGACCTCCAAAAAAGTAATAAAGATATTTAAAATTTAGATAATCATATCTTAATTGTTCATATTCATGGTTAATAATACTTGTTAATAAAAACAATAATATTCATATCAAAATAAACCAAAAACAAAACAAAAACAAATTTATTTTTTTATTTATCATTAAAATGCATATATTTATTTATCATTAAAATGCATATATTTATTTATCATTAAAATGCATATACCTTTTATAACTAACATAATTACATTGGAAAATCTGCATTTTTTATCTCCTTTATAAAATTACTAAATAAAAAAATATTTATTAACTAAAAAAGTGAATAAAGCTATTTATAAGGTTGTCATATGAAAAATGACTAAGAAACTAATTTTCTATCATGTAGATTTTAAGAACTTCGACAAGGAACAAAGGAGGGACTTACTTGTCTGTCCTCCGAATTTAAAGGATGAGAAAATAATAATAGCACAGCATTGATTCGAACACTATAATCCACATACTTGTTGGAATGGTTAACTTTTTATTTATAAATGTAAAAACAATGCGAAAACAATTAACTTATATTAGAGTTAAAATTATTTTTAGTTCGCACTATAGTTAACAAATTCGTCATAATCCAACCAAAAAAAACGAAAATTCGTGGATTCCGTATTATTCGTCCAAATTCGTTTCTTAGGTTTAAATGATAGAGGTTGCATAGTTTACCCGACGGACCATCGTTCATTCAATAACAACAATCAGCAGCACTAGTATGGCGTAAAGAACATTAAAAAGCATAGTGAAATGGGAAATTTACAAGTTTAAACATCACTTTGAAATGGGATAGTTTAAAAATCATAGTTGAATAGGAAGGTTTAAAAATCAGAGTGAAATGGGAAAGTTTACCAATTTATCACCTAAGAGCCAAGAAAACTGGTAAAGAAAGAATCTTTACATTGTCAAGAATTTTTGAGGTAATTTTAAAAGGGTGATTAATTTTTTAGGTTATCATATATTTTTTAAATGTGTTTGTATTTATTATTATTAACATTTTACATAAATAAGTGTTTAAATTAGGAAAGTGTTTAAATAAAGAAAGTATTTTAAATGTAAGTTTTGAAAGATATAGAAGTTTTGAGGTGGTTTGTGATTTTCAATTCAAAATAAATTCAGAAAATAATAATTAAAAAATATAATAAATTCAAAAAATAATAAGTAAAAAATATTATTTTTATAAAGATGAAAAATATTATTTTTATAAAGATGAAAAGATTAAAATGTATATTGTTTATTTTTTTTGAATTAAATTTTTTTTATTAAAACTTTTAATATATGGTATGGAATTCGAAGGGAAACTTGGTAACTATAGTTTGCACAATCTCCTCAACTTAAATTCAACTTAACTCGAGAAAGAGATCGATCGGTCAATTGGGCTAAATGCGTGATGTAAATAGGTTTCAAAGACATCTATTTCTTTTCCACTTTTATGGTTGCTCATTAAACCTCAGATTGATTCATTTTAAGGTTGTTCATGGTTGCCCCGTTACCTCCAAAATTACAAAATATGAAACTACTAAGACATGGGCCATGAGGCTACTAAGTATTATCGGAGACCTGTGACATATTGTAATCATTAAACCCCATCTCTTCTGTGCTCTATTGTATTCTTGGAGACCTTTGCCATATTGTAATCCTTAAATCCCATCTCTTTTGTGCTATGTTGTATTATTGGAGACCCGTGCCATATTGTAATCAATAGACCCCATCTCTTCTAACAACTCCTGGAGACCTGTGCCATATTTTATTCTTGGTCAATAATTAAGTGAAAAATTTGGGGACCCATGCTATATTGTATTCTTGGTCAGTCAATAAAACCCATCTGTTCTAACAACTCAAGGAGACCCGTGCTATATTGTATTGTTGGTGAATCACTAAGAGAGAATTCAAATACTCCGTCAATCCTGATAGTCAGTCATACACAGAAAGCTAAAGGTTTTCAGACCGGATAATCTAGAATCTAGATAAGAATTTCGTGGGAACATCTACAACAATACACCAATATATCAATAACAATACACGTCCAGGAACATCTACAACAATACACGGTGAGGTAGTTGCGAAGTAATGTCCTAAACGGGGGCGTGACCAGGAGCGATTAGCGCGCCTTCTTAGACATCACACTCAAATTAATTTCCCACACCGTCCAACCAGGGGGGTCAACCTTCATAAGAATTTCGTGCGGTATACACTACGCTAAGACCAAGTTTTGGCTGGCTAGCCCCGCCTATATATATAGAGTCATGTGGTATACAACATGAAATAAGCTCAACTGCAATTCCTTCGTTGTATTACGCTGGTTTGTAGTTGTGATTAATTACTTGCTGTTGGCCGTTGCAATGGGTGCAAGAACATTAGCAGTTTCGATTTACGTTACAGCAATACTAGCGTTAATATTTAACGTTTATCTTCAAGGTAAGGTTACAGTAATTGCTCGACTGCATTGCATTGTATTTTATGTACGTAAATGAGTTAAGATATGATAATGAAATATAGGTTTTCTTTGGTAAGTGCAGGAGCTACGGGTGCGACGTTTGTGATCCAGAACCACTGTTCATACACGGTATGGGCCGCAGGTATTCCTGTAGGTGGCGGTCAAGCCCTGGGGCAGGGTCAATCATGGAGTGTTGACGTGCCCGCAGGAACAAGTGCAGGCAGATTTTGGGGACGGACGGGATGCTCTTTCGATGCCTCTGGTAAAGGAAGCTGCCGCACTGGTGACTGCGGCGGCGTGCTCAGCTGTACACTCTCGGGACAGTCTCCCACAACGCTGGTTGAATATACTCTGAATGGGGGGCAACAATCAAGATTTCTATGACATCTCTGTTATTGACGGTTTCAATGTCCCTCTCTCCCTAACTCCCTCCGACAGTAGCTGCTATGCACCCACTTGCAAAATGGACCAGTGCCCAGATGCCTACCTATATCCCAGTGATAACACTAAAACCCACGCTTGCGCTTCTGGTGCTAATTACAACATTATATTCTGCCCTTGATGAGAAGCTTATCCTACTGAATTCTCTGGTCTTTACATAAAATCCATCGCTAGTAAACCGAATAATTCTACGTACTACCATATCTATAATATAATAAGAGTATTACAATCATGTCGATTGTAGTTTCATATTATAATAAGAATACCATTGCGTGCATGGTTGCAAGAAGGTCTATCCTGTAAAAAGCCAAAGGCGTTTTACTTCTATTTGTAAATGAGTAATGTTATTTTGGATATCTGAAGGGGTATATGCGTCAGTTTGGATCTCTTTACGTGATCTTAAATGATGTAATAAATAATTATACATGATTTTATAAATGTTAAAGTAGGAAAATGATTATATAGATCAGAAGTTCTTTATTCATAATTAATTTTATTTTGTATTTTAAATTATTATGTGATATATTTTCTGACCCATAATAATAATTGAATTGAGATTTAATTGATATAATTATATTTTTTATTAATATCCTGTTATATTTTTCAAATTATTATTATTATTTTTCCAAATCTTTTGTATCAATTCATTTTTTATTTTTTTATTATTTTTATATTTAATTTAAAATACTAATAATTTGTTGTAAATTTGATTTTCAATTAATTATCATTAACATATTAATTTTATTACAAATGTTTTTATAATTTTATTAGTTAACAAAAAATATTTTTCATTTTTATTATACCCTATTATATTTATAATGATAATCCCATTACGTTCTCACATAAATTTGAAAAGGTAAAAACAAAATAACACAACTCAATATAATAAATTATACTTATAAATTTGACAAAGTAAGAAAAAAATAGCACAATTTAATACAATATATTATATTCATACTCCAATTTCTTTGCATTGAAAAAAGAAACGGTTCGAAACCTTTTTCTCTATTAATTACGCCGTAAGGCGTTCTCTCTGAGAGAGACATCCCTAAAATGTGACGTGTGCGATCGTGAGCCATTGATTTTGTGTGTTAGATGATTGGAGTGTTTTCTGCCGTTAGTTTAATCTATTTTATTTATAAAAAAAATGATATTTTCCCATGGTAATGGGCCATGAAAAGCCAGGCCTGGCCTGCTGGCAATTAGACTCTTCTGCTGCCTTCGCATAGACTGCCTGCTGGCAAAGAGACTCTGCGATAAGACTCTTTTGCTGCCTTCGCATAGAGTGCCACTTCAGCATTAGTATTACGTGGTTTAAACGTCGTCACCACCATCAACTTGTAAAAACCGAAGGGGCACTGAACATGCCACTGTGCCAACAAAAGGTTAAACACAGGCAGGTACAGAGTTTTCCGTCTGTTACAAGAAGGGCGAGGAATGAAGGCTTGGTCAGGTAAGGCGGCTAAGTTAGTAAGGAAGTCGCGATTATAGGGAAGTTTGTGGTCCCCACTCGTAGAAATTGCAGGTCCAGCTGGATGCAAGCATTGTGGAACTCAAGCTGCTACAACGAGCACTGGTATCTTGTCTCCTTGGCGTTATAAATCTAACTCAGTTCCCATCCCCACTTACTCTCATTTGCGTGCGACTGTGGAGTGCTTTGCGTCTTATTTTTTTTGTCGGTTGTGGAGTCATGGCGTTGGCCGTTTCTTCATCATGTGCCCCTGAGTGGATATGCATTTTGGCTCTGGTTTTGCTATTCTGGCAATGTGCGGGTGATCATGACAGACTCACGGAAGCAGAAGCCGACAGAGTTGTCAATCTTCCCAGTCAGCCACCGGTCGATTTCGCTCATTATTCGGGATATGTCAATCTAAATAAAGAGAGCGGCAAGGCTCTGTTTTACTAGTTCTTTGAAGCTGCTGAAAATGCATCACGGAAACCTCTTGTTCTCTGGTTAAATGGAGGTACCTTACCTTATTGTTTCCTAACCTTGCCTTACCTGCTTCCACTCCATACCTTTTCATTGTGGTATGTGTGAATCCACAACTTCATAGCATAGCAATGAAGTAAACTAGGGTAACGGCCAGATGAGTAACTGACATATCTGCAATGCGTAAATTCAGGACCAGGTTGCTCATCCGTCGGCTACGGAGCGGCTTTGGAATTAGGGCCGTTTCTGGTGGAGAAGAACGCACCACACCTTCGCTTAAACAAATTTTCTTGGAATAAAGGTTATTCACCCTTTTCTTTCTACATTTGCTTTTATGGAACACTTTGGACTGAGACCTGGATGTACAGTGATAGTTATTTTCATTTTTATCGGTGTATTTCTCTGCTCCGTTTCCCGCTTGCACTTACTCATCATGGACTAGAAATACAAATTTAATGATGTTCCAGACTTTCACATCTCTACCACTTGCCACCATCTGAATGAGTGTGTTATGTTTATTGCAAAATTTTAACTGTTAGTATTTTCGCTTTAAAGCCAGAGCCTCTGGTCTTTATTTTATGATCTTTTTTACTGTATTTTAGTGGCAAATATTTTATTCTTGGAGGCACCTGTTGGAGTTGGCTTCTCTTACACAAATAGATCCTTGGATTTGAATGAACTAGGTGACAAAATTACAGGTGTAGTACTATTCACAGTCTGATTTTCTTTCTCTGTGGCTTTGCGTTATGTTAATACTTAAACCCTTATGCCTAGAGAGGAAAAGTAATGAATAAAACGCTATTCCGCTTGAATTTGCAGCTGAGGATTCGTACACTTTCCTGTTAAATTGGTTGAAAAGGTTTCCACAGTACAAATCTCGTGAGTTTTACATGGCTAGAGAAAGCTATGCAGGTAATGGACTAAGCATTAGGATCCAGGGTTGCTCTTGAAGTTCATCTTATTCATAGGTGCGTCACAGGTTTTACATATTTAACTTAATCATCACAGGGAGAGGTTCAAGCCTCAAGGCACATCGATAAGCTCATTTTTGTCTGATTGTCAACTAAATTTTAAAATGAATTAGAGTTAAGACTATGAAAGCTACACTTTCGGTTGATCTTCTAAAGAATGCAAGATGAGGACGGATTCTGAATAATGAAACTTGAAGTTCCGATTGTGTGTCTCAGGACATTATGTGCCACAGCTTTCAGAGGTGATATTCGATCGCAACAACCGTTCAACCAAGGATAATGTCATTAATCTCAAAGGCTTCATGGTAATGACCTTAACTTTTACCCTGCACGTTCCATTCATAAACAAGAATCTTTGCACATTTCTTACCTGATATAAACTTACATTCCTTGAAAGAGTAATCCACGTTTTACTGTTCTTAATCCAGACTCTTTAATTGATTTGTTTGTTGAAACTTCCCTTTGGATCAATTCTTTGTGTTATTTCCCTATTGAAGGTGGGAAATGCAGTGATGGATGATGATCATGATCTGAATGGTATGATAGATTATGCATGGAGCCACGCAGTTATTTCAGACGAAGATTATCACAGTTTCAAGGACTCCTGCGATTCCAAGTCGAATAACGAGTCATCACCCCTGTGTGATAGTGCCATCAGAAACTTTATTCAAATGTACGCGGATATCGACATTTACAGTTTGTACACGCCCGTTTGTGTGCACCGGCTCGATAAAACTACATCACGCCTTGCGGCATCCGCCAAATCCCTGTCAAAACATGTATTTAACACTACTTACTCCCTTCCGTATAAGTATCTAGTTCTTTCTTGTCCATGGTTATTTTCTCATTGTAAGGTCCGTTCTCTTAAACGTGTAGGACCTGTGGCATAAATTACCTTCTGGTTATGATCCTTGCGTGGAAGATTATGCAGAAGCATATTTCAACAGAGCTGATGTGCAGAAAGCACTACATGCAAACAAGACCAAAATTTCTTATCCCTGGACTCTGTGCAGGTACGGGCAGAATTGTACAATTCTCGCTCGTTCTAGGGATCTCTTGTTTTTATGGCTTTCTTACCTTATTAATGGAAATGTCTTTTCTTTATACAGCGAAGTGATCTCCTGGAACGATTCTCCCACCACCGTTCTACCCATTTTCAGAAATCTCATCAAGGGCGGTTTAAGAATATGGGTATACAGGTACGGAAGTTTGTCCTTGGAGCTTTCTGAAAATGCAACAGTTGAATTGACTCAAGGGAGAGAAATTTTTTAGTTAAATACTCTGGATTCCATCCAGCTGTTTGAATATTTTGCCCTTCGAAATCCTACAGGGCGATCCGTTTACATATTGGATATAAAATAGAATGGATTGCCGTGATCTTTGTAATGCAAATCTCTCAAGGCACCCAGAGCTATATTTTCTATTTCATATTTAAAACTAATTCTCTGAAATCACAAAACCTGTATATATTTCACATCTTACCTTACTAATTGAGTACTTTTTTATCTGTAGCTGCTCATGGTTTGAATAGTAGAGCATGGGATGCCTGCCATCTTCTTTATCTCGTTCTCTACTTTGTTATTATGCATAGAGGCTGTAAATCTTCTCCTGGTCCTAAGTCTTCCTATTTTGATTAAGTAATCAAATTGAATTTAAACTGACTTTTTATCTGTCTTCTATGGGAGATATTTTCTTCCTATTTTCTCTTCTAAATGATGCAAACTTAACCGACATTTTATTAGTCTTCTATGAGATTTTCTACTGCAGATGATGATAACGCTGTCCAGTATATATGATGCTTAATCTTGCATTCATAAAATTTTCAAATATTGCATTCATAAAATTTGGAAAGAAATATTGCTAATCTAAGATCTCAAACGTTGTTGTTCGACTTCAGTGAACACAGTCTATAATTCCAATTGAATACCGTTTTATTTTTTGTAGTGGTGACACCGACGGTCGAGTTCCTGTAACTTCAACACGGTATAGCTTAAATGCCCTTGAGCTTAAGATAAAAGAAGAATGGAGTGCTTGGTACAACAGCCAGCAGGTAGATACGGTACTCTACCCTTCTGCCTAACCCTAGTTTAATTTTCAATTTCAGTAATGGTTTCTTAAATAGCCCTTTCCAAATTAATATGGTTGTCCGGTTGTTGTTCGCATATTAATTTAATTTCCCATTTGAATAATGATTTCTTAAATAGCCCTTTCCAAATCAATATGGTTGCCCGGTTGTTGTTCGCATGGATTCATTCATTTATCTTCACCTTTAACTCCATAGTTTTTTCCATCAATAAACAAAGGTCTCTAAACAGGTTCAATGCATATTTATGGCTGGTTGCATTCCATTTCAACAGTTTTCGGCATCACTTCCTCAAATAAAAACTCAAATTCATCGACCCTTGCTTCCAAAGAAGCCCGCAAAAGCCTATTCACGTTTCAATATTCTTCTACACACTATGCTTACGACGTTTCCTTTGCAACACTAGATGCAAATGCTAGTTTAATTTGAAATCAAAATAATATATAATCATATTCATAATGATAACAATATTATTTGTTGGCATTATGATTCAGGTGTTGTCCTTGATGGAAACCCATTCAGGTGGTAGATGATGATCAACTCTCTATTTTTAAGAAGGACGCAGGAAATCTGTTCAGCAAGTGCGTCCCCGCAGGTATACCATGCAGAACCCGCGTCCAGGGACGCAGGCCAGCCGTTCAGGAGGTGCGTCCAACCAGTGCACACATTTCAAGGCAGAGAAAAGCACGTGGGGGTTTCTTGTGTGGTATCTAGCTGACGGTTTTGTGTTTCTATGGTGTTGGCTTGTGGTATTGTTCCATGTTTTGGGGAGAAGCTTGCCTATATAAAGCAAAGGAGTTCATTTGGATTAGGCATCATCTTGGTTGAATATCTTTTGGTGAGATCTAGTCCAGATCTATAAGGGCGAATCTTCTAATGGACTGTGATCTCTATGGCGCATGATCAGATCTGTGGATCTGAGTGTTTGGGTTGGTTCTGAAGTCCTCATATCTTTTATATCTGAAGGGACGCAGGTTCAGTGAAGGGCAAGTGCGCCGGGACGCAGTACAGTAAAGGCTCAGGTGCGTCTCTGAGGCAAAGGACGCGGCGCAACTGTGTTATTGGGTGCGTCTCTGAAGCGAAAGACGCGGCGCGATAGTGTTGCTGGGTGCGCCGGTCGCAGCAAAGCTTAGAGGAACAGTGCGTCTGCACGCAGCATAGCAGAAGGTAGACTGCGTCCTGTCGCAGGCCACAGAAAGAAAATATGCGTCCCTGTCTTAAGATGATCTGTTGACTGTATATTTCTGTTCATAAGGTGTTCTGGGTTGTTTCTGTAATTACTGATCTGGTATCTGTAGTGAACTGTATCTATTGTATACTTGTTGATCATTTGATTCTTCATAAAAAGAAGTAGGAGGTTGTAGCTCCCTTCCAGGAGAGACTGGAAAACGAGAGAGAGTTGTAGCTCTCTGCAAGTTGCAGCCTGCGTGCTGGTAAAGGACTGCACCAGTACAAAATCATTGTAAAAAGAATTTCTTGAAAGAAGATAGAGACATATTGCAGCAGGTGGTTTTCTCCCGCATTGGGTTTCCACCTTACATCTTGTGTTCTTTGGTGTGACTGTCTATTTTCTTTATTCATGCTCATTATTTTATGGTACTGATATGCAAGAATAATTCAAAAGATCAAATAAGAAAGATTTGGTAAATTTCTAGATAATACTGATTCACCCCCCCTCTCAGTATTATTTCCAACAATTGGTATCAGAGCAGGTCCTTCAGAAAATCTTGATCGCTTGAAGGTAGATCGTTCATCATGAGCAACTACGAGAGAGAAGCATCAATCAGGCCACCGGTTTTTGATGGGACAAACTTCAATTATTGGAAGGTAAGAGTTACTGCATATCTTCAATCTCTTGGTACTGAAGTTTGGGACATTGTAGAAACAGGCTATGGTTTTCCTTCAGCTACTCCTACAGATCCAGCTGAGAAAAAGAAGTATGAAACAAATGCAAAAGAAGTCAGTACTCTATTAGGAAGTATATCCCAAACAGAATTCATGAAGGTAATGCACTTCAAATCAGCAAAAGAAATATGGGACAAAATGATCACAAGCTATGAAGGAGATGAACAGGTAAAACAAGCTAAACTTCAAACTCTCAGGATTCAATATGAGACTCTCAAGATGTATAATGATGAAAGTGTGGCTAATTATTTTCTTCGGGTAGATGAGATTGTAAATTGTATGAAAAATTTGGGTGAAGAAGTAAAGGAGTCTATAGTAGTTCAAAAGATTCTAAGATCATTATCCCCCAAGTTTGAATCTAAAGTATCTGCAATAGAAGAAAAAGAAAATCTCAGTGTTCTTACTATGTCTCAGCTACATGGAATTCTAACTGCTTATGAAATGAGAAAGGGAGGACCATCAGACAGAAGGGAGGCTGCTTTTAAAGCATCAGGCAAAGAAGATCACTATGAAGCAAGCCATGATCCAGAAGAAGAGGAAGAAGAATCAAATTTTGTCAGAAATCTTCAAAGGGGTTCTGGAAGGTTCAGAGGTAAGCTACCTTTCAAATGCTTTTCTTGTGGAAGAGTAGGTCATTATGCTGCAAAATGCTCTTATAAGGATAAAGGAAAGGAACCAGTTAGATGGAACAAGAAACAAAGTGCAAATAAGAAAAGCTACTACACCCATGAAGATAGTGATGGCTTATCAAACAGTGATGAAGATGAACAAGGTAATAAATATACGTTGTTAATGGCATTTGAAGATGATGATTATGAGGATGTTGTAGATGTGGATAACCTTTATGATGAAATTACTAGACTCAAGAGATGCATAGAAGAAAAGAACATGATTATTGATACTCTACAATTCCAAATTGATGAAAAGGAAAAACATCTTGAAAAATTAGAAGGTGAAATTGTTGGTCTTAGAAAAGAAATTGAGAAAACAAAAACTATTAATCTCAAGTTTGTCAAAGGATCTGAAACTTTGGATGAGATTATCAGTGTGCAGCGGTCTCCACTAAATAAGACAGGTCTGGGCTATAATGGAGAAACTTCTCAAGCATCCACTTCAAAAAGTTATCTTGATGCAGCAAGAAGAAATGAGCAAGAGCACAAGGAAGATCATCAGGTAAAGCAGGGACAAATGTCAAACAGAAACTATCAGGGGCAATCCAGCTTAAGGGTAAACAAAAGCCACAACCAGCCACAGGTAAAATCTTCTCAATTTGGTTCAAGTATAGATGAAAATAGAAATTACAATCAGTTGGCTGGTAGATTCAATAATCGTAGAAGCTTCTTCAATGGACAATGCTTTTCTTGCCATAACTTTGGTCACAAAGCAGCTCAATGTGTTGCGTACAAAACAATCATGACTAGGGAAGCACAAAAACAAAGAAGTATGACAGGGATTACAAAAAGGACCTATAACAACTTTTCAGCTCTTGAAAATGAAGTTGAATGTTCTATTTGCAATAATTTTGGACATGAAGACTTTGAATGCAGAAGCAGGTTTCCGGAAAGAAAGGTACAAGAACAGAAAAAGGAACAAGCCTCAGGCACCAAAACATGGAGAATAAAGGAACCTCAAACAGAAAGATGTGGGATAGCATTTTATGCAGAAGGACAAGAAAATCTATGGTATATTGACAGTGGATGTTCGAAGCATATGACAGGTGATAAAGAAAAACTTGAGTCTTATTCTAATTTAGAAAAGGGAAAGAAAGTCTCTTTTGGAAATGATACTCCTGCAACTATAAAAGGAAAAGGTATTGCTCCTTTAAAAGAAGATGTTAAGGCTGGAAATGTTTTGTTTGTTGATGGATTGAAGCATAATCTACTAAGTGTCAGCCAGATGTGTGATCAAAGAACCGAGGTTATATTCAGATCAAATGGATGTCTTGTTCGTGATCTTGATACAGGTAAAACAGTTCTCAAAGGAAAAAGAACTCCAAATAATCTATACATATTTGATGAAGGACAACAACAATGCTATCTAAGCAAGGATGAAGAGCACTGGTTATGGCATCGAAGGTTGGGACATCTAAGCTTCTCACAAATAAGAAAAGCTTGCAAATATCAGGCAGTTCGCGATCTTCCAGATATCAAAATTCCTGACAACACCATATGCAGATCATGTCAGTTTGGAAAACAAACCAGAACTAACTTTCCAGAGAAAGAAGGATCAGCCAGCATGCCTCTTGAGCTAGTACATACAGATGTATGTGGACCATTCAGAAAAAGAACACCTAGAGGAGAGGAATACTTGATATTATTTATTGACGATTTCTCCAGGTTTGTTTGGTTAGGACTTATGAAGCACAAAGATGAAGCATTCGAAAAATTCAAATCCTTCAAAGCTTTGGTTGAAAATGAATTAGGTCACAAAATTAAGTGCCTCAGATCCGACAGAGGTGGGGAATTTACTTCAAATTAATTTTTTGATTTCTGTGATGAACATGGGATAAGGAGAGAATTCTCTACAGCTAGAACTCCTCAGCAAAATGGAGTAGTTGAAAGAATGAACAGAACAATCCAACAAATGGCTCGTGCTATGCTTGATGAATCAGGAACTCCTGCAACCTTCTGGGGTGAAGCTGCACATGCAGCGGTTATTATTCTCAACAAGACAAATGTCCGGGTGAACAGCACTCAAACTCCTCATGAGCTCTGGAGTGGTAAAACTCCTTCGGTAAAGCACTTGAAAATCTTTGGGAGCAAATGCTATATCAAGAATACTGAGGAGCAGCTTGGCAAACTTGATCCTAGAGCAGATGAAGGTATTCTTCTTGGCTACTCTCCACATAGCAAAGCATACAAATGCTACAATAAAAGACTTGGCAGAATTGTTGATAGCATTGATGTAGTGGTTGATGAGAAGGGATACATTCCTAGGCAAATACATCGTGAAGACATCGAAGAAGATGAAAGCTACCCTCAAAGACAGAATAATGAAGAAGAAGAACCGCAAGAATAATCTCAAGAAGAACCTCACGAAGAAGCATAAGAACGAACAAGAATAGAAGAAAAGACTCCATCCAGATATGTTCAAAAGAACCATCCAGAATCTCAGATCATGGGACAGAAAGAAGCAGGTATACAAACTAGAAGAACAGTTGCAGAAGCTTCAAGTTATTTGGCATTACTCTCCTCTACTGAACCACAAAATGTGAAAGAGGCATGCAAAGATGAATGTTGGGTGAAAGCAATGGATGAAGAACTTGAGCAAATCGAAAAGAACAACACTTGGGAGCTGGTTCCTAGACCAAAGGATAAGAATGTTATCGGAACAAAATGGGTCTTCAAAAATAAAATGAATGAAAATGGAGAAGTAATTAGAAACAAAGCCAGACTTGTTTGTAAAGGGTATGCGCAGCAAGAAGGAATAGACTTTGAAGAAACTTTTGCTCCTGTTGCAAGACTTGAGGCCATCCGAATGTTTCTTGCTCTCTCAAGTTTTCAGAACTTCAAAGTATTTCAAATGGATGTGAAATCAGCCTTTCTGAATGGAGACTTGGATGAAGAAGTGTACATTGAACAGCCGGATGGGTTCATTCTTGGAAATGATCCAAATCTTGTATGTCGATTAAAAAAGGCTCTCTATGGTCTCAAACAAGCTCCAAGGGCTTGGTACTACCGGTTGGACAAATATCTTCATCAACAAGGTTTTTCAAAAGGTTCAACAGATAGCAATCTATATATAAAAGTTGAAAATGACAAATTACTAATACTTGTTGTGTATGTAGATGACATTATTTTTGGCAGCAATGAAGAAGCTATGAGTCAAAGCTTTGCCTCAGTCATGCAGAAAGAATTTGAAATGTCCTTGCTAGGAGAACTGACATACTTCCTTGGTTTGCAAATCCAACAAAAGAAAGGAGGAATCCTCTTATCTCAAACCAAGTATCTCAAGCATATTTTGAAGAAATATGGCATGAAAGATGCAAAACCAGTATGTACTCCCATGGTCACAGGATGTAGTCTCAGTGCAAATGATGAATCTGCAGCAGTACATCAACCAACCTACAGATCTATGATTGGAAGTTTACTATATTTGACAGGTACCCGACCAGACATCATGCATGCAGTTGGAATAGTTGGAAGATTTCAGGCAAATCCAAAGGAGACTCATCTTCAAGCAGTGAAGAGAATTTTCAAATATCTTCAAGGGACTCAAAATTATGGCTTATGGTACCCTAGAGATACAGATCTCACTCTTCATGCTTATACAGATGCAGATTGGGCCGGTAGCGTGGATGACAGGAAAAGCACAAGTGGTGGTGCGTTCTTTATGGGTCCCAGACTGGTATCTTGGTTCAGCAAGAAACAGAGTTCAATTGCCTTGTCTACAGCTGAAGCGGAATATGTTGCTGCTGCATCTTGTTGCACCCAACTTCTTTGGATGATGCAAACTTTGCAGGATTATCAAATCACTTGTACACCTCCTATTCCTATCTTATGTGACAACACAAGTGCAATCAGCATCTCAAAGAATCCGGTTATGCATTCAAAAACCAAGCACATACCAATCAAGTACCATTTTCTCCGGGAACAAGTACTTGAACAGAAGGTCAAGTTGGAGTATGTTCCTTCTAAGGAACAAGTTGCTGATATTTTCACCAAACCGTTGCCCAGGGACACTTTTGAATACCTCAGGCAAAAGCTGGGGGTTGTTGATGCATCATCCTATTGTTGATCATCTTCCTATTGGTGGTATAGGCTCAGGGGGAGCACATAATGCATTGTTGGCATTATGGAAAAGGAGATCTTGGAACTAGCTGCAATATGTCTCTATCTCCTTTATGATGGATTTCTGGTTATTTGTTACAGATCTGGAGAAGCATGAGCGTAGGGGGAGCATACCCTTTGCCCTTGATGTCAAAGGGGGAGAATGAAGCCAAAGATTATGAGGTTGCCATCAAGTCCAAAGGGGGAGATTGTTGGCATTATGATTCAGGTGTTGTCCTTGATGGCAACCCATTCAGGTGGTAGATGATGATCAGCTCTCTATTTTTAAGAAGGACGCAGGAAATCTGTTCAGCAAGTGCGTCCCCGCAGGTATACCATGCAGAACCCGCGTCCAGGGACGCAGGCCAGCCGTTCAGGAGGTGCGTCCACCCAGTGCACACATTTCAAGGCAGAGAAAAGCACGTGGGGGTTTCTTGTGTGGTATCTAGCCGACGGTTTTGTGTTTCTATGGTGTCGGCTCGTGGTATTGTTCCATGTTTTGGGGAGAAGCTTGCCTATATAAAGCAAAGGAGTTCATTTGGATTAGGCATCATCTTGGTTGAATATCTTTTGGTGAGATCTAGTCCAGATCTATAAGGGCGAATCTTCTAATGGACTGTGATCTCTATGGCGCATGATCAGATCTGTGGATCTGAGTGTTTGGGTTGGTTCTGAAGTCCTCATATCTTTTATATCTGAAGGGACGCAGGTTCAGTGAAGGGAAAGTGCGCCGGGACGCAGTACAGTAAAGGCTCAGGTGCGTCTCTGAGGCAAAGGACGCGGCGCAACTGTGTTATTGGGTGCGTCTCTGAAGCGAAATACGCGGCGCGATAGTGTTGCTGGGTGCGCCGGTCGCAGCAAAGCTTAGAGGAACAGTGCGTCTACACGCAGCACAGCAGAAGGTAGACTGCGTCCTGTCGCAGGCCACATAAAGAAAATATGCGTCCCTGTCTTAAGATGATCTGTTGACTGTATATTTCTATTCATAAGGTGTTCTGGGTTGTTTCTGTAATTACTGATCTGATATCTGTAGTGAACTGTATCTATTGTATACTTGTTGATCATTTGATTCTTCATAAAAAGAAGTAGGGGGTTGTAGCTCCCTTCCAGGAGAGACTGGAAAACGAGAGAGAGTTGTAGCTCTCTGCAAGTTGCAGCCTGCGTGCTGGTAAAGGACTGCACCAGTACAAAATCATTGTAAAAAGAATTTCTTGAAAGAAGATAGAGACATATTGCAGCAGGTGGTTTTCTCCCGCATTGGGTTTCCACCTTACATCTTGTGTTATTTGGTGTGACTGTCTATTTTCTTTATTCATGCTCATTATTTTATGGTACTGATATGCAAGAATAATTCAAAAGATCAAATAAGAAAGATTTGGTAAATTTCTAGATAATACTGATTCACCCCCCCTCTCAGTATTATTTCCAACATTATTACATACAATAAAGTAAATAAATATCAATTTCGAAATAGCAAACATTTGCATGGTAAATTAAGATCTATTTAGATGGTACCTTTGCAAGATTGGCCTTGTTTGAAACTAGTTAGGAAAAATAAAAGTTTAATGTGTAGTTTGTAGTTTTTCATGTTAAGAGAAGAGTAAAGGGTATTTATCCAACATTTACTAATTTGGGTAGTAACTTGAACAATTGTGTATGTAGGTTGATGACATCATATGTATTTAGGGAAATAACAAGGATGTAACATTTTAAACTTATCTTATTTTTAGAAAACATGATGCTACATTTGTAGAACAATATAAAAAATATAACAATGTTGTTGGCTTCATGTCCATGCATAAATCCCTTAGACAAATTTGAATCTTGTTTGTTACTATTTTAAGATCTTCTCCTTGACATTTATGGATTCCTTTGGGTTTCTATGGATAGAATATGTTGGGGATAATTGATTGAGGGATATTCAAATTCAATCTAGCATATAATATGGCTTTAGTAGTGCATATATCTTAGTACATTCCTTGCTTGTATAGACTAGGTCTATGTAGCTTCTGCGAACTATCCTATTTGAAGGAAACTCTAGTTCTTTCAATGCATTATTCCCTAGAGGTATATAAATCAATGTACTTGTTTAATTGATCTCAAGCATACTAGGAAAAATAGTTTTGTGGATAGATCTCAATGAGAAGAATAAAGGAAAGAGAATATATGGAGTGAATTCGTTAAAATTCATTTGATATTGATTTGGCTACGGGAGAGTACAAACATCATCATGTAATCTATATAGAGAGATCTAAGGAGAGCATGATCTAAGCCAGAAGCCTGAAACAAAATGAGATGACTATAATAGTGGCCTCAGTTTTGTCTATGTGCATTGGACAAAACACATATCTACTTAACCGTGCGAGTATTAGAAATATTTTTTGCACAAAGAGAG
Organism: Pinus tabuliformis; assembly: GCA_031772625.1. Lineage (NCBI taxonomy): Eukaryota > Viridiplantae > Streptophyta > Pinopsida > Pinales > Pinaceae > Pinus > Pinus tabuliformis. Next base: position 30,904,446 of record CM062807.1, on the reverse strand, counting down.
TTTAAGAAGTAGCCTGTGTGCACAATGAGTTACAGAGGTCAATGATTTGTCTTGTAATAGACATTGATACATTGTGTTGTATTATCAAATGTTGTGGCAGAGTAAAATTACATTGAATCTACTATATATGTCATAGAGATGTATGATAAAATCTTGATGGAAGTGATAACATAACCTTATAGTGAAATGGTTGATGAAGACATTCTACATAATTCTTGAGGATAGCAACCCTTGCAAAGAAACTTGATATTATAGTAACCCTTGACTTGACATAATGCATTACATGGATGCATGGCTGAGACTTTCATATAATATGTACTTGTTGACAAAACCTTATGGTGATGACCTCATGAAAATATATTATTTGTGACAGTGATGGAAAGACTGTTATGGCATAAAACCTTGATATAGCAATGACTGTGTGGAAGTAATGGTGACTTGTTGTTTATGACAATACAGAGGCCTTACAATAGTGACAGTAATAGAATTTGATTAAGAGTAACTTTTGATGTTACAGTGTTCCATGTAACCCAGTTGATAGTAAACTTCATGATATGTCATTAATCGTGTTGTATAATAGTTAAGAAACCCTGATGGCATAGCAATGACATTCTAATGACCTTGTTTGTTATGTATAGATGCACTTTGGATATAACAATGACCTATAGATATGGCATGTTCGAATAATTATTTTTGTGAGAGCATGATGAGACTGATAACACTATGTTGGATAAACATGATTGATGTGTTGTAGACAAATGCCATGTTGTAATGGAATTAATGCATTGCAGAAAAATGTGATGTTCGTTTGCTAATGGAGGGTAATTGAATCAAGATATTCTCTCTCTCATCCATTGGTGTTACTAGGGTTAAGAACCTTGTTCAATACTTCATCTTGGATTTTGGAATTAGAATAGGCTTGTGTTGTACTACTGAAGAACCCCACCATTATGGTTAATAGTAGAATTAATCAAATATGTGGGGGGCCTTTTAATTTAGGATAAAATCCTTTAATTTCTAATAAAATAAGATAATATTAGTTGTATCTTTCCAAAAACTAGACTAAAATGATAAATCTGCCTTATCGGGATCTTTATCGGAGCTTAGGTCCATTAGGTGTTTTCTCAAACATTGGATTATGTTTAAAATCCGTTTATCGGAAAAACTTTATCGAGGCTTTTCAAATATGGTAACATGGCCTCTTTTAAAAATCTGTGAATTAAAAATTTCTCCGAATGAGTTTTCAAGTGTTTAAGACTAAAAAGTAATTAACGCGCTCTTTTGCAAATATAACAACGAATCCCAACCATACAGGATTGCCACGTAGGATATCGAAGATTCTAATATCAACATTTTTAAAACTATGCACATGCCATTGATCTCTAACACTCTGATCACTGATCTCTGATAAGCTCTATCCGTTGATCTCCAATATTCATTCCCGCTCATCCTCCGATAACCATTCACTCTCGATCATAAATATTCGAGTGCAATTCCGATCTCCCATATGCGATATCATATAGCTTTCGACCTCCCACGTGATATTTGCTATGATATCCAAATCTGATATGTGTTTTAACATTAATTAATAAGAATTTCGTGCCTGCCTGTCCAATTAGAATTTTTGAATGAAACCTATGATATCACATTGCCAAAACAAAGCTTCGATATTACGAATTTGATATGGTTATTAAAAAAGCGTTGATTATGATTTCGCATCCGCTCCATATCGGAGCTACTTATATCGCAAGTTTTCCATGTTGTCTCATTTTAAAAGTTGCGATGAGCCTTTCTCTGATATCATACGGTTCATGTGACTTGTCCCTTTCGTATGGGGCCACTATTATAAGAATTGAAAAGTATGTTTTCATTGGTTTTGCGAGAAGTTCGTTTTATTTAGATTTCAATTCAGTTTTCTTGTGAGTTTAATAAAAGAACTAATAATATTTGTTTGGGAAAAATAGGGATGAACCCAAGGTCGAAAAGGAGAAAGTAACGGTTCGATCAAGGATTTCTGAAGAGTCTCTGCTATGTGCCATAATGCAGTTCTAAACTAAAGAGATTGTTGTAACAGAGACTGAGAAAGACCAACATGGGAAATAAATCAATTCTTCAGCTAAGGAAATCCTCAAATTCTTGCGAGATGTAAAATTGGTGACTAAAGTATGCTAAGAATCATCGAAAAAGAAGACTGACGGGACCAAATATTTGTCAAAGATTGACTTGGAATGTCATCGACATTCCTTAGTCAAACCGTATAATTAGTGGTTGATATTGAGACGTCTCTCCAAACATGACTACCCATTTACTTACAACACTTAAAGAGGCATTATTCACTGCCTAAATGTGTATACGACCCCATCATCCACTTGAATTAAAAGCCAAATGATAGATATATGTGAGATATATCATTGAACCGATAGACAAGTTGTTGCAACTGGAATCAATTATTGTATTTTTCTCCATTTGTTTTATGGTTTCTTAAAATCACTTCAACCTTCTATGGAACTTTTCTAGATTTTTGTTTTGATTACAAACTATAAATCCCCTTCATTATTATGAAGGAAAGGTTCAAAATTTCTGTGAGAAAGCTTCTAGTTTGCACTACTCTATCTTGGAGGAATCTTAATGCAAAAAGGAACCACTACTATTTAACTTATGATTAGAGTTTACATTTATAGGGTACTATTATCTGAATACTAGTACTATGTTCATGATTTAAATCGTTACTGTATTTTAGTTTATCATATACATGTTTGCAAGCAGTTAAGATTTATCACTATTGATGTGATCAATTAAAATATTTTAAGTATATGAATGAACAATGATATCTGATATGTGTGATATGTTTCAACAAGTGATTTAGTTAACTATTTAATTAAATTATTTATCTTTATATATCTTAACCTCACAAAGGATTTGATGATCTATATTATCATGTTTAATGTGAGATCTTTATAAGTCACATGTACAAAAAAAAGCTTTCCGAGGATAGATAGTTTAAGTCTATGCATTTTTCTTTCTTAGTTTCATTCACATAATCAATCCCACACTTATATATCACATCCAATTTGTATCTTTTATTAAGGGAAGCTGGTATCATAAACCGAGTCGGAGCCACTATTCTAAACAAAAATGAGCTGCCCTAAGTTCTCGATCGGGTGGTTTGCCCTAATGTTGACTTCTTCTGGATCAATAACGAATTAGGGTATGTTCGAAGAGCAATTTTTATTGAAATTTGGTGATGATCAAAAAATTGCCACTTCGATTAACGACTTACCAAATATTAAGAACAATTCAAACGAAAGAACCAAATATTTTAATTCCAAATTCAACAAATTGTTGAATAAGATCCGAACCACTTCTAGACTAGGAATCGATGTACAAATTGAATGGAATATCTCTACTCTTCCTTCAAATATTGTTATGTTAGTAGATAGAGCAAAGAAAATAGTTCTATTTGATTACATGAAAGAAGCTTTATATGTACAAAAGGGATTCCTTTCCCTTGAAAAGAAAATTTCCCTTGATGAAAGAAAGCAAATAACAAAAGTTACTTTTAAGGATGAATCCAAGAAGAAAGATTTGAAGGATCCCTTTTACTTGGAAGGATTACAAAGGGTTCTGAAGAAAATGTCTAATGAAATGGCAGAAATTAAAAAGTAAGTAGATGAAACCTCTAAAATTCCCTTTCAGCCTTTCAAAAGGACTCAACCATCACAATCACAACCACCTGCCATTATATGAAATGTTGAATCTGATCAAGATGATGAAGAGGAAGAATCAAATTTATCTGTTGAAAAATCACAACAAGAAGAAGTAACAAAAGCTTATGGTTTATGGCATTTCATTATAACTACTTCAAAAAATGAAGGATAAGAAGAGGCCCTAGTAGTAACTACTAGAAGCAAAGGACTTGCTGATTCATTTACAACAAATCAAAAACAAAAGTCTGCTACTCTCCCTAATAAGGACAAAGTGTAAATAAGAAGTCTTCTACTCCTTCTTCAGATTCTCTTTTGACTTCTTCGAAATCTCCTTCTTCATCCAAGACTTTGATAATCTCTCACACTATGTAATATAATATCATCGAGGAGATGAAAAAGGTCAAAGACAACATTTCTCTTTATGAGTTTAGTAAATTAAAACAACAACAAAAACTCTTATTTAAAGAATTGATGTATTTCCTACATCTCCATTACCTACTGTTGTCACTACAAACGCATCAAAAGGGACAAGAAAACCTCCTAATGTCTCTTCAAATAGGATTGACTCATCAGATGCCATTTTGATCGAAGATAGATCAAATTCCCATCTTCCTTGTTTTTTTTTACTTTTGATATTTTTAACAAGAATGTTCATAACTTCCTAGTAGATTATGGTGTATCATCAAATGTCATGCCTTATGCGTTATGCCTTAAATTGAATATAACAACACAAAAATCGGTTGTCCAAATTGTTCAATTAGATCACACAAAAGTCAATGTTTTGGGAGAAATAAATTTTGTTTTAATAAGATTAGCTTCGAATTCAAAGGTTTTTCAAATAATAGATATATTAGTTGTAGACATTCCTGAATCTTATGGTATTATTCTAAGCAGAGATTGATCTGAAAAGCTACATGGTTACTGTGCAACTGATTGGTCACACATATGGCTTCCCTACAGTGGAAAACTCATTCAAATTCCTGTTGATAGGGAAAAACACATGAGACATTCATTGACTGATTTTGATGAAGAAAATGAATCAGTAGTTTTTACAAAAAATATTCTTGGAAGTTATTCCTTTGAATGTTTATTTGGCAATTTTCAAGTGCAAGAATCTCCTTTTCTAGTTGAGTTTGTTTGGTCCCAAATTGAAATTTTTTCCCAAACATATTCTTCTAAGAGTATAAATGTTGTAGATAACCTTGAAAATAATCATGATATTATTTTTTGGACCCTTTATTTTGATGGATCAAAATCTAATGAAGGAGCAAGAGCTGGCTGCATTTTGGTTAATCTTTATGGAGAAAAAACTATGCTAGCTTTCGTATTAGAGTTTTACTGTACCAATAATGTTGCAAAATATGAAGCATTGGTACGTGACTTATAGAAGGGTATTAGTCTTGACATAGAATATCTTAAAGTTTTTGGTGACACAGAGCTTGTTATGAAACAAGTTAGAAACAACATCCATTGTGTTTCTAGTCAGCTTAAGCATTATCAATATTTGATCCAAGAACTCATGTCTCATTTCACTACATTCAACATAACTCCTATTTCAAGAATACAAAATGCTATTGCCAACCTCCTAGCAAATGTTGCTTCCAAACTCATTCCACCTTAAGATTTCAATCCAGATAGATTTCCATTGAATTAATTTTTCGCCCCTCCATTCCAGACAACATTACTAATTGGCGAGTGTTTAATGATGACAATGACATACTTATGTTTCTAACATCTGAAGGGTCTTAATCCGATCAGATTATCAATAAAGATGAACATTGCAGACAATTGAATAAAGCCTCTGAGAAAAATTCTCTACATAAACCTGTAGGTAAACCTAATGATTTATATGACCTAAAAGATAGATTCAAAAGGGTAACTAATTATAAACTTCAAAGTTCAACTCAGATATTTGAATTGGTTAACTTCGCATTTGATCATAAGCCTCAAAGCATCAATTTGTGCCTTGGAATTTCACCAGATCAAAGATCTTCTTTCATTCATTTGTTTAAATGATACAAGGATATATTTGAATGGAATTATGATGATATAAAAACCTATGACACGTCCATCGTTGAACACACTATTCCTATGCTTCAAAATGTCAAGACAATCCAACAAAATCTCTAAAAAATCCACACTAAATTGGAAATTCAAATTAAAACTGAAACGAATAAGATTCTTAAAGCTAAAATCATTTTTCCAGCCAAACATTCCAAGTGGGTCTCAAACCTTATGCCAGTTAGAAATAAAAATGGTGATATTCATATTTGTATAGATTTCAAAAATTTGAACAAAGCGTGTGAAAATGATAACTTTCCTTTTCCCCAATGCAACAAATTTTACAGTCGGTTGTTGGGTTTTAACTAATGTCTTTTTTAGATGGCTTTTCAAGTTACAATCGAATTCTGGTACATCTAGATGACATATTGAAAACCACATTCAGGACTAAGTGGGGAACCTATTCTTATCAAAAAATGCCTTTCAGACTGATTAATGTTGGAGCTACTTTACAAAGAGCTATTGATATTTCTTTCAGAGGATTGATCAATAAGACAATTGTAGTGTATATAGATGACATTACAATTTATTCCAAAAAAAGAGGTAATCATTTACATGATTTAAAACAAATCTTTGAAAGGTGTAAAAAGTTTGGAATCTACCTAAATCCTAAGAAGTCATTTTTGCTCTTGACGAAGAAAATCTTTTGGGATTTATAGTGTGTAAAGAGGGAATCTGCATAGATCTAGATAGAATCAAGGTGATATCTAAAATCCCATTACCACACAAAAAAAAATCCATGCAATCCTTCCTTGGACAGATTAATTCTCTTAAAATATTTTTTCCAGACTTATCTCAAATTATACTTCCTTTGCAAGCTATGATAAAGAAGAAGTCATTTTTAAAATGGGGGCTATGATCTGAAATGTAGAAGATTAGTAATGGGTTTGTAATTCCCCACTCGGAATAAAACCCAATATGCTGAACATTTTCTTATTAAGTGCTTAAGGATTCACCATGTTTGCTTTATTTAGTGATTCCCATGAGAGTTTCTTATGTAAATGTTATAAATAATTTAACATAAAACATATGCTGAAAAACAAAAAAAAATAGAATATAACATCAAAATACAACACACAACACAAAGGTTGGATGAGGAGTTCAACCCTCCTGGGCTACGTCTCCTTGGTCCAACTTCCAACGCTTGGCCCTCTCTATTATGCTCAAAATTACAACAAAAGTGTGTTTACAATGCTAAAATGCCTTTGAAACTTGTCTCAATGACATCAACACACTCAAACAAATGGCCATCTAACCTCTTTTTCCAACAAATTTGATGGAAAACTGATGAAGTTATGACTTCTCCTAGTTTCCCCACTATTTGTTCCAAAAATTTCTCTAAACCTAACATAATCCCACAAATTTGCTCCAAAATCCACTAACTAAGCGAGAATTTTGTCGCGCAGCGGGCCATAATGTGTCAGCACCGACTATCTTTAACGCATGTTGTAATCGACGCAAAAAACCGGTGGTATTATGGTCATGTGAACAAAACGTGCAATTGTGTGATTGTGATATTTGTGGACCAGATGGGATTATTAACTAAAATGCATAACTTATCACATCCAGGATACCATCACACATCGCAATTGGTGTTGAGTCAGAGGTAATAAAATGTGAGACTCTACCTTATGTGGGTTGCTATTGCAATTTACAATTGTGATATCTCATCGCAACTTGGTACCTGCCAGGGCCAATTCTGTAGTGTTGTTCCCTTCATCGATTTGTGATTATGATCTATCACAATTGGAACTTTAGCTGATACATCACATCCTTCCCTGCTCGGGGGCTGATTTCTAACGTCGACCTATCTGCGATTGTGATCTGTAACATGGGGGGGCCAATGGAGGCACGCTACTTGGCGCCCCCTCATTTGTTGAAGGACTTTGCCACATCATCCAATCCTGCCATCTGTCCAAGTCAAACACGAAATTTAACTTGCTATAACTTATGAATATGAGCTCGGATTTGATTGTTGCTTACACCGTTAGATTCAGAATGACGAGATCTTCAATCTGAAACTAATTTTAAGAAAATTCTGACACTTTGATTTTTTAGCATAATTTTGAGCACCTGATCACTCCTCCCCACTCGAAGCTTTTGGACCCCAAAGGATTGTATTCAGTTATTGAACAGATGAGGCCATTGTTCCCTCTCCTTCCCCTGTTCAATCAATTTTCATTTTGATGGAATTTTACCTTTGAGACCCACTCAACGATAATCAACATTTCCCCTCTTTGATGACTTCATTCTTCTGTAAAGTATGGTGTCTTGTTGAAGCTCATCTATATATTCTAGAGAGAAATATTCAATTTATGAAATCTATACACTTTCTCCTTAATCTTCAATCAAAGGAGACTACCAAATAAATTTTCATATATGAAGGCAAATCAAGCTTGAAAGCATTATTACCAATTTTTTTTAGAATTTTAAATGGACCATAACAGATTGGTTTCATTTTTTTACCTTCACCTTGAAGCCTTTTCTTGCTAATGTAAAACCAAACTTCATCACCTACTTTAAATTGATGATCCACACGACAATTATCATGCCTTGCCTTATACTTGCTTTGACTCCTTTCTAGTTGTTCTTGAACTATTTGCTGAATCAACTGAATTTGATCAATGAATTGCTTTTCTATATCCATGTCGCTATGTCCATCTACTGCTACATCTTTCTCAAAGATGAAATCCAAAGGTGATTTAGGAAAATAACCAAGACATGCCTCAAAATGCAAAGTTAGAGTAGAAGAGTGTTTTTCTCGGTTGTAAGAATGATGAATATAATGCAATTGTTCGTCCCACAAATTAAGATGTTTGTTGCAATATCCTCTTAGAAAATGAATAAATATCATGTTAACCACTTCAGTTTGACCATCTGTTTGTGGATCGAAGGTTGTACTTTTCTTCAGCTTGGTGTCCATCAAGTTCCATAAATTTGAATAAAAATTTCCAACAAATTGGGAATCACGATCACTTACAATAGAAGTATGTAATCCAAAATGAACCCATACATTTTGAAAGAAAAGTTGAGCTATTTATTCAGCTGTAATTTATTTTTAACAAGGCATTAATATGCACATCTTGTTGAACCTATCCACAACTACATAGAAATAAGCATGACCTTTTCTTGATAAAGGAAGACCTCCTACAAAATCCATAGAATCACTCTCCCATGGACATGAAGGTGCTGGAAGTGGTGTGTACAATTCTAGTTTCCTATTACTAGGCTTACTGACTACACACAATGAACAACCTCTCATAAAACATGTCACAGTTTCAAGCATATAGGAACAATAAAAATACCTTGGAAGATTTTCCACTGTTTTACTTACAGCAAAATGTCGAGCACTAAGAGAAGTGTGTGCTTCGCTTGTGCCATTCACTCTCTTTCCCTGTGGAACACAATGTTTTCCCAAATGATACAACAAAATTATCATGTACATGGTAGTCTAATTCCTCAACTTGGTGGCCTTGACTCAAGTTTGAATATGCCTCTTGAAACTCAACATAATGTGAATATTGTTCAGCATAACTTTCAAGCAAAACAAAATGATTCTTTAGTAAAATGGCTACATTATCAACTAGTCTAGAAAGAATATCAACAAATTTGTTATAAATACCTTTGTTGTACCTGATTACCAAGTGGAATTTCTGTAAGAATCCCATCCAATGAAAGTGCCTTGATTGCTGCAATTTTGTTTGAGATTGCAGATATTGCAAAGGTTGTTGATCGATGTGAGTAATGGTTTCTTTTCCCATTAAGTAATGCTTCCATTTCTTCACACTTTACACCAATGCATAAAGCTCTTTAACATATGTAGGATAGTTAATAAAAACACCATTAAAAATATCAGAATGAAATGAAATGGGCTTCCCATGCTGTAAAAGAACTGCAACCATGGTGTAGTCACTTACATCTGTTTGTATTTCAAATGGTTGTTTCAAATCCGACAATGTTAAAACTAGGGCTGAACTGATCTTTTGTTTTAAAGCATCAAATGATTTTTGTTGTTTGTCTCCCCACTAGAAGACAACCTTCAGGCTGGCCAAATCATGTAGTGGAGCTTCTATGGAAGAGAAATTGGCAATGAACTTCCTCCTGTATTGCGCTGCTCCCAAAAAACACCTTACTTCTGTGAGTGATTTGGACATTGGCCAATTCACAATGACAAAAACATTAGAGGGGTCAATATTCAGCTCCCGTCCTCCAACTATGTGGCCCAAATACACTAAGGAAGTTTTATCAAATTCGCATTTAGACATCTTCAGAAATAGCTGTTCTTTTTTCAAGACATCCAACACTTTTCTCACATGCTTGACATGTGTTTTGTTGAATATCAAAATATCATCTATATAGGCAATTGCAAACTCATCAATAAAGGATCTTAAAACATCATTCATAACTCTCATGAATGTAGGTGGAGTGTTGCAAAGACCGAATGGCATAACCAACCACTCAAAAAAATCCTTGTTTGGTTTTAAAAGCAGTCTTCAAAATATCCTCCTCGGCTATTATAACTTGATGATATCCACTTCTTAATTCTAATTTAGTGAAATATTTTGTGTTCGTCAACTGATCTAGTAAATCATCTATTATGGGCAGTGGGTATCGATTCTTTATGGTAATTTTATTCAAAGCTCAATAATATACACACATGCGTCAGGTTCCATCTTTCATGGGTACCAAAACAATTGGTGAACCACATGGTGAAGTAGAGGGATGAATTACACCTTTATCTAACAATTCCTGGACTTGTTACTTAATTTCTACACTTTCTAGAATTAACATTCAATACATACCAATATTTGGGAGTGGACAATCTTGTTGTAGCTGAATTTTGTGATAAATTCCTCTTTTTGGTGGCAATGCCTTTGGTTCTTGAAAAATATCTCCATATTTATTTACCACATCAACCAATTCGGCTTTCAGCTTCACGTCACAGCCTGCAAAGGATTCACGCTTTGTTTCATTCTTCTCCTTGATCATAAGGAGCACAGGATTATTGTTGGAATTGACCAATCACTTCATTTTCCCTGCGCTTGCGAAGGACAGATTAAGATTTCAATGATGGGCTCTCACAATATACTCCACTCCATATTTGAGCAAATGATATTTTTCTCAAGTCTATGGGAAATGACTTTCGGATCATACAGATACGAGTTTCGCAATAGAATTCCAGAAATATCCAACGACACTACATCTAATTCGAATTCATCAATGAAATTGGGAGTTATAGAAAACCTGAAAACACATTTCCTTGTGACTTGAAGATTTTTATCCTTGGTTATCCAACCTAGCGGATACAGTTTATGATGAGGTATGGTTTCCAGATTCAACTTCTTGACCAAGTCTGTAGAAATTAAATTTGCCTAGGATCCACTATCAAACAACGTATTAATCTTGGTGTGTTTGGAAATAACTCTTATATGGAACAACTAAATTTTGTTTTCTTCATTTGAAGCATTATTGGAGTTATTTTTGGAACTTGTGCTTGCCACAACTTCCTCTTTGCTTTCCTTTTCCACTACTTTTCCTTTAGTGACTGTGGCTGCAATCTATGTTTCATCAATTGACTCGGATACCAAGTCTTGTTGTACAATAACATTTGTCTTTTTTTCCCTTTATTGTTAAATTTATTCAGTCTTAATTCAAGATGAAGGTTTCAGTAATGCGCTTCATCATGGCCCTCTTTGGAACAATTCTTGCACACAGGTTTCTCCCCTTCTTTCTTAACAGAAGCATTTTTATTCTCCTTTCCTTTAGATTTCTTTCCTTTTTTACCACTCTGGAACGAATTCTTCTTACCTTCTTCTTGTACATTTTTCCTCTTTCTTCAAGGTGTGTAGCTTGAACACAGGCCTCATCAAGATTTGTGGGATTAAACATGAGAATGGTGTGTTGAAGATAGCTATGCAAGACTCCAATGTATTTTAGAAAAGTATCTTGTGACTACAAATCTCTCCTAGCATAAGAGTTATTCTCCTAAACTCCTGAGTATACTCTTTCACATTTTTACCTTATAACTGTCTCAAATTTTGCCAATTCATGATAGCTTTTCCCATGAGATAAAGGTTAGAATTTCCTTTTTATAGAAACTATGAAATCAGACTAAGTAATAGATACCTTACCATGTTTTTTGATCTCGTCTTGAGTCCTTGCTTCCCACCAAATGAGTGTTGCACCCTCCATTCTCAATGAAGCCAATTGAATTTTGATATCATCCTCTTGAAGGTTCTGAATTCTACAATAGACCTCCAACTGAAAAATATAATTATGAAGCTTCTCTGCATTCACTTCACCATTAGAGAAGGGCAACCCAAACTTAACATCAAGTTTTAGAAAAGGAGATTTACCAGTTCCTTTTGAAGAATGACCATGAGTATGAGTAAGGGTTGTATTAGTGGAATAGTGTGAGGATGGTGAATATGGTGATGATGATGATGGTGGAGTGGATGGTGGCTTCTCACAATCTCAATGACCTCATCCTCCTGGAGGCCTGGAACTTTATCCTTGCAACCTCGAAATCGTCTCCTCGTAGAGGACTTTAACCGTCTCAGTCATATCGAAAAAAGCCTTTTTGAATTCTCTTTCATAATTGGTCATGGTAGGTTGTCCTTCATGAGACATGGTCTTTGAAGACTCAACTGTAACTTGAGGCTGAACTGGTGTTGGAGATTGTAGCAACCTTTCTCTTCTTCCCCTTGACCCAACTTCAAGGCTTCCAACTAGGTTTCCTTCACCTATTCTGAGTTTTAACCTTGTTAGCATGATAGAAAACTAGCAAAGAATACTCCTTCTTTGCACAAGAAAATCTAGTAAGAAAAAATGAATGCTCTGATACCAACTTGATCTGAAATGGAGCAAATTAGTCATGCTATGCTAATTCCCCATTCAGAATAAAACCCAAGATGCTTATCATTTACTTATGAAGTGCTTAAGGATTAACCAATTTTTTCTTAATTAATTGATTCCCATGAGAGTTTCTTATCTAAATGTTATAGAAAATTTAACATAAAACACATGTTGAACAACAACAAAGAACATCAAAAGACAACACACAACACAAAGATTTGATGAGGACCTCACCCCTCCTGCGCTACGTCTCCTTGGTCTAGCTTCCAATGATTGGGTGTCTCTATTATGCTTAAAATTACAACAAAAGTGTGTTTACAATGCTCAAATGCCTGTGAAACATGTCTCAATGAGTTCAGAATACTAAAAAAATTGGCCATCTGACCTCCTTTTGCAACCAATTTGGGGGAAAACTGAAGAAGTTATGACTTCTCCTAGATTTCCCACTATTCATTCCACAAATATCTCTAAAACTGACATAATCCCACAAATTCGCTCCAAAATCTGCTAATTGAGCAAAAATTTTGCCGTGCGGCAAGACATAATATGTCAGCACCGACCGTCTTTATCGCATATCGCAATTAGCGAAGAAACCCAGCGGTATTATGGTCTTGTGAACAAAATGGGAGATTGTGTGATTACGATATCAGCGGATCCGATGGGATTATTAACCCGAATGGATAACTTATCGCATCTGAGATCCCATCGAACATCACAATTCGAAGTGAATCGGTAGTAAGAAAATGTGGGACTGTTCCTTTTGCGGGTTGCGATTGCAATTTTTGATTGCGCTATCACATCGCCACCTGGTACCTACTAGGGCTAATTATATAGTGTTGTTCCCTTCACCAATTTACAATTTCGATCCATCGCAATCACAACTCCGACCGATACATCACATCCTTCCCTTGTCGAGGGTCGATTTGTAATCCCAACCTACTTGTGATTGTGATTTGTGACATGAGGGGGCCAATGGCGTCTTGCCACTTGGCGCCTCCTCATTCACTGGAGGACCGTACCACACCATCCAATCTTGCCACGTGTCCAAGTCAAACCTGAACTTTGACTCACTATAACTTATGCATAATTGAGCAAAAATTTTGCCGTGCGGCAAGACATAATATGTCAGCACCGACCGTCTTTATCGCATATCGCAATTAGCGAAGAAACCCAGCGGTATTATGGTCTTGTGAACAAAATGGGAGATTGTGTGATTACGATATCAGCGGATCCGATGGGATTATTAACCCGAATGGATAACTTATCGCATCTGAGATCCCATCGAACATCACAATTCGAAGTGAATCGGTAGTAAGAAAATGTGGGACTGTTCCTTTTGCGGGTTGCGATTGCAATTTTTGATTGCGCTATCACATCGCCACCTGGTACCTACTAGGGCTAATTATATAGTGTTGTTCCCTTCACCAATTTACAATTTCGATCCATCGCAATCACAACTCCGACCGATACATCACATCCTTCCCTTGTCGAGGGTCGATTTGTAATCCCAACCTACTTGTGATTGTGATTTGTGACATGAGGGGGCCAATGGCGTCTTGCCACTTGGCGCCTCCTCATTCACTGGAGGACCGTACCACACCATCCAATCTTGCCACGTGTCCAAGTCAAACCTGAACTTTGACTCACTATAACTTATGCATATGATCTCAGATGTGAGTGTAATTTGCATCATTAGATTCAGAATGACGAGGTCTTAGATCGTAAGCTAGGTCTAACAAAATTCTAACACTTTTATTTTATAGCATAATTTTGAGCACTTGATCAGGCCAATCGAAAGAAAAGAATTTGAGTCAATAAAACATTCAATCATTGAGTCTGCTTCATTATCAACCCCTATTTTTTCCAAACCATTACTTTAGACTTTTTCTTCTGAACAATTCTACGCAGCAGTCTTGACTCAAACGAATGAGCAACAAATTGAAGCTCCAATTTCCTTGTTTAGTTCTTTTTGATAGGGAGCTGAGCTAAATTATTCAGATTTTGAAAAGCAAGCCTTGGCAGTATTCAAACACATTAAAAATTTCAAGTCTTTCCTCCTAAATACACGTACAAAAGTAATAGCTCCTTTCCCTGCTGTCAGGTAAATACTTATCCAAAAACAATTTTGAGAGAAAAGGGAAAATTGGGTTACTGCCTTTCCAGAATATGATATAGACATTAAACCAACTAAAACAGTAAGGGGTCAAGGTTCTTATAGGTTAATTATTGGATCTTATGACAATTCAACTGATGAAAATTTAGGTAATAATGTCCAAATCATAGAGGTCTGTCATATCAATACTGAATTTCAATATGTTGATTGTATTTTTTACATGAAAAATGGTTATACTCCATTAGAACTCAACTACAAGAGGAAAAGAGCCCTTAGAATTAAATCTAATCAATATAATTATATTAATGATGTATTATTTAAAAGTAATTATGATTATGTTTTTCTAACATGTCTAGAAAAGTTTGAAGTTGAAAACGTCTTGTTGGAGCTACATGATGGACCAGTTGGTGTAAACTATGGGGGAGACACCACTGCTAATAAAATTATGCATGTTCGATACAGTTGGCATACTTTATTCAAGGACACTCATGCCTATGTCATAAAATGTAAAGTCTGAGAGACTACTTCAGGAAGACAGAAGAAACCAACGTTAAATTTATAGCTAGTTAACATTGAACAATTGTTTGAACAATACGGACTGGACATAATAGGTAAGATTGTTCCTAACTCTTCCAAGAAACATCAATACATCTTGACTGCTATGTACTACTTCACCAAATGGGTGGAATCAATACCCCTCAAGGTGGCCAATTCTGAAAACATTATTGAATTTATTGATCAATTCATCGTTACTAGGTTTGGTCTTCCCCATACCCTGGTTTTTTATAATGCATCTTATTTTTCATGAAATTCCATTACTGAATTTTCTCTTAAAGGAGGTTTTAAACTTAATTATTCTGCAAATTATTACCCTCTAGGAAACGACTTAGCATAATCTACTAATAAAAATCTCATCAAAATAATCAAAAGAACAGTTGACCAAAATCAAAGAAATTGGCATAAAGCTCTAGTTTTTTCTTTATGTATTGATAGAATCATTCAGAAGGTCTATATAGGCACTTCTCCTTTCCAACTAGTGTATGGAAAGGAATTTATTATGCCTCCTAATCTATCTATTCCATCACTATCCCTAGTCCAATCCGTTGAAGAAAAACCTTCCTCTGATTTGCAATTAAGAATGTCCCAAATTTTTAAGCTAGAGGAAGAAAGGGATAGAGCAAGACAAGTTCATACCCATCATCAACAATTGGTTAAATATTATTTTGATGCAAGTTGAGTTAACAATAATTTTTTTGAAATTGGCAATCTAATTCTTAAATGGGATGTTGGACAGAGATTGTCATTAATGTCAATATGGAAATATTCGAGGAGCAAATAGAGCTATCGGAGGAGCCAAGAGGAGCAGACAGAGCCACCAGAGGAGAAAACAGAGCAAAGAGCAGATAGAGCCATTGGAGGAAGAAAACAGAGCCAGAGAGAATATTGGAGTGCAGACATATATATGCATGCATTTAAATAGCAATCGGGGGCCATATATGCCACATAATACACTATCGGGAGCTATCGGGAGGATTATAGTGTATATGCAGGTGGAAAATACACTATCGGGTGTAGAACTCATATATATATATATATGAATTTACGCTATCAAGCCCGTAGAACCCATATAGCATCACCACTGTGTATTTATTTTTTTATCGCCAAATTCCTTTTACACAGAGAAATAATGCTAAACACTTAGCAGATTGGGAAAGCGGACTTGAAACTTTATACTCGAGAGTGTTGAGTTGTATCGAGTCTGGCACATAATATCGCATCTCTATAAGTGAGTGGTTTGCGTTGAGGTCTAGACCTGGACCTTGCGAATTACGACTGCCGACATATATCACATCGGCACTTCGGGAGCAAAGTTACAACATGTTAAGCAGCCCATTGCAATTGCTGATAGTGATTAGTGATATCGCATCGACCCTCTGCCAAGGGAAACCCCTGATTGCGATACATATACACGCAGACCCGCTACAACATTATGATATGGGTTAATAATGTATCGCATCCGCCCATTGCAATGATACACAAAGCCTTGTCCTCATACAAGCACCGATTGCGACATCACTGCAGACCTGATATAGTATAGATGCGGGTGTAATATTTTTTTGAAGTCTGCCCTTTAGTCTTTTTTCCTGCTTTGCTCCTATTTCTCGTGTAATTGAATATTTGGCTTGTGCGGCATTTGGAGGCTGAAATACACTAAGGGATGCTCCGGATGGTTCAAGAGGCCTAAACGATAGCTCAGAAGACTAGAATCAAGCTGATTGTGATTGCGATAGGATGTGGCATGTCTATTAAATGAAACAGTCTTGGTGGATGTGTGTTATCATTGAAAAATGGGTCTATGTTACAGTTTTAACACACAGTGACCGTAAAGCGAAGAAGCTGAATGGAAAGCTAGTGCAGAGGAAGCCACAGTGACCAAGGAGAGAAGCCGAAAGATCAAGCGAGTTAGAGGAAACAACAATGACCGAGGAGGAAGCCAAAGAGGCGGTGGAAAGCATAAATGAAGAGTCAGAGGCATATGAAATACATAATCAGTGAGAGAGATAGAGATTGGATGTATGTATAATGAGTGAGAGAGGAAGCTAAAGAATAGGCAAGAGGCAGGAGAGGCCAGAGAAGCAAGAGAATAGGAGAAAAGCAAAAGCTCAATAGGCTTGCGAGTAGAGATCTGCAGCAGAACAATTTATATTAGGTTTTGGTTGGAGCCTCAGAACTGAATAGGATTGAAATCCTTGGGAGTTGGTGCTCCTAAGTGCAGAACTATTGCAAGATAGAGTTGGTGCTTTAGAGGTTGGAGCATGGAAACTAATTGCAACCAGTTATATATATATATTGTATTTGTTTCAATGCACTATTTTGTGTTAATAAAAGCATTAATTCCATCTATCTATTTTTTTGTTCTCTCTATATATATATATATATATATATATATATATATATATATATATATATATATATATATATATATATATATATATATATATATATATATGTGTGTGTGTGTGTGTGCTTTTGGTAACAACAAGAACAACAAAAAAAAGAAATATTGATTCGCCCCCCCTTAGTATTTCTAACAATTGGTATTAGAGCAGGTTTCTTCATACTAGCCTAATAGCTTGAAGAAGGATCTGCAACCATGATGAGACCTCATGAAGCATCAGGAAGACCTCCTCTATTCGATGGCACTAACTTTGGTTTCTGGAAAATGAGAATGACCTACTACTTAATGTCCCTTGGACCTAAAGTCTGGCATTTGGTCAAAATGAGTACCAAATGCCTACCACTCTTCCAACAGATCAAGACGAAAGGAAAGCCTACATTGCAAATGCAAAAGCCTTGAAATCCATCACTAGTGGAATCACTAATTCAAAGTTTACAAAAGTAATCATTTGTAACTCTACCAAAGGAATGTGGGATAAGCTAGTTGGCTTGTATGATGGAGACTCAAAAGTCAATAAGGCAAAGCTTCAAACTCACACAAGACAATTCAAAAGTCTAAGGATGGAAGATGAAGAAGATATTGCAGCATACCTCCTCCGAGTAGCTGAAGTGGTCAACTCCCTTAAAGGATTGGATGAAAAAATTGAAGAAAGTACCATTGTTGAAAAGGTACTTAGATCTCTTCCAGACAGATTTGACTCCAAAATAAGTGCCATAGAAGAAGAAAAGGATCTAGATACTCTCAAGATGGATGAACTCCATGGAATCCCCGTTGCCTATGAGATGAGGAAAGGTGGCCCGAGCTCCAAAGATGCAGCATTCAATGCTTCAAAATCAAAGAAGGGGAAAGAAAGGAATGACTGTAGTGATGACTCTAACGTGGAATCCGAATTGGCTCAATTTGTATGAAAGCTAAAGAGAGGATCTAAGATAAAAGGTAAGTACCCTCTTATCTATTTCAAATGTGGAAAAACAGGTCATTATGCTGCAAAATGTCCTCATAAACATGATAGTGATGATGAAGGAAATTCTAAAAGAATGGCACACAAAAAGAAAGGATTCAATAAGAAGAAATTCTTCTCTAAGCAAGATGAGTCTGATGAGGATGAGTTTGTAGTCATCAAAAAGAAATCAGATGAGGAAAGTGACCATGATGAAAGCCAAGAAACATTATTCATGGCTTTCACAAATGATGATGACTTGGGGTTAGAAGGAAACAAAGATGAAAAGTTAATAAGTGTCGTTGAAGAAAATGAGAAACTCCGCAATAAAATCATTTCTCTCAAGGTAGAAAATGAGGAAACAAGAAGAAGAGAAGATCTCTTGGAAGAAAAGCTAAAAGAAAAAGAAGAAACTTGTGAAGAACGTGAAACTGAAATAGTATCTCTGAGGAAGGAATTGGAGCAAGTTAAAAAGGGTTGGACTATCCTAAAAAGTCAAAATCCTTAACATGAAATGTCTGGAATAGGTTTTAAAGGAGAATATTTAAGCACTAAGAATAGTGCGAAAAGCTATGCCGATGTACTTTCCATCAATCCAAAAGAAGAAAAAGTATGTCATCAACAGCGCATCCCAGATCCAAGGAATGAAGAGAAAATTACTCCAAAGAAGAATGTGGAGTCGAATCAGGGATACTACATCAAATAAAAACCAGTATTCCACCAAAGTCCCTTCTCAAATATAAAGAATGAAGCGGGAGTAATTCGAAGGAAGGAAATCGACGCAAACCGTGGCTGCTACAATAGGTACAAAACTATCTTTCTTGGACACTGTTTTCACTGTGAAAACTTCGGTCATGAAGCCAAACATTGCATGGATTGCAGAAGTGAAACACCAAAGCTAAAGGACCAAATAATCAATTCATATGCTCCCAAAAGGTAGGGGCAAATCAAAACCTTCAACTCATTTGATCCTTGACCAAATTTGATCTGATTTGCTCATTATGCTACAATAATGGACACTTTGAACAGAACTGCCCACTCAAAGGAAGAAAAGCGAGTAGTGAGAAACCCAACATGGATAAATGCGGACTAGATCTATATGCTTAAAATAATGAAAATCATTGGTTTTTGGATAGTGGGTGCTCCAGACACATGGCAGGGGACAAAAGGAAGTTTGTCCCATTGAGCAAAAAGGAAGTAAATGTGTCCTTTGGAAGTGGATTTGGAAAAATTGTGGGAAAAGGAATTGTTACCCTCATCAATGGAAAAGGAAAAGCTCAATATGCTCTGCTAGTAGACGGGCTCAAACAAAACCTTCCGAGTGTCAGCCAAATATGTGATCAAGGACATAATGTTTTCTTTAGCATGAAAGATTGTAAAATAAGGAACTCCTCCTTAGGGTAACTAGTGGTGAAAGGGGTGATAAAACCAGACAACGTTTACATTCTGAACAAGATTCAAGAAAATAAATGCTACCTGAGTTAGACAGATGAGAGTTGGTTGTGGCACAAGAGACTTGGACATATGAGCTTCCAAAATCTGATCAAGATAAGTAAGATTAGAGTTGTCCGAGACATCCCAAGGATATTCAAAACCAAATCAAGGAGTATGTGGTCCATGTCAACATGGAAAAAAAACCAGAACCAACCACAAGACAAAGGAGCTCTCTACATCAAAGCCCTTGGAGATCATCCATGCTGATTTGTGTGGACCAACTAGAAATCAAGCACTCCAAGGAGAAAGGTACTTTGTGTTATTTGTTGATGACTATACTACAATGATGTGGATATATTTTATAAAATATAAATCTGACACTTTTGAGTGTTTTAAGATTCTAAAAGCTCTTGTAGGAAATGAAAAAGACTAAAAAATTAAGTGCCTCGGAATAGACAAAGGGGGATAATTCACATCAAAAGAGTTTAACGAGTTTTGTAATATTCATGGAATTAAAAGGGAATTCTCTGCTGCCAGAACACCCCAGAAAAATGGGGTAGTTGAAAGAAGAAACATGATAGTTCAAGAAATGGAAAGAATGATGTTATTAGCAACAGACTTGTAGCACAAATTCTGGAGAGAAGTAGTCAGGACAATTGTCTATACCCTGAATCGGACTCAATTAATACCAAATAGTGAAAAAACTCCTTATGAATTACGGAAAGGAAGACCTGCTTCAGTAAAGTACTTCAAGATCTTTTGAAGCAAGTGCTTCATAAAAGTCAATGATGGCTCACCAGGAAAGTTTAATTCTCGGGTTGATGAAGGGATATTCCTTGGATACTCTACATGAAGCAAAGCCTACAAGTTCTATAATTTTCAACTAAAAAAAATAATGGAAAGCATTGATGAAGACCTTCCAGAAAAAGAAATTGAAGAACATGAAGATGATCTTCTCATTGAAGAAGAAGAACCTAAAGAAGAAGAAAAAGATCAGGAAGAAGAAGAAGAGGAAAATGAACCACCTCATACCCCTTCAAAGATGAAGTTTCTATAGAAATATCATCTAGAAGAGTAGATTATTGGCAATAGAGATGAAAGGATGCAAACCCGAAGTAGGACAATAATTACACTCAAGAGAAACATTATTGCTCTTCTATCCATGACAGAACTAGAAACATTTGCACAAGCAAGGATCCTCATTGGGTAAAAGCCATGAAAGAAGAAATGTCCCAAATTGAGAAGAACGAGACATGGGAGCTGGTACCTCGTCCAAAGGACAAAATCATAATAGGAACCAAGTGGGTATTCAAAAATAAAATGAATAAAGATGGACAAGTTATCAGAAACAAGGCAAGACTTGTTTGCAAAGGCTATTCACAAATTGAAGGAATTGACTTTGAAGAAACATTTGCACTAGTAGCTCGAATGGAAGCTATCAGGATGTTCTTGGCATTTTCTTTCTCAAAAGGATTCAAAATCTATCAAATGGACGTAAAATCAGAATTTCTAAATGGGGAACTCAAGGAAGAAGTCTACAAGGAGCAGCCAGAAGGCTTTGATCTAACAGAAGGAAAGGACTTAGTCTATAAGTTGAAAAAGGCTTTATATGGGTTGAAACAAGCTCTTAGAGCTTGGTATGCAAGATTAGATCATTATCTACAACAACAAGGCTTCAAAATGGGAGTGGCTAGAAGTAATCTATACATAAATATACATGAAGGTAAGTTACTAGTTACTCTTGTTTATGTCGATGATTTGAGTTTTGCTAGCAATAATGATGAAATGAACCATGAATTTTCTCAAAACATGTCAAAAGAGTTGAGATGTCAATGATAGGAGAGCTATCTCACTTCCTTGGACTTCAAGTATCTCAAACCAGAGCTGGATTGTGTATATATCAAGCCAAATATCTAAAAGACATGCTCAAAAGATATGGAATGGATGACTATGCACCCATGAGCACACCTATGACCACAAACTGCAAATTGAGCAAATATGATGAGTCCCCTCCAGTAGATGCAACTCATTATAGGTCAATAATTGGAGCCCTTCTATACTTAATAGCTACAAGACCAGACATAATGTAGGTAGTAGGAATGGTGGGAAGATTCCAAACTACTCCTAAACAATCCCATTTATTAGCTGTAAAAAGAATTCTCAAATATTTGAAAGGAACTACTGATTTCGGTCTTTGGTACCTTAAGAGCTCAACACTGACTGTAACTGCATACACCAATGCTGATTGGGCTAGAAGTGTAGATGATTGGAAAAGTACTAGTGGAAATGCGTTCTCCCTAGGAGAATGTTTAGGATCCTAGCTCAGCAAAAAACAGTCATCCATATCATTATCCATAGCCGAAGCTGAGTATATAGTTGAAACAGACTGTTGTACTCAAATACTATGGATGAAGGAAGCTCTAAAAGATGTCAACGTAGGTACAGATCAACCGATTACCATCTATTGTGACAACACAAGTGCTATCAGTCTCAACAAAGATCCAGTGATGTGACCAAGGACCAAACACATACCAATCAAGTATCATTTCCTTCGTGAACAGGTAACTGAAAAAAACATTGTTTTGGAATATATCAGTACTAAGGAGCATATAGCTTATGTTTTCACAAAACCTCTTCCTAAAGAGGCATTTGAACATCTGCATCAAAAGATGGGGGTTATCTCTTTATCATCACTCAAGTTCATTCATAAAGATGTAGCAGGACAGGGGGAGTTTGTATGCATTCCTTTGTCGTTGATGCCAAAGGGGGATAGCAGAAGAATATTTCCATCAATAACAAAGGAGGAGATTGTTGGACATAGATTTTCATTGATGTTAATATGGCAATATTTGAGGAGAAAACAGAGCTATCGGAGGAGCTAAGAGGAGCAGACAGAGCCACTAGAGGAGCAAACAGAGCAAAGAGTAGACAAAGCCATTGGAGGAAGCAAACAGAGCCAGAGGAGAGCATATTGGACCGCAAACATATATCTGCATGCCTTTAAACAGCGACCGGGGGCCATATATGCCATAGAATACACTATTGGGAGCTATCGGGAGGATTATAGTGTATATGCAAGTGGAAAATACACTATCGGGAGAAGAAATCATATATATATATATATATATATATATATATATATATATATATATATATATATATATATATATATATATATATATATATATATATATATATATATATATATATATAATATATATATATATATATATGTGTGTGTGTGTGTGTGTGTGTGTGAATTTATGCTATCGGGTCCGTAGAACCCATATAGCATCACCCCTGTGTATTTATTTGTTTATCACCAAATTCCTTTTACACAGAGAAATAATGCTAAACACTTAGTGGATTCGGAAAGCAGACTTGAAACTTTATACTCGGGAGTGTTGAGTTGTATCGGGTCCGGCACATAATATCGCATCACTATAAGTGAGTGGTCTACATTAAGGTCTAGACCTGGACCTTGCGATTTGTGACTGCCGACATATATTGCATCGACACTTCGGGAGTGGAGTTACAATGTGTTAAGTGGCCCATTACTATCGCCAATAGCGATTAGCAATATCACATCGGCCCTCTGCCAAGGGCAACCCCCGATTGCGATACATATACACGCGGACCCGTTGCAACATTGTGCTATGGGTTAATAATGTATCGCATCTGCTCATCGCAATGATGCATAAAGCCCTGTCCTCCTACAAGCGTTGATTGTGACTTCACTGCAGACCCGATATAGTATAGATGCGGGTGTAATATTTTTTCAAAGTCCGCCCTTTAGTCTTTTTTTCCTGTTTTGCTCCTATTTCCCGTGTAATTGAATATTTGTCTTGCGCGGCGTTTGGAGGCAGAAATACACTAAGGGATGCTTCAGATGGTTCATGAGGCCTAAACAATAGCTCAGAAGGCCAGAATCAAGCCGATTGCGATTGTGATAGGACGTGGCATGTCTGTTAAATGAAACAGTCTTCGTGGATGCCTGTTATCATTGAAAAAAATGGGATTGTGTTAGAGTTTTAACACATAGTGACTGTAAAGCCAGGAAGCTGAATGGAAAGTTAGTGCAGAGGAAGCCACAACAACCAAGGAGGGAAGCTGAAATATCAAGCGAGTCAGAGGAAGTGACAACGACCGAAGAGGAAGCCAAAGAGGTGTTGGAAAGCGGAAATGAAGAGTCAGAGGCATCTGAAATAAATTAAAGCAGAAAAACAAGGAGAGATAGAGATTGGATTTATGTATAATTAGTGAGAGAGGAAGCCGAAGAACAAGAAAGAAGCAAGAGAGGCCAGAGAAGCAAGAGAACAGGAGAAAAGCAGAAGCTTAGTAGGCTTGGGAGTAGAGATCTGCAGTAGAACAATTTATATCAGGTTTGGGTTGGAGACCAAGAGGTTGGAGACTCATAATTGAATAGGATTGAAATCCTTGGGAGTTGGTGCTCCTAAGTGCAGAACTATCACAAGACAGAGTTGGTGCACTAGAGGTTGGAGCCTCACTGAAGTCCAAGTTGGAGCTTGGCAACTAATTGTAACCAGTTATATCTATATATCTATCTATCTATTCATATATATATATATATATATATATATATATATATATATATATATATATATATATATATATATATATATATATATGTTATTGGTAACAAAAAGAACAACAAAAAAAGAAATACTGATTCACCCCCCCTCTCAGTGTTTCCAACACGGGACAAAGCTCTCAAAGAAAAAGGTAAAGACACTAAGTTTAAGAAATTATGGTTAGGCCCATTTTAGATCGTTAACAAACTAGACTCATCAACCTTCATCCTTCAAGATCTATAGGGAAAGAGGGATGATCTTCCCGTTAATGGGCTACT
This sequence comes from Pinus tabuliformis, assembly GCA_031772625.1. Lineage (NCBI taxonomy): Eukaryota > Viridiplantae > Streptophyta > Pinopsida > Pinales > Pinaceae > Pinus > Pinus tabuliformis. The sequence goes on along the minus strand of CM062807.1, from coordinate 30,879,507 downwards.
TTTGAAACAATATTTTTCTTAAGGATACCTATCCTTCGGTAGACATGTAAATAACTACATGTATATATCGATGTATTTGGTCCTAGTTATGTAATATACTTTTGTCTTCGCATTGGGGTCTCCTATTATTTACATGAAATTTGAATGATTAGAGAATATCTCTTAGAAGGACTAATCATAACTTTGAAGTTTGTTGTTACAAAGCTATGGAATCTTTATATCCATTAAATTGTCAATGTCCCATAACTCAAAAACTTTATAAACTTCGGTTATCCTATGATTGGCCATGAAAAGGTTTTCTTTAAAAAGTAAAGGCTATTTAGAAGTTTGATCATATTTTGGCTTCAATTGTCATCCATTACTCTTAGGTGTGAATATACCTCCCCATCCACTAATTTTAAAATTTTTAGAGTTTAATTCAAAAATATATAAAACTTGAAAGATAAGAGGTCTCATCACAAGTCAACTTACCATGTTCATGTGAAACCAATGATACTGATATTATCAACATTGGCCACCAAACAAGGATAATGGCTTACGATTATATAACAATAAGACAAGAGGTCTCATCACGAGCTGACTTGTTCAATATCATTATAACCTGTGAATGGCATCATCATAATATGGTTACCAACCAGAACAACGACATTCAAGCAAAATTTAAAACAAACTTTTAAAACAAGAGACTAAAAAACACATAAGAATTTTACTGTAAGTAGATGGAATACTCGTATATTTGTGGTTAAATTTTAACCCTTTCGATGCTATGAATGCCCGCAGTGGCTCCACTAGTGACAAATAAGTCTATATTAAAATATAAGATTTTATAGTTCTTAACTTTATCCTTTTAAATGATTAAATGATCAACGGGTATAATAAAGATTTTCATCAACAAACAAGTTATGAGATAATTCACAGGATGATGAATTCTTATATTCAGAGTCATTTTTTATCAATCAAAACTTCAAGATTTTTTATCTTTCTAAGTCTGCTTGTTTAATTGTTTAAAGCTTCATTTATTTTTAATAAAGATAATTGTTTCACCTAGTATGTCGCCAATTGTTGTACTACTCAACAACCCCCCATTATGGTTAATAAAAGAATTAATAAAATATGGGGGACCCATTTTAATTTAGTATAAAATCCTTTAGGTTCCAACAAAATAAAATATTCTTAGTTTTATTTTTCCAAAAACTTGACTAAAATGATAAATAGGCCTTATCGGAACCTTTATTGAAGCTTCGGTCCATCACACATTTTCGCAAACATTGGCCTATGTTTAAAATACCTTATCAGAAATACTTTATCGGGGTTTTTCAAGTATGGTAACATGGCCTCTTTTAAAATTTTTTGAATTAAAACTTTATCTGAATGAGTTTTCAAACATTTAATCCTAAAAAGTAATAAATGTGCTCTTTTGCAAATATAGTAGCAAAGCCGAACCCCACAATATCTCCACATAGAATATTAGAGATTCCAATATCAACATTTTTAAAACATTATGCATGTCAATGTTCTCTAAAGATTTAATCGTCGATCTCTGATACGATCAATCCCTTGATCTTTGATATTCATTCCCACTCATCCTTCAATAACCATTCGTCCCTGATTGCTGATATTCTAATACACCTCTGATCTCTGATATGCAATATCGTATATCTTCCGACCTCTGACATGATATTTGCTTTGATATCCAGATCCAATATGTGTTTTAACGTGGATTAATAATAATTTTGTGTCCAACTTCTAATCGAAACCTTTGACTGAAACCTATGATATGACATCGCCAAAGCAAAGCTCTAATATTACATATCCGATATAGTTATTATAAAAGTGTTGATTATGATTTCATATCTGCTTGATATCAGAACTACCTATATCGCAAGTTTTTCATGTTGTCTCATTTTAAAAGTTGCGATGAGGCTTTCTACAATACCATATGGTTCTTTGCACTTGTCACTTCCCTAGGGGGCTACTATTATAATAATTATAAAGTCTATTTTCATTCTTTTTGCCAGAAGTTTGTTTTGCTTAGATTTCAATTCAATTTTCATCTGAGTTTAATAAAAGAAATAATATGCTCAGTTTGGCTGAAACAGGATGAACCCAATGTCGATAATGTTAGCATTATGATAAAAGTGTTGTCCTTGATGGCAACTCACACAGATGACAGATCATAGTGCAGTAGGTTAGTAGTGAAGAGTTGATGCTCAGACTACAAAGAATGAAGAAAGAAGAGTATATACGCATTTTCACTATATACCAAGTCGCGTACATATGCAGGTTATACGCATGTTCACTATGTACCAAGTCACGTATATATGCATGTTCGCTATATACCAAGTAGGGTATACACGCAGGCTATACACGAAGGTTCACAATATACAAAGGCGCGTATACACACGGGATTGCTGATCAAAAGTCGCGTATGTGCATGCACGCAATTTCATGCATGGAAAAGCGCGTACATGTGGGAAAGCTTAATTTTGGGTCCATGGTATTTAGACCTATGGTTTTGGTCCTTGGTATTGCGTACGAAGTGCTGAACCCAAGTATTGGGTCCCTAGTATTGGTTTTCAATGGTTTTGGACCATGGTATTGAGTAAGGCCTAAGACTATAAAAGGAGAAGAAGATAATTAGGCAAATGGATTGAGAAAGTCTTGAATATCTGATGAAGTATGAGATTCGGTATGCAGGTTATGGGTTCATGATGCTTTGCTTTATCTAAGCTAAGGAGGAATCTCAGCGGTTAATGGAGAGCAAGATCTAAGGATATATCGGGATCTAATGGTTTGGAATGAATCATCTCTATACGATTTGATCTTGTTTACTCTAGGTCTGTATACTCACGCATGTAATGTTCTGTAAATTTTATGATCTAGGTATAACTCAAGTATGGAATAGCTGCAAATCATGAATGAATATTTACAGACATATACACTGGTTGACTATGATAAAAGCACGTACATACATAGGTTAGATACATCTAAGTAGCGTATACCATATGAGCTATGATGTTTGAAGTTACAGGTGTTTCTGGTTGTTGATGAGTTCTGATGACTGTTTACTGGTGTCAATATTCTGCATATTCAGATTGGTTGATTATGCTTAGATTCAGTATTGATGGATGAGATCTATAATGGATCAGTATCAGAATGACTTATCTTTATGTGATCTGATGAACTAGATCCGGTTGCTAACACACATATTATCCTTGTATATGTAATAATCTGAGTATGTTTGAAGTCAGGAAGTGCAACAAGTTATAAGTAAGTTATTGATGACATATACATTGGTTTGCTTTGGTGAAGTTGCGTACACACGCTGGTTCGGCACTTCCAAGTAGCGTATGCACTTTGATGCATGATTTTTGATGATACAGTTGGTTCTGAATATTGTTGCAGAGTTCTGCTCTGTGTTCGGGTGATTGCAGTTTGTTGACTAGGTTTTAGTGATTCAGTATTGGGTGATTCAAAGATTGATGATGCTAGTGTTGATTAATTTTGTGCGTCAATGATATCGATGGCTCCAGTATGAAAATTGGATGAAACATGGCCTTTCATATTATGGTGTTGTGCTTCAGGAGTATCTAGTCTGAAAATTTATGAAACATGGTACCTAGAGGAAGTAAGAGAAGGTTGTAGCCTTATGTAGGTTGGCACCTACGTACTAGTACATCAGCTAGTACAAGAGCTAAAGGCGTGGTAACACCCTTCCAGTAGCCACTGGAAAACGAGTGAATGTTGGAGCATTCAGTAGGTCGGAACCTATGTAGTAGTAAAAGGATCGGCTAGTACAAAAGCTAAGGGGGTAGTAGCTCCCTTCCAGGAGAAGCTGGAGAACAAGAGAAGGTTGTAGCCTTCTGCAGGTAGAAGCCTATGTACTGGTATAAGACTGCACCAGTACATAAATATTGTAAAAAGAAGTTTCTTATTAAAAGAAGATAGAGACGACTTACGGCAGGTTGTTTTCACCCACATTGGGTTTCCACCTTATATCATGGTGTTCATGTGTGCTTCTTGTGTGTGATGATATGTTCTGTTTTACTACTCCTGTTTACTCTTCATATGGTTAATAATGTTCTGATGCACTCATTAAGGATCAACTAACTGAATCATAAGTTTACTGGATATACGCTTGTTGCATTAAACACAGTTGTGTATACACGGGGTTTGCCTTAACTGAAGTAGCGTATATGAGTCTCAATATGGAAATGAAAAAGTTATATTGATTTGATAATACTGATTCACCCCCCCCCCCCCCCCCCCCCCCCCTTTAAATATTATTTCCAACAGATAAGGAGAATGTAATAGTTTTATCCAGGATTTCTAAAGACTCTCGGCCATGTGCCCAAATGTAGTTCTACTAACAGACACTGAGAAATGCCAACACATGGGCAAGATATCAATCCTTCAGCTAAAGAACTCCTCAAATTATTTATAGATGTAAAATTTGTGACTAAAGTATGGAGATAATCATCGAAAAAAGGGTTGAGAGGATCAAATATCTATAAAATATTGACATGGAATTCCATTGGCATTTCCTAGTCAAACTGTATAATCAGTGGCTCATATTGAGATGTCTCTTCAATCACCACTACTCATTTATTTTCAGCACTTAGAGAGGTGTTATTCCCTACACATATGAATATACAACTCCATCAATCACATGAATTAAAAGCCAAACCACAGATATATACAAGATCACTATTGATGTGCTTAATTGAAATATTTTAAGTATATGAATGAACAATGATATCTGATATGTGTGATATGTTTCAACAACTGATTTAACTAGCTATTTAATTAAATTATTTATACTAATATATTTTAGCATCACAAAGGATTTGATGATCTATATTATCATGCTTAATGCGAGATCTTTATAAATCACTTGTACAGAAAAAAGCTTTCTGAGGATAGATAGTTTAAGTCTATGTATTTATGTTTCTTAATTTGATTCACATAATCAATCCCACACTTATATATCACATCCACCTTTTATGTTTTATTAAAGGAAATAGGTCCCATAAACCCAGTTAGAGCCACTATTCCAAATGGAAAAGGAGCTACCCTAAGTTCTTGACCAGGTTGTTTTCCATGATGTTGAGGCAGATATTTCCGAGCCTTCAACAACTTGGCATTCATTTGTAGTTAGGGCTTCGAACTTATAAATTTCCTCTTAGATTTTGGATGGGTGTATACATATAATATGGTCATAATGTTCTAAGCTTATGATTGAGCCTGAGGTCGACCTTGAGGGCCTTGGACTCTAAACCCTAGATGACACACAATTTCTAGTGGATCATGGAACTCAGTGATAAGAAATTACCAGTTAAATAAATTTTTTAGTAGAACTGAGAATGACTGAAACATGTTGATAGGGTATAGGAGAATAATAGAAATTTTTTAACTGTCAGTGACTAAAAAGGTTTATAAACGAGATTAGTTGATTGAGACAGAGGATGAACAAACAAAGAGACTCTTTGATCATGGTCCAACAACCATAAAATATAAGGCACACCAATGACATTGCACACCATTGAGACACCTTGTAGAGCATAGAATATATTCCACCATGCAAAATACTAACAAGCCAAAAATGTTGAAGAGATTTGACAGAAAAATTACCTCACAATTTCCTACCCATCAGGCATGGAGATGTTGTGGGTGAAGATCAAATCCTTTTCAACCACTTCTCATTCCAGCTTTGTCCTTTACTTCCACCACTTTTGATGTCCTATAAGTCACTTCCTTTGTCATTATCTCCCTACTCCATGATTGAGGGATCAACACTAGGTCCATGTACTTAATGTTGGTCTCCATAGAGTTGAAATCTCTATGCAACAAAGTCCGCACAGAGCCAATGTCGTGGGGGAGATATACCACCTATATCATGCATGTACTATTGGGACTACAGAAGAAATTTTATGAACCATCTCACAAAACGATAGAAAAGTATATCAACGGCTTCAAAAGAAGCCTCTTCGAGGGGGAAACCTCCTTTACAATACACAAATGAACAATTCTTGGATGATACAAATGACTAAACCTCCTTTCTATATATAGGAATCTAGGAGGTGGGAATATAATCAAAGATGACATAACAATAATAATATAAGGGCACAACAATAACAATAGTGGGCTCCTATGGGGCACAATAATAATAATATGGGGACAATAGGGGCACAATAATAACAATAAGGGCTACAATGACAATAGTAATGGGGAAATCACTAGTATTATAAGGACCTAACATGCCCCTCTACTTCAAAAAAGTGTTTTCTTCAACACTTGAGTAGTTCTGGATGCTTCTGTATAAAATTCCCATCCTCCCATGTGGAATCATCAGCGGGTAAGTTATTCCACTTGATGAGATACTCCAAAATTGATTAATTTCATAGCTTTCGAGTTCTTGTTTGTGTGACTGCTTCAGGTTCCAATATGATTTTTCATTCTCGTCATGTTCTTAAAATATTGTTTGAACTGGGATCTTGTCACCTATAACCTTATTTAGACATGAAACATGGAAAACTAGGTGTGCTTGGGAAGTTGCAGGAAGCTCCAATTTGTATGCCATAGTATCAATCTTTTGGAACACCTTGTATGGACCACAATACTTTGGTGATAATCTATTATCCTTCTTATCTTGCTTAACGGACATTTGTTTGTATGGTTGTAGCCATAGGAATACCTGGTCACCTACATCAAAACTTCTTTCACTGCGATGTTGATCTTTCTGTTGTTTCATTCTATTCTACGCCAATGTGAGGTTATCCTTTAAGAGTTGGAGAACTTGTTTTTGATGCTCGATGTGATCTTTCACTGTTTGAACCTTAGAATTTTCTCTTAAATATGATGTGATGGATGGTGGATGATATCCATAAAGTTCCATAAATGGGGTCATTTTTGTTGTAGTATGGAAGGAAGTGTTATACCACCATTCATCTAGAGGAAAGCATTTGACCTATTATTTTTGTTTATCAAAGACAAAGAAACAAAGATATCCTTCCAAGCATTTGTTTACTATATCAATTTTCCCATCAGATTGAGGATGATAAGATGAATGAGGTGGAAGCTAAGATGGAAGGAAAAATGGAAGATTATTGTAACTGAAAAAGATCCCATTTTCACTCTAAATTTTTGGACATAATTAATTTCTTTTCTCGGTACTTAGTTAGCTTCTAGAAAATGTTATGAACCAGCTCACAAAATGATAGAAAAGATAGATCAACAACTTCAAAATAAGCCTCTTCGAGGGGGAAACCTCATTTACATTACACATATGAAAAATTCTCGGATGATACAAATGATTAAACCTCCTTTCTATATATAGGAGTCTAAGGGGTCACAATATAATCAAATTCGACATAACAATAATAATATAAGGGCACAACAATAACAATAGTGGGCTTCTATGGGGCACCCTAATACTAATATGGGGACAACAGGGGCGCAATAATAACATTAAGGGCTACAATGAAAATACTAATGGGGGAATCACTAGTATTATAGGGACCTAACAAGAACAAAAAGTTTCAATAGAGAAATGAGGTTTCTATAAAGCCAACATCATGGGATAAATATCCAACATGCAGGGCAAGATTGTCAGAGAGGTTGCAGAAGAAGAACGAGCAACAAAAGGCTAGTTGAGAAATTAAAAACAGAATGAGAGATGCAAAGTTAATGTGAAGGGATGTATACTGTCCAAAATGTGTGGCTGGATGGGGAATGATAACCATGCCATCACCCCCTCTTAAATGTGATGGGAGGCGGTGGGGTGGCCGGATCCCCTCCTCCTCCGCTGGAACACATTCTGACACCTTGATAGGGGATAATTTCTTCCCATACTTAAAAACAATGTGTACAATATCTTTTTTTCATAAGAGAAAAAAAAAAACAAGAGGTCCCTTGGGGATTCATTGTCTCCCCCAACAATGTAAAAAAAAAAGTTGTATTAAAAAATTACTATGTGTAATTTGTTTCTTTATCTTTTATAAAATCAATTTTGAAGATAATCAAAATTTGTTTCATCCTATATTCTACCCCTTTGTATTTCAACATATGACCTTGTAGAAAAAGGAAGCACAAAGTCTTAATGATTAAAAAAAATAAAGAAAGAACATATTATTTATTATAGATTTTTTTATAGATTTAATTATATTGGAATATAATTTTGAATAATAAATTAATAAAACTAATAATTATTGAATATTTACAATTTATTAATTAACACGTAAATAATTATTATTATTATTTTATCTATATACAATCTTATAAAATATCTAGTAATACGGTTTATGATATGGATGACATGCAATAGATGTAGCATCACATGTTACATTAAAAATATTTCATGTGGTATGTATAGTCACTGTATTAGTTATATGTTATAAGTTTCCATATAGTTTCTTCATATAAGTATATATTTAAAAATTTTAAGTTCGTTCTATTCGTCTAAAGTTGTAATAATCTAGGCAAATGTTCTTATCCTCGCAATGAATTTCAACCATATGTTATCAATAACATTGATAAGATGATTTAAATCATCAATATCATAATTAATTTTTCATGTTGATCATGATATTATTTAGTGTATCTTCAAGTAACTCAATATATCTTTTGTTTTCCTTGTATATTTTTTGAATCGTTCAATTCTTAAAACCACTCCTCATAGTTGCTTAACTTATTCCAAATTCCATTATAACTTGGAGTTTGGATACTAGGACACTATCATCCAAGTTTTTCCATCATGATTTATCCACTTGTATATAGGAATGCTTCTTACATCGTTATTTACTCCTTGCAACAATGACAATTTCACAATTAGAATTCCTAGTACTACTCAACAACCCCCCATTATGGTTAATAACAGAATTAATAAAATATGGGGGACCCATTTTAATTTAGTATAAAATCCTTTAGGTTCCAACAAAATAAAATATTCTTAGTTTTATTTTTCCAAAAACTTGACTAAAATGATAAATAGGCCTTATCAGAACCTTTATTGAAGCTTCGGTCCATCACACATTTTCGCAAACATTGGCCTATGTTTAAAATACCTTATCAGAAATACTTTATCGGGGTTTTTCAAGTATGGTAACATGGCCTCTTTTAAAAAATTTTGAATTAAAACTTTATCTGAATAAGTTTTCAAACATTTAATCCTAAAAAGTAATAAATGTGCTCTTTTGCAAATATAGTAGCAAAGCCGAACCCCACAATATTTCCACATAGAATATTAGAGATTCCAATATCAACATTTTTAAAACATTATGCATGTCAATGTTCTCTAAAGATTTAATCGTCGGTCTCCGATACGATCAATCCCTTGATCTTTGATATTCATTCCCACTCATCCTTCAATAACCATTCGTCCCTGATTGTTGATATTCTAATACACCTCTGATCTCTGATATGCAATATCGTATATCTTCCGACCTCTGACATGATATTTGCTTTGATATCCAGATCCAATATGTGTTTTAACGTGGATTAATAATAATTTTGTGTCCACCTTTCTAATCGAAACCTTTGACTGAAACCTATGATATTACATCACCAAAGCAAAGCTCTAATATTACATATCCGATATAGTTATTATAAAAGTGTTGATTATGATTTCATATCTGCTTGATATCAGAACTACCTATATCGCAAGTTTTTCATGTTGTCTCATTTTAAAAGTTGCGATGAGGCTTTCTACAATACCATATGGTTCTTTGCACTTGTCACTTCCCTAGGGGGCTACTATTATAATAATTATAAAGTCTATTTTCATTCTTTTTGCCAGAAGTTTGTTTTGCTTAGATTTCAATTCAATTTTCATCTGAGTTTAATAAAAGAAATAATATGCTCAGTTTGGCTGAAACAGGATGAACCCAATGTCGATAATGTTAGCATTATGATACAAGTGTTGTCCTTGATGGCAACTCACACAGATGACAGATCATAGTGCAGCAGGTTAGTAGTGAAGAGTTGATGCTCAGACTACAAAGAATGAAGAAAGAAGAGTATATACGCATTTTCACTATATACCAAGTCGCGTACATATGCAGGTTATACGCAGGTTCACTATGTACCAAGTCACGTATATATGCATGTTCGTTATATACCAATTAGGGTATACACGCAGGCTATACACGCAGGTTCACTATACACAAAGGCGCGTATACACGCGGGATTGCTGATCAAAAGTCGCGTATGTGCATGCACGCAATTTCATGCATGGAAAAGCGCGTACATGTGGGAAAGCTTAGTTTTGGGTCCATGGTATTTAGACCTATGGTTTTGGTCCTTGGTATTGCGTACGAAGTGCTGAACCCAAGTATTGGGTCCCTAGTATTGGTTTTCAATGGTTTTGGACCATGGTATTGAGTAAGGCCTAAGACTATAAAAGGAGAAGAAGATAATTAGGCAAATGGATTGAGAAAGTCTTGAATATCTGATGAAGTATGAGATTCTGTATGCAGGTTATGGGTTCATGATGCTTTGCTTTATCTAAGCTAAGGAGGAATCTCAGCGGTTAATGGAGAGCAATATCTAAGGATATATCGGGATCTAATGGTTTGGAATGAATCATCTCTATACGATTTGATCTTGTTTACTCTAGGTCTGTATACTCACGCATGTAATGTTCTGTAAATTTTATGATCTAGGTATAACTCAAGTATGGAATAGCTGCAAATCATGAATGAATATTTACAGACATATACACTGGTTGACTATGATAAAAGCACGTACATACATAGGTTAGATACATCTAAGTAGCGTATACCATATGAGCTATGATGTTTGAAGTTACAGGTGTTTCTGGTTGTTGATGAGTTCTGATGACTGTTTACTCGTGTCAATATTCTACATATTCAGATTGGTTGATTATGCTTAGATTCAGTATTGATGGATGAGATCTATAATGGATCAGTATCAGAATGACTTATCTTTATGTGATCTGATGAACTAGATCCGGTTGCTAACACACATATTATCCTTGTATATGTAATAATCTGAGTATGTTTGAAGTCAGGAAGTGCAACAAGTTATAAGTAAGTTATTGATGACATATACATTGGTTTGCTTTGGTGAAGTTGCGTACACACGCTGGTTCGGCACTTCCAAGTAGCGTATGCACTTTGATGCATGATTTTTGATGATACAGTTGGTTTTGAATATTGTTGCAGAGTTCTGCTCTGTGTTCGGGTGATTGCAGTTTGTTGACTAGGTTTTAGTGATTCAGTATTGGGTGATTCAAAGATTGATGATGCTAGTGTTGATTAATTTTGTGCGTCAATGATATCGATGGCTCCAGTATGAAAATTGGATGAAACATGGCCTTTCATATTATGGTGTTGTGCTTCAGGAGTATCTAGTCTGAAAATTTATGAAACGTGGTACCTAGAGGAAGTAAGAGAAGGTTGTAGCCTTATGTAGGTTGGCACCTACGTACTAGTACATCAGCTAGTACAAGAGCTAAAGGCGTGGTAGCACCCTTCCAGTAGCCACTGGAAAACGAGTGAATGTTGGAGCATTCAGTAGGTCGGAACCTATGTAGTAGTAAAAGGATCGGCTAGTACAAAAGCTAAGGGGGTAGTAGCTCCCTTCCAGGAGAAGCTGGAGAACAAGAGAAGGTTGTAGCCTTCTGCAGGTAGAAGCCTATGTACTGGTATAAGACTGCACCAGTACATAAATATTGTAAAAAGAAGTTTCTTATTAAAAGAAGATAGAGACGACTTGCGGCAGGTTGTTTTCACCCACATTGGGTTTCCACCTTATATCATGGTGTTCATGTGTGCTTCTTGTGTGTGATGATATGTTCTGTTTTACTACTCCTGTTTACTCTTCATATGGTTAATAATGTTCTGATGCACTCATTAAGGATCAACTAACTGAATCATAAGTTTACTGGATATACGCTTGTTGCATTAAACACAGTTGCGTATACATGGGGTTTGCCTTAACTGAAGTAGCGTATATGAGTCTCAATATGGAAATGAAAAAGTTATATTGATTTGATAATACTGATTCACCCCCCCCCTTTAAATATTATTTCCAACAGATAAGGAGAATGTAATAGTTTTATCCAGGATTTCTAAAGACTCTCGGCCATGTGCCCAAATGTAGTTCTACTAACAGACACTGAGAAATGCCAACACATGGGCAAGAAATCAATCCTTCAGCTAAAGAACTCCTCAAATTATTTATAGATGTAAAATTTGTGACTAAAGTATGGAGATAATCATCGAAAAAAGGGTTGAGAGAATCAAATATCTATAAAATATTGACATGGAATTCCATTGGCATTTCCTAGTCAAACTGTATAATCAGTGGCTCATATTGAGATGTCTCTTCAATCACCACTACTCATTTATTTTCAGCACTTAGAGAGGTGTTATTCCCTACACATATGAATATACAACTCCATCAATCACATGAATTAAAAGCCAAACCACAGATATATACAAGATCACTATTGATGTGCTTAATTGAAATATTTTAAGTATATGAATGAACAATGATATATGATATGTGTGATATGTTTCAACAACTGATTTAACTAGCTATTTAATTAAATTATTTATACTAATATATTTTAGCATCACAAAGGATTTGATGATCTATATTATCATGCTTAATGCGAGATCTTTATAAATCACTTGTACAGAAAAAAGCTTTCTGACGATAGATAGTTTAAGTCTATGTATTTATGTTTCTTAATTTGATTCACATAATCAATCCCGCACTTATATGTCACATCCACCTTTTATGTTTTATTAAAGGAAATAGGTCCCATAAACCCAGTTAGAGCCACTATTCCAAATGGAAAAGGAGCTACCCTAAGTTCTTGACCAGGTTGTTTTCCATGATGTTGAGGCAGATATTTCCGAGCCTTCAACAACTTGGCATTCATTTGTAGTTAGGGCTTCGAACTTGTAAATTTCCTCTTAGATTTTGGATGGGTGTATACATATCATATGGTCATAATGTTCTAAGCTTATGATTGAGCCTGAGGTCGACCTTGAGGGCCTTGGACTCTAGACCCTAGATGACACACAATTTCTAGTGGATCATGGTACTCAGGGATAAGAAATTACCAGTTAAATAAATTTTGTAGTAGAACTGAGAATGAATGAAACATGTTTATAGGGTATAGGATAATAATAGAAATTTTTTAACTGTCAGTGACTAAAAAGGTTTATAAACGAGATTAGTTGATTGAGACAGAGGATGAACACACAAAGAGACTCTTTGATCATGGTCCAACAACCATAAAATATAAGGCACACCAATGACATTGCACACCATTTAGACACCTTGTAGAGCATATAATATATTCCACCATGCAAAATACTAACAAGCCAAAAATGTTGAAGAGATTTGACAGAAAAATTACCTCACAATTTCCTACCCATCAGGCATGGAGATGTTGTGGGTGAAGATCAAATCCTTTTCAACCACTTCTCATTCCAGCTTTGTCGTTTACTTCCACCACTTTTGATGTCCTATAAGTCACTTCCTTTGTCATTATCTCCCTACTCCATGATTGAGGGATCAACACTAGGTCCATGTACTTAATGTTGGTCTCCATAGAGTTGAAATCTCTATGCAACAAAGTCCGCACAGAGCTAATGTCGTGGGGGAGATATACCACCTATATCATGCGTGTACTATTGGGACTACAGAAGAAATTTTATGAACCATCTCACAAAACGATAGAAAAGTATATCAACGGCTTCAAAAGAAGCCTCTTCGAGGGGGAAACCTCCTTTACAATACACAAATGAACAATTCTTGGATGATACAAATGACTAAACCTCCTTTCTATATATAGGAATCTAAGAGGTGGGAATATAATCAAAGATGACATAACAATAATAATATAAGGGCACAACAATAACAATAGTGGGCTCCTATGGGGCACAGTAATAATAATATGGGGACAATAGGGACAAAATAATAACAATAAGGGCTACAATGACAATAGTAATGGGGAAATCGCTAGTATTATAAGGACCTAACATGCCCCTCTACTTCAAAAAAGTGTTTTCTTCAACACTTGAGTAGTTCTGGATGCTTCTGTATAAAATTCCCATCCTCCCATGTGGAATCATCAGCGGGTAAGTTATTCCACTTGATGAGATACTCAAAAATTGATTAATTTCATAGCTGTCGAGTACTTGTTTGTGTGACTGCTTCAGGTTCCAATATGATTTTTCATTCTCGTCATGTTCTTAAAATATTGTTTGAACTGGGATCTTGTCACCTATAACCTTATTTAGACATGAAACATGGAAAACTAGGTGTGCTTGGGAAGTTGCAGGAAGCTCCAATTTGTATGCCATAGTATCAATCTTTTGGAACACCTTGTATGGACCACAATACTTTGGTGATAATCTATTATCCTTCTTATCTTGCTTGACGGACATTTGTTTGTATGGTTGTAGCCATAGGAATACCCAGTCACCTACATCAAAACTTCTTTCACTGCGATGTTGATCTTTCTGTTGTTTCATTCTATTCTACGCCAATGTGAGGTTATCCTTTAAGAGTTGGAGAACTTGTTTTTGATGCTCGATGTGATCTTTCACTGTTTGAACCTTAGAATTTTCTCTTAAATATGATGTGATGGATGGTGGATGATATCCATAAAGTTCCATAAATGGGGTCATTTTTGTTGTAGTATGGAAGGAAGTGTTATACCACCATTCATCTAGAGGAAAGCATTTGACCTATTATTTTTGTTTATCAAAGACAAAGAAACAAAGATATCCTTCCAAACATTTGTTTACTATCTCAATTTTCCCATCAGATTGAGGATGATAAGATGAATGAGATGGAAGCTAAGATGGAAGGAAAAATGGAAGATTATTGTAACTGAAAAAGATCCCATTTTCACTCTAAATTTTTGGACATAATTAATTTCTTTTCTCGGTACTTAGTTAGCTTCTAGAAAATGTTATGAACCAGCTCACAAAATGATAGAAAAGATAGATCAACAACTTCAAAATAAGCCTCTTCGAGGGGGAAACCTCCTTTACATTACACATATGAAAAATTCTCGGATGATAAAAATGATTAAACCTCCTTTCTATATATAGGAGTCTAAGGGGTCACAATATAATCAAATTCGACATAAAAATAATAATATAAGGGCACAACAATAACAATAGTGGGCTTCTATGGGGCACCCTAATACTAATATGGGGACAACAGGGGCGCAATAATAACATTAAGGGCTACAATGAAAATACTAATGGGGGAATCACTAGTATTATAGGGACCTAACAAGAACAAAAAGTTTCAATAGAGAAATGAGGTTTCTATAAAGCCAACATCATGGGATAAATATCCAACATGCAGGGCAAGATTGTCAGAGAGGTTGCAGAAGAAGAACGAGCAACAAAAGGCTAGTTGAGAAATTAAAAACAGAATGAGAGATGCAAAGTTAATGTGAAGGGATGTATACTGTCCAAAATGTGTGGCTGGATGGGGAATGATAACCATGCCATCACCCCCTCTTAAATGTGATGGGAGGCGGTGGGGTGGCCGGATCCCCTCCTCCTCCGCTGGAACACATTCTGACACCTTGATAGGGGATAATTTCTTCCCATACTTAAAAACAATGTGTACAATATCTTTTTTTCATAAGAGAAAAAAAAAACAAGAAGTCCCTTGGGGATTCATTGTCTCCCCCAACCATGTAAAAAAAAAAGTTGTATTAAAAAATTACTATGTGTAATTTGTTTCTTTATCTTTTATAAAATCAATTTTGAAGATAATCAAAATTTGTTTCATCCTATATTCTACCCCTTTGTATTTCAACATATGACCTTGTAGAAAAAGGAAGCACAAAGTCTTAATGATTAAAAAAAATAAAGAAAGAACATATTATTTATTATAGATTTTTTTATAGATTTAATTATATTGGAATATAATTTTGAATAATAAATTAATAAAACTAATAATTATTGAATATTTACAATTTATTAATTAACACGTAAATAATTATTATTATTATTTTATCTATATATAATCTTATAAAATATCTAGTAATACGGTTTATGATATGGATGACATGCAATAGATGTAGCATCACATGTTACATTAAAAATATTTCATGTGGTATGTATAGTCACTGTATTAGTTAGATGTTATAAGTTTCCATATAGTTTCTTCATCTAAGTATATATTTAAAAAATTTAAGTTCGTTCTATTCGTCTAAAGTTGTAATAATCTAGGCAAATGTTCTTATCCTCGCAATGAATTTCAACCATATGTTATCAATAACATTGATAAGATGATTTAAATCATCAATATCATAATTAATTTTTCATGTTGATCATGATATTATTTAGTGTATCTTCAAGTAACTCAATATATCTTTTGTTTTCCTTGTATATTTTTTGAATCGTTCAATTCTTAAAACCACTCCTCATAGTTGCTTAACTTATTCCAAAGTCCATTATAACTTGGAGTTTGGATACTAGGACACCATCATCCAAGTTTTTCCATCATGATTTATCCACTTGTATATAGGAATGCTTCTTACATCGTTATTTACTCCTTGCAACAATGACAATTTCACAATTAGAATTCCTAAATTTTCACCATCATATAGAATTTGACTTTAATATACTAGGTAACATGTAGCTATACCAAGATGGTTCTAATTCATAGATGTTATGCTCATCACTTGACATGGTCATTCTACTTCCCACTTATTACACAATAAGAAACATAGTCCGTTCCTTGAAGCCATAATGATATTGGAGTTTGAGAAGGATAAAAACGTATTATTCATGCACATTCAACTTCCTATGACCATATACGTCCAATTATATTCTAATCACAAATAATATTTTTCCATTATGATTATTCCATCGCAAGTATTTCACACCATTCCATCTACTTCCTATCGTTTCCTTATGTGTTATTAGAAGGTAAGTTGTTTATTGAATACATTTTAAATTCCATGTTTTGAGTCACTTTTGTCTTCCATAAAGTAAGAATATTTATGAAAAGAGCGTGTGATTATAGTTAGAGGAAAAGGATGCACTTGAAATGTCATTTGTGGTTGAAATGTCATTTGTGGTGGTTGAAGGTTTCGTTCTTACTTAGTGAAGCATACAATCTTCCTTTAAGGCCAAACTCTTGGGTTTTTTCACCCAAAAATATCCACGCTCTAGAGACTTGTACATAATATTAAACAACTCATAAAATTGACTATCTCATTTGGAGATTAAGGATACAATGGAAGGTTCCTTAGTAATGGTTTAGTAATGGTTTATAATACTATTGATGTATCAAGGGGTATATGGATCAATTTGGATATAGTGACATATATATGGATCAATTTATCTTAAATGATTTAAGAAATAGTTATGGATGATTTTATAAATGTTTTTATTTAAATGTAAGGGAAATGATTATATAGATTATAAGTTGTTTATTCATAATCAATCTATTTTTTTTTAAATTATCATGTGATGAATTTTTAATAATATTAATAATTGAATTAATTTGAAATTGATATAATTATATTTTTCATTAATCTTATGCTATACTTTTTGAATTGTTTTTTTTTTAACAGAAACGGTTGAATTTTATTTATAAGAAGAGGTTGGGCATGCCAAACAACCTCGATTATAGTCAATTGAGAGAGTTTTGGTCTATAAAGTCCTCATATTCTAGCTTTTGTATCAGAGAATAGTTGTTGCTTTTACATGCATGGCTGAGAGATCCTTGCTATGCTTTTGGCATCTTAGAGTCTTGTCTTACATTTCTTATTTCTTTTGTTTCTTTGGTACTTTCCTGGGTTAAGCTAATTCCAGAATAAACTTTAGTCCACGATCCAATTTATACAAACCCCGCATATATTAAACTGTGTTAATATAAAACCTATCCCCACATCCGATATACCAAGGCTCTCATTTGTACCTGACCCCACTTCAAGGTTAAAACCCAGCCCAGTTCAGCTTGCGATTGCCATCAGATATTCCTCCATCCAAATCCAACGCTTATCTTTTCCCTCTCTATCTGGCCCTTAACATGTCCAAAGTGCATGATATGGGCAGTTTTGTCCTGCCACGTGTCAGCCACTAAGTGGCATCGCATCCGTTTTGTAGAAAACTACCCAACAGCCAATAGTGTTGCGATGAAAACTGCTTACCACTCCTAGTGTATTTAAACCCCCCTTCTTTTGCAATGCATGATGACCGTCAAATCAACCCTGCCTAGATCCGATGCTTGTCGCATCCCTCGCTGTCTGATCCTTAACCTGATCCCACCTCTGCACCCGTCCCCACAACAAGGATAATACCCCGCCATGTACAACGCGTGGTAACCGTCAGATCTTCCCCTGCCCAGATCCGACGCTTATCATGCCCCTCGCTGTTCGACCCCTAACACCACAGGACCATGCGATATGGGCGGTTTTGACCAACCATGCATTAGGCATTAAGGAACATCGCATCTGATTAATGAAATACTGCCTAGCAGCCAGAAGCAGTGCGATGTAAATCACTTACCACTCCCTGCGACTTTAACACCCCACCTTTTCCACCACGCGTTGACTGTCGGATCATCCCCCGCCCAGATCCTACGCATCACTTCCTTCAAAACCGTCCTCTGATAGAATACAATTCTGCGCCCTATCGAAACACCCAAAAAATGAAGGCCCACTCTTTCTCGACAGTGAAAGTCTGTCTGTGCCAACCTTTGTTCTGCGGAATTCTGTCCTTGATAAACTCTCCTTGTCTATTAAGGAATTGGGTTCCTTTTAGGTTCTTAATCATTCTTGACCAGCATACCTTGAGCTAGAAGACATCCTTTATTAGCCATTATATCAGCTTCCTTGTTCAAAGCTCGCAGGACATGGTAGAATGAGCAGGATGTGAAGTTTTGAGCCATCATTCTTATTGTTTCAAGAGTCTTGTTTAGAGAAGAGCTATTGAGTTTGTCGCCTGTGTTAAGGATTTTAATCAAGATTTCAGAATCCTCGGAGATTTGAAGGTTTTCCCCTCTATTCCTTTGAGCCAACTGACACACTTTGAGCAGTCCGAGGATCTCGGCCTGGTTGTTGGTGCTTTTCCCTAGACCCCAACTGAAGTTTTATTGCTTTTGTCCATTTGTGGAGTAAAGTGTTCCTCCTGCCCATGATATCCTTGAGTTTCCTTTGGAGGCTCCATCGAATAATACCATGACTTTGCCCTAATTTTTCTGCCATTTTTTAAATTCCAGCTCAGAGATTTGGAGACGTCACTCTGGATTATGTCTAGACAAGAAGGAATTCTTCTTGATGTTGGCCCATCTCAGAGATTCACCTAGCTAGCTGAGCTCTTCAGGGAGAAGGGAGTTGTCTGGCTTATGAGGTCTATTTTCAAAATTTTCTAGCAGTAAAGCTTTTCCCTTGGCAACCACTGTGTTGGTGGATTGAAGTTTGTTGTTGAAGATGGCTTCATTCCTAGCCAACCAGATTCCCCAACAGATATATTTTAGTATTGGATTCTAGATTTTAGTCTATGTTGAGTTGTTATTCAAAGAGTGAGGATATCATTCTTTCCAAGTTGCGAAAATTCTAACAACTGAAGACTGCTGAGGGATTTGGGCGTTGAGCCCCATAATAGCTTGCAACCAGATCTTTTGAGAAAAGGGGCAGTCTATGAACATGTGATCGATAGTTTCCTGATCCTTGCGGCAACGAGGGCATCTTTGTGGACCCATGATTCCTCTTTTCTCTAAGTTGTCCGCAGTGAGGGTCCTTTTGTGCATGAGAATCTAGCAGAAGAAGTTGATTTTTGGGAGACTAGATGGGTCCCAAACATGCTACCAAAGCTTTGGAGTATGGATTTGATGTTGTTGTTCTTGTAGGGCTGCAAAACCCAGCTGAGCTAAGTAAGCTCCAGACTTCCCCCAACCGCACTTGTCCCTCAAATGGAGAGGCACAATAGCTAGACCAATGAGTTTAGCTAATAATTGATGGATTTGAGGGAGCATCCAATCAGGGGGGCGATGGGAAGCCCTGTTACTCAAGTTCCCTATTAAATCCCATTTCCATATGTCAGCAAGTTTGTGGATACCTTTTTGGATGAGCTAGTTATGCAAATCTATTATTTCTGGAGAAAGATTTAGGGGATGGATTCCCATGATATTTTCCTCCCATAGTCTAATTCTTTCCCCATTTCATGGAATTCTGTAGAGCTATTCTTTGAATAATTTCCAACCTTGGCTACACAACTTCCACAGCGTGGTTCCTTTGTGGGAAGCTCCTTCTTCAATATTCTTTATTGAGAGTCTATGCATATATTTTTTATTTAGAACTTGACTTACAGGGTTTTTTTGGTTTGATAATATTTTCCAGAGGATCTTCCCTCCCATCTCCAGATTTTCCAACAGAGGATCTCTTACCTGAAGTCCACCTTCAAACATTGGCCTTTTCACTATGTCCCAGCTTACTATATGGAATTTTTTTTGGTTCCCCTTTCCTCCTTGCCATAGAAAATTTTGAATCAACTTTGCTAACTATTCGGTGATCATTTTTGGAGCCAAAGGGAGAGAAGCCTGGTAGATAGGAAGGGATGGGAGAACTCACTTGACCAGAGTGAGCTTCCTAGCAGAGGCAAGCCACTGTCCACTGCAAGTAGTCATTTTAGCCTTAATTTTGCTGATAATTTCCATCCAATGAGGGACCTTAGTGGAACCCAAGGTTAAAGGCAGGCCAAGATACTTGAATTTTTTCCAAGAGGCATATCCCGTGAAGCCTAGGGCTTGGGCAATCCTAAGTATAGATTGTTGGTCTACCGCCCAGTCGTACACTACACTTTTTCTCTTGTTGACCATAGCTCCAGAGACTTTGCACAAGCTTTGGATTACTCCATTGAAGTCTCTTGCTATTTTAATGGAGGCTCCTCCCATAAGGATAGAGTCATCTGCGAACAAGGCATGATTGATTGGGTTTGTTCCGGGTATCACCCTAATGCCACGAAGAGTCCCGTTGAGTTTCTCACCTATGAGCTTTCGGCTTAGAGAGTCTTCCATCAGAATATATAGGAAGGGGGATAGAGGGAAACCTTCCTTGATTCCCCTTGAAGCTTTGAAGTAGTTTGTCGCCCTACCATTTACTAGAGGGGATATCCAAGGTTCTCTAATGCATGCTTTAATCATTTTTACAAACTCAGTGCTGAAACCAGATGCAGAAAGAACTTGGAGGAGGAAAGAGTGTCTTACTCTATTGAAGGCGTTCGCCATGTCCAGTTTGATGAGCATACCTTGCTCTTTGCATTGATGGCTAGAATGGATGATTTCCTCCACCATAATCGGATTGTCTAGGGTATGCCTGCCTTTGACAAACCTTCCCTTATTGGGAGATATGAGTTTGTCTAGCAAAGGCTTTATTATATTAGCAAGTAACTTGGTGAGTATTTTGTAGGACACATTGCAAAGCAAGATTGGTCTGAATCTGTCGAATGTCTCTGGGTTGGCTTATTTGGGAATTAGGGCTACGAAGGAGAGTTTGTGCTTCCTCCCACTTTGGCTGTTTGTAGGAATCCCTTAATCATTTGGTACAAATCATCCTTGATGATGTCCCAACAGAGTCTATAGAAGTTTATTGAGAATCCATCAGGTCTTGGGGCTTTGTCTGGTTCCATCTTCCATATGAAATTGCTAATTTCTTCTTCATTGAATGGATTCAGGAGGGTTGCATTGTCCTCCTCATTAATCATCCTTGGAATGTTCTTGAGGAAGTTGTGAGATTCCTCATCATCCTCCATGACTTCTTCTTTGAACAACTGCTTAAAATGAGTGGTTGCCACCTATTTTATCAGAGTTGTGTCCTTAATAACAATCCCTTCTGTCGAGGTGATCTCTGCAATATGGTTTCTGGAGACGCAGGTTCTATTTTTCTTATGGAAGAAGGTTGTATTTTTGTCTCCAAATGCAAGCCAAAGATTGTGTGACTTGAGCCTCAAATATTCTTCCTCTTCTCTAAATGTTCTGAGGGTGATGATTTGGTGTTGTTGCTCACTATGAATTTATGCTCTGGTTATGTCTTGAGTCTTCAGGTCCATTTGGAGATCCAACCGCTACTTCGTGCTCTGTTTTCGTTGGGTAGTGGGAGAGCTTGTGGGCTTTTGTATACATTGCTTCAGGCCTTTTTTGGTGGATTTTATCTTTTGCTCCCAAACATAGCTGGGTGATCCAAGAACATTGATGGACCATGCCTTATTCAATGTATCCAAAAACCCTTCCCTGTTTGCCCATAGAGGGCAGAATCGAAAGGGGATTGGTCCCAGGTTTTCTTCTTCTTCCAACAGAAGGAGGATGTGTTTATGGTTTGAGTTCCACTTTGGTAGAATTTTTGTGGAGATGATCATCTTCTCAGAGAGGAAGGAACTCTAAAGAAGGAATCTATCCTGCCTGGCTGAGATATGATCTTCCCCTATTATGTTATTAGTCCATGTGTATAGTCCTTTTTTTGGCTTGAAATCCATTAAATCCCATTGTTGAATCAGGTTTTCCACTAAAGGAACGAAGCGATCCCTGCTGCTGGTTCCTCCTCTTTTTTCCTTTGGGTCTAGGATTATATTGAAGTCTCCAGCTATAATTATATTATTGAGGGAGTATGCTTCCAAAAATTCAGTTAGAGTTTTCCAACATTGTTCCTTTTTTGCATAAAGGATAGGTACATAGAGATTAAAGAGAGAAATTCTTATCCTACTTGATAGGTGTCGGAGTTAGGTTAAATCCAGTGTTACATCTGAAAGGAGCTCTCAAGATTGAATTTTTCAGACTCCCAGAGAGTGGCTAACCCGCCGCATGTACCTCTAGCACTTACTTCTTTTCCAGCTTTTGTTTTCCATTTTTCTTTGCTGAGTTCCAGAACGGCTTCGCCTTCTTTTTTAGTCTCTTGGAGCATGAGGATCTAAGGAATTTCTGATTTTAATAGGCTTTTGATTGCTTCAGCTTTTGATGGGTTCCCCATTCCTCTACAATTCCAAGGGACTAATCACATTATTACAGGTAGGGGTTTGGGTAGCACCTCCCATGGGAGGCCTGGTTCTAGTATTTCTATCGATATAAATCTCCAGAGTGGCCTGGATGCCTTGCATTTTTTGTCTCTCTGATCTTCTTCTTCTCTAGCCTCTCTGTGAGATTTCCTTCCCAATCTTTTCAAGGGCCTCTCAAATATTTCATCTTTCGAGGATCCTGATATCTCAGGGTCTTCTTTTGGGGATGTGATTTGGATTGATTCCTCTTACCTTTTATTTTCTTCCATGTTATTTGCCTCATGTTCATCCTCTTTATGTGTTGGGTCTTGGAGTTTTTCTAGGTTGCTGAGTATATCAAAAGGGGTTTCTTGATATGTCTACTATAGGAGGGACTGAGCTTCCTTCTGCTTGGGTTTTTGGAGGAGAAACCCTCCCAGTGGATATGGATTTCCCTTTATTCTTGTTGCTCTACTTAGTTCACTCTGATCTATGAACCTGAGTCCATTTATCTCCTTTCTCCTTATCAACTCCATCCTCTAATTTCTTTTTGCAATGCTTGGAAAAATGCCCATAGCCATGGCAGTGCTAGGATTTAAACGAGAGTTTATCATAGTCTAGGATTTGTATGTGTGTGCATTTAGCCACCGTGAGTTTAATGGCTTCAGGGAGACCTTCCTCTAGGTCTACTTCTACACAAATTCTTGCACAAGAGTACTGGTCTATTCTTTCTGCTTGGTCGATGTATTTTCCTAACTTGTTGCTTGTGGTTTCTAAGGATTTAGGGTTCCAGTAGTGCAGAGGTAGGTGGGGCAATCACGCCCAGACCGGAATGGCCGAGGGCATATCCTGAGTCGGGTCGAAGTCTAGAGTCCATTGATTCAGATAGAGACCCTCAGGCCCATTAAATATGGTTCGTTTATAAATATGAGGTTCCTCTCTTCTACTACTTCAAATACGAATACAAGGAAGCCTTTGCCGATGAAATGTATTTTTATTCCTTCTTTGACTAGTGAACGCCAGTTCCTTTGCACCCAGGCTTCTACCACTTTAGGCGAGGGCCATAAGCCTGTGAACTGGCCAATGGGATCTCATTCTGCTAGGTTTAATTTCACTTTGTAGGGTTCTTCAGTCGGTAGAGCAACTGTGGGGATGGATTCCATTTTTTTTACAAACTTCTGCTGGTTTTCGATTGTTGGTCATTTATTACATGTTGCAACCAGATTCCGGAATGTAGCTAGCTCAGGTGGTAAGGGAGTTTCCTTTTCACACCCCCCCCGCTAGGGCCATGGCTCTGGAGCTTCATGGAGACTCATGGATGGTTGTGTCTCTCCTCATTGCATCTGCCATGAAATAGAATTTCAATAGATTGTCACTTTGTATTCCCATTTACATCCCACAACCAGTAGATTTATGTTGGCATTATGAGACAAGAGTTTTCCTTGATGGAAAATCACACAGATGATAAATTATAGTGCAACAAAGTTATTTTCAAGTTCACGCACTTCCATGTAGAGAAAATTTTCTTTCATGTAGAGAAAAGTTCACGAACTTTCATGCAGATAAAAGTTTCTTTCATGTAGAGAAAAGTTCACTCACTTTCATGTAGAGAAAAGTTCATGCACTTTCATGAAAAGAAAAGTTTCTTTCATGTAGAGAAAAGTTCACGCACTTTCATGCAGAGAAAAGTTCCTTTCATGAAGAGAAAATTTCACGCACTTTCATGCAGAGAAAAGTTCACGCACTTTCATGCAGAGAAAAGTTCACGCACTTTCATGGTTGGTTCATGGTATTAGTTTGATAGTTTTTGATCTTATGGTTTTGGTCCGTGGTATTGCATCCAAAAGTGTTGATCCCATGTATTGGGTCCATGGTATCGAATTGTTATGGTTTTTGGTCCGTGGTATTGTGAAAGGCCTAAGGCTATAAAAGAGGAAGGAGATCATTTGGCAAGGCATCTTCTGATTAATTGAATATATGATAAAGTGCTAGATCTGGAATACGGTGATTGGATTATGGTGCAGATCTAGATCTGAATAAAGAAGGAACCTGAGCGCAAAGAGAAGGATAAGTTCTATTGATGGGTCAAAATCTTAAGGATGGAATAGTGGTATCTCTATATGATTTTGATCTGTGATATGTGGCGCATGCTTGATCTATAAATCTGATAATGTGGGTTAACTAATATTTGAATGTTTGAAAGAATGAATTTATAGATATATACACGGGTTCCTGTTGGTGAAGTTGCGGACTTTACTTGAAATATGTTTTAGCTGTTTCTATCAATTACTGCGGTGTTCAAGGTTCTGATTTGATATCTGGTTGCTGTGTGCTGAGAAAGTATTAATTCAGTTTATGCACAAGGAAGTTGGTTGATTGCAGATCTATTTGATACTTGATGGATCAGGATCTTAAGGATTGGAATGTTTATGATTATCTGGTTTGATAGACTAGATCTTAATTATTGACGTATGTTTTATGAATGGTATGATCTAGGTATGTCTGATGTATGGAACAACTGTAAAGTTATAAGGAAATATTTGCAGATCTGTATGCGAGTTGGCTTTGGTGAAAGCATTAATTCAGTATTGGGTAATTCAGAGATTGATGATGTTAGTATTGATTGATTATGAGCTTCAATGATATTAATGGGTCCAGTATGAAAATTGGATGAAACTTGGCTTTTCAGATTATGATGTTGTGCTTCAGTGTATCCAATCTAAAAATTGATGAAACGTGGTACCTGGAGGAAGAAAGAGAAGGTTATAGCCTTCGGTAGGTCGGCACCTACGTACTAGTACATCAACTAGCACAAGAGCCAAGGGGGTGGTAGCTCCCTTCTAGTAGCAGCCGAAAAACAAGTAAAGGTTG
Source organism: Pinus tabuliformis (assembly GCA_031772625.1). Lineage (NCBI taxonomy): Eukaryota > Viridiplantae > Streptophyta > Pinopsida > Pinales > Pinaceae > Pinus > Pinus tabuliformis. Next base: position 30,853,654 of record CM062807.1, on the reverse strand, counting down.
GAGCATCTCAGCAGGTAACAGCCTGCGCAAAAGGGGTTGTAGCTCCCTTCCAGGAGAGTCTAGAAAATGACAGAAGGTTGTAGCCTTCTGCAGGTAGAAGCCTGTGTACTGGTATAAGTCTGCACCAGTACAGAACTATTGTAAAAGGTATTTCTTATTAAAGAATATTGAGACGACTTACAGCAGGTGGTTTTCACCCACATTTGGTTTCCACCTTACATCATGGTGTTCATGTGTGCTTCTTGTGTGTGATGATCTATTCTATTTTACTGCTCTGGTTTACTACTCATATGGTTAATAATGTTCTGATGCACTCATTAGAGATCAGCTGATTGAATCATATGTTTAATGGATATATACTTGTTGCATCACATATCAATCTTGATATGGAAAGAGAAAAAGTTATATTGATCTGATAATATTGATTCACCCCCCGCCCCCTCTCAGTATTATTTCCAACAATTGGTATTAGAGCAGGTCCTTTGGTAGAAGCTTGATCGCTTGAAGGAGATCCATGGAACAATGGGAAAGAAGCTTAAGAAGAAAGAACCTAAGCAGAAGAAGACATCTCAGAAGAACTATGATAGTGGGAGAATCGATTGTGGATTATGTGGAAGAAGCACTTCAGATTCAGAATCATTTCAGAATGAAGATGAACTATCAGGTTTGAATTTGTTATCCTCTGATGTTCCAGCTATCTATCCATTTGAAGGTGATGTAAGTGATAACGAAACAACTGAATATGCTCTTATGGGTGAGCAAAAAGGATATCAAATAGAGGTAGAATTTAAGAGGCTGACAGGCAAAATTAGAGATCAAGAAGATCTATTGAACATAAAGGATGGTGCCTTCAAAGAAGTAGCTACCAGACTAAAGGCTCAACAAGAGGAACGAAGCAAGGTAAGGAAGTTATACAAGGACAAATGTCAAAAGTTGCAAGATGAGGTAACATCACTAAGAAATGAAGTCAATGAAAAGAGCACAACAATCAAGAAACTCAGAGATAGATCCAGTTATTATGAAAGGCTTGAAGCTACGATCCTCTCACTAAAAGAAGATCTTGAAGAATCAAAGAAGCAGAATAACGATCTACTCCAAGCTATTGAAAAACAGGAAAACGAAGTTATCAGCTTAAAATCTTAGCTGGAATGTGCCTTCAGAATTCGTCAAATGCAGCAGGATCTGAATGAAGAACAAGAAAAAGAGATTCTCAAACTAAGGCAACAAATGGAAGAAGGAATAATGTCTGAAGAAATTTTGAAGAAGCAATGTCTGGAAAAGGAAGAACAACTTCAGATTGAGGTAAATATCTTAAAAGAAGAAATGGATAAACTGTTACGATTTCAAGATAGTACTAAAGTCTTGGATGATATTCTTAGCAGTCAAAGGTCTCCTGCTATCAAGACTAGTCTTGGTTTTCATGAATCTGTTGAAGGTGAATCTAGTTCACAAGGTGAGGCAAGGGACTCTAAAGAGAAATCTAAAATGATCAACAAGGAGAGGAGAGGTCAACCCCATCAACAATCAAGGAAAGAGATTCTTCAAAGAAAATATTTTACTCCTAACTATGGAAGTAATAGTCTTCCATTTACTCAGATGAATAATATTAAATGTTATGAATGTCATAATCTTGGACATGTTGTAGCTAGATGCAGAAGAAGAATGGTTCAAGATCATCACACAGAAAGATCATCACATTCCAGGTACTTTAATGGATATTTCTTTGCTTGCAATATGTTTGGTCATAAAGTTACTGATTGCTACAGAAGGAATATGGAACATGTAAGATGTTATGCATGCAACAAGCTTGGACATATAGCCAAGGAATGCAGGAACAAGGTACGAGCACCACACCAAAAGGAGAAAACATCATCACACTTGAAGATATGGAAGAAAAAGGAAGTACAGTCAGAAAAATGTGGCACAGCACAATGTACAGGCACAACAGACTCAGAAGGAGCTGAAAGTGTGAAACTTCAGTATCCTAAATTTCATACGCAAGTTTCATAAAGGAAAGTCACGTATATACGTGAGTTGGTCACTGCACAGTCGCGTATATGATTGTTTGAGGAAAAGCAGTAGGGACAGGCTCAGGAAAGAGGGTCTGATATGATTCGGTCCATTATTTAACATGTTTGATAATGGTTACAATCTGTTAATGATGTGTGGAAATGTCTTGATCCTAACTTGATGATGATGATGTCTTGATACTTCTTGTTGATATATGCATGATCAGATTTGACAGTAAACAGATGGCACAGGTTCAGGGGGAGCAGATACTTTTAATAATGCATTGTTGGCATTATGGTTAGTGGTCCTTGGTGATGATGCTTAGGATACATCTTGCTATGATATGATTATGAGTTGTCCATGACAAAATCTCATATGATGTTTGGGGTTACATAGTTGATGATCAGATCAGATTTATGGTTGATTCTCTGATATAGTGCTTACATGGTGATATTTATAAGGATAAGGAAAAGTACAAAGCTTTTATACACATCTTCATTACTTGATGATGAATCTGTCATATGCTCCTATCGTCATATGCATAAAGATCATATAATATAGTTGATGCAAGTCTCCTATAGTTCTTGGCTCTCATGTGGATGAGGATTGCTGCGATTGATGATCTTGAGCTAAAGATACATAGTACTATATACAATATGCTGGATACATGAATGATTACTCAAAATTGCATTGTTGGAGACATGATGATGATAAAATGACAGATTGATACTTACATATGTTGATTGATATAGATGTCCCAGATTGATGATACATGGATGATATATAAGATCATGCAGATCTTGATGTTGATGAGATGGCTATGATGTCTTTCAAGATGATGAGTTAATATCTATAGGCAGACATACCTTGCTACAAGATATTTACAGGTTATTGATCTGAATAGTGATTGACAGATGGTGTTGATATTAATTATTGATAACTTTCATAGTCTTGCTCTAGATATTTCGTCTCTATGTCATATATGTCTTTTGTTATCAAGGTCATGTAACGGCCTTTTTTGGTTTCCCCACTATGCCTGGGATGAATGATGTAATGTACTTGTTTATCATGAGTAAACTTCTGGTGTAAGCCCACTTGGATGGGTGGATGAGTCAATATTTGTATATCCTCACTTGGTTGAGAGATGGATGTATGTATGAGTCTTTGGTGATAGAAAGGTCATTTAAGATAGAGTCATGTTCTTCTTGTAGAACATCTTTTTGTAGATCTTGCCTACAGTCAGGGGGAGCATGAACAACACAGTTTAGCAGTGCAGAGACTCAGCATGTACTCAAGGGGAGCATGGACAGATTGGTACACCTTGGCATATACAAAGGGGGAGCTCATGCAAAAATTTCAGCAGACACTCAGGGGGAGTATGGACAGCAAAGGAAGAGAATATCTTGGTCCACCCTTTGCCCTTGATGTCAAAGGGGGACAATAATTTGGTATTGTTGCCATCAAGTCCAAAGGGGGAGATTGTTGGCATTATGAGACAAGTGTTGTCCTTGATGGTAAATCACACAAATGATAAATTATAGTGCAGCAAAGTTATTTTCAAGTTCACGCACTTTCATGTAGAGAAAAGTTCACGCACTTTCATGCAGAGAAAATTTTCTTTCATGTAGAGAAACGTTCACACACTTTCATGCAGAGAAAAGTTTCTTTCGTGTAGAGAAAATTTCACGCACTTTCATGCAGAGAAAAGTTTCTTTCATGTAGAGAAAAGTTCATGCACTTTCATGCAGAGAAAAGTTCCTTTCATGAAGAGAAAAATTCACGCACTTTCATGCAGAGAAAAGTTCACGCACTTTCATGGTTCGTTCATGGTATTAGTCTGATAGTTTTTGATCCTATGGTTTTGGTCCGTGGTATTGCATCTAAAAGCGTTGATCCCAAGTATTGGGTCCATGGTATTGAATTGTTATGGTTTTTGGTCCGTGGTATTGTGAAAGGCCTAAGGCTATAAAAGAGGAAGGAGATCATTTGGCAAGGCATCTTCTGATTAATTGAATATCTGATAAAGTGCTAGATCTGGAATACGGTGATTGGGTTATGGTGCAGATCTAGATCTCAATAAAGAAGGAACCTGAGTGCAAAGAGAAGGATAAGTTCTATTGATGGGTCAAAATCTTAAGGCTGGAATAGTGGTATCTCTATATGATTTTGATCTGTGATATGTGGCGCATGCTTGATCTATAAATCTGATAATCTGGGTTAACTAATATCTAAATGTTTGAAAGAATGAATTTATAGATCTATACGCAGGTTCCTGTTGGTGAAGTTGCAGACTTTACTTGAAATATGTTTTAGCTGTTTTTATCTATTAATGCAGTGTTTAAGGTTCTGATTTGATATCTGGTTGCTGTGTGCTGAGAAAGTATCAATTTAGTTTATGCACAAGGAAGTTGGTTGATTGCAGATCTAATTGATACTTGATGGATCATGATCTTAAGGATTGGAATGTTTATCATTATCTAGTTTGATAGACTAGATTTGAATTATTGACATATGTTTTATGAATGGTATGATATAAGTATGTCTGATGTATGGAACAGTTGCAAAGTTATAAGGAAATATTCGCAGATTTGTATGCGGGTTGGCTTTGGTGAAAGCATTGATTCAGTATTGGGTAATTCAGAGATTGATGATGCTAGTATTGATTGATTATGAGCTTCAATGATATTAATGGGTCCAGTATGAAATTGGATGAAACGTGGCCTTTCAGATTATGATGTTGTGCTTTAGTGTATCCAGTCTGAAAATTGATGAAACGTGGTACTTGGAGGAAGAAAGAGAAGGTTGTAGCCTTCAGTAGGTCGGCACCTACATACTAGTACATCAGCTAATACAAGAGCCAAGGGGGTGGTAGCTCCCTTCTAGTAGCAGCTGGAAAACAAGTAAAGGTTGGAGCATCTCAGCAGGTAACAGCCTGCGCAAAGGGGGTTGTAGCTCCCTTCCAGGGGAGTTTAGAGAACGAGAGAAGGTTGTAGCCTTCTGCAGGTAGAAGCCTGTGTACTGGTATAAGTCTGCACCATTACAGAACTATTGTAAAAGGTATTTATTATTAATGAATATTGAGACGACTTGCAGTAGGTGGTTTTCACCCACATTGGGTTTCCACCTTACATCATGGTGTTCATGTGTGCTTCTTGTGTGTGATGACCTATTCTATTTTACTGCTCCGATTTACTGCTCATATGGTTAATAATGTTCTGATGCACTCATTAGAGATCAACTAACTGAATCATATGTTTAATGGATATATACTTGTTGCATCACATATGAATCTTAATATGGAAAGAGAAAAAGTTATATTGATCTGATAATACTGATTCACCCCCCACCCCTCTCATTATTATTTCCAACAGTTTATTCCCACATTTATTTCTTAGTGTGTTCCCATTTTTCTACTATTTCTTCAAAATTATTCACTTAGAAGAATTTAAACCACTTCCCACAAATATCTTGCGAGATGGCTATCAAACTACAAAAATCAATGGAAAGAGAATTGAAATAAGCGGAAATAAATGCTACTCCTATGAGAGCCACCAATGAAGAAAGAAGGTATGAAACAACCGAAAGCAACACAGAATGGTATGAAGAATGATGCATCATATTGTGTTCATTTCAGGAATCGCTTTCATCTGACATAACATATGAATAAGGAAAATTTTGTTGACTAATCAGGAATTAAAATAAATGGCCAGTGGCTATACATTTTTATTGTTAATAGGAACCAATCAAACAATTATGACCCCTTTAGGACTATGACTAAAATTCAGAACTAATATAAGTTCCTTTCATGCTAAGGGTAAAGTGAATTCAGCTACAAGTCAAGGGGACCTAGCAAACAACCACATAATAAGGTACTTATAAATAACATAAGTTTCATTTATATTAAGGTGAATGAAACACTTTCAAGCTAAACAAACTTCAACAGGTAATCTCACAAGTGACATACTACAATTTAACAATTAGCGGCTTGCATTGTTTCTTCAAGTCCATTACTGAAGGATTAATCATTCATAATTGGTTAAGGTGAAAAAATTACAAATTCATTTTAAGGACACTTGTTCCATTTAAAGAGACATAAACGCTAAATTTAAATTTAAGATGTCACCAACCAGAAAAATTATTAAGTGCTTAATAATAAAACAATTGTAACAATTTAAATACCTTTCAAATATTCATAATGGTGACAATCGCGAATCATTGGGATAATGCATTCCATTAAATTATAATCATAGTTGTGAACATTATATTTTTCATGTATATAGAGCTTTACAAGTTGAGTCATATTATTAGCAACAAACCAATTTCATCAACATTCAAAAAATGAAAATGAAAATAGAAATGAGTGAAAGGAGATATATAAGTTGTAGGATAGTTCAGAAACCAAAGTGCAGAATTATAGAATTTGGAAATAGCGTTAAACACACTTTTCGGAGTTTATCTTCTCAAATAATTTACTTTATTTTCATCGACACCCTATATAATGAGGGAAAATTTAATAATTGATAAGTTTTAGAGTTAGAAGCTCCTCTTGTTCAAGAAAATTGAATCACTTGCACTAAGGGTCCCATGTCCTTAAAAACCAAATTATTTAAAAGGATAGAACTCTAAAGCATAACACCAGAAGGATATAAATCCATTCTCAGAGAGATATGATAATGAGTTAATGGAAAGACATAAACAACCAAGTAAATCATAGTGTAAAAATATCTTTAATACCATAGTCATGGCCTTGCTGGTAGTAGGCATATATAGCCTCGACAAGGATGCCTTTTAACCCCACAAAATGCGTGTGTCCCATCTATTACATATAAATTCAGAGTCAATTGAAAGCATTTACATTTCTTTAGAAATTGATTGAAGGTGGGTGTCCTAGCTTGGTAATGAGCTAACCACAATTCCATTCACAAGAACAAGTTGTCTCATGATGAGACCTCTTGTCTTCTATATTTTCAACTAAAAGCCATTACCCTGGCTTGGTGACCAGTAGGGGTAAAGTTATTCATGTTAGGACCCATGATCATGGTAGATCATCTTGTAATGAGATTTCCTATCCCTCAATTAATAATTTTAGAAGGAACTATGATTACAATTAACCTTAAATAAGTTACTTAATAGGAGGGAAGGCAAATTTGCTCCTTAAGAGCACGGGATGGTGTGAAATTTTTTTAATTAGTAATGTTTACTCGTTGGTTCTTCTACCCTAAAGACTCATTTTAAAGAAAACATATTAGATAATGACTGAAATATTCCACGAGTTGATCATGCTAGTGTTCTCATGAAATCTCTTTAGGGTTTTATAAGAGTTATCCACCATAGGAGGCTTTCATCAATACATTCGAAAAGAAACTTGAAAAGGTTTATTGGATGACATTTTGTTAGAATGAATAGGCCAAAAGTGGGGTTTTTTAGCTTATGAATGGAAAGTATTAAACATAACAATAAAAATACCCAAAACTAACATAATGAATAATATCGGTCAATAATCAAAGTCACTTTATAAAATATGAGGTATTAAGAGTGAATTTGTTCTGACAAGTCTTACCATGGGAGTGCATAATGACAAAAATTTCAATAGTTGTGCCTTAGGAATTGTTGTTTCAAGAGTGTTGTTGTAACAATTTTATTTCAAATCACATTTTTATTCATTTCTCTTAAACTACTCTACCCTAATTTAGAGACATGAAGATCTCCTTCAAGTGTAGGAGTACTTCCAATGTAGCCATGTTCATATCAGAATGTTAAATATACTCACACTAAAACTACGATTCAATGGGGTCCACATATTTATAAGTTTCCAACTCGTACAAATCTTCCACAACTTGATGAACACTCTCGTAGAGGAATATTGAATCAGGTGAAAGATGAAAGAAAAATCCCTCAGATTCAGGCTCAAATGTTTTCTTTTCAGATTGATAAGAATGGTTAAGGGAAATGTTTGAGCTTCAAGAAAAATTTCAGAATAGGTTCCATTTATATGTTTCTCTTCTAATGGTGTTTGAATGAAGCCTTCATATTAGGGTAAAGGTTCTATGATAATTGGGGTAGTTTCCAAATTCACTCCCTTCCCCAATATGGAATATGTAACATTTCATTCAGTGGGGGAATCAATGGGAAGAGTAGGTGTTTCAAATTATTGTGCAATGTGATGGTTTAGATTAGGGTTTGGGTTAAGGATTGGACTAGGATTTGGGTTAGGATTTGGACTAGGGTGAGGTATAGGAGTTTGGATTAGGGTATGGACTAGGGTTTGCATTAGGGCTAGGGTATGCATTAGGATATGGGATAGGGTATGGATTAGGGATAGGTTATGGATTAGGATAAGGGATAGCGCACATATTAGGGCTACAGTGTGGATGAGGGTAAGGCTACACAAGTAGTTGGGACCATGGAGGAGAATGCCTTGGTAGTGCATTGAGAATAAATTGTGGTTGTTGTTGATGCTCATGCAACGAAATTTGCATGGGAGGCTACCCTAGAGAGGTGGCTTGAAACAATTCTTGAGGCCATGGGGATATTTGACTCGAAGAATAGGGATAAGGAGAGGGTCACTCCAGCCATGAAGTAGGGTATTCAATCGAAGGAGGATTAAAAGATTTCCATGTAACTCGAGGGTTATGACTTTGTTGAGGAATCACCTTAGGATAATAAACATTATTCCAAGTAGTAAATGATGATGAGGTTTGAGTTATACCTAGTGGTTGATTCAATTCCTTACTTGATTTCTTGAGTACCTTTAGCAATCCTGGCAGTCATCGACAATGTTATGTTGCATGAGCCTCTTCACAAATTCTGCAAACGTTGAGGCTACTAAGTGGAGACTTTTCAAGGAAGTGTTTGTTTCTATAGTTGGCACAAAAGATCAAGAGTGTTTCTTCATCCTTCTTTTTTTCTTCATACAAATCATCCAATTTTGAAATCAAAGATTTAATAATATTATCTTTATGTTCAAGAAAAATACTAATTTTTTCGCTTATGAGTTCATCATTGGATGATTTTTATATCTCTGTAGCAACATCAAAACTCATTAGAATATTTCTCAAAGTACCATTTTCATGTTCTCAACAAGCCAACTGGTGTATTCTGTCAATGCAGTGGTAATGTAAATATAGGGGGGTTATTACAACACTGAGAAATGAAAAACATTTAAATAACCAAGATATGTAGGAAGGAAATAAATTCAAAGAATAGAAACATGAAAGAAAATATAGGTGAAAAGAAAACCAAACCGGAGCATGTTACCAAGGTCAATCCCCTAAGTGCCTCCTTGGCAATGACCCCAAAAATTTGGGTGTAATATAGGGCATATTAATTGAACAACATTTAATTGTCAATCTCGGATTTCATGAACTTTGAGGTGCAACACTGTAAATGCCAAAGAAGGACACCAAGAAACTCCAAATCAAAACCCTAATCTAACTTGCAAATAAAAATCATTATCCACTCCAATCTTGTATTCAAAAGCATTCATTAGAACTGAAAACCATGATTAGTGTAAATATTAATCCTACAAATCGCTAACATTTAGAAGTAGCCCTAATTATTAATCAATTGAAAACAAACCTAGCCTTTTAATAATTTAATGAGAAAACCCTTCTACATAAACTCAAAATTCAACTCATGCAATTAAATAAAAGTTCTCACTCTAAAAAAAATTCAAATCAGTCACCAAACTTCATTAAGTAATTTATCTAATAAAACATTGGTGTATTATACTCCTATCAATTGAAAAGAAGTCATTGCGTGCCATAAAAATATCCTTCAATCACATTGTCATCACAATCGACGACAAAATGTTCTCAAACCACTATTAAAAACAAAGTTTACAATAATACTATGCCGTAAGTGAACCAATGGAGTAAAATAAAGAATTCTAGAGAACAAACCTATCATCATTTTGCAAATTATTATTGTTTCCTATTTTAACACAGGTTCATGTACCCAATGTGGTTCCTGTAGTGTGCGATTTACAAGAGATTATGACTCATCAAGTCGAATCCACAAATATCACGAATATTAGGAGTGGATGCCCTAGGTCAAGCAAAAACAACTCAAGAACAAAGTCTCTTAATTTTTTCAAAGGGGATAAAAGTTTGTTAAGTCTATGTATCTTTCGATGCATTCTTCAAAATTAGATCCTACTTGTTAGGCAACACATAAATTTCAACCACGATCCGTATCAGGCGTTCAAAAGATAACGAGAGAGTATCAGTGAGAATTTGAGCTAGAGGTAAGGACAACCATAGCTCTATCCTACTCCCAGAAAGGAAAATAAAAACGTAATACTGGAAGCTCACAAATATGACCATGAAACCATCATTCGAATAAAACCAAGCTTGTAATATAAAACCTCATCTGACCAATTATCAGATAAATCATAAGTATCCTACCATAACACCCAAAGCATGTGATAAATACTGGATGTAATGCCTGAATCAAGAATTTTTCTACCACTAAATATTATTCAACTTTCTACAATCAATTTAATCCCAAGAACATCACATCTATTTTTCTGAGAAAGAAAAAGATGATGTATTATATAAGATATATAATGGACAGATACATTTTACAGATAGATCTTCATAGGGGTTATTTTAGCAGACTTTGGATTTTCAGAAATTGACCAGCCCATTGAGCTGACACAAGTTGCTGTCAAAAAAAGCATGATAACCAGATACATTGCTAAAATAGAAGCATAAAGATCTCTCCAAAGAGAGAAACAGTATTCAGAAACTTGTTCAAGGAGATTCCAAAATTGCTTCAGGCATAATCAGAGCTGTATGGAAGAAAAGACCAAAAAAACTAAAGCCAGATGCAAAACTAAAAACAAAAAGATTTGAAATTAAGAGCCTGGCAAGGAAAAGTCCTGGATAGAGAAAATTTCCTCGCCAGATTTTACCTTCATGTACCATATACCTTGCTCCAAAAGGAGACCTTCCTTTGATAAGGTATCTGCTTGCTGATTCTGTGATCTGAAAATGTGCTGGATGGAGCATCCATCCAATTTCTTCCAAAGGAACCTGATTCTGTCCGGCCAACCTGTCCAGCCAACCTGTAAGGAGAGGGCTGCTGATGTGGCTCTTTCCTGCTGCAGGAGCTTCCCGTTTCGAAACAGCACATCAATATATATGAAAACAAATATAAATAGTGCATATGAAAATTATAGCGATCGCGAATTTCCGACGAAATGCTTATCCAGACTACGGAGTGGAAAGATTTACTAAGAAAATGGATAAGCTATAAATTGTGACGTACAATAAGCCAGGGCAGTAGCTACTAAATAAAGGAGCGTGGAAAATTTGCGAAGAAAAGACAAGAAACAGAGAGCGTGAGGAAATTCCCAGGAGAAGAAACGCAGATCAGATACCAGTGCAGTCTGAGTTTAGCACTGGTCATATTTATTTGAGCATTTTATGAAGGTTTCTCTATATGATTAGCACGATTAATTATTATTTTTTAATTAATTCTAAAATATTCTTAAAATTTACAATTAAATCAAAATTAAAGTGCCGAAAAGTGAACCTCAGCCACTCCCTCAACTTGTATTGTTGTAGATGTTCCGGGCCGTCTTAAACTAGCCCTCCTTCTAGAATATGCCACGAAATTCTTATCTAGATTATCCGGTGTGGAAAAATTCACCGATGGAGTGTATGACTGAGGGCTTGAATTTTCATTTAATGATTCACCAAGAATACAATATTGCACAGGTCCGCTGGACTTGTTACAACTGATGGGTCGTCGCTTGGTACATCCCAATTACTTCTCTCTTCACTTTATGTGTGACTTCCTGGTTCGTTCATGAAAGTCCGGATGTCAGATACGATTGACTGGAAAGTTTCGCAAGCTCTTCGCATATTTGAGTTTTGAATAAATGTTTGCGTTAGAAGAGGTTTGTTTTAATCATCTTACAGTTAGGTTTCGAATAAATGTTAGCGTTAAAAAGAGGTTTGACTTAAGATGACATTTTAGAATGGCGTGTTTCATTGTGGAATTTGACAGAGTTTTGATTGTGTCTAATTTTTATTTTTTTATTTTTTTTAAATAAAGAGATATTTAGATTTTATAAATGAGTGTTGACAGAGTTTTGATAGTGTCTGATTTAATTTTTATTTTTATTTTCATTTCTCTCTTTCAAATTAGCAAAAATAAGGAGATATTTAGATTTTATAAACGAAATTAGTATCAGATATATTTTAATGAATTGACTCCATATATTCTCCGCTCTTTATCCTTAGCATTGAGATCTATCCACGCAAATCAATCAAATAAGTACGTTGATTTATGTAAGTAGGGAATCATGTATTTTATAAACCAAATTAGTATCAAAAGTATTTTAATGAATTGACTCCATATATTCTCTGCTCCTTATCCTTCGCATTGAGATCTATCCACACAACTATTTTTGCTAGTATCAACCAAATCAATCAAATAAGTACGTTGATTTATATAAGTAGGGAATCATGTATTGAAAGAACTAGAGTTTCCTTCAAGTAAGATAGTTGGCGGAATCTACCCACAGCGGGTCTAGAGAAGCAGGGAAGGTACTCGGATCAGTTCACTAACGAATCCAAATTATATCCCATTTTGAACATGAACATCCCTCAATCAATTATCGTAAGCATATTCTAGCCACAAAAACGGAGAGAAATCCATAAATGTCAGGGAGAAAATCCATAATATCATTTGTGAAAATAAGACAAGTCTAAAATGTTACGTCCTTGTTATTTCCATGAATACATGTGATCTCATCAACCTACATATATAACAATTTAAGTTACTATCAACCTACATATATAACAATTTAAGTTACTATCCAAATGAGTAAATCTTTGATAAATACCCTTCACCATTCCATTACCATGAAAAAAAACTTCTAATTAAACTTTTACTTTTCCTAAATAGTTTCCAACCAGGCCAATGTTGCAAAGATACCATCTAAATATATATTCATTTACCATACAAAGGTATGCTATTTTGTATGCTATTTAGAAATTGATATGTGTTTACTATATTGAATGTAATAATATTTTTATCGATTATATATTATTTTGATTTGAAATTAGATGTATAGAACAAAAAAATTTGGAACCCTTTCTTTTTTTCAATGCAAAGAACTTGGAGTATCAATATAACATATTGTATTAAATTATGGTATTTTTTATACTTTATCAAATTTATAAATATAATCTATTATATTAAGTTGTGTTATTTTTTTTTACTTTGTCAAATTTATGTGTGAATGTAATAAGATTATCAGTATAAATATATTAGCTTATAATATAAATAGAAAATAAATTTGGTCAACTAATAAAATTATAAAAATATTTTTAATAAAATGAAATATATGGTTCACAATTAATTAATTAATTAAAATTAATTAAAATTAAAAATAAGAATAAATTATTACTATTTTAAATTTAATATAAAATATAATAATTATAATAATAATAAGTGAATTGACACATTTGCACTGATTTGGAAAAATAATAATACCAATTTAAAAAGTATAACATGATATTAATAAAATAATATGATCATATGAATTGAAAATCAATTCCATTATTTTTATTATTTAAATTGTACATCTTGATAATTAAAAAAAAATTAATTAATTATGAATAAAGTTTAAAGACTTAAAATTTATATAATCTTTTTTCCGTATAGGAAAGAACTGAGCTGATCAACTAAGAAGGGGATCCAGCCTCGCGACTTAACAGGTAGCTTTGAGGAGAATTGAGCATGTGATCACCAAAACCGGTTGAGATAACTTTTGGAGCTTAAAATTTAAATAATCATTTCCCTTACTTTAACATTTACAAAAACATCTCTAATTATTTATTAAATCATTTCAAATCAGTTAAAGATATCAATTTATCATTTAAGATCACGTAAAGATATCCAAATATCCAAATTGATGCATATACAGGATAGAACTTGTTGCAACCATGCACGCAATGCTATTCTTATTATAAATATGATACTACAAACAACATGATTGTAATACTCTTATTATTATAGATATGATACTCCATAGAATTCTTCGGTTTTCTAGCCTTTGCCTGTAAATAGAACTTGTTGCAACCATGCACGCAATGGTATTCTTATTATAAATATGATACTGCAATCAACATGATTGTAATACTCTTATTATAGATATGACACTACATAGAATTATTCGGTTTACTAGCGATGGATTTTATGTAATGAGCAGAGAATTGAGTATGATAAGCTTCTCATCAAGGGCAGAATATAATGTTGTAATTACCACCAGAAGCGCAAGCGTGGGTTTTAGTGTCATCAGTGGGATATAGGTAGGCATCTGGGCACTGGTCCATTTTGCAAGTCAGTGCTTTGCAGCTACCGTCGGAGGGAGTTAGGGAGAGAGGGACGTTGAAACCATCAATTACAGAGAGGTCATAGTAATCTTGATTGTTGCCCCCATTCAGAGTATATTCAACCAGCGTTGTAGGAGACTGTCCCGAGAGTGTACAGCTGAGCACGCCGCCGCAGTCACCAGTGCTGCAGCTTCCTTTACCAGAGGCATCGAAGGAGCATCCCGTACGTCCCCAAAATCTGCCTGCGCTCGTTCCTGCCGGCACGTCAACACTCCATGATTGACCCTGCCCCAGCGCTTGACCGCCACCTACGGGAATACCTGCGGCCCATACCGTGTATGAACACTGGTTCTGGATCACAAACGTTGCACCCGTAGCTCCTGCACTTACCAAAACAATCAAATATTTCTTTATCATATCTGAACTCATTTCGTACATAAAATACGATGCAATGCAGTCAAGGGATTACTGTAACCTTACCTTGAAGACAAACGTTAAATATTAACGCTAGTATTGCTGTAACATAAATCGAAACTGATAATGTTCTTGCCCCCATTGCAACGGCCACCAGCAAGTAATTAAACACAACTACAAAACAGCTCAATACAAGGAAGGAATTGCAGTTGAGCTTATTTCATAGATGAGGTTCTATATATAGGCGGGGCTAGCCAGCGTAGCGTATACCGCACGAAATTCTTATGAAGGTTGGGCGGTGTGGGAAATTAATTTGAGAGTGTGATATAAGAAGGCGCGCTAATCGCTCCTGGACATCCGGGTCACGCCTCCCTTCCCTTTTATTGTTCCAGATGTTCCGGGTCGTCTTAAACTAGCGATCACGAATTGGAAAGATTTACTAAGAAAATGGATAGAGTTATAAAGTGTGACGTACAATAAGCTACTAAATAAAGGAGCGTGGAAAATTTGCGAAGAAAAGACAAGAAACAGAGAGCGCGAGGAAATTCCCTGGAGAAAAAACAAAGATCAGATACCATTGCAGTCTGAGTTTAGCACTTGTCATATTTATTTGAGCATTTTATGAATGTTTCTCTATATGATTAGAAAGATTAATTAATTTTTTTTTTCCCAATTCTAAAATATTGTTAAAATTTACAATTAAATCAAAATTAAAGTGCGGAAAAGTGAAGCTCAGCTCACCTTGTATTGTTGTAGATATTCCGGGCCGTCTTAAACTAGCCCTCTTCTTCTAGAATATGCCACGAAATTCTTATCTAGATTATCCGGCGTGGAAAAATTCACCGATGGATTGTATGACCGAGGGCTTGAATTTTCATTTGATGATTCACCAAGAATACAATATTGCAAAGGTACGCTGGACTTGTTACAACTGATGGGTCGTCGCTTGGTACATCACAATTACTTCTCTCTTCACTTTCTGTGTGAAAGGATTAATTTATTTCCTGTGTTCCTGGTTCGTACATGAAAATCCGGATGACAGATACGATTGACTGGAAAGTTTCGCAAGCTCTTCGCATATTTGAGTTTTGAATAAATGTTTGCGTTAAAAGAGGTTTGTTTTAATAAATGTTTGCGTTAAAAAGAGGTTTGATTTAAGGTGACATTTTAGAATGGCGTGTTTCATTGTGGAATTTGACAGAGTTTTGATTGTGTCTGATTTTACTTTGTTTTGTTTTGTTTTTTTTTTTTTTTAATTTAAATTTCTCTTTTTGAATTAGTAAAATAAAGAGATATTTAGCTTTTATAAATGAGTGTTGACAGAGTTTTGATAGTGTCTGATTTTATTTTTAATTTTTAACTTTTTTCATTTCTCTTTTTTAAATTAGTAAAAATAGGGAGATATTTAGATTTTATAAACCAGTGTTGATTATTTATTTATAATAATAAGTTGATTATTTTCTAATTTATTATTGTATTATAATTTCTTATATTTAAAAGAGAAAATAGTTTATAAAATGATTAGTATTAGAGAAGACATCTTCCAATTGGTGTATTAAGAAAAAGAAATAACAATTAGAATAGTTGCTATAAGCACATATGGGTTTCTTTGGCTAGTCTAAAAAGTTATCACTTAAAAGAAAAGTGGAACATGTTACCTCTGCTGCATAATTCCGTACATGCTAGGTCAAAGACACCAAGGCCGTGTGTTTTTTGTAAAAGGGAGCTCGTAGTTGTTCATTTTATCCCTTTCCCTTTATAACACCCGCTTCCCCCCTCCCTGTTTCTTTCTTTCCCTTAATTCTCCTTATTTCTTCCTTAATCTCGTTATTTCCGTTTCCTCTCTAATCATTTGTAAACCCCGCCTAAACCCTTCTTTTACCGACTCCCGGGCATTTTTTGTTTAAACACTAAAAACCTTGATAATCCGTTTTAACCCTGTATAAACCATTCTTCGTTTAGCCCTGGCGCAAAGCTAAACTTATAACCTTGGATTATATAACTGCATGCATATAAAAATACTTTCGGCGGGGCCTCACCTGTCACGTCACCCAAAACACATGTTTTAATTCTCTGCCATCTGATCGCACCCGCCTTATCATCCGACGGTGTTCGCTAGCCCTCACCCCGCAAACCGCACGTCCGTTAGTCAGCGGGGAAAGTGGTTTCCCCGCCGTCCCGTCAGCCACGTGTCTAATCCTGATTGTGTTGCAGCATCGTGTACGTAAACTGCCCATTCCCATAGAGCGGTGCGGGAAAGCCGCCCGCCGCGCAAAACCGCCATCCCCGCCATTTAAACCTCACACACCTTTCGCGCCCGATCGCCGTCGGATCTGCCCGACTACGATCCGATGGCTGGCGATTGTCTTCACATGTCCGCCTCCCGATCTCCGTCGTTCATTAGCTTGATCCAACGGATGTTGTTTTTTCTCTGATCTGCTCATGCCTTCGTCATTCTGTCTATGCCCATTGCCTACTCTGTGCTCCCGAAACACGAAGACGGTCGGCTACCAGTCCTTATACTGCCTATATTAAATCTTCAAACTACCTCATTCAAAGAACAACACGACCAAGGATGAGAAGGACGATCCTCGAGTAGTTCAATGACTGCAGCAGTTATTGAAATTCATTCAAATAATTCTTCACCTGTTTAGCAAGGACAACAGAGTACCAGTAAATGTCAAATTATTTATTAAAACACACAGTGTGCAGCAGAGACCATATCTAATTATAAATGCGGTTGGTGCCCAGTTATGACCCCTCCACGCATAGGTTAGCAGAGATTTTTTGTGAACAAACTCTATATATTCCAAAAAGCAAGATGTAATCAGATTGATGAATGTTATTTTGGTGTAAACTTCAACTTCTAGAGACTACAACTATTGTGACACCTGTAGCTTCTGGTCTTCATTTTCAACTAATACAAGCTTCTTTTATTGTTGATTGATCAGTTTCCACTTCTTCTTCTTTGTTCCAGGTTGTGCCTATTATGTATTTATTCATGTCATGTTGATGTTTAGCATTAGAGGGGTTGCCATCCCACCTATGTGTTAGAATCTAGCTGTTTCATTGAATTTGTATGTAGGTTTCTGTTGTTTTAATGCCAAAGAGCATTGAATTTGTATGTAGGTTTCTGTTGTTTTAATGCCAAAGAGATGTCATCCTGTCTGTGCGTTAGGAAATAGATTTACAGACCTTTTAACTGGTTGTAGCTGGCCATCGCAGGGTCTTGTGCATCTGCTGGTGTGATCAGTATTCTCCATTATCACATTTTCTTAAAACTGTGAGTAATTGGTGGTCTAAAGCCTTGTAGTCTGGAGGTGTTCACCCATGTCTGGGGTTAAGCATAGTAGAAGTGGTTATCTAGCTTGAATATGCAGCATTTCTTTCATTCATCCACCATTTTTCCAACTCTTTATTGAGTTTGTAATGTTCCGAAGCATCTTTGAGATACAACCCAGGAGAGTTTCTTGGGGTGATAACAAAACATATAATTTTTTAAACCAAATTCTTATATTTTATAAGTGACCTTGTAGAAAAATTTATAAATAAAAAAATACGATAAAATGTGTGATGCACAATAATCCACTACAATAGTTCCTAAAAACTTATATCTACCACATTAATAATGATTAGGTCTATCTTGTTAAACGCTAACTATTTCTTATTATTAATAACTACAACCATATTATCACATATTTATATATTATATTATTATGTTATTGTTATGATTACTATATTATAATATTATATATTATAATATTAGATAATATTATATTAATATATTAATACTTATATTTTAGATTACAATATAACTGACATATAATATAATAATAGTATTTAGTTATTATTAATAACGTTTATTTATCTCTCACCATCATGTTATGTTTAATAAATATATATATCAACCATATTAATAATTATTAAGTGTATCTGGTTAAAGGCTATCTATTTCTGATTATTAATAATTCTAAATAATAACTACCATATTTTTATATATTTATTACTATTATAATAATCTTATATTATATATTTATATAATATTATGTTATTATATGATATTGTATTAATATAGTAATACTTATATTTCAAGCTACAACATAATTAACATATTACAAAATAATAATATTTAATTATTATTAATAACACTTATTTATCTCTCACCATTATGTTAGCATCGTATATATTTATATATGATCATATATATATATATATATATATAATCTTGATAATATTAACTATATATTTAACTAAAACTTAATATAATATTTCACATTAAAAATTTACTATTATCACACTGAATTAACCAAAGAGGATTATTAATAATATAAAGCTAATAGATTAATATCATAAACTCAACCCATTAAAATTATAAATTTCAGCAATTAATGTTATAAATTTTTAAAATTAATATTAAGTATCAAATTTATCTTAAGACTTCCCTCCTCACTTTCTGTGTGAAAGGAGATATGAAAGGATTAATTTATTTTCTGTCTTCCTGGTTCGTACATGAAAATCCAGATCACAGATACGATTGACTCGAAACTTTCGCAAGCTCTTAGCATATTTGAGTTTTGAATAAATGTTTGTATTAAAAGAGGTTTGATTTAATCATCTTCGAGTTATGTTTCGAATAAATGTTTGCGTTAAAAAAAGGTTTGATTTATGGTGGTATTTTAGAATCGCGTGTTTCATTGTGGAATTTGACAGAGTTTTGATAGTCTGATTTGATTTTTAATTTTTTCTCTTTTAAATTAGTAAAAACAAAGAGGGGCTGGAATTGATGGTTAGACTTTATTTGCAATAGAGGCACGTTATGAAGCATCCAATATCGAGTTGTTATTTGTTTTGTAAAAAGAATTGGGATATTTTACAGTAGAAAATTTATGACTAAACTTTGCCATTTATGAATCTTAGATTTTCTTGAATTTTACTGAATATGTCGTCTATAAAACTAATTGAGAGTTCTTTTTGTTATTAATTAATTCAAGATGTCAAAAAACAATGATCAACAACAACGATCATGAAATGTATACGTAACCACTAAACATATGTTAAAACTGTCAACACAAATTTTGATTGATATTTGTTACAACAACAAAATATCTAAGAGGCATTCAAACACTTCCAAATCCACACCAAGCACAAGTATCCAAAGATCCAATTGCATGGATACAAGGAAATCACTCTCTACCCCTCAATGATAACTAGGCCCTCCCATGTAACATACTCCCTTACTTAACTAGAGTTGGTTACTAAAGTAACCCAAGACTCAAGCTGGAGTTGTCAGAGTGAGGTTTCCAAGATTTTTTTCTTTTTGTTGGATGTAATTTCAATTCTCATTGAATTTACTACCTTGGTCTTTTGTGGACATTAACATATTATTTCTTTGGTTCTACATTTAATAAAATTACTATTTTGCAAGTTATTGATGCTATTAAATAAAATACCATTTCTCAACATCAAGAACAACTTGTTGAGAAGGACAAGTTTATGCTAAATCTACTTCCTCCTTAAAAACATTGTTCAAGGGGCAAGAAATTTAAGAAGAATTAACAATGATTTTGGGAATCACTGTAACAAATTACAAAATCTTGCCTCTTTGAGTTATGAGAAATACAATAATTCTTGTTGAGAAGACGAACAAGAGGGGGTTGAGAAAAATTACTAATCGCCAATAAAGGATCTTAACATAAGGAATCATGCAAAGAAATGGAAATATCGAAAGTTTACATTTAGCAATGATTGCAGACAAGGCAGACACAATGAGAAGAAATGACATATAGTCATCACAAAGCATTCAAGGATTGAGGAAGTGAGTTAGAATTCACTTCTACTGGTTAACTTGAGGAAGTTGGTGAGAATTAATCTCTATTGGTTATATGATTCCTCATCAAATTTAAAAGTAATATTAATTTAGAGAGATCAGGAATTTTTGTCCTCTATACATTCAACATTATTAGGAAACTAGCAATTTATGACTGGGTGTATGTCATGTGGCAATAGATACAGAATTAAAGATCTCCATCATAGCAAAGAGAATAATGGAATTATTGAAAAGAGGAAAGAGAGAAAAAAATTCAGAGGGAGTAGCCACTTATCCCAAGTTGCAATTGTGAGGGGAAAGAGAAGCCAACACACTGTAAGGAGGAATGATGTTGCCACTGCGCCATATTGAACAAGAAAATATGTGACAAGTTAGAGGTCTTATGGGAGGAATTAGAAAAAAATTTGAGGCAACCTGTCCAAGCACAAATGAATCCTTCAAAAGTCCCAACCTGTTTATTGTAGTTCCATCAGCTAAAAAAAATCATATAAGTGGGGCAGTGAAAGTGACAGCCCCTAGATAAGGAAGACTGGAGGTACCTTAATTAGAAAAGATAAATATAGTGGAATTACTGACAAGATCAAGCACCATCAAATCACCACTAGTAAAAAGGCTTGACTTCAGTCTCCAAACTCTATTTTCTCTTTGGTTTTAGGCTCTTGCATGCTGGGAAACAAAAAAAACGAAAGTTTTGACTTTTGCTTAGATGCAAACATTGTAATGCTCATTGATAACAATATAAGGTTTTACACTTCAAAAGTAGCATGAAAGGTGGACAAGCTATTAGAAATTAGTTTAGTTGTCTAGTATCCCATATTTCCTAGAAAACATAGATAGTCAAATGTTTTAATGGGAAAAAGAAGAACAAACCAATTCATGTGAAGGATGGATTTGGCTAAGTTTGGCCTTGAGCTCAAAATAAAATTTTATGGCCAGTTTCTCAAAAATATGTAAAGGGGAGAAATTATTTCTCCACTCAATTTCAGCCATTTTTTTCATATTTGTGATGCAATTTTTAAAATGTGAAGAGATAGAAATGATTTAACCTCGGCTGGAAATTGGTTGAAAGATTAATTTGTGAGTATCATATGACTAATTGATCCTAATGCTAAATATTGTGCTTTGATTCTGATTTTGGTACAACTATATCTCCTAACAATTGCTAAAAGAATCATTCATACGTCAAATAGATGGGTCACACCAAATAATTGAAATAAGAATGTAGAGAAAGGTACACATATATGAATGGCCATAAAAGCAAAGCAACTGATACACTGAGAAATTAGATAAGCCGTGAATTGCCACACAACTACAATGGGAGGATAATATGGTATTGTATAGGAACATCATGGGGCGGGGGATGACTATGATGGCTTTTCCCTCAGAATAGCCAAGGAAAGTAATTCTAGGTAGCTTAAGGAAATACTTCTCCTTCACAAATACAAACAGAGAGAATTTTGTGTCACCTGCAAGCTAAAATTTCAATGATGGCTAATGCTCCAACTTTCCATTTTAAGTGGATTATAGGTAGTACCTAGTGTAACCCATATGAATTCACAAGGAGAACTCTTGTGGAATCAATGTACCATGGATAAACTTGGTAGTTGTCTCTTATAAATTCCAGAACCCAGAAAGACCTGTGTAAGTTTAGAGATTATATTTTGATGGATTTCCCCATTGCATCCGACATCAAATACCATTTAAAGAGATTGCCACTTTGTCTTCCCATTTGAAACCCATGACCAATAGCTTTATTCCCACATTATTTCTCAGCGTGTTCCCATATTTCTTCCATTTCTTCAAAAAATATTCACTTTGAAGTGTTGGGACAAGGTCCCCTAGGGTCATATTTTGTAAAGTTTTGTCAATTATTGTAAAGTCTCTGCATTTTAAGGAGCA
Organism: Pinus tabuliformis; assembly: GCA_031772625.1. Lineage (NCBI taxonomy): Eukaryota > Viridiplantae > Streptophyta > Pinopsida > Pinales > Pinaceae > Pinus > Pinus tabuliformis. The sequence goes on along the minus strand of CM062807.1, from coordinate 30,831,154 downwards.
GAGCACGAGTGGTGCAGGCCGGTAGGAGTCAAAGGGGATTTTAGAAGGCCAAAGCCCCTTAGTTTGTTAAGAGTCAAGTTGTGTTGTGACTTGCGCATGGTTCACAGACCATGGTATTGTAATGAAGTATCATATAAAAAGGAGTCATAGAAGAGTCATAGGAGAGAGAAGGAACAAAGAGCGTAAAAGGGAAACTTTTGGGTTTGTTTTTCCTATTTTGTAGTTGGGTGAAGGGGAAGGATCTTGAGTTATGTGAACAGAGACCTTGGTAAGTCCGCAACTGAGTGTGTAGGCCCCTGCAGTTGTGTGCGGAGGGTTGGAAAGGATTGTAATTAAATATCTAAGCATAATAAAGGTTGTTTTGAAGGATTATTTGTGTATCTATGTATCATTTCTTATCTCTAAATTAATCGTATGTTTTGATCTGTTGAATGAAATTAACCCTTAAAAGTACTTAATAGCTTGCGAAGACTTAGATATTTGTTTTTATATAATGTTATGAATGTTTAGCGTAATCCGCAAACGACATAAACTGGCTAACTCTTAATTGCTGCAATTTTCGTGTTTTAAGTGTTAGGGTTCGTGTTGATACCTTAAGCGCCTTTATTAAAAGTATGAATTATGCACGTGGGTGGTATTGATAAGTGGGAAGCGGTATCTCATGCACCCTAAAGGCTGTAAATGGTATTCCTAAAATTCACGTGATTAACCTTAGTGGGTGACACATAGCATGGGAAAACCACTTTTCTCGCACACTCTTGACTTGATATTGGTCGTGCAAGATTTCACGCGAGATTGCGTGATAGCCGTTCAATTGGACAGGTCGCATCAACAATGAAGATCATTTGGGTTAGTTGGTGAGCGGACGACACGATATCCATTGGACCTGGAGAAGTGAGATCAATGACGTGGATTAAAGCACTTGATAAAAGGAGAAGTCAACGAGGGAATGATAGTGATTGGTCAGATAAGCAGGACCCTCAAGGGGAAAATTCACATGCATAACTGGATTTAAGCACAACTGATTGGTTACAAAGTTAACCAGTACTCAAATTACGGACTACCACCTCATTTTCGTCAACCTGCTGTGTCATTTTCTTTACCAACAGAAGAGCGATTTTTTTTACACATTACATATTTTTAAAATGCACTCATTGATATCTATTGTTGGAGCAGTTCTCAATGGGAAGGAGAACTATCCTGAGTGGTCTAGTAAAATCAAACACACTCTTATTTTTAATGAGTTGTGGAAAGGAGTGTGTGTTCGAAATGGAGACAAAGAGCCAAAATAGCCTACCTCAGACAAGGAATTTTCCATTTGGGAAAATAAGAACAACAAGTCTTATGCATTGATTGCAGTATCAGTAAATGAAGAGGTGAGTTGCCACATTTCACCATTTTCAAATGCTTTCGAAGCCTTACAAAAACTGAAGGAACTATATGACTCACACTCTACACTTGAAGTTGTTCAACTCATGATTAAATTTTTCACCCTTGAATTACAAAATGATGATCCTCTTTCTCTTGCATCAGAAGTAAAATCTATTATGCATGATATCAAAGTCACTAATGTTGAGCTCGACATTCCTCTGATAGATTTTCTCAAGGAACTTTATCCCACTCACTCAAATTATCTTGATTCATTGCAAGAAAATGGAAACCTCAAAGATATTACCTTTGACTCCCTTGTGAAAAAATTGTTGAAAGGGAGAAAGCTTTTGGGAAGAAGACATCTCCTCAGTTTTTTAAAGAGGCTATGTGCCTTGCAAATAGAGAGAAGAATCTTGGTCAAGATTCTTCGAGAGGAAGAGGTGGCCGAAGAGGAAGAGGAAGAAATTTTAGAGGTAGGAGGGCAGACACTCTCAAGGAGGAAAGTCAGATTTGCACTGCATACACTGCAAAAGAGATGGATCACATGATGCATCCACATGCAAGTTGCCTTGGGACAAAATTGAGCATGAAAGAAACCAAGCCAAAGGTAAAACTAATGAAAAAGAGAAAGAGAAAGGTATAGCACCTAAATCTACTTAGTATGTGGTGGCACACTATAATATTGGAGTAAATGAAGAGTTATTTAATGCTTCACATGCTTCTTGGAAAAATGATTGGTTGCTTGATTCAGGGGCAACTGGCCACATGAATTTTAGAAGAGATTTTTTTGAATAACTTACTGATAATGTTAATGGAGCAGTACACTTTGCAGACAAATCAAAACTCAAGCCATCAGGGCTTGGTACAATCAAGATTAAATTGCCTAGTCTTCCAGACTTTCTTCTGCATCTTGTTTTATGTCTCCCACAGCTGAGGAGAAACTTGTTCTACTTAGTCCACATCCACCGGCAAGGACACTCCATTCATATTTTTGATGGCAAGCTTGAGGTGAGAAAAGCATCAGACCACTCACTTGTCATGACGGGGATAGAAGAAGAAAGGCTTTTCAAGCTGCAATGTACCTCTGCTCGTGCACAAAATTTCTCATTAAATTCTCATTATGAAGAAGGTAGATTTCCATTAAGTTTATTATGGAATGCTATATTTGGACACTTTAACTATGACAGCCTCCGATTGTTGAAGAAAAATGGTGTTACTCGTTTGCCTACTATTCCTAGGAAACTTAAGCAATGTGATGCTTGCGTTCTAGGAAAGCATAGCAAACAATCTTTTCATGATTCACATTCAAGAGAACATAGAAAACATGAACTCATTCATTCAGATTTATGTGGTCCAATGCCTGTTCCTTCTGCAAATGGAAATAAATATATGATGACATTTATTGATGACTACACTAGAATGTGTTGGGTTTATTTATTGAATAACAAATCTGATGCTTTTCAAACATTCAAGAATTTTCATACATGGATTGAAAATGATGTACAATCTCATATTGGCTCTATTCGCACTAATAATGGAAAAGAATACACTTAAAATGAATTTGAAAACTTTGTTCGCCAACATGGGGTAAAACATCAAACAACTATGCCTTATAATCCCCAACAAAATAGAGTACCTAAAAGAATGAATAGGACAATATTAAATATGGTGCGCTCCATGGCGTTTTTCAAAAATGTAAAAATGATGTTTTGGGTTGATGCAGTTCTATGTGTTGTATATGTAAAGAATAGATGTCCATCTAATGCTATTAGAAACAAGACTCCTTATGAAATGTGGTATGGGCACAATCCTTCGGTAAAGCATCTCAGGGTCTTTGGTTCCACATGTTATGCCTTGATACCAAAGGTACATAGAAACAAACTTGGTGCAAGAACTCATAAGTGTATCTTCCTGGGGTATTCAAACACCTCCAAAGCATATCGTCTCTATGATGAAGTCAATAAAAAGTTTGTTGTATCTAGAGATGTAATCTTTCTTGAATCATCCAAAACTGACAATGTCGTTAAGCATCAACTTGATCTCACATCTTGAAGGGGGGGTTCCCATACTAGATCAACTTGTGGAATCTTCTTCTAAAGCACTCTCTCCCCTGCATGAAACTCCAACAAGGGATGATACTTTGAGTGATTTGATTGACAGAATTGGGAGAATCAATCTTGATTCAGTCCCAACTCAATCAACAAAGCAGCTTAGACCATCTCAAAAAGGTCCCCCAAAGTGGTTGACAAAGACACTTGAAAGTATTCATCCTGATGAGGTTGAAAAGATAGGAACTAGAAATTCACCCCGACAAAATAGAGGTGATGTAGATGACTCTCATTCACCTATTGATATGGATGTTTCTTATGATTTTGAATTGAATTGGTCTATAGTTTTTTAACCAACTTCCTTCAAAGAAGAAATGCAAAAGGAGTATGATGCCTTGACAAAGAATGGCACTTGGAAGGTGGTTGATCCTCGATTGGGAACCAAACCAATTAGCTCCAGGTGGGTCTACAAGAACAAGTATAAAGTTGATGGCTCATTTGACAAGCGCAAAGCCAAGCTTGTGGAAAAAGGTTTTGCATAGAAGGAAGGTGTCAATTATGACAACATCCATATAAAATCTTCCTTCTGTGCAAAACCTTTTGCCAGAAGCTTGGCTTTGTGCTCGTCAAGTGAGCCATCAACTTTATACTTGTTCTTGTAGACCCACTTGCAGCCAATTCGTCTACTGCAAAAGTAGTTCTAAAGTACTTGAAGGGAACTCAAGACTTTGGAATCAAGTATACACAGGTGGGCGACTTCAGCTTGATTGGATACTCTAATTCAGACTTTGATGGAGACAAAGAAACTGGGGTATCTACTACGAGTTATGATATGAGTCTTAAATCAGCAGTTGTCTCCTGAAGATCATGCAAACAATCAGTTCCAACAGATTCCACAATAGAGGCAGAATATGTTGCAGTAGCTGAGGCAACCAAAGAAATTGTGTGGCTCAGGAAAATTCTAAAAGATTTGCAGGTAAAACAATTACAATTGACTCCACTCATGACTGATAATACCTCTTCAATAAAGTTGGCCAAGAACCCAAAGTTCCATGATTGAACGAAGCACATCAATACAAAATATCATCTCATTCGACATCATGTTGAGGCCAAAATAATCCATATTCACCATTCTTCCACTAATGAGCAGATTGCAGACATCTTCACCAAAGCGCTTGGAAGAGAAAAGCTTGAAATATTTGGAACGATGCTTGGACTCACCAACATCCCTTCAGATTAAGGGGGGAATGTTGACACCTAATCATAGGGATTGGGTGAACAACTATAATTAGTGTAAATAAATAATAGAGAAAATGGAGAGTCATCGAGAGATGAAATGAATAGTCACTCCCTCTTATATATAATTATGAACAACATGAATGAGTAATACGATTACATTTGAGGAGTTACCTCCTGTTCTGATAGTTCGCGAAGGTCTACATAGGAATTAAGTTTGATAGACACACATCCCATAGTGATTTGGATGTAGAAACCTAGTTCTAGCATGCCCCAATACTGCCTCGGTTGAGACTGCAGCATGTGCTACGTGGGTTGTTTCTGAAAGGGCTATTAGTGTAGGGTTTTTTTGGTCAGTGCATCTAACTCTCAACTTGGGTCCAAGCCCCTTTAAGGTAACAAGAATAATTTCAAACCACCTCCCACAAACATCTTGAGAGATGGATTTCAAACTACAAAAATCAATGGAAAAAGAACTAAAATAAGGGGTAACAAAATCTACTCCTATGAAAGCCACCAATGAAGAAAGAAGGTATGAAACTACCGAAAGAAACACATAATGGTATGCCCTGACAAGATTAACTCTTATAGAATCAATGTACCATGGATAAACTTGGTAGTTGTCTCTTTTGGAATCCTAGAACCGAGAAAGGCCACGATAACTTCAGATCTTAGATTTTGATGGATTTCCTCATTGAATCTGACATGAAATAGAATTTCAATAGATTATCACTTTGTATTGCCATTTACATCCCACAACCAGTAGGTTTATTCCCACATTTATTTCTCAGTGTGTTCCCATTTTTCTACTATTTCTTCAAAATTATTCACTTAGAAGAATTTAAACCACTTCCCACAGATATCCCGAGAGATGGCTATCAAAATACAAAAATCAATGGAAGAGAAGTGAAATAAGTGGTAATAAAAGCTACTCCTATGAGAACCACCAATGAAGAAATAAGGTATGAAACAGTTGAAAGCAACATAGAATGGTATGAAGAATGATGCATCATATTGTGTTCCTTTCAGGAATTTCTTTCATCTGACATAACATATGAATAAGGAAATTTTTGTTGACTAAATCAGGAATTAAAATAAATGGCTGGTGGCTATACAATTTTATTGTTGATAGGAACCAATCAAACAATTATGACCCCTTTAGGACTATGACTACAATTCGGAACTAATATAAGTTCCTTTCATGCTACGGGTAAAGTGAATTCAGCTATAGGTCAAGGGGACCTAGCAAACAACCACATAATAAGGTACACTTATACGTAACATAAGTTTCATTTATATTAACGTGCATGAAACACTTTCAAGCTAAAAAAACTTCAACAGGTAATCTCACAAGTGACATACTACAATTTGACAATTAGCGCCTTGCATTGTTTCTTCAAGTCCATTAATAAAGGATTAATCATTCATAATTGGTTAAGGTGAAAAAATTACAAATTCATTTTAAGGACACTTGTTCCATTTAAAGAGACATAAACGCTAAATTTAATTTTAAGATGTCACCAACCAGAAAAAGTATTAAGCGCTCAATAATCAAACTATTGTAACACTTTAAATACCTTTCAAATATTCATAATGGTGACAATGGCGAATCATTGGGATAATGCATTCCATTAAATTATAATCACAGATGTGAACATTATATTTTTCATGTATATAGAGCTTTACAAGTTGAGTCATATTATTAGCAACAAACTAACTTCATCAACATTCAGAAAATGAAAATGAAAATAGAAATGAGTGAAAGGAGATATATAAGTTGCAGGATAGTTCATAAACCAAAGTGCAGAATTATAGAATTTGGAAATAGCGTTAACCACACTTTTTGGACTTTATCTTCTCAAATAATTTACTTTATTTTCATCGATACCCTCTATAATGAGGGAAAATTTAATAACTGTCAAGGTTTAGAGTTAGAAGCTCCTCTTGTTCAAGAAAATTGAATCACCTGCACTAAGGGTCCCATGTCCATGAAAACCAAATTATTTAGAAGGATAGAACTCTAAAGCATAACACCAGAAGTATCTAAATCCATTCTCAGAGAGATATGATAATGAGTTAATGGAAAGACATAAACAAACAAGTAAATCGTAGTGTGAAAATATCTTTAATACCATAGTCATGGCCCTCCTGCTAGTAGGCATCTATAGCCTCGGCAAGGATGCCTTTTAACCCCACAAAATGCGTGTGTCCCATCTATTAGATATAAATTCAGTGTCAATTGAAAGCATTTACATTTCTTTAGAAATTGATTGAAGGTCGATGTCCTAGATTGGTAATGAGCTAATTGCAATTCCATTCACAAGAACAAGTTGTCTCATGATGAGACCTCTTGTCTTCTATATTCTCAACTAAAATCCATTACCCTGGCTTGGTGACCAGTAGCGGTAATGTTATTCGTGTTAGGACCCATGATCATGGTAGATCGTCTTGTAATAAGATTTCCTATCCCTCAATTAATAATTTTATAAGGAAATATGATTATAATTAACCTTAAATAAGTCACTTAATAGGTGGGGAGGCAAATATGCTCCTTAAGAGCACGGGATGGTGTGAAAAGTTTTTAATTACTAATGTTTACTTGTTGGTCCTTCTACCCTAAAGACCCATTTTAAAGAAAACATATCAGATAATGACTGAAATATTCCCTGATTTGATCATGCCAGGGTTCTCATGAAATATATTTAGGGTTTTATAAGAGTGATCCACCATAGGAGGCTTTCATCAATACATTCGAAGAGAAACTTGAAAAGGTTTATTGGATGGCATTTTGTTAGATTGAATAGGCCAAAAGTAGGGTTTTAAGCTTATGAATGGAAAGTATTAAACATAACAATAAAAATACACAAAACTAACCTAATGAATAATATCGGCCAATAATCAAAGTCACTTTATAAGATATGAGGTATTAAGAGTGAATTTGTTCTGACAAGTCTTACCATAGGAGTGCATAATGACAAAAATTTCAATAGTTGTGCCTTAGGAATTGTTGTTTCAAGAGTGTTGTTGTAACAATTTTATTTCAAATCACATTGTTATTCATTTCCCTTAAACTACTCTACCCTAATTTAGAGACATTAAGATCTCCTTCAAGTGTAGGAGTACTTCCAATGTAGCCATGTGCATATAAGAATGTTAAATATACTCACACTAAAACTAGGATTCAATGGTGTCCACATATTTATAAGTTTCCAACTTGTACAAATATTCCACAACTTGATGAACACTCTCGTGCAGGAATATTGAATCAGGTGAAAGATGAAAGAAAAATCCCTCAAATTCAGGCTCAAATGTTTTCTTTTCAGATTGATAAGAATGGTTAAGGGAAATGTTTGAGTTTCAAGAGAAATTTCAGAATAGGTTCCATTTATATGTTTCTCTTCTAATGGTGTTTGAATGAAGGCTTCTTCCTAGGGTAAAGGTTCTATGATAATTGGGGAAGTTTCCAAACTCACTCCCTTCCCCAATATGGAAGATGTAACATTTCATTTAGTAGGGGAATCAATGGGAAGAGTAGGTGTTTCAAATTGTTGTTCAACCTACTGGCTTAGATTAGGGTTTGGGTTATGGTTTAGGCTAGGGTTTGGGTTAAGGATTGGACTAGGATTTGGGTTAGGCTTTAGACTAGGGTGAGGTCTAGGAGTTTGGATTAGGGTATGGACTAGGGTTTGCGTTAGGGCTAGGGTATGCATTAGGATATGGGACAGGGTATGGATTAGGGATAGGCTATGGATTAGGATAAGGGATAGCACACATGTTAGGGCTAGGGTGTGGATTAGGGTAAGATTTCACAGGTAGCTGGGACCATGGAGGAGAATGCCTTGGTAGTGCATTGAGAATAAATTGTGGTATTGTTGATTCTCATGCAACTAAATTTGGATGGGAGGCTACCGTAGAGAGGTTGCTTGAAACAATTCTTGAGGCCATGGGGATATTTGACTCAAAGAAGACGGATAAGGAGAGGGTCACTCCAACCATGAACTAGGGTATTCAATCGGAGGAGGATTAAAATTTTTCCATGGAACTCGAGGGTTCTGACTTTATTGAGGAATCTCGTCAAGATAATAAACATTATTCCAAGTAGTAAATGATGATGGGGTTTGAGTTATACCTAGTCGTTTATTCGATTCCTTACTTGATTTCTTGAGTACCTTTAGCAATCCTGGCAGTCATCAGCAATGTTATGTTGCATAAGTCTCTTCACAAATTCTGCAAAATTTGAGGCTAATAAGTGGATACTTTCCAAGGAAGTGTTTCTTTCTATATTTGGCACAAAAGATCAAGAGTGGCTCTGCATCCTTCTTTTTTTCTTCGTACAAATTATCCAATTTTGAAATCAAATATTTAATAATATTATCTTTATGTTGAAGAAAAATACTAAGTTTTTTGCTTATGAGTTCATCATTGGATGATTTGTATATGTCTGTAGCAACATCAAAACTCATTAGGATAGTTCTAAAAATACCATTTTCATGTTCTCAACAGGCCAACTAGTATATTATGTCACCGTAGTGGCAATGTAAATATAGGGGGTTATTACAGGACCTCAAAAATGAAAAATGTTTAAATAACCAAGATATGGAGGAAGGAAATAAATTCAAAGAATAGAAACATGAAAGAAAATATAGGTGAAAAGAAAACCAAACTACAACAGGTTACCAAGGTCAATCCCCTAAGTGCCTCCTTGGCAATGACGCCAAAAATTTGGGTGTAATATAGGGCATATTCATGGACCAACATTTAATTGTCAATCTGGGAGTTCATGAACTTTGAGGTGCAACACTGGAAATGCCAAAGAAGGACTCCGACAAACTCCAAATCAAAACCCTAATCTAACTTGTAAATAAAAATCATTATCCACTCCAATCCTGCAGTCAAAAGAATTCATTAGAACTGACAACCATGATTAGTGTAGATATTAACCCTACAAATCACTAACATTTAGAAGTAGCCCTAATTATTAATCAATTGAAAACAAACCTAGCCTTTTAATAATTTAAAGAGAAAACCCTTCTACATAAACTCCAAATTCAACTCATGCAATTAAATAAAAGTTCTCACTCTAAAAGAAAATTCAAATCAGTCCCCAAACTTCATTAAGTAATTTATCTAATAAAAAATTGGTGTATTATAATCCTATCAATTGAAAAGAAGTCATCGTGTGCGAAAAAAATATCCTTCAATCACATTGTCATCATAATCCACAACAAAATGTTCTCAAACCACTATTAAAAACAAAGTTTACAATAATACTATGCAGTAAGTAAACCAATGGAGTCAAATAAAGAATTCTAGAAAACAAACATATCATCATTCTGCAAATAATTATTGTTTCCTATTTTAACACAGGTTCATGTACCCAATGTGGTTCCTATATTGTACGATTTACAAGAGATTATGACTCATCAAGTCGAATCCACAAATATCATGAATATTAGGAGTGGATGCCCTAGATCAAGCAAACTTTTATTGTCAGACCATAAAACCCAAAACAACTCAAGAACAAAGTCTCTTAAATTTTTCAAAGGGGATAAAAGTTTGTTAAGTCTATGTGTCTTTCAATGCACTCTTCAAAATTAGATCCTACTTGTTAGACAACCCATAAATTTCAACCACGATCCATATCAGGCATTCAAAAGATAACGAGAGAGTATTAGTGAGAATTTGAGCTAGAGGTAAGGACAACCATAGCTCTAACCTACTCTCAGAAAGGAAAATAAAAACGTAATACTGGAAGATCACAAATATGACCATGAAACCATCATTCGAATAAAACCAAGCTTGTAATATAAAACCTCATTTGACCAATTATCACATAAATCATAAGTATACTACGATAACACCCAAAACATGTGATAAATATTGGATCTAATGCGTGAATCAAGAATTTTTCTACCACTAAATATTATTCAACTTTCTGCAATCAATTTAGTCGCAAGAACATCACATCTATATATATGAAAACAAATATAAATAGTGCATATGAAAATTATAGCGTTCATGGAAAATTTTAGGGGCTAATGTTCGCCCAGTGGGATAATTTTCCATGATTTTTCCACAAAAAAGATTCGCCAATTTCCAATTTTATAAAAGACGATTCGCCCAAATATTAGAATATAAAATTATTTTACCTTAAAAATCGCCAAAATTATATAGAGACTATATATAAAATAATTATAAATTTGATTAATTTTACAAATATATCAATAAACATTTATAATTTGCATATTAGGGATTAGTGAGATTCGCCAATGTTTTAAACTTCAAGAAAATTTTCCATCCTTAAAATTTTCCTTGATAGCGTTGTCAATCACATAGTATAAAACACACCAATGCAAATATTTATAGATGGTAAACACGAGAGGGGATGTCGAGCTAGACTGGTGGGCCCAACCAGACCATCTCAACCCCCTGTTTGAAGACTTAGATCAGGAGTGAGAAATAACCATTAGCGCACCTAGATTAGAGGGATAAAAATTGGACAACAAAACCTTTTTATTGATCAAACTCGATCATTATTACATTGAGGAGAGGAAGAGTCCAACGCTCTATATCTACACCAGAAAAAATCCTCTGATAACATGCTTATCCTCTTTCGCAGGGCCATCATCAAATTTATATTTGATTTAAAATATAGAGATGGCTTTGTGAGGCAAATTTTTGTTAGAAAAATTAATCAAATCATATCCATTTCTTTGTGACGAATGAATCTAGTGGAGTTACTATTCCAAACAAAGGATATTGGATCTCATAATATCTTAACCATTCAATCTCAATGGATCATAAAAATTCAATCATGGAAAAAGAAAGTGGTTCCAAAAATGTCCCAATGATTTTCGTGTAAAGTCAGTTTGAACAAATAAGTCAGATATTTAACTTGCCAGTGATAGAAACTCGGTAATGGCCTTGTCCAATAAATGAAATTTGGTCTTATTATGCAAGGATTTATTTTAGCATACATTTGTTCTTCTTCGACCTTTTGTTAAGTACAAAGGGAAAGGTAGGTGTGCTCCATCCTTCATTATTATTCTTTAGGATCTCCTCACAGTTTTGTCAGTTGGCCACTGGACCTTGCAGTTAGCTCCAATAACCAACAATCTTTGACTAGTGCAGGAAGATGAACTGGTGCAAGAATTCAATGCGTGGTGCAGGAATCTAATTCATAGTATAGGGAGGTGAGTGTAGGATCAAGGCCCATTTTCCTATGTGTAAGAAAGTAATTCACCATGTTTAAACCTAGAAACACAAAACCATTATTAATAAAGGCTTAAATGTAAAATGTTGCTAAAACAAGGGAGATGTGGTAAATAATAAATATTTACATTATCATCTCCAAGAATGCACAAAATTTTGATAATAACCATACAAACTATACAAAAGCGTGAGGAATTTTTGAATAACAAGTGATATAAAGCAAGACAAAATAGAGGCCTAACATCAAGTTCTAAGGCATGAAAGATGTTCAAGGGTGTGACAATGCATGCTAGGGAATATCATGTCAACAAAAGGGAGAAACAAGTTAAACTAAAAGGAAATTAACACATAAGAGGTTTAACAAGTCATCAATTTACCTTTTTCCAAGAGGGGTATGCTAGGCACACCAACACTAGAGGTCAATATGTGGCAAGTGCCAAGTGTTAGCGCATTCCAATTGCCAAATATTCCTTTGTTTCTTCTCATCTACTTACCAATAATTTATCTCAAATAAATTTAATATTAAACCAAGCAAAAACATATGAAGGCAGCTCAAGACATGCTAAGCACCAACATGTACCAAGTGCCAATGTGTGCCAGGGAGTGTTATGCATGCTATGAGGTGGTAGGGCATGTCGAAGAGTGATAAGGTGTGCTAGAGGGTGCTAATGTATGTTGAGGAGTGTTAGGGAGTATTAGGAAAACATAAGGTAAAACTAGGTCAAAAAGCATGGATTTGAATGAATATGAGTCTGTGTCAGGGAGTGTCAATGAGTGCTAGTTGTCATGCAAAGGAGGGAGTAACAAGGTATGTTAAGAAATGGTAAGGCATGCTAGGGAATATTAGAGCATGTCAAGACGTGCCACAGTCTTCTAGGGAGTTCCATGGTGTGCTAACATGTGTTGAATAGTGCCAAGGAATGCCAAGACATGTCAGGTGCTAAGGTATGCTATGATGTGAAGGGCGTTAGGGTGTCCCAATGTGTGTCAAAGAACAAAAGGAAGAACCAAGATAAAATTCAAGAAAATGAAGACATACTATGGTTAAGAAGTTGGGATGTTATCATTTTCAAAAGAGGCATGCTAGGAAAACTAATAATACATTCCAATACATGCAAAGTGCCAATGTGTTCCAAGTGTTAATGTATGTCAATGCATGCCAAGGTGTTATAGGGCATGCTAGGGACTACAGGGGATGCGAACACATGATAGGAGAGTTATATTTCATGTTAGGGAATGCGAACCTATTCTTGTATATCCTAGTCATGGATAGATGTTGTAGGTACATAGATGTTCCAAGAAATGTGAGGTGCCAAGGAATGTTAATGTGTGCGAAAACAGGTTAAGGTGTGCCACAACTGTTGAGGAGTTCTAGGTATTTCTTATTAATATAATTGACAGAGGTTCATTATGTATTAAATAATCTAGTTCCTACACACACTAGTGGAACTTTATCTAAAGGGAATTTGCTAGATAACAATCCTAGTAAAGATGAATCATATGTTGACTCATATGAAAACAATATTCTCATTACTTGAGGGAAATGATACACACTAATTAATTCTTAGAAAATTGACTAACTCTGACCTCTATGGCCTTGGACACATAATGAAAAAGAATCCACAACAATGGTGTAAAATCGTTATCTTTCGACAAAAAAATATAGCAACAAGTACATAATGTCATCAAAAACTCATTTGAATGATCAACGATGATGAACATTTTTTTACCGTCACCAAAAGTAACGAAAAAGAGCATTGGTGAGGGTCAATAAACGATCGTCACTAGAAGTGTCACCAAAGAGAGAATTAGTGATGGGATTTTAATGACCCTTGCCAAAAGTGTCATTAAAAATGGCTTTGGTGACAAAGCTTAAAGGAACATCACTATTTACAACAACACTTTTTTAAGGACCGTCACCATATTTGACATTGGGGACAAACCTTAAAGGTCTTTCACCGACATGACCCTCACCATTGACCTTTTTTGTTGTAGTGGATAATGTTTTAATAGCGTATGAGTTGAGAAAACTAAAGACACATCAGCAAATTAATGTTGTATATGATTTGGAATTAATTTTTGTAGTTCATGACTTAATAATGTGGAAGCATTATTTACTAGGGAAGAAGTATTTGTTGGTAACCGACCATATCAACTTAAATTATTATTTTAGTCAGCCTAATTTAAATGCTAGACAGGAAAGATGGTTAGCCTTCCTGAGTGAGTTTGAATTTCAAATAAAGCATATTAAGGGAAAGGAAAACAATATTGTTGATGCTTTAAGTAGGGGTGCTCATTTTTTAGTAGCAAATGCAGGGAGTAGTGCCAAAATAGATTTTGATGAATAGGTGAAGCTGACAGTGCAAAAAAATCCTCAGTATAAAGAAATACAGTGGAAAACGCATCAGGAAGAGATGATTGTGTGTGAAGTGAACTTAGAAGGGTTAATTACTTATCGTGATCAATTATATATTCCTAATATGGAAGAATTGAAACAAATGATTCTCGATGAACACAATAAGAGACCATATGTTGGTTACCCGGGATACTAGAAAATGATAACAACCCTAAGAAAACAATTTTTTGGGTCGGGTATGGAGAAGGCAGTAGTAAATTATTTAGCAAAATTCTTGTAGTGTGAGTAGGTGAAAGTGGAGAACCAACATCCAGCAGGATTACTGAATTTGTCACCCATTCGAAAACAAAAGTGGGAGGTGATTCCCATGGAGTTTATAACTCGGTTGCCAAGAACCAAATACAAGCATGATTCTATTATGGTCGTGGTAGAAACCATGACTAAATAAGCTCACTTTATACCCTTACAGTCGACCTTTGGAATTGCACAAACAACTAATATTTTCATGAAATATTTAGAGACTTAATGGCATAAAAAAGCTAATAGTTTTAGATAGATATGTAAAGTTTATTCCAAATTTTTGGAAGGCTGGTTTTGGGGGCTTGGGGACCAAGTTGAACTTCAGTACGGCATACCACCCTTGGATGGATGGACAAATGGAAAGGACCAATTAGATTCTCGAGGATTTTCTCTCGATGTATGTAATGGATAGGCCCACTAAGTGGGATGAATTTGTACATTTAGTTGAGTTCTCTTACAACAAAAACTATCAAGAGTCTATTAAAATGAGCCCCTTTGAAACCCTGTATGGCAGAAATGCCACATCCCACTAAGTTGGAGCCAACAAGAGCATCAGTTAATTCTTGGGCTAGATATTTTGCAGGAAATGTAACAGACCATAAAGAAAAATTCAATATAATATTAAAACATCTCAATATCAAAAAAAGCATTATGTGGACAAAAAGAGGGTAGACAAGGAGTTCTGAATTCGGGAGCATGTATATCTTAGGTTTAAACCTCAAAAAAGTACTCTTAGAACAAGCAATTGTGCTAAATTAGCACCCTGATTATGTGGTTCGTTTGAAATTTTAGATCGAGTGGGGCCAATAGCATACTAGTTGGATCTACCCGATTATGTAAAATTTCATAATGTATTTCAGGTCTCCTTACTGAAAAAAATATGTTCATGACAACTCTAATGTAATTGATTGGAAATTGTTACAAGTGTAACCCGAAGGAGATTTCCTACCCGAGTTACTCTGCATTTTGGAGCGGAAGGAAACCATGCTTCTAAATCGATTCGACGCTCATGCCAAGGTGTAGTGTACGAAATTTACACCTGAGGAGACAACCTGGGAACGAGAAGTTGTTATGAAGCAAGCGTACCCAAAATAGTTCTAGTAAAGATTAAAAGCTGATAAAGATCGAGGTCAGTGTTATTTTTAAGGGGTGTAGATGTAAGGTCCCTATTATTGTAATTTTTTTTTATAAGAAAACTGTCTTTTTATGTGTGATTATTATTAGTACGTGGGACAACGATGACGAACTCGTCATAAAAGATAGTGATATAATTAAACAAATAAATAAATTTTTGAATATATCTCGAAATTGTGAAGCTCGAAATACTAGAGTAAAATATGCTTGCCTAAATATGAAGCAAATCAGATTTGAATATAAAAAAAACGATACCTAAACAAATAATATATATATACACTCGGCTGGGGATAAATACTTATAAAAGCATGACAGGGGGATAAAAGGAAGCTTTTAATTAAAAAATAAAGTAAATCCTAGGCTAAAGGGGTAATCAATCCCTGGTAGGCAACACACTGCGAAGGAAAATTTTGTAGAAAGAGTAATGTTAAAAAGGACATTATGCATACTCATTAGAGGTTACTGAGACTCAAAAGTCATCTGATCTCGGGGGGCTCAGAGGTTGGTCCATATTTGGGAGGATTAGTGTGGTCAAGGTCGTAATTTCCAAATCTACCACTAGTTAGAGGTTATTAATGAGTAAATTAATTTCTTTCTACTTTTGTGAAAGGAAATTTTGATTCTAAGTCAAACGTTTTATTTAGATAGTGAAATTTGAAAGTAGGTAATGAGTACATAGTTTTGCTAGTATAATGCACGCACAGTTAGCACGTTGATAGGAAGAGAAATCACATATTTTTGAAAATATAATGATGAATATCTAGAATGTCTTGGATTTTGTTAGTGATGTTACTATGTTTTATAACTTAAAAATATGCATCTAAACTAGCTAGAATGTCTAAAAAAATCGGTAAATTCTAAAATAGGTGCGAAACCTACTTGATTCATGAATATTGTTTTAAAAAAATAACAACATTATTTATTGCATGATTAACTCTCATATCAAATACGTAAATTATTGAGGCATTCATAATAATTGTTGAAAATAATTGCAGCGTCTTTTAATCCATGTCTATGATACAGAATGAGACAGATTTGCTTGATGCATGACTCATATTTCAGGAAAATTGTGTAGTTCTTGAAGAGTGATTATAATTCAAATCAGAATAGGGGTATATGACATATATTTAATTTCCATAGAATAATGGCATAAGTTTATGATACCTGTGTCTTCTAGGTGTAAAGTCGGAGGTATAAAAGAGTGGTAACCTATTCGGGTGTGAGTATGGAGTGGAGTTGACCAGATTAGAGGATCAGGAAAACATTCTTTACCACAAAAAATTAAGAACAATTGATTGGTATGTTGGATTTCTCTTCAAATTTATATCTAGTAACTGGTACACCATTCCAGTGTAGTTTGCAGCTAGGGTGAGCTTTATCACCCTCAAGGGTAGTACTATTGGGATGAAACCCATACAGACAACACAAAAATTACTAATACTAAATTTGGTTGTTGAAAAGAATTGAATAAGGGGGAGGTAAATTATGATTGTTGAAGGTGAATAGGTAAGAGAGGAGAGTTGAGAAATAGCATGGTTACTGTAATAATTTAAGTAGGATAGAAGTCAGAAAAGATTGCAACTAGAGGAGAATGGTTACGAAATTGTGATGCTCTAACTAGATTTATAGGATTTCTAGAGAATGAATGAATCGATTTATAAAGTACGTCTAGAATATTACAAGTAAATAACTAAATTCTTACTAGTAATAAAAAATTCATTTTTTAGAGACAATCAAGATTTTGGCCAGTTAAGAATTCAAATGTCTTTTTACAACATTACCATTACAAGACTCTTGTATCTAACAACCTAATGGCTTATGTTTTGAGAAGTATAACATTATTGACAAATATGCATTAGGTACAATAGCTTTACACATGTTGTATAACCATAAAAAAACTCATAATATGCCTTCATTACAGTAAGGTTGTTACTGGCGAAACATACCTTAAGTAAGAAAGTAGTATACATTCTATATAAACGTACCCAAATTATTTATACACCTACATCATTATAGAACTATTGCTGGAGAAACACTCTGTGTAAAAGTATGTTGGAGATTTTGTATGATAAAAATTATAAAGAAAATTGTGGACATATAATTATAAGCATCACGATACATCAGCAGAATACGAGTTAACTCTCTAGCATGTCAATACATGAAGTTTATGCATACATTAAGTAACATGTTGTACATAACATCACAACAAAACATAGCTTTCTAACCAAAACTATGAGGATGAGGAGAATGTAATATAGAGACCAAATCTAGTGGATAACCCTACTAGCAAATGTAGTAAAGAGATAAAAGTCATATCAAATAGGAATATGCATCAACAAAAGTGAGATGATGAACTGGAAAACAGATATTTAGTTTCATGTGACACCAGGGAGATTTCTACCCAAAATTCATGTACATTGTTTATCTTTGAGAAGGAAAAATTAAAATATTGCCCTTCTGAGAGGCATTGTAGAGTAAACAAGTACAGGTTCCTCTAATAAACTTAAGGGTTCTTCCTATGTTGCAGCAAGTTGGTCGAACAAGAGGCGAGAGAAAAGTAACTAACCTCGAAAGAGATGATTGTTTTGTCATAGAGCACTCATCTATGTCCATGATACACAGGAACCAGAAATGTGGGAAATAATGGCATTACCTGTGCCAAAACCCCAGCAAAACGAATACATTAGAGATTTCAATCTCCTCATAGTGAATAAGGTACATAGGAAAATTAGAAAGAAACCAGAGTTGAATAATATTACCTATGTAATGACTGTCAGACAAAAATTTGTGCAGGTCCAACCTATGAATAAGAAAAATAAAAACAAAAACCATATAACCCAGTAGAAGATTAGAAAGTTTAGGAGGAGATTGGGGAAAGCACTAATTAATCCCTACACCCAGGGAAAAATGTGCTTACTGAACTTGAAAGGTGGTAAAGGGTGCCTCCTTAACAGGGTTCTAGATTTGGGGGTTGCCCTAGGCGAATTGAAGCCCGACCTGCACACAAAATTCCCAAGAAGGAACAGCCAATTAGAGTGTTGATTTGAATGGAAGGAAGATGAATTATTAACTTAGAAAATCAGTACAAGCTTACGTGATGCAATACTGCCACACTAAGCGTGGTTACTGTACATAGTTGGAGATGGGGGTGTAGGCCCACTACTCTAGCACTACTGAGGTGAGACCACAACACGTCCAGGTAAGTATTGATAGTAGGGGTGGAGAAATTCTATCAAACATCAGGGAAAATGGTGAGAACCTCCCCTCTTTGCAGTGATACAACGTTAAAAATGAGTGACTAAATGTTGGGCTGAGGGGTTAGCGTCAGCTAGGTAAAACTCCACTGTAGATGCCTGGAAGAATATCGTGACCATAAATGTCGAATCCCCTCAGCAGAATCGAGGAGGTAGGGCGGTAACACTAGCCCATGTGAACCGAGATGAGTGACAGAAGGACTCACGTCGTTTGGGACATGTGAGGCGGAGTGAGAGGATGGTGGAGAGGGTTGGTTTCTAGTTGTAATCATAGTGCTACGGGCTATGTATCCTAGTACCTACCACTAACAGAGCACAATCAAAACATTAGTCTTAACCTTAGACAATGGTATCATAGGAATTGGGTTAAGGAAACACACTTCTTTAGAGGTAGAAAGATAGGAACTTAGAGTATAGTTGTAAGGTATAGAGGGTGATGAACCACATGAGTAACCATATTATGCAATAAATCAAATTTACCCAAGCAGAGTCAACCTTAATAAATATAAAGAGGTATGAGACATGTTATACCAACAAAGTTAGTAAAAGATATTATTTAAAGGAATAGGTAAATTTATTAAGAGGTTAATAAAACGAATAGATAGAAAATTCCATTCAACATATTGAATCCTAGAAAAAAAGTAAAAAATAATATAGCATGAAGAAATGGTGTTCTAGTTTGGAATGTGATAACAAGCTTAGTGATGGATTTTCAATTTGTTTCAAAATTTAACCCTCAATTAATCCCATAGAAACAATAAAAGAATACAACCCAAAAAACATAGCCTGAAATCCCTCTCGTCAGTGCTAAAACCTTAGGTAAGACATAGCGAAGTAGTGAAGTAGGAACCACTTGAACTTCTTTGATCTCTTGATAGATTTGGAGGAAAACCACAAAGAGAAAAGAAATTCAAATTGTTCTATACCCTAAAAATCATAGGCCTAGGCTTATATAGTTTTATGGAGGCCTCTTTGGAGTAGGCTGATTTGGGGTTTTGGAGGGAGCGTGATTCATATAAAATTTAAAATTTTGATTTGATCCCTTTTCTTAAATTTTAACTCACTTGGAAGAACCTTCTTCTCAATTTTTTTTTAAATCCTTATAAAATTCCTAATTTAATCATATGAAACATCATCATCTTTAACTAGTCGGTCTTGATTTTGTGGAACTTGGCGAAAAAAAGGGTGCATCATCTTTGACTAAAAATTTCTTTCCAATTATGAAGGTCCTTGACAAAGGGGATCTAATGGAAAGGATCACGAAGACAAGATCGCTAATTTGTTTCTTCGAAAATTTCAACAAAAACATGGTGTGTTAATCATCCAAGAAAACCAAACCCTAGAGCTAGGGTTTCATCACTGCATCATCTCATCCATGACAATAGCATACTGCGGACATCAATGACAACATCCTATACCTTCTTGACATCCTGCTCCTACTTGATATCCTACATCTGTTCTACATCCTGCTCCTACTTGATATCCTACATCTGTTCTACATCCTGCACCTGCTCGACATCCTTCATTGACATCGATGACAACCATGTTAACACTTTCAACTAACTAATGGGGTCCCCCAAATGAATTAAAAAGTTTACCTCTAGATAGAGTATGATGAATTCCAAAATTTCCAAAAGGGAGTGCAAAAGCTACGGGATAGTATGGGTGAAAAGGTAGAGTAAGGAATCTGCAACTAACAATTTTGACACATTGAAATATTAGGCCTTTCACTAAGAAATATAGATGCCATGAGTGGCCAAAATTGTTATAAGCCTATGGAATCATGTATTGAAAGAACTAGAGTTTCCTCCAAGTAGGATAGTTGGTGGAAGGTACATAGAGATAGTCTAGACAAGTAGGGAAATGTACTTGGATCTATGCACTACTAAAGCCAAATTATATGCTAGCTTGAATTTGAATATCCCTCAATCCATTATCCCCAACATATTGATGCAGCCTTAGCCGCAAATATCCACAGTATGCATACAAATGCATGTCATATTCATGTCCCAAGAATTTCCATCTTATACTTAGGAAAGAATCTCTTAAATCAAGGTTTAATGTTCCTTCACAAACTCTATGAGCAAACATTTGATTTAATTATCTAAAGTCTGAACTCTAGTAAACATTTAAATGGAAACTATACGACCCTTCAATATATTTGGTTAACTCTTATTACCCGTGCTTATCAACCACACCATGGTCTTTAGACTTAGGTTAAACTTCACTTAACCCATAATATATTTATTCCGCTTTATTTCTATTATAGATCTTGTATAATAGAAAATATACATAAACCATTTAACCCTTCATTACTTCATTATTCTGTCAATTCACACGACTTTGCACATTTACCAATGATCAATCAGCACTATTGATTTCTTCCTTTAGATCCAAAGACTATTGCATCATCTTCTCATCATCTAGCATGAACGATCTCTATCGTTGATTTTCTCCATCTGATCCAATGGTTGTCATGTCACCTGCTCAAATTTTGTGCAGCCAAATCTCCACCGTAGACCAATCCTGCTTGATCCAATGGATATCGCACAATCTCGCGCTCCAACTAGCACGACCGATAAAATTTCGGAAGCACGCGAGAAAATTTGTTTTGATGTGCTATGTGGCGCCTCCATGTTTTATCGCGTAGAATTTTGAAATACCAATTACAACCTTTATACCGCGTAAGATACCACTTTTTCCTTTGGAAAACTGCCCACGTGCTCAAATCAAAACCTTTAAGGAAGATGCTTAACCAAAGCTTTAGCGCTTAATCTTAGTATTAACCCTTAATGCTAACAAGTAGTTTACTCTCCACCATTCCTCTTCCCTCATTGTTTACCGTTGATCTGGCTGATACGATGGTTTCTGTGATTTGCTGTTTGATACTTTCTACGTCGTTGATCTTCCATTTGACTCCTTCTTGAGCTTAATTATAGTCCATCATTGGAACTGTTTAACCTCCAATTTTCTATGTACGCTGTCTCGGTGCTCTGTCCTTCTTGATTTCGTTTCCACACACATATGTTATGCAAAAACACTTCGTTTATAAATAATTACAATTTAATCACATATGTACTCTACACATGTTTAAAATCAAATTTCTCTATTCGTAAACAAGTATTTACACAGTTTCTTCTTTGAGGCCTCATTTCCAATATTAGTGGCCTTTGTTTCCCTATCTTCTCATAGGCTTACAATCAAACTCTATCTAATCTCTGACTCTCTAACTAACTAACTAACTAACTCTCTCTATGCCTTTTAGGCTTACATTTATACAAAAGGTTCTGTAACCCATTTCGGTTCAGATCCTTAATAATTTCAACTAAACCCTAAGAATCCTCTCAATCCCATAAATCATGAACTAATTCCTAATTTAAGATCTACAATTAATTTCCAAATCTATCAATCCCTATGAACTCTCAACTATCCTGATTCTCTCATGTTCCCCTTCATTCGAGAACATTTACAATATGCCTCTCAATACTTAATTAGATCCTACTCTCATAAAATCACTCAAAAACATTAGAATTACATTAATTTGATGCATAGGAAACCAACTTCCTTGAAACACAAGACCCCCTATGTCTACTAAAATACAATGATATTTTTGAGCCGAATGCTCTTGCATCAGACTCCCAAGGTTGAAAACATTCATGATCTCCAGATCATGTGTTCTCATATGTTGATAGAAAAACCTCCAAGGTCCCAAACTTTAGTTTGTAGTTGTCTGAATGCTTTGTTCCTTTGTTGTTGTTGTATATATGTTTTCTTCTGGTTCATCTTCCTCTCTTCAATCAATTTCAAATTCTGATTGATCACTCCTCCTGTTGTCATTTTCCTCAATCTGGTCTGTTTCATCATCAACTGCCATAATTCTTCGGTCTCCATCTTCAGCACATCCTTGGGCTGGTACATACTTTGCCATTGCATGTCACTGCACGTTGTCCATTCATATTTAAACTGCTGATTACTTTCTTCAACTTTTTCTACTTCAGCTTCTACTATTACTCTTGAGATTGCTCGAGATACTGCTGTAGATATTGCTTCTACCCAAACTTCCTGAATATCCTTGAAGATATCTCCCTCTTCAACATCTAATTTCTTCTCCTTGTCTGCAAATTTACTTTCCAATGATTTGATGTTTTCATTCCATGCGCTAAGTATTATCATGGAATCTTCCTTTTCCTCTTTCATTTGACTGTTCTCTTGTGCCAAATATTTTTTTGTCGTTTCAGCAGTATCTTCATCACAACCTGCAATAGTACACCAATTATCAGAATTAAAAATATAAGGCCTCACTGCCTCTTCCTTCTCTGGAAACATCTCAATTTGATGTTTTGAGTTTTCCTTTAACTCCTTTGTCGGCACATTAGTATGTTGATTTAAATTCTCAAAAGAATTCATGAGACTATCATCTACTCTCTCTTCCACACCACCTGCTTCAATGATGTCTTCCTGCGATTGTCGACTGTAGTGACCTTCTTCGTTCTCATTGAACTCTGATTTTACAATCTGAACAATTACTCTTTGGTTTTCTAGCTTTTTCTCCAAAAGACTTAACTCATGCCATAAATTTGCCATCTCACTTGGGATTTCTCCTAAAAGCTCCATGCAATCCTCACTATCTTCTTCTTTGTCACAAGTATAATTTCTTGGTGACACTACTTCTTCATTCTCGATCAGAATAAAATTATGATCCTCCATCTTTGTGATAGTTTTAGCTATCTGTCCACCTCTCTTCCTTTGGTAATATAAGAAAATCAATTTCTCTTTGTCCTTACCAATAACAAATTCCTTATCTATGACCTCTCTATAATTGATGGTTTCAATGTCCCTCTCTCCCTAACTCCCTCCGATAGTAGCTGCAAAGCATTGACTTGCAAACTGGACCAGTGCCCAGATGCCTACCTATATCCCACTGATGACACTAAAACCTGCACTTGCGCTTCTGCTGCTAATTACAACATTATATTCTGCCCTTGATGAGAACATAAAATCTGAATCCATCCCTGCTTAATTATCATACTGAATTCGCTAGAAAACCAAATAATTCTATGTAGTATCATATCTATAATAAGAGTATTACAATCATGTTGATTTCAGTATCATATTTATTACAAGAAAAGTTGCATGGCAGCAAGTCCCTGCCATGAGCGGGCTTGACAAAAAGAAACACCACCATTCCCATGCCATGCAGGTGACAACAGCATTGACATTGGTAATTTGAAAATGTTGTCGTAGTCACTCAATCTAGTGCATGTACTCTTGGGATTTCCACAAATGGTTAATAGAAAATCTCTTCAAGTCATAAAGTGAAATGTAGTGTAGCAATATATGTAGTTGTAGTAGTATCCCCTACCCCTGTGAGGTAGTTGCAGCTTGAATAGAAGGAGCTACAACCCTTCGTGGCCAGAATTTGTTCCCACCAGTGGTCGAGAGAAAACCAAGAAAATGGACAATATATGTTATGGTGGGCACATCTTGGTTGGGGTGAGAGGTCCTCGGGGAGGTGCTATTTACATTAGGATAAAACTAATGGAATATTGTGAAGAGAAGTATGGGTCGAAGCTTGACAAAGATGGCTTGCCAATAGAGCATGTCTCAAGAGGAGTCTTGTTCCTTGATCATATTATTTTCCGGCGTGTGATATATCCAACTTTGAGATACACTAGATCGGGTGGTGAGATTGTCAGTAGAAAAGGTGTGGGTACTCTACTTACTACCAGCTTGGAATTGTGCATTAGTCAATTCCGAAAACTAAAATTTGTCAAGGGTGACAGCGACGTATTTTCCAACTCAAGCACACAACAATTTACAAATGAACAAGTTTCTTGAAACCATGGTAGAATGGTTCAGATATGTAGACAACTGGAAGAAAGTAACTAGATTTTGCTCCTACATTATTCGTGGTTCTCTTGCAAAGCTCTATGCTGCAAAGTACAAGCTCCGTTTTAGAGCCAAGGTTTACAAGGCCGCCTCACGCAATCTAAGTCGCCCATTAAAAGAGAGGGAGGGTGAGTTGCCAAAATACAACAAGCTTTTAAGAATGGGACTAATTGATGCCATTCATGGCATTAATTTTACTCTCTCCTCTTTGGTGCCCACAACCGACTATACGCCCTTTCCAAATAACTGGATGCTAGAACACAAGAGAGTTTTACAGGAATATATAAAAGTGCTCACCCTGAAAACTTTTAAGGAAACGCATATAGCCACTATGAATGAAAGCGGTAGTCTAACCAACATTGCAGGATCCTGGTACCCGCTGCTATAAAGTGGAACCGTCGAAGTGAATAGGCTAGTGGTGAAGTTCGAGAAGCGTAGCCATTCATTGAATATCCTTCATAGCGAACAAATACATTATGTAACGCTAAATATATACAACCCATACATTAATAAATCAATATATTACCCAAAAACAAAGCGATCTAACTGTCGTTTATCCCAAACAAAGCGATCTGATTGCCATTTATCCCATGCAGTGTTCGTTGATAGTGAGGTGGAAGTTTCAGTCTCGGTGACCACGTGAAGCTTCACATCAAGCGACACGGGACTGAAAAGTATCGTCACGGCCAGAAGGTTCCTGCCAGTAAAGTCACCACCTGTCACTCTGTCTACGCACAAAATAAGGAAAAAATACAAAACCCCGGTGCACCGATATGGTAGAACACACTACCACAAACCAGGGGACATCTGATGGAAAAGAATGAGACAAGTGGCACTCATAAGTAAAACGTGTAGTCCATGCAGGTTCGTTTTTATATTCGTAACTAGTGTATAACTTCCAGTTACTATGAAAAAGTAGTGGGAGGTTTTCATATTGCTTCTGGCAGTCCAACCATTTCACACATTCCGTTTCTTCAGTCCACAAGCTTGCAGAGCTATCAGATATTTTATCATTTCCAAATTCTGCCTGTAAAACAAGACGACCTACAGTATACAAGGGTGGAAGTATTTCTCGGAGTGCATCGAGTATAGGACGATCAAGCTCATTAAAGGTATTTAGTAATACTAGATCGGCTTCCGGAGTGGCCTGCACTTCGCCTGTAAGGATCTCCGACATGTCTTTGTTGCAGTGACTTCGAAGGAAGAAGATGCGGATGTAGCAGCCAATCCATGTTTTTAATAACAGAAATATGACCCATTGTATACATATCGACCATTGCAGCTGAAGAAGGTGAATGAGATAATATCGACTGAGATAACCTACGATTCAGAGTCAGGTTTTGGCGTCGAGATGCATGCGGCTGATGCAGAACGAGATGGTTCAGTCAGGTGGTTCATCTGGGTCGGTGGCATAATCAAGAGCATTTCCCGTTTAAGATCTCTCCATGGCGGATGATGCTTCACCACAAAGGCACGAAGGTTATGCACAAAGTCCATATCTTTGTAAAATCCTAATACATATGTGATTGCCTTTATTTTTCTATTTTATAATAAAATTATGACTTTGGAAATTGTTGGTTTGGTCCAATTTGAAAAACAGTCTTGAAATTTTTTGCCTAATAAGGATATCTTAAATAACCGAGAAGGCATGGGCATTCTAGATGAAAGAATTGAGGACTGTCACATGGCATTTTAAAGCCCTGATTTCTGTTTTATTTGTATCAAACTATTGCATATATTCCATTTTCCTGCCAAAACTAAAAAGCAGAAAGGGCAGAAACTGCAAGCACTGGCAGTCGAGAGTGAACTTTGAGCTTCCTCGCAGTTTTCTGTGGAAAGGAAACAACCCCATATGAGATAATACATGTAACTCAAGGAACGTCTGGTTGAGAATGTTTCAACTTAGCAAGAAGAGGCTAAGAAAGGGAAAAGCAGAGGTCATACATTATTTATCCATTAATAAGCAAAGTGACTTAAAACTCACAGCACCTGGAGGTCTATGGTTGACCCGTTGTAATAGGTTCCCCATGCATGTGCATTGGGAATTGGGTCATTGTTACTTAAACATTCCCACTTTCAGGGGTTGCAATTAAGCACAATGTTAACAAAATCACATTATTTGTAGTTGTTGGTTACCTGTATTTGCAGTTGTTGGTCAGTTCAGGGGCAAGGCTTTTGTTGCAAAACCCAGATCAGGCAGACGTAGCGAAGGTTCTTGATATTCTGTCTATGCACCCACCTTAACATTGACGAGGGATTACAGAGGAAAAACAATAAGGCACAATTGCAAATCCAATTGGAAGAGAAAGTTGCAAAAGATACAGTTTTCTCTTAATATTCTTTTTCTTAATATGTGCAGAACAAGAGGCATTATTTAAACAATTATTTCAGCTTGCCTTGAAAAAAAAATTAAGGGTGTGTGCCTACATAGAATCACTAGATAGCTAGCCCGCGCATAGAATCACTAGATAGCTAGCCCCCATATAGTTAGTAACAAATAGTGATAAAACGCGATAGCATGCATCTCAAGAATGGACTAACAAGGTTTGTTTGCTCTCCAGATTCAACAACTCTCAAATTCATTGAATCTACTGCTTAAACAACTACTATGCCACTGGTTCTCGTGTTGCTTACCTTGCTTACCTTGTCTTCTGTGGTGCAGGTGCAGATGAAAGGAGTCGCACAACTTCATTCTCCAAAACGTGGTATAGGAACCAACGCTCTCTCCATTTCTGCCACTCCTCCATTGTTGCCACTCCTACCATTGCAGGCTTCGGTGAGGTTTTTAGAATGAATTTATCCAGTTTTCTGAAGATCAGAACTTCAATGCATCAGGACACTTGGAAGAAGTCGTGGCAGTTGTCGAAGAAGCCGTGGCAGTTGTACATGCAGCGACAACGATGATGG
Organism: Pinus tabuliformis; assembly: GCA_031772625.1. Lineage (NCBI taxonomy): Eukaryota > Viridiplantae > Streptophyta > Pinopsida > Pinales > Pinaceae > Pinus > Pinus tabuliformis. The sequence goes on along the minus strand of CM062807.1, from coordinate 30,803,447 downwards.
TTATTTATTATAAGATGGTTGTTCTCTATTATACTAACTAAATATATTTTGATTGACATTTGATTTAATGCTAGCATTAGTTGGAAGCTAAATTTTTAAATTTCTAAATGTGAAGAGCAAATATGATATAACTTATGTTTTTAGCCTCCCCGCCTCGGGAAGAGGCTAAATAAGATGATCAAATGGATTGTTGTTCAAAAAGTTTGGCTATTCGACATAGTAGCTAGTTATTCAGGATGATAAGCAACTTAAATAAATGCTAAAAACAACATTTCGATTACTATAGTCCCTGGCCATTGCCAGATGGCAGGGACTAATAAGAATACCATAGCGTGCATGGTTGCAAGAAGTCCTATCCTATAAAAAAGGAAGTCGTATCCTGTAAAAGCCAAATGCATTTTACTTCTATTTTGTAAATGAGTAATGCTATTTTGGATACCTTAAGGGGTATATGCATCAATTTGGATATCTTTGCGTGATCTTAAATGATTTAATAAATAATTACGAATGTTTTTATAAATTTTAAAGTAAGGGAAATGATTATATTGATTATTTGTTGTTTTTTCATAATTAATTATTTTATTTTAGTTTTCTTTATACATGTAATTTCAAATAAAATAATATATAATCATATTTTTAATGATAACAATATTATTATCTTCAATATTGTAAACAAATATCAATTTGTAAATAGCATACTTTTGCATGGGAATTGAAGATCTATTAGAAAAAATAAAAGTTTAATTAGTAGTTTTTCATGGTAATAGAAGAATGAAGGGCATTTATCCAAGATTTACTCATTTGGATATTAACTTAAAATATTGTGTATGTAGGTTGACGAGATCACATGTATTTATGGAAATATCAACGATGTAACATTTTAAACTTATCCTATTTTTAGAAATCATGATGCTACATTTGTGGAACAATATAAAAAACGTGACAATGTTGTCCCTCACTCAAATTTGGATCTTGTTTGTTACTATTTTAAGATCTTCTCCTTGAAATTTATGGATTTCTCTGGGTTTCTATGGCTAGAATATGTGATGCACTAGCATTCGGCTCAGAAATATCATTGTATTTTAGTAGACGTAGGGGGTCTTGTGTTTCAAGGAAGTTGGTTTCCTATGCATCAAATTAATGCAATTATAATGTTTTTGAGTGATTTTATGAGAGTAAGATCTAATTAAGTATTGAGAGGCATATTGTAAATGTTCTCGAATGAAGGGGAACATGAGAGAATCACAATAGTTGAGAGTTCATAGGGATTCATAGATTTGGAAATTAATTGTAGATCTTAAATTAGGAATTAGTTCATGATCTATGGGATTGAGAGGATTCTTAAGGTTTAGTTGAACTTATTAAGGATCTGGACCAAAATGGGTTACAGAACCTTTTGTATAAATGTAAGCCTAAAAGGCATAGAGAGAGTTAGTTAGTTAGAGAGTCATAGATTATATAGAGTTTGATTGTAAGCCTACGAGAAGATAGGGAAACAGAGACCACTAATATTGGAAATCAAGCCTGAGAGAAAAAATTGTGTAAATACTTGTTTACGGATATAAAAATTTGATTTCAAACTTGTGTAGAGTACACATGTGATTAAATTGTAATTATTTATAGACGCAGTGTCTTTGCATAAGATATGTGTGTGCAAACGAAATCGAGAAGGACAGAGCGCCAAGACAGTGTACATAGAAAATTGGAGGTTAAACAGTTCCAATGATGGACTGTAATTAAGCTCACGAAGGAGTCAAATGGAAGATCAACGACGTAGAAAGTATCAAACAGTGAAGCACGGAAACCGTCAGATTGGCCAGATCGACGGATAACAACAATGGAAGAGGAATGGTGGAGAGTAAACTACATGTTAGCATTAAGGGTTAATACTAAGATTAAGCGCTAAACCTTTGGTTAAGCGTCTCCCTTAAAGGTTTTGACTTGAGCACGTGCGTAGTTTTCCAAAGGCAAAAGTGTCATCTCACACGACCTAAAGGCTGTAAGTGGTATTTCAAAATTTTACACAATAAAACGTGGAGGCGCTATGTAGCACAACAAAACAACTTTTCTGGCGTGATTTCGAAACTTTATCGGTCGTGCTAGTTGGAGCGTGAGATCACGTGATATCTGTTGGATCAAGCAGGATTGATCTACAGTGTAGCTTTGGCTGGACAAAATTTGAGCGGGTGACGCGACATCGTTTGGATCAGATGGAGCAAATCAATGGTAGTGATCGTCAGGGTTAGTTGATGAGCGGACGACGCGATATCCATTGGATCTGAAGGAAGAAACAAATGGTGTAGATTTGAAGCACAAGTTGAGCATGGATAAATGTGCAAAGTCGTGTGAATCGGCAGAATGGTAAAGTAATGAAGGGTTAAATGGTTTATGTGTAATTTCTATTATACAAGAGCTATAATAGAAATAAAGTGGAATAAATATATTATGGGTTAAGTTAAGTTTAACCAAAGTTTAAAGACCATGGTGTGGTTGATAAGTGTAGGTAATAAGAGTTAACCAAAGATATTGAAGGGTCATATAGTTTATGCTCAAAGTTTTATTAGAGTTTAGACTTTGGATAATTAAATCAAACGTTTTCGCATAGAGTTAGTGAAGGAACATTCAACCTTGATTTAAGAGAGTTTTTATTAAGTATAAGATGGAAATTCCTGGGATATGAATATGACATGCATTTGTATGCACAGTGTGGATATTTGCGGCTAAAGCTACATCATTTGGTATCAGAGGTGGTCAAAGATCTTTTTAAATTAAAGAAGAATTGTGCAGAATGCAAGTGTGATTGTGAAAGAAAGAGGAGATGAGGTTATTTGAATCTGATAAGTAGAAGGCATGACATAAGATGCGAGAAAGTAATACTCTTAAGAAGAGATTGCAGAAGCATAAAGAAAGCACATCGATGTTTGTTTTTTTGAGGAAAATGGAGATTCACTCGAATGTGAAGAGTGGATGGAGAGTGCTTGTGAAATCATACAGGTATTGTTTTATTTAACTCTGGTTTGAGTTTTGTAGGTTTAAAATAGAGTAAAGATTGATAGAATCAGACAGACAAGAAAAGTTGTATGTGTTCTAAAGAACAAAGTGAATGAAAGACAGGAAAAAAAGTGGTAGTGAACCTGAAGAATCTGACTGAAGTTTGGACAGAGAGGACAAGAGTGTTCTTAGAAGGAAGCTGAGCAGAAGCATTTTAAAATAACCATAGAAATTTGGTAGCAGAAAGCTTTTGAAAGCTTGGAATGTTATTTGTTTTAAATATCATTGATATGTAGGTAATAGTAATTAGTGAAGCATCTCAGCAAGAAGATCACAGCCTAAAGAGCAGTGATGAAAGAAGCTGGTAAGGGTTTCTGGGAGAGAGTGGCCAGAACTTAGTATTTCATTTGTGTTTGAAATACAAGAGGACAATTGTGTTCTCAAAAGTGCAGATGAGTTAAATTCTAGAACATTGAGTGATCATATGGTTCCAGAGGAGAGAAGAGAGATGCCAAAAGACTGAGCTCAGAGGAGAGAAGCTTAGTGAGGGGGGGACTAGTTGTTGCAGAGACTTGTGCAGCTCATAGTGACTCGGTGAAGAAATCATAGAGATGGAGAAGAAGATGATTACTCATAGTCATTGTAGAGGTTTAGAGAAAAGCCACAAAGTGAAGAAAGAAGATGCCAAAGGAAATGGCATATGGAGACAGATGAATGATGAAGAATATGAGAGAAAGAAGGCTAAGATAATATCCATCTTGAAGTATTGACGGAACTATTACAGAGGAATGAGAAAGACCGGAGGTGTGGTTTTCTTAAGAGAAGAAAGATAAGGTGGCATAAACTACAAAAGAGGAAAGAGCAAATGATGAATGCTCGACTGAAGGAAGAATTACTCAAAATAAATGAGTATTTGGAGGAAGACTTGAAGACTGAAGCTGAGGCCAAAAGGTTACATGATTTTAAATCTGAAAATTTGTGTATGTTTGCAGGTGAAACATGTGAAAAAAGGACAATTCGCTGATATTGTTGTAAAGGAAGAAGAAGACTGGAAGAATCTAAATTATGTTCTGAAAGAAGATGAGATAGATAGGTCTCATGTAAATTCTTGTACATAGTTGGGGAAAAGTTTTACTTTTCAGCATATTGCAACGACTGAAAGCGGAGGAAGTTTGACTCTTGATGATGGCCAAAAGCAAGAAGAAGTGGAGAAGGATATCAAGCAACCAAGTGAAGGACTTGGGGAGATTGAAGAGAAGACCATCGAAATATTTATGAGTCATGTAGAGGACTTGGAACAGTAGGAGGACTTGATGATTGGATCATCAAGTGAGATCATGAGGTCTTGTGGTTTTAAAACTGACAAGTTGTGTGTGAATGCATGTATTGCAAAAAACAAACCATCCTATGGAACTATCTTGAGTGAAGCTGAAAGTTGCCAAGCAAAGTACGATGATGACTGTCTTTCAAATGAAGATCAAGTTGAGTTATTACCCTAGAAAGAGTTTAGAAATTCCTTGCTTAGTGAAGGAAATATATTAAGTAGAGATGAGACAATTATGTATCATGAAATCTTGATTGTTGCCCCCATTCAGAGTATATTTCAACCAGCGTTGTAGGAGACTGTCCCGAGAGTGTACAGCTGAGCACGCCGCCGCAGTCACCAGTGCTGCAGCTTCCTTTACCAGAGGCATCGAAGGAGCATCCCGTACGTCCCCAAAATCTGCCTAAGCTTGTTCCAGCGGGCACGTCAACACTCCATGATTGGCCCTGCCCTAGCGCTTGACCGCCACCTACGGGAGTACCTGCGGCCCATACCGTGTTCTGGATCACAAACGTTGCACCCGTAGCTCCTGTACTTACCAAAGAAATCAAATATTTACGTACATAAAATACGATGCAATGCAGTCAAGGGATTACTGTAACCTTACCTTGAAGACAAACGTTAAAAATTAACGCTAGTGTTGCTGTAACATAAATCGAAACTGCTAATGTTCTTGCCCCCATTGCAACGCCACCAGCAAGTAATTAAACACAACTACAAAACAGCGCAATACAACGAAGGAATTGCAGTTGAGCGGCGGGGCTAGCCAGCGTAGCGTATACCGCACGAAATTCTTATGAAGGTTGGGCGGTGTGGCAAATTAATTTGAGAGTGTGATATAAGTAGGCGCGCTAATCGCTCCTGGACATCCGGGTCACGCCCCCCTTACCCTTTATTGTTCCAGATGTTCCGGGTCGTCTTAAACTAGCGATCACGAATTGGAAAGATTTACTAAGAAAATGGATAAAGCTATAAAGTGTGACGTACAATAAGCTACTAAATAAAGGAGCGTGGAAAATTTGCGAAGAAAAGACAAGAAACAGAGAGCGTGAGGAAATTCCTTGGAGAAGAAACAAAGATCAGATACCATTGCAGTCTGAGTTTAGCACTTGTCATATTTATTTGAGCATTTTATGAATGTTTCTCTATATGATTAGAAATATTAATTATTATTATTTTTGTTTATCAATTCTAAAATATTCTTAAAATTTACAATTAAATCAAAATTAAAGTGCGGAAAAGTGAAGCTCAGCCACTCCGTCACCTTGTATTGTTGTAGATGTTCCGGGCCGTCTTAAACTAGCCCTCTTCTTCTAGAATATGCCACGAAATTCTTATCTAGAGTAGCCGGTGTGGAAAAATTCACCGATGGATTGTATGACTGAGGGCTTGAATTTTCATTTAATGATTCACCAAGAATACAATATTGCACAGGTCCGCTGAACTTGTTACAACTGATGGGTCGTCGCCTGGTACTCGAAAGTTTCGCAAGCTCTTCGAATATTTGAGTTTTGAATAAATGTGTGCGTTAAAAGAGGTTTGTTTTAATCATCTTACGGTTAGGTTTCGAATAAATGTTTGCCTTAAAAAGAGGTTTGATTTAAGGTGACATTTTAGAATGGCGTGTTTCATTGTGGAATTTGACAGAGTTTTGATAGTGTCTGATTTTTTTTTTTTAAATTTCTCTTATAAATTAGTAAAAATAAAGAGATATTTAGATTTTATAAATGAGTGTTGACAGAGTTTTGATAGTCTCTGATTTTATTTTTATTTTTTTAATTTTTTTAATTTATCTCTTTTAAATTAGTAAAAATAAAAAGATATTTAGATTTTATAGATGAGGGTTGATTGTTTATTTATTTATAAATAATGAGTTGATTATTTTCTAATTTATTAATGTATTTTAATTTCTTATATTTAAAAGAGAAAATAGTTTAGAGAAAGATTAGTATTAGAGAAGACATCTTCCAACTGGTGCATTAAAAAAAAGAAATAACAATTAAAAGAGTTGTTATAGGCATATAAGGGTTTGTTTACTTAGTCTAAAAAGTTATCACTTAAAAGAAAAGTGGAGCATATGATTTTTTAAACCAACTTTTTTTATTTTCTAAGTGACTTCTTGGAAAAACTTACAAATAAAAAAAATACGATGTGTGATGCAGAATAAGCCACCGCAAGCCATCACAATAGTTCCTAAATGCTTATATCTACCATATTAATAATATTAATAATGATTAGGTCTATCTTGTTAAACGCTAACTATTTCTTATTATTAATAACTACAACCATATTATCGCCTATTTATATATTATACTATTATGTTGTTGTTATCATTATTATATTATGATATTATATATTGTGATATTAGATAATATTATATTAATATATTAATATTTATATTTTAAATTACAATATAGTTAACCTATAATATAATAATAGTATTTAATTATTATTAATGACCTTTATTTATCTCTCACCATTACATTAGGTTCCATAAATATATATATAAACTATCTATTAATGATTATTAATAATTCTAAATAATAACTACCATATTTTTATATATTTATTACTCTTATAATAATCTTGTATTATATATTTACATAATATTATATTATTATATGATATTGTATTAATATATTAATACTTATATGTGAAGCTACAACATAATTAACATATAAAAAAATAATAATATTTAATTATTATTAATAACACTTATTTATTTCTTATTATGTTATGTCATATATATATATGTGGACTATCTTGATAATATTAACTATATATATACTATGTATTTAATTAAAATATAATATAATATTTCACATTAAAATTTCACTATTATCACAATGAATTAATCAAGGGGATGACTAATAATATAAAGCCAATGGATTAATATTATAAACCCAATCCATTAATATTATAAATCCCAGTAATTAATGTTATAAATCCTTGGAATTAATAGTACCGATAGATCCATGTTAGGTATGGATATAACATGAGCCAAGAGGGATCAAATTTATTCAAGTGCAATTTTTTTTATATTGTGAAATGTAATGTATTATTTTTCATTGTTTAAATTGTATTTTTGAATGCTAAATAGAGTATATATAGGGCCAAATAGAAATTTTAACCATAAAAACTTTGTTGTTTTCCATATATAGATATATATGAAGTTGATATCCGCATAAATTAGTTAAAATAGATTTTGAAATAGTTTATTTAAATCTCTTGTTGAAATAATTTTTAAAAGTATAAGATTTAAACATCTATTCACACATTTTGTTTACTTCTAATTACTCTACAACATATTCATCCTTTTTTTAACTATAACAGACTTTATTTTTCCATTTAGAACATAATTTGATTTTTTTTTTTAAAGGGGCAGAGACGGAGTAAAAACTTACACATTCCCTCATACTTGAGCCTCCTGGCTCAATAAACCTAATAAGTCAAAGGAACTTCGCTCAAGTGGTGTGGTTCATGATTTGTCTCATGTGGTGGTCCTTGTGGCGTTTATGAAATAGTTCTATGAAGTTACAAATTGTGCGTAGAGGAGTATACTCATTACTATTAAAAAAATATATTATAAACATCGAGGATTAATAATCCCACCAAACTAATATTATAAAGCTAAAAAATTAATACTATATACCCAACATATTAATAAACCCAAGGAAATAATATTAAACCATAGGATTTATGTACAAACACAAGCGGTTATAAAAACTAGGATAAAAAATGTAAATCCAAGAAACTAAAAACCCTAGGATTAATATTATAAACTCTCCAATTATAAATTTTAAGATTATAAAGTTGAAACTAAATATATTAAACCAAAGTAAACCCTAAAACCAATATTATAAACCAAAATATTAAATGTTAATTTATTCAATTTCACAATAAGAAATTGAATATATTACAATGTAATGTATCATTTGCGAATTATTTTTAGACTCCTTGTTACATAGCGACGATGCTTGTCACACTGCAACATTGGATATATTTTTGTATCATTCCAATGTGAGAATAGTAAACCTTAATATTAAAACAAATATTATAAACCCTAACATTATAAAATGTGAAATTAAAAATCTTAATATTATAAAACTTTGGGATTAATATTATAAACCCAAAGGATTATTAATATCATAAAACGAGGGGATTGACATTATAGATTATATTACAAACCCAAGGGATTAATATTAAACCCTAGGATTCATGTTATAAACTGAAGGGTTCATAAAACCTAGGAATAATATTATAAACCCTACAATTATGAACCTTGATATTATAACTGCTAAACCAAATATTAAAAACCAGAATAGACCCTAAACTCAATATTATAAAGCATAATGTTAAACCCTAATTTTTTCAATTTTGCAATCCGACATTGAATATATTGAAATGTAATCTATCATTGTGACAATAATTTTCTCACTGTTTGTCATATAGAAACGATGATTGTCACACTATGATATTCGACATATTTGTCAATCATTCCAACATTACAATATTAAACCCTAATATTATAAAACCAAACATTTTAAATCTTGAGATTATTATAATCCCGAGTCTTAAAATGATAAACCTTATGAAAAATATTATAAATTATATGATTAATATTATTAATGATAAGAATATTCTTATAAAATTGATATTAAAAATTTCTCATCTTCCATATATAGATATATATGAAGTTGATATCCACATAAATTAGTTAAAATAGATCTTGAAATACTTTACTTAAATCTCTTGTTGAAATATTTTTTTAAAGTATAAGATTTAAACATCTCATTCTCACATTTTTTTACTTCTAATTACTCTACAACATATTCATCCTTTTTTTTTTTAATTATAGCATACTTTATTTTTCCATTTAGAACTTAATTATTATTATTATTACTATTTTCAAGGGGGCACAAATGGACGTAAAAACTTACACATTCCCTCATACTTGAGTCTCTCAGGTCAATAAACCTAACAAGTCAAAGGAACTTCACTCAAGTGGTGTGGTTCATGATAATTGAAAGGAACTTCACTCAAGTGGTGTTGTTCATGATTTGTCTCACGTGGTGGTCCTTGTGGCATTTATGAAATAGTTCTATGAAGTTACAAATTGTGTGTAGCAGAGGATACTCATTACTATTAAAAAATATATTATAAACACCACAGATTAATAATCCCAACAAAATAATATTATAAACTCAAACAATTAATACTATATACCCAACATATTAATAAACCCAAGGAAATAATATTAAACCATAGGATTTATGTATAAACACAAGCGGTTATAAAACCTAGGATCAAAAAAGTAAATCCAAGGAACTAAAAACCCTAGGATCAATATTATAAACTCTCCAATTATAAATTTTGAGATTATAAACCTTAAGCTAAATATATTAAACCAAAAAAACCCTAAAACCACTATTATAAACCAAAATATTAAATTTTAATTTATTCAATTTCATAATACGACATTGAATATATTACAATGTAATGTATCATTTGAGAATTATTTTTAGAATTCTTGTCACATAGTGATGATGCTTTTCCATAAACCAAGAGTGCAACACCCCTTTGTTGTATGTAACACTCTCTTAACCTAGGCTAAGAAAAGATAGGTCCAAGGTGTAACAATGAAAGTAAATACTTTATTTTTAAATAAATAAAGATAATGTAAAATGCTTTGAAAATGAGACACCAAGATATGAGGTTCCTGCCAAATAAGATCCCAATAGTGAATGGGAATGGATAATTCTTTCATGATAAGAATTCTAGATCTAATTCTAGATAATCTTAATGGATTGGGAGATAAACATCCATTAGGTTACTTAGTGGGAGAAAGATGCTAAGTTAACAAAAAATAGGAAAGCCTTGTGGGAGTTAAAGGCAAGATTTTATGAGGAAAAGCCTCGTGGGAGATAAAGGCGAGCTTTTCTGGGAAAACCCTAGACAAATGGATGAACAATATCCATAAAAGCAGGATGTTGATAATGGAAACCATATCATGAAAGAGGGTATTAAACACCCATTGAAGAGATCAACATGAGGCATTTGATCGATGGCAAGAACTCTCGGCTCGAGGGTGAACTTGAGGAAGTCATTTCTAGGTTGGGTGGCATTGCTCATTTTTACAAGTAATTTTGTTCACCTAATCTAGTTTGCTTGAATTTTTTGGAATGTTATGTATGTGGCTCCTTACTCTTTATGTTTTCACATCTTTAAACTTATGAGTAGAATTGAATTGTGTTATCTCATGGTTCATTACTCTTGATGTTGTCGAATTTTTAAGCGTATGTGTATAATTTCATCTATAATATTTTTTCATGCGATGATGGAATAATTATTCATGTGACGACTATTGAATATAAATTTAATCAAAGTTGAATTGGGGGATGGGAGCCTAGTAGGTAATTGTTAATATTGGGTTACAGAGGTATGTGACAAATCGTATCAGAGCTCTAAGTTCAAATATTGAGGCATAAGGGTCAATCCACCTCTGTAAGATATGAATGAGTTTAGGTCCTAAACTAAGTCCTACACAAATGAGGGTTTTGGTTATAAAATTGCTATAAGAAAAAATAATCTAGAAACCAAAGAGGTTGAAATTAAATCTTAAAATAGTTGGAGAAGGACTTTGAAGTCATAGCATGTGAATATTATATAGATTACTTACAATGAAATGTAAATTTGAACTAAGGTTATTTGAAAATATGGATTCTGAAAGAACTAAGGATTGATATTTTAAGGAGTGAAGTTTCCTATACTTCTTGTCAAGCATACAACAAATTGTGTTTTCAATTGCATGAAAGGATCAATTAAAAACAACAGTAGTCCATCGGATCATTAGATAATTAATTAGAAGGGAATACCTAACCCTTGTCGTTGTGCCGCAAAGCCTACAAGTTAAATGATCTATATGGTTTGTATACTTCATGTAGTAGCGCTATGATGAAACAAAAATTTGTGATCAAAGGATTTCTCTCTTATAATTAAGAGTATCCACCCATGTTCTCTGTTAGTAGATTTTCAAAAAGAATTGGTTGATTCTAAATTATACTCACAGACGTGTTATGTAAATTGTTTTTTTTGGAATGCATACATGAATGTGCAATCTCTCTATATATATAAATAGATCTATTCAACCGGCCACTCCTTGCCAGTGAGGACACTCTAATAATTCTTTACGAACGAAATATATATTTGTGTTCTCGGGGGCATGTGAAAGACAAAGGTTCTGTATTTTGATAGAAATAGCGAGGCATGTTTTTTCTATCAACTGAACAATGGCATCAATAGGATTCATACTTTTCTTTATCTCCTGTTTTCCCGTTTTCATTTGGTGGCCGGAAAATGAAATTTGCTCAACCCCATATGCGCAAGAGTTGCAGTTGTGTTGAAAGTATGGTAGTTAGTTTATTGTAAGAATCAAGTTTTAAATTTAAGTTTGAAGTTTTTTTTATTGGGTGATATAAATGATAGGCCATACCATGCAGAAAGTATTCAATTCAAAAGTGTAGAAACCTAAGGAACTCCAGAGAAGTCTTCCGTCGATTTCTTCTTTATTATTTTCCTGAAAGTAATCCTCCAACATCAATTCAGAAATTTTTTATGAATATATCAACATAAGTGAGCTTTATCATTGACATTAGGTGGCATAAGTTAGAGAAAATTCAGAAAGAAGCTACGAAGAGTATGACGACAGTGACATTTCCTGTCATGAAAGAACATGTTCTACATTAAGTAATCGACAAAAAAAATATCGAAAATAAAATGTTCCATAGACATTTCTTAGCTTGCAGTGCGATTTGTCGAGTTCCAACTGAGTAAATGCAACAACATTATCATATAGTGGTCTACGATTATCGACAAAGGCAATGTCTCATAACAGTTCATGGGTGTCTGCCTTATATTGGCAAGCATGTCTAGATGAATTGAAAATTTAGAAATTGTGGAATCAACTTATGGAAGTTACAACCAAGCAACAACATGTCGAATATATAACTACATTCTGTAAATAACTATTTTGGTTTCTCATGGTCATAAATATTCCACGCGGTGAAGGTTTAAAACTTATGTAGATATGTTTTACCTCTATGATGCTTATGATATATTTATTTGGAACGATGTCAAATAATATCATCTCCTACGAGGGGAGGCTATGACGCGCCAAAATGACAAAATGGTATTACCAATAGATTTGTCTTTCCACCTTTTTTTCGAATGGAGTTACTGTTTCCGGAATTAGCACAGCTTTTAAAATATCATGATCTAAAGAAACCACACCTATCCCACTAGATGGACGGAGAAAATCATCGTAAGGACGATTATTCCCTTTCAACCTTATCCACTGATCTAGAAGCGTATGTGAGTTGATTGAATCAGTTGGATAATGTTTATTCCATTGACATCATACTCACAACTTGATCTTTCCCCTTCGCTATAGATTTATAGCACGAGGGCCAGGTGTCGTTGGATCTACACGACTGATGTTTCTTTTTTTTATCACACTGTCTACTCACCTTATCCACTGAGCTAGAGATATTTCGATAAAAATCAATCAGTGGATAATGGTTATCCGAGTTCTATCTTATCCTTATGTCCAGACTGTTCTAAAAGAGCTCCTAGATCAATGTGATCTACTGACGTCAGGGAAGCATGAGAGGTATCATTTTTGAGTGCTTCACCAGAGTGTGTCTCGCTGGAAATGAGATACCGAGTTGACACAAAACTACTCTGTAAACCATATCTTAATATCGTTAGAGGCATATTTCCTCCTCTTGGATGGATGCTAGATTTGTCACCCATTCTTGCATTCCTTTAATTTGAACATTGTTGCAAGTGTTGCCTCTGCTCTTCGAGTCGAGCTGCCCAAAGACGTAGAAAGCCAAGGTGGGTCAACTTCAATACCTAATCAATGAAAAAATACACTCTTTTTAAATTGTTCCTTTGTTCAATATTGGTGCTCTATATCCGTTTGCTTGATTCAAATTCCTAAGAGTTGTATTGTATCCAATACTGACATTCTTTTCAGCACAAGTCAATACTAACTACATTTTTGTAATCAAAGGCACCTTGGTCCTATTACCCTAAATGAGTACACCTGCCATTTGAATCTGGCATTAAAGCAACCTATTCCATTAGAATGGAACGATGTTTTGTTTCCAGTACCATCAGAGAATGTTTGGAACCACCACTTTCAGCAACGACTGCATATTTACTTCATAAATATAAAAAGAGAAATCTATTTTTCATACATATAGACCCTTCCATTATAATTATGAAAATGGTGTCAATATGGGAATACAGCTATGATGTTTTGATGTTCATAATACAATTATGATGTTTTGATGCCATGAAATAAGAAAAAGGATGCAAGAAGACAAAAATTAATTATGCATGAGCATAAGTGCATGGTATCATATGAAAGAAGAATTTTACTTTCGATTCTGTAATTAATATCATGATTGGTGACAAATTCAGAAATTTTCCCGATCATTCTATATCATACAAAGTTCAAACTTATTCCATGATTGGTCAATACATAGAAGGATATATTCCTAAGCATACAAAGTATTTATGTATTTTCCTCATTGAAAACATAATTAATTCCATTTTTTTATAATGATTGTAAACAATATTAGTAAATTTTTCTTCTAATGTTCATCAATTTGAAAAATGTTGGCATAAGTTCTTTCATGTTCTACAGTTTGATGGCTACCCTATGGAGTGTATATGATTACTGATATCCAGTTTTACGTATACTCTTCCTCATCATTATTTTATGAATGTATAATTTGTCATACTGATTATCTTATCAATAAATAATGACCTGTCATTTTTTATTTCATTAGTTAGTGTCACTTCTAGTTGGGGAAATGATATGTGCTCAAAGCTGAAGCGACAGAAGTATGAAGACAAAAAAACAAGTCAACAAGATACAAAAGCACAAGTACACAAGTATATTTTGTATGTGGTGCCTATATAACCTGTACACATTGCATCGTATTGTATATATAACATCAAGTAAATCAGGTAGTTTTTCTAAATGAAGTTCATCTTGAAAGGGAAAACTGGTATGAGAGGTAAAATTATCTCGTCCATATGGGAAAATATTTGTTAAGAAGAAGCAAGAAGAAAAGTAAAAGATTATGATATTATATTTATAATTATGTTATCAACTTTAATATTTAAAGCCTTCATTATGTGTTGAATATACCAATGAATCCCACCAATTACAATCACAACAAAGTGTGACACATAAGGTGCCATATCAAGGGAGGAGCCCAAGAAGAATCAATACAGGTTCTCAAAACTAAGTATTTTGGATAGATATAGTAGCATTGTCTAGAGGAGAAACCCTGAAAGACGATATTGGAACAAATAATTCTACAATGTTGAATTGTACTGAAGAGTGATGCCAAGAAATGACAACAAATAACATGTTGATTATTTCAATAAGTAGAAATAGTTAACTATAATACGGTTACCTTTTACTGCGCCTACTTATTGAATGCTAGGAATTATGTGAGGATTAAATTTTTATTACATTATATGTTGCGGAAGTTTATCTAAAAACTTAAGGTGATAGGGAACAAAGACTCTATACCATGATGTAAAATTGGTTTAAGATACTTACACATGATGGACCTAACTTTATATGTTCATAGTCAAGCTTGATGAATGAAAAAATTTGTAATAATTGCAAAGTATGGTTATTACATCGAAAGTGGGATGATGGGTTTTATTGATACCATCACCATATTATTCTACTCATATTAAAAGTAAACTTATGAGTGGTATGATTTCTATACAAAGACATAGATTAAGAATATTCCAACTAATATCAGTAAGGACAATCCATTCAAAGGCATAACTTAATGGAAAAACATGTATTCTTATAAGATCCTAAGAAAGGATGATATATGAAGGAGGAAATGGTGAACTCTTATAAGGCAACTCACAAACAAAAATAGATAAAAGGTCAAGTGTTTTTCTCTATAGATCATGGCCAACATGAGAACAATAAAAAATGAAAAGTAAGTAGATGGAATCCATATACATCACTCGAAAGGAGTTCATAATATTCTATCAATTGTAGCAAAAACTGATGGTTCATCAATTGGGCTCCAACCAAGAGAATATTCTGAAGGATTTTGTTCATGAAATTCCCATGAAATGTCGTTAAACTCATGAAAGATAGGTCTTTGTATGTACTATGAGACTATGTATTTTGAAATTGTCTTTCAATTTAATATTTTGTGTTAATTGGTGCATATGCATGTATTGATGCAGTTCATTTTTAGATGTGGTGTTTCCACTGGTTGAATTTTTTAATTCATCCTTAGTGGAAAATGCTCCAAATATATGTTGTTGAAGGAAAATAAACCTTAGCAGGTCATTATTCAGACATTCAATAGTAGCATGCATAACTAATTACATATGTATAGTTTGGAACCCATAGGTTCTTTTCAGTAAAGTAGTATCTAAATAATTGTAACTAAGAGAGACGAATTACATTCCAACCTAGACAAAACTAGGATCAAAATTGTGAAGTCAATGCACACATGCAATACAACTCACTATATGCATAAATACATAATACATTAAGAATATTATGACCTTCATATGTAGGTCAATGGGACTGACACCGAAAAGTACAAATGCAAAATGGAAGTGTAAAAGTAGCTCATAGTGCTTCTCAGTTAACAGCAGAAAGAAAATATTAATATTAAGAGCACATTCTCAAGAGTTCACCCAAATTATAACTTTGCAACTTAAACTATGCAACCTCAAACACCACAACCTTAATGGACATATCAATCTAGATATAGATGGGGTTAGGTTATTATCTAACAAATAAGAACCTTTCAAACATATGCTTCCAGTAGAATGATTAAAGATATTACCAATGTACTTCCTCTTGAAAGTGATAAGGTAAAAATTGTCAGTGTGTTTCTACTTTATCTTAACAAAGTATACTTGCAGACTAGATATGGTGGTTCTTGATGCATTAGAGAAATACAGAGCAACCTAATGACCAGTAGGAATTGTACACTAGATTCAGAACATGACTCATCTTAATTAATAAACCAATCTTCCGTAAACCAAAATAGTTTTTCATTAATACAACTTATGATAATCAAAGGATTTTAGGATGGTAGTAAAATAATGCATGTATCAAGTAAAATGGAATATAGAAAATTTTCTAGACAAATCACGCAACAACTTGTTCCTAAATTAAGACGATGATGGTTATGTGGCACTGGTAATGAGGATTGTTGTGCACGAAGAGATTGGGTATCTAGAAATATATAACCATACAATATCAAATGCATATTTTCTAGAATTATTTCCTATCAAACAAGCTTGGAGAAGTCTGCCTGTCAGATTGCATTAATAGTGTTGTCTGGCTCTGAATAGGACAACATAACAACTATTGCATCAACTAATTTGATAATGAATGAATTGGTTATACTCTCTTGACTTCTAGGGTTGATTTAATGTTTAAGGTGAGGTGTAAATATGTAAATGACCTAGGTTCACACCGTGGTACACATAATGCCTAAAAACCTTGGAGGGTGTGGAATGGAGAATGGTGTAACCTTGATTTATAATTCATGTATTGGAGGTGTATGTACTTGCATACTGATTGTTCAATTGGGTTTGGACATACATTGAATTATTCGAGGCCAACAAGGTGTTGAAAGTAGTGTTAAAAGGAGAAACGAGAAATCATATGACATAACTAGTTTATGTGAAGAGGACTCTTAGGTACCAAACAATGATTTTCTCCAAGACAAGGCTAAAAGTTGTTATTAAACATCAAGTATAATATTGAAGGCCATACTTTCTTTATGATTCGGTGGAGGTCATATTATGTTATTATTAAGAACCAGTCTAGCGACCTAATAAATTCCAAAACTCAAATTTATTGGTATGATAAAGTTGTAGTATGCATGATTACCTCTATGGTACTATTTTGCTGAAATTATCCTGCAACCACAAGATACAATAAAAGGATTAGCCAAAGAAAAGCACTTGAATACTTTGACATAAAAAATATTTACTTATCCTCTGGTTCCAGAAATTGAACAGGTCCATGAAATTCCTTATTCTCCATTTGAAAAACCAAGAATGATTTGATCGGACTTGCGTAGAGATATATGTCGTGCAGGTGATGCTATGTACATTGGTATTGTGTACAAGTTGTACAGGTTGTACTGTGCACAAGCGGTACATATGGTACTTGTATGGATGCATGTAGTGCATGGTGATATATGACATATATAGTTTTATGTGTGTACTGCACACTGTGTAGGTGCGCATTGTTAAGGAGAAGGAAATGAGTGATTTCCTAGTGTGGAAACTAATCTAGAATGCAGAAGCAAGATAAAGATGGAAACTAAGGATTGGTATTGGAAACCAAGGATAAGCATCAATATTTTGTTCCACTCTTAGTACATATATGACATATGATTATAAATTATTATGGGTACATATGGGTTATGGTTTTGATGGTTATGTTGAGCTAACCTGATATGATATTTTTATACATGTTGATTGATCAAATATGCTGGTTTGAATTTTTGTGACTAATGCAAAGAAATTGCAGGAAGCAATTGTTTGGCAAGAACACAAATGCATTGGAGGAACATATATCTTCCTATTATGTAATAAAATGAAAATGAGGAATCATAGCTAAAGGATGGGCAACATTAACTTGTAGTTACTCATGTAGTAGTACTTTTACAAACAAAATTGAGTTTATGCATATGAAAATCTCTTACAAAGTTGATTGAGACAAATATACAGGTAGCAATGGAAAGAGATTGCTGGTATAAATCCTTGGTAAGCGATGTATCAGAAGATATGATTTAGGTGGCAAGGCCATGTGAACCTAAAAATTTAGAAACAACTACCAAGTAAATAGATTGTAAGATGGTGTAATACACCGAGGATAGTGTAAATTTAAGGTGGAGAGTATGTAACATCCCTCTATTTTATGTAACACTCTGTTAACGTAAGGTAAGAAAATCGAGGTCCAAGGTGTAACAATGAAAGCATATACTTTATTTTGAAATAAATAAAGATAATGTAAAACACTTGGAAAATGAGACACCAAGAGATGAGGTTCTTGTCAAATAAAATCCCATTGGTGAATGAGAATGGATAATTATTTCATGATAAGACTTATAGATCCAATTCTAGAAAAGATTAATGGATTTAGAGATAAACATCGATTAATTTAGCTAGCTCGAGAAAGATGATAAGTTATGAAAAAAGAGAAAATCTTTGTTGGAGATAAAGGCAAGCTTTTATGAGGAAAATCCTTGTAGGAGATAAAGGCGAGCTTTTCTGGGAAACACCTAGGCAAATGGTTAAAAAAAATCCATAAAAGCGGGACGCCGCTAATGGAAACCATATCACGAAAGAGGGTATTAAATACCCATTGAACAGATCAACAAGAGGCAGTTGATCCATGGTAGGAACTCTCGGCTCAGCGGTGAACTTGAGGAAGTCAATTCTAGGTTGGGTGGTGGTGCTCGGTTTTCCAAGTGACTTTCTTTGGCTAATCTGGTTTTCTTCAATTACTTGGAATGTTATGTATGTGTCTCCTTACTCTCTATGTTTTCACATATTTAAACTTATGAGTAGAATTTCATTGTGTTATCTCATGGTTCATTACTCTTGATGTTATCAAATTTTTAAGTGTATGAGTATAATTGCATGTATAATCTTTGTTCATGAGATGATGGAATAACTATTTATGTGACGACTATTGAATCTAAATGTAATCGAAGTTGAGTTGGGGGATTGGAGCCTAGTAGGTAATTGTTAATATTGGGTTACAAAGGTATGTGACAAAGAGAATAATCAACCTAGGGGATTAAGATTATAATAACTTGGGGTTAAACATAAACCCAATGGATTAATATTATAAACACAAGGGACATTAATAAACCCACGCGATTAATATTATAAACCCAAGGGATACTTGAGACCCTTGGGATTAGTATGATAAACCTGAGGCATTAATGTTATAAAAAATAGGTATTAATATTATAAACCTAAGATAGTAATCAACCTAAGGGAATGTTATTATAAACCCTTGGGGTTCATAAACCCAATTGATAGATATTATAAATCCAAAGTATATTGATAACCCAAGGGATTAATATTATAAACCCAAGGGATTATTAATAAATTCAAAGGAATAATAAACCCAAGGGAATAATATTAAATTATAGGATTTATGTTATAAACCCAAGGGCTTATATACCCTAGGATTAATATCGTAAACCCTAAGCCCAATATTATAAATGAGGATAAAATCTACACCTCTAAACCTAATATTAAACCCTAAATGTTTTTATGTCACATTGCGGCAATAAAAAAATTGCAATGTAATGTATCATTATGTCAATGGTTCTTGCATAACGACGATGTTTTTCACACTGTGATGTTGGATAGATTTTTGTACCATTCTAGCATCACAATATTAAACCAAATATTATAAACCCTAACATTATAAAACCTGACATTATAAAAATTAATATTAATGTTATAATTCCCACGATAAATATTATAAACCATATGATAAATATTGCAAAGTGTATGATTAATATTATAAATGTTAAGATTAATATAAAAACCACTGCAGTTATATTATATACCCTAGGAAATATACAACCTAAATCCAATATTATAAACAAGAATATTACACCCTAATATTAAATAAAATATTATAAACGCTCACTTTATGAAACCCAACATTATAAATATTAATATTATAAACCCTTAAGAATTAAACTGTAGGAATTAAGCTATAAACTGGTGGGATTATGAAACCTAAAATTTATATTGTCAAGATAATGGATTAAAAATCCTAAGACTAATATTATAAATCGTATGATTATAAACCATGAGATTATAAGCCCTAAACCAAATCATATAAACCAAAATAAACCCTAAACCCAATATTATAAAGAAAAATATCAAACTCTAATTTAGTAAATGTTGCAATGTGACATTGAACAAATTGCAATGTAATGTCTCATTGTGACAATGGTTTCCAATCTACATGTCGCATAACTATGATGCTTGTCACACTGTGACATTAGAAATATTTGCATACCATTGCAATGCCACAATATTAAGATAAATATTATAAACCCTAATGTTATAAATGTTAAGATTAATATTATAATCCCTAGCATTAATATGACAAACATTACAAAAACTCTTATAAATTGTAGGATTAATATTATAAATGATAAGGTTAACTTTAAAAATCCAATATTGAAAACCCCATTATTATAAAACTAATCCAAAATAATATAAACACAATATTATAAATGCAATGCTAGAAACCCTAGTACTAATCCCATAGGCTTACTAATCCCTTGGCTTGACTAGTTTTCCCATTGTTGACTCATTTTCCCAATATAACATGAAAGACAATATTATAAACCCCAACATTCTAAACCGAGTATTATGTTAATCCCTTGGTTTTATGTATAAATACAAGGAATTAGTTGAATTAATATTATAAACCCTAATATTATACTCATATATTAAAAAACCTCATATTATAAACCCAAATGAAATGAACCCTAGCACGACCACATTAGCAAATGTGATTGAGATAAATTGCAGTGTAATGTAACAATGTGACAATTTTTTTCACTACGTCACAATGTTTGTCACCTTGTGACATTCTATATATATCTTGAACAATGTGACAATGTTTTTCATATTCCGACATTTGTGAGATTGCTTCACTGCGTTCACCATTGGTGAACATGGTTTGCCTCATTTTCCCATTGTTGACCACAGTTTTCTATGACACATTATGGTTGTCTATATTGATAATAGACAACTACAGTTGACCATGTTTTACCATGGTGGCCTAGATTGACCATATTTTACCATATTAATAATGGTTGGCCATGTTGAGAAAGGGTTGACCTTGGATTTTAAAGGTTCATTTCTCATATTTTAAAGAATGAAAATTCTCGAAGCCCTATTCTAAAGTAGACTATGCTATTAGTCACATTAGTTTATTTTTCAAAATGTGATGCTATATTTTCTCATCATGATGCCAATGGATTTATTTTCATAACAATTTCACATAATGTTTGACCATATTAACGATGGTTGGCCATGTTCACCATGGGTTGAAGAAGCCTTTGAAACGTTGATTATGGTAACCATGGTTTACCAAAGATAACCATGATTGACAATGATTGACCTTGACTAACGATGGTAGAAAATGATCAACCTTGCTGAATAGAGTAAAAAATGATTGACAATGGTTAACCATGTGTTAGGATATTTCGACACATAGGAAATAGTTAAGTATAACTTGGTCTAGTGTAGAGTTAGGTAAAGTGTGTTTCCTTACTATGTACATTTTTAACTTACAGTCCAATGGTCATCATATGTTCTGAACATGAAGTGATCCGACGGTTCATTCTCTCCTTAGTATTACCGACACTTGACCTGTGGTATAACACCCAATTGGTCCATGATCTCTATTTAAAGAGAATGGACGATCATTTGTAGGGTGACCATTCACGAGAGAAGCTTATGTAAATTTTATTTATTTTATTAATAAATTGCTTGAAGTGGTCACGTTGGCTCCGACCGTGGACTGTTTCCCTGTTTGAGGGTTTTAACCATGTCAAGAATACTGGTGTATTGATCTGTGATATGTTTGTGAGTGATGTCCTTTGGTTTTATATTTGAGGAACTTACCTTGTAAATTCCTACATGGTATCAGAGCTATTTGAGGGCCGCATCCGTTTGTGATCAAAATCCGAAACCAGTACAACTGCATTCGATTGTCGTTTCCTGGATCTACTGTTTCTGCCTAGTTTCAGGCTGAGACAACTACTCTATTGTGTTAGGAGGATTTTCTTCAGTGAGGAACCCCTTTTGTTCCACGCGAAAAGGTTTCCAGTAGCCCTAGCTATTCCAGTAGCCCTAGCTATGTCATTTTTAAGATCTAGAGGTATACATTTTTTTTTTTTCCAGTTCTAGTTATTCATCTCTTTGTTTATTTCGGTTTATTTAGCTCTTTATTTTTTATTACCGGATCTATACCTTTCATTTTTGCATATGCTCTTTGCCTTGCAACTCTGTGCGATTTGGGCAAATCAAAAACGAAAAGGAAGGATTTTGTTCATGTGTATGCTCTTTTTTGCCAGGGCTTAGTGTGATCTCGGAATATTAGAAACATTGAGGAAAATATTTAGTTTCCGGCGAAGGCTAACTTCAAGCTATAAGGTTTGGGTTTTTTTTGCATGTCAGTGTTGGGTTGTGTGGTTTTTTCTTTTTTTAGGCAAAAAGAGATTTTTCAAGTAAGCACGCACCCCAAAGCTTCAGAGACTAAAAAAAAAACCCCTTTCCTCTTTTCCAAAAATTACTAACCTTTTAAACTAGCTCACTTGGTCCAAAGTTACTTTATGAGAATAGAGGTTTTGGGTTCAAGTCTTTCTTTTTGTTGAGTTACCTTTTCAAAAAGCACATGTAACTTATGTTTTACAGTTACGTTATGTAAAAGTGTTCTCACCCATTATAAAAAGTCAGTCACTTATAATTCTAAAGTCTCTTTATCTTCTATTTAAGTTACAATTTAGTGAGTAGCTTATAAAGCAGCATTGTAAAAGTGATTTTCACTTATTTATAAAAGTGGGTCACATAAAATAATTTTTAAAGTGAGCTAATTAGATTAAGTTTGGAAAGGGGAAGGATTTTTTTTCAAAATATGACATTATCATTCACTTCCACATATTCATACACTTTGTCGGTGTCTTCAACAAATTTTCTTCAAAAGGCCATAACTTCTTCATCCAAAATCCATTTTCAGAGCCATTTTTTTTAATCAGCCTAATTTTTTGAAATCTTTCCATTGGAACACTTAGTTTCAGTATCTATATCTCCAACTTCTGTTAAAATGGAAAGTCCATGACAAGCTATTCTTGACATCACCAACTACTTCTAATGGTGGTCCTACATTGTGGATTTACTTAGAAGTAAAGGTCTTTATAGAATAGTCTCAGGCCAAGAAAGTAAACGTAAATATGAAGATAAGACATCCAAATGGGAAAATAGGAAAGATCAAGCACGTGGGTTGATAGGGATGTCTATTTTTCCAGACCTTAGATTCCATATTGTAGAACTTGATACCCCTAATGAAGCAATGAAACAACTCACTAAAGTTTTTGTAATTAAAAATTAAATTAGAGCCCATCAACTTGAAAATGAGTTTCTTACATTGGACCCCAATAATTTTTCTTCCATTGAAGATTTTTTATCCAAGTTCAAGACCCTTAGACTTCTCTTGGAAGGTGTTAAGGTTAAGAAAGAATATGGTAGCCTTGTCTATTCCATTTTTACTAAGTTGGGACCAGCCTACTTTGTGTTTGTTTCCACATTCCATTCTACTAGAGAAGCATTTATTTCTCAAGGAAAAGACTACAAGTCCCCCGCTTTTGATGCCTTTTGTGATTTTTTAATATGAGAACAAGAAAAAATCTTACATCTTTCTCTTCTTAATCTTGGAAATTCGTGTAAGAAACCATTAGCCACCCAACATCAATCAAATTCAAAGAATCCTAAGAAGCAGTATCCTAAAAAGAATGGTCCTAATCCAAACAAGGGTCCTAAGCAATTTCGGTCTCAAAATGAGAAATCAATTCAACAAAATGATAAGGCAAATAAAAACAAAGGGAAGAAGACTGATAGACGTTACAACGTTTCTAATCTAGATGGCCACTTAGAATCCAAATTATTTAAGAACATGGAAGCCTTGGAAGCTGCAATGAAGAAGCATAACATCCATTTGGAGCATTCTTCAACTTCAACCTCATCTTCAGGAATAACACTTTCTACATGTGGTTGTCAAGCATATCGGTCTGGTTATGCACTAAATGTATCTTCTTCTTCTCATTCTCATGAGTGCCTCATTGATTCTGGAGCTTCTTATCACATGGCGAAAAACAAAGCCATGCTTTGTTCTTTAAATGATTGTAACACCAAAAATATATATGTTGGTGGTGATATATCTCTTAGTGTTGTAGGGACTGGAACTATTCATCTAGACAATGGTCAATTTAATGATGTATTATGTGTTCCAACCTTATCCTGCAACCTTCTATCTGTATATCACATAACTCATTCAGGTGAAGGTAAAATTGTTGAATTCTCACCTCATGATGTTGTAATTACAGACCTAAGAGATCCTAGACATATTTTAGCTACTGGCATTGTTAATGATTCTGCAAAGTTGTATAAGTTTTACAACTTTGGGTCATCAACTCTTCCTTTGGTATTTGTTGCTCATAATGATGAAGTGAGCAAACTTTGGCATTAGTGATTTGGTCACTTAAACTATCACTCCCTTCAAAATCTATGTAAAGAAAATATGGTGACATGTATTCCTATGGTATCTTGCAGAGATGGTGTTTGTTCCAGATGTGTACTCGGAAAACATCAGTGGGATAGTTTTGAAAAAAATTCCTCTTGGCACGCCTCAACCCCTTTACAACTTGTGCATAGCGATTTATGTGGTCCACTTCCAGTTGTTTCCTTCTCTCGGTACAAGTATTTCTTAGATCTCATTGATGATTTCTCTAGATGCACTTGGGTATACTTCTTAAAACTCAAGAGTGAAGTATTTAACATTTTCTTGGCCTTTAAGGCTTTTGTTGAGAAACAATCTGGACATCAAATTCTTAAGCTAATATTTTATAATGGCGACGAATGTGTTAACAAAAAATTCATCAAATTTCTCACTGAGCATAGAATTCAAATGCAACATACTGTTCCATATACTCCATAACAAAATATTGTAGCTCAAAGGAAGAATCGCACCTTAAAGGAAATTGCTAATTGTCTGATTCAACCTAAAGGACTTAGTCTTAATTTTTGGACAGAAGCAATTAACTGTGCAAATTACATAGTAAATCACACTCCTAATAAGGTTTTAAATCATATCACTCCAGAAGAAGCATGGAGCTCAATTAAACAATATGTAAGTCACTTTCGTATTTTTGGAAGTGAAGCACGAACCCATATTCCAGATGAGAAAAATAAAGCTTTAGAACCTAAGAGTAAAAAATGTTTTTTTGTCGGATATTTTGAAGATGTCAAAGGATATAGACTTATTCCACTTAATTCTAAAAACTTTATCATTAGAAGAGATGTAAAGTTTGCTGAAAAATATATCGGCCTATGAGCCTAGTTCAGTGGATGTCCCACCCCTTTCTATCCCTTCTACTTCTAAAACTATTTTTTCTTTAGATGATGACAACGAGGATGACAATCCACCCCCACCTTCTCAGGATCCTCCTTCAGCTCCTTAGCTTCCAAAATGGGTATGTCCTACTCGGGATGCAGCAGGTGCTCTTGTAGGTGATCCTACAATGATGTACACGTTCTTAGTTTGATAGAGCCTCTTATTTACTGGCTCAAGGTTTAGCGAATTATGATCCTGACACCTTTGACGAAGCTTTAGGCCATCCAGATTGAGATGCAACTATGAATGAAGAATATCATTCATTATTGGCAAATTATACATGGGTTCTTGTTCCTCTTCCAAAGGGATGAAAACTTGTTAGATGAAAATGGGTTTACAAAACCAAGTTTGGATCAGATGGAAAAGTTGATAGACATAAAGCTCGTCTTGTTGCTAAGGGTTTTTCACAAGTTGAAGGCATTGAATACACTGAAACCTTCTCCCATGTTGCCAAAATGAACTCTATCTGCCTTGATCTTTCCCTTGCTGCCTCTTTCAAATGGGAAGTCCATCATATGGACGTTAAATATTCCTTTTTGCATGGAGACTTGCATGAAGAAATCTATATGGAAAAACCTCCTGGATTTATACAAATAGATCCCAGCCTTGTATGTGGGCTTAAGAAATCCCTTTATGGTCTCAAGAAAGCCCCTCGGGCTTGGTATGCCAAAATGGATAGTTTTATTTTAGATATTGTCTTTTATAGGTGTCATTCTAACAATACTGTCTACACCAAGAAAGTGGGTAAGTCCCTTATCATTATTGTTCTTTATGTTGATGATCTTATCCTTGCTGGTAGTGATCCCAACCCTATAAACCATTTGAAGTCTAGCCTTAAAAAGCAGTTTGAAATGAGAGACTTAGGACACTTGCATTATTTTGTTGGCCTTCAAGTCGTGCAATCCAAGGAAGTTATTTCCCTTTCCCAGTCCAAGTATGTTTCTAATCTTCTACGTCACCTTCACATGGAAGATTGTAAGACAACCCCTTCTCCCTTTCAGGCTGGAGCCAAACTTTCAGTCACTTGTACTTCCCCTGATGTTGATGCTACCTTATACCATCAGCTTGTAGGAAAACTTTTGTATCTGACCCATACCCATCGTGACCTTTCATTTGTTGTTGGCCTTATTGATTGGTTTATGAAAAACCCACATGAAACTCATTGGAAAGAAGCTAAAAAAAATACTTCGTTATGTTCGAGGTACAATTCAGTTTTGGATTCATTACAGTGTAGAAGCATCTCCTCTATTGGTTGGTTTCATTGATTCCGATCGGGCTGGTGACCCTGATGATCGAGAGTCTACTACAGGTTATGTATTCACTCTTCGTTATGGACCTATTGCATGGGCTTGCAAGAAACAAAGTTCCATTTCTCTTTCTTTAGTAGAAGCAGAGTATCATGCCATCGTAGAAGCTAGTAAGGAAGCCCTATGGCTTCATCAAATCCCGTCAGAGTTTGGCTTTCAGTAGCAGCATCCGGGTACACTTTGATGTGATAATCGAAGTGTCCTTCAACTATGCAAAGTTCCAGTCCAACATCAGCGCAACACATACATTGAACTACACATGCACTTCATCAGAAAGCTCATTCATGACCATGTTCTTGAAGTGCAATATTTTTCAACCGATGATCAAGTTGCAGACATCTTTACAAAGGCTCTGACAGAGGCGACGTTTACTAAACTTCAATTTATGGTTGGATTTCAAAAATTTGTCACTAAGGGGGGATAGGCTCTAATGCCTCCTTACTTCTCCTATTGTGTCATATTTGTACATCCTTCAATCCTATCCCAAGTTGTTCTTAAGGGGGGATGTTAGGATATTCCGACGCATAGGAAATAGTTAAGTATAACTTGTTCTAGTGTAGAGTTAGGTAAAGTGTGTCTCATTACTATGTACATTTGCAACTTACAATATGATGGTCACGATATGTTCTAGACATGAAGTGATCCGAAAATTCATTCGCTCATCGGGATTACCGACACTTGATTGCGGCTTAACACCTGATTGGTCCATGATCTCTATTTAAAGAGCATGGAAGGTCATTTGTATGGTGATTGTTCATGAGAGAAGATTATGTAAATTTTATTTCTTTTATTAATAAATTTCCTGATGTGGCCATTTTGGCTCAAGTCGTGGACTGTTTCCCTCTTTCAGGGTTTTAACCACGTCAAGAATACTGCTGTATTGATCAATGATATGTTTTTGAATGGTGTCCTTTGGTGTTCTATCTGAGGAACTTAACCTGTAAATTACTACACCATGTCGACCATAGTTAACTATTTTTAATCATATTTAACCAAATTGAAGCATGGTCATTATAGTTGACAATGATTGATTGTGGTTAGACTATGGTTGACCATGTCTCGCTATTGTTAAACATTGTTTAATATGATTTTAATATAGTTACACTATGGTTGACTATGTTTTGACTATGGTTTGATTACTATTGACCATACTTAACTATGGTTAGACTATTGTTTGACTATGATTGATCAATATTTGACCATGATTTCACTACATTGAGCCATAGTTGGATATGATTGAGTATAGTTCACTACAACTTGATCACGGTTTGACAATGCTTGGCCATAGCTTGACTATGGTTTGACTATAGTTCACTATGATATCCCTATGGTTACAATTACGATGATGGTTTTTGATGGTCAACCATGCTTTGACCCACAACTTCATGAAGATTTGACTCTTCTTGGCCATATTTTGACTATGGTTTGTTTGTAGTCACTACGATATCACTATGATTACGATGGTGATTGTTGATGGTTAGCTATGTTTTGACCATCAAGAATTATATGCACATTCACTAATTGCGTGTATAGTTATTAAAAATGGTTTTGATACTATATTGCAATTTATAATTATAATATATATGTATACATTACAACAGTCAATTTTGAATAGTTATGAATAAGTAAATTCCCAGTAAATATATATTGAAGAGGAGAATATACCTCACATTATTTTGGTTTAGAAAATAAATTCTAATAGTGGGTTTTACAATATTGAATTTATAATATTAAGATTTAATATTAAACTTTTTAATATTAAGTGTGTATTACTTAAGCTTTTTAATATTGGATTTATATTATAAAGTGTCTATGTTTTATAGATAACCAATTAATAAATATATAACTATGTCTAATAATAATGATTAATTAATCATATATAGATATTAATATGTTAATATTATATATATATATATATATATATATATATATTATAATCTAAGATATTGGTACTTATATTAATATATTAATAAGTATATATTAATGTTTAATTATATAATAATGATAAAAAATAAATCAATATTATCAATAATAGCCATGTATTATTATTATAATATTTTTTAGTTATTTTATCTTCATGGAGTCTTGGATAGATAGTGATTGGGTGCTGTGTTAAGGCACTTCTTGATGTGAAGTCATGAGTTGAATTCCGTGCCCCGATATATCATTTATATTTAACAATGTGTCTTTATATGTGTTTCATATATGGTTATATACACCACATTAGTAAATCTGGTAATAATTTTATTAATATAAATTTTAAAAATATTATAAAATTTATTTATTTTAAAACAGATTAAAACAAATTACAATAATATTGTTAACTCTAAAACTTAATATTAATATTAAAAAATATGTTTGAAGCTAATGTTAATATTAAAATCACATTAATCTAAAACTTATAACATTTGTTGTTTTGAGGAGAAACCATTATTATACAATAATATTATAACATTATAAATAGTAAAATAAAATTTGTATTAATATCAATATTAAAATATTAATATATTTATTATCATATATTTTTAAAAGCAATACTCCATAATCTATTCTATTGATTGAAGCTAGCATTTCCCCCACTGAATGCACAACTATGCGTAGGTATGTGATATATATAAAAAAGTTGTACAACATGGAAGCCAAGAGGCTCCCAAAATTTGCTTCTAACTTTACTCAAAACCACCTTCCTCTAAAGTGAGGGTGGCATAAGTATGCCAAGTCATGGCTCAGCCATTGGGAGAGAAGGGAAGAAATCCTCTTGGGAAAGAAGGATAATATTAAGAACATCATTACTTCCAAATTTAAGGATAATTTGTGGAGTGAGAAGGAGTTAGAGGGGAAAAGAAAGTTAAGATACTATAAGGAGTTAATCAACCCCACCCTTGCTAACCAAAATTATCTTTTTCTATTAACTAGTGCTAAGAAGTGAATGAATATTGGAAGGATTAGAACTAATTCTCATGAGCTCCGGAGTGAAAATAGATGTTGCTCTATTCCCAATATTCCTTCGAATGAAAGAGTATGCCTCCTTCGCGATACTAATAGACGCTAAGATGAAAAGAAGTGTATCTTGGATTCTCCGATCCTGTTACATCTCTTTTCATTTCCATAACATTTGCCCCACTACCAACCTCCTTGACTTGTTCAATCAAGAGAACTACAGTGGCTATAGAATGTTGCTTTTCCTCTTTTTTATCATAAAAATAAAATGAGAAGTAATATCAATTAACCACTTCTTTCTTAAAGTACAATATATTATATTAACCTGAATAGATGTTAATCATCATTATCATTATCATTATCAATATCAATATATATATATAGATATATAATTAATTATAATTATAATTTTATATTTTAAAAATCAATATTAAACTCAACCTTATAAATTTAAATTAATATTATAAATACCATATTATTATAATATTATTTCAAAATTATACTTCATTTTGAAATAAAGTAGAATGACTTCGGAAAATCCTGGAAAAATACTAACTATATTCTATTCCTTACATATAAGAAAATTTTTAATTTTTAACTTTTAACCCATTAGCTCTAGTATAAAAAAATGGCTAATAAATTTACATCAAATGATTGGATATAAAATCTTTATGATTTTTCTCATTTAAATTTTAGACATTTAAATTTAAGGTAATGGCTAATAAATTTACATCAAATGATTGGATATAAAATCTTTATGATTCTTCTCATTTAAATTTTAGACATTTAAATTTAAGGTTTGTAATTTGATAGGTTTAAATTATATGTAATTGGTTAAAAATTAGAAATTAGAAATTTTTGTATATATTTTTTTTCAATCATTTTATAATTAGAACCTCAAAAATATTCCAATATTAATTTTGGAGGCTTCTGTTTGTGGATTTCCTGATTTTCATGCGAACTCATATTTAAAGAAAATTGATAGAGAATTTGAGGTGGAATTAAGTTATTTCCCAATTTTCATGTGAACTCATATTTAAAGAAAATTGATAGAAAATTTGAAGTAGAATTAAGTTATTTTACTAATTTATATTTTATAAAAGTATATTAATAACTTATGTTTTTTAAATCAATGTTGACGTTACTATGTAAGCACCTAATCAAATTCAATACCTAATCACTAGCTGCGGTGAAGCAAAATGATTGATAAGATAAATAGAAAGAAAATGGTTTATTGCGAAGGTTTTATAAACTAAGGGGACAAATTTTCATGAGTTTAAAATAGAAATAAAAATTTTAATGGAAATACTCAAAAATATGGAGAAATCCAAAGTAATTGTTAAAATAAATTATGTTAAAATTAGATTTTGCATGATCATTTGTATCTATCTCAATAATAATTACATGAATTATATATATATGGAAATTTATATTTATATCAATTTTATTCATTTATTTTTTAAATGCACTCAATTGTATGTTTTGAATATATATGTAATTGTGTACCATATCAATGGTATTCATTTTTTTTTAAATTAAGGAGTGCAAGTTATGCAAAGATATTCATTTGTTTTCTAAATTAAGTAGAGTGCAAGTTATGCAAAGATATTTAGTTGTGTACTAAACTCTATTTAATGAGAATTATATAATATTTTAAAATATTTAATAATAATTATACAATTGTATATATAGTTTAAAAAATAAAACCATTTTATATTGGTAAAGGATTTTTAAATAGTTAATAGTAAATGTACCCTTATAAAGATAACTTAAAAAATAAAATTTCATTTTAAAATTATAAGGTATTTTAAAATAGTCAATAACGATTATACAATTGTAAACACACTTGAAAATAACATTTTACAATCGTGAATATCGTAAATAAAAAAACCATTTTCAAAAGCCTAATGCCAAAAATTATTGAAGATATTGTAAAAAGCTATGTTAGAAGAAAAATATATATGTAAAGTGAAGAATCATATGGAAAATACTTGTTGTAAGATATTTCAAAATATGAAAATTGCCCCTTAAAATAAAAAAAAATATGATAATTAATGAGACATAGGCCTCCCATGAGAGCATTCATGTGCTATTTAGACAAGTATGCATTCCATCTTATGCATGTTATTTGGATCAAGTCACCATTCCCTCTTGTGCATGTCACATCCCTCATACTCACACATTAGCCATGAATTTAACTTTTATATATTCTACCAAATGAAAAAGGTTTTGGGAAAATGATAAAACTATACATTCAACCGTGGGGAAAGAAAACAAATTATATGCATTTCAAATACAACTCAACAAATGGTGAAATTGATCATAGTGGTCAAAAGGCATTCTTCTTTATCTCGTTCTTAGAAACCTGAAAATAAAGCTAAAATAATACCATTAGAAAATGCCGAAATAAATTATTCAAAAGTCAAAAGTATTCTTACGGTGTTGGTAACTTGGTGGCATTATTGAAACAAAAAAAACAAAGCTAAAATAATACCATTAAAAAATGCCAAGATAAATTATTCAAAAGTTAAAAGTATTTTTTTACGGTGTTGGTGGCATTATTGAAACAAAAATAATTCGCTAAGTGAATCAAGATGAAAGATTTCGATGGTATTTGTGTGTTTCTCACCTTTATGGTAGATCATAAATTAAGCTAATAGAGTACCTCGAAAGTGATTGTTTCTCGTCTAAGAAATGTTGTTGTGCGGATGTTGTAGATTTTTTCGTGGTCTTGTGTGTCCTTTACTTCTACTAAGAGCTTTGAGAGCTTCCACTGCAACACATTGCATCCAAATGCTATAGTGTCCCCATGGTTATGAATGCAGCCATGATTTGTAACGCAAAAGACAATGTGAATTTGTAGTATGGCCAACATATGTGAGGAGGAAGTCTTGAATTTGTAACACCAAACATGATGCTAATTATTAACACTAATTATGAACACCGTTGTAAGAGGATAAAACGAGAGGAATTTCATATGTGTTTAATATATATAAAATCTCTAACCAATCATTTCACATTAAAACCATTTGCTATTATAATTAAATTAAAATTTAAACCCAAATATTACATTTATTACACCTATGACAACAGTTCAACCATAAACTGCCGCAACATGGCATTATTTAAATAGTAAGGCATGCTTCATGATAAGAGGCACATGCTTTACCTAATGACAAACGCTTTTTAATGTATTTTTCATTTCTAATTTGATTTTTCTTTAAACCTTATTCTTGTCTTTATTCTTCTGTTTTACGTAATGACAACCACTTTTTAATGTATTTTTCATTTCTAATTTGATTTTCCTTTAAACTTTATTCTTGTATTTATTTTTCTCTAATCCTCATGAGTGGTGATAAATAAAAGGTATAGTAAAATGATAATCATAATTTAGTAATAAATTATTTTAAATATGGTTTAAACACTTGATTTAAATATTCAAAGAAGTTATAACTTTCAACTACATTCATGAATAGGGTGGTGGCTATGAAAATACACTGTCATCTATTAATTTAAACCATTAGATAAAAGAACATGACTCTATCAATTTAAATCGTAAAGTAAAAAATATTAATTAGAAAAATGATTAAAGTGGCTAATTTCAATAGGGGATGCCTATCAAGAGAGTAAAGAACTTACGAAGAAAAAACTAGAAGAGAGATTGATGTATATATTGAGATTTAGTTTAGTGTGGGTCATATTGTACCTTCCATGAATACTTTTGAATAAGAACAAAATGAGGTAAACAATTAATTTTGTGTCTTTTATCAAATTCTAAAATATTTTTAAAATATACAATAAAATTTTCATTGTAATTAACACATTCCAATTAGCATATCATTTTTTTAAGATGTTTTTCTTCATCTTTAAACTCGCCATCAGAGCCTCTTTCCCCATTTTTTGTGTGAAACAATTTATTAATATTGTTTGTACTAACTATATATAGACTATATATTTTACTAAAATATAATATAATACATCACATTAAAAACTCATTATTATTACAATGAATTAACCAATGGGTTACTAATAATATAAAGCCAATGAGTTGATATTATAAACCCAACAAATTAATATTAAGAACCCAAGGAATTAATATTATAAACCCTTGGGATTAATATTATAAACCAAATAAGTCAAAGGAACTTAGCCCAAGTGGTATGGTTCACTATTAATTCTATAAAGACAAAATATTATTAATATCATAAACCCAAGGGATTAATATTATAAACAATATTACAAACCCAAGGTATTAATACTAAACCCTAGGATTGAGGTTATAAACCAAAGGGATTATAAAATCTAGGATTAATATTATAAACCTTAAAATTATGAACCTTGAGATTATAATCCCTAAACCAAGTATTAAAAATGATAATAAACCCTAAACTCAATAATATAAAGCATAATGTTAAACCCTAATTTATTCAATTTCACAATCCGACATTGAATATATTGAAATGTAATGTATCATTGTGACAATGATTTTCACATTGTTTTTCATATAGAAACGATGCTTGTCACACTGCGACATTGGACGTATTCTTTTACCATTCCAACATCACAATATTAAACCCTAATATTAAAAAAATATTATAAAATCGAATATTATAAAACCATACATTTTGAACCTTCGGATTATTATTTAATCCATAGTATTAATATGATAAAGCTTAGGAAAAATATTATAAACTACATGATTAGTATTATAGATCATAAGATTATTATTATAAATCCAATATTAAAAATCTCATTATTATAAATGTAATATTAGATCATAATATTATTAAACGTAATATTATAAACTCCAATATTATAAACACATTATGAGAAACCCTAATACTACTCCCTTGGGTAAAAAATGGAAGAGGTTAAAATCATAAACTCTTGGGATTGATATTAATATCCCAAGGAAGTAATTATATAAACCCTTGGAATTAATATTACAAACCTAAGGGATTGGTAAACCCCAGATATTAATATTATAAACCCAAGGAATTAATAAACCCAAGAGATAAATATTATGAACCTAAGGGATCAGTAAACCGAATGCATTAATATTATAAACCAAAGGGTATAATTAGACAAACATAATAATATTATAAACACAACGAATTAATATTATAAACTCAAGAGATTAATAAGCCAAAGAGATTAATATTATAAGAACTTGTGGTGAATAAAACCAATAGATTAATATTATAAACACAAGGGATGTTAATAAATCCACGTGATTAATATTATAAACCTGAGTGATACTATATACCCTTGGGATTAGTATGATAAGCCCAAGGCATTAATGTTATAAATACTAGGTATTAATATTATAAACCTAAGGCATTAATCAACCCAAGGGAATATTATTATAAACCCTTGGGGTTAACAAACCCATTGATTAATATTATAAATCCAAATGATGTTAATTAATCCAAGAGGTTAATATTATAAACCTAGGGGATTATTAATAAACCCAAAGGAATAAGAAACACAAGGGAATAATGGTAAATCCTAGGATATATGTTGTAAACCCAAGGAATTATATACCCTGGGATTAATATCATAAACTCTAAAGTTATAAACCCTAAGCCCAACATTATAAATGATAATAAACCCTACACTCTAAATCTAGTATTGTAAACTAGAATATTAAACGCTAAATTTTTTAATGTCACAATGCGACATTGAAAAAAATTGCAATATAATGTATCATTATGTCAATGGTTCTCACATAGCGATGGTGTTTTTCACATTGTGACATTGCATAGATTTCCACACCATTCTAGTGTCACAATATTAAACTAAATATTATAAACCCTAACATTTTAAAACCTCACACTTTAAACATTAAGATTAATGTTATAATTCCAAGGATATATATTATAAACCCTACGATAAATATTGCAAATCGTATGATTAATATTATAAATGTTATGACTAATATTATAAAGCCTTGAATTTATATTATATACCGTAAGAACCGTAAATCATAAAGCCAATATTATAAACAAGAATATTAAACCCCTAATTTATTCAATGTCATATGCGACATTGAATAAATTGCAATGTAATGTGTCATTGCGACATTGATTTTCACACTACTTATTTCATAATGACAATGCTTATCACACTATGATATTGGATATATTTCCATACCATTTCAAAGTCACAATATTAATCCCTAATATTAAACCAAATATTATAAACTCTAACATTATGAAACCCAACAACATAAACATTAATATTATAAACCTCTAGGATTTCTATTATAAACCCAAGGGAATAATATTAAAGCCTAGTAATTATGTTATAAACTGAAGGGATTATAAAACCTAGGATTTATATTGTCAGGCTAACACATTAAAAATATTAAGAATAATATTATAAACCCTAAACCAAATATTGTAAACCAAAATAATCCCTAAACTCAATATTATAAATTAAAATATTGAAATGTAATATATTCAATTTCGCAATGTGACATTGAATAAATTGCAATGTAATGTCTCATTGTGACAATGAATTCTAATATGCATGTCACATAAGGATGATGCTTGTCACACTATGGCATTTGAAATATTTATGTACCATCACAATGCCACAATATTAAGCCCTAATACTAAGCCAAATATTATAAAGCTTGACATTAATATTACTATCCCTAGCATTAACATGGCAAACCTTACAAAAAATATTATAAATTGCATGATTAATATTATAAATGATAAGATTAATATTATAAACCCATTATTAAAAACCACTTTATTATAAGACTAATATTAAACCTTAATATGATAAACCCAATATTAAACACAATATTGTAAATATAGCATTAGTTACCCTAATACTAATCCCTTGGTTTGACTAGTTTTCCAATTGTTGACTAATTTTCCCGATATAACATTCAAGATAATATTATAAACCCGACTATTACAAACCTGGTATTAAGTTAATCCCTTAGATTTATGAATAAACACAAGGGAATAATAGAATTAATAATATGAACCCTAATATTATACCCAAATATTAAAAACCCTCATAATATAGACGCAAATGATATGAACCCTAGCACAAACACATCAGTAAATGTGGTTGAGATATATTACAGTGTAATGTAATAATCTGACAATTTTTTTCACCACGTGACAATGTTTTTCGCATTGAGACGTTCGATATATATCTTGAACAATGTGACAATGTTTTTCATATTTCCTAAGATTTATCAAACAAGGAAACATCGATGAGTGTAACATCCCAAGCCTATTATGCTAAAATGCATTGTCATTAGAGAAATTGTTCGAGGGACTCATAAACTTCCATAGAACACTTGATTTAGAAGCATTCTTAACCAGAAGATGTCAATCACCAAATAACCATATGATCTCTCTAATTTAATATTATTAAATTCCTAATGTTTTTATTGTACTATCCATTGTTATTATACCCTTTGTATGTGTAAATTTAGGAAATGTTATCTAATAATGGGAGAGAAGGGGCAACTGAATATTGTCCATGAGATGGTCATTTCCATCGTCACTGTTATGTGGTGCTCTAATCAAAAGAACACAAGATTGATGCACGCTAAGAACTATTTTCTTAATTGAATATTTTTTCTATTCTTTGTACATTACTATCAAATGAAGCCCTGTCACCTCTCATATAATTATCTCCATGTACCCTCACCAAAGTAAAACTTGAACTCTTTGCAAGATAGAGTAGGAGAGCATTGAGGGATTTGAGAATAAAAAACCAATAGAAGTATGCAATTCTTCAAAGCGAGAAAGGACATCAAAATAGATCCATGAATTAATCCCCATTGACTAAAGACGAATCTATAAGGAGTAGATAAATAACGCCAAAGGGAAATGTTATGACACTTCCCGCTATAGGTGGGATATATCATCCACAATTTTGGCTTTGTGGGGACTATTTTTATCGGCGGTTTCAACTCCCTAGAGACAAACACTAAGTACATGTACCTAGTGTTGATCCTTAAATCATGGAGGAAGATGATAATGACAACAGAACTAGCTTCTATGACATCATAAGTGGAGGGAGCAAGGGAGAAAGTGAAAATTGATAGTGGTTAGAAAGGATTTGAGCTTCTCCCAGAACATCCCATGCCTGGTGGCTAAGAAAGTGTTAGTCATTTGCATGGTGGAATCTATTTTACGGTATACAGGGTGTCTTTGTGTTTGTGGAATTTCTTTGGTGTACCTGATATTTTATGGTTGTCTGACCCTTCCTCAGGAATCTCTTTATTTGTTTATCCTCTATCTCAATATGCTAATCTAATTTCTAGACCTTTCTGGTTGGGGAGTGTTAAATAAATTCTATTATTCTCCTAGACCTTATCATCTTGTTTCACTAGTTCTCCCTTCTACTGGGGTATATTATTAACTAGGAATTTGATATCCCTCAGTACCATGATCCACTAAAAAATT
The DNA here is from genome assembly GCA_031772625.1 of Pinus tabuliformis. Taxonomy (NCBI): domain Eukaryota; kingdom Viridiplantae; phylum Streptophyta; class Pinopsida; order Pinales; family Pinaceae; genus Pinus; species Pinus tabuliformis. Next base: position 30,765,137 of record CM062807.1, on the reverse strand, counting down.
TGATCTCGCCCTAGTTCTAGAGGTCAAGGCCCTCAAGGTCGACCTCACATTCAATCGTAACCATATAACATTGCGACACTATTCCATTCCTCCACCCTTAAATAAACCAAGAGGAAAATTGATAGTTACAAGCCTTGACTACAAATGCCTACCAAGCCTATTATGATTATGAAAACCAAGAAAAAGTAGTGGATTGGGTCCTCAACCTTAGTGACACTAATGGATAATAGAGACAATGTCGCAATTCCATTACCCTCCATTGGAAGATGAGGATGCTCCTAGGTGGCGCCCTTAAGGAGAATAATGAGGACCATAATAACATTATCTCTTGTTTTTATGAATTTCAATGAGTCCAATGCAACCAACTCTCTAAATGTTTCGGGTTCGACACTCCCCTTGGCCCACATAGAGGGCCATCTCTAGTGCAACCTCAAGGGGTAGGAACAAGCACCAAGGATCTGGCCCCAGTCACTTCATCAGATAATTGTTGCTTCTTCTAGCCTCTCGATTTATGTTTTCCATTTTCGGTGGCATATATTATTTAAGTAGTTATGTAGTTGGGAGTAATTGGCACTTGAATTTATGTATATCTAGACTAGGACATGTTAGCAAATTGTACTATAAATGAGTTTGCTCTAGGATGGTTTTCATTGGCATAAGGAAGACGATTGTGAGTAGTTTTCGTTTCCCTTGTGAGAGATAGGGACAAGACTTAGGTTAAACAATGATCTATTATTTCGTATGATGATATGATAAATCAATAGAAACCTTAATCAACAAAGAAAAAAAGTGGGCACAAATTAAAATGATATGTGAGAATCATTTTAAAACCAGGCACACATTAAAATAATAAGTATCCACTACTTTAAAAGTGCACACACATTATTCCTTGCATGCTCCCTTTGCACCAAAATTGTGCAACATCTTCATGGAATCACCTAGCATCTATTTTAACTCTTATCATGTGCTAATACATTTTAGTGGAAAAATGATGCTTGTCATATGCTTCCTTGCCTCTAGAAAATGCTTTCTTGTTACTTAGGTGTTGAGTCCCTCCTAAAAAATTCATGTTTTTAGGCTTTCATCAAATAAGAGAAGTTGGTGGCCAAGTAAAAGATCGAGGAACTTTCGACTAACGAATGGGGTTTCCCAACTAAATTAACGAGTGGACCTTTAGATAGAGTATGATGAATTTCAAAAAAATCCAAAAGGGATTGCATAAGCTAAAAGATAGTTTGGGTCAAAAGCGTAGAGTAATGAATATGATCCTAACAGTTTTGACAAATTGAAAGATTCATTGCCAGAGATAGATGCCACCATGGACCATACGTGTTACAAACCTAGGGAACCATGTATTGAAAGAACTAACGATGCCTTCAACTATGATAGAGTTAATCTTATTCTATTAACCATGTATTGCAAAGCTACATAGAGTTAGTCTTAATAAGCAGAGAAAGTACTCATATATCTCCACTATTGAATATATTAATGATAATTAATTGAAAATAAGATTCACAATAAATTATTACTATTAAAAATATAATAATCATAACAATTTAAAAAATATAACATAATATTAATGAAAAATATAACTATATCAAATTAAAATCCACTCCATTATTTTCACATCATAATTTAAAGAATAAAAATTAAATAAATTGTTTATAAATGAAGAACATATAATCTATATAATCATTTTCCTTATTTTTAAATAAAAACATTTATAAAATTATCCATAATTATTTATTAAATCATTTAAGATCAATTGATCCATATACACATATAAATATATCCAAATTGATCCATATACAAGTTAAAATATATCCAAAATAACATTACTCATTTAGCAACTAAAAGTAAAAATACTATAAAAATATGTATCACTTTCAACGGCCTTTGCCTATAAATAGAACTTCTTGCAACCATGCACGAAATGGTATTCTTATTATAAATATGATACTACAATCAACATGATTGTAATACTCTTATTATAGATATGATACTACATAGAATTATTCAGTTTACTAGCGATGGATTTTATGTAACGAACAGAGAATTCAGTATGATAAACTTCTCATCAAGGGAAGAATATAATGTTTTAATTAACACCATAAGCGCAAGCATGGGTTTTATTGTCATCAGTGGGATATAGGTAGGAATCTGGGCACTGGTCCATTTTGCAAGTGGGTGCATAAGAGCTACCATCAGATGGAATTAGGGAGAGAGGGACATTGAAACTATCAATTACAGATATGTCATAGTAATCTTGATTGTTGCCCCCATTTAGAGTATATTCAACCAGTGTTGTAGGAGACTGTCCCAAGAGTGTACAATTAAGCACGTCATTGCAGTCACCAGTATTGCAGCTTCCTTTACCAGAGGAACTAAAGGAGCATCCTGTACATCCCCAAAATCTGCGTGAGCTTGTTCCTGCAGACACGTCAACAATCCATGATTGTCCCTAGTACCTACCATAGTGCTTGATTGCCACCTACCCGAATTCAGACGGCCCATACCGTGTATGAACACTGGTTTTGCATCATAAACGTTGCACCTGTAGCTCCTGCACTTACCAAAGAAAACAAATATTTCTTTATCATATCTTAACTCATTTATGTACATAAAAAACAATGCAATGCACTCAAGGGATTACTGTAACCTTACCTGGAAGATAAACGTTAAATATTAGCGCTAGTATTACTGTAACATAAATCGAAACTGCTAATATTCTTGCCCCCATTTCAATGACGACCAGTAAGTAATTAAACACAACTACAAAATAGTGAAATACAAGGAAGCAATTGCAGTTGAGCTTATTTCATGTTGTATGCCACAGGTGAGACTCTATATATACGCGGGGCTAGGTCTTAGGGTAGCGTATACCGCACAGAATTCTTATGAAGGTTGAACCCCCCCAGTTCGACGGTGTGGGAAATTAATTTGAGACCGTGATGTATAAGAAGGCACGCTAATCACTCGTGGACATCGTGGTCACGTCCCTTTATTGTTCTAGATGTTTCGGGTCGTCTTAAACTAGCGATCACGAATATCCCACGAAATGCTTATCGAGACTCATGGCGTGGAAATATTTACTAAAAGTGTGACGTACAAGAGGCCACAGCATTAGCTACTAAATAAGCTAGCGTGGTAAAATTCCGAAGAAAAAACAAGAACGAGAGAGTGTAAGGAAATTTCCTGAAGAAAACACAAAGAGCACAGAGCGTCATGTACAAAGGAGTCGTAGGTTATATCTCATATATCTCGGCACATTCCAAGCATGTTTTCGAATAGTTTCAAACAAGGTTAAATATTTAATTTTGTGTTTTAGTCAATTTTGAAAATACTCTTAAAATCTACATTGAAATTAAAATTAAAATTAATAAATTTTAATTAGTTTATTATTTTTTTCCATTTTAGCAAATTCTAAAATACTCCTAAAATGTACATCAAAATTAAAATTAACACATCCCAATTAGCCTATTTTTAGGATGTTCCGCTTCACCCTTAAATTGGTGATTACGACCTCTGTCCCAACTTCCTGTGTGAAACAAATTATTTAATTCTTGTTTCCATATTGAAGACTACCATGTGGATTTTGTTCATCTGATTTCTTTGGTCACAAAATACGATTAAGGAGTATATTTATTTATCATCTACATGCAAAACCAATCCAATCTAAAGATAAACCCTTTAATAATGATAACAAATCCGGTCCAAAGATAAACCTTCTGTTAATGATTTTGAAACACAAAATTAGATTATTCCTAAAGGAATATCTATCGATCTTCATGTCTCATTATTCTGATATTTATCTTCATGTCTTAGTATTCTCATATTTTACGATTTTGGAGGTCACTGTGATGAATTCAGAATTCAGAGGAGCTCAGAGGAGAATATCACAAATAGAACACTTGAAAATTTCAGAGATAGATCAATACATTATTAATTTAGAACATAATACACTATCAAGGGATAATGAAATATCACTTCACATTACACGGGAAGCCTTGGTTTGGATTGCTGAGGCAAAGGAGAGAATACAAATCTATAGATGAAGGAAGCTCTAGAATTCTCCAATTCTCTCATGTGTAATACATGACTAAACAATGGAAATCTAAAAATCATTATGCGATGTGGTAGGTTTGGGGTGGGTGTGGCGGTGATGGCTAAATATGGTGTCAGAAGTAATTTTTGGCATAAGACGGTGCCGATGTCTTCATTATGGCTTCATTTTTAACATTCTCCCACTTGAAGCCAAATGAAAAATCATAAATCAACTTAGACCAAGTCCTACCATCCCTCTACATAACTCATGTTTATTTCTTGGTAGAATCTTAGTGAGAATATCAACAGGGTTCTTGTCTATATGGATATTTTGCAAGGATAATTGTCCTTCCTCCAACACATGCCAGATCCAATGATACCTTAGGTCAATGTGCTTTGTTTCTGAGTGAAATGCTAGGTTTTTCGCCAAGTGAATGACACTCTCACTATCAGAATATAGCACATACTTGTCTTTCTTTATTCCTATCTCTGTTAGGAATGTATGCATTGACAACATCTCTTTACAAGCCTCTATTGTAGCTATGTACTTTACCTCTGTTGTAGAGAGAGATACTATTCTTTGTAGCCTTGATACCCAAGATAATGTTTCCCCTGCAAATGTATACAAATAACCTATAGTGGAATTTTTGGTGTCCATATCTCCAACCATATCTACATTTGTAAATACTTCAACAACAATCTCATTATGGCGAAAACATAAACAATAATGACTAGTACCCTTAAGATACCTCAAAATCCATTTTACTGCTTGCCAATGTTGTTTTCTTGGATTGGTAAGGAACCTGCTCACTACTCCCATTCAATATGCAATGTATGGGCGTGTTTATACCATGGCATACATAAACTTGTCAATTATTGAAACATAAGGAATCTTACTCATTCCTTCCTTCTCCTTGTCATCACTAGGATATAACTCAGTACTCAGCTTGAAGTGAGTTGCAAGGCATGTACTAACTATCTTGGCATCCTTCATAGTCTACGTGTCAAGCACCTTCTTGATATATTTTTCTTGTGAAAACCACAAACTTTTGTTTTTCCTGTCACGCATGATCCTCATGCCCAATATCTGTTGTCTTGGACCTAAATCCTTCATTCCAAATTTGTTGCACAAATCCTTATTCAACCTATCGATCAGATTCCTATCATGCCCAATAATCCATATATAAAAATAATATTATATACTTTCCTTGATTATTCCTCTTTCTATAGACACAATAGTGAGCTTCCAACCTATGAAAACTATGTCCCAACACGAATGCATAAAATTTCTTGTACAATTGTTGAGGTTCATGTTTCAACCCATAGAGGCTCTTCTTCAACCTGCAAATTAGGTCGTCTTTGCCTTTTTATTTGAAGCCTTCTGATTACTCCATATAAATTTCTTTTTCTAATTCAGCATGAAGGGAAGCAAATTTTACATCTAACTCTTCACATTCTAAGTCTAAAGCAACAACAATACCAAGAATGACTCTAATGGATGACATTTTGACAACAAGTGAGAAAATTTCAGTGAAGTCAATACCTTCTTTTTGGGCAAATCCTTCCACCACTGCCTTTGCTTTATACCTCTCCTCCTTTTTGTCACCTTCTTGCTTAATCATGTAAACACATTTCTTTTGTAGAGCCTTTCTACCCTTTGGGAGCTTTACGAACTCCCAAGTTTTATTTTCTACCAAAGAGTTCATTTCTTCCTCCATTTCTTTCTTCCATTCTTTACTGTTCTCAACTTTACAAGCCTCTTGAAAACAATAAGGCTCACCTTCATCAGTAAAAAGTATATAGTTTGAAGGAAGATACCTTTGTGAAGGCTTATGAGGCCAAGGAGATCTATGAGCTAGCTGTGGTGGTGCATTATCAAGTTGAATCTCCTCTAAATGTTCCTGCAATATTCCTTCTTCTTGGTGTTCATCACTTTCCATATGCTTCCCTTACTACTATTGAATTCCTTGTCATTTTTCTTGCATTGGTGGGATGTTATCATGCTGCTCTACAAGCTTGAAAATAACTTTCTTGACCTCTAGCTCACTTGCAATCCTCTTAAACATTTTTGAATCATTAAATAACATCAATTCTTCTAATAATTTTATGTTTGACTGGATCCAAGAGACGATAACCAAATCCTTCATCTGCATATCCCAGAAAATTGCATTTCATAGATTTAACATCTAGCTTAGTTCTATTTTCTTCGGGAATATGTACAAATGCTTCACATCCAAATATTTCCAAATAATAATAATTCAGCCTCTTACCAGTCCAAACTTCTTCAGGCATGTCACCATCCAAGGCTGTAGTGGGAGTTCGATTTATAAGGTAGCAATTTGTCCTTACACCCTCTACCCAAGAACTCTATTTCAACCAGAATTAGATAACATACTCCTTACTTTCTCCATAATAGTGCAATTCATCCTTTTTTTAACACCATTCTGTCGAGGAGTACCAGGCGTAGTCTTCTCATGCTTTATGCCAAACCTGTTACAATATTTCTTGAATACATCTGAGAAATATTCTCCACCATTATCTATTCTCAAGCACTTGAGCAATTTGTTAGCCTCTCTTTCAATAAGAACATGGGATTTTTGAAATATTTCAAATACTTCATTTTTACCTTCATAGCTTAGCCCCAAACCTTCCTAGATGCATCATTTATAAATGTTACAATATATGATGCTCCTCCTAATGAATTGATGTTAACAAGCCCAAACACATCTGAGTGTACCAATTCTAACAATTTTTTTCTTTTTGTGATGACCACTTATAAGGAATGAAACCCTTGTTTGTCTGCCATATATACAATGCTCACAAACATCAAGATTATAGGATTTCAAACCTGGTATTAAATTTTTACCAACAAGAATTTTTAATCCCTTCTCTCTCATGTGACCTAAGTGCTTATGCCACAGATCTGTTAAATTTCTTTTTTTTGTGGAAAAAACAAAATATCATTTTCCTATCATTGCCTTCAATGTATCTAATGTTCATGTCTTGGGTCCTCTGGATAGGACCAATGCTCCTTTGTTAATTTTCTAGCCTCCTTTTCCAAATCTTGTGGAATAACCTTCATCATCCAGTTGTACCATAGAGACCAAACTCGTGTGCATTTCTGGTACATTTCTAACATGTCTCAACAATATATCTTGTCCATCCTTCATATTGATTTGGAAATATCCCACTCCATCAATACTGCAAAAATGATTATTCCCCAAATGCATTGTACCATAATCACAAGGATTGTATACAACAAAAGTATCTTTGGATTGGGTTTGTAACGAACCTCCTTAGCCTACTCAGGAATTTTGCCCTTAGGTTCCATTGAATTAAGGATTTCTTCATTTACAATTAAAGTTTTACCCCTCCTTGCAGATCTTGTCTTCTAAAATTAGCTCAACCAAATTATTATTAGGCCATCATACAAATTTCCCCTTAATTGTTTTACTAGTTCTATTATATGGAGCCTTAGATTCATTAACATGTCTATGGTATATGATCAACCATTAAAAACTAATCATGGCATGCGTACTATGAAACCCTTGGGTTAATCCCTACAAGTATTAATGCAGATTAATTCAAGTTTACTGTAATTAATATGGTTGTGTATCATGATCATAGTCTTTTACGCATAGTCAGTACATTACTGAGCAACCCTTCATTCACATGCATAACTATTTGGACTAATCTAAAATGAAGTTTTAGACATGCAAAAACAGATAATTTGAACCATTTGTCATAAACAGAGGAGAGTTAAGCATTAATTCCACAATTGTTCCACATGCATAAGTATTTAATTTATCACATATAATAGGAAGACTATATTTCTTATTTAAAGTTCATATGTAGATTTCGTAGCTATCTCACCTATTCATATATGATCTGCTCTTAAACACCATTAGTGTATTACAACCACACATTATGCTTTCACTATGAACTTTTTTCTTGGATATAAAGGGAGTCACAATTATAATACATTACCATAAAAATAATTAACACGATAATATACTTATTTATAATTGGCACATTCAATTTCTAATAGATAGCTCATGGGTACAAGTACTGTCACCCACTTTATACACTTCTACTGCTAACTTCACACTGGAATGCAACATGCATAATGAAAACCATTATCTCCATAATAGAGGTAACCCTGAGATAAAGGATTTAACAATTTCAAATTAAGGATTATGATAAACATATTTCATACAAGTGACCCGGATCATAATGAAGGAAAACACCATAAATTTACTCATAAACATCTCATTCAATTCATTCATTCATGGCGAGGAAAACTTAAATCTTCTCATAGAAAAATTGGAACTATAACAGAGGTATAGAGTAAGAATCATCATACAAACATCCCACGCATTTGACACCAACTAAAACCTCACTTGGAGGGAGGAGCACCACCACTCAGCCATGAATGACCTCTGATTCCCCCTGAGTCGAAGATCTTTCCAAGGATGACCTGTCCTCAATTGATTAGTGCACTGGGTATTTAATACCCTCTTTCATGATTTAGTTACCATTAGCGACATCCCGCTTTATGGATTTTTCCATTTGACTAGGTTTTATCCAGAAAAGCTTATCTTTATATCCCACAAAGTTTTTCAACATAAAAGATCACCTTTTTCTCCCGCAAATATTTTATGTCTGATGTATCTCTATCTCTCGTCCATCCGATGGATATCCAATCCATCCAAGCTTATCTAGAATCACATCTAGAAGCTTTATCATGAAAGATTCATCTCTATCCCATTCCTCGTGGGATTTGGAAAGCATCTCCTCTCTCTTGGTGCTCCACCATCCAAGTGATTTATTTTATTAATTTATTTATTAATACATTTTCTTTTCATATTACAGTTCACCAAGCTTTCCCAAGCTTAGGTGTAAAATAATTTAACCCACAAAGGAGGTTATCAAACATAGCTTTCCTCAGCTTTAGTTTACAAACATTTAACACATAAGGGAGGATAGCACACCGAGCTTTAACTTAGCTTAGGTTTACAATAATGTAGTACACAAGGGAGGGGTGTTACATACTCCCACCCTTAAATTTTACACTGTCCTTGGTGTATCGCTGCATCATGTTCTCATTCACAGGTAGCTAGTTTTTGAATCCACAGCACTAATGGCTCTGCCATTCGATGCAATTTTTTTTCTTTGTGTACATCTATCACAAGGAGGGCTGCCATCATCTTTCCTTCCATATCTACATCGGTCTCAAGGAGTTCTCCCAACATCTCTCCTTCCATAGCTACATGTCACACATTTTTTTTTAAACCATTTGTGAGAATTTATCGATGCAAAGTTCAACTATGATAAATATCATAATCTCTTACTTAATAGTATTAAAGTAGCTATTTGGTAATCATTTATTTTATTTGAAGAATTCATGTTCTCTAATTGCATTTTTTTAAGCCTTTGTGCTCTTGTCGAACACTTGCTTCTTGCAGTCTCTCTGCATACAATACATCAATTAGCTTATTTTCCACATTAATATGTATGCATGGTCATAACAGATTATTTCACATCACAATATATATTCATATACATATATTTATCATAATCAAACTGCAATTAATGATAGTTACTTATACCAAACATACTTTCATTATTTTGGGTAACCTCCAGGTTTGTTTACCTAGCTAGACATCCATCTGATGACTACTACATATCTGCACACAAGGTATGTTATACACACCAATACACATTTCATTTTTCCACCTTGTAGCATATGTAGTCATACAGTACCATATGTATTGTTGTCCATAGTCCAATTGTGGTACAAACTATAATATCATCCTCATGGTATCACCTGCATGACATAAAATATATCCATATTTTTTTTCACCATGTTAGTATCATAGCAACATTCATTTATCATGGTTAATCTATGTAGTTAATAAAGTTTTTATGTCATGTGTCAATAAATTCCAGATGTCATGTGGTTACAATATCAGTCGCATTTTATTGGATTCATGTATATTTTCATCTTAATCATACTTTCTAATTACTATTCTAAAGTATACTATTAACTCAATCATACCCATAACTTTTACATTTTGGACTAAATCTGTCACTTGTACGAGGTTTTAAAACCAATGAAATGTACCATAAGGCATACTATTGACTATGATACTTAGTATATCATAGATATTTGAAGTCTCGTGATCGTCAGAACAAATTTGGTTAGTTCTTTACAATTATTCCACACTTAAACAAATTGTGTCATAGCATAGACCGTTTTCCCTTTTTATACCTCTACACCTTGTTGGCCATGCATAATTCAGTGTAGGTATGACCTCATTCAATAAACAATATGCATATGCATACATCTCCCATATAGAGGTTATAAGTGAAATCTATACTATTCAACACTTCACACCTTTTAAATTTTTATGGAAGGTGTGACCCCAGCGTATTTACATGTTAGCACCTTAAATCACCCTTAAACCAAGCAACAATTATTAGACTATCTTGAATTGTTCTAATGCATCAACCACATCATGTCCAATTTCCAAGAATACCTTGCTTGGTTAAGTAAGAACGTGCTGATCATTATTCATGCATGATGCCTTTTTTTTAATACGTATACAGTATATTGCATTACATCTTTGCAGCCATTTCATCCAATGAATTCATATGTTTTTTTGTTCCTCTTGCATATCTAGGTTCATATATTACCTTACTTAATTGGAATCTCTTAGGTTCCAACCTATGCATGTCTATTTACTTACGCATAATGTCCTGATAGGCTTTGTTTCCTCAAACAATGTGTAATTGGAGGATTTTCTTACTAAATTAATTCATCTATTTGTAAACCATATCCAAATTAATTTACATCATTACTTGCATGTGAACTGATCAACACGGCCACATTAAATTTGAAATACAACTTTAAAGTATTTAGTCCTATAAAAGAGTTGTTTTTCACATCCTCTATCGCTTCTTAATTTCCTTAAGATATGTTCATACAACTCATCATTTGATTTTGAATATGGTTACAATGAGGTGATGACTTATTAATAATTTACCTCAATGACTTTGTATTGGATTACCCTTTGCCCTTGCATAGAAACCATGCCATCTCAAAACAAATATGACTAAAATGTTGACCATATTCACTAATTTATCATACCATTAACATAGGTGTAATGATTAAATCTCCACTCTTCCTTTATACATAGGGACCTGCTTAGAGGTATGTTTAATGATTGGAATGATAAACATAGTTCACTATATGACCTCAATTACACCACATATGCAAGCATATCCTTGCAGCTCATTGCACCCCCACAAAGGGTTCTATATGAAAGGCATACATGTATTTGTGTACTTAAGTACTAATTTCTTTTTGTACATGTATTATTTGTTATCAAGAATTAGTAATGCATTAATATGATGGCCATGCTTTATCATAGTTACAAATTTTTTAATCTTTCTCCAGGCATATCTGCAAGCAACACTTTCCAATCATGACATATAGTCATTGTGTCCTCATAAGAGCATTCAACTATAGCTTAGGTTTTGAAGACTTTCACTATATATATAAAAAAATTAAACTCCTTATCTATGAGGGGACACCATAAAAGTAATTTATTTATTAGCATTAATAAACATGTTAATTCTTCATTTTAGCACAACTCTATGCATTGCATCTTACTATGGTAAGTGCTGGTACCCATATACCTAATATGCTCCGTTAGGATAATCCTTATCATCAATCTATATTCAAAACTTATTTATCTTAAATCCATTTTTAAGAATGAGATATATTATTGCATGAATGGGCATATTCTTGTCATGCATACCCTTGCCGCACATAGTAGACGCATCAGTAGCCATACATATATGTACGATGAAGCTAGGATACAATCCTTCGAGGATTCAATGTTAGGTGCCTATACTACTAGTGTAACCCCTTATTGTTATTAGTACAACCCCCTTATTATATTGTTGTGCCCATGTAGTCCCCATATTGTTATTATTGTGCCCCATAGAAGCCCACTATTGTTATTATTGTGCCCTTACATTATTATTGTTATGTCGGCCCTGATTATATTATGACCCCTTAGACTCCTATATATAGAAAGGAGGTCTTGTCATTTGTATCATCCAAGAATTTTTCATTTGTGTAATCTAAAGGAGGTTGCCCCCTCGAAGAGGCTGAATTCTAAGGCGTTGATATTTATTTTCTATCTTTGTGTGAGCTCGTTTCTTAAAATTTGGTATCACAACTTTGGATTCTAGGGTTTCTCTACTCCAAATAAGGCATTGTGGAATGTTCGCTATAACTGTTTTGCTACGATGTTTTAGAAGCTAAAACAAAAGCCCATTTGAGAGGCAATTGGTTCGCACCTTAGGTCCGAATTTCAGATCTTGGACCGCTATATTTTCGGAGATATGATGTGAGGAAGTTAGGGTTTTTGCAAGCTCTAGAATTTCATCTCAAAGAGGTCATCATGGAATTTTAGTTATATTTTTTTTTCTATGAAGGTTCCGACTCTGAAATTAAAACACATTTGAGACGCAATCTTGGTGAAGCTCGGGCCCAAATTTTGTATTTGTCTTCACTATATTTTCGGAGATACGGTCCAAGACATTTAGGGTTTCTGCAAGCCCCCAAATTACATCCCAAACAGGTGACCTTGGAAAAATCATCATAACTCTCTCTCTTTGAGCATCTGATTCAAATTTCGTAAAAATTGAAAGAAATTAGACGGACTATAGTTTGTTGGGTATCATTTTCAGAACCTAACATCGAAATAGTGACACATGACACTTTGTACAAGTTCGCTCTATTGAAAAAATCTATAATCAAGCCATCATGGGAGATTTGACATAACGCTTCCTTGGAGAATAAAATCTTGATCAGACTTATGGGGTTAGAAATAGGCCTCAGAGGGCTACCGCAGGTCAGAATTTAGACCTTGGAAATCTTCAATTTCAAAGATACAATAGATTCAAGATCGAGGTCCTAAACGCACGAAAACGAATGACTCGAATAAAGAAAACAGAAACACCTAGTAATCAAAATTGGATGGATGATTTGAAGAATGTGATCGAAGATAAGATAAATAGTTTTATCTATTCCATGGAAGCTGATATCGATGATATGAAAGCATATCAGAAGAAATGCATGGAATATTTGAAGAAATACATGGAAGGTTTGAAGGAAGGTGGGACAAAGCTACTACAAGAAAGGCTTGCTAATGGCGAACAGGCAGTAGAGGAAACTGATGATGAGAACAAAAGTAATGTTAATCATGATTTCATAGAATCTAACATTGGATTGAAGACCCAGCATATTCCAAAGGTAGATATGAGGAAGTTTGATGGCAAGGATCCCGTAAGATGGATACTATAGATGGAGAAATATTTTGATCTACATAATGTGCAAAACACAAAAAGGAACATATTGCATCTTTATATTTAGAACCAGATCAATTTGTATTGTATAGAGGTATGTGTTCACATAAACAACTTGTGACCTGGTCAATTTTCATGGAGGAAATGATAGCACATTATGAGGATACAAAGAGAAACACCTTCTTTAGCTAGATGAGAAATCTCAAACAAAAGTGCTCAATGGAAGAGCACATTGAGGACTTCCAAAAATTGAATATAAGGGTAAATGATATTCCAGAGAAGCATAGGATTGAAGTCTTCATAGAGACTTTAAATGATAACATCCAACATGAGGTTCGCCTTTGGGAACCTGCTTCATTGGAGAAGGCATACATGTTTACAAGAAACATTGAAACAAAAATTATGGAAACAAGGAAGCCTACCACTCATAACTATAAAGATAGAATTGTTGTTACTCCTATCCGTTCACCACCTACAAGGTTGATTCCAAAACAGTTGGAAGAAAAAAGAGCAAAAGGGCTTTGTTACAATTGTGATACAAAATAAACTAAAGGTCATAAGTGTGCTGAGAAGAAATTAATTTACATACACGACTACATAAAGGGGGGTTTTAAGACAATATTTGAGACAATTTTTGGGTAAATTGTATTAACTTGAGACAAAAAAAAAACTTTTATATTGTCTTAAATATTGTCTTTAAGCGGGTGTTTCAAAAAATATTGTCTTAAGAATTATTGTCTTAAGAAATATTGTGTTAAGAAATTGTCTCTTAGGAGACAATTTCATTTTTGTCTCTCTAGAGACAATATAAAACAATGAATCCAAAAATATCTCACCATTGAAATAAATCGATATAAAAAACACTTAATTAAAAATAAACTACAAAATCGTTGATTAATTCATGTTAGCGCATAGTGGAATCGAACCACCAACCTCTTGCTTGTAAGGCAAACACTCTTCCATTGAGCTAGCACACTTTAAAGAATTACGTGAAGAGTTATGGCAATCCTGAAAACTACATTTATAGCCATTGATGTATATATATATATATATATATATATATATATATATATCTATATATATATATATATATATATATATATATATATATATATATATATATATATATATATATATGATACATGATCAATAATCTTTATAAAAGCTATAATAACGCAGAGCATATTTTTAACTTACTAAAACTAGAAATTGCCCCAAAAGGTCCAAAGAGAGGGAGACTATATCTCTAGCAAAAAAATTCAAAATCTTATATTAGTATACAATGAAATGTTCATGTATACAGACTATCTTGCTACAGTGGCATATCCTTTTGTTGGGATTTCATTCCATGTTAAGACTTCTTTTTCTTCATTTTCTTCTCCACACATGTATGTGTATATTATTGTGTATATGCATCCATATAAAATTCTATAACAAAATGTCTTGATTTCCAAACGTAAAAAAAAAAGAATCATGATTTGTGAATCCACAATCTATGATTGAGTCGTTACAAAAGCAAAAGAAATGAAATGGAGTGGATATATTCTATTGCACCTTAGCGATCAATTCTCCCTACATAAAAGTTAAAAGACTTGGAATATGTTTTTCCTTTGAATTTTAAGCTAGATAGATTCATGGCTCCATCCTAGCTCCACAATTATTTGGGGCCCTCTATGGCTTGGGAGTTCCACACTAGCCATTGTTTATGACAGTGAAGAGTACTGATGACCAAGAACATGTGCTAAAAATGTCATCTATGTTGCTACTAAATGCAAAGATATATCATGATAATGAAAAAACCAACAACAAGTTTCTTATTAAACAAGTGGACGTTGACTATAAAAAGGAGAGGATGAAATAATGGAAGACAAACTACTCTTCAGTAGCCATTGCTAAGAAACCATGGCACACACTCAACAAAATAGATAAGCATAACATGTGAAAAGTTGCAAACTATGAACCGTAAAGCAAAAGGTTAAATAATTTCTTACCACAAGTGCTCCAGTAGGATCTATCCACCAATAAAAAGTAATTGCAAGAATAACAACAATTAGACCAATTTTTTTGGCTATCACATCAAAGAAATGATCTTGAGCATATCCCTTCACAATGTCATTAGTAAAACTTCGATAATACATTATGAGGAACAACTTCACAAAAGTAACTGAAACCATAATTCCAACCACCCAATGCCATTTGTCACCATCTAAAGATAAACCATCCTCCTCTGGAATTTGGAAATAGAGTTGACAAAAGCTAATTCCTTGTATGCAAATTGGAAAAATAGTTTGTCTCTCAAAATACAATACACAAAATTCTTACCATGAGTTACATGATAGAGAAATCAACAATATGATATGAAGCATGGAGAAGCAAATCCATGGCTAATATGAGCTCAATATCCGGGTAACTTTTAAGACAAGGAGTAGGATTATAATTGCGCAAAAAAACAAGAGTATGTAAATTGATTATTAAAAACAAAACTGTAAGACTTAGCATACAAGTAGTTCTCGACAAAGGTGCATGGGTTTTTGGTGTTTGGGTGTTGCAAGCCCATGCTTCCTTTTAATATATATTCATAAGACTATCATTTGTAAATAAAGGGGTACTTGCAAGAGTTGATGTCAAGATAGGACAATTTCTACTAATGGCCATACAAGAAAACAAGTCAGGAAGCTTTTAATCTATATTTGAAAAATAGAAAGCAATTATGCCAAATATCAGAGAATATATAAAACCATAAATGCAGTATTTGCAAAATTAGTTTTCCTGTGAGGGATTATAGAAACTTCAAATGTAAAAATAAAATGTCCAAATAAATATTCTAATTTGACATTCATAATGCAAAATTCAGAGTATCTTACAGCTCACTCAGGCTCACCAAACTTCTCTGGTAGTGAAACAACAACATTTTTGACCTACAAAATCAAGAGCATATAAATTATATTAATGTCTAAAATGGAGCCCAAAAAATTTCTTGTTCAGAAAGAGAGTTCAACTCGAGATACTTTCAGAAAGATAAGCTATGTGATCTGTGTCCAATGTGATATCAAGGAGTCCCGGACCAAATTGCATCCAAAGAAATCATCGGTTGCAATGTACATGTATGAAGGAGACTAAGACCTCTAGTCCAAGATGTAACCTGTAGATTTAGCCCTATTGTTTGGATGAAGTTTGATTTGAAGTTTGAATTTTTTTCATTCTCCTATCTCGTTTTCTGTTTTCCTACAATGCTTTAATGAATTTGACAATCGTTCCACAACTTTCACTAACTTTGTGTGTAGGTGCAGCTTCTGTAGCTGTAGCACTCTAACACTGCAAGCTTGATTCTGCAACAGTTGTTGTTTGACTCTACCTTGCCCAGACTTGCACCGTCCAGCCAGAGAACAAATTATGAACTCAATTATAGCACAAATCTAACTCTAATTCTTTGTCAAGGGTTCATTCACTAGATTTCCTTGTTTGAGTTGGAATAGGAATTCAATTAGATCCAATTTAAGGCTCCATTTTCATGGCTGTCAGCTTTTCATTGTCCTCCATTATTTATTAACAATCCCTGGAGAAGTAAACAACTTTGGAAATTACTAATAGTTATGAGATGTTTGCAAAGCGTCTCCTCTCCATAGATACAATTTAGCTTTGAAAGTTGTCAATCTGCTCCACTTTCTATTTGTTTTTAGTGGTCTAAAAAGTGTTATTATCTCTTATTTGGCTCATAGCTATAACACCTTTCTGAGACATCGTCATCATATTAGCTTTTACTTATGTGTGACTATCATTACTCCTAGAGAAGTGAATATCTAGGCCAGGAAGGCAACCTAGACACCATGATACATAATGAATGCTACCTGATTTTACAAAATGGATTTGGTATAGATTTGATTTAGATTTAGTGTCAACAGGAACACAAAAGAGTAAGCTATTCTGATATAAATACCTTTAGGTGGCTGAGATATCATCATTTGAATCTCAAGTGATGAGTGGCCAACCCAAGTAACAACACCAACAACTTTCAAGTCAGTATCTACATGGATTGGCTTTTTTCAACACCATCTTGTCAACTAATGATGTCACTAGTAACAATGATCTTGTTGTGTTGTTCTCATCAGCACAGGCCTGCAAGAGAGGAAACCATTAAAAATATAATGTAAATTTTTCCACTTTCAACCAAAAAAAATTCTTGCACAGAAAATGTTACATCTGCAACTTTCCCAATAACATTTTTTATCAATCTAAACAACACTAAAAAAATATAGAATCACATTCCTACAACAGATGGAACATTTTAGGGTTATTGCTAATTTTATTTTATTCCCAAAAATTGATTTCCAAATGTCCATTTTTAAAAAACAAAATGGTTCACCCAGACTCTCTAGTTCTATTTCTTAAATAATTGCCAAAATGTTATAGAAACTATATATAAAATCCTTAGAAACTTGAATATTTTGGCATAACATTTTATAGTTGACATTTTAAGTATCAGTAAGATTCACCAGCCTAAGAAAATACTCTATTGAAGTGGAATTATGTTACACTATGTAGGTCCTATTTGTCAGTTTCTCTAATTTGAATGCTCTTCAGGTTCTGAGGCAAGATCTTAGTGAAATTAAATATTAGTTTATTTCCTAATTGTTTTCAGGCATTTGGAACCATTTCATTTTTTCAAATGTATTAGATCTGAAAAGGGTTAATTTAATAAATTATAAACATTTACAGTCAGCAAAAAGAACTAATGAACTCGAGAAAGGCGGGCCTTGGTGGGTTCATGTGAGTCCATGAAAATTGTGGTGGAATAAGGCATGTTGTAGACCAACAGTTGTCTAAGGTTGTGTTGAAGACTTCACATTCCAAACATATTAACCATAAAATGGGCATCATATTGGAAAACCTTTAAACATAAATTTTGCAAATAAAAAATCTGTAAACTCTAAACAAAAAAGACAATTAGGTTAAAAATCAAGATATTCCCTCTAAGGGACATCCAAATACAAACCACACAATGTTAAAATAAGCATTTAGTCCCTGTGAGAAGGTTTCTTGTTAGCAGCCAAGTCCATGGGGCTTCATGAGAGGTAATCCCAAGAATCATATGAGTTTTAATACCTTGGTGACTAGTATTTGACACTCTGTGGGGTCAAGTTAAAATATTTTATTTCCAATAGCTGAGGCAGCATTATTTCTTACATGGAGTGAGCACCATCATAACCATGCAAGAGTCACCACAAAAAACTCCAAATGCTGCATGACAGAAAAATATGGTTTTTTTATTAGCTTGCTACCTTGAAGCAAAGAGGCAAAAGCAGGGAGAGTTGAGAGTCGACACAACCAA
The DNA here is from genome assembly GCA_031772625.1 of Pinus tabuliformis. Taxonomy (NCBI): domain Eukaryota; kingdom Viridiplantae; phylum Streptophyta; class Pinopsida; order Pinales; family Pinaceae; genus Pinus; species Pinus tabuliformis. The sequence continues at coordinate 30,746,383 of CM062807.1, read as the reverse complement.
AGTTCTAGCAACATGATGGCTTCATGCGCAATTTCTTTGTCAGCAATTGCTTCACCATTTTCTCCAATTACTTCACCATTTTCTCTTTGAGTCTTAACAAAATATAACAATGTTGGCTAAACATTTTTATCCTAGAAGGTATCAACAAATTCTTTGTGGGGCCTTCCCTCTGGGCCATTTTGTAATAGTTTAACAACTTAATATATGGTGGAACAGTTAGGTGTGGGAAGAAAAAGATATTCCTCCATAGACATGAGAAAGAGGGACCTTCCCTCTATTGTGATTTTTGTAAATATGGATTGTGTGAAATTTTCTAGCATATGCAACCCCTGAAATACTGAAACCAATCCTAGTCTACTGTGGGGTGTAGGTGCTACTAGAATTTCTTATTGTCATATGATTTAACATGAAGTAGAAACCATGCCTTGATTTAGGCAATTTCTAATCATTCAAGCAAACTTGACAAAAATGTGAAGCCATTCAAAATCTTCTACTTGCAAAACAGTTGTATTTTAGGCTATTCTAGAAACACCCCAATCATACATACTTGTTGGTTCATCTATTTAATGACAATTTCCATGTGATGCTTCCATTTTCAAGCCTTAAAAATAGTTAAAGCTTTATTAATCTAAACCTCAATCAAATTGATAACTTGGAACCACTATCAAACATCCTGAAACAATTAATGGTAATGTTAAAATTTTAAATAAAAAGATGAAAATTTAAGCATTTAACATTACCATTAATCACATAGCATTATTAGGACCTTAGGGTTGAATATTAGGCTGCCCTGTTCATAAATTATTGCTTTTTTTTTTTTTTAAATTGTGTTCCAAGGGTCCTTGGAACTGACCAACCGTGTACAGAACAAGCCCTTTTGGTGAAAAAATACCAGTTTGGTATAGAACCAACAAGTTTCATACACCCTACATTTGAATTAGGCTGTCTCGTTCATAAATTATTGTTTAAAAAAAAATTGCATTCAAAGGGTTCTTGGTTGCATTGTACAAAGTCGGCTTGTTACGTACAAAACCTGCTGATTCAGTGAAAAAGGGTTGATCCAGTACTGAACCAGCCTTTTCCAATTTGTGCCACCAATGAGACCAGCCAGTTCCACCAGTTCTGGTCTGGTTTTGATAACTCAGAGAGACACTAGATGGGATGTTTCCCAAGAAATGGGGATAATTTCCGTTTGTGGTGAAATATGGGCACTTCCCCAAAAAAGTGGGGGTCCCTCCCCCCACTTAGCTTTTCCCAATGGCCTTTGTAAGAGGTAAAAGAACACAAAATAGTGTGATTGTTACAATTTACACGCAAATGTCAATATTTATTATGAACAGTATCCCCTTTGCTGAGGACTTTGACTTTTCCCACGACATTTCCTAAAATTTTGGGGATTTCTCCACATGTCCCTGGGATGCATTTACCCATCCTATGTTCCTGTGTCCCAGAAACATGTTCATAGGCTTACACGTTCGTTGATACACTAACTCCTAGATCGACACCAGATGAACTAAAGAAATTTTCATGTTCATGCAAGTAAGACATGATAAATACCACATCTAAATAAACACTTGAACTACTAAAAAAATTGACCTCAACAACCAAGCAGAATTTTAGATTCTAGAATCAGAAAAACAATGCTCACCATTAAATAACACCCCTCCTCAAACTTCTCTAGAAAACCAGCCACCCATCTATCTACATTTTCAGCCCACTCTCTATGATGTATTCCAGCTCTTGTGGCAATGATATGTAACTGCAAATGTACATATTTTTCATTAATAAGACTGAAAACTTTCAAAAATCCAACAAAAGTAGAGAATGATTCTGACAGTGGTCTGCCTGCTAAAATAAGGAATCCAATCAAATAACCATGTAAATGAATTGACTTAATTTGCATCAACTCAAAGAAAGACTTCAAGTGAAAAAGTACCAATCAAACAACATACCTTTTTCCCTACACGCTCTTGTTGCTCCTTCACCTTCTGACGCAATTTAGTTATGCTCATGTTGACCCTCAATTTCTTTTCCTGTAAAAAACACAACAATATTGATTACAACATTATCATAACTATAAAGCTTATATGGCCATTGTAAGGAAACACATGCCATCCTATAGGATGGCAAACATAAACCCATAATTTCTTTCCCAAAGGCACAAGTACTTTTAAGCACAAAATGTCACACATGCTCAACATTAGAAACAATTCAGACTCCATTTCTTGGAAAATGCCTTTAGAGACCAATTAATTGTTACTCATATAGAAAAATCACCCATTATGCAATCTCTCATAATCTGCAAAATCCATGCCATGTTGCCATAAACACCGTAAAAATCATTTATAAGTAACAGAAGGCACCATCTGTATTTAGGAAAATGGCTACAGAAGAAGTGTTGTGGAATTATTTGGAGATTCATGATAAAGCTAATGATTGGAAGCCCAGAACACAGATGTCCTTGTTACAAAGAATACAAAAACTGAACAAATAAATAGTTTACTGTAGTCACAGACAGAGATAATGAAGATAACTTGAGGAAGAACAAAAATGAAGAGGAGGGCATGGTAATATATTATAGTATAACACTATCAAGCATCAAAAAACTACAACACATATCAATGTGGGACATAAATGAAGAAAGTTGAAGAGAAAATTGAAATTTGGTGCAGAAAGGAAATTTAGCTTGCATTCTTAATTGTCTTTCCCATTAAGTAGTGCATATTAGACCTCTTTCTATTGGATAATCATGATCAATGATACCTAAGAGATACGCTTTAGCATGTTGAGCAAAGATTGATAATATTAACCTCATCAAGAAGTCTTTGGCTAATTTGAATTTCAAAAGTTCAGAGCACTTTATAAGGTCTCTGAACTTCACAGATGATATTTCTGATCAGTTGTTAATTGGTAAATTTTATAACTTCACAACCTCAGTACTAAGTAGGTAATTAAATCTTTACATCTATCTCAATTTCTCTGTGTTTTTTAACTTTGAACTTTTTGAATTTGAAAAGTTCAAAGTTGCAAAACATAGAATTTGAGATAGATAATCTGAAAAGTTCAAAGTTGCAAAACACAGATGAATTGTGATAGATGTAAATATTTAAGTACCTACTTAGTACTGAGGTTGTGAAGCTATAAAATTTACCAATGAACAACTGATCATAAATATTATCTGTGAAGTTCTGAGACCTTATAAAATCCAACTAATTTTAAGTTGCAGGAGTAAATTGACCTTCACATAGCTGACTCCAAGGTCCTTCCTTGTGTAACCTTGAGCCAAGTTGCGCATTACATATTCATTGTAGTCTTTCAGCATGCACATTATGATATCTGATGTTGAGATACCCTCAGTATGTTTTGTTTCCTTAAATTTTCCAATTGATTTGATCTGAAGAACATATGTTTTGAAAATTATTTTAGGCCAATAATGATTGATGAAATCACCAATTCAGAAAAGTATAATATGAGTTACCTCAGAAATTGCAACTATTACTTACATATTCATACACATCATTTCCTGCTCCACTTGCATCAGCATATCTGCAGAAAAATAGCATAAGAACATTCAGATCAAAAATGACCTGTTATCCAAAGGTGCAAGAAGTTAAGAGTTGATTCTGCAGGTTATGATCATTCCTGGCACCACTTGAAATAAATCTTACTTGCATATCAAACCAAGTTATCATGCAAAAATATTACAAAAAAATCAATTCTTACATGAACATGGAAATTACAAAAAACCTTGTGGCTAATTAACACCGGGCATTCTTCAGGTAAACCAAACCAGGTACCTAATTAATACAGAAGCTTGTTGATTTATAGATGAAAAACCAGAATTATAGGTTAAGAATGGCTTATAGATTTATAGATTTATATATGAATGGCTTAATTTCTTTGTGGATATTTCCCTCTCAGAGGGTTATACCATGTAAAATTTCTTGTGATGACCAAAGACCTATTTCTTTGTGGTGCTAGTTCCTGTGATTGCCCAAATATTGATTTCATCATGGCATTAAATTTCTTGTGAGGTTAACTCTCTGTTCAAAGATCAAGGTAGCTTACAATAGCTGCAATGTGCTTTCTTCTCCTTGTGAAGTGTTGTTCTCTATTTTTATGACTTGGTAGTTGTTGAGTATTCAGTGAGATTTAGAACCGTTATTTACATTCTAGGATCAAACCTGTTGAGCTCCTATTAATTTATCTTAATGATCCAATCCTACACCCCATTTTCTGCAAAATCAGTGCGTCGTGGAATTTCGATTGTTCCATTGCATCCAAAGTAGTCCTTTAAGTCAGATATGTCTTTCACTTCATCAAAAAGTCTTTGTTTGCCTAGAATCTAAAGATTTACCTCATGGCCATCCATTTAAAATGTGGTACTAGTAATTTTTTTTTGAATTTATAAAGATTTGTTTTGGTATTATTCTTGTAATTGCATAGTGATTTTGGTTTTCTCAATGCCTTATTTTGGTGTTCCCTAATATTGTTTGGCAATGCACTATTGTTTTAGGTCTCTCAGACCTCTACTGTTCACAAACCCTGAGGTCCTCACTAGCTTCCTGACAGTCCTTGACTTTATTTCCTCACCTTTTTCTAGAAATCTTTTTTTCTTGGTTCCAGGCTCCTCCCACAACATGGTTCTCTTTGTAGTAGTCATGCAACATTTCTCCTTGTGGGTATTGTTTTCTATCAAAATACCCCACTCGACCACTCCACCACCCCCAACCTCCTTTTCAGCCATCCATGCCAATGGAAGCATCCTCCTTGGTACCAATGCCCTCCCTGTAGACAACAATTTCCTTAGTAATCACCCCCCATTTCAAGTGGTTTTGTCAACCGTTACTTCAATCACACTGCCCATAGTTGGTAATTCTTAGAGATCACACCCCTTCAAGCATTAATATTACCTACAAACTAAATATCACTACTTGTTTTCCAAACCAAACACTTTGACCATACACCCCTACCACATGGAGACAACCTATGGCTAAAGATAACAGGCACATCTAGCACCTTGCCAAGTGGAAACACTGTATTGCCAAGCTAATAGGCATGTCAAACACCTTGCAAAGTGGGACCAGCTAAACTCTGCCCTGCAAACAACTAGAAGACGACAAGGGCATGTTGACTACCATGCAAAGTAACACATCAACATCCTAATAGCATTACCTGCCACATGGTACAAACATTGCCTTATATGGCAAAAATTACAAGACAACTTCCATGCCACCTACCACATGCCATCACCAGAGTAGTGCCACTTTTGCAAGCATCTGATTTGACAAAGACACATCACTCTGCTATGAGTCATTGTCGTGTGCTACTATGTCATCTATGATCTACCACATCACTTTGGGTACAGAAATTGCACCTTTGGATGCCTCAAAGAAAGCCAAGTGAGATAAGAGAGCTGATGAAGCTCTTGGACTCTGGCATGTCTCTTTGTGAAGAGTTGTTTCCTCTTTGAAACATTGATACTCCCTTTAACACAACATGGATTTTTTCACCACTTGTCCTAGATGATTGACTGTTATGCATTCTCTTAACATGATGACTTTTGATGGCAATGATTCCTTGTTCAAATCATTCTGAAGCTTACAACCCAATCTAACCTAATGAATGGAGTTCCAAGTGATGTGTCCATGAAATCTCAGGAAAGTTATTACTAAATACTAAAAGCACGAGCGTTTACGATGCCTACCAAAAAGGCGTAACACTATATCCCTCAAGTCATGTCCTAGAAATGCTAATGGAATAAGAAAAATGGAAGTAATTGGAAAGGTTAAAGTTGAAGATGAATATCAGAAGGATTTCTATATGAATTTATAATTTCAATATTTTACAAATCCTCTATCCCTTTTTTTGAATTATTTACAAAAAATTGATGTAATATATAGCAAGTATCTAAATTTTCAAACAATGCAACTATAAAAGATGTAATGTTATTATGATGTGGGGTGACTTTTATGTAAAATATTTAATGGAATTGCCAAAAGCAAAGAACAATATAGCCCTATAGAAAATTACAATGGTATCAAAGCTGAGCTCAGGAAGAGTCAATGAGAACACCCCTTGAAGAAACAGATGATGAAGTTACTTTGTCTTCTCTTTGAGATAATATAGAGAAAAAAAGAAATTTGAGATAGGCACAAAAGGCTCAGGAAGAACAAGCTGGCTTAGACAAGGGCTGGACAGAATTGGATCTGGATGAGTCGGAAGCAACATACGAACTATGGGTTACTGATAACAGTTACAACTCATTTGTGTTAGCTGGAGATGGGGAAGCTTATGTTGGTGAGTCCACATGGGATCCAGAGTTTGCAAAGGATCAAGATCCTAATCTAAAAGATCATGAAAATAAAACATATGAAGGTTGAGAGTTGAAATATTCCTTAGAAGAAGATATGTTGAGAAAGAATATTATGCAACTAATTCAAGGAATAAGTGATGAAGCCAGTCTCTTTGATATCAACACCTTGGCTGCATGATAGATGAGTTCATGATCAGACAAGGTGAAGTTTTAGAAGCTGTTGCACAGACATATCTTAGGATTGCACTTCTAGCTACTGTCATGGACACAAAATATCAGTCTATAATTTATGGAGCAAGAGAACATGTAGAAGCAACTTAAGGGATAGAATAAAATGGAGGAAGAGTTCGAAGACCAGGAAAAAGTAAAGGATCTCCAGAGCCTAATATTTTCTCTTAAAGGAAGAAAAGGAGTCTGTCAAGCTTTCTTCCAAGACTGGGCAAACCAGAAATTCACTATTACAAGTAGAGGCTCAAATCAAAGAGTTTTAGCAGGAGCTTGAAAGTGCTCAAAAGGGACAACGTCTGAAAGAGTCATCCATCAAGAGACTTGCATCAACTGTTGTGGAGAGAGAGGATAAAAAGGAGAAGCTGGTCAAACTGCATCAAGAACTTAATGAAATGAAACTTAAAGATTTGGTATCTGCTAGGCAAGCGATTTTTTTTCCAAGCAAGAGGAAGCCAAACCAGTTGAAAGAAAAATTAAATATTTCATATGAAGAAGCCATGGGATCCTTGCTGGCTTAGAGCAAGAAAGTTCCACCTTGAAATCCTTATTAGAAGAAGAAAAGTCAAGTGTGAAGCACCTAAGTAGTGAGCTGCAAGGTCAACTGAAAGCTTAGAAGCTTTACAAAGAAAGGTTGTCACTTTATCAAGTGAGTTGACTACAGAAGTATGAGTACAAGCACAACCTAGGTTAGAAATTTCAAATTACCAGGTTGGAAAATGATAGAGATGCAATGTGTGATTCTGTGAAGGAAAAAGGTGCATGAAGCAGAACAAAAATCAGCCACTGTGGAAGTAACTTGAAACAAAGTGAAAGCCATGTGATGCTACTTCTGAGAATATGAAAAGTGAATTGATTGCTGCCAATTACTAATAATAATTCAAGACTGATGGGAGACTAGAAATACTTGTGATACAAAGGAATTAAAAATTAAAATCAAACCTGCATGGGCTAGAATTGAATATACTCGGAAGCCCTGTATTTTCAGAAAATGAAACAACTGTGCTAGAAGGCCCCATTACCCATCTCACATTGTTTGATGCAAGCATCATAGCACTAGCAGCCTTCTCCTGTTCATAAACACGTGTTAATACTAGAACTAAAAGATTCAGGAGAAAGAAACAACTATCCTACACAAAGCCACAAGACATCAAATCACTTGTGCCATCTCATATCTTTGCTTCCATAGCTTATCTTCCCACTTCTTCCTTAATGAGTCATGACCTAAAATATTCTTGATGGCATGAGCCAATAATATAAACCACATAAGCACTTAGTTACATTAAATTTTTTATATAAATTTTCTATGAAAAATACGACCACTAGAAACTCCCATGATTGTAACCCCACCCACCCACACATAGCCATTCATACCTGAATCTCATTTGCATCCTTCTCTACCTACATTTATTTACATTAATTTTTTCATATAAATTTTCTATAATAAATATGCCCACTAGAAACTCCCACAATTGTAATCCCACCCAGCCATGCATACCTGAATCTCACTTGCAGCCTTCTCTACTTGCATCTTGCATCCCTGAGCTGCCTCTGCTTTCTTCAATTGTTGTTCCACCTCTGATAACTTTTCTTTCCATTCTGTCAAGTAAGCAAGTACATGTTAGGAGAAAAGCAAGAGATGCCTTTACAAATGCTTTTGAACCCACGTGGTTGCACATCCTCATTATTAATAATGAGATAAAAATCAAACAAAATTGCACCAAACTTTCATCTCACTCACTTTCAAAGATAAAATTTACATTATAATTCCCCTTACCAGAGAAAAAAATCACACTTTAGCATTAATCAGAATAATTAACAAAATAGGGCATATATGTGTAAACATGCATATACCAATTTCATCTAGAAACTTTTAACATATATCAGAATAGATCACAAAATAGTGGACATAAAAGTGACAACATCATGCAACATCATAAATACATCAAATAGCATATATTAGACATTTACAAATTTGTTGGCTCAAGCCATTCAGTGCTACAAATTACAAACGTGAGATTGCGGAGTCAAGACCTGCCAAGCTGTATTTGTCAATATTGTGGACCTCCCTTGATGTTCCTACCTGGTTAGGTTACCAAAACTGCAACCAACTAGTGTACATTGGGTACCATTCTTGAAGAGGGAAAGTGCCCAGTGGGTTTCTCCATGATGTGCATTTCTTTGGTGAAAGAACTTCCCTTGTCAGTAAAAATAATGAGTAGCAAATTTTTGTCTATTTGCTCTATCAGATAATAGAGATATGTTTGACATACAAAGTAATGAAAAAATCACACGAAAAAATACCATTTTCCTAGCCACGAGAAGAAAAAATCCATCAATTTAGGAGAGTTTACAAGAGATGTGAAGCAACCTAACAAGAAGAACAAAATTTCACAAAGGAAAAGAAGAATGTGAAGACTGACAGTTTACACAAAAAGGGTGAAAGAGATCAAAATTACGTTATCAAAAGTTAGAAAACAATGTGCAATCATCTCAACGCAAGAAAATACACCAGATCTAAAAATCAAACTGATAACCAAAATTTTCTCAACAATTTTTTGGGGAACGAACTAAACAAATTCAAGTGAACATTTTAGAAATTGGGAACTAACTATAAATTGTCTCTTTAATGGCTTATTATCTTTTTCTTATGATGTTCAAAAAATACTGAAACAATTAACAACCCACTAAAATTTGATTTTCTTTAATACAAGTTTTTGCAACGCAAAATATAAATATGCCAATAAACATGCTAAGATTAGTTGCATGGAAAAGGACATACTTCTTTGACTGGTTTGAGGCAGTCCTTTTGGAAATTCGATTAGATTTGCTCCTACTTATGAATCAACATATTTACATGACTGCATAGCACTTTGGCGTGTAGTAAGGGGAGCTTCTTATCATCAAAAGTTTAATTTCCAATTTCTTGTTTTCATCTACTTCTCTTCTTCTTTCCTTCAAGTTCAGACTCCATTATTTTTGCATCTGCATCGGCTGATCAGCTTCTTCTTCATCATCTTCCTGATATAAATCTTCTGAATCCCTTTCATATTTTGACCTTTTCAATCTTCTTTTATGATGTGTTGTGTTTCATCTTCCTCATCATCTTCATCATATTCAGCATCCACCATCTACTTCTTAGGCATCCTTAAACTACGTCGCTGAGATGTTTCATTTCCCTCCTCATCTTCCTCATACTCACCAACTGGAACACGTTTCTTGGTGTTCCTTGAGATTTTACGCTGTGATGCTTCCTCACCATCATCATCCTCATCATGTTCACCATCCAGTATGTGTTTCTTAGGTATCCTTGTGCTTTTGCGAACAGGTTGGCCAACTACAAAATTATTAGTCATTTCTGCCTGCTTTCCAGAAGTAATTTCCTTGGCATGATGTGTATCCATCTTTGCAATAGATGCATTGGTATAAAATTGAAGTTCCTTCTTAGGTGATTCTTGCATTTCCACCCTTACAGGGAAGTCATCTTCATCATCCGAATTTTCCTGCACATTGGATATGGAGTCAACTCATGTCCTTGAGTGCAGTAATACGACATACCTAATATGAAATCTTCCATATAACCATCGACAAATCTTGACCACCAACATGTATTTAGACAAATTTAAAACGTAAACCACTACCTTCATTAAATTTAATGGTATGAAACATATTCCACCATGGGTGTCAACACCTTAAGATTACAGAAATATGCCCAATTAGGTAACTCAGCCCCATTAGAGGACTAAACATGGCAAATCCTTGCATGCACATGTTAAATAAAAAGGGAAAAATGCTAATGACAACACAATGGGATATACAGGAACTACAAAATAAAATGGTAAAGTAAATATGTTGCCTTCAACTGATGAAAATATAACCAGAACAAATCCATCTTAAACTTATATCTATCAAGCAGAGGGTCAAATTTCTTGATGTGTACATTTCTTTTATCATTTAATCTGAAGAACTTAATTCATGACATGGAATTAAATGATTAAAAAAACTACAACTAATGAAATTTAATCCCTCTCAGTGCTTGATAAATTTGGATTTAAGATCAATCAACACTGGTTTAATATTTTTTTGGATGATGTCACATATCTATGTACATGAAAACATTTCTATCATACTGGCTGCAAATTACCTCACTACTCCCACTGCATAAAGGAAAACACTAGTATATGATACTTCAGAGCTTGGTATATGTATGAAAGATTGTTAAGGTAAATTCACCAGCAGAGTTAATGTTAGTATGGATTTTTATATTACCAAGGCACCTATGCATGTACCAGTGACATAAAAGAGAAATTACCCTGAATTGACCATAGTTTTGTTCAATGGGATTGAACAAATGGCATAAATCCCAGGTGATTTGGTGGTAGTTGAGATGGTACTAAACAATAAAATAATAATTAAAAGATGATATAAATTTGTTTGTACATCAGATGCCCAACTTATACCTGAAGAATAAGTCTTTGACGTCATCTCCCACCTTCAGTTGCTTATGGAGGCTTCCCAGATGTAGATGAGGCTTCCAAACCCTTCTATTTGGTTCCTCTTGGATTTCCAAATGCAGATGAGGCTTCCAAACCCTTCTATTTGGTTCCTCCTGGATTTCCAATGGAATTTTCATGAATAGTATGAGTAACTCCACCTACCTTAAGCTTCACCTTTTTCAACCGACCCTCTTGAGAAGGTGGATCATCTTGCCGTAGCACTGATTTATCCAAAGACTTCATATCAGAATCCCTATTATGAGAGGTTCTTCCATCAACCGGTGTTTTGACTTGTCCCCCATTCTGACCTTCGCTAGCTGATTTTGATTGTCCTGCATGATGACTATCCATAGTCCGCCCTTCTTCCCTCCTACCTCCATCTGTCATTCTACTATGCCTAGAGTCCACTCCTCCTTTTAGTTGACTCAGATTGTGGGAATCTGAGGATCTTCTCTCTGGCACTTTGTGCCCATCAGAATTACGCCAGTCCCCTGAAGACCCACCTGCACCCAATCCCCCAACCAGACTTTTGTGAACATGACTGGGGCCTTGGCCGCCTTCGCTACTTTTCACATTTCCCTGCACATCTCGATCCCTATTCCTATCCCAGTCCCTTTCACGATCACGATCCAATCTATCATGACTACCATTCCTCTCATAAGAATCCTTCCTGTCCATCCCACCATCATGAAACTGCTTTGAGCGATCTAAATCATCGCAGTGCTGCTTCCACTTGAATGTTTCACCAAATCTGCCCCTTTCCTTCTCGGCCTTCTCCCCAGTCGAATAATCCTTGGAATCCCTCTCATAATGAAACCCATCCCTGTGACTTTTCTCCCTAAAAGACTTCTCAGGCCTCTTACTCCGCTCATACTCCTGAGGCTTGGAACCCCTCTATCATACTTCCTGTCATGATTCCTATCATTATCTGGGCTCCTACCGGAATTCTTGCCATTATGGTCTACAGCATCCCTCCGAACCCTCTTCATTTCATCCCTCTCAGGCACCCAATCATCATCTCCACCAGCCCTTTTGTGACTAGCTGACTTATTACTTTTACCCAAATCATCCTTCCCCATCTCAAATTTACCCTTGCTATTACTACTCCCTAGCCTTCTCTTGTAATCATCACCATGAGAATGAGGATTAGAATACTTACTAGGTTCTTTATTCAAACCCTTATCAACATTTCTAGCACTTCGAGGATCTAAGGGTGGGGAATCTGACGACGACGAATGCTCATACTCATTGAGAAATGTTGGATGGGATCGTCATGATCTGGGCTTCCTTATGGAAAATGTTTATGGCTTACTCATGCCTTTAACACCGTCAAAGTCTAGCCACTCGGCCCTCTCCATGCTCACACCCTCTGCAACAAAATACTTTTGAAAAAAAACCTCAAAAACCCAACAACAAAACCCTCATATACTCCACAAACCCTTGACCAATATCTGCAACAAAATACAAACCTCAAAAATCCAGCTTCCTGCCTTCTTAGGGTGCTTTCAGACATGACTTGAAGGATTCCATGAGCTATATGCTCAAATTTATGTCAAATATCGAGGCTCCCTTCATGGAAAATGTCTATCCATACTTCAGTTACTTCGACGAAATAAGCATTTCTTTGGATTATGCATTGTTTAATTCCATGGCTCCGGTGGTGCAAGACGTAGATCGTTGTTACTGCAACTTATTCAAAGCCATGGTGGATTCTATTTTTTCCACAATTGAAGCCTTCGAATATCCCAACATCGCACTCATTGTTACTGAAAGCGGATGGCCTTCTGCTGGTGACGAGATGGCCACAGTTGAGAATGCTCAGACTTACAACAATAATCTCATTCAGTATGTACTATCGAATGAAGGGACACCCAAGAGAATGGGAGTGGGAATGGAGACCTATATCTTCACTCTTTTCAACGAAGACAACAAAGTGGGGTATGAGACAGAGCGTCACTTTGGGCTCTTCAATCAATAGATAGTTTGCAGATTTGAAAGAAAGCATTCAGAGTTGTTATTATTTAAAATAGAAAATTCTGGCTACATAAGGGGTTTTAGGGACATTTCATAAAACAAAGACTTCAATTTTTAGGTAATGGAGGCTTTGCAACACTTGCTCTACATATATAATTGAAGGAAAACTAGGAAGCTCTGAGAGGGGTGAAAAACAAGGAAGAATGAGACGAGAAGCTTTTTCTCAATCCCTTCTTTTCCTAAGCCCTTGATTTAATCCAGGGTTACAGAGTTGTCATGCACCCCCAGCAATGGTAGAGGTCAATCATCCCACATTTCCTGCTACCTACAAGAAATAATTGGTCTACCCAACTAAAAATTGTTTGCCAAGGGATGCATGACATGTGCTAGAACTAAAATTACTGAAGCAAAGAGGGAGAAGAAAAATTACAGACATATTCACATGATCATGATATAACCTTTATTTATAGTCACAATGTGTATGTATGTACACAAAGCATAATTTGATTTCCATCCTAGATGCAACAAATGTTCTATGTATACTGAATAATCAATTGGCACTATACAAGGGATTGCCAGATTCTTAGAGACTAGCAACAACACCAGGCTGAGATGGTGAGGAGGGGCCAATTTTGCCATGCCAAAGAGAGGAAACCCGAGGATTCATCTAGAGAATATGCTTCACAATAATTATAGAGAAGAATTCGAGCTTGGCTCCTTGCATAATGACTTAAATTGGTAAATTTGAATCCCGCTGATTCCATCAGAATACGCCACTGATCCCTTCCTTCCAGTCTGATTTTTCTTTCGGCTCCCTCAAAAGCTACAATTCCCATTATTTTCTCTGTGAAGAAGAGCTTCTCCATGTTCAGCCGCTCTACACTATCCCTTGCCATGTTGGGCTCCATAGATTCAAAAAATGCAGAGAAATATTCTAAAGCATTTTGAAATCGAACTTGGAACTGGCAAGCATTTAAGTGAGCTTCATATTCCCCAAGTGTTACGACTTTGGGGGATAGGGCATGAGCTAATTTGAGTATTTTCACTAGGGGTTCAAGGGAATCTCCTAAAAGATTATATAACTGTAACATAAAATTTACTGCAATGCATTCATCTTGCTCAATTTTCAGGGTAGACAATTCCACCTAACTCATATGTTTTGACACTGGACAGAACTCAAACTCTAGGTCAAGCAATTTAGCAAACTCTGTGAGCCTCTTACCGATGGCCAGCAAAGAGGAAGTAGGGTTTTGGCCTAGTGTTGGGGCAGGGATACCTATGATATTTATTTTGTGGGGTTTGTCGCTTGGCCTCATTGCGAATGCATGCAATAAAGCTACCCACTGTACACCCTACATAATGTCGAAGTCGACTATGTGAATTTTATAAAAGAAATTACTTTAATCACTAAAGTAATTGCTAAGGTTAATGGTATATTAGGAAACTTCCGCAGGCCTAGACACTTAGGTCTATGCAAAAGTACCTACCTGAGCTACAAAACATCAACACTTTATTGTCTGAATTTTGGACAAGGCCATCATGTTGGTTTTATGCTTTTGTATGTTGTGTGCTTAGCCATTTCTTTCATGTGCATGCATTTCCATTTCCATTCATGTCATCATTACAAAACTCATTCTTCTTTTACTCTTAAATTAAGTCCTTGATGACAGGGATATCCCTATGATTTTGTTTCCCTTAGAGTTTTGTCTGTAACTCACTAATACTTCATTTATCTCAACTCTGTTCTATTCATCCTACCTTGTGACTAGGTTCTCTTCTGAAATTTTCATATTTTAGTTAAAGTTATCAGAACCAGAACTGGAACCAGCCCTGAGGGTTAGACTGGGACTAAAATAGAACTGGACCAGAACCAACCAGTGAATCTGGTTTATTATTAGTTGTCTAAAAAGTTACAAATTTTAACAAAAACTTATTTATGTATATCCATGTAAATCGAAACAATTATACACCAAATATCCAAGTTTTCTCATGTATATAGCATGTAAGGTTGAATATAGAAAAATGGCACCGAGTGTGATACATATGCAAAACAAAATACATATACATCAAGGTTCTAAATGGCCTCTAGATTCCAAAAACCATAAAGCGACAGCCTACAACCTATAGGCTACACAAATAACTACATATCATTAGATTCATCCCCACCTAATGGTGCCATTGTAAATAACTTGCTCAATGCCATGCAGGTCAAAAGTGTAATATCATTGTACTATGCCATTGAAAGTTTTATAATGGAAAGATATGCTGGAAATGCCACATAAGAATGACACCCCTTGCATAGTTGGATACATTTGTTCTGATCTGAGATCACTGATTGAGATTAGAAATCACAAGGGCTGGTGTGGAGTGGAGTTGTTTCTTAGGCTGTTAAAAGCCATTATTTCTTATTAGATGAAGGGAAGGCAAGCTACTTGTTATTCCCCTTGAGTATCTAATTTAGGGTCCAAGTAATGGGTAGAAAACCAAGCAGGAGCTTTATTCAGAAGTTAGCAAGTCTGAGGAGGTTGTGGAGCTATATGAGGTATCTATGAGGAGGCTAATCTTGGATGATTTGTATCTTCTCTAGACCTAGGTATTCTTGAGTCATCAATGATGAAATTTAGATACAGAATTTTCTCCGTTACAAATGAACACTTTCCAGGGAAAGCATAGAACATATATTCCCAGAGAGTCTACAGAAATACTTGCCTAACATGGTAAAGGTGCTCTTATTAAGTGTCACTGTAAACAAGGATGTCATCCGGGCTAAGTCATCGGGTTTGGTGAACTTGATTCTTTAAGCTCAAAATTGCCAAATTTTGTCTGATCCCAAATTTGTTAGATTAAAATTTGAGATCGCTGAACCTCAAGGCGAACTTGAATATGTGAGCGAACTAGAAAAAATTCATCAAAATTCATTGGAGTTTGATTGGGGTTCAACTCATGAATATAAAACAATTAACAAAAAGAAAGGTCTTAGGTTTGAATAAAAGTCGCAATCTTCACTTTTATATTTAGAGCACTAGAGTTGTTTTCAGCCATTAAGGATCTACCATATGGTTTTGGTTTTACCAAAGCATGATGTGGAACTCCAGGTTTGCCAGAAGTTTTTGGGCATGAACTGCTGCTGAGTTTGGTGTTCTCTTTGTCCCTCTCCATTGAAAAGAGGTCCTTTTTTAGGATAAATGGAATATCCCAGAGGCGTGAAGGATTTAACGAGACTAATGGGCGTCTCCATCTTGTGGAAAAAAAGGTGTCAAGCATGTCCTTTCATGAGACAGCTAAAGCACCATTCCATTGGGGAGATTAGAGGTCTTAGTATTAAGTGAAAACATGGACTCTATTGGGGTCAAATGCTTGCCCTTCTTGCCTTTTTAGTGGTAGGATACTTTTGTGATGAAAATTTGGCTTCATAACATATAATTCTCGAGGTATTTTTTTAAGTAGTGAAATATCTAATGCATTTTCAACAAACCAGCCCAGTTCAACTGTTCAACTCGTATGGATGGTTAAATTCAACTATGCCAATCTTCCCTTCATTTCTTTTAATATTGAATCATCTTTACCATTCTTTTTTTGCTGGAAGATGAGAGAAGCTGCATCATAAGCCTTCATAAAGAATGTATCCCAGTGCTACTCTGTTTGCCTCAACGAAATTTGCAGTCTGGGTGCTACTTAATAGGAGCTTACAATCAACATGGCTTCTCAAAACACCAGTACTTCTAAAAATTCTGATGATAAAGATATAGCATATCTCAGACAGCAAAGAAATTGCAAGGCAAGCCAATCAATAGATAGTTTGCAGATTTGAAAGAAATCATTCAGAGTTGTTATTATTTAAAATAGAAAATTTTGGCTACATAAGGGGTTTCAGGGACATTGCATAAAACAGAGACTTTGATTTTTAGGTAATGGAGGCTTTGCAACACTTTCTCTGCATATATAATTGAAGAGAAACTAGGAAGAATCGAGAGGGGTGAAAAACAAGGAAGAATGAGACGAGAGGCTTTTTCTCAATCCCTTCTTTTCCTAAGCCCTTGATTTAATCCAGGGTTACATAGTTGTCATGCACCCCCAGCAATGGTAGAGGTCAATCATCCCACCGTTGCCTACTGCCTACAAGAAATAATTGGTCTACCTAGCTAAAAATTGTTTGCCAAGGGATGGATGACATGTGCTAGAACTAAAATTACTGAAGCAAAGAGGGAGGAAAAAAATTACAAACATGTTCACATGATCATGATATAAACCTTATTTACAGTTACAATGTGTATTTATGTACATAAAGCATAATTTGATTTCCATCCTAGATGCACCAACTTTTCTATGTATACTCAATAATCAATTGGCACTATACAAGTGATTGCCAGATTCTTTGAGACTAGCAATAGCACCAGGCTGAGACGGTGAGGAGGGGCCAATTTTGCCATGCCAAAGAGAGGAAACCCGAGGATTCATCTAGAGCATACACTTCACAATAATTATAGAGAAGAATTCGAGCTTGGCTCCTTGCATAATGACTTAAATTGGTAAATTTGAATCTCGCTGATTCCATCATAATATACCACTAATCCCTTCCTTCCAGTTTGATTTTTCTTTCGACTCCCTCAAAATCTACAATTCCCATTATTTTCTATGTGAATAAGAGATTCTCCATGTTCAACTTCTCTACACTATCCCTTTCCATGTTGGACTCCATAGATTCAAAAAATGCAGAGAAATATTCTAAAGCATTCTGAAATCGAACTTGGAACTAGCAAGCATTTAAGTGAGCTTCATATTCCCCAAGTGTTGCGACTTTGGGGAATAGGGCATGCTCTAATTTGAGTATTTTCACTAGGGGTTCAAGGGAATCTTGTAAAAGATTATATAACTGTAACATAAAATTTACTGCAATGCAGTCATCTTGCTCAATTTTCAGAGTAGACAATTCCACATAACTCATATGTTTTGACACTGGACAGAACTCAAACTCTAGGTCAAGCAATTTAGAAAACTCTTCAAGCCTCTTGCTGGTGGTTAGCAAAGAGGAAGAAGGGTTTTGGCCTAGTGTTGGGGCAGGGATACCTGTGATCTTTATTTTGTGGGGTTTGTCGCCTGGCCTCGTTGCGAATGCATGCAATAAAGCTGCCCACTGTACACCCTACACAATGCCGAAGTCGACTATGTGAATTTTCTCTGCCTTGTCTTATAAAAGAAATTACTTTAATCACTAAAGTAATTGCTAAGGTTAATGGTATATTAGGAAACTTCTACAGGCCTAGACACTTAGGTCTATGAAAAAGTACCTACCTGAGCTACAAAACATCAACACTTTATTGTCAAAATTTTGGACAAGTCCATCACGATGGATTTATGCTTTTGTATGCTGTGTACTTAGCCATTTCTTTCATGTGCATGCATTTCCATTTCCATTCATGTCATCATTCCGAAACTCATTCTTCTTTTACTCTTAAATTAAGTCTTTGATGATAGGGATATCCCTATGATTTTGTTTCCCTTAAAGTTCTGTCTAATACTTTGTTTATCTCAACTTTGTTCTATTCGTCCTACCTCGTGACTAGATCCTCTTATGAAATTCTCATATTTTAGTTAAAATTATTAGAACCAGAACTGGAACCAGCCCCAAGAGTCAGACTCGGACTGAAATAAAGTTGGACCAGAACCAACCAGTGAATCTGGTTTATTATTAGTTGTCTAAACATTTACAATTTTTTTTTTTAAATTATTTGTGTATATTCATGTAAATTGAAACAATTATACACCAAATATCCAAGTTTTCTCATGTATATAGCATGTAAGGTTGAATATAGAAAAATGGCACTGAGTGTGATACATATGAAAAACAAAATACATATACATCAAGGTTCTAAATGGCCTCTAGATTCCAAAAACCATAAAGCGACAACCTACAACCTACAGGCTACACAAATAACTACATATCGTCAGATTCATCCCCACCTAATGGTGCCATTGTAAATAACTTGCTCAATTCCTTGCAGGTCAAAAGTGTAATATCATTATACTATGCCATTGAAAGTTTTATAATGGAAAGATATGTTGGAAATGCCACATAAGAATGACACCCCTTGCATAGTTGGATACATTTGTTCTGATCTGAGATCATTGATTGAGATTAGAAATCAGAAGGGCGTGGAGTGGAGTTGTTGCTTAGGCTGTTAAAAGCCATTATTTCTTATTAGATGAAGGGAAGGCAAGCTACTTGTTATTCCCCTTGAGTATCTAATTTAGGGTCCAAGTAATGGGCAGAAAACCAAGCAGGAGCTTTATTTAGAAGTTAGCAAGTCTGAGGAGGTTGTGGAGCTATATGAGGTATCTATGAGGAGGCTAATCTTGGATGATTTGTATCTTCTCTAGACCCAGGTATTCTTGAGTCATCAATGATGAAATTTAGATACAGAATTTGCTCCGTTACAAACGAACACTTTCCAGGGAAAGCATAGAACATATATTCCCGGAGAGTCTACATAAATACTTGCCTAACATGGTAAAGGTGCTCTTATTAAGTGTCACTGTAAATAAGGATGTCTGTTATAGACATTTTTGTGCCTTACAGCTCCAAGCATGAAATGTCCATAAACTAAAGGCTCCTAAGTCCTTAAAAGTGTTGTTACAACTCCTAAAGGAACAAGGTCAACAAATTACAACTTCTCCCAGAAGTTTGTTAGGATATTCCGACACATAGGATATAGTTAAGCTCAACTTGGTCTAGTATAGAGTTAGGTTAGAGTTAGGTAAAGTGTTTTTCTTTACCGTTGTACATTTTGTAACTTACAATCCGACGGTCACGATATGTAGTGATCCGACGGTTCACTCTCACCTCGGTATTACCGACACTTGATCCGTGGCTTGACACCCGATTGGTCCATGAGTTCTATTTAAAGGGCATGGAGGGTCATTGTTCGTGTAATCCGTGCATGAGAGAAGCTTATGTAAAATTTCATTCTTTGATTAATAAATTTCTTGTAGTACCCACGTTGGGACAGGCCGTGGACTGTTTCCCTCCTTGCACTCTGAGGGTTTTAACCACGTCAAAAATACTGGTGTATTGATTTGAGATCTGGTTGTGAGCAGTGTCCTTTTGGTATTCTTTCTATGGAACTTACCCTGTAAATTCCTACATGGTATCAGAGCTATTTGAGGGCCGCGTCCGTTGGTGATCCAAATCTGAAGCCGGTAGAACTGCATGCGGCTGTCGTTTCCTAGATCTGCTGTTTCTGACTGCTTTCAGGCTGAGAGGACTGCTCTGTTGCGTTCGGAGCATCTGTTCCAGTGAGGAACCCCTTTCGTTTCATGCGAAAAGGTTTCCGGTAGCCCTAGCTGCGTCATTTTTCAGATCGGGAGGTATACAGTGTTTTTTTTTGCAGTTTACTGTTAATTTCTCTCTGCTTATTTCGGTCTCAGTTTATTTAGCCTTTTTTTTTAACCGGATCTATACCTTTCATTTCTGCGTATGCTCTTTGCCCTGCCACTCTGTGCGATCTGGGCAAATCAGAAACAAAAAGGAAGGATTTTTCTCATGCGTATGCTCTTTTCCCTGCACCTTAGTGTGATCTCGGAAAATCAGAAACATTGAGAAAAATATTTAGTTTTTCGGCTAAAGCTAACCTTGAGATTTAAAAAAAAAAAAAAATTTCTAGTTTTTTGGCTAAAGCTAACTTCGAGCCGCAAGGTTCATTTTTCTTTGCATATTCGTGTTGGGTTTTGTGTTTTGTGTTTTGTAGGGAAAAAGAGCTTTCTCAAGGCAAGCACGCAAACCGAGCCCCCCCCCCCCTCTCTCTCTCTCTCTCTCTCTCTCTCTCTCAAATTTTTTGTATAGATCAATTGGTTCAACGCTATTTTTAGAGAGTAGAGGTCTTGGGTTCAAGTCTCCATTTTGTGGGGGCGGA
Organism: Pinus tabuliformis; assembly: GCA_031772625.1. Classification (NCBI taxonomy): domain Eukaryota; kingdom Viridiplantae; phylum Streptophyta; class Pinopsida; order Pinales; family Pinaceae; genus Pinus; species Pinus tabuliformis. The sequence goes on along the minus strand of CM062807.1, from coordinate 30,725,462 downwards.
TCTTTTTCATTCCCGCACATTCGCGCACTTTGCCGGCAACGTCAACAAGTTTTGTTTCAAAAAGCCATAAGTTCTTCATCCGGAAGCCTTTTTTCAGAGCCGTTTTTTTTAAAACCGCCTATTTTTTCGAGATCTATCCGTTGGTACACTTACTTTCAGCATCTTCAGCTTCAGGTTTTTAAAAAAAATGGAAAGTCCATGCCAAGTCATTCTTGACAGCACTAACTACTTCTAATGGGTAGAATACATGGAAGATTTACTTAGAAGTAAAGGTCTCTTCAGAATAGCCACAAACCAAGAGAAGAAACCAACAGATGAAGACAAGGCGGCAAAATGGGAAAATAGACAAGATCAAGCACGTGGTTTGATAGGGATGTCTATTTCTCCTGATCTTAGATTCCACATTGCAGGACTTGAGACTCCTCATGAAGCATTAGAAAAACTTGCTAAAGTTTTTGGGATTAAAAATGAAATTAGATCCCATCAACTTGAAAATGAGCTGCTTACTTTGGATCCTAATAATTTTTCTTGCATTGAAGATTTCTTGTCCAAATTCAAGACCCTTAGATATCTCTTGGAAGGTGTTAAAGTTAAGAAAGATGATGGTAACCTTATTTATTCCATCCTTACTAAGTTAGGACCAGCCTACTCTGTATTTGTTTCCACTTTCCATTCTACAAGGGAAGCTTTCATTTGTCAAGGACAAGAATACAAGGCCCCTTCCTTTGACTCCTTTTGTGATTCCTTAATAAGAGAACAAGAAAAACTCTTACACCTTGGTCTTCTTAATCTTGGAAACTCTTCCACGAAAGCGTTAGCTGCCCAGCAGCACCCAAATTCAAAGAATCCTAAGAAGTCATATCCTCAAAAGAATGGTCCTAAACCATTTCAGCCTCAAAATGAAAGATCATTTCAGCAAAATGATAAGACCAATAAAAACAAATGGAAGAAGACTGATAGACATTGTAACTTTTGTAATCGAGATGGCCACTTAGAATCTAAATGCTTTAAGAAGATGGAAGCCTTGGAAGCCGCAATGAAGAAACATAACATCCATCTGGAGCCTACTTCAACTTCAACTTCCGGAACGACACTTTCTGCATGTCATCGTCAATCATCTCAGTCTGGTTATGCATTAAATGTATCTTCTTCTTCTTCTCATTCTCATGAGTGGCTCATTGATTCTGGAGCCTCTTATCACATGGCCAAAAACCAAGCCATGTTTTCTTCTTTAAATGATTGTAACACCAAAAATATATATATTGGTGATGATAGATCTCTTAATGTTGTAGGGACTGGAACTGTTCATCTAGACAATGGTCAGTTCAATGATGTATTATGTGTTCCAAACTTATCCTGCAACCTTCTATCTGTCTATCAGATAACTCATTCAGGTGAAGGTAAAATTGTTGAATTTTCACCTCATGATGTTGTAATCAAGGATCTAAAAGATCCTAAAAAGATTCTAGCTACTGGTCTTGCTGATGATTCCAAAAGGTTGTATAAGTTTCACAACTTTGGGTCATCCCATCTTCCCTCAGTATTTGTTGCTCATAATGATGAAGTGAGCAAACTTTGGCATGAGCAGTTTGGTCACTTAAACTATCGCTCCCTTCAGCATCTATGTAAAGAAAATATGGTGACAGGTCTTCCTATGGTATCTTGCAAAGATGGTGTTTGTTCCGGATGTGTACTCGGAAAACATCATCGGGACAGTTTTGACAAACGTGCCTCTTGGCACGCCTCAACCCCTTTACAGCTTGTGCACAGTGATTTATGTGGTCCTCTTCCTGTTGCTTCATTCTCTGGCTGCAAGTACTTCTTAACTTTCATTGATGATTTCTCCAGACGCACTTGGGTATACTTCTTAAAACTCAAGAGCGAAGTATTTACAACTTTTTTGGCCTTCAAAGCATTTGTTGAAAAACAATCTGGACATCAAATTCTTAAGCTAAGAACTGATAATGGTGGAGAATATGTTAAAAACGCATTCATCAACTTTTGCACCGAAAATGGAATTCAAATGCAACATACTGTTCCATACACTCCACAACAAAATGGTGTAGCTGAAAGGAAAAATCGCACCTTAAAGGAAATGGCTAATTGTATGCTGCAATCTAAAGGACTCAGTCTTAGTTTTTGGGCCGAAGCAATTAATTGTGCAAATTATATAATCAATCGCACTCCTACTAAGGTTCTAGAGAATATCACTCCAGAAGAAGCTTGGAGTTCCATTAAACCAGATGTAAGTCACTTTCGTGTGTTTGGAAGTGAAGCATGGGCCCATATTCCAGATGAAAAGCATAAAGCTTTAGAACCTAAGAGTGAGAAATGTACTTTTGTTGGATATTCTGAAGATGTAAAAGGTTATAGACTTATTCCATTTAAGTCCAAAAATGTTATCATTAGAAGAGATGTAAAATTTGATGAAAATAAATCGGCCTGCGAGCCTAGTCCGGCGGATGTGCCACCTCTTCCTATCTCTTCTATCTTTGAAAACATTTCTTCTTCTGATGATGAAAGCGAGGATGATAATCCTCCCCCACCTTCTCAGGATCCTCAACTTCCAAGATGGGTCCGTGCTACTCGGGATGCAGCAGGTGATCTTGCCGGTGATCCTACAGATCAGCGACGTACACGTTCTCAGTTTGAAAGAGCCTCTTCTTTACTGGCTCAAGCTCCAGTAAATCATGATCCTGACACTTTTGCAGAAGCTTCAAGCCATCCACATTGGGAAGCAGCTATGAATGAAGAATATCATTCATTGATGACAAATGATACATGGGATCTTGTTCCTCTACCAAAGGGACGCAAACTTGTTAGATGCAAATGGGTTTACAGAACCAAGTATGGACCAGATGGGAAAGTTGATAAACATAAAGCTCGTCTAGTTGCTAAGGGCTTTTCACAGGTTGAAGGCATTGACTACACTGAAACCTTCTCTCCAGTTGCCAAAATGAACTCTATCCGCCTTGTTCTTTCCCTTGCTGCCTCTTTAAAATGGGAAGTCCATCAAATGGATGTTAAATCTGCCTTCTTGCATGGGGACTTGCAGGAAGAAATCTATATGGAACAACCCATTGGCTTCATACAAACAGACTCCAGCCTCGTTTTTCGACTTAAGTAATCCCTTTATGGCCTCAAGCAAGCTCCTCGGGCTTGGTATGCCAAAATGGATAGCTTTCTTTTAGAATCTGGCTTTTCTAGGTGTCATTCTGACAATACTGTCTACACCAAGAAAGTGGGAAACTCTCTTATCATCCTTGTTCTTTATGTTGATGATCTTATTCTTACTGGTAGTGATCCCAACCTTATAAACCATGTGAAGTCCAGCCTTAAAAAGAAATTTGAAATGACAGACTTAGGACACTTACACTATTTTCTCGGTCTTCAAGTCTTGCAATCCCAAGAGGGTATTTTCCTTTCCCAGTCCAAGTATGCTTGTGATATTCTTCGTCATTTTCACATGGAAGACTGTAAGCCAGCCCCTTCTCCCTTTCAGTCTGGAGTCAAACTTTCAGTCTCTTGTACTTCTCCTGAAGTTGATGCTACCTTATACCGTCAACTTGTCGGAAAACTCTTGTATTTAACCCATACTCGTCCTGATCTTTCCTTTGCTGTTGGCCTTGTTGCTCGTTTTATGCAAAACCACCGTGAAAGTCATTGGAAAGCAGCTAAAAGAATACTTCGTTATGTTCGAGGTACAGTACAGTTTGGGATTCATTACAGTGCCATAGCAGCTCCTCTGTTAGTTGGGTTCATTGATTCTGATTGGGCTGGTGACCTTGATGATCGGAAGTCTACTGCCGGTTATGTCTTTACTCTTGGTTCAGGACCTATTACATGGGCTTGTAAGAAACAGGCTGCCATTTCTCTTTCGTCAGCAGAAGCAGAGTATCGTGGTGCCGTGGAAGCTAGTAAGGAAGCCTTGTGGCTTCGTCAGATCCTATCAGAGTTTGGCTTTCAGCAGCAGCATCCAACCACACTTTGGTGTGATAATCAAAGTGCCATTCAGCTATGCAAAGATCCAGTCCAGCATCAGCGCAGCAAACACATTGAACTACACATGCACTTCATCAGAAATCTCATTCATGACCATGTTCTTGAAGTGCAATATTATCCAACAGATGATTAGGTTGCAGACATCTTCACAAAGGCTCTCACAGAGGCGAAGTTCACTAAACTTCGATATATGCTTGGAGTTCAGGAAGTTGTCACTAAGGGGGGATAGGCTCTAGTGCCTCCTTCCTTCTCCTATTGTGTCATATTTGTAAATCCTTCAATCCTATCCCAAGTTGTTCTTAAGGGGGGATGTTAGGATATTCCGACACATAGGATATAGTTAAGCTCAACTTGGTCTAGTATAGAGTTAGGTTAGAGTTAGGTAAAGTGTGTTTCTTTACCGTTGTACATTTTGTAACTTACAATCCGACGGTCACGATATGTAGTGATCCGACAGTTCACTCTCACCTCGGTATTACCGACACTTGATCCGTGGCTTGACACCCGATTGGTCCATGAGTTCTATTTAAAGGGCATGGAGGGTCATTGTTCGTGTAATCCGTGCATGAGAGAAGCTTATGTAAACTTTCATTCTTTCATTAATAAATTGCCTGTAGTACCCACGTTGGGACAGGCCGTGGACTGTTTCCCTCCTTGCACTCTGAGGGTTTTAACCACGTCAAAAATACTGGTGTATTGATTTGAGATCTGGTTGTGAGCGGTGTCCTTTTGGTATTCTTTCTGTGGAACTTACCCTGTAAATTCCTACAAAGTTCTCCACCAGAAACTACTCAAAATTGGTCAAAACTGGATCAGTGCACCCTCAACACAGAGGTTTTGACATTCAGCGCATGTTGTACACACGGGAATTGTGTTTCAGTGCACCTAAATACATTGTGAGGGTGCGCTGATCAGGAAAAGACAAGTGGCGGAGACAGTTTGCGAGGTGGATGATCATGGAATCTTCTAGAAACTTGTCATGGGACACTTGCCTCTCAAAATTGCCCAAGGATGAGTAAGAGATCAATGAGATCTCCAAGTGGCATCAAGAAATATCAGAGAGAAGACACTAATCAAAAACCCAGAGCTGACTCACACCTCTACAAATATCTATATATAGATCTCTCATCCGAGATATCCAGAGGTTGGAGGCTGGAATTTTGTTATTGCAAAGAATTGCTGTTGGTTTGAGATTGGAATCATTGGGTGCTTAATGCTTTGAGGGAAGGTGAAGATAGGAATTTCATTTGCTGGGAAGGAGATGCTGGATTGGAGCCCTCTGGGTTGTATCTCTTCCTGAACCTTGTTATTCATCAATAAAGCTATCTTGGTTTCTCCTATATACTGGTGTATCTTTGATGTATGATTGCATTAATATGTTTAGTTTATTTCTAATCCTGAACTAGTTATGAATATGAATCTATGTCTTTGTGTAGTGTTCTCTTCTTGTGATCTTGCAGAAACATCTTGAAGCTGGGCGAGCGAGAAGGCGAGTAGCTGGGAACTCCCAAAGAGAAGAGAAAATGGATCGAGGGACAAACGGAAGACACCGGTTAGTCCATCCATCTCTCTTCATTCTTAATTCATAAAGGAAGAATACTAGAATAGCTGTCTCTGTTTGTTGCTAAGGCACTGTCACACCTTAGGTGGATAGGATCATCCTGCATAGGCATTTTTCTCCACAACAAATTGGCGACTCTGTTGGGGAGATCTGTTTAGTCATTTTATTTATGTTTCTATCATTGTTTGTTTCACAGAATCAACAGCAACAATCGAACTGCATCTGCTATTCTCAGATGCAAAGTAGACAACTACTGCTTTGATCCAATCACTGGATTTGTCTATGATCTGAACAATGGACTCAAAAATGATTTGATGATCCTTTGTGATAGATCTTAGCCCTTCCTCAAAGCATCCCTTTGATTGTACCTTGCTTGTTGCTTTGATTTGGCCTGAAACTGTAGATTAAATAGCAAACTGTGACCCAGAACCCAGTGAGGAACTCTCGTTTCTCCTTCAGCGCAAACTCTGTGAAGAGGTTCTGCATTTCAACACAGGTCCCGTGAAGGCTACCTGCGCTGAATGTCAAAACCTCTGTGTTAGGGGTGCGTTGACCCAGTTAGGCCTTGTGTAGCTGGGGTTCTCTGCTCTGTCTTGCCTAGTTTTGATCTCTGTTTTTTGCAGCCTGTAACCAGCATAGGTACCTATCTGATAACTCCTTTTCTCTGCTTAAATTCCTCCTCCTTTTGTACAAAAAGACTGTGAGTGTTTTTATGTGTTTGTGGCGTCATTTACAGTTCTCCTTTGCAAGAGTGAAATAGTCATCCTGTAGCCCTTGATTCAGATCTATCGATTGTGATCTTAGGAGAGAGTTCATTGGCTGTTTACAGTTGATTATACATTTACTTTTGCTTTTGGTTTGAGTTTGTCTCTTTTAAGTGTCAAAACAAGTATTCATTTCGAAAATCGTGAAGTGTTGTAATCTCTTCTACCCTTTCTGATTTCGGAAAAGTAAACTTGTTTGTATTTGTCATTTAAAAGCAAATTCAAAGTTGTACAAAAATCTTTCTTTTTAGGCATCAATATTAAGAAAGCGGAAAACAAACACCTGCATTGTGCATTTTCATCTTGATAGTTTGCATGTTTGATTTAGGAAAAGTGCATTAGAATGTGCTGATTTCTCTTTGAGAAAAGATGGTGTCTTTCTTTTCCCTTCGTAGCTAGGATTTTCATAGTTGAAAAGATATAAAAAACTTTCTTATCATCTTTAGACTGAATTTAGGAATTGTATCATACATCTCGTGGTGAACCTCAAAAGGCAAACTTCTAAAAAGATCAACCTAAAATAAATTGAATGAACTTAACAACGCTTTGCAACATAATGCACAACATAGAGGTCTAGGCTAGAGACGTGTTCCGGCATCGTAAAGCCTGGTGACTGTCGATCTCGCTGATGGTGGGTCATTCCTCCTGAGGGACAATAGCGCCAGTACAGATTCTGATCCCACATACCATCGAGTATATATTGGGAGACCCCTATAGGCATAAGACCTTTATCCTTAGGAAGCCGTGTCGACCGCCCTACTGATCGCAATGCACTGAACAAAGCATTCAGGAAGATCGACCGCCCGTACCCTAAAAAGTATTCTGCGGTTTTGCGAAAAGTTTGGCACACCCTCTACCTAGAACTCCAGAGCAGTTCCTTTTGGCATTTTTCAGACTCTATAACAGAAAAATTCCATCCGAGCATTTGTCACTTCGGGCTCGTTAAAACATCGAAGGAGACTAGAGTCATCTTTAGCTTTTTCTCGACTCTTTAAAATTGAAAAAGCAAGTTGTGTCTAAAGCGTCGTTAAAATTTATTTTAAACGGAATAATCATCATCATTCCCTCGTTGATCTTTGAAGTTAGTCTCTTTTCATCGTAAGTTCTTGTAGAATCGCTAGAAAATCTTTTGGATAGACTAGATATGTCTGAACAACCGTCGACATCCAGGACTGTGTCATCTGACACAGCAGCGGCAGAGCCTCCTGCTGCTACCCCAACGATGTTCGATGGTATACCATCTGTCCCGGCAAGTTATCGACAACAAGCCGGAGTCCCATCAGGGACTCCTTCGATGACATGGTTAGTTCCTATTTCTTCATCTGGATTATCATCTGGTATTTCTTATGTTGAAACTCAACAAATTGATCCAATGTGTCTTCAAAGGCCAATCTGCCCTTTAAGTATTGGATTGCCACCATATGGAGGGTAGTATGCCTTTTCATTGTTCCCTCCCAGAGAACAACCATATGGGAGTTTACAACAAAGTTCAGGTCAAACTGGAATTACATCTAGCGGTTGGGTACCAATACTGCCTCAGCAACCAAGGGTTGTATATTCAATGAAACCAGTCCACCTTGTGTCGAATATTCCCACTATACCTGCTATGGTTACTGCGTCGCAAGTACAAGCGCTACCTGTTGTATGTCAACCCCAACAGCCTCAGGTTGCAATACAACAACCTCTTGTCTCAATGACTCAATCACAACCTCAGGTTAGTGCCTCCTTATCTGGAGCGACTCAGGATCAAACAAGTATTGTGACTCCTCATCTTGGTCAATCATCCAGTATTGGTCAACAACAAATGGTTCAACAACCAGAGCTGGTTCAAACTCAACAACCCCATTCCAGCAATCATATCAAGGACTTGAGCAACAAGTCTTTGTAAGTAATGGGCAATCGCATTTCCAAAGCGGTAATCAACAACCATATTATAATGGTTATGCCCATCAACCTTGTCAAAGTTGCCAGCATCAAATACATTATGGTGGTATGCAAAGACCCACTGCTCAGGCGATTCCATCTTATCCTGGGTATGCTTCGCCTAACCTGAATCAACAGTTGGCCTTTGTAGCAACTCTAGAATTACCAGATCTAAAACGGCTGACGAATGATCCAATTGCTTATGCCCCTTGGTGGCCAGCGCTTCCGCATAAACTTCCGTCAGATATTCCTAAATTTAATGGAAATCCGGGTGAATATCCGTCGAATCATGTGATGACATTTCATCTGTGGTGTTCATCAAACACCCTGAATGATGATTCGATAAGACTTCGCCTTTTTCAGAGGACGTTAACGGGTCCAACGGCAAAATGCTATATTGAATTGCCTAGAGCTTCGTTCAACAATTTCAGTACCTTAGCCACGACTTTCTTAACCCATTTTCAATTACCGATAAGGTATGAAATGGGAACGGAACTCCTAACCAACTTTAAACAGACAACGACCACTCACATATCTAATCATATACATGAGTGGCAACATCGTCGTAGGATGGTAAAAACGTACGTTCCCGATCAGTTGTTAGCTGAATGGTTTATCAAGTCCTTACTTCCTACAATCACGGAAGATGTGGCAAAGGGGGGAGTCGTAACGGAAGAGCAATTCATCGCTCGTGTGCAATATCTGGACTTGGTATATACTCAGTCTGGCACGCTCTACGATAAAATACCTGACGCCCCTAGACCGGAATTATCAATTCCTCCTCCTCCTAAAACAAACAATGACTCTCATTCCATCGATGGCGTGATTGGCGCGACAGACACAAAATCGACAAAGGCTACATCTAAAAAGTCTCGTAAGATTTCCAGTCAAAATGCAAATGAGGAACTTCTTGCCTCGGAAGTAAATGCCATGTCGACCGACAACGGCAAACAACTGAAGCAACCAGGGGGCAAGAAGAAAAAGAAAGGGAGAAAAAGGGAACCCCCTGCGGGGTGTCATATATGTGATGAGGATCATTGGATGAGAGATTATCCACATATAGCTGAAGTTAAGAAACTCTTTAAGAGTTCAAAACCCTCAGCAGTATTGACTGATCCGTTTCCAAACCCGGGAACCAAACTGGTTGCTAATCAAAATACTTCCCGATCCCAAGTGCTTATGTTGTCTATCTCAAAGCAGCAAAATGATGCTTTGACCAGGAATAAAGATTACAGGAATCCACAGCTGTCGAATAACAAGGCTAATGAACAACCTAGTAGTTCGACGGCAACTTTGACCGAAGTTGTGCCACCCATCATTCCTCAACCAATAATAAAGTCGCCAAAGGGAGGAGTACAAAAATTGACATTTAATCCTCGTGCCAAAATAGCATAGAATTATAATATAATAGAGGACCCGGCCCAATCGCCATCCGCTATGTCGACGCTTGAGGTACCGCAAAATTGCCCCTCCCAAGAGAAAGCTTTATTATCAGCAATAGGTGGGATTGGCCCAAGGGATTCTAATCTTGTGGCGTTTGATCATAAAGGATATGACCCTCAATTACCAGCTCAACTAGCTTTCCTTATTCAAGTGAAAGCCCTCAACAAAACTGTTCATCAAACAATTATTGATGAGGGGGCATCTACGTGTATTATGTCGATGAGTTGCTGGAAGAATTTAGGCTCACCACCCTTGTCGAGATCGTCAATGACGTTAAAAGCATTTGATGGACGATCATAAACTCCATACGAGATTTTAAGTAACTTGCAAGTTGAACTAGGGGGCAAAACAGTAGGAATTGATGTTGAAGTAATTGATGGAAACATCGATTACAACATCCTACTGGGAAGGCCCTGGATATATGCCATGGCTGTAGTTGTGTCGACCTACTTCAGGAAGATTGCATTTCCCTTTCAAGGAGGAATTACAGTCGTCAACCAACAAACTTTCCTCCCCGACAGTTCACAAGTTACGGGAAGCATTCCAATGATCCATGGAAGCAATCATTCGCTTCAAAATATTGGAGTAGGTATCCTAAAAGACCCTGCCTTAATGGGTACTTTTTCCCTACCGCCTGCAAGTAATCTGGCGGAAGTGGCCACAGTGGAAACCTACAATATGAAATCTTCTATATCTAATGGATTCGGAAGATTCCTAAACATTTTGTCAGTGTGGATCATCGCCCTAATAGAAATACTGTAAATACATTGGGCTCTGAGGATGGTTCTTATCTCGTGTCAACCTCGTTAAAAAATGAAACAAAGATTCATGAGGATAGTTCTTTTATTGTGTCAACCTCATTAAAAAATGAAAACAATCCCCTTTCCAAATCTCAAAGGTAAACCTTCATTCCAACCACCAAGTTGAATGTAATGAAGCTTGGGGGTATGCACCTCGATTTGCGTTATTATGCTGGGGGCATGCAAACTTATATCGAGCAGTTTTAGCACATAGTTCGTGCTCGTTAAAAAATAAACATAAGTTCGAGCAGTTTTAGCACACAGTTCATGCTCGTTAAAAAAAATAATAAACGCAAGATTCGAGCAGTTTTAGCACACAGTTCATGCTCGTCAAAAAATAAACACAAGATCCGAGCAGTTTTAGCGCATAGTTCATGCTCGTTAAAAAATAAACATAAGACCGAGCAAATGTTTCCACTCGCGTTTAAGCTCGTTAAAAAATGAACTATCCCGGTAAATAACCACAGTGAATGTAATATCATCAGCCATTAAAGCCTTAGTCGTGTTTGCACCGTCACCTCCACTTTTCCATTGGCCGATCGTTCACCTCCATATGATTGTTTACCCATTTTGAGGAACAGTTGCGAAGAGTGATTTCACTAGCCTGGAATCAGCTGCTAACTCGTTTTATCACTCGTTCCTCAAAAGACGAGTCTTCTTTAAGCTCTTGTCATCTGACTTGTAAAATATGAAAAGATTGCCGAGTTTTGGCCTTCCTGCTCATTAAAGCGACCGGAAGTGCTATCCCTCCTCTGGATTTTAATCTTTTTGGACCTGAGGGATTATTGCACAAAAATATCGAGTGCTTGTTTTGTTCGGCTCGTTAAAACTATCGAAAACTCATCCCTTCTGTATTGTTTTATACTTTTTCGGACTTAAGGGATTAGATGATGAAAAAAGACTTTCGAAGTTGACTTTACGTACCTTTTCAGACTCTCTAAAAATGAAAAGGACCGAGTTATCTTTGTCGTTAAACTCGTTAAATGCATTAAATAGTGACAAACTTGTCTTTAGACGAGAACGAGTTTCACTATCGCTAGGCTCGTTAAAAAATAGCGATGGGCTTGCCCGAAGGGCAAGTTATAGAACAAGCATATGTTATCCTCCTCAAGCTTGACAAAAATAAAGAGGCACTGGTCAGCAATGACTGGGGAAAAATTGGGAGAAACTCAAGAAAACTTTGATGGTAGCAAGTCGCTCTTGAACATGACACTTTTCCTTCGTACCACAGTCGGGTTGGGTTGTTTCAGTCACCGGTCACATCACCATGGTCTCGCCATACCATCCATGTTTGGGGTAATGTTACCGATCCATCGCATAAGTGTCGCCATATGTTCAAGAGAAGTCGTTCAGAGAAGTCAACTGTGTCCCATCCACTGCCATACATTGTCCTTCATCCTTTCATGACCGCCACCCTGAATCATATGTCACCAGATCGTTTTCACCTCCATCAAAATCTTTTGCTCCGTTCCGTGTCACTGATGTGGGATTCATTAAGGCCCTCCTTTGACGGATCGCTTCTTGTCGACATTAGCTCATTATCCAAGAAGTTGATCTAGGAACAACCCCTTCAGTACTTTGAAGCTTGCATGCCTCAATGGCAAGTTTCTCACTTCCGGCGACAGGTATACATCAATGACCTTCGACCGAAACATTCTGCGTGGTGTTCGACATCAAGTCCTTTATTCACACCACATGAATTGTACTGCAGTACCTTGAGGGTCATTATCATTATCGGTGATTCCTCTCGCGCTTGCTAACGGTTTACCTCATTGACCGGTAATCAAGCGATGTCTTTCCATGTTCGACTTCAGAGCATTTCTCACATGGATCGACTTGTACTTAGAGTGAAGATCGAACGAGTTTGAAGACCCCGGATCTAGTTTCATCCATCCGGGCTGCGATATATATTCAGGAAAGATAAAGACATTGACATGTACATCATTTCAGCAGATAATCATCCTACACAAAGGATGATAATTTCATCAAAATTATCAGTCTACCATCAGACGATTGTCTGTTCTATGTACAGAAAAATGAATTTATAAAACTGAGCATGGGAATGCCTGCCTCGGCTAGATCATGAAAGCAGTACGAAAAATAATGTATTGTATTGTATCTTATTACAGGTCTCCTCCCAGCAATGAAAGAACTTTGGATCCTCCTAATAAAGCATTTCACCCGATAAACGGCCTCATAATTTAGGGGGCAACTGTTATAGACGTTTTTGTGCCTTACAGCTCCAAGCATGAAATGTCCATAAACTAAAGGCTCCTAAGTCCTTAAAAGTGTTGTTACAACTCCTAAAGAAACAAGGTCAACAAATTACAGCTTCTCCCAGAAGTTCTCCACCATAAACTACTCAAAATTGGTCAAAACTGGATCAGTGCACCCTCAACACAGAGGTTTTGACATTCAGCGCAGGTTGTACACACAGGAATTGCGTTTCAGTGCACCTAAATACACTGCGAGGGTGCGTTGATCAGGAAAAGACAAGTGGCGGAGACAGTTTTCGAGGTGGATGATCATGGAATCTTCTAGAAACTTCTCATGGGACACTTGCCTCTCAAAATCGCCCAAGGATGAGTAAGAGATCAATGAGATCTCCAAGTGGCATCAAGAACTATTAGAGAGAAGACACTAATCAAAAACCCAGAGCTGACTCACACCTCTACAAATATCTATATATAGATCTCTCATCCGAGATATCCAGAGGTTGGAGGCTGGAATTTTGTTATTGCAAAGAATTGTTGTTGGTTTGAGATTGGAATCATTGGGTGCTTAATGCTTTGAGGGAAGGTGAAGATAGGAATTTCATTTGCTGGGAAGGAGATGCTGGATTGGAGCCCTCTGGGTTGTATCTCTTCTTGAACCTTGTTATTCATCAATAAAGCTATCTTTGTTTCTCCTATATACTGGTGTATCTTTGATGTATGATTGCATTAGTATGTTTATTTTATTTCTAATCCTGAACTAGTTATGAATATGAATCTATGTCTTTGTGTAGTGTTCTCTTCTTGTGATCTTGGAGAAACCTCTTGAAGTTGGGCGAGCGAGAAGGCAAGTAGCTGGGAACTCCCAAAGAGAAGAGAAATTGGATCGAGGGACAAACGAAAGACACTGGTTAGTCCATCCATCTCTCTTCATTCTTAATTCATAAAGGAAGAATACTAGAATAGCTGTCTCTGTTTGTTGCTAAGGCACTGTCACACCTTAGGTGGAGAGGATCATCCTGCAGAGGCATTTTTCCCCACAACAATGTCATCCGGGCTAAGTCATTAGGTTTGGTGAACTTGATTCTTTATGCTCAAAATTTCCAATTTTTGTCTGATCCCAAATTTGTTAGATTAAAATTTGAGATCGCTGAACCTCAAGGCGAACTTGAATATGTGAGCGAACTAGAAAAAATTCATCAAAATTCATTGGAGTTTGATTGGGGTTCGACTCATGAATATAAAACAATTAACAAAAAGAAAGGTAAAATCTTAAAAGACAACCCTAAACTCAATTTTCACCTCTGCCAAGCTTCATTCCACCTTTGAATCACGATTGTGGCCTCCAGACTCTTGGCATTTGTGACTTGAAAGCTTGACTGAGTTGTGAGTCTTGACTGCATCCCGCAAGTGGACTTGATGTCCCCTAAATTCGTGCCTACAAAGTCTAGCGAGTTGCCACAAATCTGAGACCCTACAGGTTGGTGTCATGGTGCGACCACAAGGTTGAATCGATTGTGGAACATTGCTGAGTCTGTTGACTAAACTGGAACAAAGACAAATATCATATATAATTCTAGTTACTTGCCTATGTAGGGGCCTTATTCAAGTTGATCCACTTATTGCTACTTCAACACCACCAAGGCCTTAATACCTAAATCCTGCAAATTGGGTATGGAAGTGGCAACAACCTTCAATAAAGTACATTTATTCACAAACCCTAAAAATCATATATTTGAAATACATTCCTGTGGTTGGTTAGGGTTCCCTAACTAGTTTTTTAAGGGATTTGGAGGCCAACTGGACATCTTGGTCCTGTAATTGATCCATACATTTAGAAATATTTAAGTGCTTGACTGCATGTTTGAAGAGGAAAAATGAGAGAAAGGAGGAGTGCATGAGACCTGAGATTTTGGTATTTTTGTGTGAGCACTTCATTCCAAACTGTGCACACCATGGATGCTAAGAGAAAATCTTGTGGTCTCGCTAACAGTGTCAAGATGAAGAGGGATAATTGTGGCTTCTGTGGCTTCTAGCAATCTCCACGCTACTCTCCATTTTTCCCTTTGGTTATGGGCTCCCCTCTGTTGAATCAATTGAGTAGAGTAGCATGAATAGGAAATCCACCCTTTGGTTATGGGCTCCCCTCTACTGAATCAATTGAGCGAGTAGCATGAATAGGAAATCCACCCTTTGGTTATGGGCTCCCGTCTAGTGAATCAATTGAGCGAGTAGAAAGAATAGGAAATCCAAATGGGTATGGGAAACTTGTGTGTATTTGCAAAAATTATAGTTTTACTATAGGAAAAGACATTTAAAACAATAGGAAAAGAGACGATTTGAAAAAGAGTTTGAAACAAAACAATTTTTTTATCATGCAAAATATATAAAGGGGTTAGCGTTAGAATTGGTTCTCATTTATATAAAGGGGTTAGAGTTACAATTGGTTTTTATTTAAAAGAATTAGATTACACAAAAATTATTAAACAACTATAGGAAAAGACATTTAGACGATTTGAAAAAAAGGTTTGAAACAAAACAATTTTTTATCATGCAAAATATATAAAGGGGTTAGAGTTACAATTGGTTTTCATTTAGAAGAATTAGATTTTTTCCAGTTTCATTTTTTATATCCATTATTATTATAAAAAATGTTAATGCATATTTAATATTAAGATAATACGCACAAATTATTGAACAACTATAGGAAAATACATTTAGATGACTTGAAAAAGAGTTTGAAACAAAACAACTTTTGATCATGCAAAATATAGGAAGGGTGTTAGAGTTACAATTGGTTTTCATTTAGAAGAATTAGTTTTTTTTCTGGTTCCATTTTTTATATCCATTACTATTATGGCAAAGGTTAATGAATATTTAATATTAAGATAATACACACAAATTATTGAACAAATATAGGAAAATACATTTAGACGAATTGAAAAAGAGTTTGAAACAAAACAAATTTTGATCATGCAAAATATATAAAGGGTGTTAGAGTTACAATTGGTTCTCATTTAGAAGAATTAGATTTTTTTCCAGTTGCATTTTTTTATCCATTACTATTATGGAAAAGGTTAATGCATATTTACTATTAATATTTCTATATAGGGAGTGAAAATATTATTAGGAGGATGTATTAAGTTTGGGGTGACATAAGATCCATAAGCATCAATAAAGAAAATATATGGAATATCACATAGTAGTGTGAGAGATCATGTTGGGATGAAGATACTTTTGACAAAGGGTGTTGTGCTTATTATTTGGGATCATCTTCATTAATGGTTCCTCTAGGGGATCTTAATAATATCTTCACCTATGGAATGGTATGTTGATATTTTTAGCACAAGAGGAACTAGTTAAAGCGATGAGTGAGATTGATTTTCATCATCTATAGTTCATGTAATATATCACAAAAAAGGTCCTTTGCATGTCCACCCACTTCTCTAATGATTTTGCATAGAAAAACATAAAATATAGTCTATGTTGGGATACATGTTTCACCATATCATAGGAGAAACTCCTAAGAAAATGAGGGTATAAGGCAAAGATCTCACACCAAGTCCAAGGTTTGTTAATTTCATGGTCTCTCGTTTGGATTCCATTTCCATTCCTCAATTGCATGCTCATATTAATAAATGACAACCAATAAACTAATGTGATAATGTATTTGGAATTTCCTTGCAAAAAAAATAACTTCTTGTTTGACCCCTTTCCGTAGTGAAAGTAGGTTTCTTTCACTAAACTAGATTTCTTTCTAAACTAGATCATGTTGGGATGAAGATACTTTTGACAAAGGGTGTTGTGCTTATTATTTGGGATCATCTTCATTAATGGTTCCTCTAGGGGGTCTTAATAATATCTTCACCTATGGAATGGTATGTTGATATTTTTAGCACAAGACAAACTAGATAAAGCGATGAGTGACATTGATTTTCATCATATATAGTTCATGTAATATATCGCAAAAAAGGCCCTTTGCATGTCCACCAACTTCTCTAATTATTTTGCGTATAAAATGGAATTGTATGTTGATATTCTTAGCACAAGAAAAACTAGATAAAGCGATGAGTGACATTGATTTTCATCATCTATAGTTCATGTAATATATCACAAAAAAGGCTCTTTGCATGTCCATATCATAGGAGAAACTCCTAAGAAAATGAGGGTATAAGGCATAGATCTCACACCAAGTCCAAGGTTTGTTAATTTCATGGTCTCTCGTTTGGATGCCATTTCCATTCCTCAATTGCATGCTCATTATATAATTATTCCTTTGTCTTAACATTTTCCATTCACATAAATCTACATTATATATTATTCTTCCTTTGTCTTCAATTTTGTAATAATCAATATAATAATTAATTAGTAAAATTTATACTTGTTATAAATTTCAAATTTATGAATGGAATGTCAAGAAAATGTATCATGTAGATATTGAAAATTTCATATCTTAAATCAATATAGAATTTGCATATCTTTAAAAATTGCACCACTAAAAGTTGCACCAATGCTCGTTTTGCACACACCAAACAAGATTTTAGAAGGAGACCAAAATGCCAGATGAACACCACTAGTGTAGAACTTTAATTTGAAAATCCCAAAAACCCAACTTTCCCATTCAATAAGAAAACGATAGATAGGAAATGTAGGTGAAAATGTTGAAAAGCATAACCCCTTGGTTCTTTCTCATATAACTTTTCTTGATGAATGAAAATAGTGTATTCCTTTGTAGAAAAGTATGATCTTTGAAATGATCCATGATAATTTCATATTCTTGGGGCTTGGTTTTCAAGGCAAAGTCCAACGTTCACTCTAAACTAACTACGATCATCAATAACCACTTGGTGAATGCTAGTAGTCAACCAGTAAACCAACCACACTAGAATTTGAAACCAAATAGGTCAAAATGAAAATTAAGTATGTTAACACAAGAGTTCAATAAGAACTTAAATTTGGTTACTCGTGCCTACTATGGAGATATTTCCATTAAAGGAAATCATAACACAAGAAACAATACAATAAAGTATAAGTGATCTGAATGATGACGTTACCAAAGATGTAAGTGAAGGACTGGGAAATTTATGGTGATCATGGGAATGATAGATCTCGAAGAAAACATGATGATGTTGTTGGATAGGGCCATATCATTGTGGAGGGATGGATTTAGTTTCTCAAACTGTCTCAAGTTAATCTACCGAGATGGATGGGTTGTTTATCTCATATACAATGAGATTGGTTAAATTTAGCTTATCAGGTTCATGAGGGTAGGAGAGGGAGGCGAAATAGGGATGGGAAGCTTAACAATCATCCACAAGGAAAATATATGCTTGCATGTAAAGGTTAAGGAAATTCTAGGGGGGTAATTTGATGCAAAGCAATGGTGAATTATGCCTCCTTGAATGCACATCATGAGAATGTGTTTAAGATTTTCCATTCTAACACTGCGAGAAGACTAGAGTGTAAGCACAAGAGAGAAGTTAAGCATATTGTGGGTTGAGAAGAGGGCCAAGAAGACCCTTTCTAGTTTTTCCTCTTTTAGATTGGAGACAAAATATTTAAGAGTGTTTATAAGGTAGCAGTAAAGATGAGATGTATTGTCAATCATCTGCTGGCAGGGGTGTTGTTGGATTGTCACAGTGGAAAAAATGATATAATGGATAAAGTGAATGCCTGCCTCCAAAGAAAATTTCAATGTTGGGGAGCAAGTTGGGAGGGGTAGCTGAAGGTTCCCTAAGCTAGGTTAAGTGCTTGCAATGGATTAAAGATCAAATTCTACTGCAAAGTCTCACGAGGAAGATGAATATGCAATAAATGCACATGCAAAATTGGAAGTCAAAGTCTAGGATTCATTACAAAGAAGCAGTTCAAACAGCCATCACTAAGTTTTAAATGGGATCTAAAATTTGACTTTCTCAAAAGTGAATGAAGTTGGAACCACTCTGAAACAACTCGAAACCATTAATTTTAATATTAAAAATTTAAGTAAAAGTTGACATTATCCTTATCTTTTCTTTCCGAAAAAAGGAAAGATAAGAAGAATGTCAACTTTTACTTTAACTTTAAAACTTAAGTATTACCGTTAATTACTAGTGTTAGGTTTTGTAGGGCCTAGGGTTAAGACATTTTTTTTCCTTTGAACTATTTTTTATTAAAAAATTAATATTAGGTGGTCATTAGCTATGTTGCACTACATTCTTCATAATTGGTTAGTTTAGTAGAGAACTAGTCACTTCGGTGTTTTAAGGTCAGGTCAATACAAGACCAACCTTAGCGAATCTGAACAACCAAACTAGACTAGTATAACTCTAAAACCATTGGGACCATCCAATTACACTAGTTCTAGGCTAGTTCCAATAAGAGTGTGCCCTTATCATCTTCCTCTCAATTCATTTTGTTGGATCCTTTTAGGAATGGTGATTTGGAGAGTACCATAAACCGTCGGACTATTGTGAGCACCTAAGATCATAAGTAGTTAAGCCTTGGCAAACAGAAATTTGCAAGGAACTAGTATAGACATCCCAAAAAAATATTTAGTGAGGATGTGCATGCAAGGAACTATTACAGACCTCCCAAGATAGTTAGTGAGGACGTGCATGACCAAAAAGAATCAGAAAAAAATATCCACACTCGAAAACCCTGTCTAAAAGATTGAAGTGTGGTGCAAAACAAGTTGTTGGTAGGCTATTAATAATACCAATAATAGTTCCCTCTCCAATTTCACAAGAAGCTCCTACTAAAGCTACCTCCTCCACTATGGCTATAGTAAGTTCTTGCAAATGTGTGAGCTACAAGAAATTAAAACTTCCTTGGAATCTCCACCAATCTTATGGAACTCGACTTCTCTATATGCCTTAACTATTTTGGGATGATTGATCAATTAACTGGATGATCACTGAGTTTGAATAAAGTCCCACTACTTAAATGACCTTCCACTAGTTCCTCCAAAAGTTAGAACTAGTTTAATTAACAACAACCTGAGATAACTGACCTCTTTTCCTACAAATTAGCAATCACATATGCTGAAATGAACTCTAACTCCTCCAACTCGAATTTACTAAGTAAAATAGGTGACAGAATCCATGTCACACAAGTTAACATCATCCAAGTTGTTTGTTGATGTGGAATTTCATTTTTTTTCAATTTAATCAAGGAAAAATCAAATTGAGAATTTCTTGCTGCCTTTTTCAACACGTAGTTCACTAGAATGTATTACTTTCACTATGAACTTGGCATAGTTCACATGTTAAGTTCATAAGGTTTTGGTCTGATGTGGTTCTATGTATTGTGTATATAAAGAATAGGTGTGCATATCATGCTATCATAAACACGACTCCCTATGAAATGTGGTATGGTCACATTCCTTCAGTGAGGCATCTTAGGGGTTTTGGTTCCTCCTGTTATTCCTTTATACCTAAGGAACAGATAAAAAAACTCAGTGCAATGACTAACAAATGTATCCTCTTTGGGTACTCGTACCTCCAAAGAATACCATCTCTATGATGAAGTGAATAAGAAGTTTATAAGATCTAGAGATGTTATCTTTCTTGAGTCTTCCAAGATTGACAATGTTGTTGAGTGGAAGCTTAATCATTTGGATAGATTTGAACATGCAAAGTATTTTCAAGAGTTTGATAGTGAGATTCCACATCTCCTTCTCTCATCTCTATACTTTCTATGAAGAGCCTTGAAGAAATGATGTTGAAGGAAATTCCTTTGCAAGCTTTGTCAGGAAATAGCTAAGAGGCTACTGGTAGCAAGTAGCTAAATCTGACAAGCAGTGAGGGTACATGCAAGATACAAAGCAAGGATTAATGCAAAGGAGTGTACTAACTATATACATAACATCAAACATCTTTCATCCAACTTAGTATGCCTTGCATCGTGCCTGGTTAGTCATAAGATCATGTTGGTCACAACCTCCTTAGCTAAAATAAACAAGTGGTAATACTCTTCATCTTCTAAGCATGTAATAAACAAGTGAAAGGGAGCAAGACACGTAAGGAAAACACATTGAATAACTTTCAGTTCTTGCAACCATGCATGTCATTGAAGACATAATGATACGACAATGATAAGCAATCTTTTAAGCTACACTAAGAGGTGTATTTCAAAACATGTGCTTTGTTTTCCATACCTAGCCTCCAAAGGGTTATGCATCAGATGGAGTCTTCATGTGGTATTGATATTCTATCATACCTTGGGTTCCTTGGTCTGCTTATTTTTCTCCTCAGCTCCTTGAGAGTCATCTATCATGTCATCCTTCTTCGTGGCCCCTGAGAGACATAATTGTGTAGTTTTAGTGGGCAGTGACTGTTGTGGGATGAGGCCCTAGGAGGAAAAATTTACATAGTTTTAGGATGCAAGGCACTGTTATAATATGAGGCCCTAGGAGGGCACATCTACGCAGTTTCAGGATGCAAGGCAAACTAGGTAGTCAAGGGACAAAACTGCACAGTTTTTGGAGATAGTGGGTTCTGGCAGAGGGAAGGAGATTGGAGGAAACCACTGCATGGTTTTGAATGTTAAGGGAAGTTTGGATTTTTGCGCATTGTGCAGTTCCAACAGGTAAGGAAAAATATTGAGGGTTACATATGTGAAGTGCGTAGTTCGGGAAAGTTGAATGAGGCTAGGTTGCTAACACAGGAGGTTGACGAAATAAGGTGATAGTCTAAAAATAGACTAATGGTTACTTTATAACCAATCAACTACATTAAATAGATTCTACACATCGTTTACTTTTCCCTGAGGGTCCCATGTTTCCACTAAACACTGTCGGTCCCACTTTGAATTTACCTTTTAATGAGCGCTTCACTCTGCACCATTGATCTCCTCTGTCCAGATCTAATGGTTATCGCTTTCCCCAATCGCTAACTATCCTGTTGATTTTGCACTGTCAATCTACTCTGTCCGATCTAACGATCATCGCGCCATCTCGCGCAGACTCTAGCATGTTCATTATCACTTCGGAGGCACACGAGAAAAGTTGTTTACTCTCTCCTTCATCTTATATGTGTCGAGCTCTAAAGTTAATCGTGCGGACTCAGAATATTACCAATTACCACTTGAAAGGCATGCGAGATACAAATTATGGTTTTACCGAATACTACCACGTGCATAAATCAAAACTTTAATAAAGCACTTAAACAGAGGTTTAGCATTTAAACTTCATATTCACTTTAAGCAAAAATTGACAACGATTTACGATAAAACACATAAAGGTTGTGGTTTATAAATAAAATGTTAAAACAGATGAAATACTCCTTTAGGGTCTAGAACATCGATGCACAGACACAATTGAACATATGCACCAGAATTAACACACAACTGCACACTTAATCAATTTATTCAATAAAATAGGAATTACAGGGTCTTGGCCCTCTCGGCTCAATTACAACAGATTTATTTGACCTCTGTCACAACCTCAAACCCTATCTATCACTCAGACTCTCGCTTACTCACTCAAATCCCTATCATCTCAGCTGATCCTCCTCCATTACATTCTTTTCTCTTTTATGAATCAAATCCTATTCTAACTAAATTAACAACTCGATCTCTATTTTAACCAATCTAACAATTAAATTTCTATTCTTAAGTGTTGTTACACACCTATGCTAACAACTTATCCCTTAGTCTAAAATAATACAATTTTCTAATTATTACAATAATGAAGTAAAGATCATTTTTGAGAGATCCAACCCTCTCTACTAAAACTAACTTTTGACCACTCAGGTCAAGGAAATTTAGCTCATTTAGCCACAACATGTGAACAAATAATCACATTGCTAGCTAAGTCCAGATGCTCCTACATCAGACTTCTGGGGAAGAAAAGAATCATCACTCATACTTTTAGGGTTTACTCCATACTTCTGCAACTTTGCTACTATTAACCAACTAGCATCCTCCATTGGTTGTCATTTCCATTTGACTAGACACTAAAAATAAACATGTCCTCTGGTTCTTTTCGATACTCTTTTCTCCAAAACAGCTTCCACCTCTTTCTTTACTGTCCTTGGCATTTGTTCTTCCCAGTTAAAATTTTGAACTTCATCTTCTGTAGCTTCCTTCTGTAGTTCTGTCTTTGTTTCTTTGTATGGATACAAATCTGTAACATTGATGTAGGTGATATTCCAATTCCTTCTGGTAATTCAATTTCATAAGCATTAGTTGAAAACTTTCTTACAATTCTACATGGCCCTACATTTTTCATCTTTAGTTTATTGTAAGTCTTAGAAGGAAATCTTTCTTTTCTCAAGTATACCACACTAAATCCCCCACTTGGAATTCTTTCTCTCTTTGCTTCATATCAAATCTCTGTTTGTATTTTCCATTGCTTTCCTGCAATATGCCTTTGACATCTTCTTGTAGTCTCTACATTTGCTTTGCAAACTCTTCAACCTTTGCACTTCTTGTCTCTTGTTTACGCAAATTTCTGAGCTTATACACAACTCTTGGATTCATTCCAAAAACAATCTGAAATGGACTCATTCTAGTACTTCGGTTTGGAGTGTCATTATAAGCAAACTCTACCTGAGCAAGTGCTAAATCCCATTGTTTAGGATTTTGATACAGTAAACTTATCAATATGTTCCCCAAGCTTCTGTTTACCACTTTGGTCTGTCCATTTTTTTGAGGATGGTATGCTAAACTGAAACTAAGGTTAGCACCTAGTTTCTTCCAAAGGGTTCTCCAAAAATTCCCAACAAACTTTGTATCCCTATCAGACACAATACTTACAAGCAATCCATGTAACCTTACAAATTCTAAAAAAAATAGATTAACAATATGTGTTGCATCACTAGTTTTCTTACATGCAATGAAATGTGCCATCTTGGAAAATCTATCTACCACAACGTAAATAGAATCATTCCCCCTTTGAGTTTTAGGTAATCCCAAAACAAAATCCATACTAACTGCATCCCCTGGTCGGTCTGGTATTAGTAATGGTTTGGACAATCCTGTATTTTGGCTTCTCCCTTTAGCATGCTGACATATCCTGCACCTCTCAACAAATCTCCTAAAATCAGTTTGCATCTTTGGCCAATAGTAAAAGGCATTTACCTGAGAAAAGGTTTCTCCTTGCCCAAAGTGACCAGATAGTCCTCCACTATGTATCTCCTTAATTATTTTTTCTATCATAGAACATTTGGGAATACACAATTCGTTATCTTTAAATAGTAAACCTCCTTGGATAGGATAATATAACCATTGACTCCTATTATGAACTATTGGATTTTGTATAGCTGCATAAATATCTTTTGAATCTCCATCATCTTTATACATATCAACCATTTCTTCAAATCCTACAGTACCAACTCTTAGTTCTTGCACAATGAAATTTACCCTGCTCAAAGCATCAAGAACCTTTTTCAACTTTCCACTAGTATGTTTGATCATAAAACTAAAGCTCTGTAGAAACTCTACCCACTTGGAATGTTTTTGGTTCAATTTTGGCTGGTTGTTTATGAACTGTAATGCATGATTGTCAGAATACAATATAAACTCCTTTGGTAGCAAATAATGTCTCCATTTTTTTAAAGCTTGTACAATAGCATAAAATTGTTTATCATAAGAAGGATACTTCTTATTAGCTTCATTTAGTTTCTCACTAAAGTATGCTATTGTTCTCTGTTCCTGACATAAAATTGCTCCAATTGAAACTCCACTAGCATCTGTTTCAACTTGAAATACTTTTTCAAAATCATGTAAAGCTAAAACTGGTTTATCTGTGATTTTCTTCTTCAGGAACTTAAAATTTATGTCTGTTGCTTCTGTCCACTTGAATGGCTGATTAGTATCCTTGATTGTTTCAAGAATTGGTGCACAAATCTGACTAAAACCTCTGATAAATTTCCTATAAAAAATTGCAAGACCATGAAAACTTCTTACTTCAAATATGTTCCTTGGAATAGGCCAGTTCCAAATCGCTTGGACTTTCTCTGGATCCATTTTCAAACCTTCTTTAGAAACTACAAATCCCAAGTAAATTAATTCTTCTTTCATGAAACTACATTTCTTCATATTTATTAGTAGTTTCTCTTTCTGCAGAGTTCTTAAAACCAATTTAAGATGATCCAGATGTTTTTCTTTGCTTCTATTAAAAACTAGAATATCATCAAGATAAACAATAACAAACTTGCCTGCATATTCCTTCAAGACTTCATTCATCAATCTCATCAATGTACTTGGTCCATTAGTGAGTCCAAAAGGCATCACTAACCACTCGTACAAATCATTGTTTGTTTTAAATGCAGTCTTCCATTCATTTCCTTCTCTAATTCTTATTTGATGATATCCACTCTTCAAATCTATTTTAGTAAAATACTTTGACCCACTAAAACAATCCATCAAATCATCCATGTGTGGTAAAAGAAATCTATACCTGATAGTGATCTTGTTTATGGCTCTCGAATCAATACACATATGCCATTCACCTCCTTTCTTTGGACTGAGTATTGTTGGTACAACACATGGACTAAGACTTTCTCTGATTAGTCCCTTATCCATCAGTTCTTGCACTTGTTAATCTGTATGCTTCTTTTATTGGAAAACTTGCTCTTGGTATTAGGTAAATATGGTGACTAATACTCCTGATTGGTGGCAATGCATTTGGAAACTCATCCACAATAATATCAGCAAAATCATTCCACAAAGCTTTGATTTCTTCAAGTAAATCATCTTAGTTTGTGGAATTCTCCCTATGACAGCAAAATACATTTCTTCACCTTTTCCAACCTCTTGCAACAGCTCCTTTCCACTCATCATCGTAACACTGTTTCCAGTTGTTTCTTTGTCAGCTTCATCCTTTAATGGTAGCAGTGTATGTTTATTCCCATCCTTCTCGAGAGTATAAGTATATCTCCTCCCATCATGAATGGCTTTCCTATCAAACTGCCAAGGTATTATGAGAAATATATGGCATACATCCATTGTCATTACATCACACAATATCACAACTTTATAAGTACCAATATGTATCTCTACCTTGCATTGTTTTGTCACAATAATCTGATGTCCTATTTGCAACCATGACACTTTGTAAGGAGTAGGGTGTACTGTCTTCACTAATCGTAGCTTGTTCACCATTTTTGTAGAAACAAGGTTATCAATGCTCCCACTATAATTATCACTTTACAACATTTGCCTTTGGATTTGCATGTAGTTCTGAATAAACTCTTTCTCTAAGCTGGTTCTCCAATCCCTTTCTCTCCTTAAGAAATTCCCTTTTCAACAACAATGATTCTCCTACTTCAGTGGATTCTTCCTTGTCTACAATTTGAGGTTTTTCTTCCTTTGCCTCAACCACATTAACATTCCTATGACTTGTTGCTTTATTATGAGGATAGTCCCATGATCCATGTCCCCATTCTCCACATGTATAACATCGAATATCTCTTCCTCGGTCTCTTCCTTTGGGTGAAAATCTCCCTCTATTAAAGTCTCCTCTCTCTGTTGGTCTACCACTTGAACTTCCTGCTTCACTCTGATGTTGCTGAAACCTTGGTCTGGTAGTTCCTCTACCTCTTACTAAACTTTTCCCTCTATTCCTCTGATTCTGTTTCCTCAACATCTTCTCTTCTACCTTCAAACATACTTGATATGTGTCTTCAATTGTCTTCAGAATCAGCAAGCTGATCTCATCATGTATGTCATATCTCAAGTCATTGATGCATCTGGCTACCTTCTCCATGTCATCTTCTGCATTTCCTACTCTAAGACTTGGCCTATAAAACTCTTATGTATATTATTTGATAGACATTCCTTTTTGCCTTAAATTTTGTAACTGTTTGAAAAGATTTAACTGATAATATTTTGGCATAAATTTAGCTTTCATTTTTCTCACCATTTTATCCCATTGCTTGATCTAGGACTTTCTTTTTCTTTTTCTGGATTTTTGTAGTTCATCCCACCAAATAGCAGCATGACCATTCAATCTGGTAACTTCAAATTTCACCTTCTTTTTATCGTCAACCTCCTCATAGTCAAAATAGTTGTCCAATGCACTAATCCAATCCATCAACTCTTATGGATTGAGACTCTCTTCATACACATGAGTTTCCACCTTTGGTTTTCAACCTACTTTAGCCAACATCTTGATAACTTTGGTAGTCTCGTTTTCCTCCTTTTCTTCTTCCTCAGAGGATTCTTCTGCAGCACTGGAAACTCCTTCATCAGGTGCACTCCTCTTAGTAGTCTCCATTGTGTCCATCCTTGTATGCAGATTCCGGATCTCCTCCAGCAGAACTGCATTTGCTTCAGGTCTTCCTCGACCTATGCTAGCTCCTCTCCTCGGTGGCATGTTTACTACAGTCAAACTCAATCTCTGTGCTCTAATACCAAAATGATGCATGAGGTTGACGAAATAAGGTGGTAGTCTAAAATAGAATAATGGTTACTTTATAACCAATCAGTTGCATTAAACAGATTCTATATGTGGTTTACTTTTCCCTGAGGGTCCCACATTTCCACTAAACACTGCTGGTACCACTTTGACTTTAACTTTTAGCTAGTGCTTCACTCTACACCATTGATCTCCTCTCTCCAAATCTAACGGCTATTGGTTTCCCCAATTTCTAACTAGCCCATTGATTTTCCACTGTCAATTTACTCCATCAGATCCAACAATTGTCATGCCATCTTGCGCGGACTCTAGCACGGTCATTATCACTTCAGAGGCATGCAAGAATTTTTTTTCTCTCTCCTCCATCTGCTATGTGTCGAGCTCTAAAGTTAATCGCATGGACTCAAAATATTACCACTTACCGCTTGAAAGGCATGCGAGATACCACTTATGGCTTTCCCGAATACTACCACATGCACAAATCAAAACTTTAATAAAGCGCTTAAACAGAGGTTTAGCATTTAATCTCGACATTCACCTTAAACATGAATCGAGAGCGATTTAATAGAAAATAGATAAAGGTTATGGTTTATAAATAAAATTTTAAAACAGAGGAAATACCTGTTTAGGGTCCAGAACACTGATGCACAAACACAATTGAACTTATGCACCAGAATTAACACACAACTGCACACTTAATCAATTTATTCAATCAAATAGGAATTACGGGGTCTTGGCCCTCTTGGCTCAATTATAGCAAATTTATTTGACCTCTGTCACAACCTCAAACCCTATCTATCACTCATACTCTCGCTTACTCACTCAAATCCCTATCATCTCAGTTGATCCTCCTCCATTACATTCTTTTCTCTTTTATGAGTCAAGTCCTATTTTAATTGCATTAACAACTCGATCTCTATTTTAATCAATCTAACAATTAAATATCTATTCTTAAGCATTGTTACACACCTATTATAACAACTTATCCCTTAGTCTAAAATAATACAATTTTCTAATTATTACAATAATGAAGTAAAGATCATTTTCGAGAGATCTAACCCTCTATACTAAAACTAACTTTTGACCACTTAGGTCAATGAAATTCAACTTATTTAGCCACAACATTTGAACAACAATCACATTGCTGGCTAAGTCCAGATGCTCCTGCATCAGTTGCTAAGGAAACTCTGATGTTTGGCTAAGTGTGGGATCAATGGAACTGATGTGAACAGTGATAAAACTTGACTACGATCACACACATGAAAACTTAGTGGTACAACATAGACCATCTAGAACATATAACACATACTTCAGTTAATGCAACAACCTTTGTGGCAACTTACAACAAGCGCGTCTCCGATGATAGACTTTAGGAGGATAAAGGTGACACTTGTGTAAGAGTGTGTGAAATGAGTGTGAAACATGTCTATGTGGTGAGGATAACCCATTCTCATAAAGATTTCCCCTTGAAGCAAAACAAACCTCCCTTTGCATGACAAGCAATAAGCCCCATGCCCAAAGATGACACATTCTATGTAAATATAAACATAGAAGGGGAGCTTGAGATCATCAACTTACCAATAATTGACTAAGGAACGATCGATCACAATATCCATAGTAGGCTCCGAAATTTAAGTACAGGCCAAAATTTTGGAGGGTGTTGCAGCCGCTACAACAGAGCCTTCACCTTCTTGCTAGCTTCTTTTTCAACCAGTGTCTTGAATTCTACGAACTTGGAGAATGTCTCATATTTCTTCCACATGAAGAAGATCCAACACTTCCGTGAGAAGTCATCAATAAAAATGACAAAATATTTGTGTCTGACAGTGGAGGTTGTCGAGAAAGGTCCATAAACATGATAGTGGATCCTTTCTAGGACTGCATGTGCTTTGTTGTCCCGATCATGGAATGTGGATTTTATGTACTTCCGCAACATACATCCTTTGCATACATCCTACTGCTTAAGTGCTCCTTTAGGGAGGCCAGTGGTTATTTGTTGTATAATATTCGAGGTACCATGATGCAAATGGCCAAGTATTTTGTGCCAAAGTTCATCGACATCGTGACCTGCACTTTCTCCGCCTTAGTGCTTAATGCAGCACAATCTTCCACATCTAGCTTATACAGGTTCTTCACACAAACCCCAATCTGCTTCACCTATCCCGTGGCTATGTGTCTCAGGAACACTTTTCCTTTGATGAATATCACTTCACAACCATGGTCTTCCAAAACTACAACAAAGATGAGATTTTTCTTTAGGCCTAGAACAAACATGACATCCTTGAGCTTGAGAGGGGAGCCTGACTCCCTCTAAAAGGTGACTGTACCAATACCAGTCACATTGTACCTTTTTTCATCCCTAGCTTAATGTGCATCTAGAGATCTTTCTCCTCCAAGTCACTGAAAAATATTTACACCTTGTCATGTGGAACGATGCACTTGAGTCCAAGTACCACACGCTCCCCATCATTGTGTTGGACATGCATACGATAAGGGTAAAGTCAAGCTTGAACTATGAAGCCAAGGTTTAACATGCTACTCCTCCTAAGGTCTTCTTTCTTGCATTTTTGTGTGGACACTTCATGGCATAGTGCCCGCATTCATGACAATGGAAGCATTTAATTTTTGACAGATCTTTCTTCTTTCCCCCTTGACTGGATTCTGGTTTGGTTTGAGATTTATTCCCTTTTCCCTTCTTTCCCTTTCAAACCAATCCAAAGTTTTCTTTATCCTCGCCCTTGGATGAGGTCCCATCTCTGGTATTCTGCCTTATTTCCTCTTGTACCAAATTAGACCATAAGTGTTCCCAATTTGGTAGTTTCTCCCTTCCATTCACTAAATATTGATAGTTATGCCAGCTCTTGGGAAGGCCTAGAAGGGTTAGGCTTACCAAGTCATCCTTTGAAATAATAACACCAACTATTGCAAGCTCATAACGAACTTGTGTGAACCTACACTGATAATGCCAGATAGTGTCATTCTTCTACATATTGATATTAAAAAGTTTATCCTTGAGCTCCAGCTTCCTGTGGTCACTACTATTCTGGAATATATTTGTTAGTGTCTACCACATTGCATAAGTATTTTCTTTCCCATGGAGATTGGTGACAATGTGGTCTCGTACTCCCTCCAATAGGTCTCGCGCGTACTCCCTCCAATATTATTCTCCTCGCCTTGGTTACATCTTTCTTCCACTGAGCAAGGTTTTTGGCATCATATTTTGCTGGTTTTGCAACATCTCCCTTGATGTATTCTAGAAATCCATTGTCATCGAATACATCCTCCATGTGATCCTTCCATGCGATGAAATTAGAGTTACATTCCAAGGCATACTCTAGCCTCAACCCATTGAAGGTCATCTTCTCAGCTCTGAAGAGATCTTGCTACACTGAACTACAAATTTGAACCTCCTGAGAAACAACTTTGAAATTCCTGCTCTAATGTGAATCTTGCTCTAATACCATGTAGAAATTATGGTGTAGATTTTCAACTGCTCATGAAGTTTTAATCAAAATTACAAGACAAAAACCTAGTCTACTACACTATGGAAGTTAATTCCCAACTTAGAATTAACACACATGCACACTGTATCTTTCTTGGGGAAAGAAATCTGGTAAAAACCCAATGTATGCTTGCATTAATATGATGAACATAGATGTATTACAATTGCTTTGCTCAACTAGCACAACCTGCAAGTGAATAACCTCTCTCTCTACTCATTGAGAAGCTCTGACCCAGACTTAGTCAATTTATGCCTTTTCTTGAGCCCCTATTTCCTTGCGCAATTCCTCGAGAAATTATTCCCCTATTATTTAGGAAATTTTCCAAAATGGATTGCACAATTCCCAAGGTTGATCATTTGATTGCATGCAACACTTGTACACTCAAGACTAGTCTACAACTGATGTTACATTACCTTGGAATCTCCACCACAGCTAGGGAACTCGAATTCTTTGCATGCACTAGTTATTTTTGGATGATTGATCAGTTAACTAGATGATCACTGAGTTTGACTGAAGTCCCACTGCACAACTCACCTTCCACGAGTTCCTCCAACAATTAGAACTAGTTTCTCCAATAATTAGAACTAGTTTACTTGAATACAACTCGAGATAACTGACTTTGATTGATACAAATTAGCAATCACAAATGCTTAACTAAACTCTAACTCCTCTAACTCGAATTTACTCAGTAAACTGGGTGACACAAGGCATGTCACACAAGTTAATTGCATCCAAGTTGTATGCTGATGTGGAAATTCATTTTTTCTCAATTTAATGAAGGAAAAATCAAATTAAGAATTTATTGCTGCATTTTTCAACAATCCTTCAAGTGAATCTAATCCATGTTGTCGATGACAGTCAAGAGTTCCAACACAATAATGTGCTGATAATAGCAACCAACAGATAGAAGTAGCATTCAAAATAAATGAAACAGTAAAAAAACACATATTAAAACAAAATTGATGGAGACCCCGAAAAGTACTCCAACTATGATACTTCTTATCCACGTTCAGAAAAAGTTCCTCCATCGCTCCTCTCATGAAGCACACCTCTGTTGTCGGCCTCCATCACCCTAAATCCCATCAGTTTTTGTCGACCTCCATCACTCCACTTCCTGAAGAACCTATCAACAATGTAAAGACGGACCCCTAATCCTTTACCTTTACCTTTTTTTACTAGTGCCTTGTATTGAAAATTTGAAGACAAAATATTTCTTTCCTCTTAAAAAATTGTCTTAAAATCCCCCTCTGTGTAGTAGTACTGAATGCAACAATAGACAAATTGTCACTAATCGTATTAGTAGATATGAAAGGGACAAAAGAGGAATTGATGTCTGATAAATCTTGTCAGTAAAAGTTGTCGCGTTCTTCTTAGTCGACTACCCCCACAAAACAAAGAGCCCAACAAATTGTTGTCTTTATATAAGATAACATGAATGGTAAGTAAAATAACAACCTCAGTATAGGTGCAAGACAGTAGTTGCCTGCAAGCTGGCGGACTTAGGGTGCACTGTCAGAGTCAATTTTGTAGTTGTTAGATAATATTGTTTTAAATTGATATGTTTGTGTCTTAATTGTTAATTGTCTTAAATAGGTTTCATCTAAAGTGGCCATTGTCTTAAATATAAAGTTTTGTCTTAAAATATTTTTGTCTCAAACTTTTTTTGTCTTAAATATAAAGTTTTATCTTAAAATAATTGTCTTAAATTGTTTTTACCTTAAAATAATTTTGTCTTAAATATAAAGCTGTGTCTTTAAATGTTTGTCTCAAACTACTTCTGCCTTAAATATAAAGTTTGTCTCAAAATATGTTTGTCTCAAATTAGTTTTGTCTTAAATATAAAGTTTTGTCTCAAAGTGCTTTTGTCTTAAAATATTTTTGTCTTGATCTATTTTTTTCTTAAATATAAAGTTTTGTCTCAAAATATTTTTATCTCAAACTATTTTTGTCTTAAAGTTTATATTTAAGACAATTCAATTGATATTAAATTTTAATGTAAAATAACTAAAATAAAAAGTGTTTTTTTAAGACAAAAGATTTCTTTTGTCTTAAAAAAATGTCTTAAAAATGTGCTTGGTGTAGTAGTGATAGATGGGGAAGAGGAGCAAGAAAAGGAACAAGAAACATCGAAAGAAGAGAATATACACCAGGAAACAATCCCAGAGAAAGATGAAATGAATCTAACCATATCTTGTAATGCAATGACATGAATTACCACTCCTCAAACTCTCAATATAGACGGGCATATCAAGAAGAAAAAGGTAATACTGTTGATTGATTCGGGTAGTAACCAAATTTTTATTCATTGTAAGATAGCCAAGGAATTGAATTGCTTCCTATATCCAACACTAGAGTGCCAAGTGATGGTTGCAAGTGGAGGAACCATAGATTGCTCTAGAAAGTGCCATAATATCAAGCTATCCATGGGAGAATATGTATTGAATAGCCCAATGCTTTCCATTCCAATGGGTGGTGTTGATGTTGTACTAGGAATCCAATGGCTATAATCCTTGGGTACAATAGCTTTTAATTTTAAAGAACGTCTCATGAAATTTTATTCGGAAGGAAAGGAATTTGAATTAAGGGGTATCATAGGGAAAGAGGGAAATATAATCAGCTCTAACGAAATGACAAAACTTCTAAAGAAATAACAATGAGGCGTAATTGCACAATTATGTTCGCTAGAGGTTCCCATGTCAAAATCATCTATTTTTGTAGATCTCCAAAACGTTTTGGACAATCATTCCAAGGTATTTGAGACTCCCAAAGGCCTTCCACCTATTCGTGATCATGACAATGCTATTCATTTGATTCTAGGAAGTGTTCCTCCAAACATTGTGCCTTACAGATATCCATATGCCAAAAGGAGTGAAATTGAATGTATGGTTGCAGAATTGCTAGAGGTTAGTATAATTATCCAACCAAATTCAATAAACAAAGCAAGGGATGAATGGAAGAATGACAAAGTAGGGTGGGAACTCATTCAGAAGTTGAAGAAGATCCTAGCTCAAACAATATTGCCAGAACATGACGAGGAAGGAAAAATCATATTGGAACCTAGAGCAGTCATAGAAACAAGAACCCAACAGCTACGAAATTGATCAATTTCAGAGTATCCCATCAAGTGGAAGAACCTACCCGCTAAAGATTCCACATGGGAGGACAATAATTTTACATAGAAGCATCAAGAACTACTCAAGCGTTGAGGACAACACTTTTTGAAGGAGAGGGGCATGTTAGGTCCCTATACGACTAGGGTAACCCCTTATTGTTATTAGTACAACCCCCTTATTATATTGTTGTGCCCATGTAGTCCCCATATTGTTATTATTGTGCCCCATAGAAGCCCACTATTGTTATTATTGTGCCCTTACATTATTATTGTTATGTCACCTATGATTATAGTATGACCCCTTAGGCTCCTATATATAGAAAGGAGGTCTTGTCATTTGTATCATCCAAGAATTGTTGATTTGTGTAATGTAATGGATGTTGCCCCTACGAACAGGCTGATTTCTAAGGTGTTGATATTTCTTTTCTATCTTTTTGTGAGTTAGTTTCATAACATTCAAGCAACTCAACAACTTTCATATTTTTATGGGAGCATAAAAAGAAATACAATTCACAAAACTCTATTTATGTGAAATTTTCTCCCCCCACATGACTTCCTATCATTTAATCTTACATTATCTACTTAAAAGTAATTAGGCATGCTAAGTCAAAAAGAGTATCTTTACACCAACTTTGACATAATTATATATTCTAAGAATGTTAATTCAAACAATATTGCAAACTCTGATATATATACATTGATCATTTAAAACATATGCATCCTCCTCGCTCCTCGTCAGATCCCTCCCGCATGTTGAAACCCAACTCCTACCATAAAACAGAACCTACTATGAATCGAGCAAGTTAATATGTAATGAAATATGATTAGAGTATGTGAGTTCGTTTATTAATGTTGTTCCATTCATCCACGTCAACCGAGAAAAATTAATGTAATCATGCAACAAAATTATGTCCTTCATGATTACAACAATTTATTTATTTATTTATTTTTAAATTTCCTTTTAAATTTATGGCCTATGTCCCTGTTTTATTTCAAAGCATCAAATAGAGAGCAGGAACATCTTCTCTGATGTTTTATACATAAATCATTTTTCCCTACAATTTTAGTTGGTTTTTAAATTTTTCTTCCCATGTGGCATCACTTTCCAATGATGGAAATTTACTAAAATTCATCTTGTTCCATATTCAGTTGTTTATTTTCCATTTATCTTTAACACAAGCAAACAAATTTTAGTTGGTTATAGGTTGTAGCCCTTTGCATGTCCACACACTTTCTCTCGTGACCTATGACGATATTTTTCTTGCTTGCCATAACCAGGTGGTTGCATTAATTTTTAAAGAATGGAACTTCCGTAGCTACTGATATAGTTTTAGAGCAAACATTGAATTATTTGAATATCAACTTGCCATGGAGAAAGATGGCATTGAAGTCAATGGAAAAATGGAACAAGCATTATTAACCACTTGGATCGGAAATTGTAACAATTTTTTGTTTACTTTTAATTAAAAAAAAAAACCTTCAAAATTCATATATCAAGTGCAACAACATCCCAAAACCATCTCAGAACCATGACATTTACCTTAGCACACTCTGTGAGATATCTTCACTCTCTAAATGGCTAAAGACGGTGTTCATTCCCATGAATGTACTGGTTTTGGTGAAGAAAAGGGAACGTGATTAGTGGGCATGTCCGCAACCTATAATATATCATTTGTCCCAGATTATTAAGATGATGGTGTTACTCCATGAGACCTTTAAATTCCAAAAACATACACACGAAAAGAAATATTAAAAGTTAGGCTTTTCTGCCAACACCGAACTCGTACTCAATCAATACCTTACGTGGTGCTAACATTTATTAATCGAGTCCTTAATTTCGTTATTCCAATCCAGATGCATTCGGATCTCATGATCTCACGGGCCCCAGTGAATTTTTCGGGCGCCGCCGGTTTAATCCCATTCAATAAGATTCATTGTGTCATACTGCTAACTTCCAACATTCCTTATTGGGTGAACACTGGTATGAAGGTGCTTCCGTAGCTCGCTTTTCATTCATGCTGACTGGGATTTGTTAATCCATGTCAGTGCAAACAAAGGATACCATTTTCCTCTGAATTTCCTTTACGGAGCCAAAGGATTTTGAATCCTCAACGGGAGCGATTTGGTGGAACAAAAAAGAACAATTGTTGGCATTACGAAAACAACCGAAATAATACCTACTCCAAGGAAATAGTAAGCTTATAACTAAACAATGTGAGAAATTTAAAACCGAAAGAGGTAAGTTGCATATTATTTAGTTACAAGATTTTACAGTGAGTTTTAATAGCTACATACCAAGTGATAACACGTGGTAGCATCATTATGGCCATTGATACGTATAAGTTTTCTGTTTGCCACCATCGAACCTTCTTCAATTTTTCACTTCCCATGACTACTTGATACCACAAGTCAATCCAATATATATTCAATGGCAGCTATGTCCGCAAACAGGTGATTATGAGAACAATTTTTTTTAACATAAACCTAAACGACTGGACGAAATAGACTTACCCAGACCGAGCTTGTAGATTTTATACCTCGACAGATAAAGTACTCGTTTGAAGACCTCATTCCTCCTTCGTTGTTTTTTATGTCGCATGGATACCATCGATTGCCATGATAACTCTATCCTACCCATGAGGATAATCATTATCCATTGTGCCCAATTAACAGATAGGTATTCATGTTAAAATATAGCTACTAACAGCTAACAGCCCAAAGATCATCAATACCGAATGTTTCACATTCAGAACTTAATATGATAGATGACATACCTTGATTAACAGCGGAAGATGTAATGGCTGCCATCTACTTTGATCTCACTGTTCCTCTTCCTCAGAATTCGGTTTCTCTCCTCTTGCCTTCACTTCCTTTATGTGCTTCTTGATGGAGAAGAATGCAACTCTTGTGTGTGGGAGAGAGAGGACCTAATCCTTTATATATATTTTACTCTTAATCTGGTACGTCCATCATATACCAATTCAACGCTTAAGATCTAATGCTTTAGATTAGAAACTGCTTTAGTGCTTTAATGCTTTAATGCTTTTAACCGGGTCACATTAAGGTTTAGAAACTGCAGATTTTTAACATTCTCCCACTTGACCCGTTTATTCATAATATTAAGCGTTGAACATC
The DNA here is from genome assembly GCA_031772625.1 of Pinus tabuliformis. Taxonomy (NCBI): domain Eukaryota; kingdom Viridiplantae; phylum Streptophyta; class Pinopsida; order Pinales; family Pinaceae; genus Pinus; species Pinus tabuliformis. The sequence continues at coordinate 30,688,665 of CM062807.1, read as the reverse complement.
ACACTATGATAAATTGCTGAGAGTTATGGCGGTTGTGCACTATTAATTCAATGCATTCCCTTCCATATACTACAATACCAGCAATCCATCAATTCATACTCATAATTTATATAAAATAGCATAATGGTCCACATAATGTCTTATATCATAATGATTAAACATAATATCTTTATAAGACTCTTTCTTGTTTAAAATTACATAAAATACGTACTACTTCATTAAAACAAGAGACACATAATTGTATATCAGAAACACATAAAAGAGCTCAGAATGTCACACATCAATTATTATTAATACAACCAAGATCCATTCTTTGAACATAATTGTCTTGGTTGTAACCCTTTCGTCAAAGGGTCTGTAATCATAAGTTCTATCCTGATGTGCTTGATTGACATTCTTTGTTTCTGAACCTCATCTTTCACAACAAGATACTTCAGTTCTATATGTTTGGCACCTTTAGAGTACTTGTCGTTCTTTGAGAAAAATACTGCTGCAGAGTTATCACAATAAATTTTCAGCGGCTTGCTAATGGTGTCGACAACCGCAAGTCCTGAAATAAAGTTCCGCAACCATAATGCATGAATTGTGGCTTCAAAACATGCCACAAATTCAGCCTCCATAGTGGATGATGAAGCAACAATAGTCTGTTTCGCACTTTTCCATGATATGGCACCTTGAGCAAACATAAACAGGTAACCAAAAGTCGATTTTCTAGTATCGATGCATCCAGCAAAATCTGAATCACTATATCCAATCACTTCCGATTCATTGGATGAGCATGTAATCTTTCGTTGAGAGAAATTCCTTAGTCTCATGCAATATACTTAAATTATTTGCAGCAAGCAAGACGTCATCAACATAAAGGACTAGATAAATAAACTTGCTCCCACTGATCTTTAGGTATATACAGTGATCAACCGTATTTTCCTTAAAACCAAAAGATGTAATAATGGTATTGAACTTAATATACCATTGTCGGGATGCTTGTTTAAGCCCATATATTGACTTCTTAAGTTTACACACCAATTGTTCTTTACCTTCTACAGAAAAACCCTCAGGTTGATTCATATAAACATCCTCATCAAGATCTCCATTCAGAAAGGTTGTTTTCACATCCATTTGATGTAACTCCAAATCATAATGAGCTACTAATGCCATTATTATTCTTAGTGAGTCCTTTTTCAAAACAGGAGAAAATGTCTCCTTGTAATCAACACCATCTTTCTGAGTGTAACCCTTAGCAACAAGTCTAGCTTTATACCGTTCGATATTACCACTAGAGTCATGTTTGGTTTTAAAAACCCATTTGCATCTGACTCTTTTACAACCATGTGGTAACTCAACGAGATCCCAAACTTCATTATGTTGCATGGATTTCATTTCTTCTTTCATGGCATTAATCCATTCCTTTGACTCTTTACTTTCTACAGCATGTGAAAACTAAACTGGATCCTTATTGATTCCAATATCATAATCTGATTCTTGCATATAAACCACATAATCATCAGAAATAGCTGACCTACGATTTCTTTGAGGTCTTCTTAATGCTACTTGTTGTGGTTCATGCATATAAGTATTATGTAAGTCATTTCTTTCAGGAAATACTTCTTCATTTATAAATTCTCGCTTTCGCTGGACAACCCCAAACATGCAGGTGTCTTAAGCTAGGTTTCCTGTTAGTCCATAACTCAAAAGGAGTCTTTTGAACAGCTTTACTAGGAACCCTATTCAACAAATAATTAGCGGTTTTGAGAGCATACGACCACAAATTCTTAGGTAGTGTAGAATCTGACATCATACTCCTAATCATATCCATTAACGTCCTATTGCACCTTTCTGCTACATCATTTTGCTGTGGTGTACCTGGCATTGTGTATTGCGCACATATGCCATGACTTTCGAGGAATTTTGCAAATGGACCTGGACACTGGCCTGACTCATTATATTTACCATAATATTCACCACCTCTATCAGACCTTATGATTTTCACCTTTCTATCTAGTTGCCTCTCAACTTCCTTTACAAACATCTCAAGGACATTCACAGATTGAGATTTTTCATGAAGCAAATAGACATAACCATAACGGGAAAAATCGTCAATGAAAGTGATGAAATACTTTTCTCCATTAAAGGCTGGAGTGTCCATAGGTACGCAAATATCAGTGTGTATTATTTCAAGAAGCTGGCTGCTTCTAGTGGCTCCTTTCTTATTATGTTTGGTTTGTTTACCTTTAATACAATCCACACATAATTCTAGATCACTAAAGTCCAAATTTGACAAAATTTCATTACTTACTAATCTCATCATTCTTTCTTTGGATATATGACCTAGTCTTTTATGCCACAAGAAAGCAGAATTTTCATTCAACCTGCTACGTTTACATCCAACATTATTTACTACATTCAACAAGGAATTCGCATAAGTGTCATTCAGTTTCAATTTATATAAATCATCAATTAAAATACCAGAACCAACATTATCAGTATTCTTATATAAATCAAAACAGCCAGATCCAAACATACATCTAAAACCAGAATTATCCAACTTATTTACGGAAATAAGGTTTCTAGATAATGAAGGTACATAAATGGTATTGTATAAGTCTAATACATATCCACTTTCTAGAATTAGACGATAAGTCCCAATGCCTTCAATTGAAGATTTCATTCTGTTTCTCATAAAGAAAAAACGATCTTCATTTGGATTTATATTAGACATAATAGTATAATATAGCACTCCTTTGGCTAGATACTATCTTATACTTAACATAATTAAATACCAAAACATAAGTAGGTAATAAATATATTCAATTAAATAGAACTGACATCTTTGGATGATCAATATTTATTTAATCAAAATATCTATCAAACCTCATCATGTCAACTAGTTATAGAACAAGACTTTCCTTTGGGTAAGTTCTCAGGTTCTATCATTAGTGACGCCAGTTTTTAATTGGTATTATTATAACTCGCAATTTCTATCAATAATCATTATGTCACTTATGCACTAAATGATTATTCTGATTTTGACCACTTTGGTGATTAACAAAATCATAAATCTCATGTGCACAAATAACTTATAACACATACCTTATGCAAAACAACATTCTGATTTTGACCACTTTGGTGATTAACAAAATCATAAATCTCATGTGCATAAACAATCATTAATGTATGCAAAACAATCATTCATAGAGAAATTAATTTTATGCCCAAATTTCAAACAATTATTTTGGATTTCCATTACTGGAAAGGCATATGAATGCGTCATTCAAATAACATTTGGTTTGTGCATTGGTCCGAGGTTATACCCTAGGGTTGCACTGTTTTGTTTTGTTCAGTGTAAGGGTTATTGTGGAACCTCCTAAGCCACGGTGTGAACGTGGGTGCCTAGTAAGTATGTGTTTGAGCCCCGAGCTTCATAAGCTCCAGATGATCTATTAGTTTGTATTAACAGTGAAACCCATTCTCATAAAATACTCCCGTATGCATCGCTGTGTGTAAGAGCGGTCAGAAGGTAACATGACTGCATATACGGACTTATTTCATTTTCACTTACAACTAATAATCAAGCTGTTTGGTCTTGTATCGCCTGAAAACTGGCGTTTGATAAATATTTTTATAAAGTGGTTTACAGATCAGAAAGGCATTTTGTGAAGGATTGAATGAAACAGAGTATCCCATCGAAGGGTGAAGGGGACATAGTTTCACTCGCAAGATATTTCCTTTAGATGCTCCTATGCCATCTTTCAATAAGTTGTGCCTTATGTTACTGGATGCACATCTGGCTTGCTTTTGAACATTGATGAGTTTTTATTTTTATGATGATAACAGAAGGAATTCTCCATTAAATTGAATTGTTTGAATGAGTCCGAAAATTGTTTAAAGAAATTAGGCCGTAAAATAAAGACTTGAACAATTCGTATTGAATTAAATTGATGAAACGAAAATAAAGAATGCCTTTTCGGAAATGCATGTCCAATCTGTAAGAGTAAAATATATATAAAGGATTAGGTCCTCTCTCTCCCACACACAAGAGTTGCATTCTTCTCCATCAAGAAGCACATAAAGGAAGTGAGGGCAAGACGAGAGAAACCGAATTCTGAGGAAGAGGAACAGTCAGATCAAAGTAGATGGCAGCCATTACATCTTCCGCTGTTAATCAAGGTATGTCATCTATCATATTAAGTTCTGAATCTGAAACATTCGGTATTGATGATCTTTGGGCTGTTAGCTGTTAGTAGCTATATTTTAACATTTGGTATCAGAGCGAATCAATAACTGAATATTTCCTATGATTGCAATTGATCTGTTCTGTGCTTTACTCATGTGATTGAGCTTTTGGGAAATTGTGTGGGTTTTATGAAATGATCACGAAAAAAATTTCTAACATCCTGAACCAATATCATGAGCGTCGTCAAGTTATTGGTAGACTTCTTAAGCTCTTGACATGAAAACCATATGGCCCCTTTGAGTTTGGGATCGCCACCACTATCCGGACCGCTTGTTCCCCAAGAAACGAATTCGATCGCCTGATCAGCTCTTTGCTTCTGCCTTAAAGCGTAAAAAGTCACAGCAAGAATGGCAAGAGACCCAAAAGCGCCGCACCAGTGGCTACACCAATAATTACAGCCGAGTTCAGGGTCCGAATTCGTGGGGTGGTTTGTACGTTTGCTTGCTTAGAGCTAACCCAATCCTCTGGATTTCTTTTCGAGTAAAATACTTGCTCTCCATAGGGTAAAGTTGGTGTGATAAAGAGAAAGAACTGGTGATTTATATTGTGGAATCCAGTTTTGCTTTCTGAGAGAGGTAGCTTATGGAAAGTTCTGACTTTGCTCAAGATAGACTTATTTTAAAATTATCTTGACATCTTAGAGGAGCTCTGTATGATTAGCCGTGCCTATATATTGTCTCACATCGTAGAGTGATTTCATATTTTCTGTGTACACAAATTCTGTTGGGTGCTTTCAAAGGAAATCGTCTTCTTCCTATCCTTTGAATGTTGATACTATATGATAGAGTTCCTCTTTGTCGCTGTATTCTCTCGGAACCCAATTTGATCTATATATACACACACTAATATACAGTGTGTGTGTATTCAAGGAGGCAAAATGATTTAGCTTCGCAACCAATGCTCGACGGTTTGATGGGAAATCCCACCCCAATCGAATCCACCCCTCGTAAACCCAACGACGTTGATTGAATTTCTAGTCAGGTTTCATGCGGAGACCCATCTCTAAATTTGACCTGTATCTCCTGCCGGTGCCTGCCGGTGCTCTACCTCCGCGGTTAACCAATGAAGAGGCCCTTTCCCCTTTACGATGTGACCGAAATATTTCCTAGACTCTGTAAAAATCTTAGTACTAGGCTGTTGCAGTTTGAAACCTAAAGGAATTGTAGTTTGTGGGGAATTAATTGTGCGGCATCATAGTCGTGGAGCGAAGGTCAATATGTATGACGCCAAGTGAACTGTATTGTGCCCAAATATTCACCTTATTTTTGTAGCTTGCGCATCAGGAAGAATTGGGGCACAGTATTTTTGAACTCATTAAGGCCATCCTTGAGTGCACCTTTTGTTTCATGATCTGGAAATCAAAGTCTGACTATCAACAAAATTTTAAGTATGTCAACGATGAATCAGAAACTTTGTTGATTGGTTTTTTGTATTCAACTATTTGTTACAATCTTATCGGATCATGAAAACTCTCCATTGTTTTTTTTAGCATATCGAAGCATCATTTCTCAAGGTATCTGTGGAGCATTGGAGGATTACGAATCCTGTTGCAAACGCAAATCAGAACTAATGTTTGATGGCTCCAAAGGAGGCAGATAGCAACTATGCTTTATGTGTTCGATTGACGTTTGAAACAATGTTAAAATATAACTACTAACAGCTAACAGCCCAAATATCATCAATACCGAATGTTTCACATTCAGAACTTAATATGATAGATGACATACCTTGATTAACAGCGGAAGATGTAATGGCTGTAATCTACTTTGATCTGACTGTTCCTCTTCCTCAAAATTTGGTTTCTCTCCTCTTGCCCTCACTTCCTTTATGTGCTTCTTGATGGAGAAGAATGCAACTCTTGTGTGTGGGAGAGAGAGGACCTAATCCTTTATATATATTTTACTCTTAATCTGGTACGTCCATCATATATCAATTCAACGCTTAAGATCTAATGCTTTAGATTAGAAACTGCTTTAGTGCTTTAATGCTTTAATGCTTTTAACCGGGTCACATTAAGGTTTAGAAACTGCAGATTTCTAACAATTCATCCTTCTTTTTCCTTCCCAAACTATGGATAAGGTTAAATATATATCTCACGCATTCTCACTTCCTAGTTTTTCTCATGGGCTATTGGATAACCTTTATTTCTTTATTCCATTGGTATCCAATCAGTCAGTGATCAATAGCTCGAAGGACAACATTTAGAAGGGAAACAACAATCGTGATTCCCTGCTTGCATTGTTGTTTTAACCGTAAAACATGTTCTAAAAACATCCAAACCTGCGTACTTTTTTCATTCTTATAATTGTAAATGAAATCCTTACTTTTTATGAGGATATACCATAAATTTGGTGAGGAAATATATTAATTTATGATTAGCTTAATCCGGCTAAAAAGCGGTGATAAGGATAATCATTATCCCAGCCTCTCGCCTTCCACCTACCGGATAGGCACATTATCATTGTCTTTTTCTTATTATATTATTTTTTATACTATTGTTAACCTCACTCGAAGACTTTGCGCTATGTTCATTATCATCTTTGCGTCTGTCTACTGACACGCTTTTCGCTAGTCCCGGGCTTTTGTCCTTCTTGGTTTTGGTGGATACTTCATCAATTTTATTTACGTTTTCTTCTCTCATCTTTGGTTTTTTTTTTTTTTTTTTCTGTAGATTTTATTATCTCTTTCATGGTTGCATGTTGAGTGCCACGACATCTGTTGCAACTCCACTCTGTTTCCGTTTTTCCTTCGCCATGTCTGATGTTCTACAATGCACAGTATGAAGTGGAGCACAATGGACTTTCTTACGTTCAGAGTTTTCCGTAGTATCTTATTACAAATCTCGTATCTGCTGAATTCTTAAAAAATGCTATACATTCTGTCAATACAGATCACTGTGTTAAACCTCAACCACTATTGAAGATATAACGATTTGTCTGCTAAATGTGTCCATACAGATCACTTTCTTTAGTGAGACTAGATGTCACCCCATGTGATTATTCACCCTATACTATTTATCTTGTCATTGATTTTAGGTAGAGTTGGTCGAATTTATTCGCCACAACCGGATCCTATTTCGGTGGTTGGCCATGATACTTTAGGTTGATCTAATAATATATACTCCCTAGCTAAAGTATACTTCATACGTCCCTACTATTTAAGGTATAACAGATATTTGCAGTTAGCTATTTTATGCATATAAGGTAACTAACTAATTAACTCACATTATTTACTTTATATGAGTCATATATCCATAAAGTATCAACCTCTATTGTAAGAGTTCAAAGTTAAAATAGTGCATGGAGTTCTTGCATGTTTTCTATATAAAAAATCACTCTATAGACTTCACATAAATGAATTTCTCTGAAAGTGCAGCCTTTGTAAGCAATTTTTTTTTTTTTATAGAGTTGACCCAATATTACTATCAATGCAACCCTACTATCAGTTTCTTATTTAGTTCTCATACTTTGTCATGTTGCGTAGAGACGGATCGGCCCATACGCCGAAAGGTTTGAAATTGAAGCTCTGATACCATTTGTGACGAACCTCCTTAGCCTACCTAGGAATTTGACCCTTAGGCTCCATTGAATTAAGGATTTCTTCATTTACAGTTAAATTTTTACCCCTCCTTACAGATCTTGTCTTCTAAAATTACCTCAGCCATATTATTATTAGGCCATAGTACAAAATTCCCCTTAATTGTTTTCTTGGTTCTATTATATGGAGCCTTAGATTCATTAACAGGTCTACAGAATATGATCAACCGTTAAAAACTAATCATGGCATGAATCCTATGAAACCCTTGGGTTAATCCCTACAAGTATTAATGGACATTAATTCAAGTTTACTTTAATTAATATGGTTGTGTATCATGATCATAGCCTTCTACACATAGTCAGTATGTTACTGACCAACCCTTCATTTACATGCATCACTATCTCAACTAATCTAAAAGGCAGTCTTAGACATGCAAACAAAAATAATTTGAACCATTAGCCATACACTAAGGAGAATTAAATATTAATTCCACAATTGTTCCACATGCATAAGTATTTAATTTATCACATATAATAGGCAAACTATATTTCTTATTTAAAGGTCAGATGTAGATTTCATAGCTATCTCACCTATTCATATATGATCTCCTCTTAAACACAATTAGTGTATTACAACTACATATTATGCTTTCACTATGAACTTTGATCTTGGATATAAAAGGAGTCACAATTATAATACATTATCATAAAAATCATTAACACGGTAATCTACTTACGTATAATTGGAACATGCAATTTCTAAAATATAGCTCATGGGTACAAGTACTATCACCCACTTTATACACTTTTGTCGCTAACTTCACACTCGAATGCAACATGCATAATGAAAACCATTATCTCCATAATAAAGGGAACCTTGAGATAAAGGATTTAACAATTTCAAAGTAAGGATTAAGATAAACATATTTCATACAAGTGATTCGGATCATAATGAAGGAAAACACCAGAAATTTACTCATAAACATCTCATTCAATTCATTCTTCATGACAAGGAATACTTAAATCTTCTCATAGGCAAACTTGAACTACAACAAAGAGGGAGAGAGTAAGAATAATCATACAAACATCCACGCATCTAACACCAACTCAAACATCACTGGAGGGAGGAGCACGACCACCCTGCCATGAATCACCTCCGATTGCCCCCAAACCGAAAATCTTGCCAAGGATCAAGTCTCCTCAATTGATTGATGCACTGGGTATTTAACACCCTCTTTCATGATTTAGGTACCATTAGTGGCATCCCACTTTATGGATTTTTCCATTTTCCTAGGTCTTATTCAGAAAATCTTGTCTTTATCTCCCACAACGCTTTTCCACATAAAATCTCGCCTTTATCTCCCGCAAAGCTTTTATGTTCGATGGATCTTTATTTCCCATCCATCAGATGGATATCAAATCCATCCAAGCTTATCTATAATCACATCTAGAAGCTTTATCATGAAAGATTCATCTCTATCCCATTCGTCATGGGATTTGGAAAGCATCTCCTCTCTCTTGGTGCTCCACTCTCAAATTGATTTATTTTATTAATTTATTTAATAATACATTTGTTTTTCATATTACATATCGCCAAGCTTTCCTCAGCTTAGGTATAGAATAGTTTAACCCACACACGATGGTATCAAACCTAGCTTTCCTCATCTTAGGTTTACAAACATTTAACACACACGGGAGGGAGGATATCACACCTAGCTTTAACTTAGCTTAGGTTTACAATAATGTAGTACACCAGGGAGGGTTGTTAAAGGGTTACATGGTGATATGCCCCAGAGTAAAGGATCCAATCAAACCTATTGTTAGATGTATATAAACATTCATCCTCTACTGAAAAAATAAACAACACATGACTATTTTTTACTACAGTAGTAGTCTCACCTTCATTTTTGGTTGATGCCTTGTGATTTGTACTCGTTGGTATTTGATCATTTTGTCCTTTCTTCCAGACTTCACATTCTTTCTTCGTGTGCCTGAGTTTTCCATAATGAAAGTAGATGATCCTTCCCCTCCTTGATTTCGATCTTCCTTTCGATCTTGAATGCCCTTGTTAGCCTCGATCAATTCTCCTACCATGATCACCTAGATCTAGAGATTATCCTTCATGGTTTTCTGCAATTTACTTAGGTCACAGCTCCTCATTCATTAAACTACTACTGACATTATCAAACTTCAAGGTCCCTACATGTGCTGAAGTTCTCATAGCTACAATTAAATATTCCCAATTGGCTAGCATAGAACACATTAAAAAAATAAATATAATTTCATCATCTAGATTGATTTTTACAGAGGCAAGCTAACTAATGATGATATTGAATTCATTCAACTACTCAACAAGTAAAGCATCCTCCTTCATCCTGATATTCTTCCATAATCCTTCTTCCGTCTTTTCTCCGGACACATTGAAATACACATTCTTTGCTAGATATTGGTGGATTCTTGCAATCGGCTTTCTATCAAGCTTATTCCACTCTTTATCTGTCATTAATGAGATTTTCTTTGTTTTGCCCTCAATCGGAAAATATTGATCTTTTAAAATCAGTATATCCTCCATTATCATTATTGCACTGTATACTCGTCGAAGTGCAGGTCAAAGCCAGTGGTGGCACCAGGCGAAGACACTGTCGAGTGTAGACATCGAAGAAAGGGTGCCTCTCTTTATGTTTCTCACTCTATGGGGTCCCACTCCCAGAATCCATTTTTTGTCGACGTTGGTTGGTATGCTACTCTAGCACACCTTCCCTATCAGTGCTCTACTACGAACTTTTCAATGCAGAAAATTGGACAAAAAAAGAGATTTTTGAGTTGAAACGTAGTGCCCTCAAACAACAATCGTGAAGCATTAAAGCATTACAACGGTGAAGTATCAAAACTTAGATTTTTGAGAGACAACTATATGACATACTCAGTTCCATGGGTCATCACCTACACCTATTAGCAACGGGTTATTGACAGATCATCTACAACCATAGCTTAGCTTTGGCTAGAGCCAAAGGGATCTCCATAGGAGGACTCAAAAACAACAGATGATTGAAGGGGTTTTAGGCAGTGGTAATTTTGCAGGCATGTGGCCAAGAGAGAACTCAAGCTCTCATACCAATTGATGGCTTCAGAGGAGCACCAACGAGGACAAACATAATACAAGACTTGAAAAATTCAGAGACAGATTAATAGATTATCAATAGAGAACATAATACATTATCAATGGAGAATGAGATCACACTTCACATTACAGGAGAGGCCTTGGCGTGGATTTCTCAAGCAGAGGAGAGCATACAAATTTATAGATGAGGGAAGCTCTAGAACTCTCCAATTCTCTCATGTGGAATACATGATTGCACACTGAAAATCTAGAAATCAATGGGAGGTCTAGTAGGTTCGGAGTGGGCATGGCGGTGATGGTTAAAGATGGTGTGTGAAGTAACTTTCGGTGTAAGACGACCCCAATGTCGTCATTATGGCTTCACCTTTAATACAATGAGGAAGCATAAAATGAATCAAGCTGAAGTTTAATTGTGGTAACCATAAAAGTGGAAAAGATAGTTGTACCCTCAAATAAAGTTAACTTACCCGCACACAAAGAGGTAGATGACATAAAACATATTTACATCACCCCTTTAGTCCAAATCCCCTTCTCTAGTTAATTTGAATTTAATAGGAGGCTGGTTTTAATATTAGTGATTAGTTTTAATATTAAATGAAACAATGTTATCATTAAAATTGTGCAAACAATGATTTAATTAAATTTAAATATTTTATAGACGAATGTTAACCCTAATATAACTTAATTTATTTTACATTTATAAATTGAAATATAACCACTCACATTATTAAGTGGATTATAGCGTCCAACTCAATTCTTTGATGCTATTATTTTCACATCCTTTAAATCCAAGGAATATATAGTAAATCTCTTTGATTTCATTGAATATCTATGATTTATAGATATAACAAAAAGGCTATAAAATTGATTATTGGCATATAAACTTGGTTATTACAAGAATTTGAAATGAAAGGCTATAAAATTGATTGTTGGGATATAAACTTGGTTATTGCAAGAATTTGAAATGAAAGACTTTCAACTATCATTGATGTTTGCAAGACAAATGATATGACTTTGATCGCTCAACTTTATGTCTCCATAAAAGAGGTTAGGGAAATTGTTAAAATAAATAATTAATAAATTGTTCAAATGTGGATAGTTATAGAATTAGGATGGTTCTAAGTTTTATTATAATCAATAATGGTTTGTAAAAATGAATAATTAATAAACCGTCCAAATGTGGATAGTTGTAGAATTAGGATTGTTACCAATTTGATTATAATCAATGTACTTATTTTCTGGCCTATTATTTTTAAGATAGTCTGGAGATCACAACCTATGTCCCCACTTCCTGTGTGAAAGAAACGATTTTATTCGTGTTTCCATCTTCATCATTACCATGCGGATTTTATTCATCTAATTTCTTGATTCGATTAACGTGACGACTACGCAAATTTGCAGGACAAACACGACTCGTGGGATATTTTCATATGCTGGGTAATTCTGCAAGGCTAATATGAGCCCTTGACAATTACATCACAGTGTAAATTTCTGATAATGTTGTTAAAAGTTTAAACACAAGATCAGAGTTTTCCAAAACCAATATGCGTCCATCCTCACGTCTTTAGTATTCTCATATTTTGTAATTTCGGAGGTAACGGAGCCACAATGAAAGTTAACTTCAGGGCAGACCAAAAGTGGAAAAGATATTGATAGTTGTACCCACCAGGAAAGTTAACCTACGGGCACAACAAAGGTGGAAAAGAGGTAGGTGACTTAAAACATATTTACATTATGCTTTTAGTCCAATTGATCGACCTCTTTCTCTAGTTAGCTTGAATTTAAGTGGAGGTTAGTTTTAATATTAAATGAAACAAATGTTTACCCTTAGATATGTACAAACTATGATTTGATTAAATTTAAATATTTCAGAACTATTTTAATTCTAATATAACTTGATTAATTTTACATTTATGAATAAAAAGATAACCATTCAAATATTAAATGGATTTTAGTGTTCGAATCAATGCTGTGTTGCTATTATTTTCACATCCTTTACATCTATTGTTTACATCCTTTAAATCGAGGGGATAGATGTTAAATGGCTCATTTTTCCATTATTAAAGTCTTTAAATCCACGTACAATAATATATATAAATTAGTGGATTAGTAGTGGGTGGTGAATGTTATATATATAAATTAGTGGATTAGTAGTTGGTGGTGAATGTTATGATCACTGTTTAATCTCATAAATGTTTTTTAATTGATCAAATATTCATTTTTCATTTTGCAACCTTATAAATATCTTATTTCAAATTTTTTTAGTTAATGAGATATTTCTTAATTGATATTTTTATTAAATCATTAGATTGTGGAGTTAAAGATATATTTGCATTTTTCTCATAAAATTTGGTCATAAAGAGAATATAAATTTTAATTACAAATAAATAAAATAAAAAGATAAATTTGTTTTACTTCTTTACTTAATATGATATTATTGTTTTTATTATTAAATATCATCATCATTGTCATAAACAATTATATTTATAGAAAACTTATGAAACTTAAAATATGATTATTTAAATTTTAAAGATTTATTAGATGAGAAAGGTCTTCTTATTTTTAAGAATTAACTTATTAAATGTAATGGCTTTACACTAGAAAAACAACGTAGAAACTACTTTTCTATAAAAATATATAAAAGAAAAATACTAAACCAATAGAAATGAAACCATTTGGGGATCATCTTATTTTCTTATTTTCAATCATGAAGAAACAAAATTTCTATGGATTTATTTCACAGAAAACAAAACTATGTGATTGAATATTTCAAAGTGTTTGAAAACATGGTTCAAAAGTAGATCCTTAGGTTAGCTCAAGTAGGACATTACACTAGTGAATTTCATCATATACTACAAGGACAATAGGATTAAAAAACAACATATAGTTTCACATACTCCTTAGTAGAATGGTGTGACCAAGAGGGAAAATAAAACCCTAGTTGAATGTAATCAAATATCATTACAGTTAAGAATATTTCTAATTCTTATCCTAAGAATAAAGCTCCAAAGAAAAATTAAGATTATAAAAACTCTTTATAAACCACTCCTATAGCTATAAGCCAATGGTCAATATCATTTTCTGGCTTTCCAAATACAAATCATTTTTTCAACTTCCAAATAAAAATAAAAGGAAATTTGTGTAATATTTTTAATTAGTATCCTAAAAATAAAACTTGGAAGAAAATTTAAGACCATAAAAACTTTTTACAAACCAGTCCTATAACTATAAACCAATGGTCAATTTTTTGATAATTTTTTCTAACTAAATTATTTTGTGGGCTGAAAATCATTTTTTAACATTCCAAATAAAAATAAAAATAAATTTAATACACAATTGATCAATATGTTTTAATCAATTATTTTATTACTTAGTGTAATGAACATATAGTTTGCAAAAACATATAATCTCATAGCTGATAACATTTTTCTATCATCATATGACCTACAAAAAGTATAATCTCGTTACTCATAAAGTTTTTGCTAACATAGCTTCTATATTTCATGAGTTTATAAATGAGATTAAAAAAAGGATTATCAAGATGTATGCGAACCTAGGAACAAGAAATTGCATATCAACAAAATGTTTTCGAGGATGGCACTATATATATGTATAGGTGGAGGCTTGGTCTTAGCGTAGCGTATAACGCACAAAATTAACAGGATGGTTGGCTCTGTGGAAACATTTATCTGATGTACAATAAGCCACGGTGTGGGAAATTAAATTAATTTGACAGTGTGACGCAGGAGAAGGCCCCGTAATAACTCCTCCACATTACTTCACCACTCCATCACCTTGTATTGTTGTAGATGTTCCAGAACTTCTTAAACTAGCCCTCTTGTTCTAGAATATCCGACGAAATTCTTGTCTCGATGGAGTGTATGACTCACTATCAAGTGTGGAAAAATTTACGGATGGAGTGTATGACTCACTATCAAGATTGATTGAGGACTTGCGTTTTCATTTAGTGATTCACCAAGAATACAATTTAGCACATGTCCCCTAAATATCCCAAAAATACAAAAATAGGACGGGTGCCCTAAATTTTAGTTCACCAAGAATACAATATAGGACGGGTCCCCTAAACTTTCATTTAATGATTGGCGAAGAAACACAATATGGCACAGGTCCCCTGGACTTTTTAGAACAGATGGGTCGTTGTTTGTTACATCACAATTACTTCCCTCTTCACTTTCTGTGTGAAAGGATAGATTTTATTTGCTGTCCTCGCACATGAAAATCTGGATGACCAATACGATTGACTAGAAACTTTCGCATATTTGAGTTTTGAATAAATGTTTGCGTTAAAAGAGGATTGATTTAATCTTCGTATAGTTAGGTTTCGAATAAATGTTTGCCTTAAAAAGAGGTTGATTTAAGGTGACAATTTAGAATCGCCTGTTTCATTGTGGAATTCGACAGACTTTGCGATGCTGTCCGCTTGTTTTTTTTTTCATTTAAAATTAAAGAGGTATTTAGATTTGATAAATGAGTGTTGATTATTTTATTTTTTAATTATTCAATGTATTATAATTTTTTATATTTACAAGAGAAAATAATTTATAGAAGGGTTAATATTAGGGTAGTCATTTTTTAATAGGTATATTAAGAAAAAGAAACAATAATTGGAAGAGTTATTATAAGCATATAAGGATGTGTTTCAAAAGCCTAAAAAATTACCACCCAAAGGGAAAGTGGGGCACATGATCTTTTAACCAAATTTTTATATTTTCCAATATACCCTGTGGAAAAATTTACAAATAAAAAATACACCATAAAATATGTGATGTACAATAAGGCATCACAATAGCTACTAAACTAGAACAACCACACCACATTTACCAATGTGGTTGATATAGGGTGATAAACGTATATGAAATACATCTACAACAACATTAGTAAATGTGGTTAATTTAAACATATAGACTTATATTAATTACATTAATAATTATTAGCTCTATTTTGTTAAACGCTAACTATTTTTATTATTAATAACTACAACCATATTGTCATACATTTATATATTATATTGTTATTATGATTATTATATTTATCATTATTAAGTTATAATATTATATATTTATATAATATTATGATATTAAATAATATTATATTAATATATTAATACTTATATTTAAAATACAATATAATTTACATATAATATGATAACCGTGTTTAGTTATTATTAATGGCACTTAGTTATCTCTCGCCATTATTTCAGGTTCATATATATATATAGAGATATATATATATATATATATATATAGAGTTTATATTAATAATATTAACTATCCAAATATATTAACTATATTAATAATTATTAAGTGTATCTTGTTAAAGGCCAATTATTTCTGATTATCAATAACTATAAATAATAGCAACCATATTATTATATATTTATTACTATTATAATAATCTGGTATTATATATTTACATACTATTATGTTAATATATAATATTATATTAATATATTAATACTTATATTTCAAACTAGAGTATAATTGACATATAACAAAATAATAATATTTAGTCATTACTAATAACACTTGTTTATCTGTAACAAACCTCTATGGCTTATCTGGAAAATAAGCCCAAATCCCCAAAAAAATTTAAAAATTTCTTAGACATAGTTAAAGTCCCATGTTCCTTACCCTAGTCAAAGTGTTATATCACCTTCAAGAAGGATCTTTATACCATAGACACATTATTTCATCTTCATCGAATGATTTCTATAACACAACTACAGTTGGAAGGGAAAAAGGAGCTATAACATGCAACGATCAAATCTTTGGTGACATGCATGGTAACGAAATCCTCATCTATTAGATTATATAGAACTTACCTCCTAACGGTTTTGCATGCATCTATATCTCATGCCTAATTATGGTATGCATGCATAAACTATATAAAAGCTATTAAATCAGTTAACCACATGCATAGTAATATTCCATGAGTTCCATAATAAGATAACTTCTAAGCAACAGACCGAATGCAATCTAGTGTGATTGAGTATCTTTGCAATAGATAATCTGACCATCATAGACTATTCTGTTACTTATATTATACCATAATGATCTGCAAGCATCTACCACTATTTCTCATGTTAACTAGAGGCTTTATATAACATTAAAGGTTCCTTCACTAACATAATGAAGATTTCCATTAGACTCATATGATACCTTACTCATTCATAGGCATAAGAATGAAATCCATCACATGAATACAGGTAGCATCATACTAACACATAAGCCAAGACGGGGCAACATATCAAATACTGAATCAAATAGAATAATCACATGAAGGGTAAGAGACCGAGATACAAAACATTCCATGCATGTGAATCCGTCTAAAGAAATCACTTGGAGGGAGGAGAACCACCACCCAACCATGAATCACCTCTGATTCCCCCCGAGCTGAAGTTCTTGCTAGGGATCAACTGTCCTCAATTGATCAATGGACTCGGTCTTTAGTACCCTCTTTCATGATTTAGTTTCCATTATTGTCATCCCGCTTTTATGGATTTTTCCATTTGCCTAGGTATTTTTTGGAAAATATCGTCTTTATCTCCCACGAGGCTTTTCCTCATTAAAGCTTTCCTTCATCTCTCGCAAATCTTTTATGTCTGATGGATATTTATCTCCCATCCATCTATGGATCTCCAATCCATCCAAGCCTATCTAGAATCACATCTAGAAGCTTTATCATGAAAGATTAATCTCTATCCGATTCCTCAACATGATTTGGAAAGAATCTCTTTCTTGGTGCTCCACCCTCCAAGTGATTTATTTTGTTAATTTATTTAATAACACATTTTCTTTTCATATTACATATCACCTAGCTTTCCTCACCTTAGGTTTAGAATAGTTTAACCCACAAAGGAGGGTATCACACCTAGCTTTCCTCAGCTTAGGTTTACAATCATTTAACACATAAGGGAGGATATCACACCTAGCTTTAACTCATCTTAGGTTTACAATAATTTAACACACAAGGGAGGGGTGTTACATACTCCCCCCCTTAAATTTTACATCGTCCTCAGTGTATCACTGCATCATGTCCTCACTCACAGGTACCTGGTTCCTGAATCAATAGCTCTCATGTCTCTCCCATGTGATGTAATTTTTGTGATGTACATCGATCACAAGGAGTTCTCCCCTTTCATATCTACATTGGTCACTAAGAGTGCTCCTCTTCCATAGCTACATTGGTCACAAAGAGTGCTTCTCTTCCATAGCTACACCGGTTTCAAGGAGTGTTCTCCTTTCATAGCTACCTGTAACATTATTTTCAAACCATTTGTGAGAATTTATAGATGCAAAATTTTAACTATGATACATATCATAATCTGCTACCTAATATTACTAAAGAAACTATTGCTCATTTTTAATTTTATCTGAAGAATTCATGTTCACTTCTATCATTCTTACAAGCTTTTTTGTTCTTTGTTGAACACCTGCTTCTTGCAGTTTCTCTACATACAACACATCTGTTAGCATATTTTCCACATCAATATGTCTGCAATTTCATAACATATTAGTTCACATAACAATATATATATTCATCATATATGTTCATCATATATATTCTTTGAAATTATATGTATTCCAAACTTAACCATGGTTACTTATCCTTGAACCACTTCTTACATTCCTTCTTCTGTTAAACCACTGAGTCAGTTGTCCTGCCAGATATCTACCCAATTTGTTCATGCATACCCGCACACAATGTGTATTATAGACAACGATATACATATTATATTTCAAGCATGTAACATATGTAGTCATATGGGTACCGTATGTACTGCTCTACATAGTACAATTTGTGCTACAACCCATCATACCGTTCCCATGGTATCACCTGCATGACAAAAACTTTGTCCACATATTTTTCTACCATGTTAGTATCATGCCAAACATTCTTTTCTAATTTTATAGCAATTAAAACAACTGTGCTCAATTGACAAAGAATTTGTATGAACATGGTTCATTTCTGTAATCAGAGAAAGTTTTATCAAGTGTAATTCATTTTTAGATTTCATGTGGTTGTAACACAATATCAATAATATAGTATGTATTCATGCATATTTGCATCTTAAGCAGGCTATTAACTCAGAGTTTAATAATAGTTATATCAATACTTAAATCATTTATCTCAGGTGATTTACTATTTCCCTTTTTATGTTTCAACAACTTAGCCACTTGGCACTATACTTTACCAACATTATCATTATGTCAATCATGATGTTTTCTTTTGCAGATTACTCCCCTTTTATAGGCATTGGGGTAGCCATATCTTTAAGGTTTTTGTACAATTATTTCTATATAAAATTGCCTAATGAACCAACACCAATACGCAAATTCATCATGAGTTGCAAGATAATTCCAACAATCCATTAAACTCAAGAATCTTTCATGCCATGGACACTTGACATCTTTCATCAACCAAATGATAATTACAATATTGCTACAAGGATATAATATTGTACACCCATGTGTTTACATGGAAACTTCCCATGCCTCATCATTATGTGTAGATTTTACCATGATTCTTTCCACAACAAGTTTATCTTGATGAACCCTTAATGAGGCTTATGATAACAATATACCAAACAATGCACGGCAATGCAAGAGTATATGTATCATACAACAATAAAGCAATGATGCAAACATGGACTTACTGTATTGAAGCCAGCTATAATGTTAACACCACAATGATATATGTCAATTACATCAATGTTTAAAATGGTCACAAGCTTTCATAGGTAATATTCTCCAGAAAACCATCTCTTAATACATAACACATTAAAAACCCATCTACTAACCTTATCCTACCAATAGGCCATATTTATTACAAAGGCAAATGGTCAGTACCTAACAAGGTAAGCCCTCTTCCATAACCATCTTTACATTAGATGTTATGATAAAAACATAGTAGTGAACTATAATTTGTGCATAACCTTTGAAATGATAGTAATTATTAACCGTTATACCTTGTTAATTGAACTGTATACATGGTTTCTTATGCTATAAAACATTCGAGAGTAGATGATTATCATACCATCATCACACCTCTCTTACCACAAGTATAATATCCTATGGCAATGATCTTCCCAATCTATCATCTTCCTTTTCCCCACTTGTTTAGAGAAGATTGTTATGTAGGCCTTAATGATTTAGTTATAAGGATTTTTATATAGCAGTAGGAATTAATACCTACTTAATTAATCTTCCAATCTGACTATAACTCTTTTAAGGTGTGATTAATCCATTTTTTAAAATATGATAATTTCTCATAGTTTGCATCTCCTTGTTGCTAATAATAATCACTTAATAATTCATGTATGCTAAAAATGTTTCACTACGTAACTACGGTGGTAGATTTACTATAAAATATACCAAGCAATATCCATGTCTTAAGTGCAGGCTACACCTGCCAGTTACGCCAATGATAATAAGAAACAACACAATACTCACAAGATCTCTTGGTGTAATCATAACATATTCATGAGTGGTACACCTTGCTTTCTTATCATTTGCACATGATAATTTATGCTAAATATTACCTCAGATATAATTCAAGCAACTGAAAGTCCTATACGTTGATTTAAAATTCAAGTTATGCATACTTGCATGACATTCCGAGGAAAAGGTAATATCTTCCACAATTCAAGGTATACATAAATACCCACCTCTAATTATCTACACGTACTAACTTGTCTATAATACAAGATTATAACCATTGTTTCTTGTCAATTAGAATCTTATCCAAAAGAGAATTTTAACGGTGAGTCCAGGAGGTGTCTCAATTCCTAAATTGGAAGGGTTCATGCTTGTTAAGTATTAACCCCATCACCTTATGTGTATCTCCACGGATAATTGCATATTGTTTAAGAGTGACTTATAAGTTGAATGCGATCCCTTTTTTATTATCAATCAAGAAGCATTAGAACTTGCTTCTTATAAATTATCATGGTTTACAAATTATTGTATCAAGGATTCTTATAGGTACTAGTATGCACCTCCAATGCATAGGTCTTGGTATATATATATTTAACCTGTTCTTATCTAATCACCTTTTCGAAACAATTCCAACTCCAAAATTCATTGTATAGAGGACTAAATTAAAACAATTTGTGCCATTACCTGCTCTTTATTTCTTAACATTGTTCATGAGAAGCTTTTTCATTGCATAACACCCTACTAGGGTTTAACAATTCCTTTTTTATACCGTCATGCTTTCATTTAGCCAAGTCCCTACATCGTACTTGTATTAGTGTCAATTTGCTTTATTATTATTTAACCATTCCCGGCGTAAAAAAAAAAAATCCGCAAAAAAAAGAATATTTAAGGCGACTTCAATAAGATTAATTTTTTTTTAATCAACGTTATCTCCCCTTACATATATTTCTATTATAACATGAAATAGAGGTTTCTAGCTTCAAAAATGAAGGCGATTAAATTCACAATTTTTCCACTCAATGGACTTGCATGTAGCCCTAACCATTATTGTGAATATCAGTAACCAACAAACATGAGCACAAGCACAATCATATCTTTAATGAAAATTGAACGAGTATAAGCAAGAGCCTCTCCTTTGTGAAAATTTAACCCTAATGTGGAATTGAACAGTGCCCCATGTTCACATTTCTTCACAAATGGACTTTAAATGCCATATTATTCGATCTTCAATGGATGATATAATATTATATTTTGATCATTTCCATAGGCAACTAGCGCACTACAATGCTTGATATTTTGAGAGTTATACTCTATAACAAATTATTCTTTGAACAAATAGTTCCAAGGAATAATATAGACTCGAAGCCATAGATTGTGCTAACAATGGAAGAATAACACATTTTGTAACCCTACTTATGAGTAATGTACAAAAGCAATACCATTTATATGCATCACAAAATTTACTGACACTAAATAATCGTAAATATATTGCAACTATGTTACAATAAATGATGATATAAATATATAACACCCATATCAATAACATATCTACTTTATAAATACCCATAAATACCCATATCAATTACCAAGGATTATAAATATACTTTATGGGTGTTATAAATATACGAGGCTTGAATTATATTTTTTGAAAATATTTAGCATCCTGGTTGGCCATAAGTGACAATTTCATAATATTCATCATAACTTTGTATGTAATAATCAGAAGCAGTGTTGCAGACAGTGGTTTTCTATCCATTCAACATGCACATTTTTCTCTGTTCGGTTACCTTTTTTTCTTTTTTAGGAACCTGCGAGCATCTCAACAAAATAAATTGCTTCCCTTTTAATCCAACCAACATTATCTGTTCCCTCTAAAATTTATGGGTTCATTAAAAACCGCTAAGAGAGAAGACATGACAAAATGAATAATTCTCAGAGAATATAGTATCTGATGTCCACCGGAACCCTACACGAATATGCCCACCGAAGGAGTACATGACTGTGTCTAATGATAGTAAATCCTACGTGATCCCGATTCCTTGAATAACAAATCCTCAAACGTGTTTTTGTTGTCCGCCTTGAATCGTGACAACTACTTAATTGTATTATTATTATATTTTTTTTTTTTGTTGATGCCTTACAGTCTAAATGTTCATGCTAATTTTAATAATAACAGACTAAGAATGGAGCAACTAAGAATTACTTCTTACATCATCTAAAATAGATTCTGAAAACAATACTTTAAACAACGTATACATATTTTTTCATTTAGGTTTAATAATTCTCAAAAAGGAAATGAATCACCACCGCGTACTCTTCGTATCTGTCACAACTATTATCTAAATGATTGATCTTCACACATTGGAGGTGATGGTATGATCCTCCTTATCTCACATTATTTTTCCGCAACTAAGTCATATAGCTGAGAGGTTTCACGGTGGTTGAATTCTTCAACGCATTATCATCTGTAGAAAATAGGTATATATATCAACCTTAGTCAACTTATTAGAATCACAAAGGAAGGATTATTTGCGCCATTTTTACCTCCACAGGACTAGTGGCACAATCCTCCGTATTTCCTATTTACAGTCGATGGTAAGCATTCTTTTACTTATGGCCTTACTTTAGGCTTGACTCTCACAGCTGGAGATCGGGATAGCTCGTCCCAAACCGAGCTCGGTTATTTATGCGCTGCTCATACTCTTGACTGTAAGGTAAGCATTATCCTTCCCCGCTCTTATCCCTTCATGACTCAGAGATAAGCTACGATGTATGGCATCTTTATCCGCAGATGATCATCATCCTACCACAACCAGATAGATACCCCATCTAATGAAAGAAACAACGTTAAACTTTTGCTGGAAAAGCAACCCATCGTTTTCTTTTACTTGGACACTAAGATAGTCAGCATTTTTACTAGTGTTTTATAACCATCGTGCGTTTTTATCCCATGGTAAACAACATGAAAGCAATGGAATTTGGCTTTTCCTACCTCTCCACAGTGCAATTAGAAATCGAAATCAGCGAAGGTTTCATGTTGGGAAATTTTTCCTTAATTATTCAATGCGTTTCTGCCTTTAGTCTGAAGGCCAATGGACAAGGGAAACAATAGTCGCTTATCCTACTTACTTTCCTCCCTGGCGATAGCCCACGGTTGGCAGAATCTTACTGTGATTCGTGACGACTTTTCCCAGCATATCATGCGTGCCTCTCTACATGCATTTTTATATGCTTAATTTCCCAACCACCTTTAGCTCGACGATCAACCTGATTGATGAGTGTCATATTGGAAGGGGAATTTATGTTTTTGTGATTTTAAAGGGTGTTGTTACTAAACCCATCAGTGTATCTTTCTTACCATGGAGATTAAAACAACAATTTCTAACTTCATTGAAAAGTCACACAGGGGTAAAACAACACCTCGAATAACGCTATCACCTTGCACAACCGATAAAAATTCCCTTGTTTCATTGCCTCGATACTGCTACCTTGTATGCACATGCTGAGATACAACTTAGCCACTATTGTTTCTTTCAAAAGCTTCCTGGATGCCTTCGATTTCAGCAGGTGGAGGAAGAAAGGAAGAATAATGTGCGTTGCCAACATGGTTACCACACCAGCCCAGTTCTCAATGTGGAAAAGGTTGTCTGAATGCTTCGATGGAATCAAGTTCTCGCTATTGGAATTTCACTTGCATCCAATATACCTACTGAGGTTTCTCATCATTCCACATCATACTCCCACAACAATGTGTGCCCGTGGGCATGGACCCATGCATATGGGAAATTCTAGCTTATTTGACCCTATCTAATGTCTCCACGGTTCGTCATTATACGACATGGGGATCACTACAATTTATTTCCCATAGTGATATTAGTTGTCCTCTCATGCGACCATTCAAACAAGGAGATGAAGACCTTATTACATCTTTTTGGTTAGAGAAAGTGGTTGCGTGGAGTTCTTAGAAATTATTAAAGGTTGGCGAGATTTCTATTTGTTATGTTATTGATGGCAAGATTAAAATCAGATCCTACACTACCTTCTCTTTATAAACATAAAGAGCTCAGGATTCTCAGCCAATAGGTGCTTCCTGCAACCAAGTATGTCACTGCATTGGAATATGCGAAGTATAGCACAGACACACTTATGTATATGCCGAGACTAGTGTTGTAAGACAAATTCGTATTTGTTATTATAGAAATTAGGTTTTCCAGCAGCTTGCGTCGGCTTCGTGAGGAAGAGACATCTTGGTTCATATCTTCATTTAAACCATATACCCAATGTAGTATAATATAGAGTCCAATGACATATGTTCGAGGACGGTTCCTCTAAAGATTAGGCGTACTATTTCATTGATCTTGACATGCGATTTGTAATGGCACACTAATTATAACCACTAAGAAATTCTTAATTATTAACGCACATTATATATATTGAATATCATGGGTATGGTTTCACATACGCTATCCCATTATTCTTTCACATATCATGGGTATGGTTTCACATACGCTATCCCATTACTCTTTTACATATCATGGGTATGATTTCACATACGATACCATTTGTAATACAATTAAAATTCCAAATCATGAACTCCTCTCATATATATATTGGTTGATTTTGACCGACGGTCATATCAGTTTATGGGTTCCTCCATGCTTACTTTACTATTATATTGTTAGTGCTTTTAATATTTAGATTAAACCTTAAGGAAGTCTAGATTGAACGCTTAGCCTCCTTATTAAAGTTTTTGGTAGTGAGGCCAAGTTGTTGGCATTATGTTTCTTGTATGGCTATATATATGTTACAGATGTTGTACTTGATGGCAACCCCCATGGCAAGGCTCTCAATATATTGAAAATTAAGAAGTACGCAGGAGATCAGTTCAGAAAGTGCGTACCCGCAGGTACACCGTGAAGGGACCACGGCCTGATACACAGATAAGCCGTCCAGGAGGTGCGTACCCCCAGTGCACTCATTTCAAGGCAGAGAAAAGCACACGTGGGGTTTCTTATGTTTAATCTTTGATATTTAGCCGACGATATTTGTGTTATTATGGTGTCGACCCATGGTATTGATCCATGATTTGAGGAAGAGATTTCCTATATAAAGCAAAGGAGATCATTTGGCTTGTGTATGTGCTTGGGTTGAACATCTTATGAGAGCTAGATCTGAAATATTATGATCTCTTGGGAGTAATATCTAGATCTAAATAAGGCGAATCTACTGATGGATTGAGATCTCTTCGGCGCATGATCAGATCTGTAGATCTGACTGTCTGGGTTATTCTTGAAGTCTTGAAATCATCTATACCTGAAGGTACGCAGGTACAGTGAAAGAAAAGTGCGTATATACGCTGGAACGAAGCGTTTCAGGTGCGCCGGTACGCAGGCACAGAAGGGTTGCAGGTGCGGAGATCCGCAGGCAGATCAATGGACACAGAGCGTAGGTAAGCAGGTGAGCAGTTGAGTACAGTACGTACGTAAGCAGGTGAGTAGTTGACTACAGTGCGTACGTAAGCAGGCGAGCAGTTGAGCGGGGTGCTTACTGTAAGCAGGCAGTACATGGGTGAAGCTGCTTACTTCTCTTGAAATCTCTGTTTATCATTGCTGTGTTCTAGGTTTGGTTCTATTATTGTTGATCTGGTTACTACAGTTGACTGGGTGATTCTCTTATACTTGATGATCATTTGATGCTTATGGATCCAGTTTGAAAATTTATGAAAAGTGGTCCTTGTAAGAAAAGAAGTAGGGGGTTGTAGCTCCCGTCCAGGAGAGATTGGAAAACAAGAGAGAGTTGTAGCTCTCTACAGGTTGCAGCCTGCGTAATGGTAAAGGACTACACCAGTACAAAACCATTGTAAAAGGAGTTTCTAATTTGAAAGAAGATAGAGACATATTGCAGCAGGTGGTTTTCACCCACATTGGGTTTCCACCTTACATCTTGTGTTCTTTGGTGTGACTATCTGTTTTCTTTGTTCATGCTCATTATTTTATGGTACTGACATGCAAAAATAATTCAATGAAAAAATAAGGAAGATTTATTAAAAGAATTAGATAATACTGATTCACCCCCCCTCTCAGTATTATTTCCAACAATTGGTATCAGAGCAGGTCCTTCAGAGAAGCTTGATCGCTTGAAGGTAGATCGTTCATCATGAGCAACTACGAGAGAGAAGCATCAATCAGGCCACGGGTTTTTGATGGGACAAACTTCAATTATTGGAAGGTAAGAGTTACTTCCTATCTTCAATCTCTTGGTACAGAAGTTTGGGACATCGTAGAGACATGCCACGCTTTTCCTTCAGCTACTCCTACAGATGCAGTCGAGAAAAAGAACTATGAAACAAATGCGAAAGCAGTCAGTACTCTATTAGGATGTATATCTCAATCAGAATTCATGAAGGTAATGCACTATAAATCCGCAAAAGAGATATGGGACAAAATTGTCACGAGGTATGAAGGAGATGAACAAGTAAAGCGTGCTAAACTTCAAACTCTCAGAATTCAGTATGAGACTCTCAAAATGTATAATGATGAAAGTGTGGCTAACTATTTTCTTCGGGTAGATGAGGTTGTTAATTGTATGAATAATTTGGGTGAAGAAATAAAAGAGGCTATTGTGGTTGAAAAGGTTCTAAGATCATTGTCCCCCAAGTTTGAATCTAAAGTATCTGCAATAGAAGAAAAGGAAAATCTACGAATTATTACTATGTCTCAGCTACATGGAATTCTAACTGGTTATGAAATAAGAAAGGGAGGTCCATCAGACAGAAGAGAAGCTGCTTTCAAGGCATCAGGCAAAGGAGATTATTATGAAGCAAGCCACGTCCTAGAAGAAGAGGAAGAGGAATCAAATTTTGTCAGAAATCTTCAAAGGGGTTCTGGAAGGTTCAGAGGTAAGTTACCTTTTAAATGCTTTGCTTGTGGAAGAGTAGGTCATTATGCTGCAAAATGTCCTTATAAGGATAAAGGAAAGGAACCTGCTAGATGGAACAAGAAACAGAACGCAAATAAGAAAAGCTACTACACTCATGAAGATAGTGATGGTCTATCAAATAGTGATGAAGATGAACAAGGTAATGAATATAAGTTGTTAATGGAATTTGAAGTTGATGATTATATGGATGTTATAGATGTGGATAACCTTTATGATGAAATTACTAGACTCAAGAGATGTATAGAAGAAAAGAACACGATCATTGATACTCTACAATTTCAAATTGATGAAAAGGAAAAACATCTTGAAAAATTAGAAGGTGAAATTGTTGGTCTTAGAAAAGAGATTGAGAAAACAAAAGCTATTAATCTCAATTTTGTCAAAGGATCTAAAACTTTGGATGAGATTATCAATGTGCAGCGGTCTCCACTAAACAAGACAGGTCTGGGCTATAATGGAGAAACTTCTCAAGCATCCACCTCAAAAAGTTATCTTGATGTAGGAAGAAGAAATGAGCAAAAGCACAATGAAGATCATCAGGTAAAGCACGGACGAATTACAAACAGAAACTATTAGGGGCAATCCATCTTAAGGGTGAACAAAAGCTACAACCAGCCACAGGTAAAATCTTCTCAATTTGGTTCAAGAATAGATGACAATAGAAATTACAATCAATTGGCTGGTAGATTCGATAAGCGCAGAAGTTTCTTCAATGGACAATGTTTTTCTTGCCATAACTTTGGTCACAAAGCAGCTCAATGTGTTGCATATAAAACAATCATGACTAGGGAAGCTCAAAAATAAAGAAGTATGACCGGGATTACAAAAAGGACCTATAACAACTTTTCGGTTCTTGAAAATGAAGTTTAATGTTCTATTTGCAATAACTTTGGTCATGAAGACTCTGAATGCAGGAGCAGGTTTCAACAGAAAAAGGAACAAGCCTCAAACACCAAAACATGGAGAATAAAGGAACCACAAACAGAAAGATGTGGGATAGCATTTTATGCAGAGGGACAGGAAAATCTATGGTACATTGACAGTGGATGTTCGAAGCATATGAAAGGTGATAAAGAAAAACTTGAGTCATATTCTGCTCTAGAAAAAGGAAACAAAGTCTCTTTTGGAAATGATACTCCTGCAACTATAAAAGGAAAAGGCATTGCTCAGTTAAAAGAAAAGGTCAAGGCTGGAAATGTTTTGTATGTTTATGGATTGAAGCATAATATTTTAAGTGTCAGCCATATGTGTGATCAAAGAACTGAGGTTATATTCAGATCAAATGGATGTCTTGTTCGTGATCTTGATACAGGTAAAACAATGATCAAAGGCAAAAGAACTCCAAATAATCTGTACATATTTGAAGAAGGACAACAACAATGCTATCTGAGAAAGGATGATGAGCACTGGTTATGGCATCGGAGGTTGGGACATCTAAGATTTTCACAAATAAGGAAAGCATGCAAATATCAGGCAGTTCGCGATCTTCCAGATACCAAAATTCCTGACAACACCATATGCAAATCATGTCAGTTTGGAAAAGAAACCAGAACTAACTTTCCAGAGAAAGAAGGATCAGCTAGGGTGCCTCTTGAGCTAGTACATACATATACATGCGGTCCTTTCAGGAAAAGAACAGCTCGAGGAGAGGAATACTTGATATTATTCATTGACGATTTCTCCAGGTTTGTCTCGTTAGGACTTGTGAAGCACAAAGATGAAGCATTCGAAAAATTCAAATCCTTCAAAGCCTTGGTTGAAAATGAATCAGGTCACAAAATTAAGTGCCTTAGATCCGACAGAGGTGGGGAATTTACTTCAAATGAATTTTTCGATTTCTGTGAAGAACATGGGATAAGAAGAGAATTCTCTACAGCAAGAACTCCTCAGCAAAATGGAGTTATGGAAAGAATGAACAGAACAGTCCAACAAATGGCTCGTGCTATGCTTGATGAGTCAGGAACTCCCGCAACTTTCTGGGGTTAAGCTGCACATGCTGCGGTTGTTATTCTCAACAAAACAAATCTCCGGGTGAACAGCACTCAAACTCCTCATGAGCTCTGGAGTGGTAGGACTCCTTCGGTAAAGCACTTCAAAATCTTTGGGAGAAAATGCTATATCAAGAATACTGATGAGCAGCTTGGCAAACTTGAACCTAGAGCAGATGAAGGCATTCTTCTTGGTTACTCTCCACATAGCAAAGCATACAAATGCTACAATAAAAGACTTGGCAGAATTTTTGACAACATTGATGTAGTGGTTGATGAGAAGGGATACATTCCTAGTCAAGTACATCATGAAGACATCGAAGAAGATGAAGGCTACCCCCAACGACAGAATGAGGAAGAAGAAGAACCTCAAGAAGAAACTCAAGAAGAACCAGAGGAGCAAACAAGAATAGAAGAAAAGACTCCATCCAGATATGTCCAGAAGAATCATCCAGAATCTCAGATTATGGGGCAGAAAGAAGCAGGTGTACAAACAAGAAGAACAGTTGCAGAAGCTTCAAGCTATTTGGCATTACTCTCCTCTACTGAACCACAAAATGTGAAAGAGGCATGAAAATATGAATGTTGGGTGAAGGAAATGGATGGAGAAATTGAGCAGATAAAAAAGAACAACACTTGGGAGCTGGTTCCTAGACCAAAGGATAAGAATGTTAGCGGAACAAAATGGGTCTTCAAAAATAAATTGAATGAAAATGGGGAAGTAATTAGAAACAAAGCCAGACTTGTTTGTAAAGGGTATGCGCAGCAAGAAGGAATAGACTTTGAAGAAACCTTTGCTCCTGTTGCAAGACTTGAGGCCATCCGAATGTTCCTTGCTCTCTCAAGTTTTCAAAACTTCAAAGTATTTCAAATGGACGTGAAATCAGCCTTTCTGAATGGAGACTTGGAAGAAGAAGTATACATTGAACAGCCAGATGGGTTCATTCTTGGAAATGATCCAAATCTTGTATGCAGATTGAAAAAGGTTCACTATGGTCTCAAACAAGCTCCAAGGGCTTGGTACTACCGTTTGGAAAAATATCTTCATCAACAAGGCTTTTCAAAAGGATCAGCAGATAGCAATCTTTATATAAAAGTTGAAAATGACAAATTGCTAATACTTGTTGTGTATGTAGATGACATTATTTTTGGTAGCAATGAAGAAGCTATGAGTCAAAGCTTTGCCTTGGTCATGCAAAGAGAATTTGAAATGTCCTTGCTAGGAGAACTGACATATTTCCTTGGTTTGCAAATCCAACAAAAAGAAGGAGGAATCTTTTTATCTAAAACCAAGTATCTCAAACAGATTTTGAAGAAATATGGTATGGAAGATGCAAAACCAGTATGTACACCCATGGTCACAGGATGTAGCCTCAGTGCAAATGATGAATCTGCAGCAGTACATCAACCAACCTACAGATCTATGATTGGAAGTTTACTTTATTTGACAGGTACCCGACCGGACATCATGCATGCAGTTGGAATAGTTGGAAGATTTCAGGCAAATCCGAAGGAGACTCATCTTCAGGCAGTGAAGAGAATTTTCAAATATCTTCAAGGGACTCAAAATTATGGCTTATGGTATCCTAGAGATACATATCTTACACTTCATGCTTATACAGATGCAAATTGGTCCGGAAGCGTGGATGACAGGAAAAGCACAAGTGGTGGTGCATTCTTTCTGGGTCCCAGACTGGTATCTTGGTTCAGCAAGAAACAGAGTTCGATTGCCTTGTCTACAGCTGAAGCGGAATATGTTGCTGCTGCATCTTGTTGCACCCAACTCCTTTGGATGATGCAGACTTTGCAGGATTTTCAAATCACTTGTACACCACCAATCCCCATCTTATGTGATAACACAAGTGCAATCAGCATCTCAAATAATCCTGTTATGCATTCAAAAACCGAGCACATACCAATCAAGTATCATTTTCTTCGGGAACAAGTGCTTGAACAGAAGGTCAAGTTAGAGTATGTTCCTTCTAAGGAACAAGTTGTTGATATACTCACCAAACCATTGCCCAGGGACACTTTTGAATACCTCAGGCAAAAGCTAGAGGTTGTTGATGCATCATCTTATTGTTGAACCTCTTCTGATTGATGGTACAGGTTCAGGGGGAGCATATAATGCATTGTTGGCATTATGGAGGATGTGCAGAAGGAGATCTTGGAAGTAGCTGCAATATGTCTCTATCGCTTTCATGGTGGTTTATGGTTCTTCGCTGCAGATCTGGTTCATATTCAGGGGTAGCATGTTCTTAGGGGGAGCATAACCCTTTGCCCTTGATGTCAAAGGGGGAGAATGAAGCTGAAGTTTGTGAGGTTGCCATCAAGTCCAAAGGGGGAGATTGTTGGCATTATGTTTCTGGTATGGCTATATATATGTTACAGATGTTGTAATTGATGGCAAACCCCATGGCAAGGCCCTCAATATATTGAAAATTAAGAAGTACGCAGGAGATCAGTTCAGAAAGTGCATAGCCGCAGGTACACCGTGAAGGGACCGCAGCCTGATACACAGATAAGCCGTCCAGGAGGTGCGTACCCCCAGTGCACTTATTTCAAGGCAGAGAAAAGCACATGTGGGGTTTCTTATGTTTAATCTTTGATATTTAGCCGACGATATTTGTGTTATTATGGTGTCGGCCCGTGGTATTGATCCATGATTTGAGGAAGAGCTTTCCTATATAAAGTAAAGGAGATCATTTGGCTTGTGTATGTGCTTGGGTCAAGGAAAATTTTAAGGATGGAAAATTTTCTTGAAGTTTAAAACATTGGCGAATCTCACTAATCCCTAATATGCAAATTATAAATGTTTATTGATATATTTGTAAAATTAATCAAATTTGTAATTATTTTATATATAGTCTCTATATAATGTTGGCGATTTTTAAGGTAAAATAATTTTATATTCTAAAATTTGGGCGAATCGTCTTTTATAAAATTGGAAATTGGCGAATCTTTTTTGTGGAAAAATCATGGAAAATTAGCCCACTCGGCGAACATTAGCCCCTAAAATTTTCCATGGCTTGGGTTGAAAATCTTATGAGAGCTAGATCTGAAATATTATGATCTCTTGGGAGTAATATCTAGATCTAAATAAGGCGAATCTACTGATGGATTGAGATCTCTTCGGCGCATGATCAGATCTATAGATCTGACTGTCTGGGTTATTCTTGAAGTCTTGAAATCATCTATGCCCGAAGGTACGCAGGTACAGTGAAAGAAAAGTGCGTATATACGATGTTCAGGTGCGTCGGTACGCAGGCACAGAAGGGTTGCAGGTGCGGAGATCCGCAGGCAGATCAATGGACACAGAGCGTAGGTAAGCAGGTGAGCAGTTGAGTACAATGCGTACGTAAGAAGGTGAGCAGTTGACTACAGTGCGTACGTAAGCAGGTGAGCAGTTGAACAGGGTGCTTACTGTAAGCAGGCAGTACATGGATGAAGCTGCTTACTTCTCTTGAAATCTCTGTTTATCATTGCTGTTTTCTGGGTTTGGTTCTATTATTGTTGATCTGGTTACTACAGTTGACTGGGTGATTCTCTTATACTTGATGATCATTTGATGCTTATCGATCCAGTTTGAAAATTTATGAAAAGTGGTCCTTGTAAGAAAAGAAGTAGGGGGTTGTAGCTCCCTTCCAGGAGAGATTGGAAAACGAGAGAGAGTTGTAGCTCTCTGCAGGTTGCAGCCTGCGTACTGGTAAAGGACTGCACCAGTACAAAACCATTGTAAAAGGAGTTTCTAATTTGAAAGAAGATAAAGACATATTGCAGCAGGTGGTTTTCACCCACATTGGGTTTCCACCTTACATCTTGTGTTCTTTGGTGTGACTATCTGTTTTCTTTGTTCATGCTCATTATTTTATGGTACTGACATGCAAAAATAATTCAAAGAACAAATAAGGAAGATTTATTAAAAGAATTAGATAATACTGATTCAACCCCGCTCTCAGTATTATTTCCAACAATTGGTATCAGAGCAGGTCCTTCAGAGAAGCTTGATCGCTTGAAGGTAGATCGTTCATCATGAGCAACTACGAGAGAGAAGCATCAATCAGGCCATCGGTTTTTGCTGGGAAAAACTTCAATTATTGGAAGCTAAGAGTTACTTCCTATCTTCAATCTCTTGGTACAGAAGTTTGGGACATCGTAGAGACAGGCTATGCTTTTCCTTCAGCTACTCCTACAGATGCAACCGAGAAAAAGAAGTATGAAACAAATGTGAAAGCAGTCAGTACTCTATTAGGATGTATATCTCAATCAGAATTCATGAAGGTAATGCGCTATAAATCCACAAAAGAGATATGGGACAAAATTGTCACGAGCTAAACTTCAAACTCTCAGAATTCAGTATGAGACTCTCAAAATGTATAATGATGAAAGTGTGGCTAACTATTTTCTTCGGGTAGATGCGGTTGTTAATTGTATGAAAATTTTGGGTGAAGAAATAAAAGAGGCTATTGTGGTTGAAAAGGTTCTAAGATCATTGTCCACCAAGTTTGAATCTAAAGTATCTGCAATAGAAGAAAAGGAAAATCTACGAATTCTTACTATGTCTCAGCTACATGGAATTCTAACTGCTTATGAAATGAGAAAGGGAGGTCCATCAGACAGAAGAGAAGCTTCTTTCAAGGCATCAGGCAAAGGAGATTATTATGAAGCAAGCCACGTCCCAGAAGAAGAGGAAGAAGAATCAAATTTTGTCAGAAATCTTAAAAGGGGTTCTGGAAGGTTCAGAGGTAAGTTACCTTTTAAATGCTTTGCTTGTGGAAGAGTAGGTCATTATGCTGCAAAATGTCCTTATAAGGATAAAGGAAAGGAACCTGCTAGATGGAACAAGAAACAGAAAGCAAAGAAGAAAAGCTACTACACTCATGAAGATAGTGATGGTCTATCAAACAGTGATGAGGATGAACAAGGTAATGAATATAAGTTGTTAATGGCATTTGAAGATGATGATTATATAGATTCTATAGATGTGGATAACCTTTATGATGAAATTACTAGGCTCAAGAGATGTATAGAAGAAAAGAACATGATCATTGATACTCTACAATTTCAAATTGATGAAAAGGAAAAACATCTTGAAAAATTAGAAGGTGAAATTGTTGGTCTTAGAAAAGAGATTGAGAAAAAAAAAGCTATTAATCTCAAGTTTGTCAAAGGATCTGAAACTTTGGATGAGATTATCAATGTGCAGCGGTCTCCACTAAACAAGACAGGTCTGGGCTATAATGGAGAAACTTCTCAAGCATCCACCTCAAAAAGTTATCTTGATGCATCAAGAAGAAATGAGAAAAAGCACAATGAAGATCATCAGGTAAAGCACGAACGAATTACAAACATAAACTATCAGGGGCAATCTATCTTAAGGGTGAACAAAAGCTACAACCAGCCACAGGTAAAATATTCTCAATTTGGTTCAAGAATAGATGACAATAGAAATTACAATCAATTGGCTGGTAGATTCGATAACCGCAGAAGTTTCTTCAATGGGCAATGCTTTCCTTGCCATAACTTTGGTCACAATGCAGCTCAATGTGTTGCATATAAAACAATCATTACTAGGGAAGCTCAAAAACAAAGAAGTATGACCGGGATTACAAAAAGGACCTAAAACATCTTTTTGGTTCTTGAAAATGAAGTTGAATGTTCTATTTGCAATAACTTTGGTCATGAAACTCTGAATGCGGGAGCAGGTTTCAGCAGAAAAAGGAACAAGCCTCAAGCACCAAAACATGGAGAATAAAGGAACCACAAAGAGAAAGATGTGGGATAGAATTTTATGCAGAGGGACAGGAAAATCTATGGTACATTGACAGTGGATGTTCGAAGCATATGACAGGTGATAAAGAAAAACTTGAGTCATATTCTGCTCTAGAAAAAGGAAAGAAAGTCTATTTTGGAAATGATACTCCTGCAACTATAAAAGGAAAAGGCATTGATCAGTTAAAAGAAAAGGTCAAGGCTGGAAATGGTTTGTATGTTGATGGATTGAAGCATAATCTTCTAAGTGTCAGCTAGATGTGTGATCAAAGAACCGAGGTTATATTAAGATCAAATGGATGTCTTGTTCGTGATCTTGATACAGGTAAAATAGTGATCAAAGGCAAAAGAACTCCAAATAATATCTACATATTTGAAGAAGGACAACAACAATCCTATATGAGCAAGGACGATGAGCACTGGTTATGGCATCGGAGGTTGGGACATCTAAGCTTTTCACAAATAAGGAAAGCATGCAAATATTAGGCAGTTCGCAATCTTCCAGATATCAAAATTCCTGACAACACCATATGCAAATCATGTCAGTTTGGAAAACAAACCAGAACTAACTTTCCAGAGAAAGAAGGATCAGCTAGCGTGCCTCTTGAGCTAGTACATACAGATACATGCGGTCCTTTCAACAAAAGAACACCTTGAGGAGAAGAATACTTGATATTATTCATTGACGATTTCTCCAGGTTTGCCTGGTTAGGACTTATGAAGCACAAAGATGAAGCATTCGAAAAATTCAAATCCTTCAAAGCCTTGGTTGAAAATGAATCAGGTCCCAAAATTAAGTGCCTTAGATCCAACAGAGGTGGGGAATTTACTTCAAATGAATTTTTCGATTTCTGTGAAGAACATTGGATAAGAAGAGAATTCTCTACAGCAATAACTCCTCAGAAAAATGGAGTTGTGGAAAGAATGAACAGAACAGTCAAACAAATGGCGCGTGCTATGCTTGATGAGTCAGGAACTCCCGCAACTTTCTGGGGTGAAGCTGCACATGCTGCGGTTGTTATTCTCAACAAAACAAATGTCCAGGTGAACAACACTCAAACTCCTCATGAGCTCTGGAGTGGTAGGACTCCTTCGGTAAAGCACTTCAAAATCTTTGGGAGCAAATGCTATATCAAGAATACTGATGAGCAGCTTGGCAAACTTGAACCTAGAGAAGATGAAGGAATTATTCTTGGTTACTCTCCACATAGCAAAGCATACAAATGCTACAATAAAAGACTTGGCAGAATTGTTGACAGCATTGATGTAGTGGTTGATGAGAAGGGATACATTCCTAGGCAAGTACATCATGAAGACATCGAAGAAGATGAAGGCTACCCCCAACGACAAAATGATGAAGAAGAAGAACCTCAAGAAGAAACTCAAGAAGAACCAGAGGAGCAAACAAGAATAGAAGAAAAGACTCCATCCAGATATGTCCAGAAGAATCATCCAGAATCTCAGATTATGGGGCAGAAAGAAGCAGGTGTACAAACAAGAAGAACAGTTGTAGAAGCTTCAAGCTATTTGGCATTACTCTCCTCTACTGAACCACAAAATGTGAAAGAGGCATGCAAAGATGAATGTTGGGTGAAGGAAATGGATGAAGAACTTGAGCAGATCGAAAAGAACAACACTTGGGAGCTGGTTCCTAGACCAAAGGATAAGAATGTTATCGGAACAAAATGGGTTTTCAAAAATAAATTGAATGAAAATGGGGAAGTAATTAGAAACAAAGCCAGACTTGTTTGTAAAGGGTATGCGCAGCAAGAAGGAATAGACTTTGAAGAAACCTTTGCTCCTGTTGCAAGACTTGAGGCCATCCGAATGTTCCTTGCTCTCTCAAGTTTTCAAAACTTCAAATTATTTCAAATGGACGTGAAATCAGCCTTTCTGAATGGAGACTTGGAAGAAGAAGTATACATTGAACAACCAGATGGGTTCATTCTTGGAAATGATCCAAATCTTGTATGCAGATTGAAAAAGGCTCTCTATGGTCTCAAACAAGCTCCAAGGGCTTGGTACTACCGTTTGGACAAATATCTTCATCAACAAGGCTTTTCAAAAGGATCAGCAGATAGCAATCTTTATATAAAAGTTGAAAATGACAAATTGCTAATACTTGTTGTGTATGTAGATGGCATTATTTTTGGTAGCAATGAAGAAGCTATGAGTCAAAGCTTTGCCTTGGTCATGCAGAGAGAATTTGAAATGTCCTTGCTAGGAGAACTGACATATTTCCTTGGTTTGCAAATCCAACAAAAAGAAGGAGGAATCTTTTTATCTCAAACCAAGTATCTCAAACAGATTTTGAAGAAATATGGTATGGAAGATGCAAAACCAGTATGTAGACCCATGGTCACAGGATGTAGCCTCAGTGCAAATGATGAATCTGCAGCAGTACATCAACCAACCTACAGATCTATGATTGGAAGTTTACTTTATTTGACAGGTACCCGACCGGACATCATGCATGTAGTTGGAATAGTTGGAAGATTTCAGGCAAATCTGAAGGAGACTCATCTTCAGGCAGTGAAGAGAATTTTCAAATATCTTCAAGGGACTCAAAATTATGGCCTATGGTATCCTTGAGATACAGATCTTACACTTCATGCATATACAGATGCAGATTGGGCCGGAAGCGTGGATGATAGGAAAAGCACAAGTGGTGGTGCATTCTTTATGGGTCCCAGACTGGTATCTTGGTTCAGCAAGAAACAGAGTTCGATTGCCTTGTCTATAGCTGAAGCGGAATATGTTGCTGCTGCATCTTGTTGCACCCAACTCCTTTGGATGATGCAGACTTTGCAGGATTTTCAAATCACTTGTACACCACCAATCCCCATCTTATGTGATAACACAAGTGCAATCAGCATCTCAAAGAATCCTGTTATGCATTCAAAAACCGAGCACATACCAATCAAGTATCATTTTCTTCGGGAACAAGTGCTTGAAGAGAAGGTCAAGTTGGAGTATGTTCCTTCTAAGGAACAAGTTGCTGATATACTAACCAAACCATTGCCCAGGGACACTTTCGAAAACCTCAGGCAAAAGCTGGGGGTTGTTGATGCATCATCTTATTGCTGAACCTCTTCTGATTGATGGTACAGGTTCAGGGGGAGCATATAATGCATTGTTGGCATTATGGAGGATGTGCAGAAGGAGATCTTGGAAGTAGCTGCAATATGTCTCTATCTCATTCATGGTGGTTTATGGTTCTTCGCTGCAGATCTGGTTCATATTCAGGGGGAGCATAACCCTTTGCTCTTGATGTCAAAGGGGAGAATGAAGCTGAAGTTTGTGAGGTTGCCATCAAGTCCAAAGGGGGAGATTGTTGGCATTATGTTTCTGGTATGGCTATATATATGTTACAAATGTTGTACTTGATGGCAACCCCCATGGCAAGGCTCTCAATATATTGAAAATTAAGAAGTACGCAGGAGATCAGTTCAGAAAGTGCGTACCCGCAGGTACACCGTGAAGGGACCACGGCCTGATACGCAGATAAGCCGTCCAGGAGGTGCGTACCCCCAGTGCACTCATTTCAAGGCAGAGAAAAGCACACATGGGGTTTCTTATGTTTAATCTTTGATATTTAGCCGACGATATTTGTGTTATTATGGTGTCGGCTCGTGGTATTGATCCATGATTTGAGGAAGAGCTTTCCTATATAAAGCAAAGGAGATCATTTGGCTTGTGTATGTGCTTGGGTTGAACATCTTATGAGAGCTAGATCTGAAATACTATGATCTCTTGGGAGTAATATCTAGATCTAAATAAGGCGAATCTACTGATGGATTGAGATCTCTTTGGCGCATGATCAGATCTGTAGATCTGACTGTCTGTGTTATTCTTGAAGTCTTGAAATCATCTATGCCCGAAGGTACGCAGGTACAATGAAAGAAAAGTGCGTATATACGTTGTTCAAGTGCGCCGGTACGCAGGCACAGAAGGGTTGCAGGTGCGGAGATCCGGAGGCAGATCAATGGACACAGAGCATAGGTAATCAGGTGAGCAGTTGAGTACATTGCGTATGTAAGCAGGTGAGCAGTTGAGTACAGTGCGTACGTAAGCAGGCGAGCAGTTGACTACAGTGCGTAGGTAAGTAGGTGAGCAGTTGAGTACAGTGCGTACGTAAGCAAGTGAGCAGTTGACTACAGTGCATACGTAAGCAGGCGAGCAGTTGAGCAGGGTGCTTACTGTAAGCAGGCAGTACATGGGTGAAGCTGCTTACTTCTCTTGAAATCTCTATTTATCATTGCTGTGTTCTGGGTTTGGTTCTATTATTGTTGATCTGGTTACTACAGTTGACTGGGTGATTCTCTTATACTTGATGATCATTTGATGCTTATGGATCCAGTTTGAAAATTTATGAAAAGTGGTCCTTGTAAGAAAAGAAGTAGG
This sequence comes from Pinus tabuliformis, assembly GCA_031772625.1. Classification (NCBI taxonomy): domain Eukaryota; kingdom Viridiplantae; phylum Streptophyta; class Pinopsida; order Pinales; family Pinaceae; genus Pinus; species Pinus tabuliformis. Next base: position 30,649,213 of record CM062807.1, on the reverse strand, counting down.
GGGTTGTAGTCCCCTTCCAGGAGAGATTGGAAAACGAGAGAGATTTGTAGCTCTCTGCAGGTTGCAGCCTGCATACTGGTAAAGGACTGCACCAGTACAAAACCATTGTAAAAGGAGTTTCTAATTTGAAAGAAGATAGAGACATATTGCAGCAGGTGGTTTTCACTCACATTGGGTCTCCACCTTACATCTTGTGTTATTTGGTGTGACTATCTGTTTTCTTTGTTCATGCTCATTATTTTATGGTACTGACATGCAAAAATAATTCAAAGAACAAATAAGGAAGATTTATTAAAAGAATTAGATAATACTGATTCACCCTCCCTCTTAGTATTATTTCCAACACAAGTTAAGACTTAAACTTGTCCACACCCTATGGAGGCGTATTGGCCCATAGGCCACAATGTTTGAACATGATCTACTCTAATACCATTCGTAATGAACCTCCATGGCCTATCTAGAAAGTAAGCCAAAATCCCCTAAAAATTTTAAAAATTTCGTAGACATAGTTAAGGTGCCATTTTCCTTTCAACTAGTCAAACCACTATATCACCTCCACGAAGGAGCTTTACACCATAGACACATTATCTCATCTTCATCGAACTATTTCTATAACACAACTACAGTTGGAAGTGAAGAAGGAGATATAACGTGCAGCCATCAAACCTCATGTGACATGCATGGTAACGAAATCCTCGTCTATTGGATTATATAAAACTTACCTCCTAAGGTTTCTTCATGCATCTATATCTCATGCCTAATTAGCATATGCATGCATAAACTATATAAAAGCTATTAAATTAGTTAACCACATGCATAATAATATTCCATCAGTTCCATAATAAGATAACTTCTAAGCAGCATACAAAATGCAATCTAGCCTCATTGAGTATTTATACAATAGGTAATCTGACCATCATTGACTATTATGTTACTTATATTATACCATAATGATCTGCAAGCGTCTACCAATATTTTCCATCTTAACTAGAGGATTTATATAACATTAAAGGTTCCTTCACTAACATAATGAAGATCGCCATTAGATTCATTTGATACCCTACTCATTCATAGGCATAAGAATGAAATCCATCACATGAATACAGACAACATCATACTAACACATAAGTGAAGACGGGACAACACATCCAATACTCAATCAAATAAAATAATCACATGAAAGGTAAGTGACTGACATACAAAACATTCCACACATGTGAGTCCATCTAAAATAATCACTTGGAGAGAGGAGCACCACCATCCAACCATGAATCACCTCTGATCACATGAAAGGTAAGTGACTGACATACAAAACATTCCACACATGTGAGTCCATCTAAAATAATCACTTGGAGAGAGGAGCACCACCATCCAACGATGAATCACCTCTGATCCCCCCCCCCGAGTTGAAGTTCTTCCCAAGGATCAATTATCCTCAATTGATCAATGCACTTGGTATTTAATACCCTCTTTCATGATTTAGTTTCCATTATCGTCATCTTACTTTTATGGATTTTCTATTTTCCTAGGTATTTTTCGGAAAATCTCATCTTTATCTCCCACGAGGCTTTTCCTCATAAAAGCTTGCCTCTATCTCCCACAAAGATTTTATGTCTGATGGATCCTTATCTCCCATCCATCCGACGGATCTCTAATCCATCCAAGCTTATCTAGAATCACATCTACAAGCTTTATCAAGAAAGATTAATCTTTATCCTATTCCTCAATGGGATTTGGCATGAATCTCCTCTCTCTTATTTAATAACACATTTTCTTTTCATATTACATATCACCTAGATTTCCTCAGCTTAGGTTTAGAATAGTTTAACCCAAAAAGGAGGGTATCACACCTAGCTTTCATCAGCTTAGATTTACAATCATTTAACACACAAGGGAGGATATCACTCCAAGATTTAACTCAAATTGGGTTTACAATTATTTAGCACACAAGGGACGGGTGTTACATTATCTATCACCATTATGTTATGGTCACACACACACACACAAACACACATATATGTACTATATATTTAAGTAAAATATAATATAATATTTCACATTAAACCAATAGTATCAGCTAAAACATGGTGTCTCGAGGCTACCTCACCTCTAGCCATCATCTATCACTATAAATAAACACAATGAACCACTTCATTCATCATCATCCACTGAGGGGAAAGAAGTATCATCTACTAAAGCATGGTGTCTCAAGGCCACACTGCCTTCACCCATCAACCATTCAATGATTTCACATTAGGAAGGGGACACTTATTTTTATGTTGAGCGACTTAGAATAAAACATCCCATCATCTCTAGGCACATGGATACAGAGGGTCTCAATTCAAATGTGGAGAGAGATATATAGTTAATAACGTGGACAGTTTATCAACTACAATACATTTGAAGGAATTATAGTGCACGATCCAGCAGCTTAATGGAATCTTCCACGTATGTTCTCAGCCCAATTCTTATGGAACTACCATAAATTCTTGTCATCCCACAAGCCCTGGGTGTCTACACCTCTCAAAGGTTATCAACAACATAGTCTCCAATGGATTTATCAACCTTGTAAGGAAAAACCAATGCTCTGTGATTATCAGTTAGATAGCCTCATGTGCTTATCAACTAGATATCATTAGATATTATCTTCTACATAAATTTTCTCCCTCATAACTTTTCCTTCCCTCTCAACGATTCAACTTGTTCATTAGGAGCCTCTCAACCTCCTCTTTTCCATGTTCCCTTCTTTTCCAATTTGCATGAACCATGTATGATTTCATAGACCTTCTTGGAATCCTTTCTCTATTCAATGGGAGCCTATTGACCTCCTTTCTCTATGTAGAAGGAGTCCCTCAGCCTCCTTTACTTATCTTCCATAGGAGCCTCCTGGCCTCCCATTTTCATGGTCATTATTTTTCTGTGTGCACAGGCTCTCTTCCTTCAACTCGTGAGAGAGTTAATAAGGAATGCTATCACTTCCTTTCTATGGTTGTGGTAATAAAAAAAGGAGTATATCCTTTCCTTTTTGGGTCATGATGGTTATGTCTTCTTTTAAGTTTTTTTTGAAGACCAACTCATCTTGATAGTGTAACCCATACTCTCTTGTATGCTTTTCACATACTGCCCTCTTTCAGCACTATCATTTTTCATCCAAAATTGTGCTTTATTTGTTCCATTTTTGGCCAAAAGAGACATGGGCATGTCCTTCATTTTCCCAAATGAATTTAATATAGAGTCAATGAATTAAAATCTACTCAGTTAGCCCATGACTGATATTTAAAACAACCCAGTACCTCAAGCAATCTCCCTCGATCAATGGAATCCATGTCACTCTCTCAACAATTTTAACTTTATAGTTACATAATCACAAGGAATTATTTTAAATATTTAGAAGGTTAATTAACCCATAGGGGATGTCACAATCCCCACACCCTTAAATGAACATGGACGTTGATGTTCTATGAACCAACACAAAGAAAATCAAGCCTTAACTAAGAAGAATATTTGAAGCTTTATGTTTACAACTTGATTAGAATTGTATTTTTCATATACAGCTACTTTCCCAATAACTAAATAATCATGAAAATTATCTCGTGATCAACCACTTTATGTGGCTCCTTTTCCTGGTTTTACTGTGCACTGTGATATCTTTAAGGTACATCCACTACTCTATGCTTAGCAATCAGCAAGCCTCATGGGTTTCTCAACTAGCTATCATCAGAGCTTCTCTTCTCCCTGAATTCTCTCACCCCTCAGAACCTTTCCTACCCTCTAATCAATTCAACTTTCTCATTAGGAGCCTCTCAAACACCTTGTTGTTGGAAAAGTATCCAATATGGAATGACCCTATCCCACTCTAAGGGTGATAGTACCTCAGCAACAATCAAAGCAAAGCTATTTGAGATTACTTCTTTATGAGATGTAAGAGAGAGGAGGAAGAGATCCACTAATCGATGTCTTCTGCTAATGATTGATCCAATCTTCTCTCTTTGCTACTTGCTCCCAGCTCCTTGCTCTTTCACTGGCCCAACTACACCAAGATCCTACAAAATCACAAGAAAGGGAAACTACAAGAAGCATACATTCATAATTGGTTCAAGGATTAGAATAAATCAAATATACAAGCATAACAATACACCATTGAGACACATGCATATAGAAGAACCTCAAATGATTTATTAATGGAAGAAGTGAAGTTCAGGAAGTGATACAACCATAAAAGGCCCAATCCAGCATCACCTCCCAGCAAAAAGAAATCTCCTCTTCACCTCCTTCAAAGAAAATCACCCAATAGTTCTATGCTCAAACCAACAACACTTCCTTACATTCACAAGATTCCAGCCTCCTTAGACCTCATGAGAGAGCTCTATATATAGGAGTTTTGGAGAAAGGATGAGTCAGCTTGTAGCTGGCATGAAGCTGACTACTGTCCTCTCCCACTTTAGTTATTCTTCAGTTCTTGAGTCCACTTGGAGGTTCTTGCTTCCACTTGGAGATCTAGACCCTCTTACTCATCACCAGTTGAATTCTCTGATCCAAGTGTGATTTTGGAAGCTTCCCGGGCATTGACACCTTGAGGAATGACTGTGCCACTTGGCCAAACTCGCCCAGCGCAAGTAGCCTTCTTTGCAGTTGACATTCAGCACAGTTACACAGTGGAGCAGTTGACATTCAGCGCAGATGCTCAGTGGAGCAGTTGACATGATCCAGAATTAGCTTGTTTTTGAGTGTTTTCAGGTGGAGAACTGATATTCAGTGCTGTGGTTTGTTGACCTTGTTCCTCTAGGGGTAGGAACAACATGTTTAGGGACTTAGGATCCCTCATATTATGGACATTTCATGCTTCATGTTGTAAGGCACAAAAATGTCTATAACACACCTCTATTCTATGTTCTCTTCCTCACTTATGCACATTAATAGCATATGATTTAATATACCTTATCATATTCCTTTCTCTATTTAGAAGAAGCCTATCGACGTCCTTTATCTATTCAATAAGAGTCCCTCAACCTCCTTTGCTTATCTTCCTCAAGAACCTCTCCTCCTCCTTTTCTCTTCTTCCACAAAAGCCTCCTGACCTCCTATTCTCATGGTCATTAATTTTCTATGTGTATAGGATCTTTTCCTTCACTGCATGAGAGATTCAATCAAGACTTTTCCCCTTGCCTTTCTGTGGTCGCAGTACCTCAATGAAGGAGTATATGCTGCTCATTTTTTGTCACGATGGTTCCATCCTCTTCTAAGTGTTATACATGGAAAAACATGCCTTGAAATCACAACCCATACTCTCTTGTGTGCTTTTTCCATACTACCATATTTTAGCACTAACATCTTTCATTAAAATTTGGCCTTTGTTGGCTTGTAGTTTTTCCCAAAAGACATATGGGTTCGGCCTTCATTTTTCCAACTAAATTTAATACATAGTCATGCCATTAAAAAATAATCAGTGTGCCCATAACTGATATTTAAAACAACCCACTACCTCAATAAATGGAATATGTATCCCTATCTTAGACAATTTAATTTTAAAGTTACATAATTGCAAAGAATATTTTTAAATATTTAGAAGGGGAATTAACCCACAGGGGATGTCACAATCCCCTCCCCCTTAGAGGAACATTGTCCTCGACGTTCTATGACTAAACACAAAATAAAAAAATGCCTTAACCAAGTAGGAGATTTGGAGCTTTATTCTTACATCTCAATTACAATTCCAGTTCACATATATAATTACGTGCTCAATAACTAAACAATCATGGAAATTATCATTGGATAAACCATTTAATGTGGCTCCTTTGCAATCTTCTTGGTATTTTTTTTATGCACTCTAATATATTGAAACTATTGTAGTCCTCTTTTTATCCAGCTTCATTGACCCAGGTCAATTAATTCCCATGCTTTCCTATAACATGGCATACAATCTCTCATGAGATTCATCATAAATAATTTGGAAATATTTAAATAATATCTCTTGTTTTATCCTTTGAATGGTTTCTCAAGAATTCACACACATGTCTTTAACAAATCCCATCTATCAGGAATTCTCAATAACTCCTTGCCATTACATCACATTGGCCACAATTCGGTCTTTGACAAGCCCATTTATCAAGCGTTATCAAAAATTCCTCATTATTGCACCATAGTGGCTATAAATCAATCATTAAAAATTCCCATGTATCAAGTGTTCTAAACATGTCATTATTATTACACCATAGTGGCTACAAACCAGCTCAAAGGTTCATTAAAAGCACAAATAGCCTTAGTTCAAACTTGTAGAGGTGGTTATATCTAATAGTGAGGATGTATTAAAAATTTCATTACTACTGAAGGAATAAGAGTGCACTCTCCAATAATTTCTTAGTAGAACTTCCACCTGTGTTCTCTACCCAACACCATGGAACTACCATAAAGTGTTATCATCCCACTAGTCCTGGTTTCTGCAACCTCTGAGAAGTATTCAACTAGCATAGTCACCAATGGATTTATCAGCCTGTAAGGCACAACCACTCTGTTGGGCCTCCAAATTAGATACAAATTATGGCGCATCTCACCATCCTTCAGCAAATGTAACCTCTCTCTTTGCATTTGTTGACATGTTTTTGAGTTATAATGTGTTCATTGGGAAGCATACCTAATATTATTTATTTTTGTAAAATATTGAGTAAATTTTGAATGAGATAATATATGGACTTTCTCCATTCAATACGATGGACCAATATTTGATAATAAATAAATAACATATCATTAAATCATTCATATATTTTGGAGCTCCGCTAATTGATAAAATCTAGGAATGTGTTCCCTATCATTAAATGAAGATTCCTTCTGTTGGGAACCAGATCCACTTTTTAAGGGATCTTTTAGGGGAAACCTACCTCCTCTCAATGAGAATTCTTCCCCATCAATTTATGTAAGTACCAATTCGAATTTTACTCTAGGGGCATGTATTTCTTGGTATTCTTGTGAAGAAAACTTTTTATTTAGCAGTTATACTTCCATTTTTAGCAGGGATGTACTTGGACTTTGTAACACCCCTCCTCCCACACTTACCCAAGCTAATGGGTCGACAGGGCTAAATATGTGACGAAGAGTTACTATGATATGATTCAACTCCCCAAGTATAGTCAAGGAAGTGGAATAGATAAAACAAAACCAAAGTGACCTTCCTCAGGTGCTATAGGACCCCCAGGGGCTAATCAATCATTCCAGGTGCCCAACCCTTCAGTTAACATTCCTTTTTACTAAACTAGAGCCCCATTCACTCCCATAACAAGCCATCCAAATGACTGTAACCCTCCAACCACTCCCGCAACTAGCCCTCCATGTGACTGAAATATATTTTAGGCAGTTATGTGGCAGCAACCTCGAATTTTGAGCCACTTTTTCAGGGCTAGGACTTAGGCCTTTTCCGATAACTTGATCAAATTATTAGAAATGATAAATAACAAGAATACAATGCCTCTAATGTAAAACTCGAACAAGGACCTAACCTGAATCATCCCATCCATGACATACATTTCATTAAACACATCAGGAGCATGTAATGTACAACTCATAAAATCACATCTGAACATAGGGACCTCATACTTATCTGAGACTCATCAAGAAGGTCTAATGCCTACTCAGAATAGTTTCGTTATTATCTATTATTTCATTTAATCATTATATATTCATATCCTAATCAAAACATGATGAGAACCATAACTCAAGTCTATCATAAACCATGCTTATAACCAGCATATAACCAACGGAATAACAATGATGGAAAACTCATTAAAGTCACATAATAACAAGTAAATTTACACATAATCCAGAAAAGGAATGTAATTGGTATTAACATATGCAAATACAACCAAGTCAAGGACTTCCATGTACCACCCGACCATATATTGGGTTGAACCAAATCTTTCTTTCAGTCAATCACCCCCATGCCATATTCTAAGAATTAATGTTGGATATCTTGGAATAAACTAAGAAAACCAAACTAGGGCTTGTATAGGTCAAACCACCTCAACCCTAAAACATTTACTCCACCTCATGGTCAGACATCACTAACCATCACCATATCGGTCTCTACCCTAGTTGTCGAGGGATCCGAAGATTTTTTTCCAGCCTCGAATACCAGGACTCGTAACTCAAACCAAAAATGCCACAAAGCTGGAGAGAATTTTTCCAGCGAAGGCTTCCAAGACTAGTAACACAACCCACCAAGGGCTCCAAAGCATTTTTCCAACCAAGGCTTCCAACACTAGTAACTCAATCCAAGTTGTTACATGGATTCCACAATGTTTATCTAACTGAGGCTCCAAGAACTAATAACTCAACCCTCAACCATAAGGAACATGAGCACCAACTAGAAAATAAAAGGTAAACCCCACAACACCATGGTTATCCAGTAAATGGAAAGGCTATGCAAAACCACTTTGATTGTAGGAAATCGATGCCAATGACAAATCATAAGCAAATAACCATAGGAATATACCATGCATGTCAAAACTAGCAAGGAAATCATACATGTGACTCAGTATCTATAATAAAAACACGTTGTAGATGTTGATCCCGATGTCCTCTTGTGCTTTCCTACTCTTGATTTTCCTTTTTTCTCGAAATCTCAAGTAAGCCACACCCTTCCAAGTGTGCTCCAAGAAAAATATTACTGTCTGAGAGTATGAAAGAGAGAGAATAGAATGAGAGTCCGAAAGACTAATCTAACAAAATCTAACTCTTACAAAAGCTATGAACTGATCCTCATAAGCCTTTTTATCATTGAGGCCTCTATTTTCTTCATTTTCTATTATTTTCCTTCAATTTCCTCCTCACATGCAACCTATGACCTTTCGCCTTCCTTTTCTCCCATTTTCCATTATTTTCATAAATAAAATGCCAATTAATGCCTCTTGTCTTTTCAAAGCCTTTTCCAATTTCCATAGCCATTAATTAATCAAAATTGATCCCCGTCACTATGTTTTTACCCAACATTCAACTTGGAATAATGTACCATGACCTTGGTTATTATTTTTCCTTTATTAAGTTTATTACATGGATTTTTAATTCGTGGATGTTACAAAACCCTCCCCCTTGTGGAACACCATCCTCGATGTTCAATGCCACCTACAACCAATAAGACTGTTGAAAAGAAAAACATACTGCCCATGGAGCTCTATAACTTAGCTCATTGCAGTGTTTACAATGAAAAACCTACTGAGAAAAAGCAAACATGACACCCATATTGCTTATTGGATCTTTATAACACATCTCGTTGTCTTATTTTCAATGATAACAATATGTAAAAATGTACATATACCAAAACTTCTTTGCCTCAATCGAAAAATAATCAAGGATACATATACCACATCTAATCAATCATTTCCCATGTAGCTTCACCAGACCCAAAGTGATTCCAGTGAACTTTAACCTGCTCTATTTCTCAATTCTGGAGCATGAGCATATTTTTCTCAAAAATGCACTGAGTTTTCAACTAAAATTCTCTTTCTGGTTCCACCTACAATACAAACCAATCAATCACATGATCAACATCCTTAACATGTTTCTTAAGTAATGACACATGGAAAACATGATGGAATTTCATTGTTGGAGGGAGTGCAATTCTGTAGGCCACTAGTCCAATCCTCTCAAAGATATCAAAAGGCCTACAATACCAAGGTGATAGCTTTTCACATGGCCTGATCCTCAAGGATCTCTTCTTGGTATTGATGTGAAAATATAGATATTACCCAACCTGAAACTCCTTAAATTCATTTTGGTGATATCCATATCGCTTTTGTCTATCCTATGATGCCTTTAGATTATGTTTGATAACCTATCTTTCTTGTTCCATCTCTGTCAACATATTTGGTCCTATCAATACCTTGTTCATTGGATCACTCCAATTGATGGGAGTAATACAATTCCACCCATACAGTCCCTCAAATGGACTCATCCTCAAGGACTCTTTATATCCATTTTTGTAAGAAAACTCTAATAATTGAAGATACTCTTCCCACGTCTATTGTTTATGGATAACATACATTCTCAACATGTTGTCCAAAAGCCTATTGACCCTCTCTATCTGTCCATCTATTTATGGATGATAAGTTGTATTTAATGCCAACTCTATACACAAACCTTTAAATAACCCTTTGTAGAACCTAGAAGTGAACTTGTCATATTTGTCTAATATAATCCTCTTCATTACACCATTTGACTTCACCACCTCTCTCATGAAGACCTATGCTACATCATTAATTGAATGAGTAGACTTCATTGTAATGAAGTGTGTTACCTTTTTCAACTTGTCAACCACAACCATAATAGAATCATTTTGTCTAGCTGTCTTGGGAAAACCTATAATGAAATCCATGTAAATGACTTCCCATTTTCACTCCAGAATCGAAATCGGTTGTACTAAATCACCTGGATACTTACATTCTACTTTTAAATCTTGACAATCCAAGCATCTAATCTCAAAACCTACCACTTCCTTCTTCAAATTCGACCAATAATGTAAATTCCTCACCGTTGTCAATGTCTTTTGATATCTTGGGTGACCTGAATATGAATTACCATGAAATTCCCTCAAGGTAAGCTTCTTGAGCTCATTTTTGTCTAACACATAGATCATCTCCCTAAATCTGACTAAACCATCCAATGATAGTCCACATCATTATCAACTATATCATACTATAACATGTGCCCAAACTCCCTTTACATGTAATCTATTGTCTTGCCTACAAGATCTGATCCTGTAGATATGTCCTATATGAACTCATAGCTCCAATATGATTTACATGTACCCTTCGGCTAAGATCATCTCTTACCCTGTTTTCTTTTCTTTTAATGTACTTGATCTCAAAGTCAAACACAGTAATCATGGCAAACTATCTAGTTTACGTGCCATTCAAATTTGGTTGGTTGAATAAGTATCTGAGTCCACTGTGACCAGTCATTAATACAAACCTCCTCCCAAGAATACCTCCACGTCTACAAATTATGGATGATCGCTACCAACTCAAGACCATGTGTAAATTATTTTTTCTCGTGATTTTTTGTTTCCTTCATTCATAGGACACTACCTGTCCTTCCTGCATCAAGGCTCCACCAAGTACTCTTTTGCAATCATCTGTACACACTACAAACTCTTTTTTTGGATCTATGATTTTTATAATTGGAGTGTTTGTCAACAATTGCCTCAATTTCTTGAAACTAGTTCATATTCTTCTTTCCATTCAAATTTCTTACCTTTCCTTTGCAACAATGTAATAGGATAAACAATCCATGAGAAGTTGTTGATGAACCTCCAATAATAACCTGATAACCCCATGAATGAACCAACCTCATCCACATTCCTAGGAGCTTCACATTCCATGATAGAGCTTACCTTTTCCATACCTACTTCTATGATTTTCTTGGAGACAACATGCCCCAAATAATGCACCTTATTTTGAAATAAACTACATTTACTAAGCTTCTATACAATCGGCGCTCTCTTAGAAATATCAATACTATTGCTAGGTGTTCGACATGTTTTTCTTCATTCTAAGAATATATCAATATATCATGAATGAACACACAACAAACTTGTCCATATAAGTATGAAATATATTATTCATCAAGCACATAAGAGTAGTTGGAGCATTAGTTAACCAAATGGAACTACAAAAATCTCATTATGCCCATACCTAGTCTGGAAGGTCATCTTATAAATATCCTCTTCTTTGATGCATACTTGATGATAACCTGATCTCAAAATAATCTTTGAGAACACTATTTCTCCCTTCAATTGATCAAAAGAGTCATCAATCCTCGGGAATAAATACCTTTTCTTGTTGGCCACTTTGGTCAAATTCCTGTCATCAATCCATAACCTAAGAGTGTCATCCTTCTTATTCACAAACAACAATGGTGCACCCTAAGGGAACACACTTGGCATAATTTATCCCTTGTCAAGCATTTCCTTCAACTACAACTTCAATTCCACTAACTCTAGTGTCGTCATCCTTTAAGGTTTCTTTGATGCTGGTGTTGACACTGGTACCAACTCAATAGAAAAGTCCACTTCCCTATGAGACAGTAATTCTAGAATATCTACAATAAATCAATCCTAAAACTGCAGTATAACTAGGTACCTATTCAAGACTTCTACATCCTCAACAACCTTACTATTATCACTATAAATATGTACTACAAATAACACACACCCATTTCGGCGAATGTGCTTTGCTTGCACATTTATAACCATTATGACTGATGTTGCCTTCTTCTTACCCTACAAGACCCTCTATTCTCTAATTTCATCCAATCATTCAATAGCCTTATCATAAAATTCCACCTTAGTCTTCTAAAGATACAACCAATCCATACCTAATAGCATACTGTATGATTCTAATGGAGGCACATTCGATTGCACTGATGTAGGTATACCATTCAACTCAAATGCACAAGCTCTTACCTAGTGATGAATTCTTTTCATAGTACATATATTCAACTGCACTAACCAATATTTTGCATGTACTTATTCATTCAAACAAAACTTATCCACCAGGTCATGATTAACATAACTAGAATTATATATAGGGTCAATAAAAATAGGAATAACTTGATAACAAATCTTATCATCCATGTCGATAATAGATCTGTGTTGATCTCCCTTCCTATTATCCAATGTTGCATAGATCCAACGAATTCTCCGCCCAAAATCCCCAACTATATGTGCCACTAGAGAACTATAGATCTAAGGTCTACCACCTTGATGTTATGAACAATATCTCCAACGGTGATCCTTGTCACAAGGCCATGATTGTAAAGGTTTCCTGTCATCACCCTTGTTCTACTCCTCAAACTGAAATTCATGCCTTGTGTTAGATGCGTTGAAAATCTTAGGTGGTGCTACAGTCTATTTGTTACCTATGTCCATAGGTCTTGTTCACTTCTTAGCCATTTTCATTTATTCTTCTCATTACCCTTTCAATCCTAATTAGTCTTAGATTTGTGCTTTGATTACTCATAACAATAATTTCTTATCGTTTCCTCTAATGATATAGGATCATCGAAATTCATTCTGTCCTTGAATGCTACCGTCAACCCACTGATGAACCTCTGAATAATAGCTTTCTCCTCCTTAATATAAGTCATGTATCCCAAAAACTCCAAGAATCTACTAGTGTACACCTCATTGGTCATGGATCCCATCTTCAGCTCATCGAATCCTTTTTGCATGTCAACATAGTATCTCTCTCATAGACAGTTCTTCTTGAAAATTCTCCCGACCTCACTCCAAGTCAACCCATCTTCCAAAATTCCCCTCACATTCTTTACATCTTCTTACCAAATGCATGATTTAACTTTAAAATTGAATGTAGGTATTCTAGCCTTCATGTTCTCTAAGTAATCATACAATTTGAATAATTTATTCATTCAAAGCAACTAATCTTATGCATCCTATGGCATATTCATCTCTCTAACAAATGTAGGTGTCTTTTATTTCTTGAACTCATCTAATAAATATCCCTTGTCACTCTGCCCGTAAGGGTGATAGAGATGATGACCATGGCACCTGTCTAAACCATAACTAGATTAAATCCCATGTCCATTGCCTAATCTGTTAGGTGTATCCAAGAATAGTCCATCTCTAATGCTATCATCTTTATTTGACATGTTCCCACAATGAGACATGGTAACATATGGTCCATTATTCCTGTCCTCCTATCCATGATTGATCCAAAGTGGTCCCTATCTCTACAATTCTGACAAACTTAGAAGGATGACTGCATTGACCTCTCCTTGTTTCTCCTGTGCCCTAGAAAGTGTCTCTTATGACTACATTATTATGTCATTATCTTCTTTGCAACTCCTTATTTATTCCTTCAAAATTCTCAAAGTGTTTTTTATGTGAGGGGAGTACTCATCACCATGCTTCTCATCTAATATATAGGGAGAATATCATGAACTATAATCCACCATTCTTCTAGTGATCTTTGATCTTCCTCTTCCTGAAAGTATATCAAGTCATATAAACGAAAACATAAACATAACCAACATACATCATTATAGTTCAGGGGAAATATCTCGTGAGCAAGGTCAACCAGATTAGCACAATACATGTATAAATATAATCACATAAATATATAGACTTCATCTTAATCATCATATCAGTTACCATGATGATGCCAGAAACTATAAAACCAACAAGACATAATGCATGCACACTAAAATATAGACACTGGTATGCATAACTAATTCATATACAACTGACATGAGTTCATGACAAACACGTCCCAACAACATCATAAACTTCTACATGAAAACTCCATGGTAACATTGAATACCACCATGCATACATAACAAACACCTAGACCACAAGCATAATGAACACATATTCAACTGACATGTATGTACGAAAAACACATTGTGCCCATTCATTCCAAGGGTTGAACCATGCTCTTGTACCACTATGTAACACCCCTTCTCCCACACTTACCTAAGATAATCGGTCCACTAGGGCAAATATGTGACAAAGAATTACTATGATATCATTAATGTCTGCAAGGATAGTTAAGGAAGAAAAATTGTCAAAACAAAACCAAACTGACCTTCCTCAGGAGCTAGAGGACCCCCAGGGGCTAACCAACCACTCCAGGTCTTGAACCCCTAAGTTAACTTGCCTTTTTACTAAACTAGATCCATATTTGTTCCCATAACAAACCCGCCATGTGACTATAACCCTCTATTCACTCCCACAATAAGGCCTCAATATGACTACGATCTTTTTTAGGCAGTTTGCGCCAGTGACCCTAAATTATGATCCATGTTTTCAGAGCTAGGATTTAGGCCTTTTCCTAGAACTCGATGAAATTATCATAAATGATTAATAATAAGCAGACAATGCCTCTAATTTAAAACTTGAACAAGCACCTGACTTGACTCATCCTAACCATGACAGGAATTTCGTCAAACACATCATGAACATGTAATGTATAAGTCATAAAAAGACATCTGAACATAGGGACCTCTTACTTATTTGAGATTCATCAAGAAGCTCTGATGCCCTCTCACAATAGCTTCATTATCATCTATTTAGTCACTCATTCATTATCTATTAATCTACTAATCAAAACATGATTAGTTCCATAACTCAAGTATTTCATAAACCATGATTATAACCAACATATAAGAAATATAATAAAAATTATAGAATAACTATTAACACACATAATAACAATTACATTCACATAATAAAGAAAAGGAAAATAAATCTTATTAACATGTGCAAATCCAACCAAGTCAAGAACTTCCATGTACCACTCGACCATAGATTATGCTAAACCAAATCTTTCATTCAGCCAATCAACATCGCACCATATTCCAAGCATGAATGTGGGATCTCGTGGAATACACCAAGAACATATGACTTACATATATGTTCATAGGGGAACACGTAGTCACACATATCACTTCCACATATGTGTGACTATGTGTTCCCCTCTGATGCTTAAATGAGTGCGTGGTGTTTGAGTGCGGATGAAAATTCAAGAATAAGAATGAGTTGGTTCTAATCAAGTATAAAACAAAGAAGAAAAAATGGTAAATTTTAATCCTATGAATGCATTTTCACATATATGTGACTTCCTTATATGCACACTTCCATATCTATGTGCATATACGGAAGATGGATTTTGTATATGTGCAACTTCCGCATATGCACAACTTTTATATATGTGCATATACAAAAGATGAATTATATATATATATGTGTGTGTGTGTGTGTGTGTGTGTGTGTGTGTGTGTGTAACTTCCATATATATATTTTGTATATGCGCAACTTCATATATATGCACATATACAAAATATGGCTTTCATATATGCACAACTTCTGTATATGTGTGCATATCCTGAAGAAAGATTCTATATATGTGAAACACACATATACGGAAGTCATCCTTCGTATATATGTGGATATACAGAATCCATATTCCATATCTATGTCCATATACAAAATCCCTCATCCGTATTTATGTTCATATATGGAAGATGGCTTTGGTATATATGTGTATATACAGAAGATGACTTTTGTATATGTGAAACTTTTGTATATATGTGCATATACATAAGATGGATTTCATATATTTTTTAAGTTCTGCATGTATGTGCATATAAATAATATGAATTTTTTTTATATGCGTGACATATACATGAAACCCATATCTCATATATCCTGAACATATACATGAATATATTGCTTACATATGTGTGCATATATTAAAGATGTCCTTCGTATATACACAAATTCCATATATATACACATATATGCATATATATGTGCATATACGAAGGTTGTGCTTATATGCACAACATATATATCCTTATACGAAAGATGGCTTCCATATATGCACAAATATATGGATGTGTGCATATATGGAAGTGCATTTACAGGATTATAATTAACCATTTCTTCTTCTTTCTTTATATGTGATTAAAACAAACTCATTCCTATTCTTGCATTTTCATCCACACATAAACACCACACACTTACTTTGGTATCACAGGAAAACACATAGTCACACTTACGGGGAAGTCATCTTTCGTATATTCGCTTACATTTCCATGTGTGATTTTCGTATATGCACACTTTCATATGTGTGTGTGTGTGTTTTCATATAGAGAACATGTGAAAATATGAAAGAAGGCCTCTCTGACACGATTTTGACGAAATATGGGTGAGAATTTTAGGTGTGAGATTTCATCAAAATCATGTTGGTTTTCGTTATAATCGTGTTAGAGAAACCATCTTCCACATATGTGCGTCCTCTATATATTCACACAGATAGACACACACACACACACACACACAGATATATATATATATATATATATATATATATATATATATATATATATATATATATATATATATATGGAAGTGTGCATATACGAAAGTCACGTGTATGTGGAAATGTAAGTGAGTATACAAAATATAAATTTTGCATATGTGTGAATTTTTGATCTTCCATATATGCACAAATATACAAAGGTTGCACATATAAAGAATCATCTTCCATATATGTGCATATACGGAAGATATATATGAAGTTACGCATATAGAAAAGTCATCTTACATATATGCACATATACAATAGCTGCACATACATAGAATTTGTGCATATAGAAAAGTCATCTTTCGTATATGCACATAGATATGGAAGTGTGTTGTTGTTGCCACTACAACACCCTCCAAAACATTACTACACTCAAATTTTAGAGCCTTCCAAACTATCATATCAAGTTCCACTTTGGTCTTCAAGAGTTATTTCAAGTCATTTCACATGTTTCAAGTGTTCTTGATCATTCTCTACAAATCTCGCACTAAGATCTATGTGGAAAACCTGACTATAGATTAACCCGATAATGCAATATAACCAAAGAAAGATACTATAACCTACTTGTACTTTCAATTTGCAGAAGCTTAAAATATTTGAGCAAGATCAACATGAACACATATAACCAGAAGAAGAATCAATGCAAATGAAACACAAAAAATACTCAGGGGAAAGCCTTAGCTAAAAACCCCACTATATGTATTATCATACAAGGTGGAAATACATCAAAATAATACAAAGCCTTAGCTCTCATAGCTAACCAGCTCTCAATACAATCCTCCTCGATGCTCACAGGCAAACAAGGCTTCTCACAAACCTTCTCCTATGCCCTCGAAGCCTCCTATTTCCTTGCGTTGCTTCTCCTGGGTGATCCTACTGTTACCAAGTGTAACACTAATCACTCACACTGATCTCACACCCTGTAAAACTACGCAATCCTCAAGGAACTTTATTCCTTTTGCATGGATGAGTTTCCTTTATAGGAAAACTCATGCAAGTGATAGTAACTTGTCCTTAACATTTAGCTCAGCGGGGTGTTTCTCTAAATAGACATGCATGAGTTAATGATGAGAGAATATATAGTTATTTGGATTAAACTAGTTGGATGTATGCATGCATTAACTGACTGAACTCACAATTAGTTCCTCAAATAGTTTGGAACTAATTTAACTAGACTTAAATCAATAAACTGAGCTAACTCATTACAAGCCAAATATAACTCAATCTTATCTCCTTAATTAAGGGATAATCTCCTTAATTTAAGGGATAATTGTTGCATGACTTCACAAAGACTTCTAACTTGAATTTCTCCAACTAATTAATCCATAAAGAATTAATTAATTATCTCCAAGCAGCTGGTGAGACTAAATTTGAATTTTAATACACAATTTTAATTCAAGGACAAATTAGAATTGGAATATTCTGGATTCTATTTTTATCATTTCTTGTTGCTATTTTCAACACTCCCTCTCAACAAAAAAGGAATTCAACTCGATCTCGATCCTGAACCTTTCGAATGTTCTGCATGCAACACTTATCTCGTGTGTTATAGCTCCAACAACTCCAGAAACAAAAAAAAAGACATCCAACATGAACCAATATGATGCATCTGTCATCAAAATCTCTAACTGCTATTGCCTCTGTCAAATGAAAACTTTGCCCTTCTGCTGACTTTGCCTTTTTGCATTGTTTTCAATCCTTATCTACGCTCTTTATTATCCGACTGCTCTAACCTTTATCACTTTGATTTCTGACTGCATCAATACCACTGATTCCTCCCTCTACTATGTACTTTGGGCTCCTGTAGCAAGCTACGGTCCATGAGATAAAACCTCTCAATGGACCCTGCCCAATTTTAGCCTTCTTGGGACTATCACTTCACATCACCCCACCTCACACCTGGAGGTATGACTGCATGTGATCCATCTACTGACTTCTCCAATTGTGGCTCCTCCACAATTGTCTGAGACTTCTTCTGGGACTGCATGTTAGAGGTAGTTTACTCTCCCTCTCAACCACCAAGTCTCTAACATTCACCTTGCTCCTCAAGGATTTGCATGCATCTTGAACCTCAAGAGCATACATGTTCTTGACTCGTGAACTGATCTGTTTCACTTGTCTCGTGGTGATGTGTCTAAGGAACGCCTTTCCTTTACTGAACACAACATCGTAGCCTTTGTCCTACAACATCGCGACCGATATCAAGTTCTTCTTCATTCCATGCACATACTTCACATATGTCAAGGTGATAGGAGCTCCATTCTCCCTCTGAAAAGCAACTGTGCCCACTCCTGAAACACTATACCTTTCTTCATCACCCATCTCTATGCGCATCTTGAGATCTTTCTCCTCCAAGGCACTGAATAAACTTTTATCGCAGGTCATGTGGAATGAGGCTCCATTGTCAAGATACAAAACACAAGCCATCATCGATGATACCATGCATGCGATGAGGATGAAGTCCATTTAGAACTGAGAGGCTAATGCCTCACCATACGATCCTTCCGAGGATCCCTTCTTGGACTTCTTCGATGGGCAATTAGTTGCATAATGTCCCATCTCAATTTTTTTTTTTTAAGTATGATATGAGTTCGATTTTACACTTGCAACCCCAAATTTCAAACCTCGGATTCTCTTCTCCGTATACTGTTCACAACTCCGATAAACTCAGCTCTGATAAACTTGGCTCTAATACCATGTAGAAATTCTGTGAATTCTCTACAAATCTTGCACTAAGATCTATGTGGAAAATCTGAATGTAGATTAACCCTATAATGCAATATAACCAAATAAAAATACTATAACCTACTTCTACTATCAATTTTCCGAAGCTTAAAATATTTGAGCAAGATCAACCTGAACACATATAACTAGAAGAAGAATCAATGCACATGAAACACAGAAAATACGCAGGGGAAAGCCTCAGCTAAAAACCCCACTATCTGTATTATCATACAAGGTGGAAATACATCAGAATAATACAAAACCTTAGCTCTCACAGCTAACCAGCTCCCATTACAATCCTCCTGGATGCTCACAGGAAAACAAGTCTTCTCACAAACCTTCTCATCTGCCCTCCAAGCCTCCTATTTCCTTGCGCTATTTCTCCTGGGTGATCCTACTGTTACCAAGTTTAACACTGATCACTCACACTAATCTCACACCTTGTAAAACTGGGCAATCCTGAAGGAACCTTATTCCTTCTACATGGATGAGTTTCCATTATAGGAAAAGTCATGCAACTGATAGTAACCTGTCCTTGACATTTAGCGCAACTGGGTCTTTCTCTGAATATACATCCATGAGTTAATGATGAGAGAATCTTCAATTATCTTGAGTACACTAGTTGGATGCATGCATACATTAACTGATTGAACTCACAATTAGTTCCTCAAATAGTTTGGAACTAATTTAACTAGACTTAACTCAGTAAACTGAGCTAAATAATTACAAATCAAATATAACTCAATCTTATCTCCTTCATTAAGGGATAATCTCCTTAATTTAAGGGATAACTGTTGCATGACTTCACAAAGACTTCTAACTTGAATTTCTCCAACTAATTAATCCATAACGAATTAATTAATTATTTCCAAGCAGCTGGTGAGACTAAATTGGAATTTTAATTCAAGGACAAATTAAAATTGGAATATTCTGGATTCGATTTCTATCATTTCTTGTGGCTATATTCAACAGTTATAACACCTTTTTTTGTTGTAAAATGACACTTTTGGTCGCAGTTGCACCCTCATTGCCTATTGTGCTTGGGGAATGTTTGTAAATTGGTTTTTTGATGTGTATTTTTCATTTTTATATATTTTCTAAGTCTTATCAAATGATTTAGTATGTGTTTCACTTCATTTTATGTCTAAAATCATTATGTTTCCCCTTATCTTATCTTGCATACTTAGACATGTTTGGGTGGCACATATTATCCCACCAAGGCTATGAGAGCACATGAAACACTCTTAATGCTTACTCACGACCCATTCACTATTATGAACTATGTTGTGTGCCCTCCAAGAGAGCATATTATACTTCCAAGCATCTTCCTCTTCTTCCCTTTTCGAATTGTGACCTTAAAGTAAGCCTTCCACCTTATTGGGTGCATGGCACATCACCAAAGCAACATCACGATCCCTTCAACCTTAAGCCTTGCACCCTACACCCTTCTTGGCTTCCCTTGACCACACACCATGGTTAGGAATGTCTGATCTTGATTCCTTCAGCCTGTGTACCTATGCCATACACCCTTCTTGGCCACTAAGAGAGCATAACGAACTTCCAAGCCTCAATGGACTTCCTTCACCCTTCAAACTTGCACCTTACATGCTCCCTTCAACTTCTTCTCTCCCAGTTGAGTGCACAACACATATTTAAGCCTTTAGGCACTCACTTCTTCCTCCCTGGAGGTGCACCCTTTGCCCCAAGAAGTTCACTTTTCCTTCCCAAGTGCATTGTTAAATAAAAAACAAAACATTTACATTTACATGATAGAATAAGAGATTTTCATACTAATTTTTTCTTGTGATCAGTTGTTTTAGTTGAAATTATTCTAGAAAAACATGACAAAGATGCATGGAGAGATCGGGAAAAGAGGATAGTCAAAGGAAGAATACAAAACAAATAACATGTGATGTGAAAAATGAAGAACAATGAAATCCTCGTGATTGAAGTAGCCGAAAGGACTCAATGTGATCAAAGATCCTTTCAAGGGTGAAAGAAATCAGCGGCATGTAAGTTTCATGCAAGACCAAAGATACAAGTGGCGGCATTTTCACCTATCAACAAAGTACATGTCATCGGTTACTATGAGCCCAAGTCATCAATATTAGTGACTTGTCATGTTCACACTACATGATAATGTGGAAATCATGATGTAATCAGGTAATTATTGTAAAGACAAAGAAGTGAAATTCCAACAGTCATGTATGCAGAAAAGACCCATGTGAATAAGTCCAAAAGACATGTAATTTCAATAGTCATATGTAATTCCAAAAGTCATTTAAAATTCCAAGTGTTATATAGAAGCCCAAAGGTCATTTCAAGTTTAAAAGTCAAAAGAGAAACTCAAGACTTATGGGGATATGAAAGGTCATGCATCAAGTTATAAAAGGAGCTTAATTACTCAAGAAAAATACTTTTCACCTTGGCTTCTCCCACAAGGCATTAGAGAGATAGAGATATTACTTTTGGGGAGCAAGTAGTGGCTTCAATGCTCGACTATTGGAGGTAGTGATATTCATTGTACTCGTGTATCTTGGAACATTTACTTAATGTTTGAAGCCATTAGATCAACACATTTTCATGCATGGATATTGGATGTTTTGCGACTATTATTCTAATAGTTTTTATCTATGTTTCCTTTCATACATACTAAAGTAATTGAACAATTTCAGTGACTTTGCTGCTATAATTGTTGGAAATGTGTCGTGATGATTTTAATGATTGTTGCATCTATGTGAATTGTTTCTCTTAATGTCTAATGACTCTTCCTTGCTTATGTGTGTGCATATTTACTAGATTAGTACTATTACTTCCATTTTAGAGACTCACTTTTATTCCCTGCAGTGAAAAAAACTTGATACATTTACAATTGAACATTCCACAAGGAAAACTCTCTTTCTCATTCAAAACCACATGTGCGCTACTCTCTCATATTAATTTCTTAAGCCATGGAATATCTCTAAGTTAATGGATTTTGGGCCATATTTCCATATGGGACTCCTACACCAAATGGTGGTCTAATAGAGATTTCATATTGGGGAGATCTCATGTATGTTGGCGGGTTCCATCACCGTCAACATTCTTGTGCTAGAGGGAGGGAAGCTAGGTATTTATGAATGAAAACTCATCTATTCCCAATAATTCATCCTCTAGACAAGGAAATAATATCCTGAGTAGCACCCCAACTCCTATTCCTCAGGTGGGAGGGTCTTCCAAACCTGGTTCAGAGTTAGCCTATGATCAACTCTAGGAAATTCAACCTATTACCCATCAGTTGGTGAAGGATATAATTTTACTTCTTTTTTATTATAACCTTCCTCGTCACCCTAAGAATAATGAAACAACTCATATTAGTGTATTAATTACATCGGTGGAAGATTTGGTTTTCACCACTCTTGAGGAATTTCCACTCTTCAGAAGACTCAGTCCAGCAAGAGCCACTTCCACCTATAAATGAAGAGTACAAGGAAGATTTTGTTATCTCTACTAGTGAACAACTGGAAGTTTATTTTAAGTTTGATGACAGCTTGAATAGTGAAGGAGAAGGCTCTTCATATTCATAAAAGGAGGAGGGAAAAGGAGAAAAAGACATGGACGATCAATACATGGATTGGATCACGCAAGGACCACTCACTCATTTGGATAACCTTCATAGAATTCCTAAACATATGAAAAAGTTGTCGTAAAAGTTTTATCGTGACAAGAAATATAAGGCAACGTACCATATTTATTATTTATACATGCATCTATGAATACTACAAGTACGATATGATGGTGTTTCTTGTAGGATCCTTCCTTTCAATTTAGAAGGTAGAGCAGTAGTATGGTATCATAGTCTTTCTATTAATTGAATCCATGGTTGGAGGGAGTTTAAGGAATTGTTTGTGGAGAAATTCACCGATGATAAAACTCCCACCATGTTGTTAAAAGATCTGGGAAATATGAAGATGGGGTAAAAGGAGAAAGTCAAAGATTTCAATCAAAAGTTGAACTATATATTGAATAAGTTTCAAACCAAATGCGCAACCTCATGATTCCGTTACAATAGATTATTATACAACTTCCTTACCAACAAACATTTCAATTTTTGTTAAGAGATCTACAAATGAGACACTGGCTCTAAACTTTGTAGAATTAATCATTGTGGAGAAAGACTTGCATGCGACTAGAGCTATTACTAATGATGAATAATCTAAAGACTCTAAGGGTACTAGAAAAAAGTCTCAAGCGTCTTCAAATAAAGCTAAAGAAAAGGATTATGTTGATATTTAAATCTTGACCAAATATTTAAAGTCACTCACTAATGAAGTCTCAAAATCAAAGAAAAAGTCAAGTGAGGCCTCTACTAGTAGAAATCCCCCTAAGTTTTTCTTATTCAAAAGGAATAATAATAATCAACTAGTTAAATCTTCCTAGAGCTGAAATGTTTTATTAAATTTTGAAAGAATAGCCATGGAGTCTAATGTTACTTCCATCAGGAATGGAATTCAGAGAAAAATTTCCCACAATGGAAGTAAAACATGAACGCTCTCGTGACCCATATTGTTGATACTTTACTAGAAAATGAGAAGTCTACATAGATAGAAGAAACAAATGAGCCTTCAACGATTGAATAAAGTATAGGTATTGGGCACTCAGTTAATACTTTTGATTTTATTCTCAATATTGGTAAAAAAAATGTTGAAGGACTACCTAAGAGGGTAACCAAAATTTTTCAAGGTCTCGAAGATAACACAAGGGTCAAACATAACCAGTTTTTACATAAAATCAAGTGCGACACATACCAACTGATTGATAAGACTTTGGCAGGATCACAAAATGAGAAATACACATCAAAAAGGGAGTTTACAAACACCCCCCCAAGCACAATAGAAAAGAGTGTGTGAATCTAACAAAAGTGTCTTTTTAATATAAGAAACAAAGGTATTATAACCATTAAGTGCACTAGATATGTTATAAACAATGCGAAGACACTTAGGAATGATCAAGAATACTTGAAACATGTGGCATGACTTTAAAATACACTTGATGACCAAAGCAGCACTTGATACGATAGTTTGGAGGGTGTTATAGTGGTGACAAAAAAATGCTTCCATATCTATGTGCATATATGGAAAATGGATTTTCTATATGTGCAAGTATTGTATATGTGCATCTACAGAAGATGGATTTTGTATATGTGTAACTTCCATACATATATTCCGTATGTACACAACTTCTATATATATTCACATATATGGAGGATGATTCCATATATGTGCAATCTCTATGTATGTGTGCATATACGGAAGATGCAAAATTCACACATATGCAAAACTCATATTTTGTATATTCACTTGTATTTCCACATATGTAGTACCCACATATGTATCCTTCAAGCACGTTCTTTAAAATCTACCCCATGTTTCATATAAGGACATTTTCATGATCTTAGAGACACCTCTGAGAATTCCTTTCTTGGTGAGATAAGGAGTAGAAATTGAATGCCAAGGCATCTCCCCGTATCAATATATCATTAAAAAAGAGTAGAAATAGTTTCATACCAACCACATGTACACCCTTGTCCAATGATTTTTTGAGGTAAGGTATACTTTTCCACCTTACTACCATGTTACATTAAGGATTGAAGGGATAAATAAGGGAAAAGGGAAATGGATGATGAAGAGAGGTTGGAATTGATGGTTAGACTTCATTTGCAATAGAGGCACGTTGAATATTAAGCATCCAATATCAAGTTGTTATTTGTTTTGTAGAAAGAAGTGGGATATTTTATATTAGAAAATTTATGGCTAAACTTTGCCATTTATGAATCCTATATTTGTTTGAATCCTATTGAATATGGCGCCTATAAAACTAATTGGGAGTTCCTCTCACTATTAATTAATTCAAGATATCAAAAAACAATAATCAAAAACAATGATCATGAAATCTAAATGTAACCACAAAAATATGTTAAAAATTTCAAGACAAAGTTTGGTTGATATCTATTACACCAACAATATCCAAGAAGCATTCAAACACTTCCAAATCCACACCAAGCACATGTATCCAAAAATCCAATTGCATGGATACAAGGAAATCACTCTCTACCTCTCAATGATAATTATGTCCTCCCATGTAGCACATTCCTTTACTTAACTATAGGTGGTTGCTAAGGTAACCCAAGACTCAAGGTGTGGTTGTGAGAGTAGGGTTTAGAAGACTTTTTTTCTTTTTGTTGGATGTAATTTCAATTCTCATTGAATTTACTTCCTTGGTATTTTGTGGACGTTAATATATTATTTATTTCGTTCTACGTTTAATGAAATTACTATTTTGCAAGTTATTAATGCTATTAAATAAAATACCATTTCTAAAGATCAAGAACAACTTGTTGAGAAGGAAAATTTAATCCTAAATCTATGTCCTCCATAAAAACATTGTTCAAGGAGTAATAAATTTAAGAAGTATTAACAATGATTTTGGGAATGGCCTTAACAAATTACAAAACATTTCCTCTTTCTATTATAAGAAATACAGTAATGTTTGTTAAGAAGACGAACAAGAGGGGGTTGAACAAAATTACTAATGGCCGATAAAGGAGCTTAACGTAAGGAATCATGCAAAGAAATGAAAATATCGAAAGTTTACATTTAGCAATGATTGCAGATGAAGAAAACATAATGAGAAGAAATGAAATACAGTCATGACAAAGCATTCAAGTTATAGGATTGAGGAAGTGAGTTAGAATTCAATTCTACTGCTTAACTTGAGGAAGTGGGTTAGAATTAATCTCCACCAGTTATATGATTCCTCATAAAGATTTATAAGTAATATTAATTTAGAGAGATGAGGAATTTTTGTCCTCTATACATTAAACATTATTCGGAAACTAGCAATTTATGACTTGGTGTATGTCATGTGGCAATAGATACAGAATTAAAGATCCCCATCATATCAAAGAGAATAATGGAATTATTGAAAAGATGAAAGAGAGAAAAACAATCACAAGGAGGAGCCACTTATCCCATGTTGAAATTGTGAGGGGAAAGAGAATCCAACACACTGTAAGGAGGAATGATGTTGTCACTGCTCCATATTGAACAGTAAAATATGTGAGAAGTCAGAGGTATTATGTGAGGAATTAGAAAAAAAATTGAGGTTGCCCAAGCACAAATGAATCCTTCAAAAGTGCCAACATGTCTATTGTAGTGAAAGTGACATCCCCTAGATAAGGAATAATGGAGGCACTTTAATTAAAAAATATAAATATAGTGAAATTATTGGCAAGATCAAGCCCCATCAAATAACCACTACTAAAAAGGCTCGACTTTAGTCTCCCACCTCTGTTTTCTCTTTGGTTTTAGGCTCTTGCATGCTGGGAAACAAAAAATACAAAGTTTCAACTTTTTCTTAGATGCAAACATTGTAATGCTCATTGATAAGAATAGAAGGTTTTACACTTCAAAAGTAGCCTAAAAGGTGGACACGTTGTTAGAAATTAGTTTAGTTGTCTAGTATCCCATATTTCCTAGTAAACATAGTTAGTCGAATGTTTTAATGGGAAAAAGAAGCACGAATCAATTCATGTGAAGGATGGATTTTGGTAAGTTTGGCCTTGAGCCCAAAATAAAATTTTATGGTGAGTTTCTCAAAAATATGTAAAGGGAAGAAATTATTTCTCCCCTCAATTTCTGCCATTTTTTTTTAGATTTGTGATGCAATTTTGAAAAGGTGAAGAGATGGCTATGATTTAACCTTGGCTGGAAAATTGTTGAAAGATTAATTTGTGAGTATCATATGACTAGAATGCTAAATATTATGCTTTGATTGCGATTTGGTACAACTATATCTCATAATAATTGCTAGAAGAATCATTCCTACTTGCACACAGATGCACAAATCAGCACTGTCATCAACCCTCAAGTCATTGTAGATGGGTCGCGCCAGATAAATCAAATAAGAATGTAGATAAAGGTACACATATATTTATGAACATAGAAGAAAATACACTGATACACTGAGAAATTCAATAAATCGTGAATTTCCACACAACTACAATGGGAGGAGAATATGGTACTCTATAGGAACATCATGGGGCGGGGGATGACTATGTTGGATTTTCCCTTAGAATAGCCAAGGAATGTCATTCTAGGTAGTTTAAGGAAATACTACTCCACAAATAAAAGCAAAGAGAATTTTGCGTCACTTACAAGCTAAAATTTGAATGATGGCCAATGCTCCAACTATCCATTTTAAGTGGATTATAGGTAGTACCTAGTGTAACCCATATGAATTCACAAGGAGAATTCTTATAGAACCAATGTACCAATGATAAACTTGGTAGTTGTCTCTTATGGAATCCCAAAACCCAAAAAGGCCTCTGTAAGTTCAAAGATTACATTTTGATGGATTTCCCCATTGCATCTGACATCAAATACCATTTCAAGAGATTGTAACTTTGTCTTCCAATTTAAAACCCATGACCAATATCTTTTTTCCCACATTATTCTCAGTGTGTTCCCATCTTTCTTCCATTTTTTCAAAAAATATTCAGTTCGATGTGTTGGGACAGGGTCCCTTGGGGTCAGATTTTGTAAAGCTTTGTCAATTATTGTAAAGTCTCTACATTTTGAGGAGTGGAGAGTGAGTCGAGTAGGTCAATTGGAGTCAAAGGGGATTTTAGAAGGCCAAAGCCCCTTAGTTTGTTAAGAGTCAAGTTGTTTTCTGACCTACCCATGGTTTGAGGACCATGGTATTGTAATGAAGAATCATATAAAAAGGAGTCATAGAAGAGTCACAGGAGATAAGGAAAAAAGAGCATAAAAGGGAAACTTTTGGGTTTGTTTTTCCTAGTTTGTACTTGGGCAAAGGGGAAGGATCTTACAGTTGTGTGCGCAGAGACCTTGGTAATTCCATGGCTGAGTGCGCGGGCCCCTCTAGTTGTGTGCACAAGGTTGGAAATTACTGTAATGGAAGATCTAAGCATAATAAAGGTTGTTTTGAAGGATTATCTGTGTATCTATGTATCATTTCTTGTCTCTAAATTTATTGTATGCTTTGATCTGTAGAATGAAATTAACCCTTAAAAGTACTTAATAGATTGGTGAAGTCTTAGATATGTGTTTTTATATAATGTTATGAATGTTTAGGGTAATCCGCGAAGAGCATAAACCGACTAACTCTTAATTGCTGCAATTTCCAGGTTTTAAGTGTTACTGTTCCCGAGGGTCCATATAAGCGTTAAGTTTGATAGACACACATCAAATAGTCCTTTGGATGCAGAAACATGGTTCTAGCATCCCCCAATACTGCCTCGGGTGAGACTGCAGTCTGTGATACGCGGGTTGTTCCTGTAAGGGAAAATAGTGTAGTGTTTTGTTGGTTAGAGTGGCTAACGCTAAACCTAGTTCTAAGCCCCCTCAAGCCAATAAGAAGAATTTCAAACCACTTCCCATAGACATCTTAAGAGATGGATTTCAAACTACAAAAATCAATGGAAAAAGAACTGAAATAAGGGGTAGTAAAAGCTACTCCTATGAGAGCCACCAATTAAGCAAGAAGCTATGAAACTACCGCAAACAACACATAATGGTATGACTTGACAAGGAGAACTCATATAGAATCAATGTACCATGGATAAACTTGGTAGTTGTCTCTTTTGGAATCCCAGAACCCATAAAGGCCACTGTAACTTTAGAGCTTAGATTTTGATGGATTTCCCCATTGCATCTAACATCAAATAGAATTTTAATAGATTGTAAATTTGTATTCCCATTTACATCCCACAACCAGTAGGTTTATTACCACATTTGTTTGTCAGTGTATTCCCATTTTTCTACTATTTCTTCAAAATTATTCACTTAGAAGAATTTAAAACCACTTCCCACAGATATCTTGAGAGATTTTGATCAAACTACAAAAATCAATGGAAATAAAATTGAAATAAGTTGTAATAAAAGCTACTCCTACGAGATCCACCAATTAGGAAAGAAGGTATAAAACAACCAAAAGCAACACAGAATGTTATGAAGAATGATGCATCATATTTTGTGCCTTTCATGAATTGCTTTCATCTCACATCACATATGAATAAGGAAATTTTGGTTGACTAAATTAGGAATTAAAAGAAATGGCCCATGGATATACATTTTTATTGTTGATAGGAACCAACCAAAAAATTATAACCCCTTTAGGACTATGACTACAATTTGGAACTAATATAAGTTTCTTTCATGCTAAGGGTAAAGTGAAATCAAGTACAAGTGAAGGGGGCCTAGAAAAAAACCACACAATAATGTACACTTATATGTAACATATGTTTCTGATTTATATTAAGGTGCATGAAACACTTTCAAGCTAAACAAACTTCAACAGGAAATCTCACAAGTGACATACTAGAATTTGACAATTAGGAGCCTGCATCGTTTCTTCAAGTCCATTACTGAAGGATTAATCATTCATAACTGGTTAAGGTGAAAAACTTACAAATTCAATTTAAGGACATTTGTTCCATTTAAAGAGTCATAAACACTAAATTTAAATTTAGGATGTCACCAGCTAGAAAAAGTATTAAACGCTTAATAATCCAACAATTGTAACACTTTCAATACCTTTCAAATACTCATAATGGTGACAATCGCGAATCATTGGGATAATGCATTCCCTTAAACTATAATCTCAGTTGTGAACATTATATTTTTTATGTATATAGAGCTTTACAAGTTGAGTCATATTATTAGCAACAAACCAATTTCATCAACATTCAGAAAATGAAAAAGAAAATAGAAATGAATGAAAGGAGATATATAAGTTGTAGGATAGTTCAGAAACCAAAGTGTAGAATTATAGAATTTGGACATAGCGTTAGCCACGCTTTTTCGACTTTAGATTTTCAAATAATATACTTTCTTTTCATCGAAGCCCTCTACAATGAGGAAAAATTTAATAACTGTCAAAGTTTAGAGGTAGAATCTCCTCTTGTTCAAGAAAATTGAATCACACGCACTAAGGGTCCCATGTCCATAAAAACAAAGTTATTTAAAATGATAGAACTCTAAAGCATAACACTAGAAGGATCTAAATCCATTCTCAGAAATATATGATAATGAGTTCATGGAAAGACATAAACAAACAAGTAAATCATAGTGTAAATTTATCTTTAATACCATAGTCATGGCCCTGGTACTAGTAGGCATCTATAGCCTTGACAGGGATGCCTTTTAACCCCAAAAATTGTGTGTGTCCCATCTATTAGATATAAATTCATAGTAAATTTAAAGCATTTACACTTCTTTGGAAATTGATTGAAGGTCGATGTCCTGGCTTTGTAATGAGCTAACCACAATTCCATTCCCAGGAATAAGCTGTCTCATGATGAGACCTCTTGTCTATATTTTCAATTGAAAGTCATTAGCATGGCTTGGTGACCAGTATTGGTAATGTCATTCGCGTTAGGACCCATGATGATGGTAGATCGTCTCGTAATGAGACCTCCTATCCCTCAATTAATAATTTTAAAAGAAATTATGATTATAATTAACCTACGTTACTTAATAGGTGGGGAAGCCAATTTTCTCCTTAAGAGCATGGGATGGTGTGAAATGATTTTAATTACTAATGTTTACTGGTTGGTCCTTCTACCCTACACACTCATTTTAAAGAAAACATATCAGATAATGGATGAGAGTTTCCCCGAGTTGATCATGCCAAGGTTCTCATGAAATCGCATTACGTTTTTATAAGAGTGATCCACTATATGAGGCTTTCATCAATACGTTCGAAGAGAAACTTAAAAAGGTTTATTGTATGAAATTTTTATAGAATGAATAGGCCAAAAGTAGGGTTTTAAGCTTATGAATGGAAAGTATTAAACATAACAATAAAAATACCAAAAATTGACCTAATGAATAATATCGTTTAATAATCAAAGTCACTTTATAAAATATGAGGTATTAAGAGAAAATTTCTTTTGACAAGTCTTACCATAGGAGTGCATAATGATAAAAAATTCAATAGTTTTGCATTAGGAATTGTGGTTTCAAGAGTGTTGTTGTAACAATTTTATTTGAAATCACATTTTAATTCATTGCTCTTAAACTACTCTACCATAATTTAGAGAGAGGAAGATCTCATTTAAGTGTAGAATTACTTCCAATGTAGCCATGTGCATAACAGAATATTAAATATACTCACACTAAAGCTAGGATTCAATGGGGTCCACATATTTATAATTTTCCAACTCGTACAAATGTTCCACAACTTGATGAACACTCTCTTGGAGGAATACTAAATCAGGTGAAAGATGAAAGAAAAATCCCTCAAATTCAGACTCAAATGTTTTCTTTGAGATTGATAAGAATGGTTAAGGGAAATGTTTGAGCTTCAACAAAAATTTCTGAATAGATTCCAATTATATATTTCTCCTCTAGTGGTGTTTGAATGAAGGCTTTTTCCTGGGGTAAGGGTTCTTTCATAATTGGGGAAGCTTCCAAATTCACTCTCTTCCCCCACATGGAAGATGTAACATTTTGTTCAATAGGGGAATCAGTGGGAAGAGTAGGTGTTTCAAATTGTTGTGCAACCTACTCGCTTAGATTAGGGTTTGGGTTATGGTTCACACTATGGTTTGGGCTAAGGCTTCGACTAGGATTTGGGTTAGTCTTTGGAGTAAGGTGAGGTCTAGAAGCTTGGATTAGGGTATGGACTATGGTTAGGTCTAAGGTTTGCATTAGGGATAGGGTATGCATTAGGATATGGGCTAGCGTATGGATTAGGGACATACTACGGATTAGGATAAGGGATAGCACACAGATTAGGGCTAGGGTATGGATAGGGTAAGGTTGCACAGGTAGTTGGGACCATCGAGGAGAATGCCTTGGTAGTGCATTGAGAAGAAATTGTGGTTGTTGTTGATGCTCATGCAACTGAATTTTCATGGGAGGGTTCCCTAGAGAGCGAGCTTGAAACAATTCTTAAGGCCATGCGGATATTTGACTCGAAGAAGAGGGATAAGGAGAGGGTCACTCTAGCCATGAAGTAGGTTATTCAATTGGAGGAGGATTAAAAGTTTTCCATGGAACTATAGGGTTATGAATATATTGAGGAATCTTGTCAAGATAATAAACATTATTCAAAGTAGTAAATGATGATGGGGTTTGACTTATACCTGGTGGTTGATTCGTTTAC
This sequence comes from Pinus tabuliformis, assembly GCA_031772625.1. NCBI lineage: Eukaryota > Viridiplantae > Streptophyta > Pinopsida > Pinales > Pinaceae > Pinus > Pinus tabuliformis. Next base: position 30,616,448 of record CM062807.1, on the reverse strand, counting down.
TTGCTTGATTTCCTGAGCACCTTTAGCAATCCTCATAGTCATGGCCAATGTTATGTTGCATGAGCCTCTTCAAAATTTCTACAAACTTTCAGGCTACTAAGTGGGGAATTTCCAAGGAAGTGTTTCTTTCTATAGTTGGCACAAAAGATCATGAGGGGCTCTTCATCCTTATTTTTTTCTTCCTCCAAATCATCCAATTTTGAAATCATAATATTATCTTTATGTTCAAGAAAAATACTAAGTTTTTCGCTTATGAGGTCATCATTGGATGATTTGTATAACTATGTAGCAACATCAAAACTCATTAAAATATTTCTCAAAATACCATTTTCATGTTCTCAACAAGCCAACCGGTATATTTTGTCACCACAGTGGTAATGTAAATATAGGGGGGTTATTACAACACCTGACAAATGAAAAACGTTTAAATAACCAAGATATGCAGGAGGGAAATAAATTCAAAGAATAGAAACATGAAAAAAAAAATAGGTGAAAAGAAAACCGAACTACAATAGGTTACCAAGGTCAATCCCCTAAGTGCCTCCCTAGCAATGACACCAAAATTTTGGGTGTAATATAGGGCATATTAATAGACCAAAATTTAATTGTCAATTTGGGCGTTCATGAACTTTTAGGTGCAACACTAGAGATGCCGAAGAAGGACTCCAACAAACTCCAAATCAAAACCCTAGTCTAGCTTGAAAATAACAATCATTATCCACTCCAATACTACGGTAAAAAGCATTCATTAGAACTAAAAACCATGATTAGTGTAAACATTAACCCTAAAAATATTTAACATTTTGAAGTATCCCTAATTATTAAGCAATTTAAAACAAACCTAGCCTTTTAATAATTTAATGAGAAAACCCTTCTACATAAACTCCAAATTCAACTGATGCAATTAAATTAAAGTTCTCACTCTAAAAGAAAATTCAAGTCACTCCCCAAACTTCATTAAGTAATTTATCTAATAAAACATTGGTGTATTATAATCCTATCATTTGAAAAGAATTCATTGTGTGCGAACAAAATATCTTTCAATCACATTGTCATCACAATCCACAACAAAATGTTCTCAAACCACTATTAAAAATAACATTTTCAATAATACTATGCAGTAAGTAAACCAACAGAGTCAAGTAAATAATTCTATAAAAAAAACATCTCAACATTTTGCAAATAATTATTATTTCCTATTTTAACACAGGTTCATGTACTTAATGTGGTTCTTGTACTGTGCTATTTACAAGAGATTATGACTCATCAATTTGAATCCACAAATATCACGAATCTTAGAAGAAGTGGAAACACTAGATCAAGAAAAAATTTATTGTCAAACCATAAAACCCCAAACAAATCAATAACAAAGTCTCTTAATTTTTTCAAATGGGATAAAGATTAAGTCTATGTGTCTTTCAATGCACTCTTCAAAATTAGATCCTACTTGTTAGGCAACCCATAAATTTCAACCACGATCCATATCAGACATTCAAAAGAGAACGCGTGAGTATCACTGAGAATTTGAGCTATAGGTAAGGACAATGATAGCTCTAACCTACTCCTAGAAAGGAAAATAAAAATGTAATACTGGAAGCTCTCAAATATGACCACAAAACCATGATCCGAATAAAACTAAGATTGCAATATAAAACCTCATTTGACCAATTATCAGATAAATCATAAGTATCCTATGATAACACCCAAAACATGTGATAAATACTAGATCTAATGCCTGAATCAAGAATTTTCCTACATATAAACATTTTTCAACTTTCTACAATCAATTTAGTCTCAAACAAATCACATCTATATATATGAATAAAAATATAAATAGTGCATATGAAAATTATAGTGTTGTCACTCACATAATATAAAACTCAAAAATGAAAATATTTATAGATGCTAAACACCAGAGGGTATGTCGAGCTACACTGGTTGGCCCAACTAGACCATCTCGACCCCCCGTTTGAAGACTTAGATCAGGAGTGAGAAATAACCATTAGCGCACATAGATCACAGGGATATAAATTGGGCAACAAAACCTTTGTATTGATCAAAATCGGTCCTTATTACATTGAGGAGAGGAAGAGTCCAACACTCTATATCTACAGTAGAACCAATCGTCTGATAACATCCCCGTCCTCTTTAGCCGGGCCATCATCCAATTTATATTTGGTTTACAATATAGAGATGGCTTTATCAAGCAATGTTTTGTTACAAAAATTAATCAAATCATATCCATTTGTTTGCGAGGAATAAATCTAGTGAAGTTACTATTCCAAACAAAGGATATTGGATCTGATGATATCTTAACCATTCGATCTCGATGGATCAGAAAAATTTAATCATGGACAAAGAAAGTGGTTCCAGAAATGTCCCAATGATTTTCCTGTAAAGTCAATTTGAACAAATAAGTCAGAGATTTGACTTGCGAGTGATAGAAACTCGGTAATGCCCTTGTCCAATTAATGAAATTTGGTCTTATTATGCAAAGGGTTTCTTTTAGCATACATTGCTTCTTCTTTGACCTCTTGTTAAGTACAAAGGGAAAGGTAGGTGTGCTCCGTCCTTCATTCTTGTTCTTTAGGATCTCCTCACGGATTTGCCAGCTGGCCACTGGACCTTGTAGTTAGCCCTTGGACTAGTGCAGGCAGATGAACTGGTGCAATAATTCGATGCATGATGCGGGAATCTAATTCATAATACAGGCAAGTGAGTGTAGGATCAAGGCCCATTCTCATATGCATAAGAAAGTAATTGACCATGTTTAAACCTAGAAACACAAAACCATTATTAATAAAGGCTTAAATGTAAAATCTTACTAAAATAAGGGAGATGTGCTAAAAGATAAATATTTACATTGTCATCTCCAAGAATGCACAAAATGATTAACCATACAAACTATACAAAATCATGAGGGATTTTTGAATAAAAAATGATATAAATAAAGACAAAATAGAGGCCTAACACCAAGTGCTAAGGCATGCAAGATGTGCAAGTGTGTGACAATCAGTGTTAGGGACTATCAAGTCAATGAAAGGGAGAAACAAGTTAAACTAAAAATAAATTAACACAAAATAGGGTTAATAAGTCATCAATTTAAATTTTCCAAGAGGGGTATGATAGGCACACCAACACCAGTTGTCAATATGTGCCAAGTGCCAAGTCTTAGTGCATTCTAAGCACCAAATCTTCATTTGTTTCTTCTCATCTACAAACCAATAATTGATCTCAAATAAATTTAATATTAAGCCAATCCAAAACATATGAAGGCAGCTCAACACATGCCAGACATGCTAGGACTTGCGAAGCACCAACATGTACCAAGTGCTAATGTGTGTTAGGGAGTGTTATGCATGCTATGAAGTGGCGGGGCATGTCGAAGAGTGATAAGGTGTGCTAGAGAGTGCCAATGCATGTTGAGGAGAGTTGGGGAGTACTAGGAAAACACAAGGTACAACTAGGTCAAAATGCATGGATTTGAGTGAATATGAGTCTATGTTAGGGAGTGTTAATGAGTGATAGTTGTCATGCCAAGGAGGGGGTGACAAGGTATGTTAAGAAATGGTAAGGCATGCTAGGGAATATCAGGGCATGTCAGGACGTGCCAAAGTGTTCTAGGGATTTCTATGGTGTGCTAACATGTACCAAATAGTGCAAAGACATTTCAGGTGCTAAGGCATGCTATGATGTGAAGGGCGCTAGGGTATGCCAATTCGTGTCAAATAAAAAAAGGAAGAACCAAGATGAAATTAAGAAAATGAAGAGATAATATGGTTAATAAGTTGGGACATTATCATTTTCAAAAGGGGCATGCTAGGAAACTAATAATACATTCTAATACATGCAAAGTGCTAATGTATGCCAAGTGTTAATGTATGTCAATGCATGCCAAGGTGTTATAGGGAATGCTAGGGACTACAGGGCATGCCAACACATGATAGGAGAGTGATATGTTATGCTAGGGCATGCCAATTTGTTCTTGCATATCCTAGTCATGGCAAGATGTTCTAGGTACAAATATGTTCCAAGAAATGTGAGGTGCCGAGGAATGTTAGTGTGTGCGAAAACATGTTAAGGTGTGCCATGACTCTTGAGGAGTTCTAGGTCTCTCTTATAAATATAATTGATAGAGATTCATTATCTATTAAATAATCTAGTTCCTACACACACTAGTGGAACTTTATCTGAAGGGAATTTGCTAGATAATAAACCTAATAGAGATGAATCATATGTTGACTCATAGGAAAACAAGATTCTCATTACTTGAGGGAAATAATACACATTAATTACTTCTTAGAAAATTGACTAACTCGGACCTCTATGCCCTTGGACACATAATGAAAAAGAATCCACAATAATGGCATTAAATCTTTATCTTTTCACGAAAAAATATAGTAACAAGTACATAATGTCATCAAAACCTCATTTGAATGATCAACGATGATGAAATTTTTTTACCATCACCAAAAGTAACCAAAAAGAGCATTTGTGAGGGTCAATAAATGATCATCACTAGAAGTGTCACCAAAGAGAGAATTAGTGATGGGCTTTTAACAACCCTCGCCAAAAGTATCATTGAAAATGGCTTTGGTGACAAACCTTAAAGGACCATTAGTATATACACTTACAACAACATTTTTTCAAGGACCATCACCATATGTGACATTGGTGATGGACCTTAAAGGTCTGTCACTGACGTGACCCCCACCATTGAACTTTTTTGCTATAGTGGATAATGTTTTAATAGCGTATGAGTCGAGAAAACTGAAGAAACATGAACAAAATTATGTTTTCTATGATTTGGAATTAGTTTTTTTAATTCATGACTTAAAAATGTGGAGGCATTATTTACTAGGGAAGAAGTTTGTGTTGGTAACCAACCATATCAACTTAAATTATTTCTTTAGTTAGCCTGATTTAAATGCTAGATAGGAAAGATGGTTAGCCTTCCTCAATGAGTTTGAATTTCAAATAAAGCATATTAAGTGAAAGGAAAATAATATTGTTGATGGTTTAGGTAGGGATGCTCAATTTTTAGTAGCAAATGCGGGGAGTAGTGCCAAAATAGATTTTGAAGAACAGGTTAAGTTGACAGTGCAACAAAATCCTTAGTATTAAGAAATACGGTGGAAAATGCAACAAGAAGAGATGACTACATGTGAAGTGAACTTAGAAGGGTTATTTACTTATCGGGACCAATTATATATTCCCAATATGGTAGAATTGAAACAAATGATTTTGGATGAACACCATAAGAGACCATATGTTGATCACCTGGGATACTAGAAAATGATAACAACCCTAAGAAAACAATTTTTTTGGTTGCGTATGGAGAAGGAGGTAGTAATTATTTAGCAAAATGCTTGGAGTGTCAACAGGTGAAAGTGGAGAAGTAACATCTAGCGATATTACTTAATCCATTACCCAATCGAAAATGGAAGTGGGAGGTGATTTCCATGGAATTTATAACTGGGTTTCCAAGAACCAAATACAAGCATGATTGTATTATGGTAGTGGTAATAACCCTGACTAAAGATGTTAAGTCCCTATAATACTAGTGATTACCCCATTACTATTGTAGTTGTATCCCTTATTAATATTGTTGTGCCCTTATTGCCCCCATATTGTTATTACTGTGCCGCATAGAATCCCTATATTGTTATTTTTGTGGCTTTATATTATTATTGTTAGGTTGGCTGCGTTATATTGTGACTCCTTAGACTCCTATATATAGAAAGGATGTTTTGTCATTTGAATCATCAAGGAATCATTCATTTGTGTAATGTAAAGGAGGTTTCCCCCTCGAAGAGGCTGAATTCTAAGGCGTTGAACTATCTTTTCTATCTTTTTGTGAGCTGGTTTCTTAACATTTGGTATCAGAGCTTTGGATTCTAGGGTTTCGCTACTCCAAACAGGTCATCGTGGCATTTTTGCTATAATTTTTCTTTTGTGACGTTTCAGAATCGAAAAAAAAAACCCATTTGAGATGAGATTGCACTTAAGCTCGGGTCTGAATTTCAGAGCTTTTCGTGCTATATTTGTGGAGATATGATCTGAGGAATTTGGTATTTTTGCAGACTCCTAAATTACATTCCAAACAGGTGACTTGGGAAAAATCGTCATAACTTTCTTAGAAAGAGGACAAACTGTAGTTTCTTGTATATATTTCTCAGAGCCAAAGGTTGAAACAGGGACATGTGGCACGTCGTACATGTTCTCTCTATTGAAATAGTCTATAATCAGGTCACTGTGGGAGATTTGGCATAACTCTTCTTTGAAAAATCCAATTGGGATCAAACTGGTGGCATTGGAAAGAGGACATAGAGGGCTACTGCCGGTTTCAATTTTAGAACTAGACAATCTAAAATTACAGAGATACATCAGAGGGAATATCGAGCTCCTACAAAGTGAAAAAAGGTGTGTAGATTTTTTTAAGTTTTTGCTTAAGCTTGGTTTGAAAAATTATTTTGAAAGAATTCAAAGGGCATAGTAGAGCATTATTATCGGTAACTAATGCCCCGAGGAAAGAAAATGCAAACACCTAGTAAGCAACCTGAAAGCTCTAGCATGACTCATGAAGAAGAGGAAGAAATGCTACATGATATATCAAAATTACAAGATCAAGGGCAACAAATTTCACTCTCACAAAAGCTAACAGAAGCTAAGATAAATGGCGTGGAATCTAAGATAAAGGGCATGGAAGCTAAGAATGACGATTTGAAGATAGATTTGAAGGCAGATTTGACAAATTTTCTACAAGAAATACTTAGTAATGGTGAAAGGGTAGTAAAGGAAACTCATGATGCGAACAAAAGAAATGTTAATCATGATTTCATAGACTCTAATGTTGGATCGAAGACCCACCATATTCCAAAAATCGATATGAGGAAGTTTGATGGCAAGGATCCTGCGACATGGATATTACAGATGGAGCAATTTTTCGATCTCAATAATGTGCAAAACACACAAAAGGTACGTATTGAAACTTTATATTTGGAACCAAATCAGTTTGTATGGTATCAATGGCTTTGCTTTCGTAAACAAATTATCACTTGGGCAATTTTTACGGAACAATTGACAGCACATTATGAGGATACAAAAAGAAACACTTTTTTTAGCCAATTGATAAGTCTCAAACAAAAGGGTTCAATAATGGAGCACATTGAGGAGTTCCAAAAATTGAACATAAGGGTAAAAAATATTCCAGAGGAGCATAGGATTGATGTGTTCATAGGGACTTTAAGGGATAATATCCAAAATGATGTTCGCCTTTGGGAACCTGATTCATTAGAGAAGGCATTCAGGTTAGCAAGAAAAATGGAAAGCAAAATTATGGCAACCAGGAAGCATACCACTCACAACTATAAAGATGGAAGTGTTGTTTCCCCTACTCTTCCACAACCTATAAGGTTGACACCACAACAATTGGAATAAAAAAGAGAAAAAAGGCTTTGTTACAGTTGTGATATCAAATACACTAAAGGTCATAAGTGTGCTGAGAAGAAATTATTCTACATAGATTGTGAAGAGGAAGAAGAAAAGGAGCAAGAAAGGTCAAAAGATGAGGATATACTCCAGGAATAAAGTCTAAATAAAGAAGAAATGAATCCGACCATATCTTGTAATGCATTGGCTGGAATTACCACTCCTCAAACCATCAAGATAGAAGGACAAATCAAGAAGAAAAAGGTAATAGTTTTGATTGATTCAGGAAGTACCCACAATTTTATTCATTGTAAGGTAGCAAAAGAATTGAATTGCTTCCTATATCCAGCACCAGAGTTTCAAGTGATGGTTGCAAATGGAGGAACAATAAATTGCTCTAGAAAGTGCCATAATATCAAGCTATCCATCGGAGAATATGTATTGACTAGCCCAATGCTTTCCATTCTAATGGGAGGTGTTGATGTTGTACTAGGAGTCCAATGGCTACAATCCTTGGGTACAATAGATTTTAATTTTCAAGAAATTTTCATGAAATTTGATGCAGAAGGAAAGGAATTTGAATTAAGGGGTGTTGCAAGGAAACCAGGAAAGATAATCAGCTCTAACGGTATGACAAAGCTTCTAAAAAAGGAACAAAGAGGTGTAATTTCAAAATTATGTTCGCTAGATGTTTCCACATCGAAATCATCTATTTCTCCAGATCTCCAAAAAGTCTTGGACAATCATTCCAAGGTATTTGAGACTCCCAAAGGTCTCCCACCTATTCGTGATCATGATCATGCTATTCATCTGATTCCAGGAAGTGTTCCTCCAAATATCAGGCCGTACAGATATCCCTATGCCCAAAAGAGTGAAATTGAACGTATGGTTGCAGAAATGCTAGAGGTTGGTATAATTCAACATAGTCAAAGTTCTTTCTCTGCTCCAGTAGTATTGGTGCAGAAGAAGGATGGATCATGGCGCATGTGTCTGGATTATAGGGAGCTCAACAAGTTCATTATTAAAGATAAGTTTCCCATTCCTGTCATTGATGAATTACTGGATGAATTGCATGGATCAATTTACTTCACCAAGTTGGATCTTCATTCAGGATATCATCAAATCAGAATGAAGACTGAAGACATTCCAAAAACAACGTTTAGAACTCATGAGGGTCATTATGAATTTTTGGTCATGTCTTTTGGCCTTACCAATGCACCTTCTACATTTCAAGGTTTGATGAATTCCATTTTCAAACCCTTCCTTATAAAGTTTGTGTTAGTATTTTTTGATGATATACTAATCTATAACAAGTCATGGAAGGATCATGTTGAACATGTTGACAAGGTACTACAACTATTGGAGGAGAAACAATTATATGCAAAAAGATCCAAATGTTTCTTTGGAGTACAAGAGGTGGAATATCTGGGTCATATTGTATCTCATGAAAGAGTTAAGGTAAACCCTAGCAAAATTAAAGCCATTAAGGAATGGAAAATCACCACATCCATAAAGCATCTGCGAGGATTTCTCGGGTTGACAGGGTATTATTGCAAGATTGTTAAGGATTATGGGAGAATAGCGGCACCTCTAACAACATTATTGAAGAAAGATGCATTTTCATGGACTGCAGAAGCAACAAAGGCCTTCGAACATCTTAAAGAGGCAATGTACCAAGCACCAGTCTTAGCTACACAAGACTTCACAAAAACCTTTATTGTGGAACGTGATGCTTCAGGAAATGGAATTGGTGCTCTTTTAATGCATGATGAAAGACCCATTACTTTTGAAAGTCGTCCAATCAAGGGAAAGTTTTTACACAAAGCTATTTATGAGAAGGAAATGTTGGCAATACTACATGCGGTTAGGAAATGGCGACCCTACCTAATGGGAAGACACTTCAAGGTAAAAACGGATCATGATAGCCTTAAATACTTTTTAGAACAAAGATTATCATCTGAAGAGCAAAAAAAGTGGGTCACAAATATGTTGGGTTATGACTTTGAAATCATCTACAAAAAAGGGAAGCAAAATGTGGTGGCAGATGCACTCTCAAGAAATGATGAGGATGTGGAAGCATTGTTGTGCGCCATTTCTATTATCCAACCAGATTGGATAAACGAAGCAAGGGAGGAATGGAAGAATGATGAAGAAGTGTGGGCACTTATTCAAAAGTTACAACAAGATTCCAGTACATCTGATACATTTAGCTGCCAAAATGATTTTGTTATGGTACAAAGATCGCTTATACCTCTGTAGGAATTCCCAACTCAAACAAAAGATTCTTATGGAATTGCACACTTCTCCCTTAGGCGGGCACTCAGGATTTTTAAAAACTTACCACAGGGTTAAGAAGGAATTTTTTTGGGATGGCCTTAAATTAGATATTCAAAAGTTTGTGGCGGAATGTTTGGTTTTCCAACAAAATAAAGTTGAAACAATTAAGACCCCGGGTCTATTACAACCTTTATCCATTCCAAGCCAATGTTGGGAGGAGGTTTCAATGGATTTTATCACAGGTTTACCCAAATCTGAGGGAAAGAGTGTCATCATGGTGGTAGTTGATAGACTTACCAAGTATGCACACTTTTGTGCATTATCACATCCATTTAAAGCCAATACAGTTTCTACTGCATTTATGGAAACAATTCAAAAGCTACACGAAAACCAAAAGATTATTATAAGTGACAGAGATCCCATTTTCACTGGAATTTTTTGGACAGAATTATTTTCTTGTCTCGGTACTCAGTTAGCTCATAGCTCATATTATCATCCTCAATCTAATGGGAAAACTGAGATAGTAAACAAATGTTTGGAAGGATATCTTCGTTGCTTTGTATCTGATAAACAGACACAATGGGTCAAATGGTTGCCTATGGCTGAATTGTGGTATAACACTTCCTTCCATACAGTAACAAAAATGACCCCATTTATGGCACTTTATGGATATCAGCCACCATCCATCACATCATATTTAAGAGAAAATTCTAAGGTTCAAGAAGTGGAAAATCAAATCAAGCATCAACAACAAGTCCTCCAACTCTTAAAGTATAACCTCGTGTTGGCGCAGAATAGAATGAAACAAAAGGCATATCAACATCGCAGTGAAAGATGTTTTGATGTAGGTGATTGGGTATTCCTACGGCTACAACCATATAAACAAATGTCCCTCAAGCAAGCTAAGAAGGATAATAAATTATCACCAAAGTATTATGGTCTGTACAAGGTGTTGGAAAAGATTGGTATTATGGCATACAAATTGGATCTTCCTGCAGCTTCTCGAGTGCACCCCATTTTCCATGTTTCATGTTTAAAGAAGGTTATAGGCGACAAGCTCCCAGCTCAAACAATATTGCCAGAACTTGACGAGGAAGGAAAAATTATATTGGAACTGGAAGAAGTCACAGAAACAAGAACTCGACAACTACGAAATCGATCAATTTCGGAGTATCTCATCAAGTGGAAGAACTTATCAACTAAAGATTCCTCATGGGAGGATGAGAATTTCATAAAGAAGCATCGAGAACTACTCAAGTGTTGAGGAAAACACTTTTTTGAAGGAGAGGGGCATGTTAAGTCTCTATAATACTAGTGATTACCCCATTACTATTGTAGTTGTATCCCTTATTAATATTGTTGTGCCCCTATTGCCCCCATATTGTTATTACTGTGCCCCATAGAATCCCTCTATTGTTATTTTTGTGGATTTATATTATTATTGTTAGGTCAGCTGGGTTATATTGTGACTCCTTAGACTCTTATATATAGAAAGGAGGTTTTGTCATTTGAATCATCAAGGAATCATTCATTTGTGTAATTTTCAGGCCAGGCAGTAACTCCACAAAAAAAAAACTGATTCGTGTATTCTATTCCATCAGATAGGTTTATTATATACATGAGGGAGAGACTGTTCAGTTCATCTCCTGATGACTGTTCATATTTCTCATTTATTTATTTGCATATATTTACCCAATCACAAGGATTAGGTGTCAACATTTCCCCCCTTAATCTGAAGGGATGTTGGTGCGTCCAAGCATCATTCTGAATCGTTCAAGCTTTTCTCTTCCAAGCGCTTCGATGAAGATGTCTGTAATTTGCTCATTTGTGGAACAATGATGGAGATGGATTGTTTTTGCCTCAACATGATGTCGAATCAAGTGATATTTAGTCTTGATGTGCTTCGTTCGATCATGGAACTTTTGGTTCTTGGCCAACTTTATTGTAGAGGTATTGTCAATCATGAGTGGAGTTGATTGTACTTGTTTTACCTACAAAAATTCAAGAATTTTCCTGAGCCACACAATTTCTTTTGTTGCTTCAGCTGCTGCCATGTATTCTGCTTATGTTTTGGAATCTGCTGGAACTGATTGTTTGCATGATCTCCAGGAGACAGCTCCTGATCCAAGACTCATAGCATATCCTGAAGTTGATACTCCAGTTTCCTTGTCTCCATCGAAGTCTGAATCAGAGGATCCAATCAAGCTGAAGTCATCTACCTGTGTATACTTGATTCCAAAGTCTTGAGTTCCCTTCAAGTACCTTAGAACTTTTTTTGCAGCAGACCAATGTCCCTCACAAGGCTTTTGCATAAACCTGGAGAGGATTCCAACAACAAACGAAATGTTTGGTATAGTAGTTGAGACTTCCTAGAAGTTGTCTATACTTTGTTGCATCCTCAAATTCCTTTCCTTCAATAGATGTGAGCTTTAAGTTTTGCTCCATTGGAGTAGTAAGAAGATTGCACTCTGTCATGCCAAACCTGTTCAACAGATCTCCAATGTATTTCTTTTGAGAAAGAAATATGGACTTTGGATGTTGGGTTACTTCAATGCCAAGATAGTAATGAACATAGCCCAAGTCAGTGATTTCAAAACTTTTCCCCAATTCCTTCTTTATGGATGCAATGTAGATTTCATTGTTCCTTGTCATCAAAAGATCATCTACATATACCACAAGATATACAATTGTTTTGCCAACTTTCTTGACAAATAAAGTTGCCTCATCAAGATCAAAATGTTTGAAATTGAGTTTCAGAAGATGCTCAATTAGTTTTTCATACCAGGATCGTGGTGCTTGTTTGAGGCCATACAAGGACTTCACAAGTTTGCATACTTTATGTTCATGTCCTTTCACAGTAAATCCTTCAGACTGGGACATAAAAACATTCTCTTTTAGATCTCCATTCAAGAAAGCAGTTTTTCCATCCATTTGATGGACTTTTCAACTGTTCTAAGTTGCTAGTGCAAAGAGTGTCCGGATGGTAGCCCATTTTGCTGTGGGGGAAAAAGTATCCTCATAATCGACCCCTTCCTTCTGTGCAAAACCTTTTGCCAAAAGCCTATCTTTGTGCTTGTCAAGTGAGCCATCAGCTTTATACTTGTTCTTGTAGACCCACTTGCAGCTAATTGGTTTGGTTCCTAATGGAGGATCAACCAGCTTCCAAGTGTCGTTATTTATGAAGGCATCATACTCCTTTTGCATCGCTTCTTTCCATTCATCATGAGAAGCAACTTCTTTGAAGGAAGTTGGTTCAAAATCTGTAGACAAGTTCAATTCACAATCATAAGAAACATCCATATCAACAAGTGAATTAGAGTCATCTACATCACTTCCATTTTGCCAGTTTGAATTTATGGTTCCTGTCTTTCCAGCTTCATCACGATGAACACTTTCAAGTGTCTTTTTCAGCCACTTTGGGGTACCTTTCTGATATGGTCCAGGATGCTCCGTTGATTGAGTTGGGACTGAATCAAGATTGAGTCTCCCAATTCTATCAATTACATCACTTAAAGCATCATCAGTTGTTGGAGTTTCATGTGGGGGAGAGTGTTCTTCAGAAGATGATTCCACATGTTGATCTAGTATAGTAATCCCCCCTTCAAGATGTGGAATCTAATTATCAAATTCTTGAAATGATTTTTCTTTTGTGAATCTATCGAAGCGATCAAGTTGCCGCTCAACAACATTGTCAGTTTTGGATGATTCAAGAAAAATTACATCTCTAGATACAACAAACTTCTTATTTACTTCATCATAGAAGCGGTATGCTTTGGAGGTGTTTGAGTACCCTAGGAGGATACACTTACGACTTCTAGCACCAAGTTTGTTTCTATGTACCTTTGGTATCAAAGCATAATAGGTGGAACCAAAGACCCCGAGATGCTTTACCGAAGGAACATGTCCATACCACATTTCATATGGAGTCTTGTTTCTTATAGCATTAGATGGACATCTATTCTTTATATATGCAGAAAATAGAACAGCGTCAGCCCAAAACATTATCTTTACATTTTTGAAGAAGAGGATGGATCGTACCATATTTAAGATTGTCCTATTCATTCCTTCAGCTACACTATTCTGTTGGGGATTATAAGGCACAGTTGTTTGATGTTTGATCCCATGTTGGTGAAGATAGTTTTCAAATTAATTTGATGTGTATTCTTTTCCATTATCAGTGCGAATAGACCCAATATGAGATTGTGCATCATTTTCAATCCATTTATGAAAATTCTTGGATGTTTGAAAAGCATCAGATTTGTTCTTCAATAAATAAACCCAACACATTCTGGTGTAGTCATCAATAAATGTCATGATATATTTATTTCCATTTGCAGAAGGAACAGGCATTGGACCACATAAATCTGAATGAATGAGTTCAAGCTTCCTATGTGCTCTTGAATGTGAATCATGAAAAGACTGTTTGCTATGCTTTCCTAGAATGCAAGCATCACATTGTTTAAGTTTCCTATGAATTGTAGGCAAACTAGCAACACCATTTTTCTTCAACAAGCGGAGACTGTCATAGTTTAAATGTCCAAATCTAGCATGCCATAATAAACTTGATGGAAGTGTACCTTCTTCATGATGAGAATTGTATGAGAAATGTTGTGCATGAGCAGAAGTTTGTGGCAGTTTGAGAAGCCTTTCTTCTTCTATTCCCCTCATGACAAGTGAGTGGTCAGATGCTTTTCTTACCTCAAGCTTGCCATCAAACATATGAATGGAGTGACCTTGCTGGCGGATGTGGACCAAGGATAACAAGTTTCTCTTGAGCTGTGGGAGATATAGAAAATGATCCAAAAGAAAGTCTGGAAGACCAGGAAGTTTAAGCCTGATTGTACTAAGCCCTGATGGCTTGATTTTTGATTGATCTGCAAATTATACTGCTCCATCAACATTGTCAGTGAAATCTTCAAAAAAATCTTTTCTATGAGTCATGTGGCAGGTTGCTCCTGAATCAAGCAACCAATCATTTTTCCATGAAGGAAGTGAAGCGTTAAACAAATATTCATTTACTCCAATGTTACATTGTGCCTCAACATAGTGAGCAGATTCAGGTGCTTTACCTTCAGTTTTACCTTTCTGTTGGTTTCTTTTCTGCTCAATTTTGTCCCATGGTAGCTTGCATGTAGAGGCATCATGTGATCCATTTATTTTGTGGTGAATGCAGTGCAAATCTACCTTTTCTCCTTAAGAATGTCTACCCCCCTTGCCTCTGAAATATCTTCCTCTTCCTCTTCATCCACCTCTTCCTCTTGTAGAATCTTGAGCAGGATGATTTTCTTTATGAGCAAGGCACACAGTCTCTTCAGAAGATTCAGGGGTTGTCTTCTTTCCAAAAGCTTTCTCTCTTTCGGTAAACTTTTTCACAAGAGAGTCAAAGGTTATATATTTTAGATTTCCATTTGGATTCAATGACTCAAGATAATTGGAGTAAGTAGGATAAAGTGCCTTGATAAAAGCAATAAGAGGAATATCCAGCTCAACCTTAGTGGATTTGATATCATTCATTATAGACTTTACTTCATATGCAAGAGCAAGAGGATCATTATTTTGCAGTTCAAGAGTGAAGAGTTTAATCATGAGTTGAACAACTTCAAGTGCAGAATGTGAGTCATAGAGTTCTTTAAGATTTTATAAGGCCTCAAAGGCAGTTGAATATGAAGAAATATGGCGACTCACCTCTTCATTTACAGATGCTGCAATTAATGCATAAGCTTTTTTGTTCTTGTTTTCCCAAATGACAAGATCTTTGTCTGAGGTAGGCTGTACTGGATCATTGTCTCCTTCTCCGACACACACTCCTTTCCACAACTCATTGAAAATGAGGGTGTGTTTTATCATCCGGGACCATTCAGGATAGTTCTCCTTGCCAGTGAGAACTATTTCCACCATGGATATAATTGAGTGCATTCTGTAAAAAAATACTTTTGCTGATAGAAAAAAATACTTCTGCTGAAAAAAATGCATTGTGGCAGCAATATTCTGGTAGCAATAGGACAAAGATATTATTTCCAGAGATATTATATGGAGATGTTGTATGGAAAATATGTATAACCATGGGTAGAATAATCCATTGTATCCACTATTTTTGAGCTTTCAATACATAACAAATTATTTGCAACATCTCAAATTTACAATATTCTCTGACCAATCAACGAATATTATATCAAATACCAATCAATACGCTCATCGAGGTATGGACCGACCAGATATATGTACAAAGGAGAGGCCGAGCCGATCAGCTTCCTGCGTGAAGGCTTTGAGATTACTGAGGATATATCCAGTTTTAATACCCCGTTTGGTCTATGGCAACTTATAGGTCACCTCCCAAGAAGACTCCAGAGAACCAAAATATCCCAACAATCCGAACGAAATCTGATGGCACTTTGAAGACAGCAAGCAATGATTTAAACGGGGGAGTAATCGACAAACCATCCCAAAAACCAAACGCTCAGAGCACCACCATAACTTCTCTTCAACCGATTAAACAAACAAACAACGCAGGGGTGCGCCAGGCCACCGAAGCTAAAGGACGCCCGTCCAGAGAGGTGAGGGGCTGAAACAGCAATAAAATTCAGTTTACTTTGTAGCGTAACAGCAGAAAGTGAGCTTGATGGTTTTGCAATGTTGACGGTTTCTGGTTCACAAATCAACGAGTGGTGGTGGTCACGGTGAACTACAATGCCCAACATAACTCATGTCAGGCCTTCAAAACCTTAGCAAGGGCAGCTAGATTGAAGCCCGTATACAACGATTCAATACATGGCAACATCAACAGGCGCAGGAATGTAATAACAAGAGAAATCAACAAAAAAAAACAATTCCCGTGACTCTTCAGGCCGGCATTCACAGACAGGAAAGCCGAAGAATAAGACGGAGAAATAGTGTGTAAGGTATGTGAATTACTGTCGTAGCACCACCTAGATTTCAATAAACACCATGAAATTCGATCTGAAGGGTATTGGAATATAAGTCCCACATTATGGTAGAAGCAGAAAACGTTATGTTGACAGTCCAGAGAGCGTAGGTAAAGACGGTAACTCAGGACTGTAACATGTCATAACAGCGAACGTTTATGCACATTCGCCTTCTGGCAGACAGAGAGCGCAAGTAAGGAATATGGCAGATAGAGGGGAGATAAATGAATATGGCAGACAGAGGAGTTACAAGGACCATAAGGGCTAAAAAGGACCTGGCTTTGATACCATGTCAAGCCAAGCAGTAACTCCACAAAAAAAAAATTGAGTCGTGTATTCTATTCCATCAGATAGGTTTATTATATACATGAGGGAGAGACTATTCAGTTCATCTCCCGATGACTGTTCATATTTGTCATTTATTTATTTACATATATTTACCGAATCACAAGGATTAGGTGTCAACAATAATGTAAAGGAGGTTTCCCCCTTGAAGAGGCTGAATTCTAAGGCGTTGATCTATCTTTTCTATCTTTTTGTGAGCTGGTTTCATAAAAAAAGAGGCTCGCTTTATACCATTACAGTTGACCTTTGGAACTACACAAATAGCTAATATTTTCATGAAAGATATTTTGAGAATTCATGGCATACCGAAGGTAATAGTTTTAGATAGAGATGTAAAGTTTATTTCAAATTTTTGGAAGCCCTTTTTTGGGGACTTGGGGACCAAGTTGAACTTCAGTATGGCATACCATGCTTGGATGGATGGACAAGTAGAAAGGACCAATCTGATTCTTGAGGATTTTATCAAGATGTATGTAATGGATAGGCCCACTAAGTGGGATGAATTTCTACATCTAGTTAAGTTCGCCTACAAAAAAAACTATCAAGAGTCTAGTAAAATGAGCCTCTTTGAAGCCTTGTATGGCAGGAAATGCCAAATGACAATCAGTTGGATCCAACTAGAGGATCGGTTAATTCTTGTGCCAGATATTTTGCAGGAAATGGAACAGACCGTTAAGAAAAATCCAACATAATATTAAAAAATCTCACAATCGACAAAAGTGATATGCAGACAAAAAGAGGACAAAAAAGGAATTCTGTATTCGAGCGCATGTATATATTAGGTTTAAACCTCAGAAAATTACTCTTAGAACAAGCAGTTGTGCTAAATTAGCACCCCAATTTTGTGGGTCATTTGAAATTTTAGATCGAGTGGGGCTAGTAGCATACCAGTTGGCTCTACCCAATTATGTGAAATTTCATAATGTATTTCATGTGTCCTTACTGAAAAAATATGTTCATGACAACTCTCATGTAATTGATTGGAAACTTTTACAGGTGGAACCTAAAGGAGATTAACCACTCTGCATTTTGGAGTGGAAGGAAACCGTGCCTCAAAATCGAGTCATCGCTCAGGGTAAGGCGTTGTGGAGGAACCTTACACCTGAGGAGGCAACCTGGGAATGAGAAGATGTTATGAAGGAAGCATACCCAAAACTATTCCAGTAAAGATTAAAAGTTGATAAACATGTAGGTCGGTGCTATTTTTAAGGGGGGAGATGTAAGGTCCCCGTTATTGTAAAAACAACTATCTTTTTATGTGTGATTATTATTAGTATGTGGGAGAATGGTGATAAAATCATCATAAAAGATAGTGATATAATTAGATAAATAAATAAATTTTTGAATATATCTAGAATTTCTGAAGCTGGAAACACTAGCGTAAAAGATGCTTGCCTAAATATGAAGCAAATCAAAATTGAATATAAAAAAATATTATTCCTAAACAAAATAATATTAATATATATATATATATATATATATATATATATATATATATATATATATCTATCTATCTATCTATCTATATATATATATATATATATATATATATATATATATATATATATATATATATATATATATATATATATATATATCTATATATATATATATCTATATATATATATATATATATATATATATATATATCTATATATATATATATATATATATATATATATATATATACTCAGCTAGGGATAAATACTTAGAAAAGCATGAAAGGGGGATAAAAGCTATCTTTTAGGGAAAAACTGAAGAAAATCCAAGGCTAAAGGGGTAACAGATCCCTAGAAGGCAGCACGCTACCAAGGAAAAGTTTATAGAAAGAGTAACGTTAAAAAGGATATTATGCAAACTCATTAGAGGTTACTGAGACTCGTAAGTCATCTGATCTCGGGGGGATCAGAGGTTGGTCCATAGTAGGGAGTATCAGTGTGGTCAAGTTCGGAATTTCCAGATCTACCACTGGTTAGAGGTTATTAATGAGTAAATTATTTTCTTTTTTCTTATGTAAAATAAAATATTTATTCTAAGTCAAATGTTTTATTTACATAGTGAAATTTGAAAGTAGTGAATGAGTACATAGTTTTGGTAGTATAATGCATGCGTAGTTAGCACGTTGATAGGAAGAGAAATCACATATTTGTGAAAATATCATGATGAATATCTAAAATGTCTTGGATTTTGTTAGTGTTGCTGCTATGTTTTATAACTTGCAAATATGCATCTAAACTAGTTTCATTGTCTAAACATTTTGGTAAATTCTGGAACATGTGAAAAACCTACTTGATGCATGAATATCGTTTAAAAAAAATACAACATTATTTTTTGTATGATTAAATCTCATATCAAATACATAAATCGTAGAGGCATAGATAATAATTGTCCAAAATAATTGTAGCATCTTTAATGCATGTCTATGATACAGAATCAGACACATTTGCTTGATGCATGACTCATAATTCAAAAAAATTGTGTAGTTGTTGAAGAGTGATTATAATTCAAATTAGAATATGGGTAGATGACATCTGATTAATTTCCATGGAATAATGGCATAAATTTATGACATCTATGTCTAGTAGGCATAAAGGAGGAGGTATAAAAGAGTGGCAACCTATTCGAGTGTGAGTATGGAGTGGAGTTGGATGGATTAGAGGATCAAGAAAACATTTTTTACCACCAAAAATTGAGAACAATTGATTGGTATGGTGTAGTGCTCTTGACCTTTATATCTAGTAACTAGTACATCATTCCAGTGTAGTTTGCAGCTCAGGTCAGCCCTATAGCTCTCAAGGGTAGTACTATTGGGATGAAACCCATATAGACAACACAAAAAATACTAGTACTGAATCTAGCTATTGAAAAGAATTGAATAGGGGGAGAGGTAAAGTATGATTGTTGAATGTGAATAGGTAAGAGGGGAGAATTGAAAAATAGCATTGTTACTGTAATATTTTAAGTAGGACAAAAGTCAGAAAAGGCTGGAGTTAGAGGAGAATGGTTACGAAACCGTGATGCTCTAACTAGATTTATAGGATTTCTGGAGAATGAAGGTATCATTTTATAAAGTAATTCTGAAATATTAGAAGTAAATAACTAAACTATTATTAGTAATAACAAATTCATTTTTCAGAGAAAATCAAGCTTTTGGCCAGTTAAGAATTCAGATGTTCTTTTCATAACATTACCATTACAAGACTCTTGTATCTAGCAACCTAATGCCTTATGTTTTGATCAATATAACATTATTTACAAATATGCATTAAGTATAGTAGCTTTACACATGTTGTATAACCATAACCAAACTCATAGTATTCCTTCATTACAGTAAGGTTGTTACTGGGGAAACATGCCTTAAGTAAGAAAGTAGTATACATTCTATATAAATGTACCCAAATTATTTATACACCTAAATCAGGATAGAACTATTGTTGGAGAAACATGCTACGTGTAAAAGTATGTTGGACATTTTGTATGATAAGAATTATAAAGAAAATTATGGGTATATAATTCTAAGCATCATGATACATCAACAGAATACCAATTAACTCTATTGTGCATCAATACACAAAGTTTATGCATACATTAAGCAAAATGTTGTACATAACATCACAACAAACCCTAACTTCCTAACTAAAACTATGAGGATGAGGAGAATGTAAGATAGAGACAAAATATAGCAGTGGATAACCCTACTAGTAGATGTAGTAAAGAGATAAAAGTCGTATCAAAGAAGCATATGCGTGAACAAAAGTGATATGATGAACTCGAAAACAATTATTCATTTTCAAGTGACGCCAGGGAGATTTCTACCCAAAATTCATGTACATTATTTATATTTGAGAAGAAAAAATTAAAATATTTGCCTGCTCAGAGACATTGTTACAAACATTGCCATCATAAATAAATATAAATAACAGGGATTTCAAACCCCAAATGAGGAACTATCGTCGGCACTTGAGTGGCAAGTCGTGGTCATTAAATAATATTAAATAAAATATGGGAATACTTTACGCTTTCCACAAGGATTGTAGAGTAACCAAGTACATGTTCCTCCAATAAACTTAAGGGTTGTTCCCACATTGCAGCAAGTTGGTCACACGAGAGGTGAGAGAAAAGTAACCAACCTGGAAAGAGATGATTCTTTTGTTAGAGAGCCCTCGTCTATGTCCATGATACACAGGAACCAGAAATGTGGGAAATAATGGCACTACCTATGCCAAATCCCCAACAAAATGAATACATTAGATATTTCAACCTCCACGTAGTGAATAAGGAGGCACTACCTATGTAATGGCTGATGGACAAAAATTTGTGCAGGTCCAGCCTATGAATAAGAAAAACAAAAACAAAAACCATATAACCCAACAGAAGATTAGAAATCTTAGGAGGAAATTGCGGAAAGCACTAGTTAAGCCCTACAACCAGCGAAAAATGTGCTTACTGAATTTTCGAGGTGGTAAAGGGTGCCTCCTTGACATGGTTCTAGATTTGGGGGTTTCTCTGGCCGAATTGAAGCCTGACCTGCAAACAAAATTCCCAAGAAGGAACAACTAATTAGAGTGTTGATTTGAAGGCAAGGACGACGAATTATTAACTCAAAAAATCAATACAAGTTTACGTGATGCAATACTAACGCTTTCAGTGTGGTTATTATGCATAGTTAGATATGGGGGTGTAGGCCCATGACTCTAGCACTACTCAAGTGAGACCACAATACGTCTAGGAAAGGATTCGTATTAGGGGTGGAGAAAATTTGTCAAACATCATGACAAATGACCAGAAGATCCCTTCTCTTCAGTGATATGACGTCAACAATGAGTGATTGAATGTTGGGTTGAGGGGTTAGCATCGGCTAGGTAGACCTCCACTGTAGATGCCTGGTAGAATATCATGACTGTAAATGTCGAATCCCCTCGGCATAAGTGAGGAGGTAGGGTGGTGGTACTAGCCCATGTGAACTAGGATGAGTGACATAAGGACTCACGTGGTATGGGACATGTGGGGCGGAGTGAGAGGATGATGGAGATGGTTGGTTTCCATTTGTAATCATAGTGCTACAAGCTATGTATCCTAGTATGTACCACCAATAGAGCATAATCAAAACATTAGTATTAACCTTACGAAATGGTATCATAGGAATTGGGTTAAGGCAACACACCTTTTTAGAGGTAGAAACATAGGAACTTAGAGTGTAGTAGTAAGGTATAAAGGGTGATGAACCATATGAGTAACCATATTAAGCATTAAATCAAAATTACCCAACCATAGTCAACCTTAATAAATATAAAGAGGTATGAGACATGTTATACCAACAAAGTTATTACAAGATGTTATTCAAAGGAATAGGTCAAGTTAGTAAGAGGTTAATCAAAGGGATAGATATAAAATGCCATTCAAGATATTTTATCCTAGAAAAAAAGTAAAAAATAATATAGCATGAAGAAATGGTGTTACAGGTTGGAATGTGACAACAAGCTTAGTGATGGATCTACAACTTGTTTCAGAATTTAATACTCATTTAATCCCATAGAAGCAATAAAAAAATATGACCCAAAAAAGATAGCGTGAAATCCCTCTTGTCACTCCTAAAACTGTCGGTAAGACATAACGAATTATTGGACTAGGAACCACTTGAACTTCTTCGATCTCTTGATATATATGGAGGAAAACCACAAAGAGAAAAGAAATTCAAATTGTTCTATACCCTAAGGATCATAAGCCTAGGCTTATATAGTTTTATGGAGGGATCTTTGGAGTAGGCTGATTTGGGGTTATGGAGGGAGCGTGATTCATGTAAAATTTAAAATTTTGACTTGATCCCTTTTCTTAAATTTCAGCTCACTTGGAAGAAGCTTCTTCTCAATTTTTTTTTTGAAATCCTTGCAAAATGCCTAATTTAATGACCTGCAACATCATCGCCTTTAACCAATCGGTTTTTATTTTGTGGAACTTTCCCAACAAAAGGTTGTGTCATCTTTGACTAAACATTTCTTTCAAAATGTGAGGGCCCCTGACAAAGAGAATCTAATTGAATGGGTAATGAATACAAACTCACTAATTTGTTTCTTTGAAAACATAAAAAAAAAACAGGGTGTGTTAATCATCCAAGGAAACCAAACACTAGAGCTAGGGTTTCATCACTGCATCATCTCATCCATGACAAATAACATTTTGAGGATATCAATGACAACATCTTATACCTGCTTGACATCTTGCTCCTAGTTGATATCCTACATCTGTTCTACATCCGACATCCTTCATTTGTTGCACCTACTCTAGCTTTGACATCAATGACAACATTCTTCAAAATTATTCACTTAGAAGAATTTAAAACCACTTCCCATAGATATCTTGAGAGATGGCTATCAAACTACAAAAATCAATGGAAAGAGAACCGAAACAAGTGGTAATAATGGCTACTACTCTGAGAACCACCAATGAAGAAAGAAGGTATGAAACAGTAGAAAGCAACATGGAATGGTATGAAGAATGATGCATCATATTGTGTGCCTTTCAGGAATTTCTTTCATCTGACATAACATATCAATAAGGAAATTTTTGTTGACTAAATTGGTAATTAAAAGAAATGGCCCATGGCTATACACTTTTATTGTTGATAGGAACCAATCAAACAATTATGACCACTTTAGGACTATGACTGCAATTCAAAACTAATATAAGTTCCTTTCATGCTAAGGGAAAAGTGAATTCAGCTACAGGTTGAGGGGACCTAGCAAGCAACCACATAATAAGGTACACTTATACATAAGATAAGTCTTATTTAGATTAAGGTGCATGAATCACTTTCAAGATAAACAAACTTCAATAGGAAATCTCACAAGTGACATACTAGAATTTGACAATTAGCAGCCTGCATTGTTTCTTCAAGTCCATTACTGAAGGATTAATCATTCATAATTGGTTAAGGTGAAAAACTTACAAATTCACTTTAAGGACACTTGTTCCATTTAAAGAGTCATAAATGCTAAATTTAAATTTAAGATGTCACCAGCTAGAAAAATTATTAAGCGCTCAATAATCTAACAATTGTAACACTTTCAATACCTTTCAAATATTCATAATGGTGACAATTGCGAATCATTGGGATAATGCATTCCATTAAATTATAACCTCAGTTGTGAACATTATATTTTCGATATATATAGAGATTTACAGGTTGACTCATATTATTAGCAACATACCAATTTCATCAACATTCAAAAAATGAAAATGAAAATAGAAATGGATGAAATGATATATATAAGTTGCAGGACAGTTAAGAAACCAAAGTGTAGAATTATAGAATTTGGACATAGCGTTAACCACACTTTTCGGACTTTAGCTTCTCAAATAATTTACTTTCTTTTCATCGACGCCCTCTACTATGAGGGAAATTTTAATAACTGTCAAGGTTTAGATTTAGAAGCTCCTATTGTTCAAGGAAATTGAATGACCTACACTAAGGGTTTCATGTCCATAAAAACCAAATTATTTAAAAGGATAGAACTCTATAGCATAACATCATAAGGATCTAAATCCATTCTCATAGGGATATGATAATTAGATCATGGAAATACATAAAAAACCAAGTAAATCATAGTGTAAAATTAACTTTGATACCATAGTCATGGCCCTGCTACTAGTAAGTGTCTATAGCCTCGACAAGGATTTATTTTAACTCCATAAAATGCGTGTGTCCCATCTTTTAGATATAAATTTGGATTCAACTGAAAGAATTTAGATTTATTTAGAAATTGATTGAAGGTCGATGTCCTGGCTTGGTAATGAGCTAACCATAATTCCATTCACAAGAACAAGTTGTATCATGATGAGACCTCTTATCTTCCATATTTTCAACTAAAAGCCATTACCTTGGATTGGTGACCAGTAGCGGTAATGTCATTTGTGTTAGGACCCATGATCGCGATAGATTATCTCGTAATGAGACCTCCTATCCCTAAATTAATAATTTTAAAATGAAATATGATTATAATTAACCTTAAATAGGTTACTTAATAGGTGGGGAGGAAAATTTGCTCCTTGGGAGCACGGGATGGTGTGAAAAGTTTTTAATTACTAATGTTTATTGGTTGGTCCTTCTACCATAAAGACACATTTTAAAGAAAACATATCAGATAATGACTGAAAGATTCACTGAGTTGATCATGCGAGGGTTATCATGAAATATTTTTAGGGTTTTATTGGAGTGATCCACCATAGGATGCTTTCATCAATACATTTGAAGAGAAACTTGAAAAGATTTATTGGATGACATTTTGTTAGAATGAATAGGCAAAAATTAGGGTTTTAAGATTATGAATGGAAAGTATTAAAGATAACAATACCCAAAAATGACCTAATGAATAATATCTATCAATAATCAAAGTCACTTTATAAAATATGAGGTATTAAGAGTGAATTTATTTTGACAAGACTTACCACAAGAGTGCATAATGACAAAAAAATAAATAGTTGGGCCTTAGGAATTGTGGTTTCAAGACTATTGTTGTAACAATTTTATTTCAAATCACATTTTTATTCATTGCTCTTAAACTACTCTACCCTAATTTAGAGACAAGAATATCTCCTTCAAGTGTAGGAGTACTTCCAATGTAGCTATGTGCATAACATAATGTTAAATATACTCACACTAAAACTAGGATTCAATGGGGTCCACATATTTATAATTTTCCAAATCGTACAACTCTTCCACAACATGATGAACACTCTCTTAGAGGAATATTGAATCAGGTGAAAGATGAAAGAAAAATCCATCAAATTCTGGCTCAAATGTTTTCTTTTCAGATTGATAAGAATGGTTAAGGGTAATGTTTGAGCTTCAAAAAAAAATTTAGAATAGGTTCCAATTATATAGTTCTCCTCTAATTGTGTTTGAATGAAGGCTTCTTCCTCAGGTAAAGGTTCTATGATAATTGGAGAAGTTTCCAAATTCACTCCCTTCCCCAATATAGAATATGTAACATTTCGTTGAATAAGGGAATCAGTGGGAAGAGTAGGTGTTCCAAATTGTTGTGCAACCTACTGCCTTAGATTAGGGTTTGGGTTATGGTTTAGGCTAGGGTTTGGGTTAAGGCTTGGACTAGGATCTGGGTTAGGCTTTGGAGTAGGGTGAGGTCTAGGGGTTTGGATTAGGGTATCGACTAGGGTTAGGTCTAGGGTTTTCATTAGGGCTAGGGTATGCATTAGGATATGGGCTAGGGTATGGATTAGGGATAGGCTATGGATTAGGATAAGGGATAGCACACGGATTAGGGCTACGGTATAGATCAGGGTAAGGTTGCACAGGTAGCTCAGACCATGGAGGAGAATGCATTGGTAGTGCATTGAGAAGAAATTGTGGTTATTGTTGATGCTCCTGCAACTGAATTTTCATGCTAGCTTTCCCTAGAGAGGTAGCTTGAAACAATTATTGAGGCCATGGGGATATTTGAATTGAAGAAGAGGTATAACGAGAGGGTCACTCTAGCCATGAAGTAGGGTATTCAATTGCAGGAGGATTAAAAGTTTTCCATGGAACTGTAGGGTTATGAATCTGTTGAGGAATCTCCTCAGGATAATAAACATTATTCCAAGTAGTAAATGATGATGGGGTTTGAATTATACTTGGTGGTTTATTCGATTGCTTACTTGATTTTCTGAGTACCTTTAGCAATCCTATCAGTCATGGGCAATGTTATTTTGCATGAACCTCTTCACAAATTATACAAAATTTCAGGCTACTAAGTGGAGACTTGTTTTCCATGGAAGTGTTTCTTTCTATAGTTGGCACGAAAGATCAAGAGTGGCTCTTCATCCTTCTTTTTTTCTTCCTGCAAATCATCGAATTTTGAAATCAAATATTTAATAATATTATCTTTATGTTCAAGAAAAATACTAAGTTTTTCTCTTAATAGTTCATCATTGGATGATGTGTATGTCTCTGTAGCAACATCAAAAATCGTTAGAATATTTCTCAAAATACCATTTTCATGTTCTCAACAAGCCAACTGGTATATTCTGTCACCATAGTGGTAATGTAAATATAGGGTGGTTATTACAGCCCCAGAGAAATGAAAAACTGGTATAAATAACCAAGATATTTAGGAAGGAAATAAATTCAAAGAACATAAACATGAAAGAAGAAATAGGTGATAAGAAAACCAAACTGCAATAGGTTACCAAGGTCAATCACCTATGCGCCTCCCTGGCAATGACGCCAAAAATTTGCGTGTAATATAACACATATTAATGGACAAAAATTCAATTGTCAATCTAGGAGTTCATGAACATTGAGGTGCAGCACTGGAAATGCCAAAGAAGGACTTCAGCAAACTCCAAATCAAAATCATAATCTAACTTGCAAATAACAATCGTTATCCACTCCAATCCTGCGGTCAAAAGAATTTATTAGAATTGAAAACCATGATTAGTGTAAACATTAACCCGAAAAATCGTTAACATTTTGAAGTAGCCCTAATTATTAATCGATTGAAAACAAACCCAACCTTTTAATAATTTAATGAGAAAACCCTTCTACATAAACTCCAAATTCAACTCATGCAATTAAATAAAAGTTCTCAGCTTAAAAAAAAATTCAAATCAGTGGCCAAAATTCATTAAGTAATGTATCTAATAAAACATTTGTGCATTATAATCCTATCAATTGAAAATAAGTCATTGTATGCGCACAAAATATCCTTCAATCATATTTTCATCACAATCCACAACAAAATGTTCTCAAACCACTATTAAAACCAAAGTTTACAATAACACTATGTAGTAAGTAAACCAATGGAGTCAAATAAAGAATTCTAGAAAACAAACATATCATCATTCTGCAAATAATTATTGTTTCCTATTTTAACATAGGTTCATGTACTTAATGTGGTTCATGTACTGTGTGATTTACAAGAGATTATGACTCATCAAGTGGAATCCAGAAATATCATGAATATTAGAAGGAATGGATGCCCTAGATCAAGCAAAATTTTATTGTCAAACCATGAAACCCCAAATAACTCACGAACAAAGTCTCTTAATTTTTTCAAAGGGGATAAAAGTTTGTTAAGTCTATTTGTCTTTCAATTCACTCTTCAAAAATAGATCCTACTTGTTAGACAACCCATAAATTTCAACCACGATCCATATCAGGCATTCAAAAGATAACACGAGAGTATCACTGAGAATTTGACCTAGAGGTAAGGACAACGATAGGTCTAACCTATTCCATGAAAGGAAAATAAAAATGTAATACTGGAAGCTCACTAATATGACCACGAAACCATCATTTGAATAAAACCAAGCTTGCAATATAAAACCTCATTTGACCAATTATAAGATAAATCGTAAGTATCCTACGATAACACCCAAAACATGTGATAAATACTCGATCTAATGCCTGAATCAAGAATTTTGATACCACTAAATATTATTCAACTTTCTACAATCAATTTAGTCTCAAGAACATCACACACACACACACACACAGATACATACATACATATATATATATATATATATATATATAGATATATATCTATATATATATATATATATATATATATATATATATATATATATATATATATATATATATATATATATATAGATATATATATATAGATATATATATATATATGAAAACAAATATAAATAGCGCATATGAAAATTATAGCATTATCAATGACAGTTTAAAACAAAACAATGAAAATATTTATAGATGGCAAGCACCAGAGGGGATGATGAGTTAGATTGGTGGGCCCAACCAGACCATCTCGATCCCCTTTTTGAAGACCTATATTGGGAGTGATAAATAACCATTAGTGCACATAGATCAAAGGGATATAAATTTGGCAACAAAACCTTTGAATTTATCAAACTCGGTCCTTACTACATTGAGGAGAGGAAGGGTCCAACACTCTATATTTACACTAGAAACAATCCTCTGATAACATCCCTGCCCTCTTTTGCAGGGCCATCATCCAATTTATATTTGATTTATAATATAGAGATGGCTTTGTAAGGCAAATTTTTGTTACAAAAATTAATCAAATCATATCCATTTGTTTGCGAGGAATAAATCTGGTGAAGTTACTATTCCAAACAAAGGAGGTGATTTGATAATATCTTAACCAATCGATCTCGATGGATCAGAAACATTCAATCATGGGCAATGAAAGTGGTTCCAAAAATGTGCAAACAATTTTCCTATAAAGTTATTTTGAATAAATAAGTCAGCTATTTGAATTGCCAGTGATAGACACTCGGTAATGCCCTTGTCCAACTAATGAAATTTGGTCTTATTATGCAATGGTTTCCTTTTGCATATATTGCTTCTTCTTCGAACTTTTTTCAAGTACAAAGGGAAAAGTAGGTGTGCTCCGTCCTTCATTCTTTTTCTTTAGGATCTCCTCACAGATCTTCCAGCTTGCCACTGGACCTTGTAGTTAGCTCCAATAACCAACAATCGTTTACTAGTACATGCATATGAACTAGTGCAAGAATTTGATGCATGGTGTAGGAATCTAATTCGTAGTACAGGAAGGTGTGTGTAGGATCAAGGCCCATTGTCATAAGCGTATGAGAGTAATTGACCATGTTTAAACCTAGAAACACAAAACCATTATTAATAAAGGCTTAAATGTAAAATCTTGCTAAAAAATGGGAGATGTGCTACATAATAAATATTTACATTTTCATCTCCAAGAATGCACAAAATCATGATAATAACCATACAATCTATACAAAATCATGAGGGATTTTTGAATAAAAAGTGATATAAAGCAAGACAAAATAGAGGCCTAACACCAAGTGCTAAGGCATGCAAGATCTGCAATAGTGTGACAATGCGTGCTAGGGACTACCAAGTCATGAAAAGGGAGAAACAAGTTAAACTAAAACGAAATTAACACATAAGAGTGTTAATAAGTCATCAAATTAACTTTTCCAAGATGGGTATGCTAGGCACACCAACACCAGTTCTCAATATGTGCCAAGTGCCAAGTCTTAGCGCATTCTAAGTGCCAAATCTTCCTTTGTTGCTTCTCATATACTTACCAATAATTGATCTCAAAGAAATTTAATATTAAACCAAGCCAAAAAATATGAAGGCAACTCAACACATGCCAGACATGCTAATACTTGCCAAGCACTAACACATACCAGGTGCCAATGTGTGTCAGGGAGTGTTATGGTTGATATGAAGTGGCAGGGCAAGTCGAAGAGTGATAAGGTGTGCTAGAGAGTGCCAATGCATGTTGAGGATTGTTAGGGAGTAATAGGAAAACACAAGGTAGAACTAGGTCAAAATGCATGGATTTGAATGGATATGAGTTTGTGTCAGGGAGTGTCAATGAGTGCTAGCTGTCATGCCAAGGATGGAGTGACAAGCTATTCTAAGGAATGGTAACGCATGCTAGGGAATATCAGGGCATTTCAAGATGTGCCAGAGTCTTCTAGGGAATTCCATGGTGTGCTAACATGTGCCAAATAGTGCCAAGGCATGCCAAGACATGTCAGGTGCTAAGGCATGCTATGATTTGAAGGGCGTTAGGGTATGCCAATGCATGTCAAGGAGTGTCGAAGAAAAAAATGAAGAACCAAGCTAAAATTCAAGAAAATGAAGACATAGTATGGTTAATAAGTCGGGATTTTATCATTTTCAAAAGGGTCATGGTAGGAAAACTAATAATACATTCCAATACATGAAAAGTGCCAATGTGTGCCAAGTGTTAATGTATGTCAATGCATGCCAAGGTGTTATATGGCATGCTAGGGACTATATGGCATGCCAACACATGATATGAGAGTGATATGTTGTGCTAGGGCATGCCAACATGTTCTTTCATATCCTAGTCACGACACGATGTTGTAGGTAGAAAGATGTTCTAAGAAATGTGAGGTGCCACGACTGTTGAGGAGTTCTAGGCCTCTCTTATTAATATAATTGACAAAGCTTCATTATGTATTAAATAATCTAGTTCCTACACACACTAGTGGAACTTTATCTAAAGGGAATTTTCTAGATAATAAACCTAATAGAGATGAATCATATGTTTACTCATAGGAAAACAATATTCTCATTACTTTAGGGAAATGATACAAACTAATTACTTCTTAGAAAATCGACTAACTCTGACCTCTATCACCTTGGACACATAATGAAAAAGAATCCACAACAATGGTGTTAAATCATTATAATTTGACAAAAAAATATAGTAACAAGTAAATAACGTCATCAAAAACTCATTTGAATGATCAACGATGAGGAACATTTTTTTACCGTCATCGAAAGTAACCAAAAAGAGCATTGGAGAGGGTCAATAAATGATCGTCACTAGAAGTGTCACCAAAGAGAGAATTATTGATGGGACTTTAATGACCCTCACCAAAAGTGTCATTGAAAATGGTTTTGGTGAAAGCATCGTCACTATATAAACTTACAACAACACTTTTTTAAGGTCCATCAACATATGTGACATTGGTGACAGACCTCAAAGGTCTCTCACTGACATGACCCTGACCATTGACATTTTTTGTTGTAGTGGACAATGTTTTCATAGAATATGAGTCGATAAAACTAAAGAAACATGAAAAAAATTATGTTGTATATGATTTGGAATTAGTTGTTGTAATTCACGACTTAACAATGTGGAGGATTATTTACTAGGGAAGAAGTTTGTGTTGGTAACCAACCATATCAACTTAAAGTATTTCTTTATTCAACATGATTTAAATGCTAGAGAGGAAAGATGGTTAGCCTTCCTTAGTGAGTTTGAATTTCAAATAGAGCATATTAAGGGAAAGGAAAGCAATATGTTTGATGCTTTAACTAGGGATGGTCATTTTTTAGTAGCAAATGCAGGGAGTAGTGCCAAAATAGATTTTGAAGAACAGGTGAAGCTAACAGTACAACAAAATCCTCAATATCAAGAAATACGGTGGAAAATGCAACAAGAAGAGATGACTACATGTGAAGTGAACTTAGAAGGGTTAATTACTTATCGGGACCAGTTATATATTCCCAATATGGTAGAATTGAAACAAATGATTTTGGATGAACACCATAAGGGACCATATGTTGGTCATCTGGGATACTAGAAAATGATAACAGCCCTAAGAAAACAATTTTTTTGGTTGGGTATGGAGAAGGAGGTAGTAAATTATTTAGCAAAATGCTTGGAGTGTCAGTAGGTGAAAGTGGAGCACCAACATCTAGTGGGATTACTAAATCCTTTACCTGTTCGCAAATGGAAGTGGGAGGTGACTTCCATGGACTTTATAATTGGGTTTCCAGGAACCAAATAAAAGAATGATTCGATTCTGGTAGTGGTAGACATATTGACTAAATATGCTCACTTTATACCCTTACGATCGACCTTTCGAGCTACACAAATAGTGAAATTTTCATGAAAGACATTTTGAGACTTCATGGCATACCAAAGGTAATAGTTTTAGATAGATATGTAAAGTTTATTTAAAATTTTTGGAAGACTTTTTTTGGGGCTTGGGGACCAAGTTGAACTTCAGTATGCAATACCACCCTCGGATGAATGGAAAAACAAAAAGGACCAATCGGATTCTGGAGGATTTTCTCTGGATGTATGTAATGGACATGCCCACTAATTGGGATGAAATTCTACATTTAGTTGAGTTTGCCTACAACAAAAACTATCGAAATTCTATTAAAATGAGCTCGTTTGAAGCCCTGTATGGCAATAAATGCCACACCCCACTTGGTTGGATCCAATCAGAGGATCGGTTAATTCTTGGGCCGGATATTTTACAGGAAATGGAACATACCATAAAGAAAAATGCAACATAATATTAAAACATCTCAAGATCATAAGAAGTGTGATGCAGACAAAAATAGGACAAACAAGGAGTTATGAATTTGAGCGCATGTATATCTTAGGTTTAAACCTCAAAAAATTACTCTTAGAACAAGCATTTGTGCTAAATTAGCACCCCGATTTTGTGGGCCGTTTGAAATTTTAGATCGAGTGGGGCTAGTAGCATACCAATTGGATCTACCCGATTATGTGAAATTTCATAATGTATTTCATGTGTCCTTACTGAAAAAATATGTTCATGACAACTCTCATGTAATTGATTGGAAACTGTTACAGGTGGAACCCGAAGGAGATTTCCTACCCGAGAAATTCTGCATTTTAGAGTGGAAGGAAACCGTGCTTCAGAATCGAGTCATCGCTCAAGGTAAGGTGAAGTGGAGGAACTTTACACTTGAGGAGACAACCTAGGAATGAAAAGATGTTATGAAGGAAGCGCACCCAAAATTGTTCCATTAAAGGTTAAAAGTTGATAAACATCTAGGTCAGTGTTATTTTTAAGGGGGGGGGGAGATGTAAGGTCCCTATTATTGTAAAAACAACTATCTTTTTATGTGTGATTATTATTACTATGTGGGACGATGGTGATAAAATAATCATAAAAGATAGCAATATATTTAAATAAATAAAAAACTGTTTGAATATATCTGGAAATTCTGAAGCTGGAAACACTGGCGTAAAATATCCTTGCCTAAATCTGAAGCAAATTAGATTTGAATAGAAAAAAAAACTATTCCTAAACAAATAATATATATATATATACTCGGTTGGGATAAATACTTAGAAAAGCATGACAGGGGGATAAAAGCAAGCTTTTAGGAAAAAACTGAAGAAATGCCTAGGCTAAAGGGGTAACTGATCCCCAAAAGGAAGCGCGCTGCCAAGGAAAAGTTTGTAGAATGAGTAATGTTAAAAAGGACATTATGCAAAATCATTAGAGGTTACTGAGACTGGCAAGCCATCCAATCTCGAGGGGATCAGAGGTTGGTCCATAGTTGGGAGTATCAGTGTGGTCAAGGTTGTAATTTCCAAATATACCACTCGTTAGAGGTTATTAATGAGTAAATTAATTTCTTTCTGATTTTGTAAAAGAAAATTTTGAATCTAATTCAAATGTTTTATTTATTTAGATAGTGAAATTTGAAAGTGGGGAATGAGTACATAGTTCTGCTAGTATAATGCATGCGTAGTTAGCAAATTGATAGGAAGAGAAATCACATATTTGTGCAAATATCATGATGAATATTGTAACAAACCTCCTTATCCTACCCAGGAAAAACAACCTTTAGACCCATAATTTTAAATTTTTGTCTTAGTTACAGTTAAGAGTTCACAACTACCATGAATTTAGTGAACCAAGAATCATAACTACAATGAAAGATCAAGGTGGAGTCATATACCCTGGGTGTGAAATCACATACTCTCGTGACATGCAATCCTTACAATATCTTTAATGTCTTCATGTGACAATGAAAGAACCTTTTCTTGTATCTACTTCTACTAACATGGGCATGTAAAGCTACTTGTGTCTTGCCTAACATGCACTTGCAATAATATCTACACAATTCTCCATCCAGTACCAAAGAGAGAGCATATGATATTACTTTGTGTTATTACATCTAATATGCTTATGAAGAAGGTTATTGATATAGCTCACACGGGGCATAACCAATACTATATTATTATTCAACACAACTTTTAAGCTCTCGAGCTGAATGATTTACCCATTCAACTATAAGAGATAAGAACTCAACCATCAACTTATCTCAACTAAATGATTTAACTCATAGTAATTAAGGACTAAAATTAAACCCACATCATGATAATGAATCTCATTCGAATAAAGGAAAGTACCATTAAATCTGTTAACACATAAGAATAAGTAATTCATCCAACATTCCCATAGCGAAGAAACTTAATAAAATCTTCACATAATCACATGCAACTGGCAAGAGAGAGAGAGAGAGAGAGTAAGAATTATCATACTAAACATTCCATGCATCTGACACCAACTAAAACCTCACTTGGAGGGAGGATCACCACCACCCAACCATGAATCACCTCTGATTCCCCCCGAGACGAAGATCTTGCCAAGGATCAACTATCTCAATTGATCGATGCACTTGGTATTTAATACCCTCTTTCATGATTTAGTTACCATTAGTAGCATCGCGCTTTATGGATTTTTCCATTTTCCTAGGTCTTATCCAGAAAAGCTTGTCTTTATCTCCCATGATGCTTTTCCACATAAAATCTTGCCTTTATCTCCCGCAAAGCTTTTATGTCCAATGGATCTTTATCTCCCATCCATCCGATGGATATCCAATCCATCCAAGCTTATCTAGAATCTTATCATGAAAGATTCATCTCTATCCCATTCCTCATGGGATTTGGCAAGCATCTCCTCTCTCTTGGTGCTCCACCCTCCAAGTGATTTATTTTATTCATATATTTAATAATACATTTTCTTTTCATATTACATATTACCTAGCTTTCCTCAGCTTAGGTGTATAATTGTTTAACCCACAAAGGAGGGTATCAAACCTAGCTTTCCTCATCTTAGGTCTACAACCTTTAACACACAAGGGAGGATATCATACCTAGCTTTAACTTATCTTAGGTTTACAATAATGTAGTACAGAAGGGAGGGGTGTTACATACACCCCCCCTTAAATTTTACACCATCCTCGGTGTATCACTGCATCATATCCTCATTCATAGGTAGTTGGTTTCTAAATCAACAGCTTTCATGGCTCTACCATCTGATGCAAATTTTTCGATGTACATCTACCACAAGGAGTGCTCCCAGCATCTCTCCTTCCATAGCTACATCGGTCTCAAGGAGTGCTACCAGCATCTCTCCTTCCATAGCTACCTGTCACACATTTTTTCAAACCATTTGTGAGAATTTATCGATGCAAATTTTAACTATGATAAATATCATAATCTGTTACTATTAAAGAAACTATTGCTTATCATTTATTTTATCTGAAGAATGCATGTCCTCTTCTTGCATTCTTTCAAGCCTTTGTGTTCTTGTTGAACACCTGCTTCTTGTAGTCTCTCTGCATACAATATGTCAGTAGCATATTTTCCACATTAATATGCCTGCAAAGTCATAACAGATTATTTCACATCACAATATATATTCATATACATATGTTCATCGTAATTATATGTATGCCAAACTACGATTAACCAAAGTTACTTATACCAAACTTACTTTCCTTCTTCTGGGTAATCTCCAGGTTTGTTTACCTAGCCAGACATCCATCTAATGACTACTGCATACCTGCACACAAGGTATGTTATACACACCAATACACATTTCATTTTTCAAACTTGTAACATATGTAGTCATATGGTCCTATATGTATTGTTGTACATTGTCTAGCTGTGGTATAGCCTATAATACTATCCTCATGGTATCACCTGCATGACATAAACTTTATCCGCATATTTTTCCACCATGTTAGTATCATACCAACATTCATTTATCATGGTTCACCTATCTAACTAAGAAACTTTCATGTCATGTGTAAATCAGTTCCAGATGTCATGTGGTTACAATATCAATTGCATATTATTGCATCCATGCAAATTCTCCTCTTAATCATACCTTCCGCTTAATGTTCTAAAGGATATTATTAACACATAGTTGTTGAAGTTCAATATTCATGAGATCATTAACTCACCTCATATGTTTTACTGTTGCTCTATTTATGCTTCAACAACCTATTGACCATACATAATTCCGTGTACTTATACATGAATGTTTTTACTACTTACAATTCTACACTTCTTGTAGTTGTAAGTGCTTATGATGTCAGGGTATTTACATGTTAGCTTATTCTTAACATTAAATCACCCTTTACCAAAAATTGAGTTATCAATTTATGAATTCTTGTTTGAATCATACAACATCTCCTTATGTTTTCCATACACCTTATCAATGTAATCTGATAAGAGATCCTCTCAAAATTTCTTGGTACAATTTATAATATGAATCTAAAATCGATTGTTAAATATCATTTATTTGACCCAGTGGTCCATACCATTTGTGCTACTTCACCAATTACTATGGTTTTCACTCAAGGATACTTATAGGTTCTACTATACATATCCTTCAAAAGATGCACATGTCCTAAAAATCCATTTAAGTTAAATTTCCCATTTAACCATACTTTCTTCCAACTGAAGAACGAGTCACATTGTAAGCAGATGCATTAATCAAAGGATTAATTTGACCACAATTTGTGGAGTTATATAGTATTTATACTATAACATGCTCTCACCATCCTTTACTTTGGTATTATACTTTTATAACAATTATACCATTTATAAGTTGTTTTTATAGCCCAACCTGACTTTTCACATAGTCATGCATACTTTGCCTATTTACTATTGACATATAACAACATATGCATATATAGCTTGATTTAGACTCAAGACTCTTTCTTATATGGATGCATAATATCAAGACCATCCCACCATTAACCATTTGATAATTACATTATTCTTACAAGTCTATAATATTGCACACCCATGTGCTTGCATGGTAAATTCATATAACTCATTAATATGCATGGATATTAAGCATGTTCCTCCACACTATGGTAACATCATGTAAAGCTATCCATGACAAGGTATAGGTGTAATATATAACAATTAAGTCCATATACAACCATGGAATTCCTCCGTTATTTAATCCTCCTTTCATGTATTAGGTGAGATTTGTTTTTATTCACCAATCCTTATTTAAATCTCTTACCTAATATAGTTTTCCACATGGTTCCTCAACCCGTACCTGTTATGGTTTGTGTTAGAGGTTTTAAGAAAAAAATTTCTAATTTCTCTTCATTATTCATAATACCAATTTTGCCCAAGTTTTCCTCTAGTTGCTATCATGCATATATGTGTTTTACCTTTGCTTCCAAAACTATAATCCACATGCTCAAATATAACTAATTTGGAGATTTACATGAAAAATGATCTTGCGAAGATAAACTAGAATTGGCTTTGCTTATTTACATTAATGTATAAATATTTATCTAGTTATTTATATATTTTCTTGTATTACAGTTGTGATAACATGATGATTATATCGTCATCGGGAAGGTGCATGGTTGCCACATTGACATACGAGAAGCATCTATCAAAACAAATTGTTGATGTTGCTACTCTTGGGATATCTCCCGATACTGTGATATGTCTCATCCCATAAAATAGCAGGGCCATCGTAAGCTTAAATCTACTCAGGGATGACATTTTCCGTAAAATTAATATCCCACCCTATGATACGTGTTGAGTGCATGACACTTGAATCATAAGGAAGCACATCTGGCAGTTTCCAATTTAAACGTAAATAAATATATTTAGCATCTTTTACACCGGGGACTTGACAAGTTGGGAAGGTTAGGGTGATGATATTTCCCCTCCCGGGTTCAATTCCGCCAAGATATGACATATTTAGTACCATAAGAGAGAGCATCAATGCCTCCTACCAAGCAAGGCATGACAGTTGCGATAAAGTGCAGCAAGGTATCCCACCTCATGGTCAGGTACCAAATGCTCAACATTCATGCAATTTAAAGGAAAAGTCCTCCAAAACATTTAGCCTGTAGTTTAACACAACTTAACTGATCGGCAGAAAACTGGCATTAAAGTCATTAGTTGGTCGTAAACCATCGAATAAAACATTGATGGAATTCAATATGAAATATACTTCTGTGCAGGACGACCGTAATAGGATATAACAATATAACTAAATTCAATCAAATTTAGTTCATTTAACTTCAAAGAACTGCTACTCATATTCTAGTCCAAGGCAAGAGTAAATCGGATAAATTTTCAAAATATTTTAGCATTGGCTCTGTTTCCGAAAGAAAATGCATCCTTTTTGTCGGAAAAAACTCGGTCGTAATTGAACCAGGCACCATAAAACAACACAATACAAAACCACAAAAGATAAATGGGGTTGACAACGATACAGTGAACAATGCCGAAACAAGGTTTCTGAGTTCAAAACCCTGAATCTCTAAAAACAAGTGGAAGAAAATTATCAATACAGCCACTTCGGCAAAGCAAAAACCCTAATTAAACCGTGGAAAACTCACAGGGAACCATAAGAAAAACCAGCATATATGTACGTATGCATGCGAGCTCATTGATGTTGAAGCTGAACAGCGCTGCCTCCAACGCTAACACACAGGGTTTTTAGTGCTTCTGGCTTCAGTGCCTCTACGCACTCTTTCCATCTGAATCTGCCGCCGGCAGGGCTACCTCTGCATGTTGAGCCACTGTGAGTCCCTTCACCAAAATGACACAGCTGCATGATGGTAGCCATGCGAGAGCATATCGAGGTCTACATAGAACCAAGCTTGCTCCTCTCTTCAACGTCTGAATATACATATTTGCTCTTGGTTTATATCAGTTTTAATGCTGGTAGTAACCCAATAACCCTTTCCTCAATAATATATATATATATATATATATATATATATATATATATATATATATATATATATATATATAGATATATATATATATATAAAATAAAATAAATTAAAAAAAAAACTTCGTTTTTAATCAACATCTCAATCTTCTAAAATTAAAGTTGATGTTGCACATTTAGAGGCGGCCACTTACATAATATCTTCTTAAATTTATCTCACTTCATAATGTACGTGCACAAAAAAAGGCAATATAAGTTGTACATATCCACATACTGTGTAAGACCACCCAACATGGACAAGAAGCAAGATATAAATAACAACATCTACGAACCTGCAGTGGAGTATCAATATCCATTCCATAGGAATACCTCAATGCATGATACCAACAATCATTGAAGCCACGCAAATTCAATCCCAAAATCAGCAGCATCAGGGATCGATATTTGCAATAGATATTTGTTCAAGATAACGCCACCCATAAAATAAAATAATTTTTTACTAAACCCAAGACGACCGAACTGAAGGTTGTTCAACATCAAAGTAGTGTGAGTGCTTCTGCGCTCTGCCTAGAATAACTTAACCAGATCTGGCGATCGCGGTTTGAATCCGTTGGACCCTTCTACTGTGGTTATTGTAAGCTGGCGAGGGTTCAGCTTTGGATGCTGCAAAAATGCGGAGAAATTGTTGTCTAGGTGGATTATAGCAGGCTTCTGATGGCTGACAATCGGTGCTAAGGATTGACCCCTCATCTAGACATTGGGAAAATACTACGAGAAGCAATCGTTGGCTTCGTCCAAAAACCAATTTCCTGCCATCTGATTCACCAACAACCAATAGGTTGATGTTTATTTCTCTTTGATCGAAAGGCTTTGTGCTATTTTGGTAAAGATGGCCTTAACTGGTGGAAGAAAAACGATGGAAACAAACAAAAAAATAGTGAGAAGCTCATAAAAGACTAAAAGAAGGAAATGTTGATGTCCCACATTGTTACTATGCTCATGGTGAAGATAATGAGAATTTCCAGTGTCGAAGTTATTGGATGCTTGAGGAGCAGTATGAGCACATTGTTCCTGTTCATTAAAGAGGGTAACAACGCTGGCCATATGTGCTCAATAATACAGACAGATCTTTGCAAATGGAAAATTCAGGGGGCCTTCTAGCTTTTTTATCATGTTCAACATGGATCTGGCGATAACAAGTGGAGGAACCACACAAAGGGAAAAGGAGAAGTGTGCAATATTGAGCTTGCATCAAATTTTCCTTATAGCGAGGGTGTTGCTTTTACATAACCTTTTTATCAATTTGGTTATTGACATGACTTACAAAGCCTGCAGCTTAGTTACTCTTTCCTCGTTAAGAATAAAAGCCACCGCCCACGTCGCCATGATTTACATGTTGTTGGGGGGAAAAGTATCTAATGCAGAATGCCTCTATCCCACTCTGAAGGTGATAGTACTCCAGCAACAACTGAATGTAAAGCTATTCAAAGTTTCTTCTTTATGAGATGAGAGAGGGAAGAAAAGGATGATCTACTAACCGTTATCTTGCGCTAATAGTCGATCCAGTCTTCACTCCTTGCTGCTTGCTCCTAGCTCCTTGCCCTTTCACCGGCCCAGCTACACACAGATCCTGTAAAAGCACAAGAAAAAAGGAAACTACAAGAAGCATACATCCATAATCGATTATAGGATTAGCATAAATCAAACATACAAGCATCTATTCATCATAAAGACACATGCATATAGAAGAACCTCAAATACTTTATTGATAATAGAAGTATAGTTCCGAGAGAGTTACAACCACAATGGGCCCAATCCAGCAACACCTCCCAACTGAAATAAATCTCCTCTTCACCTCCTTCAAGCAAAACACCCAATATCTCTATACACAAACCAACAACACTTCCTTACTTGCACAAAATTCCAGCCTCCTTAGACCTCATGAGAGAGCTCTATATATAGGGTTTTGGAGAAAGGATGAGTCATCTTGAGACTGGCCTGAAGCTGACTTGTGTCTTCTCCCACTTTAGTTAATCTTCAGTTCTTGAGTCCACTTGGAGAATCTTGCTTCCACTTGGAGATCAAGACCCTCTTACTCGTCACTAGGCGAATTCCTTGACCCAAGTGTCAGTTTGGAAGCTTCCTGGGCAGTTGACACCTTGCAGAAGGACTGTGCCACTTGGCCAATCTCGCCCAGCGCAGGTACAAGGAGGAGAAGTTGACATTCAGCGCAGATGCTCAGTGGAGTAGCTGACATGATCCAGAAATAGCCTGTTTTTGAGTGTTTTTGGGTGGAGAACTGATTCTCAGTGCTGTGGTTTGCAGACCTTGTTCCTCTAAGAGTAAGAACAACATGTTTAGGGACTTTGGATCCCTCAAATTATTGACATTTCATGCTCCATGCTGTTAGGCACAAAAATTTCTTTAACAGTTGCCCCCTAAAGTATGAGGTCGTTTATCGGGTGAAATGCTTTATTAGGACGATCCGAAGTTCATTCAATCGCTGAGAGGTGTCCTGCAATAAAATACAATACAATACATTATTTTTCATTCTGCTTTCATGATCTAGCGGAGGCGGGCATTCTCATGCTCAGCTTTATAAATTCATTTTGGTACATATAACAGACGACCGTCTGATGATAGACTGATAATTCTCTGCTGAAATTATCATCCTTCGAGTAGGATGATCATCTGCTGCAATATTGTACATATAAAATGTCTTTATATTTCCTGAATATATATCGCAGCCCGGATGGATGAAACTAGATCCGGGGTCTTCAATCTCGTTCGATCTTCACTCTAAGTACAAGTCGATCCATGTGAGAATTGCGCTGAAGTCGAATATGGAAAGACATCGCTTGATTACCAGTCAATAATGTAAACCGTTAACAAGCGCGAGAGGAATCACTAATAATGACAATGACCCTCAAGGTACTACAGTACAATTCACGTGGTGTGAATAAAGGACTTGGCGTTGAACACCACGCAAAATCTTCTGGTCGAAGGTCATTGATGTATACCTGTCGCCGGAAGTGAGAAACTTGCCATTAAGGCATGCAAGCTTCAAAGTACTGGGGGGGTGTTCCTAGATCAACTTCTTGGATAATGAGCTGAAGTCGACAAGAAGCGATCCGTCAAAGGAGGGCCTTAATGAATCCCACATCAGTGACACAGAACGGAGCTAATGACTTTAGTGGAGGTGAAAACAAACTGTGAGATATGATTCAGGGTGGCGATCATGGGTGGATGAAGGATAATGTATGGCAGTGGATGGGACACGGTTGACTCTTTCTGAACACATCTCTTGAACATATAACGACACTAATGTGATGGATCGGTAGCATTACCCCAAATACAGATGGTTTGGCCAGGACCATGGTGATGAGACCGATGAATGAAACAACCCAACCCGATGTGGTATGGAGGACAAAGTGTCATGTTCAAGAGCGACTTGCTACCATCAAAGCTTTGAGGTTCTCCCAATTTTCCCCCAGTCATTTATGACCAGTACCTCTTTATTTTTGTCAAGATTGAGGAGGATAACATATGCTTATTCTATAACCTGCCATGGAAAATTTTAGGGGCTAATGTTCGCCCAGTGGGCTAATTTTCCATGATTTTTCCACAAAAAAGATTCGCCAATTTCCAATTTTATAAAAGACGATTCGCCCAAATTTTAGAATATAAAATTATTTTACCTTAAAAATCGCCAACATTATATAGAGACTATATATAAAATAATTATAAATTTGATTAATTTTACAAATATATCAATAAACGTTTATAATTTGCATATTAGGGATTAGTGAGATTCGCCAATTTTTTAAACTTCAAGAAAATTTTCCATCCTTAAAATTTTCCTTGTTAATAAACCTGCCCTTCGGGCAAGCCCATCGCTATGTTTTAACGAGCCTAGCGATAAGGAAACTCGTTCTCGTCTAAAGACAAGTTTGTTGCTATTTAATCATTTTAAAGAGTCTAGCGACAAAGACAACTCGGTCCTTTTCATTTTTAGAGAGTCTGAAAAGGTACAAAAAGTTAACTCCAAAATTCCTTTTTCGTCATCTAATCCCTTAAGTCCGAAAAAGTATAAAACAATACATAAGGGATGAGTTTTCGATTACTTTAACGAGCCGAATAAAACAAGCGCTCGACCTTTTTGTGCAATAATCCCTCAAGTCCAAAAAGATTAAAATCTAGAGGAGGGATAGCTCTTCCGGTCCTTTTAACGAGCTGGAAGGCCAAAACTCGGCAAACTTTTCATATTTTACGAGTCAGATGAAAAGAGCTCAAAGAAGACTCGTCTTTTGAGGAACGAGTGATAAACAGGGGTAGCAGCAGATTCCAGGTGCAGGTTGGAATTTTCCAATCACGGCAGTGTCACAAGGATGGCTAAGTGGAATCACTCTTCGCAGCTGTTCCTCAAAATGGGTAAACAATCATATGGAGGTGAACGATAGGCCAAATGGAATGGAGGTGGCGGGTGCAAACACGACCAAGGCTTTTATGGCTAACAAATTTACGATCACAATGGTTATTTACCGGAATAGGTTCTTTTTTTAGATAAAAATGAGCTTAAACTCTGGAGGAAACATTGCTCACTGCTTTTCTTTATTTTTTAATGAGCATGAAGACCGCGTTAAAACTGCTCGGATCTTGCGTTTATTTTTTAACGAGCATGAACTTTATGCTAAAACTGCTCGAAATACCAGTCATAAGATAAGAAATGTCTCCTGTGAGATCTCTATTTTTTATAGAGCTTCATCTTCACTAAGCTTTGCTCCCTCTCATCCTTTCTTTATGCAAGTTCGGAAACGGCTAATCCTACGAGTTTAAAGGGTTAGACTTACAAGTTTAAAGGGAGGACCTAAAAATTTAAAAAATA
This sequence comes from Pinus tabuliformis, assembly GCA_031772625.1. Lineage (NCBI taxonomy): Eukaryota > Viridiplantae > Streptophyta > Pinopsida > Pinales > Pinaceae > Pinus > Pinus tabuliformis. The sequence goes on along the minus strand of CM062807.1, from coordinate 30,572,279 downwards.
AATAGTCGTCCCTTGCTTGCATTCCAAAAGGTTGCATTCCCCCAGGTATAAAGTACAATTTCAAGGCTGCCCATACTTATCCGATAAAACATTTGTTTTAAAGGGTGAGGCTTGCCTCTTTCTGGTTACCCAAAGATTGTTTTGTTAACACCATCAAACGAAAACATTTTCTCGGCACTGCCTACTGAAGCAGACAATGGTGAATGATTGTTGTCAAAAAAGTAACCTTAGCAAAAGAATCCTATCCCAGAACAACCCCTCTTCCAAATACGGACGGGGTAGGACTAGTCATATTCTTTCGCGGAAATTCTACCTTATACCCAGGGTTTCCTCTGCCCGAAGTAGACCAGGATGCATGCCCCCTGGGTTCCAGTCCCATCTTTCCGATCACTCGCACTCATCCAGAAGGCGGACTGGGGGTGGAGACATTTCTTGAGTGAATAGACCATTGAGGGTTGGTATTTGACTATTTGCGATGCGTGATCCCGGAAATGAATGTTGGTCTACGAGCTTGACCACCCTTCCTTCATGTGGAAAACACATTACTCTAAAGAGTGAGGAGACTATAGCTCCCATGCAATATATATAGTCTCGTCCAAGGAGTAGGTTATAATCCAAGGGTCCTTGAACGACCATCACGTTCATTTGAACGGTCTTCCCTTTCAATGGAACAGGCACATTGGGGAGGATCCCTAACGGTCGACTGGTTCCTTTGTCAAAACCCGAGAGATTTCTTATCTCAGTCAAAAGCGTCGGGGAACCCAGTGCTTTCCAAGCATTAGAGGAAAGGATACTCACATATACCCCTTCATCAATGATAGTCCCAGCCATCACCATTCTATAAATTTGGACTATGATTCTGAATGGTATACTGGCTGGAAACCGGGGTCTGCCTAGTTGGTTCCAATCAAAGGACACAACCAGGTTGCCTGGTGGTGGGACCAAATACACGGCCGGATACGATCCTGACGATGTTCCTTCCTGCGATAAAGGAATGGGCGCATTTCCCTGATGCTCATCAGAATCTGTGTTGATGAAAAGAATTTGGATGGTGTCATCCTTATTCTCTTTAGTGAGGGTGTCATTTGAAGATGAATCTTCAGTGACGGTGTCATTTGAAGATGAAACCTCTGAAGGAAGAACCGGGTCAACTGCCATATCGACCTTTAGACTTTCGTCTGGTCCGGATTCAGTAGGTTCATTTTCAATGACTGGCACTTCAACTGACCACTTGAGCAGGCCGGCTATATCCTCAACCAACGAAGGACTTGGCACGAGTTTTTTGTATCCAGGAGGAAGTATTACCGGTGAAACCGGGCGATCTTCCAAAACTCTCTTCGCTTCGTCTAAGAAGGGACAACGGTGGATGGCGTGACTGCCTTCACACAGTCTGCAGGGGGATCTTGCTCCCCCTCTTTGTCTTGAACCTTCACTTTCGCTGGTTGACGGTAAGCAATCAACATGGCTATCAGAGGTTGATGCTCCCGAATTGTGCAAACGAGGTGACCAGTCCCTTAGTAGCCGGGGAATACAGGGACAATCTCTATGGAAGTGATCTCCTCTACATATGACACATGGCGATTTAGGCCCGGTCTGTGCTATGTGTGGGTTTTTGCCAGATGTCTTTTGCTTGCCCCCAGTCACCTTAGGCTCCTTCTTCTTCTTCTCTTTCTTCTTCTTTTCCTTCTTCTCCATGGGAGCTTGGATTTTGCCGGCTCTGCCTTTTGAAGATGAAGGATTGGAGGAAGGGTTAGAGGAGGTAGAAGGCTGGTGGGAGGCTCTAGACTCATCTAACTATTGACTCGACTGCTCAGGAACCATGGTGTTCTGAACTACACTAGTTGAGAATAGCCAAATAGGCAGGCCAATTGTCAGTCCTAGAAGCGACAATGTGGCCATGTGGGTTGCACCGACTTCTCCCCAAGAGGAGAATGGACTAGGACATCCATCATGTGGAGTTCCTTGGTTGGGGCGTTTCATGTTCTCAATTTAAGATCAACGCGGGAATAGGAGGTGATTATGTTCCGTTTAAAATAAATTTTATAACGACGCTTGGACACAACTTGCTTTTTCACTTTTTAAGAGTCGAGAAAAAGCTAAAGATGACTCTAGTCTCCTTCGATGTATTAACAAGCCCGAAGTGACAAATGCTCGGATGGACTTTTTCAGTTATAGAGTTCGAAAAAGGCCAAAAGAAACTGCTCTGGAGATCTAGGCAGAGGGTGTGCCAAACCTTTCGCAAAACCACAGAATACGTTTTACGGTACGAGTGGTCGATCTTCGTGAATTCTGTGTTCACTGCATTGCGATCAGTAGGGCGGCCGACACAGTTTGCTATGGATAAAGGCTTTGATCCTATAGGGGTCTCCCAATATATACGCGACGGTATGTGGGAGCACAAGTCCGTATTGATACTTATCGCTTCACCGTGGAGGAATCACCCAACCACTCAACGCTAAGATATCACGTTTAACGACGCCGGAACACGTCTCTAACTTAGAGCTCTAGATGTTTGCGTTATGTTTCAATGCGTTGTGATGTAAATTCAATTTATTTTAAGTTTGATCTTGTTTAGCAGTTTGCCTTTATGGATCACCACGAGATGTATAGAAACACTCCTGAATGCAATCTAAGATGATAAGCAATCTTTTCAATCTTTCAACTTTGAAAACCTTAACTACTGAGGGAGAAGGAAGATAACACCTTTTCACACAGATCATAGAGCACACACTAATGCACTTTCCTAAATCAACATGCGAATTTTCATAATGGACATGCACAATGCAAGTATTTCTTTTCTCTTTCTTAATGTTGATGAAATGCAAAAAGAAAGCTATTGTATAACTTTGAATTCAATTTCAAACAAAAGCAAACAAGTTTGTCCAAAATCGAAAGACACCTTACGATTCACTTGTTTCGACACTTAGAAATATAAAAATCCAAACCATATAACGAAGGCGACAAACTCAATTAGCTATGAACAACAAATAAGCTAACTCTTAAGATCAGAACGACACTTAATCACAGGTCTAGATCTAAGAGGTCAATGCAAGACTGGTTCACTTTCGTTATGGGAAACTGTAAATGACACAAGAAATAAAAAAGAACAAATACAGTTTCTTTATACAACTGAGGCGGAATAATGACAAAGGAAGATGGTTTCAGATAGGCCTACTGACTGGCAACAAACAGCAAAAACAATAGTGAAAACAAGGCAAGACACAGCAGGAAACCTCAGTAACTCAAGCCAAGACTAGTCCAGCGCAGGTGTAACACTGCCTGTTTGACCTTCAGCGCAGGTAGCCCCTTCGGGAACTGCGCTGAAATGCAGACTGCCTTTGTACAGCCTGCAATGAAGAACGAGACTTTCGTCCGTCTTGGTTTTCGGGTCACAGATTGCTAAAAAATTCACAGTTTTTGCTCAAATCAGAAGCTATCAGTCAAGGAGACACTAAGGGATGTAAAGGAGGATGAAAAGCTATCACTAAGAGCTTATTAGAGTCCTTGTGGATCAGCTCTTCAAACCATAAACTTGCCCAGAAACTGAGCTAGAGTAGTTGCCCTCTACTTTGTGTTTGATGGACTCAAACACAGTTCGATTCGGTGCTCCCTTTGTTTATGAAATGAATAGCAAGAAACACAACAAACCAATAAGATACGATCCCCAGCGGAGTCGCCAATTTGTTGGGGGGAAAAGTATCTAATGCAGAATGCCTCTATCCCACTCTGAAGGTGATAGTACTCCAGCAACAACTGAATGTAAAGCTATTCAAAGTTTCTTCTTTATGAGATGAGAGAGGGAAGAAAAGGATGATCTACTAACCGTTATCTTGCACTAATAGTCGATCCAGTCTTCACTCCTTGTTGCTTGCTCCTAGCTCCTTGCCCTTTCACCGGCCCAGCTACACACAGATCCTGTAAAAGCACAAGAGAAAGGAAACTACAAGAAGCATACATCCATAATCGATTATAGGATTAGCATAAACCAAACATACAAGCATCTATTCATCATAAAGACACATGCATATAGAAGAACCTCAAATACTTTATTGATAATAGAAGTAAAGTTCTGAGAGAGTTACAACCACAATGGGCCCAATCCAGCAACACCTCCCAGCAGAAAGAAATCTCCTCTTCACCTCCTTCAAGCAAAACACCCAATAGCTCTATACACAAACCAACAACACTTCCTTACTTGCACAAAATTCCAGCCTCCTTAGACCTCATGAGAGAGCTCTATATATAGGGTTTTGGAGAAAGGATGAGTCATCTTGAGACTGGCCTGAAGCTGACTTGTGTCCTCTCCCACTTTAGTTAATCTTCAGTTCTTGAGTCCACTTGGAGAATCTTGCTTCCACTTGGAGATCAAGACCCTCTTACTCATCACTAGGCGAATTCCTTGACCCAAGTGTCAGTTTGGAAGCTTCCTCGGCAGTTGACACCTTGCAGAATGACTGTGCCACTTGGCCAATCTCGCCCAGCGCAGGTAGCCTTCATTAGTTTTGACCTTCAACGCAGGTACAAGGAGGAGTAGTTGACATTCAGCGCAGATGCTCAGTGGAGCAGCTGACATGATCCAGAAATAGCCTGTTTTTGAGTGTTTTTGGGTGGAGAACTGATTCTCAGTGCTGTGGTTTGCAGACCTTGTTCCTCTAAGGGTAAGAACAACATGTTTAGGGAATTTGGATCCCTCGGATTATTGATATTTCATGCTCCATGATGTTAGGCACAAAAATGTCTATAACACATGTCATAGAAGTTAGATAAGGATTATAAACATGTCTTACTACATTAATCTATATCATTATCACTACAAGAAAAAAGGCCATTTGTGAGGGTCATGTCTGTGACATGCCTTTAAGGTCTGTAACCAATGTTTCATATGGTGACGGTCCTTAGAAAGCCATTTTGTAAGTGTATATAGTGATCGTCCTTTAAGGTTTGTCACCAAAGCCATTTTGAATGACACTTTTGGTGAGGGTCATTAAAGGCCCGTCATTAATTCTCTCTTTGGTGACAGTTTTGGTGAGGGTCGTTAGAGGACCATCACTAATTCTCTCTTTGGTGACACTTCTAGCAACGATCTTTTATTGACCCTCACCAATGCTATTTTTCGTTACTTTTGTTGACGGTCAAAAAATGTTCATCATAATTGATCATTCCAATGAGTTTTTTATGACAATATGTTTCTGTTACTATATTTCTCTTCAAAAGGTAACTATTTAATACCATTGTTGTGGAGTCTTTTTCAATATGTATCCAAGATCATAGTGGTTATAGTCAATCAATTTGTTAAGAAGTAATTAGTGTGTATCATTTCCCTCAAGTCATAAGAATATAGTTTTCCTATGCATGAACACATGATTCATCTCTATTAGCTTTATTATCTAGCAAATTTCCTTTAGATAAAGTTCCACTAGTGTGTGTAGGAACTATATTATTTAATACATAATCAACCCCTATCAACTCTACTAATGAGAGAGACCTAGCACTCCTCAACACTCATGGAACACCTTAACATGCTTTGGAACAATACACTAACATTCCTTGGCACCTTGCATGTCTTGGAACATATTTGTACCTAGAACATCTTGCCATGAGTAGGACTCCCAAGCACATGTCAGCATGCCCTGGCATAGCATAACACTCCCCTAGCATGTGTTGTCATGTCATGTAGCCCCTAGCATGCCCTGGAAAACCTTGGCATAATATTGCATTGACAAAAATTAGTACTTGGCAAACATTGACACTTGGCATGTATTAAAACATATTATTAGAGTGCCTAACATGCCCCTTTTTAAAAAGATAAAATATCGACTTATTAACCCTCTTATGTTTTCATTTCCTTACATTTTAGCTTGGTTATTACTTTTGTTGCCTTGAAACTCCTTGATGCATATTGGCATAGTCTGGCACCCTACACATCCTAGCATGTCTTAGCACCTGGCATGCCTTGGCACTATTTGGCACATGTTAGCACACCCCAGAACTACCTAGCACACTCTAGCACTTCTTGACATGCCCTGATATTCCCTGGCATGCCTTGCTCGTGCTTAGCATACCTTGTCACTCCCTCCATGGCATGACAACTAGCACTCATTGACAATCCCTGACACACCCTCATATTCATTCACTTCCATGCATTTTGACCTAGTTCTCCCATGTGTTGTCCTAGTACTCCCTAACACTCCTCAGCATGCATTGGCACTCTCTAGCACACCTTATCACTCTTCGACATGCTCTTCCACTTCATAGCATGCATCACACTCCCTAAAACACATTGGCACTTGGCACTTGGAAAGTCTTAGCATGTTTGGCATGCGTTGAGATGACTTGGTATGCTTTGGCATGGTTTAATATTAAATTTATTTGAGATAAATTATTGGAAAGTAGACGAGAAGCAACAGTGTAAGATTTGGTGCTTAGAATGCATTGACACTTGGCACTTGGCTCCTATTTTCACCTAGTGTTGGTGTACCTAGCATGACCCTCGTGGAAAAGGTAAATTGATGGCTTATTAAACCTATTATGTGTCCATGTCCTTGTAGTTTAACTTGTTCCTCCCTTTCGTTTCCTTGCTAGTCCCTGGCATGGCTTAGCACTTGGCACATCTTATCTTGTTTGACATGCCTTTGTATTATCTAGCACATGTTAGCATGCCCTAACATTCCCTAACACACCTTGGCAGTCATGCCCTCACTGCTAGAATTACATTTTTCCACGACTTGGGAACCTTACATTCACTAGAACACCTTGGCAGTCCCTAGTTGTCATGCCCTCAAAAATAACCTTACCTTTTTTGTGACTTGGGAACCCAACCAATTCATTAGAAAAACAATATTGTGCCCAAACCAAAGTCTCCCTTTCTCTGAAATTTCTTTGTCCACACCTTATCACAACCATAGGCTTTCCTCCTGCAAGTCCTATTCTGAACTTCTCCTAAAAAACTTCATCCTTGGGACACCTGGAATTCAATGACACTCCTTGGCACACACTCTTATTTGTTCATTTCCAAGAATTTTGACCTAGTTCTCCCTTTTGTTCTCCTGACATTCCCTAACACTCCTCAACATCCATTGACACTGCCTTCCATGTGTTAGCACGCCTTTTCATTCCTTGGCATGCCCTGTCACTCTCTCCTAGCATGACTTAGGACAACCTAGCATACCATGTCACTCTCTCCTTAGCACACTTGGAACTCACTAACACTCTGTGTCACACACTCTTATTCATTAATTTCCATGCATTCTAATCTAGTTCTCCTTTATGTTTTGCCTGGAACTCCCTAACACTCCTTAGTATGCATTGGCACACCTTGGTGCTTGGCACATCTTGGTATGCTTCCCTATCACTCTAGCATGCATTGGCGCTGCATAGCATACATTTTCACTCCCTCCTTAGCACACCTAGAACTCGCTGACACTTCATTTCCATGCATTTGAAACTAGTGTTGACTTGTGTTTCCTTAGTACTTGGCCCTAACACTCCCTAGCATGCAGTCGCACCACACCTTGGCACCTAGAACATCTTGGAATGCCTTAGCAGTTGGCTTGTCTTAGCATGCCTAACATGCCTTGGAATTATCTAGCATGTGTTAGTACTTCCTGGCATTCCCTAGCACACCTTGGCACTACCTAATTGTAATGCCCTCATAGATAGCTTTACTATTTTTGCAACTTGGGAACCCAACCAAGTCATTAACAAAAGAATGTTGTGCCCAACCCAAAGTCTCCCTTTGTCTTAAACGATTTGACCAACCCCTTCTAATTGTAACCATAGGATTTCCTCCTACAATTCCTATTATGACCTTCTCCTAACACACTTTGTCCTTGAGACACCTAGAATTCATTGACACTCCTTGGCACACACACTTATTTGTTCATTTCCATGTATTTTGACCTAGTTCTCCCTTGTGATGCCCTAACATTCCTCAACATGCATTGGCAATGTTCGACATGTGTTAGCATGCATTTTCATTCCTTGGCATGCCTTGACACTCCATGGGTATAGTGCCCTCACAACTACCCTTATATTTTTTGGGACTTGGGAACCCAACCAAGTCTTGCATCAACTACAACAACTTGACAAAGTTATAGTTACTACAACTAGACTATGCCTTGTTCACCTAACAACTGACTATAACTCATCTTAGACTACTCATGTATAATTTGAACTTATCCAGCTTAACAAGTTACAAGTTACTATGTCAAGGCTCACATCCAACCATGGCCATAAAACAAATGAGAAAATAGTTCACATCTTGACATGCCATAACACCTAGAACATATAACAATCCCTTGGAACTTTGTGGCACGTGTTATCACCCCCTACATTCCTTGGTATCCTTTAGCACTCCCTAGCACTCCCTCACATGCCCTAGAAATTTGGCATGCCTTGACACTGCCTAGCATATAACCTTGCCACACCCTCGTCAACACACCTAAAAATCACTGACACTCCCTATCACACACTCTTATTTGTTCATTTCCATGCATTTTGAGCTAGTTCTCCCTTGTGTTTCCATGGCACTCCCTCACACCTGGCACATCTTGGCATGTCACCCTGGCACTCTAGCATTCCTTGGCACTATCTAGCATACCTTATCACTCACTCCTTAACACACATAGAACTCACTGACACTCCTTGTCACATACTATTATTCATTCATTTACATGCATTTGAAACTAGCACTCCCTTGTGTTTTCGTGGCACTCCCTAACACTCCCTAGCATGCATTGACACACCCTGACACTTGGCACATCTTGGCATATCATTGCCATGACCTCTAGCATGCCTTAGCACTGCAAAGAATATCTTGTCACTCCCTCAACACACCTGAAACTCACTGACACTTCTTGTCACAAAATCTTATTCATTCATTTCCATGCATTATTTTGACCTAGTGGTCCCTTGTGTTTCCATGGCGCTCTGTAACACTTCCTAGCACATGTTGGCATACCCTGGCACCTGGCACATCTTGGTAGGATGATGCCCTCACACTCTAGCATGCCTTAGCACTGCCTAGCATACCACGTCACTCCGTCCTTAACACACCTGCAACTTGTTGCACTCATTTTCACACACTCTTATTCATTCCTTTCCATGCATTTTGACCTAGTGCTCCCTTGTGTTTCCCTAACACTCACTAACACTCCTTAGTACACGTTGGCACACGTTGGAACTTGGTACACTTGGCATGCTTCCCTCACACTATAACATGCCTTGGAACTACCTAGAAGACATTGTCACTCCCTCCTTAGCACACTTGGAACTCGCTAACACTCTCTATCACACACTCTTATTCATTCATTTCCATGCAATTGAAACTAGTGATCCATTGTGTTTCCTAGTACTCCCTATAACTCACTAGCATGTGTTGGTGCCACAACCAAATGCCTGACACATCTTGGCATGCCTTAGCACTTGGCATGACTTGGCATGTGTTGGCACGAAAATGGGAATAGAGAAGAGACCCTCGGTTTAGGTGCAAGGGGCTAACAAGGCTTCTTTGTAGTCTAAAACAATGATGGCATTTTCATCTTACCTAGAGAGGGTAAGGAGTGTCACTTGAGGCGTGCCATGACTAAAGTGTGAGGGGGTAGAATGAGGCACCAAGGGAACCACAACCTGCAACCGATCTTAAATCATAGAAATAAAGCACCAACTGACCACACTATTCTACTCACATTACCTTAGGAAATCATATAGCATATATACGGATATTTAAACATTTTAATGAACCAATATAGAACTCAACAATACATCATAGGTGAAAATTATCCCTTTCATTACGCTTCATAGAAATAAATACATAAATAAGTATAGAAGGCTGGAAGCCTGATCATCAATAACAAGAATGACCCAACCCACAGATCAGAGACCAACAGAGCAAGGGTGTACCCGAATTTCACAACCCAGGAAGGCTGCATTGATTCCTGGCTCACTTGGTTCATCAATATCTAGTAATCACCAACACTTTCCCACCCTTTCTTTTTCCTTTTATCCTATGCTCTGCATCTAGACTGTCAGTTGCAGTTATTTCCTACTCAGTTGACTCTGCCTTTGGTTGCCTTTTCTCTCTACTTGCTCGGTTTCTCTTGCTCTCCCCCACCACCTTTCCGCAATTGTCAGACTACTCTTGGTTCTTGTTCCCCCCCTCGGCTGTTAGCTCCCCAACTTGGCCGGTCATCCCCGCCACCTATTCCTATCTTGTCTTTCTGCAAAAACTCAAAACGAAGGCCCCAACAGCATGCCTAACATGCCTTGGAACTATCTAGCATGTGTTAGCACTTCTTGGCATTTCCTGGCACATGTTGGCACTCCTTAGTTTTCATGCCCTTATAGATAGCCTTATCTTTTTTGCGACTTGGGAAACCAACCAAGTCATTGAAAAAATAATGTTGTGCCTAGTCCTGACACTCCCCAACACTCCTTGGCATGCATTCACACTGTCTGGCATGTGTTAGCACACCTTTTCATTCCTTAACATGTCCTGGGAATCCTTAGCTATCATGCCCTCACAACTACCCTTACATTTTTTACAACATGGGAACCCAACAAAATCCTTCCTCAACTATAACAACAACTTGACTATAACAACAAATTGACCAAGTTACAATTACTACAACTAAAATATGCCTTGTTTAGCTAAGAACTTCCTATAACTCTTCTTAGGCTACTCATGTATAATTTCAACTTATACAACTTAAAAAGCTACAAAGACAAGGCTCACATCCAACTGTGGTCATAAAATTAAACAACTAAGCATTTTTTTTTACATCTTGACATGCCATAACACCTGAAATGCCTAATAGTCTCTTCTCTCTATGTAGCACGTGTTAGCATCCCTTGCATTTCTTGGCATGCTTTGGCACTCCCTAACACATCCTAACACATCTTGACACTTAACACACCTCGTATTCACTAGCTAACAATCTTTGTGACACTCTTATTCATTCATTTCCATGCATTTAAAACTACTTCTCCCTTGTGCTTCCCTGGAACTTGGCTCTAACACTCCCGAGCATGTTTTGGTGCCACACCCTAGTGCCTAGAACTTCTTGGCATGCCTTAGCACTTCGCATGTCTTGTCATGCCTAAAATTCCTTGGAAGTTTCTAGCATGTGTTAGTACCTCCTCGCATTCCCTGGAACACCTTGTCACTCCCTAGCTATCATGCCCTCATAAATAGACTTACTTTTTTCGTGACTTGGGAACCCAATCAAGTCATTGACAAAAAAATGTTGTGCCCAACCAAAATTCTCCCTTTGTCTGAAACTAATTTTTACACACCTTATCACAACCATAGGCTTGTCTCCTACAAGTCCTATTCTAAATTTATTCTAACACAATTCATCCTTGGGACACCTGGAATTCGTTGACACTCCTTCGCACACTACACTCTTATTTGTTCATTTCCAAGCATTTTGACCTAGTCATCCCTTATGATGCCTTGTCACTAGCTAGCATACCCTTTCACTCCCTCCTTAGCACACCTGGAACTCGCTAAAATTCATTTCCATGCATTTGAAATGAGTGCTCCCTTGTGTTTCTCTGGCGCTTACCCCTCACACTCCTTAACATGCATTCAAGCCACACCTTGGCACTGACACATCTTGGCATGCATATCATGCGTTGGAACTGTCTAGCATGTGTTATTACTTCACTTGTAAATAAAGAAAACGTCATTTCATTAACAAAGACAATTGATTATTTAAGTTGTGCAAACTATGTCAATTAAGAAATTAGCAATCTTTCTTCTTTTGGTCCTTGGAAATGACAGTTTTGTTATGCTGGATAGTTACATCATACATGGCTTTGAACATAACATATTGAAGATATGTTGTGTACTATTATGTATAACATGAATTTGTATGGGTAGGAGTAAGAGAATTTTTCTCCACTTTACACTTCTCCAATTTAGTCATTTTTTTCTCATGAATATGGTTATGAATTAGCTCAAGCATCTAAGGTTTCTGATTTTCCAAGACTTGAGTTTTCCTTTCTTAAGAGTTAATCCAAACAGCTACAGATATATTATCTCAATTGTTATCTTTCTAGCATGTACTCCTACAACATGTAGCCAAATCACATCTGAAAAAAACCATCAATATTAGAGTTACCAAGTCATAAAAACATGTAGTCATGATATCAAATAATACTACTTGCTTCCTCTAAGATCAACATCCCTTTACTTGGTTTATTTTCACATAATACTTAGAGTTCCCTTTGCCATGCTCTTCAACTTGCAAACATCAATCAATATGTCCCTCAAACGTATCAATCAACAAGCTTCAACATTGTATCCATCAAGTTCTTTGCATCTCCCTCTCAAGTTACCATGGCTCATTTTAATTTTTCAAGAGACCATATCGGATGTTGATCAATATCATCAAGTTTTATGCACAACCGTCATGCTTCTATACATTGAGTACCCATATGGAAGAGTCCTTATTTCATCTAGTATTTAACCAAGACATACAATGCACATGATTCCAAATATATCCTACCCTACCTCTAAATACATGAAATCTACTTTCTAAAGAAGAACTCTTATTTAAAGATGTGAATACCTCTTTCCTTCATTTTGTCATATAGTCAACTTATTTCACGAACTGCCTCTTTATTTGAAGAAAATTTCGATGACAAGACTCCTTTCTCAAGATGATAAAATACTTCAATTATGCCTGGATGTTGCAGCTAAACTAGTAAATTTATTTGATGCTTTCTTCCATAATATTCCAGACCGCATCCGTAAACTTCTAGTGGAATATACTCTTTCCAAGATTCTTCCATATATTGAAGAACCTTCTCATTAAGGATCCTTGTGATCCTTTCCTGCTAGAAGACTATTTCTATAACATACCATGCCTGAAAAAGGACATCTCTGAGGTAAAAAATCTTTGTCAATGTATCATCAATGAGAAATTCTTCTTGTTGCAAACAGGGCAATGTCCTTGTCACTGCTATAGTGATATGAAACATAAATAAGAATCCTTTAAAAGGGAAAAATCATGGTTGTTACCATCTCACATGGATATGCATGAAATTTCTTGTCAAGGAACTTGGATCATTGCTTTATAACTTGGCATCAATGGGACTATTTACTCATGGCTCCTTAAGCTTCAAAAAGAAGAAACATGCCCATTCAAGACTTATGAGTCAGGACCTCAGAATGTTGACCATTCATGACATGTTCTCGGCATATCTCTTTTCTAGTAGCTAGTGTAAAAGGAAGTAGCATGGCAGCACCATACCCACATGTCTTCAGTGAACATGTTTGCAGTATTTTCTAAAGTAACCACAACCCAAGTGTGAATTAATTTGCAGCAAGCCTTTAGGCTAAAATAGATGTTGTTAAAGCAGCTAAAAATCCTCTTTCCAAATCTGTAATTTTATTATCATTCTGGAAAATCCTTTACTCAAAAGCAAGGGAATGATTCCTTACAACATTCCTTGTCATAATACTAATGACCTTCAATCACATTGGAATGACTTGGAGGTCGATGATGTTGGCATTATGTTTTCTGGTATGACTGTATGTTACAGATGTTGTACTTGATGGCAACTCCAGTGGTAAGGCTCTCAGTTTGATGAAAATTAAGAAGGATGCAGGCAATCGGTTCAGAAAGTGCGCCCCCGCAGGTATACCATGCAAAAACCGCGTCCAGGGACGTCGGCCGGCCGTTCAGGGGGTGCGTCCACCCAGTGCACACATTTCAAGGTAGAGAAAAGCACGTGGGGGTTTCTTGTGTGGTATCTAGCCGACGGTTTTGTGTTTCTATGGTGTCGACTCGTGGTATTGTTCCATGTTTTGGGGAGAAGCTTGCCTATATAAAGCAAAGGAGTTCATTTGGATTGAGCAATTGTCCTGGGTTGAATATCTTATTTGGTGAGATCTAGTCCAGATCTAAAAAGGCGAATCTTCTAATGGACTGTGATCTCTATGGCGCATGAACAGATCGGTAGATCTGACCGTTTGGGTTTGTTCTGAAGTCTTCATATCATTTATATCTGAAGGGTCGCAGGTTCAGTGAAGGGAAAGTGCACCGGGACATAGGCACTGTAAAGGGAAAGTGCGCCGAGACACAGTACAGTAGAGAGAGACCTGCGTGGGGACGCAGGGCGATCAAAGTTCAGGTGCATCTCTGAAGCAGAAGGGCGCGGCACGATAGTGTTTTCAGGTGCATCTCTGTAGCGAAAGACGCGGCGCGATAGTATCCTTGGGTGCGTCCCTGAAGCAACAGAACGCAGAGCAGTCAAAGGAACAGTGCGTGGGCACGCAGCGAAGCAGAAGGATATCTGCGGGTGGATGTAGAGTAGCAGAAGGTTAACAACGTCTGGTCGCAGGCCACAGAAAGGAAAATTGCGTCTCTATTTTAAGATGTTCTGTTGATTAAATTTCTCTATTGATAAGGTGTTCTGGGTTAGTTCTGTTATTGCTGATCTGATATCTGTAGTGGTCTATATCTGTTATGTACTTATTTATCATCTGATGCTTTATGAAAAGAAGTAAGGGGTTGTAGCTCCCTTCCAGAAGTAGACTGGAAAAACGAGAAAGAGAGAGAGTTGTAGCTCTCCGCAGGTTGCAGCCTGCGTACTGGTAAAGGACTGCACCAGTACAAAATCATTGTAAAAGAAGTTTCTAAATTGAAAGAAGATAGAGACATATTGCAGCAGGTGGTTTTCACCCACATTGGGTTTCCACCTTACATCTTGTGTTCTTTGGTGTGACTATCTGTTTTTCATGCTCATTATTTTATGGTACTGATATGCAAAAATAATTCAAAGATCAAATAAGGAAGATTTATTAAATTGCTTGATAATACTGATTCACCCCCCCTCTCAGTATTATTTTCAACAATTGGTATCAGAGCAGGTCCTTCAGAGAAGCTTGATCGCTTGAAGGTAGATCATTCATCATGAGCAACTACGAGAAAGAAGCATCAATCAGGCCACCGATTTTTGATGGGACAAATTTCAATTATTGGAAGGTAAGAGTTACTGCATATCTTCAATCTCTTGGTATAGAAGTTTGGAACATTGTAGAAACAGGCTATGCTTTTCCTTCAGCTACTCCTACAGATCCAGCTGAGAAAAAGCAGTATGAAACAAATGCAAAAGCAGTCAGTACTCTATTAGGAAGTATATCTCAAACAGAATTCATGAAGGTAATGCACTTCAAATCAGCAAAAGAGATATGGGACAAAATGATCACTAGCTATGAAGGAGATGAACAGGTAAAACAAGCTAAACTTCAAACTCTCAGGATTGAATATGAGACTCTCAAGATGTATAATGATGAAAGTGTGGCTAATTATTTTCTTCGGGTAGATGAGATTGTTAATTGTATGAAAAATTTGGGTGAAGAAATAAAAGAGACTATAGTAGTTCAAAAGATTCTAAGATCATTATCCCCCAAGTTTGAATCTAAAGTATCTGCAATAGAAGAAAAGGAAAATCTCTGTGTTCTCACTATGTCTCAGCTACATGGAATTCTAACTGCTTATGAAATGAGAAAGGGAGGTCCATCAGACAGAAGGGAAGCTGCTTTTAAGGCATTAGGAAACGACGATTACTATGAAGCAAGCCATGTTCCAGAAGAAGAGGAAGAAGAATCAAATTTTGTCAGAAATCTTCAAAGGGGTTCTCGAAGGTTCAGAGGTAAGCTACCTTTCAAATGTTTTGCTTGTGGAAGAGTAGGTCATTATGCTGCAAAATGTCCTTATAAGGATAAAGGAAAGGAACCTGCTAGATGGAACAAGAAACAAAGTGCAAATAAGAAAAGCTACTACACCCATGAAGATAGTGATGGCTTATCAAACAGTGATGAAGATGAACAAGGTAATAAATATAAGCTGTTAATGGCATTTGAAGATGATGATTATGAGGATGCTGTAGATGTGGATAATCTCTATGATGAAATTACTAGACTCAAGAGATGCATAGAAGAAAAGAATGTGATCATTAATACTTTGCAATTTCAAATTGATGAAAAGGAAAAACATCTTGAAAAACTAGAAGGTGAAATTGTTGGTCTCAGAAAAGAAATTGAGAAAACAAAAGCTATTAATCTTAAGTTTGTCAAAGGATCTGAAACTTTGGATGAGATTATCAATGTGCAGCGGTCTCCTCTAAACAAGACAGGTTTGGGCTATAATGGAGAAACCTCTCAAGCATCCACCTCAAAAAGTTATCTTGATGCAGCAAGAAGAAATCAGCAGAAGAACAATGAAGATAATCAGGTAAAGCAAGGACGAATTACAAACAGAAACTATCAGGGACAATCCATATTAAGGGTGAACAAAAGCTACAACCAGCCACAGGTAAAATCTTCTCAGTTTGGTTCAAGAATAGATGAAAATAGAAATTACAATCAGTTGGCTGGTAGATTCAATAACCGTAGAAGCTTCTTCAATGGACAATGCTTTTCTTGCCATAACTTTGGTCACAAAGCAGCTCAATGTGTTGCATATAAAACAATCATGACTAGGGAAGCTAAAAAACAAAGAAGTATGACAGGGATTACAAAAAGGACCTATAACAACTTTTCGGTTCTTGAAAATGAAGTTGAATGTTCTATTTGCAATAATTTTGGTCATGAAGACTCTGAATGGAGGAGCAGGTTTCAGGAGAAAAAGGAACAAGCCATAAGCACCAAAACATGGAGAATAAAGGAACCTCAAACAGAAAGATGTGGGATAGCATTTTATGCAGAAGGACAGGAAAATCTATGGTACATTGACAGTGGATGTTCGAAACATATGACAGGTGATAAAGAAAAACTTGAATCTTATTCTACTTTAGAAAAGGGAAAGAAAGTTTCTTTTGGAAATGATACTCCTGCAACTATAAAAGGAAAAGGTATTGCTCCTTTGAAAGAAAAGGTCAAGGCTGGAAATGTCTTGTATGTTGATGGATTGAAGCATAATCTACTAAGTGTCAGCCAGATGTGTGATCAAAAAACCGAGGTTATTTTCAGATCGAATGGATGTCTTGTTCGTGATCTTGATACAGGTAAAATAGTACTCAAGGGCAAAAGAACTCCAAATAATCTGTACATATTTGAAGAAGGACAACAACAATGCTATCTTAGCAAGGATGAAGAGCACTGGTTATGGCATCGAAGGTTGGGACATCTAAGCTTCTCACAAATAAGGAAAGCATGCAAATATCAGGCAGTTCGCGATCTTCCAGATATCAAAATTCCTGACAACACCATATGCAGATCATGTCAGTTTGGAAAACAAACCAGGACTAACTTTCCAGAGAAAGAGGGATCAGCTAGCATGCCTCTTGAGCTAGTACATACAGATACATGTGGCCCATTCAGGAAAAGAACACCTAGAGGAGAGGAATACTTGATATTATTTATTGACGATTTCTCCAGGTTTGTCTGGTTAGGACTTATGAAACACAAAGATGAAGCATTCGAAAAATTCAAGTCCTTCAAAGCCTTGGTTGAAAATGAATCAGGTCACAAAATTAAGTGCCTCAGATCCGACAGAGGTGGGGAATTTACTTCAAATGAATTTTTCGATTTCTGTGATGAACATGGGATAAGAAGAGAATTCTCTACAGCTAGAACTCCTCAGCAAAATGGAGTTGTTGAAAGAATGAACAGAACAATCCAACAAATGGCTCGTGCTATGCTTGATGAATCAGGAACTCCCGCAACTTTCTGGGGTGAAGCTGCACATGCTGCGGTTATTATTCTCAACAAGACAAATGTTCGGGTGAACAGCACTCAAACTCCTCATGAGCTCTGGAGTGGTAAAACTCCTTCGGTAAAGCACTTCAAAATCTTTGGGAGCAAATGCTATATCAAGAATACTGATGAGCAGCTTGGCAAACTTGAACCTAGAGCAGATGAAGGCATTCTTCTTGGCTATTCTCCACATAGCAAAGCATACAAATGCTACAATAAAAGACTTGGCAGAATTGTTGACAGCATTGATGTAGTGGTTGATGAGAAGGGATATATTCCTAGGCAAGTACATCATGAAGATATAGAAGAAGATGAAGGCTACCCTCAAAGACAGAATAATGAAGAAGAAGAACCCCAAGGAGAACTTCAAGAAGAACCAAAGGAGCAGAAAAGAATAGAAGAGAAAACTCCATCCAGATATGTTCAGAAGAATCATCCAGAATCTCAGATTGTGGGGCAGAAAGAAGCAGGTGTACAAACAAGAAGAACAGCTGCAGAAGCCTCAAGCTATTTGGAATTACTCTCCTCTACTGAACCACAAAATGTGAAAGAAGCTTGCAAAGATGAATGTTGGGTGAAAGCAATGGATGAAGAGCTTGAGCAAATCGAAAAGAACAACACTTGGGAGCTGGTTTCCTAGACCAAAGGACAAGAATGTTATCGGAACAAAATGGGTCTTCAAACATAAATTGAATGAAAATGGAGAAGTAATTAGAAACAAAGCCAGACTTGTTTGTAAAGGGTATGCGCAGCAAGAAGGAATAGACTTTGAAGAAACTTTTGCTCCTGTTGCAAGACTTGAGGCCATCCGAATGTTCCTTGCTCTCTCAAGTTTTCAAAACTTCAAAGTATTTCAAATGGACGTGAAATCAGCCGTTCTGAATGGAGACTTGGAAGAAGAAGTGTACATCGAACAGCCAGATGGGTTCATTCTTGGAAATGATCCAAATCTTGTATGCCGATTGAAAAAGGCTCTCTATGGTCTCAAACAAGCTCCAAGGGCTTGGTACTACCGGTTGGACAAATATCTTCATCAACAAGGTTTCTCAAAAGGTTCAAAAGATAGCAATCTGTATATAAAAGTTGAAAATGACAAATTGCTAATACTTGTTGTGTATGTAGATGACATTATTTTTGGCAGCAATGAAGAAGCTATGAGTCAAAGCTTTGCCTCGGTCATGCAGAAAGAATTTGAAATGTCCTTGCTAGGAGAACTGACATATTTCCTTGGTTTGCAAATCCAACAAAAGGAAGGAGGCATCTTTTTATCTCAAACCAAGTATCTCAAGCAGATTTTGAAGAAATATGGCATGGAAGATGCCAAACCAGTATGTACACCCATGGTCACAGGATGTAGTCTTAGTGCAAATGATGAATCTGCAGCAGTACATCAACCAACCTACAGATGTATGATTGGAAGTTTACTATATTTGACAGGTACCCGACCAGACATCATGCATGCAGTTGGAATAGTTGGAAGATTTCAGGCAAATCCGAAGGAGACTCATCTTCAGGCAGTAAAGAGAATTTTCAAATATCTTCAAGGGACTCAAAATTATGGCTTATGGTATCCTAGAGATACAGATCTTACTCTTCATGCTTATGCAGATGCAGATTGGGCCGGAAGCGTGGATGACAGGAAAAGCACAAATGGTGGTGCGTTTTTTATGGGTTCCAGACTGGTATCTTGGTTCAGCAAGAAACAGAGTTCGATTGCCTTGTCTACAGCTGAAGCGGAATATGTTGTTGTTGCATCTTGTTGCACTCAACTCCTTTGGATGATGCAGACTTTGCAGGACTTTCAAATCACTTGTACACCACCTATCCCCATCTTATGTGATAACACAAGTGCAATAAACATCTCAAAGAATCCGGTCATGCATTCAAAAACCAAGCACATACCAATCAAGTACCATTTTCTCCGGGAACAAGTGCTTGAACAGAAAGTCAAGTTGGAGTATGTTCCTTCCAAGGAAAAAGTTGCTGATATTCTTACCAAACCATTGCCCAAGGACACGTTTGAATACCTCAGGCAAAAGCTGGGGGTTGTTGATGCATCATCTTGTTGAACCTCTTCTTATTGGTGGTACAGGCTCAGGGGGAGCACATAATGCATTGTTGGCATTACGGAGAAGGAGATCTTGGAAATAGCTTCAATATGTCTCTATCTCTTTCATGGTGGTGCGTTGCTGCAGATCTGGTTCATATTCAGGGGGAGCATGCACTTAGGGGGAGCATACCCTTTGCTCTTGATGTTAAAGGGGGAGAATGAAGCTGAAGGTTGTGAGGTTGCCATCAAGTCCAAAGGGGGAGATTGTTGGCATTATGTTTTTTGGTATGACTGTATGTTACAGATGTTGTACTTGATGGCAACTCCAGTGGTAAGGCTCTCAGTTTGATGAAAATTAAGAAGGACGCAGGCAATCGGTTCAGAAAGTGCGCCCCCGCAGGCATACCATGCAGAAACCGCGTCCAGGGACGCCGGCCGGCCGTTCAGGGGGTGCGTCCACCCAGTGCACACATTTCAAGGCAGAGAAAAGCACGTGGGGGTTTCTTGTGTGGTATCTAGCCGACGGTTTTGTGTTTCTATGGTGTCGGCTCGTGGTATTGTTCCATGTTTTGGGGAGAAGCTTGCCTATATAAAGCAAAGGAGTTCATTTGGATTGAGCAATTGTCTTGGGTTGAATATCTTATTTGGTGAGATCTAGTCCAGATCGAAAAAGGCGAATCTTCTAATGGACTGTGATCTCTATGGCGCATGAACAGATCGGTAGATCTGACTGTTTGGGTTTGTTCTGAAGTCTTCATATCATTTATATCTGAAGGGTCGCAGGTTCAGTGAAGGGAAAGTGCGCCGAGACGCAGGTACTGTAAAGGGCAAGTGCGCCGAGACGCAGTACAATAGAGAGAGACCTGCGTGGGGACGCAGGGCGATCAAGGTTCAGGTGCGTCTCTAAAGCAGAAGGGCGCGGCGCGATAGTGTTTCCAGGTGCGTCTCTGTAGCGAAAGACGCGGCGCGATAGTATCCTTGGGTGCGTCCTTGAAGCAACAGAACACAGAGCAGTCAAAGGAACAGTGCATGGGCACGCAGCGAAGCAGAAGGATATCTGCGGGTGGACGCAGAGTAGCAGAAGGTTAACAACGTCTGGTCGCAGGCCACAGAAAGGAAAACTGCATCTCTATTTTAAGATGTTCAGTTGATTGAATTTCTCTATTGATAAGGTGTTCTGGGTTAGTTCTGTTATTGCTGATCTGATATCTGTAGTGGTCTATATCTGTTATGTACTTATTGATCATCTGATGCTTTATGAAAAGAAGTAAGGGGTTGTAGCTCCCTTCCAGAAGTAGACTGGAAAAATGAGAAAGAGAGAGAGTTGTAGCTCTCCGCAGGTTGCAGCCTGCGTACTGGTAAAGGACTGCACTAGTACAAAATCATTGTAAAAGAAGTTTCTAAATTGAAATAAGATAGAGACATATTGCAGCAGGTGGTTTTCACCCACATTGGGTTTCCACCTTACATCTTGTGTTCTTTGGTGTGACTATCTGTTTTTCATGCTCATTATTTTATGGTACTGATATGCAAAAATAATTCAAAGATCAAATAAGGAAGATTTATTAAATTGCTTCATAATACTGATTCACCCCCCCTCTCAGTATTATTTTCAACAGATGATCCATGTGTGGGGTGCCTTCTAAGACTAATATGGTCTCTTTTCCATTATCAAAACTTTAATTAATTATTTTAAACACCATATTAGCTACATATGTCTCCGCAATTAATTTTCTTTTATGTACCTACTTAGCACGGGTTGTAACATACAACTACAATATAGCTATTGCTTCTGTAAATCATTTTTTTTATTTCAATTTTGGATAAAATTTATGTAAATTTAGTTGTAGGATGAATCCCATGATTCAAATTTTGATAAACATGCAACATGGCTTCCTTAGAATACATAAAAGTTAAGCCATTGTACTAGTCTATAATCATCTATAAGAGAATATAAGGTAATATTCATTGAGAGATTATCTAGAATGTGAAACATGCCTATTGTAGATAATTCTATAGGAAGGTTTGTTTACTAGCTTCATTAATATTTTTTCTTCCTACATCTTGTATTGGCATAGAGAATATTGATTTTATTTTCCATGTAAAAGCTACAAGGTATAATGAACAATGTTGGAGGTCAAGCATGTATCTTCATATATGTTTCATAATAGCACAAAGTATTTCATGCACATGGATCTACATGCTCCATTGATACATAACATTGTTTTCATAAAGACAAAGATGTCGCCAACTAAATTTTAGACAATTTTACTAAAAGGATTTTTTAGATTTGATAGTTATAACATGTTTGAACCAATAGACAAAATATGATACACAAGTTGAAATCATCAAGTAAATTCTCTGAGAAGCTATATGTTTGATGAGATATTTCATGTAGTAAAGGTTACTCTGCAATAAAAAATTGAATTACAGTAGTTTCTTACATGTACTTGGAAGTAACTCTTGGGTAGCCTATGATGGTGAATCAAGGTAAGAGCCTAATACAACTTTCCCTTAAAGTGAAAAATCGTAATGGGAACTAGTCTCGAGTAGCCCAGGTAAGTAATATGTGCACATTGAATCATTCTACATTTTCCTCCATGCAGGTCAGCAAAAACAAGGATGAACATTTACAAAAACTAAGTGTCATTCTCATTTCTCATTTTCTTTGCCAACAGTGTTGTAGGGTAATATTTGCCTTCAATCTTAGTATTTCTTGTTTTATTTCCTAAAGGTTCTATCTTTAAGAGACTACATAATCTAATAATTCTGCATTTTCCTGCTAGTACTTGAGATAATACTGAAGGGTATTTCATCTCCATTCTTGGTGTTTACAGGCACTTTAAAATATTACATTGCCACATGATATACTCGGGATTTACATTTACAATTCTAATATTCTTTTGCTTCTTTATGTATTGTCCATCCATGGAGTGATTATTTTGATCCCACTAATAAATTTCTTCTTCCAGCAGTTAAAAAAATAAGAATATCATTGTAAACTTGTCAGTCAAGTATAATTGTTTATTACCTTGGAAACTATGTAGGTGCTTGATAAGAATGGTGGATTTCTTTCAAAAGGTAACCTAGAAAGTGGTGCAAGCTGGGCAGTGGAATTGGGTCTTCAAACTATGAGGTGCCCTATCATAGTGGAGAATATGAGTCAACCACGAGAATTTCTTATAGAGGTCAGTTAATTTCTTGTATGAACATGGTTTTTATGTTTCACTCAATAACTGATTTGTGTTATTTTGAGACATGGTTTAACGTTATCATGTTACCTTCTGTTGGTTTTCACCAATATTGCAGATTCGTTGTGAGGAGAGGGGGCTCTTCCTTGAAATCGCTGACATCATTTGAGGCTTAGGGCTTATGATTTTAAAGGGAGTCATGGAAGCTCACAGTGACACGATCTGGGCTCGCTTTGTTGTTGAGGTAATGCCATGATTGCAAACAAGATAATTAACTCTCAGACCTTTGATTCCATGTAAAGCTTCCTCTATTATTTGTGTTTGTTTGCTTCAGCAGACCATAGACTTCAAGGATTGGAATTTGGATTTATAATCAAAACATGGCATGCAATTTATTTCAAGTCTGTGTGTGTTTCTAGAGTTGGAGAAAAGTGCCAAACCAAACAAATTTCTATGGTTGATGCTCAATAACTAATGCTTAGAGATTGTTCTTGGGAATTTGATTGTGTAGGGTTGTAGATCATAATATACTCTAGCTATCAACCTCTATATTTCACCATATGTTCTCTATGTTTTGGCATATAAAATTCTAAAGGCGACTGATTTGTCATGTTGTGGAATTTGGTTGTTTCACAATATTTTTGCACACAGTAGTGGCTTCGTGGATTGGAAGTGAAAATCTAACGATGTAAAAATATTAATAATGTTCTAAGAACCAAACATAAATTTTAAAATCACAATTTTGATCTTTAGTGAGCCATGGACATGCATGTTACTAAAGACTACTTTCACTTAGTAAGAGACAAGGTAAATCAATGAAATTGTTTTGGTAAACTTAGTACTCTCACTTGAAGGTGTACATTAGAATTAGAAAAATTTCCTAACCCACTTTGTCATTGGGACACCTAGAATTCACTGACACTCCATGACACACAATCTTATTCATTCATTTCCATGCATTTTGACCTAGTTCTCCCTTGTGATTCCCTGACACTCCCCAACGCTCCTCGACATGCATTGACACTGTTTGGGATTTTTTAACACACTTTTTCATTCCTTGGAATGCCCTCAAACGCCTTAGCTATCATGCGCTCACAACTACCCTTACCTTTTTTTTCAACTTGCGAACCCAACCAAATCTTGCCTCGACTACAATAGCTTGACCAAGTTACAGTTACTATGAATAGACTATTCTATGTTCACCTAATAACTTCCTCTAACTCATCTTAGGCTACTCATATCAAATCTCAAATCATACAACTTAACAAGTTACGAAGACAAGGCTCACATACAACCGTGGTCATAAAACAACTAAGCAACATAGTTTACATCTTGACATGCCATAACAGTTGGCACATCTAACATTGGCACTATGTGGCACATGTTAAAATCCCCTTCATTCCTTGGCATGCTTTGGATATTCCTAGCACATCCTAGCACTCCCTAATGCCTTTCACACCTAAAACTTGCTGACACTCCCCTTCATACTCTTATTCATTCATTTCCATGCATTTGAAACTAGTGCTCCCTCGTGTTTCCTTGGCACTTGGCCCTAACACACACTAGAATGTGTTGGTGCCACACCTTGGCACCTGAAACATCTTGGAATGCCTTAGCACTTGGAATGTATTGGCATACCAAACATGCCTTGGAACTGTCTAGCATGTGTTAGTACTTTGTGGCATTCCCTGGAAAACCTTAGCACTCCCTAGTTGTCATGCCCTCATAGACAGACTTACTTTTTTTGAGACTTGGGAACCCAACCAAGTCATTGGAAAAACAATGTTGTGCCCAATCCAAAGTATCCCTTTGTCTGAAACTACATTGTCCAGGCCCTTATTGTAACCATAAGCTTACCTCCTACAAGTCTTATTCTGACCTTATCCTAACATACATTATTCTTGAGACACCCAGAATTCATTGACACTCCTTAACACACACTCTTATTCATTAATTTCCATGTGTTTTGACCTAGTTCTCCCTTGTGATGTTTTGGCACTCCCTAACACTCCTCAACATACATTGACACTGTCTAGCATGTGTTAGCAAGCCTTTTCATTACTTGGCATGCCTTGGAACTCCTTAGCTATCATGCCCTCACAACTACCTTTACTTTTTTTTGGGACTTGGGAACCCAACCAAGTCTTGCCTCGACTACAACAACTTGACCAAGTGATGACTACTACAACTAGACTATGCCATGTTCACCTAAGAACTTACTACAACTCATCTTAGGCTATTGTAAATATATTATTGGACCATTACAATGTTTTATAGTATTATACTTCATTTTATGATACCCCCTTTTCTCTTATGGGATAATTTTCTTGAGTGAACTTTCAAATGGTTGCTAATAATTTTTTTCAAGACCTTATATGAAATATTGCACAATGACACTAAATGACATGTATCAAAACCAACAAGATCCATTTATTTTTGTAACAGTCCAAGAAATGATATGTTTATCACCTCATCTGCAGATGCCCCATTTATTATGATATTCAAGGGATGTTCTATTGTCTGTATCAAGATTTGGATGGGTTGTTGTCTATATTATTTCAATACATGTATAGCTCCTTTTGTGAGGGAGGTATTTAGATTTATTTATTACATAATTGAGAGAAGAGTTGCATGGGTGGAGAAAAAGTAATAAGAAAGAGTGTCCAAACTTACAAAAATAATTTCTTTTTTTAATTTTATGGTCATTCCACTATTTCCATCTATTTTGCTACTTTGAATATATTCTTGGACCATTACAATGTTTTATAGGATTATACTTCCCTTTAGAAAATCCCATTTGCTCTTATGGGATAATTTTTCTTGAGTGGAATTTGAAGTGGTTGCTAATGATTTTTGCAGAGACCTTATATGAAATATTGCACAATGACACTGAATGACACTTATCAAAACCAACATGATTCATTTATTTTTGGTTTAGTGCAAGAAAGTATGTGTTTAGGGGATGGAAATGAGGAAGATATCTACTCACCATTGGTTGATGCTATCTATAGAAGTGTCCCATGAATCATTTGAGCTTCAACCCTTATATTGTTCCATTCTCTTTGATGCTTCCCATGGTTCTCCCTTGAAGATTGAAACCAACAACTTTTGGTTATCGTCATTCAAGATGACCCTTGTAATGTCCCATATTTGGATAATTTACAAAGCCTTGGTCTGAATTTCTCACAATATCTACACTTCATGTTGAGGTCGAGCTTGTAGTGCTCTCCCATATAGTAGTAGATAATCAATAGATCACTCATAAATAAAAGGCCTCTCTAGCCCTAATGCATAAGCAGCGAACCCTTGATACAAATATTTGTTTGCTTAAAAAACCCAATTGTATCAATGTAGAACATTGTGTACATAAGATCAGATAAAATGATAGTATCCACATAAATGCTTTAAATAACCTCACATTAGCCATGAGTGTGAGACGGGGGTTGAATGTGAAACACTATTAAAGTTAAATCATGTTTAATTTCCTTTTACATCATGAGGTTTTTCTCCATTAAGGTTGATGCATCATCACAAGGGAGAATGACACATCTTTGTGGGGGAGAGATTAAAGTTGTAACACAATTCAAGTGATATACACCAACAATGTAAATTTCATTATCATATGCTTTTGTCACGTTAGTAGAGAGGTTATTTATAGACAATACATTCAGTTTACTTGGACTTCATATTTTCATGGCCTCGACTCTAAGATGGATTTATACTAGGTACACTTCATGCAAATGAGAGGGGGTGTTATTGTTTAACCCACATACACACCAAAGGATTGGATGTTTCTCTTAGATTCCCCTTGTTGTGTTTGAAGTGGGTTTACATTAGCATCAAGTTGAAACTAATCATCATGATCTTCCTCTTCTCAATAACATTTGCTATCTTTTCCATATACATGAGATAGATTTAGAGGGTCACCTCATATGTAGAAGCCCCATTTATTATGAGATTCAAGGGACATTATATTATCTCTATCAATATTTGGATGGTTCATTGTGTACATTCTTTCAATACATGTCTATCTCTTTTTATGAGGGGAGTCCTTGGATTTAGATCTTTATATATATAAGGCCTTATGTGTCATTCCCCATTTGAACTCTTTTAAGGGGGTCACCTCCTTCCATGTTGCCTTGCCTACTTAGGGCCAAAATTGACAAATCAAGATTAAAACTTATTCAACTATCAAATTGGTGAGGTCTCATACCTCATCTTGGCCCTCAATTGTATATATCTCTTCAAAGGGACTTTTGAGGATTTCCCATTGAAAATTGTAGGTTGGATGTCATAGGACATGTTACCCCACCTTATATATGGGTTTTTAGAGGAAATTTATAAATTTTCATTGTCATCTTAGCCTCTAGGATTATTTTCACATTGATCATTTTCCAACTGAGGTATATACATCTATATGTAACTCATGGATTTATCATTGGTTTGATGACGCCTTTCCTTGGCCATCTAGGACCCTAGGTGTAGGAAGAGGTCACTTTAGCTACCACATTTAGCTTGATATGTATGATCCATGTGTATATGATATATAAAACTTATATTATTTTTATTGTGATCACTTAAGCAATCTATTCTAACTCTCGATGCTTTGGTTATAAGTTCTAAGTTGGATTGTCCCATGGTGTTTCATAATTTTACTCAAAGAAGTGTGTCATCTTGATGGTTTTGGAATATACTTGGTGATTTGAATAGGTGCTACACATCAATATTATTGTACCCTTATTTCCCTTATTAAAATTTTATCCCATGTCATTCTATAGGATATTCATTCATTTTCCTCAAGTGACACCTTTATGATTAAGCATTCATAGATTTGTGGCAAATTATTTCCCATTTTGTCATTTTTGATGAAAGAAAAGAAAAAATTGAAAGCCAAAATCATCAAATGTACATTAGTGTGATGTATCTAAGTTTAAACTCTAAGGTTGAAGTGCGAATTCATGTAACTGTTATATCTATGAGTCGTTCAAAGCTGATGAAAGCCTCATTCCCTAAGTCCTAGATATAAGAAAAAGGTGAAGAAAGGAAAATAAGGCACAATGAATGGTAACCCATGATAATGAAACCCAAGATCTCAAAATGAAAACTGCAACTATTTCTAATTGTTTCCTTTGAACACTAAATGGGCGGTGTGATGAAGGACGTATCCTAAGTAGAAATCAACTAGCATAAGATGAATTCCAAATTCTTGAAATATAATAGTGAGAAAGTGTGGCTTTTGGGTAACATCTTGAGCAATAAGCCACATTCTCTAGGTCAAAATAACATCCTCGAATCCCATTTATTTCTATTTCCACCAACATCAATCTAATAGAACAATGGTAAAACATAGTGTTTATGATATAAAATAAGTTTGGGTTGGAGAGCCATGTTGAATGCATGGAGGCTTGAAATACCAAATTGAACGCAAGTGGGCCGATGTTTCTTTTATATTCTATGTTTATGTAGTAAAATTGTGTTGTGAGGGATATAACACAAAGTAAAGGAGAGAGGATTGGAGTAGCGTTGAACAACAAATGAAGCACATGGGCATTGAGAAGAACACCTTGGAGCGAGGAGCTTCCCTTTCATTGACAATGATTATTGTTACAAAGCTCATCAAATTCATGGATGAGGGTCGCATTCTAACTGTCATGGGGGAGGGAAATTAATTAACACCCTTGGGTGGCTCTAATGTGGAGGGCTAGACATATTCCACATTAGGTGTGAGTGTGGATCAACACAATATCACTAATTTACTATTCCATTGATTATTCTCCAAACATGGGCTAAGCGTCTTGTAGCCTTGAGGGTTAGTTTCGGTAGCCATGAGTAGGATGTGAGATCTCTCTCCCCATTTTGGTGAGGTTAGGGGTTCAATTCCCTTGGTCTTATAGGGGAAAGATGCTTGGAACTTGGGCAGTGATGGTCTACCTAAGTTAACATCCATCAATGGTGGTGAAGTCTATGGAATTTTCCCATGCATATATATATATATATATATATGTATATGTATATATATATATATATATATATATATATATATATATATATATATATATATATATATATATAACAAGGTCACACATAAGATGGGTTCTCTCCTTGTAGTTTCACCCCATCGACACAAACATTTATGTCACACAAGGATCGACCTACTTTGTTGGAAGATTGTTGTTGAAGGAAAAGCATAGGAACTTGGTGGAGAAAAAAAAAAGCTCCTTGTCATTGGGGGGTCATATATTGATCACATGAAGGACGATTAATGCTTGTGGGATTATTTTCCATTAGGATGCAATGTTAGAAGTCTCAATTGTATGAGAGCTCAATGACTTCTTATTGAGAGAAGAGATGCATGCAATATTGTAGGAATGACATAAAGACGACCAGATAACTTAATTGTAGAAACTCTAAGATATAATGTAATACACACCATTTAAAAACAAAATAAATAAATAATTATTAATTTCAATATAAATATATTATTATTCTAATTTGATTTTCATTAAATCCTTAAATTTATCCACATATATTATTAATTATACCAGACACATTTTAAAATGACATAAATTATCATCTATGACTAGGCATATAGAAGTAATTTACCCCTAAAAAAAATTTTAAAATTAGATTTTTATCCTTCCAAAAATAAAAATAAAATTTAAAAATCAAAATAATTTATGACTTAACTGCACCTTTGTTTACAACATTTCACAACCATTACCTAACCACGTGTTACCTCGCATAATCGATAAAGGTGGGAAAAAAAACATTTGAAAACAATTACCTGACCACTCACTACCTCCATGCACAATCAACTAAGAGACGGAAACAATGTGGTTTCAAATTTAAAACACGACTTGCTAAGAGACAGAAACAAAGTGGTTTCAAAAACACGACTTGCTAAGAGACAGAAACAAAGTGGTTTCAAATTTAAAACATGACTTTTTGATCAGATCACCTCCATGCATAATGGATAAGGGTGGGGAACAAAACATTTGAAAACCACCCCGCATTCCCTCCGTGCACAATTAGCTAAGAGAGGGAAACAAAGTGGCTTCAAATTTAAAACACCACTTTTCTATGAGACCACCTCCATGCATAATCGATAAGGGTGGGAAACAAAACATTTGAAAACCACCACACATTAACTCCGTGTACAATCAGCTAAGGCAGGGAAACAGAGTCGACGAAGAAGAAATACAGAGAGGCTTGGCTTCTCTCATTTCTTATCCTGATTGTAAAAGACGTTGTCAGTAGTTTAATAGAGTTTTGGTTCGGCTCGTTACCCACAACCAACTTCTGAAATCAAACCCTGATACCATCTCCACAACCAGCTTCTGAAATCAAACTCTGATACCATCTCCATATCTACCATTGCTTCACTCAATACATGACCCAGGCACAGGGCTTCTATGGATGTATGCATCTACCTTTTTGGATTTGAATTCACGAGAATGAGGGTGTGCTTTAGAGGTTAGGGTTTATTTTTTCTTATCTACATGTAGGAACAAGATGAAATTACTAATCTTCTGTGATCTGGACGTGCTGCAAAACGAGGAGCCACATAGAGAAACTGTGGGCAATCTTAATTCTATTTCAAAAATTCAGAAGATGATGTAGGATATGATGATTTAGGATATGGGAGCCCATGATTTGTGATTGAAGGACATTTTCAGGCCCAATCGCGAGCGTACCATCAAGTTCTTTGGCGCTTTCATCAATTTTTGCTGCTACAGGTGAGATGGACACCGTATGTTACGAGATCCTAGCAGGGAGCCTCTGAAGTTGTTTCTAGAAATGTCAAGCTTCTGGAGGAGTGAACAGTTATGCAAGGCGGTGGAACCTCTCCCCACAAGTGATTAGCCCCAACTGACAGAAAATTGAGCATGCTTAATTTGCTAATTTCTGGGGGTATTCTCCCTGTCAACTGATTGTTGGAGGCTGAGATATTAACCAAGTTCGAACAATTGAACAGTGTCAGAGGAATGGAACCTAAAAGTTGATTGGCATGGATGGTAAGCATTTGTAATCTAGAGAGAAACCTGAGGCTTTCAGGGATGGGTTCTGAAAGATGATTACTATATAGTGTGAGAATCGTAAGATTAGAGCAATTCCCCAAACTGGTTGGAATCTCTCCTGTCAATTGTTATTGAAGAGGGACAGATTTTCTAAGGATGGAATTGATCCGAGCCCGGATGGTATTCTTCTAGTTAGTAGGTTGTTTGAGAGTTCCAATCTAACCAGAAAGTTTCATCGAGAAAGACTGTGTGGAATGTGCTCCCAGATAAATTGTTTTTGTAGACCAACAACACTTGTAGCTGAGAAAGTGCACCAAATTCCTCCGGAATGGAACCTGTGATGTTGTTTTTATACACAACAATCTCAAGAAGGCTTTTGCAGAAGCTGAGAGTGGAAGGAATGGTGCTCGTCAAGGCATTATTGAATAAATGCGGGTATTGTAGACTTTGGAGGTGCCCTAGCTCCAGAGTTATGAAGCATTGAAGGCAATTATTTGACATATCTAATGCTTCTAACTCACCACATATTTCGAAGGAAGGAGGTATGTTTCCCGTGAGATAATTATTGTAAGCAACAAAATAATCCAATTTAACTAAATTGCCAATGTTCTCGAGGATCCTGCCCGCCAGATTATTGAAGGAAAAAATTACAACGGTTGAAGATAAGGGGTAAGAATTAGCAATCCTTAGCCTGAATGATTAACCCAACCATAAACTTCTAGCTTTCAGCAAATAGAAAATGCCTAACCAAATAAAAAACAGAACGATATGGCAAGAAAACAAAAGTTAATATCGTTTTTATACGCCATAGAAATTATCCATTTTTAGCTATTTAATAGACAACGAAAAGCATGGCGCTAGGCATAAAACCCTTGGAAAGGTGATCCTAGTCCTGTTAAACTACACTTGCATGAGTTTCAAAAGCACAGTGACTCACTTGTTGCAAGAATTCATAATAACTCAAGAACAATGTTTGTTAAACTAGTTTAACTTGTTTAGTTTTTCAATTAAGCTCCATGATATATATTTTATATCGATGATAATTTAATATATATGAATTTAAAAGGAAAGCTCATTTTTCTAATTGAAGGTTATTTAGAACAAACACTTTCAGAACAGAAAGCCTCTGATTTATTTGTGTGGTTTTTATATGTATAAAAGTGTGTCTCCCGATGTCATGTTTGATGGTTGAGGTACATGGAGAAGAGTTGACCAGGTCTTGAATAGACCATCCTCTTTCTCTTGCGGCACCTAGAGTGATTCTTGAATATTGTCTTGATGTATTCATAAATTAGCTAGTAAATGTGGTAAATGTAGTTGGAAGAGAATGAATTTGAATAGAATGTGACACAAGGCTTAATGGAGTGTTATTTTGTTTCGAATAGAGTGTAGTGGACTATAATGTATGACAAAGCTATGGATGTGGAAACAAAGCTTTGCAAATCGATCACTGCCTGCCCTGATCTTATTCCTTTTCCTTCACGCACGCGCATCTGCAAATATGGAGACTCACCAACAAAAGTTTCAAGAAAAAGAGATCCCTATCTAACATTGTCCTGAACTCAAAAAATATATACCTATTTCTCTGGAAAAGATCTATTTATTTCCCAAACAAAAATGAAAAGAAGCTGACCATTACACAATTTAATTCAACATCCAAAATGAATGGTACCAACAGAATATACGTTAGCACTCACAGGTTGGTTATGGATGGATTCCCCTTGCCATTGTTGACAATGTAGTTAGTTAGAACCTTTGTATATGGCCTTTTGTCAATGATTTCATCAACATCAATTCCTGCTACATAATTGCCCACAGGGTTTCTAATGTTGTCCATTCCACTCTACAAGCTTGACAGTGCAACCTCCTTCAGCCCTTTCAATATGGCATGTACTTCATCTAGCATAACTCCATGAATCTGACAATTATGTCAAGTTGTTACATTTGTGCATCCCTTTGCTCCATATTTTTCAATCATGCTTGCCAAAAATCGAGTTTGGAGACTGGTAGTCACTCCATTCAGAATCTTAAGTGTCATCATGAATCTCCCATCTTCAAAAACCAACAAAGAACCAAAAATCGTTTGGCTCACAGTGATCAAATAACAAAAAAAACTCAAAAAATTAGGGGAAGGCATAGCCTAGAGGAATTGAATTAGGGTAGCTACACTGATTCTTTCTTCAGTGAAAGATATCCAACCACTTCACGCGTACATCTATATCATCTTTATTAACCTTCTCACTCTCAATTTCAGCCAAGGGCTTCTTTGCAGTTCTTCAATCTCATTATCCATGAACAATTTCATGGGCTCCCTTTCTAACTTAATCTGCACACAGTAATCATCTCCATGAATGAATACACTCCAATTATTTCATTAGACACTTCAACCATATATCCATGGTTGAAGTGCAAGACATTTTCCATAATTTCTAAACACAATTACATTAAGTGAAACTTTGAAATTGAAGTTCCTAAACACAATATTTACCTTAATTAGTTGAGATTTGAATTTGGAAGACATTTTGCTGTAAATTAACTGCATTGGAAAATCCATCAAAAATTAGTTGCTTATCATCCATAAAAAAATAGCTACTTTGGAAAATATTGTTTCAAAAAATAAAAATGTTACAGAAATAATATGTTGTTCTAAACTTTTGCCCTTATATCCCATGCTACGACAACAATTAAAATGACAAAACAAATGGCGTATAGCTTACAAATGATATTTTTCCAAAATCTTGAATTACATCATGGAAATGCTCTATGGCAATTGTTAAAAGAGAAAATAGAAGAGTCTAGTGTCTAAGCAAATTGTACTTGGATGGATCTATATATTGATGCCAGAGTTCTCATTTATTATTAAAAAAGGGTTGGGTTTGATCTAGGTATTTTGAAACATACTCGTGAGTATTTAAGGAATCATTTGTATTCAAATTCATTAATTCTAACAAAGGGATCCAGTGACTACAAAAGGAATCCAAGACAAAACTTTCCTTTGAAAGGAAAAATATTACAGACACGTACTCTGTTAATCATGGTGCTAAGTAATGCTTGACATTTGGAAATCAATTAACAACCTTGTTGAATCTAATGATCCATACCTTATACGACAATATGTTCCTTCTATGACCAAATCAAATTTTCAAAACCTGATTCTTATACGAATATCTCTACATTATGCGTCTTGTGGTCGAGATCTATCATTTTAAACAGAATTTAAGGGTGAGGATTCAGATCGAGAGGATGAGATCTATGATTCTCACTGTATATCGATGATTGGTTAATGGTTCTTGGTTCTCGGGCAGTTCATTTGATCTAGCAAATCTATGACTAATTTCTTCTAGTACAGCCGCACAGTTACTCCAACACTTTGGTCATGTCATTACTGTCATCATAATTGAGGCTGTCAAATTTGGTTGCAAATTTAAGATGCAACACTAGACTTGGACACACATCGAAAGCTCGACCTTTTTCTATTTGAAGCCTCACAACTCTTGAGACAGGTGGATTTGCTACATGATTGTGTGTCAGTAATCTGTAGAGAACATTCAACTTGGATATCCTAGAATTTGTTCTTTCAAACTACAATCAGTTTTCAGATCCTTGTTTTGCTATGAAAATCTTTTGCTACATCAGGTATGCTCATTGCTTATGACTTTGTTGCGGGTGACAAGAGCATTTGAATGTGAGGTAGAGGTGGCCTGAGTATGATAACATCAAAATAATTGTGCTAAATTTATGTTGATTCTAGATTCCAGAAATATCTTGAAATTTGACTGTCAAGAGATCAAATAATTGACCCCTCTCTCTTATTCTTCAGATTTAAGGATATTCTCATTATCTGTAATAAGCATAAGAATTCCCAAAACTTTACATGTAATTTAGTCATATATTAATTATTAATTTACAAAATTCTTGTACAAAATTTGTACAAATTTTGGATTAATGAATTTGGTATATTTTATTCCCAATTTTATGAGTTCAATGTCTCTACATTAATGTGCCAACATATGGTGTTAATTGCATAATACATATTATCCATTCAACCTATCAATTGTAAGAAAATTTGGTTCGAATCACATCCAAATGGAAGTGCATCATTAAAGTATTGTGTTTCATGGAATAGGGAAAAGTAATTATGTTCGAGGTCGAGTTTGGGGGAACTTTTCTCTGTATAACGAGCGATTCATTTAAATTGATGATGTAAATTCTACCTAGTTCATCGTTTATATGGAACCAATAGTGAAGCCTCTGTCCAACACATCACTCATTTAAAATTGAGTTCAATGTTGTTTCATATCGACTTGATTCATTGAAAGTAGAAATTAGTATCCAATGAGTATATACAATTGTAATTGAGGATGAAGTCTGTATAGGAATTTGTGTTGATTGGAATTGATGGTAAAATCAGCTTAGTAGGTTATAGAAACAAAATCATGGTTGTAGAATGTGTGCATGGAATATTCACAGACTATGATTGTAGTGCTATAGGAATTGGTTGCAGAGACAAATGGTTGATGGTTCGAAGGTTATAAAAAAATTGCAGGCAAAACACCAAATATGTCTATCACACAGACGAGTTGGCTCTCAATTCTTGTGGTCATGGTCTTGAAATTTTATTCCTCATGGAATGAGATATAAAACCCTCTTTCCATATGTTATAAAGAATACAAAACCTATAAGATTTTGAATTGGCCTTCTATCCTTTATCCAGAAATAACGAATCAATGATTGATCCTTACAACGTAGATGGGTTTGAGAATTATAGTGCAATCAATTACCTTAAGACCAATCTAGTGCGGTTTTGGAACCTGAACTCGGTCTTCATAGAAGACAAAATCTAACATGACTTCTAGAATTTATTGAAACTATTACTAATGTGTAATGGTTTTCATTGAATGAACTCATCGAAGCATTTTTAAGGCTACACATTCTTGCATTGAAATAAATCTAATTGGACTTTCTAAACCAAATTCTCAATGACTGGATATATATCTCTATTCATTACTTCACTGTGCAATCATATGGGTTGAGGTGCGTTCAAATTTCACGGATATTTCTAGATATTGATGATATACTCACTTCCTAATCCGAATGAGCTCAATATACATGAAAATCAATGTGATGCTAATTGGCCCAACACCAAACATGTTCTTAATGTTTTAATTGTTTTAATGATTGGTTGTAATTGGGAAAGTATATAATACATTCAAGAAATTGCACTGCCACGAATGTTTTTGAATTGTGGCATACACCATCTATAGCGATTCAATATGTCTAGTAAGATAACTGCACCCTCAGAGTTTGAAGTCATCTTGATTGTCATGGCTCAAAAGTAACTCCAGGTTTATTAGGCATCCACGTTCTAGTTGGCACTTGGGAGGGTTCCTACTACTTATAATCTTTTATCTGCATGGTTTATTCGTTGCGCCTAACGGGTGGTTTTGTAATCACTTATTAACCCCTAAATTTCCACTTGTCTTTGAATATTCACCAATCAATAATCGGTTGACAGTGAATTAATTTGGTGTTTGACCAAAAATTAAAATATATTTTTCAATTTATAGATTATAAGAAAAAATTACTTTTTGAAAATATTTTTATTTTATTGCTCGAAATGGCTTAAATATTATTTTGTAGTCACTGCAATCCTAATAAAGGTGAAAATTGTAGTTACCACACTTTCCATGGATCATTTGAATCATATTAATTTTCATATTTATTATGAAGTTTTATTTTATTAATTGTGGGGGTGTTTTAATTGACATTGTGAGAACCCTGTACGAAGAATTCTTGAATTAACTAGGTGTTTCCTACGCAATTTGGGTCGTTTCAATCAATCAAAGAGATGGTTTGATAAGACAATTGATTTCAAAAAGACCCTTTCTATGTTAGGAACTCTTTCACAACATCCTACGCCTGATGCTCTGGCTGCGCCACTGCATGCGGACAATGGTGCCACCGTTAAATTAAATCAAATAGATGTCATTTAATCCGGTAAAAGAGCATATGGAAGATGTTATAGGGAGATGAAATGGGTAGAAGAAACTAGAAAGTGAACTAAATAAAAAAGAATGTCTATCGGCATAAATATGTCAAAACAAAAGGAATAATTTAAGAAGTGTTTTATTTTTTTCTCATATTAATTTCTAAAAGAGCGCTAATCTAAACACAATCATGATCATTTAATTATTTAGTTCGATTTCCATATATAGCAATGTGGTTTTTTGATCCAACATTCAAACTATTAATATTTGAACATAAAAAACTAAAATTTAATGCAAGAATCAGAAAAACATTGGGATCCCTAGTATCTGAGTGAGAAAGGATGGCTAGTTGATCTATCCGTCCTCTTACCATGAGGCGACGATGCTCCTTAGTATAAGTTGGCTAGAGAAACATTGGGACCCCTAGTGTAAGTTGATACCACAGAGTAGTTATTTATAATCATAGTAAATCATAAGATGACTTTACGTTAAAAAAATAGAGTTGTGCATAATTCATATGGTCCGGGACCCGGGTGATGAGAGTGCAGACGATCAATTTGTGTGGTGTTGAGGGTTTCAGGAGATAGTTGCACTGCATTTAACAATTGCATATTTATGGGATATCAGGACACCTTGTTAGACAACAGTGGGAGGCATTATTTTCAAAACTATTACATTGAGGGTGATGTCGACTTAGTATGCGGCATTCGAAAATCTTTCTATCAGGCAATGGAAAATTTGCCTTTCGATTGCTTTTCTTTTTCTGTTTCAATATCTCTTGGCGCTCATTAATAATAATACATTTTTTTTTGTTGGTGGCAGAAATGCCAGCTGCATGCCATTCCTAAAATTCATGGTGCATTTATGGATCAAAAGAGAATGTATGCATCGGAAGACTCAAGCTTCATCTTTTTAAATTGCGGGAAAAGGAAAACTACATCTAGGTAGGCCATGGGTAATTCAGAGGTAGGAGGCCAAGATAATCAGCGTATGTTTATTGCAAATTATTTCAAGGAAGTTGTATGTCATGTACCACACACAAGCTTTGATGGTAC
This sequence comes from Pinus tabuliformis, assembly GCA_031772625.1. Taxonomy (NCBI): domain Eukaryota; kingdom Viridiplantae; phylum Streptophyta; class Pinopsida; order Pinales; family Pinaceae; genus Pinus; species Pinus tabuliformis. Next base: position 30,534,271 of record CM062807.1, on the reverse strand, counting down.
CAGTCCCCACTTTTGCATTTTCTCCTATAATTTGAAATGCTTTTCTTTACGCTGAATTTGAGAGTGTTTATAACAATTACATGGTTGTGATTTAATTTCTAGTAAGAATAATGTTGAATAGGCTAATGTTGATTTGTTTTTCTTGTTATCTTTAAATTGGTCATTAAATTGGGAGCCTATTGAATACATTAATTTTGTAATGGTATATCATATTAGATACGTTGAAACAACCATTCTTTTGTTTTTTGATTTTTAAAACCTTTTCTTTTGTAAGTTTGACATTACTATATTGCTAGGCCCATGAGGTGAGGTGTAAAATATGATTTATTTATAAAACATCACTGAAATTAATTTGTAAAATCCAAGGGATAAAATCATTAGTTATAAAATACAAACAACTCTAGTTTCAACAATATGCTTTTGTCAATAACCTTTTCAGAACAGTAGCAGAGAAAAAGTAGATGAAATCAATATTTGATAAATTTTATGCCTCAAAAGAGAGACATAAGCTACAAAAACACCTTTATGTAAACATAAAAGGACATGACCGAATTAAACACTCACTTCACTTCATTAATTACTCTGAACTTGAAAACTTGAAACAAAAACCTTGAGCTAGAAATTAGTACTTGAAAGGTAGAACTTGAGAATAACAAGCTATCTGATCTAGATCTAGAGACACAATAGACTGTGGAAACAAATGATGATATTAACGAGTTTTCCCAGCAAATAAGCTCTAACTGTTAGGTCACTGCCCAAATTTCAGTTATCTGCAATGGCAATAGCGACTCTAGATTTATTTGTATGAATAGTGACTTTGCCCATTGTCCTGTTGTTTCCTATGAATGATTTTGATTTTCAAACTCCAACTAGTTTTTTGTTAAACTAATTAAAGATTTGGTGACAAACTTATAGTTTTCAAGCTCTTTTCTAAATATATTTTCTTGAGAAAATTTGTCTTTTTACTTTAGGTATTGTAGATTGCTACTGTGTGACATGAGCTATGATATAATTGTCTAGATAAATAGATAGAAGCGTTGTACAAAATAGTATTTTTTAAATCTAAAGAAACAAAATTTCCAAATACAAAGTTATTAATTAAGAACATCTTTTATACTTCTTAGCTACGTTATGATTATATTTCGGTAGGGGATTTTGTATACGCTGATATTGTGTTGTCTCTCTGGTTTTTGTCAGGTAACAATGGTTAATAAGGAATGTGTTCTTGAGCAGCAGTCATACATCTTATTCTACTATCAACAGGAAAGTCCATGGTTTTCAGGCATGGAAACAAAAACGCAGATGTCAATGGGATATCCAAAGTCTGTGTTGGATGAATTTAATACTAGTGATGATTTTGATTCCTTGTCAGATAAAGAATGTCACAAGTCAAATTCAAATAAACAGAAGAAACTCAAGAATGAAGGTGAAGCTATTGCTTTTTGTCCAAGTCACATTTTTTTATCTGTTGGTTGTTGTCATGTTTTGAGTGTGGACTTGTGAAATTACAAATTGCATGTTCGTTTATGTCAAGGGGTATATATATATATATATATATATATATTTCATGGTTTCTGGAGATCTGTGTTACATTTGCACAAAAGTTTAGATATCTAAACACTAAACAACAACAACATTGAGATTTTTCTTTCACTCAACCTATAACATGTTGCATTTGACTTCATCAATTCTCTTCTTCCATACGCTATCCACTTATGACATTTCTTTTACAATATTTGGTGCATTTCCTAGTTATAAGTCATTTATAGGTTACAAATGTCTTCCTATTTTCACTTCTAATTGAGTATTCAACTGAACATATTGATTCTCTTATACATAACTATTTTTCCCTCCACCCGCTTTTCATAAATTTCATAAATATTAGGTAGGGACCTGCAACTTCGATGTTGCTTTGCTTGTTTAGTAAAATATTGGCGAGACTTTAATTTATTGAAAGTTGTAGAATTTACAATTTATGAAGTTTCAAGGTCTAATTTTTAAAAGTCTAATTCTTTAAAGGGTGCTAGCTCAATGGAAGAGAACCTGCTTTATAAGTAGGAGGTTGGTGGTTTGATTCCATCATGCCTTGACATCCATATGGAATGGCGACGATCAATTTTTGGTGACAGAGACTCTTTTGACCATCACCAATGAGCTTTGGTGACAATTTTCAATCTTCACCAAAATATGAAATGCTGACGATCAACAAATGCCACCATATATTCGGATCAATAGTGACGACCCTCAAATGTCTATAACCATAAACCATTGTTGTCAATATGAAATTGTGACGGTCGATGTCCGTCATTATAGTCATTATTCGTGACGGACCTTAAATGTCACCACAACACCTATAGTTTTGGTAATGCGGCTTTTGGTGATGGTCAACGAACATCACCATATATATGCACCAATAGTGACGGCCATGAAAGATCCATCACAATAAATTGTTTTTGTTCATATGAAATGGTGATGGTCTCCATCCATCATTATAATCAATATTTGTGACAGGCCTTGAACATCACCATAAGATCTATACTTTTGGTGACGCCACCTTTGGTGACGTTCATTTTTTGGTGACCGAGGCTATAGTTCGTCACCATTGCTCATATGAAATGGTGGCAGTCATTATCCGTCATTATAAATCATTATTGTTGATGGAATTTGAATTTCACTACAACAACTATAGTTTTGGTGACGCCACCTTTGGTGACGTTCAGTTTTTGTGACTAAGGCTATTCTCTGTCACCATTGCTCATATGAAATGGTGGTGGTCGCTATCTGCCATTATAAATCATTCTTGGTGATGAACTTTGAATGTCACTACAACACCTATACTTTTGGTGACGCCACCTTTGGTTACGTTTAGTTTTTGGTGATGAAGGCTCTTTTTTCCGTCACCAATGAGCTCATAGTGACATTTTTCGCCCCTCACCAATGTCCTTTTTTCTTGTAGTGTATCCATATTTTTATTTAGAATAACACGGTGTTACCTGACAGCTTTTATCAACACGTCCGTAGATAACCTTTCTAGATCTGTAAACCAGAAAGTTGGCTTTTAACGGTGCTGTTGCTTGGATGTATTCCTTAAACTTACAAGCATGGTTTTTCTCGTAAAATATACAACAACTTTCGCATGCCTTCATATTTGCAGTAACATAAACAAGCATGCAAATTTTGTTTTTAACAATAGTGTTCAGGATTTCTCTCCTTCCTAATATTTGGATGGTGTTGTTGCCTTACCCGTTGGCGATCATTCCATTTGTGAAAACTTCGAATTGAAATAATCACTACTTTCTCGGCTTTCACTGCTTTTCTCATGCCTACTCGGGACAATTATCAATGCCCTAGGTGGCAGGTCACAAGGGATGAGCTCGGTATGAAGAACCATGTGGATTTTCCCTGTAGTAGTTTAATAGGCCGGATTGTAAACTAAGAGTCCCAGTGCCTCACCCCCTTCTCAATTTACATCTCTCCCCCTCTTATACTCTGATTGATATCTAAGTCGTCGATCTCTCCTAGATCTTCCTGCGGCCTTATCTGGCTTCGCAAGAACACTGGTTCTCCATTGATGGAGACTCCCCATATCCAATACACATTTTATGTGCACTTGGATTATATTTTTACACTTTTTCCTAATTTTTTATAACCTAATTATTAATGACTGAAAAAAATGTGGACACTGAAAACCCCATGATACTTTGAAGTCACCAAAATTTCTTCTTCAATCCTCTTCTCTTCCAAACTCGTTTAATGTAAAGTAGTAATAACAGATTGGGTAGTTACTGGCCCATCCTCGACGATACATTCACGCCTTGGCATAACCCTTATGAAATTTCTGATAATAACTTTCAACGTTTCCAGAACCTGCGAAAATGAAGACTTCAGAAATTTTATCTACAAAAGGCAGTAAAATTTCATTTTAAGATAATGTGAAAACTCCAGAGTCTAATCAAATAAAATCATTTTCGTTTAGCCTTATTCGTTTTAATACCCTCTTTATCGATGCACTGGGTATTTAATACCCTCTTTCATGATTTCGTTACCATTAGCGACGTCTTGCTTTATGGATTTTTCCATTTGACTAGATCTTATCTGGAAAATCTCGTCTTTATCTCCCACAACGATTTTCCACATAAAAGCTTTCCTTTATCGCCCACAAAGCTTTTATGTCTGATGGATCTTTATCTCCCATCCATCTGATGGATATCCAATCCATCCAAGCTTATCTAGAATTAGATCTAGAAGCTTATCATGAAAGATTCGTCTGTATCCCATTCCTCATGGGATTTGGAAAGCATCTCCTCTCTCTTGGTGCTCCACCCTCCAAGTGATTTATTTTATTCATTTATTTAATAATACAATTTATTTTCATATTACATATCACCTATCTTTCCTTAGCTTAGGCGTAGAATAGTTTAACCCACAAAGGAGGGTATCAAACCTAGTTTTCCTCAGCTTAGGTCTACAACCTTTAACACACAAGGCAGGATATCATACCTAGATTTAACTTAGCTTTGGTTTACAATAATGTAGTACACAAGGGAGGGGTGTTACAAATATCTAGAATGTCTTGGATTTTGTTAGTGTTCCTGCTATGTTTTATAACTTGCAGATCTACATCTAAACTGGTTACAATGTCTAAAAATTTCGGTAAATCCTAGAACAGGTGCAAAACCTACTTGATGAATGAATATCGTTTAAAACAAATTACAACATTATTGTTGTATTATTAAATCTCATATCAAGTACATTAATTGTAGAGGCATAGATACTAATTGTTCAAAATAATTGTAACATCTTTTAATGCATGTCTATGATACACAATGAGAGGGATTTTCTTGATGCATGACTCATATTTCAGTAAAATTGTGTAGTTCATGAAGAGTGATTATAATTCAAATCAGAAAAGGGGTAGATGACATCTGATTAATTTCCATGGAATAATGGCATAAATTTATGATACCTGTGTCTAGTAGGCATCAAGGAGGAGAGTGTGAGTATGGAGTGGAGTTGGGTGGATTAGAGGATAAGGAAAACATTCTTTACCACCAAAAATTAACAACAATTGATTGGTATGGTGGAGTTCTCTTTACCTTTATATCTAGTAACTAGTACACCATTCTAGTGTAGTTTGCAGCTCAGATGGGACCTATAGCCCTCAAGGGTAGTACTATTGGGATGAAACCCATACATACAACACAAAAAATACTAATACTGAATTTGGTTATTGAAAATAATTGAATAAGGGGAGAGGTAAAGTATGATTGTTGAAGGTGAATAGGTAATAGGGGAGAGTTGAAAAATAACATGCTTACTGTAATAATTTAAGTAGGACAGACGTCGGAAAAAGCTGTAACTAGAGGAGAATGGTTATGAAATCATGATGCTCTAATTAGATTTATAGGATTTCTGGAGAATGAATAAATCGGTTTATAAAGTACATCTGGAATATTAGAAGTAAATAACTAAATTCTTATTAGTAATAACAAATTCATTTCTCAGAGAAAATCAAGCTTTTGGCGAGTTAATAATTTAGTTGTTCTTTTCATAACATTACCATTACAAGACTCCGGTATGTAGCAACCCAATGGCTTATGTTTTGATCAATATAACATTATTGACAAGTATGCATTAAGTATAGTAGATTTACATATGTTATATAACCATAACCAAACTCATAATATGCCTTCATTACAGTAAGGTTGTTACTAGGAAACATTCCTTAAGTAAGAAACTAGTATACATTCTATATAAACATACCCAAATCATTTCTACACCTACCTCACGATAGAACTATTGCTGGAGAAACACACTATGCGTAAAAGTATGTTGGAAATTTTGTATGATAAGAATTATAAAGCAAATTGTTGGCATATAATTCTAAGCATCACGATACATTAACAAAATACCAGTTAAATCACGATACATCAACAGAATACCAGTTAACTCTCTAGCGCGTCAATACACGAAGTTTATGCATGCATTAAGTAAAATGTTTTACATAGGATCACAACAAACCATAGCTTCCTAACTAAAAATCTGAGGATGAGGAGAATGTAGGATAGAGGCCAAATATAGTAGAGGATAACCGTACTAGCAGATGTAGCAAAGAGATAAAAGTTGTGTCAAAGCATATGTGCGAAAAAAAGTGAGATGATGAACTGGAAAACAATTATTCAGTTTCACGTGACGTGAGGGATATTTCTACCCAAAATTCGTGTACATTGTTTATCTTTGAGAAGGAAAAATTAAAATATTTCCCTGCTCAGAGGCGTTGTTACAAACATTGCCATCAGAAAAAAAATATAACTAACAGGGATTTCAAACCATGGATGAGGAACTATGGTCGACACGTGAGTCATATGTGGTGGTCATTACATAATACTAAATCAAATTTGGCCATACTTGACACTTTCCATAAGGATTGTAGATTAAACAAGTACATGTTCCTCCAATAAACTTAAGGGTTCTTCCCAGGATGCAGCAAGTTGGTCACAAAAGACATGAGAGAAAAGTAGCCAACCTGGAAAGAGACGTTTGTTTTGTCAGAGTGCCCTCATCTATGTCCATGATACACAAGAACCAGAAATGTGGGAAATAATGGCATTACCTGTGCCAAAACCCCAACAAAATCGATACATTAGATATTTCAACCTCCTCATAGTGAATAAGATACATAGGAAAATGAGAAAGAAACCAGAGTTGAATAGTATTACCTATGTAACGGATGCCTGACAAAACTTTGTGCAAGTCCGTATAACCCAACAGAATATTAGAAATCTCAGGAGGAAATTGTGGAAAGCACTAGCTAAGCCCTACACCCAGGGAAAAATGTGCTTACTGAATTTGCGAGGTTGTAAAGGGTGCCTCCTTGATGGAGTTCTAGATTTGGGGGTCACCCTGGCCGAATTGAAGCCAAACTCGCACACAAAATTCCCAATAAAGAACAACCGATTAGAGTGTTGATTTGAATGTAGGTAAGACAAATTATTAACTCAGAAAATCAATACAAGCTTACCTGATGAAATTGTTGTGCCATAAGCATGGTTACTTTGCATAGTTGGAGATGGGGGTGTAAGCGCATGACTCTAGCACTACTCAGGTGAGACCACAACACATCCAGGTACGGATTCGTAGTAGGTGTGGAGCAATTCTATCAAACATCATGCCAAATGACCAAAACCCCCACTCTCTATAGTGATACAACGTCAACAATGAGTGACTGAATGTTGGGTTGAGAAGTTAGCGTCAGCTAGGTAGACCTCCAACAGAGATGCCTAACAGAATATTGTGATCGTAAATGTCGAATCCCCTCGGCAGAAGTGAGGAGGTAGGGCGGTGGTACTAGCCCATGTGAACTAGGATGAGTGACATAAGGACTCACGTGGTTTGGGACATGTGGGGCGGAGTGAGAGGATGGTGGAGAGGGTTGGTTTCTAGTTGTATTCACAGTGCTACGGGGTATGTATCCTAGACCTACCACCAACAAAGCGCAATCAAAACATTAGTCTTAACCTTAGGCAATGGTATCATAGGAATTGGGCTAAGGCAACACACCTCTTGAGAGACAAAAACATAGGAACTTAGAGTGTAGTTAGAAGGTATAAAGGGTGATGAACCATATGAGTAACCATACTAAGCAATAAATCTCAAAAACATAGGAACTTAGAGTGTAGTTAGAAGGTATAAAGGGTGATGAACCATATGAGTAACCATACTAAGCAATAAATCGAAATTACTCAAGCGTAGTCAAGCATAATAAATATAAAGTGGTATGAGACATGTCATACCAATAAACTTATTACAAGATGTTATTCCAAGGAATAGGTAAAGTTAGTAAGAGGTTAATCAAAGGAATAGATAGAAAATGCCATTCAACCTATTTAATTCTAAAAAAAATAAAAAATAATATAGCATGAAGAAATGGTGTTACATGTTGGAATGTGACAACAAGCTTAGTGATGGATTTGCAACTTCTTTCAAAATTTAATTCTCATTTAATCCCATAGAAGCAATAAAAAAATACAAACCAAAAGACATAGGCTGAAATCCCTCTCGTCACTCCTAAAACCATAGGTAATACATTATGAATTAGTGGACCAGGAACCACTTGAACTTCTTCGATCTCTTGATAGATTTGGAGGAAAACCACAAAGAGAAAAGAAAGAAATTCAAATTGTTCTATACCCTAAGGATAATAAGCCTAGGCTTATATAGTTTTATGGAGGCCTCTTTGGAGTAGGCTGATTTGGGGTATTGGAGGGAGCCTCATTCATGTAAAATTTAAAATTTTGACTTGATCCCTTTTCTTAAAATTGAGCTCACCTGGAAGAAACTTTGTCTCCATTTTTTTTTAAATCCTTATAAAATGCATAATTTAATGACCGCAACATCATCATCTTTAACCAATATGTTTTGATTTTGTGGAACTTTCCTAACAAAAGGGTGTGCCATCTTTGACTAAACATTTCTTTCAAACTGGGAGGGCCCGTGATGAAGAGAATCTAATGCAAAGGGTCACTCAGACAAGCTCACTAATTTTTTTCTTGGAAAACTTCATAAAAAACGGGGTTTCTTAATCATCCAAGGAAACCAAACACTAGAGATAGGGTTTCATCACTGCATCATCTCATCCATGACAAATAACATACTAAGGACATCAATGACAACATCCTATACCTGCTTGACATCCTGCTCCTACTTCATATCCGACATCTATTCTACATCATGCACCTACGTGATATCCTACATCTCTTCTACGTCCCGCATCTGCTTGAAATCCTTCATTTGTTGCACTTGCTCCCACTTTGACATCAACGACAACATTCTTAACACTTTCAACTAACAAATAATTCATTAAATTTTACCGGCCACTCCTTGCCAGTGAGGACATTCTAATAATTCTTTACGAATGAAATATATATTTGTGTTCTCGGGGACATGTGAAAGACAAAGATTCTGTATTTTGATAGAAATAGTGGCATCAACAGGATTCATACTTTTCTTTATCTCGTGTTTTCCCATTTTCATTTAGTGGTCAGGAAATGAAATTTGCTCAACCCCATATGCGCAAGAGTTGGAGTTGTGTTGAAAGTATGGTAGTTATTTTATTGTAAGAATCAAGTTTTAAATTCAAGTCGAAGTTTTTTTTTAATCGCGTGATATAAATGATAGGCCATACCATGCAGAAAGTATACAATTCAAAAGTGTAGAAACCTAAGGAACTCCAGAGAAGTATTCCGTCGATTTCTTCTTTATTATTTTCCTGAACGTAATCCTCCAACATCAATTCAGAAAAATTTAATGAATATATCAACATCAATAAGCTTTATCATCGAAATTAGGTGGCATAAGTTAGAGAAAATTCTGGAAGAAGCTACGAAGAGTATGATGACAGTGACATTTCCTGTCATGAAATAACATGTTCTGCATTAAGTAACCAACAAAAAAAAAACTAAAAAATGAAATGTTCCATATACATTTCTTAGCCTGCAGTGCAATTGGTCGAGTTTCAACTAAGTAAATACAACAACATTATCATATAGTGGTTTATGATTATCGACAAAGGCAATGGCTCATAACAGTTCATGGGTGTCTGCCTTATATTGGCAAGCATGTCTAGATGAATTGAAAATTTAGAAATCGTGGAATCAACTTATGGAAGTTACAACCAAACAACATGTCGAATATATAACTGCATTCTGTAAATAACTATTGTGGTTTCTCATGGTCATAAATATTCCACGCGGTGAAGGTTTAAAACTTATGTAGATATGTTTTCCCTCTATGACGCTTATGATATATTGATCTGGAACGGTGTCAAATAATATCAGTTCATAGGAGGGTAGGCTATGACGTGCCAAAATGACAAAATTGCATTACCAATAGATTGGTCTTTCCACCTTTTTTTCGAATGGATTTACTATTTCCGGAATTAGCACAGCTTTTAAAATTCATGATTTAAAGAAACCACACCTATCCCACTAAATGGACGGAGAAAATCATCGTAAGGACGATTGTTCCCTTTCGACCTTATCTGTTGATCTAGAAGTGTATGTGAGTTGATTGAATCACACTGTCTACTTGCCCTATCCACTGAGCTAGAGATATTTCGATAAAAATCAATCAGTGGATAATGGTTCTCCGAGTTCTATCTTATCCTTATGTCAAGACCATTCTAAAAGATCTTCTAGATCAATGTGATCTATTAACGTCAGGGAAGCATGAGAGGTATCATTCTCGAGTGATTCACCAGAGTGTGTCTCATTGGAAATGAGATACCGAGTTGACACAAAACTACTCTGCGAACCATATCTTAATATCGTCAGAGGCATATTTCCTCCTCTTTGATGGACGCTAGATTTGTCACCAATTCTTGCATTCGTCTAATTTGAACATTGTTTCAAGTGTTGCCTCTGCTCTTCAAGTCGAGCTGCCCAAAGACGTAGAAATCCAAGGTGGGTCAACTTCAATACCTAATCAATGAAAATATACTCTTTTTAAATTTTTCCTTTGTTCAATATTAGTGCTCTATATCCGTTTGCTTGATTCAAATTCCTAAGAGTCATATTGTATCCATTACTGACATTCTTTTCAGCACAAGTCAATACTAACTACATTTTTGTAATCAAAGGCACCTTGGTCCTATTACCCTAAATGGGTACACCTGCCATTTGAATCTGGCACTAAAGCAGCCTATTCCATTATAATGGAACGATGTTGTTTTGCCAGTACCATCAGAGAAAGTTTGGAACCATCACTTTTGCCAACAACTGCATACTTACTTCATAAATATAAAAAGAGCAATCTATTTCTCATACATATAGACCCTTCCATTATAACTATGAAAATGGTGTCAATATGAGAATACAGTTATGATGTTTTGATGTTCATAATACAATTATGATGTTTCGATGCCATGAAATAAGAAAGAGGATGTAAGAAGACAAAAATTAATTATGCATGAGCATAAGTGAATTGTATCATATGAAAGAAGAATGTTTCTTTCGATTTTGTAATTAATATCATGATTGGTGACAAATTCAGAACTTTTTCCAACCATTCTATATCATACAAATTTCAAACTTATTCCATGATTGGTCAATACAAAGAAGGATGTATTCCTGAGCATACAAAGTATATATGTATTTTCCTCATTGAAAACATAATTACTTCCAAGTTTTTATAACGATTGTAAACTATTTTCTTCTATTGTCCATCAATTTGAAAAGTGTTGGCATAAGTTCTTTCATGTTCTACAATTTGATGGCTACCCTATGGAGTGTATATGATTACTGATATCTAGTTTTACATATACTCTTCCTCATCATTATTTTATAGTGTATAATTTGTCATACTGATTATCTTATCAGTAAATAATGACCCGTCATTTTCTATTTCATTAGTTAGTGTCACTTCTAGTTGGGGACAAGTCAACAAGATACAAAAGCACAAGTACACAAGTATATTTTGTATGTGGTGCCTACATAACACACACTACATCGTATTGTATATATAACATTAAGTAAATCAGGTAGTTTTTCTTATTGAAGTTCATCCTGAAAGGGAAAAATGGTATGAGAGGTAAACTTATCTCGTCCATATGGGAAAATCTTTGATAGGAAGAAGCAAGAAGAAAAGTAAAAGATTATGATATTATATTTATAACTATGTTATCAACTTTAATATTTAAAGCCTTCATTATGTGTTGAATATGCCAATGAATCCCACCAATTACAATCACAACAAAGTGTGGCACACAAGGTGCCATATCAAGGTAGGAGCCCAAGAAGAATCAATATAAGCTCTCAAATCTAATCAATTTGGATAGATATAGTAGCATTGTGGAGAGGATAAACCCTGAAAGATGATATTGGAACAAATAATTCTACAATGTTGAATTCTACTGAAGAGTGATTCCAAGAAATGACAACAAATAACATGTTGATTATTTCAATAAGTAGAAATAGTTAACTATAATAAGGTTACCTTTTATTGCGCCTACTTATTGAATGCTAGGAACTATGTGAGGATTAAATTTTTATTACATTATATGTTGCGGAAGTTTATCTAAAAACTTAAGGTGATAGGGAACAAAGACTCTATACCATGATGTAAAATTGGTTTAAGATACTTACACATGATGGACCTAACTTTATATGTTCATAGTCAAGCTTGATGAATGAACAAATCTATAATAATTGCAAAGGATGGTTATTACATCGAAAGTGGGATAATGGGTTTTATTGATACGGTCATCATATTATTCTACTCATATTAAAAGTAAAATTATGAGTGGTATGATTTCTATACAAAGACATAGATTAATAAGATTCCAACTAATGTCGGTAAGGATAGTGCATTCAAAGGCATAACTTAATGGAAAAAAATGTATTCTTATAAGATCCTAAGAAAGGATGATATATGAAGGAGGAAATGGTGAACTCTTATAAGGTAACTCACAAAAAAAAATAGATAAAAGGTCAAATGTTTTTCTCTATAGATCATGGCCAACATGAGAACAATAAAAAATGAAAAGTAAGTACATGGAATCCATATACATCACTCAAAAGGAGTTCATAATATTCTATCAATTGTAGCAAAAACTGATGGTTCATCAACTGGGCTACAACCTAGAGAATATTCTGAAGGATTTTGTTCATGAAATTCCCATGAAATATCATTAAACTCACGAAAGATAGGTCTCTGTATGTGGTATGAGACTTATGTATTTTAAAATTGTCTTTCAATTTAATATTTTGTGTTAATTGGTGCATATGCATGTAATGATGTAGTTCATTTTTATATGTGGTGTTTCCACTGGTTGAATTGTTTAATTCATCCTTAGTGGAAAATGCTCCAAATATATACTGTTGAAGGAAACTAAACCTTAGTAGGCCATTATTCATACATTCAATAGTAGCATGCATACCTAATTACATATGTATAGTTTGGAACCCATAGGTTCTTTTCAGTAAAGTAGTATTGTTATCGGGAAATCTAGTGTCCACTCGGAGCTGCTAGTCCCACTAAGACCGGTAGCTATCTTAGAAACAAACAAACTAAAACTACTTCTGTTTTCCTTTATGAGAAGTAGATAAGAGTGGAATGAAGGACACCAACCTCAGTCTTTCGCTTGGTTCCTTGCTTGATTCCACTCCATTTTGACAGATCCTTGCTGCTTCTCCTTCGTCTACCTAGCTTCAAAGAGCACCTATGGAATCAAAGCAGCATAATACTATCGAAGAATAGAGATCAAAAATCATAAAAAATATAGGACCAGATGTATATTGACCACACAAATGCATATATCATCAAACATACAGGAATGTGAAGGAAAACTTGAATAGCTTTATTAATATCAAGAATAGAAAAGAGGATTACAACCAATTTTTCTGACCCAGCGTCATCCTCCAGCATGAAAGCCCTTCTTTCACCTCATGAAAAACTTAGATTACCCAACATTATGATATTCCAACAAGAAACCAACAGCGCTTCCTTACAAGATAAAAAATTCCAGCCTCAGGATCTCTGGGATGAGGGATCCATATATAGATGATTGCAGGGGGGTGACTTAGCTTCTGGGATTTTTATTAGTGTCCTCTCTCTGATAGTTCTTGATTCCACTTGGTGATTGATGATCTCTTACTCATCCCTAGGCGAATTCAGAGAGGCAAGTGTCACAGGAGAAGTTTTTGGAAGATTCCATGATCATCCACCTCGCAAACTGTCTCTGCCATTTGTCCACTCTCGCCCATCACACCCCACAGAAGGGCTTTTCAGTATGCATCGCACCCTTTTCACTGGGAAGGTGGGATGCATCGCACCATTAGCACTGAGAAACCTGTATGGTCCATTTTTGACCAGTTCTGAGCAGTTTCATGTGGAGAACTTCTGGGAGATGATGTAATCAGCTGACCTTATTCCTTTAGGGTATGAAACAACACTTTTAGGGACTTAGGAGCCCTTGGTTTATGGACATGTTTGATTGGGGTTGCAGTGCCCAAAAATGTCTATAACAGTTTCCCCCTAAAGCATGAGGTCATTAATATTTTGATGTCGGGTGAAATGCTTTATCATGAGTATCCGAAGTTTTTTCGAGCTGGAAGGAGACCTATAATAAGATACAATACAATACATTATCTTCATAATATTTTTCATGATCTAGCTGAGGCGGGCATTCCCATGCTCAACTTTATAAATTCATTTTCATGTACATAAGACAGACAACCGTCTGTGCGGGAGACTGATGATTCTAATAGAGTCATCATCCTTTGATTTGGATGATAATCTGTGCAGCAACAATGTACATTTGATGTCTTTATTTTCCTGAATATAGCGCAGCCCCGATGGATGAAACTAGATCCGGGGTCTTCAAACTCGTTCAATCTTCACTCGGAGTACAAGTCGATCCATGTGAAAGATGTTCTGGAGTAGAACATGGAAAGACATCGCCTGATTACCAGCCAATGATGTAAGCCATTAACATGCGCGAGAGGAATCACCGATAATGATGATGACCCTCAAGGTACTACAGTACAATTCGCGTGGTGTGAATAAGGGACTTGGCGTCGAATACCACGCAAAATCTTTCGGTCGAAGGCCATTGATGTAAACCTGTCACCGGAAGTGAGAAGCTTGCCATTAAGGCATGCAAGCTTCAAAGTACTGAAAGGGTTGTTCCTAAGTCGACTTCTTGGATAATGAGCTATTTTCGGCAAGAAGGGACCCGCTGTAGGAGGGCCTTAATGAATCCCACATCTACGACACGGAACGAAGTAAATGATTTTGGAGGTGAAAATGATCTGATGATACAGGGTTCAGGGTGGCGGTCATGAAAGAATGGAGCGTGAATGTATTGCAGCAGATGAGACACAGGTGAATTCTCTGAGCGACTTCTCTTGAATATATCGACGACACTAACATGGATTGGTATCGTTAACCCCAAATATGGATGGTGTGATGGACCAATGGTGATATGACCAGTGAACAGAACAACCCAACCCAACTCGGATGCGGAGTGAAAGTGTTATGTTCAAGAGCGTCTTGCTACCAATAAAGTTTCTTCAAGTTTTCTTCCCAATTTTTCCCCAGTCATTGCTGACCAGTACCTCTTTATTTTTTTCAAGCTTGAGGAGGATAACACATGCTTGTTCTATAATTTTCCCTTCGGGCAAAGCCATCGCTATATTTTAACGAGCCTAGTGACAGTGAAACTCGTTCTTGTCTGTATGGACAAGTTTGACACTATTCGGTTTTAACGAGTTTAATGACAAAGATAACTCGGTCCTTTTCAATTTTAGAGAGTTTGAAAGGGACATAAAGGAAACTCCAATAATCCTTTTTCGTCATATAATCCCTTAAGTCTGAAAAAGTATAAAATAGTACGAAAGGGATGAATTTTCGGTAATTTTAACGAGCCGAACAAGACAAGCGCTTGATCTTTTTGTGTAATAATCCCTTAGGTCCAAAAAGATTAAAATCTAGAGGAGGGATAGCACTTCAGGTCGCTTTAATGAGGTGGAGAGGACAATCGCTTGGCAATCCTTTCATATTTTACGAGTCAGGTAAAAAGAGCTTAAAGGAGACTCGTTTTCTAGGAACGAGTGATAATTTCTAGTAGCAGCTGGTTCGAGGTAAGGTTTGGAATTTTCCAGTCATGGTAGTGTCACAAGGATGGCTAACAGGATCACTCTTCGCAGCTGTTCCTCAAAAAGGGGCAAACAATCAAATGGAGGTGAATGATTGGCTAAAACAGAGTGGAGGTGATGATGAGAACACGACCAGGGCTCAAAAGCTGATGATAATGCATTCATAATGGTTATTTACCAGAAATTGGTTCATTTTTTAATGAGCTTAAACTCTAGGGGAATGTTTTCTCATTGCTTATGTTTAATTTTTAATGAGCTTGAACTCCACATAAAAACTTCTCGTGATAATGGTCATCGATTTAATTTCACGGTTAATCACTTTGTTCCTTCAAAGGTTGTACCGCCTATTCAATTTCTTCATCAAAACAATTAGAAATGAACAATATATGTTTCAAAATGAGTTAAAACACTAATATTTTACTCGAATTACATGAAAAGTAATTTAAAAGTGGTTTTTTACCCCTCATTTTACCATTTCATTTGAAATTTGGTTTGTTAGAGCTCTGGAGGTGCTTTTCCCCCTTGATTTTCACCAGCTGATTTCGGGAGATTCTGTGGATGATTCTTGGCATCGTCTGGACCAAGTAGGAGCTAAACTTGAGCTCTTCAGTTGCACTCCTTCCTTTTTCAATTCTGTGCATGTTTCCCTGTTTTTCTGAGCCTCTGGGGTTTGAAAAAATCGCCTTGGCTCCATTTCACCCTTCCTATATCGAAATATGCGATGCATACCGGCTTGGCCATTGGCCAGTCAGTATGCATCCCACCCAATACACTACTGGGGGTGCGATGGGCGTGAAAAGGGAAATTTTTGCACTGTTTTCTCATTGGATTTTTGCCTGTTTTTTCCAAATCAGGATCCCGACTCTTCTCTTTCTTGTTTTGCAGAGATTTATCGGAGCAAAATGTTTGTTACATGGTGAGAACGCGAGCATGAAGAAGAGGACATGCTTGCTTTACATGATCCGGTTACGGTAACTGCACTGTGGAATTGTGGTCTGTTCAAGTTTTTCTACATCACTAGCATGAGGCAACAAATCAACTTGTTGCAATATCTTCTTGACACATGGGATCCTACCAACCAGGTGTTTCATATCAGAGGAAAATCTATCCCCTTGACTATTGTGGACATCTATTTTTTGACCGGTTTATTGAGGCGTGGTGCCCTTCTTTCACTATAAGGTTCCGCCCGTGGGGGCGAATCCGTGAGAGATTATATTCGCCGGTATTGCAGCGAGGGATCTCAGCCGAGTAGGGATGGCAAGAGCAACATCCGAGATGTCAATGACCGGTCCTTGAGGACCATTCTGTTCACTTTTTCTAGACTGGCTGGTAGTGCGGCTCCTCACGTCGCTAATAGGTCCTATGTGCAATACGCCTTGCAATTCCTTAAACAAAAGGTGTTCAATTGGGGTGACGCATCACTCCCTGTGATGAAAGAAGAACTGACCAAGGTAAAAAATGGAAAATTGAAGAACTTCAACTATGGTTCTATTTTCACTGCTTTCACCTTGGAAAAGATCCCACTGATGCAGTTGTAGTACATCTCACTTGGTTTACCTCCACCAATTGAGCCACAGATGTAGAGATGGGTCGACCTTATGGCCCGACATGCTGGTCAATCCTAGGTTTCCTTTTATTATACCTTTTTCGAGTGGTTCAATCATTAGGAGATGGATTTTTCTGAGTATCCATATGCTGGTATGGATCTTCGGGGTGACTCGGATTTGGTGTTGCCGGCTGGTGAGCAGTGGGGTGCTATCAGTAAATTCTCTGACCATATCTCTGTTTATTGTTTCTTTTTATAATGTTCTTGTGCTTTCTTCTATCAGGACTAATCAAAACTCATGTGCTCATGCAGATATTGGACCAGTTCATCCAGTAGTACGTTTGAGAGTACCAGCTGCCACTCCAGCAAGAGAGGTTGTGGGGAGGGCTATCCTTCGCGACCTTAATGTGGCCGAGACTCTTTTAGCATTGCAGGATCAGGTCGAGGGCCTCACTCTTGGTATTCCGGACGTGAGGACCGACGAGCTACCCCTGAGGTTGTAGCGACATACTACTGGCGTGCCGAGTCAATGGACTAGGCTTTTACACATGATTGCACAGGCAGTGACTTGTTATCACCAGCATCATTAGACTAGGTTACCCCCTAGAATTTTGAATTTTGGGTCATTTGAACAATTTTGTCCTAGTTACAGAACATTATGTATGAACCATAAATAGTTATATATATATATTTTTGATTTTCGGAGCTTTATTTTGGTTGAGTTACGTGATCTTGATGCAAATATTTGATGAAATGCTTCTTTTATAATGTTGCAAATGTCTATGTAACACATATTTTTCCAATGAGTCTGTCAATGTGTTTAAGTTTCTAGAAATATGCTGATATTGAATAGAATCAAACTGCCTTTCCAAAATCTTGACCCTTAGGAACATGCGATAGATAGCTGGATTCCGTACGGAGTAGATACCAGTGAGCTGTAGGATGATGAGTTGAGTCTAGCCTGATGACTAGTCGTCGTATACCATGCATAATGGCATCAGAGAGGAGCTCTATCAATGCGTTGTATTCAGCAATATCTTTTGTTGACCGACCAATACATACCCCTCTGAAACTCACTAATTCGCCGCTTGGATCGAAGATGGCCCCAACTACAGAAGATAGGTTCCGTGAACTATGACTCGCTCTGTCGACATATCCAACAAATGATTCCAATAGGTCCGACATCTGCAGTAAATGTAAAAGCGGATCACTTAACCAAAACAATTACCCTTAGCGAAAACAAAAATGTAACAAAAGCATAGGGCTTACTATCTTTAGTCAAGCATAGTAATGTTTAAGGTACAACCCAATGCGAGGTTACACCAATGGAATCCCAGAATAATCTACTAACTCATAGGCTCCTTTTGCTAATACACCTTTAACAATATAGGGGCCCATCCATAAGGATTTGAACTTACCTGCTCCCAATTTTTTGGATTCCTGGTCGTAAAGTAAGACCAGGTCACCTTCTAAGAAGACACGGGGTTTGACATTCTTGTTGAACTGCGCCTTGACTCGTTTCTTATGGGCTTCATTAGCCAAAGTGACATCATGAAGGGTTTCATCCAATTGGATTAGTTCCAAGAAACGAGCCTCTTCTTCTGAAGTTCCGGGGAGAAGGTCGACTGCGAGTTTGAGGGACGAGATTTCACACTGAACCGGTAAGATTGCTTCCAGGCCATCCACCAATTAAAATGGTGTAAACCCGGTTGCATTCCTCACCGATGCCTGGTATGCCCACAAGGCATATAGGATCAGGTGCCAACTCCTTTTGTGGACTCCAATCATCCTTTGCAGCATCCGCTTCAGGACCTTGTTGATTGCCTCAACTTGTTCGTTAGCCTATGGATAATACGGAGTAGAGCTGTCGTGGGACAGCCCTAACTTCGCAGCCAACTCAACCATCATGTGATTGCGAAAATGCGATCCATGATCTTTGGCTATGGCCTGTGGAACGCCGAATCTGGAGACTACATGATTGAAAAAGAAGAGGGCAGTCATTTCGTTGTTGTTGTTTAATGTAGGCATCGCCTCGGCCCATTTGGTAAAATAGTCTACTGCGACTATGATATACCCATGCCCCCTGGCCGAGGTGGGGTTACATGTCATGAAATCTATGCCCCATTTGGCAAATGCCTCAACAACAACTACTGGTTGCAGAGGTGTGGGTGGTATTCTGGTTTTTCTATCAAAGATTTGACATGCATGGCAACTTCTGACTACAGTTATGCAATTTTTAAACATTGTTGGCCAGAAGTATCCTGCTCATAAAATATTTTGCATCGTAGTATAATCAGATTGATGCCCCCCACACGTGCCTAAATGGCAATCATTCGGGACTTTTTTGGCCTCCTCGTGGGTGAGGCAACTCCTTAGAACTATATTGACACCACGACGGTAAAGTGTATCACCGACGATCATGTAGTCTCTTGCTTGGTATTGAATGCGTCGTTGTTCTGAGCGAGAGGTATTAGGCTTATATGTTTGGATTTGGAGATATATTATTATGTCTCCATACCACGGATTGCTTGAAGATATCAAAAACAAAGATTCGTCCACGATTGCTTCTTCTGATGTTACATTGTTGGACGACGATGGGAGATCACATAGTAACTCCGCAAAAACCAGGGATTTCTTCGATTTGGATTTTATAAATTCTAGATCAAAATCTTGTAGAATTTCTATCCACTTTGAATATTTTCCCCCCATCAACTGTCGCGACAATATATAAGTCATGGGGTTGCAATCTGACAGAATGGCAGTTTTTCGAAAGAGGATATAGAGTCGAAATCTCTGTATCACTTGAACAGCTGCGAGAGCTAGCTTTTCAACGTAGGAGTACTTTCTTTCTGTATCATTTAGGTTTCTACTTAAATAATATATAGGATGTTCAATTCCATTATCTTCTTGAACTAAAACCATTGCGATGGTTGTATCCACTGTAGCTAGATATAGGTTAAAGTCTTTTTGATAATCAGGAGCATACATTAATGATGCTTTTATTAGGGATTTTTTCAAAGCATCAAAGGAAGCTTGCGCGACCTAATCCAAGATGAAGGGTACTTATTTTTTCAATAGACGAGTATAACCTTTAGCAAGTTCGGCGTAATTTGGAACGAACCTCCTCAGAAAGTTTTCTTTCCCTTGGAGTTTCTGAATCTGAAGCAAATTTGAAGGTGGAGGAAAATTAATGATTGCATAAACCTTACATGGGTCGAGACGAATCCCGTACTTTGAGACCACAAAGCCAAGTAAACTACCAGAACTGACACAGAATACACATTTGTGTGGATTAAGTCGTATCTTGTAGTGTCGGCAACGTAGAAATATCGCTCTCAAATGCTGTGGATGATCGGTCCACTTTCGCGAATGAGCCGGAAGATCGTCGAGATATGGTTGAACGATGTTTTTGATGTCATGGAAGGCATAATTCATTGCCCTCTGAAATGTTGCCCCTGCGTTCTTTAAACCAAAGGGTAGCTTGCGATATGCAAATGTGCCCCACGGATAAATAAATGTAGTCTTTGACTGGTCCTGTGGGCGGATATTTATTTGATTATACCCAGAAAATCCATCCATAAATGAGAAGATTTCACATCCGGCGCATTCGTCAATTATCTGGTCAATGAAGGGTGTAGGGTAGTTGTCTTTTAGACAAGATCGATTTACATCCCTATAATCGACACACACTCTAATCGTTCCTTGTTTTTTCATTACAGGAACAATATTCGATACCCAATCGGTTAGAGGAACCGGGTAAATAAAACCAGCATGGAGAAGTTTTTCAACTTTTGCCTTGATGGCAGCGGCTTTCTTGGGGTGCACCTGCCATAGTCGTTGTCATATCGGTTTGACATATGGATACATCTTAATTTCGTGTTCAACTATGCTTGAGTCAATGCCTGGCATTTCATCATACAACCAAGCAAAGACATCTCTTAATTTGTGAAAAAGAGCGTTATATATTTCCAGTTCTGAAGGAGAACAAGATTTGCCAACATGAATATTCTCTACAACATCTGTTTTGGTCAAGATATTTATGGCGATAGTCTCTTCAATATTCGACAAGTTTCGCTCGGAATCCACCATGTTTACAGTATTTGTTAGAAAATCAAAAACTGAGGGATGATGAAGGTCACTAGGAGTATCTTCTTTTTAATCTAGAGGATGGGAACGATGGTGGTAATCTTCCCATGGTGCCCCGTCAATCATCATTCACTGAACAATTCCTCCATCTGTATAATTTACATACGACCAAGGATCTGAAGGGGTACCATATTCCTTAGACCTATCTATCCAAACACTTGATGAGCATTGATTTGGGTTTGCCTCCCATGCCGAAAACATTGATTGCTACAAGATTTCTATTGGTCTTAGAGGCAATACCTACAGATGATTCGTGTTAATATCGTTTTCAGAGACCTTTTGAATAGAAGATATCATATTGCAGGTTCCCACTGTTGCCACTTCCACCAGATTGATTGGAGGCGGTAGGGAAAAAGTACCCATTAATATAGGGTCTTTTAGTAGGCCTACTCCGATATTTTGAAGCGAGTGAGGGCTTCCGTGGATCATCGGAATGCTTCCCGTAAATTGTGAACTGTTGTGGAGAAATGTCTGTTGGTCGACGATTGTAATTCCTCCTTGAAAGGGAAATGCAATCTTCCTGAAATAGGTCAACACAACGGTTGCCATAGCATATATCCAGGGCCTTCCTAGTAGGATGTTGTAATCAAGGTTTCCGTCAATTTCTTCAACATCTATTTCTACTATTTTTCCCCCCAGTTCGACTTGCAAGTTACTTAAAATCCCGTATGGGGTGTATGTCTATCCATCAAATATTTTTAATGTTGTCGAAGATTGCGACAAGGGTGGAGATCCTAATGTTTTCCAGCAACTCATCAACATAATACATGTAGATGCCCCCTCATCAATAATTGTTCGATGAACAATTTTGTTGAGGGCTTTCACTTGATTAAGGAAAGCTAGTTGAGCTGGTAAATGAGGGTCATGTCCTTTATGATTAAAGGACACAAGATTGGAATCCGTTGGGTCAATCCCACCTATCGCTCATAATAAAGCCTGCTTTTGACAGGGGAAATTTTACAGTACCTCAAGTGTCGACATAGCAGATGGCGATTGGGTCAGATCCTCCACTATATTATAATGTAGTGCTTCTCTGGCACGAGGATTAAATGTTGATTTGTGTACTACTCCCTTTGGCGGCTTTATCGTTAGTTCAGGAATGATGGGTGGCACAACTTCAATCCAAGTTGTTGTCGAACTACTGGGTTGATCGTTGGCCTTGTTGTCCAACAGCTGTGGATTCCTGTAATCTTTATTCCTTGTCGATATCAAAGCATCGTTTTGCTGCTTTGAAACCAACAACATTAGCACTTGGGATGAGGAAGCATTGTCACTAGCAACCAGATTTGTTCCTAGATTTGGAAACGGATCAGTCAATACTGCCAAGGTTTTTCAATTCTTGAAGAATTTTCTAAGCTCAGCTTTATACGGACACTCTCTTGTCCAATGATCCTCATCACATATTAGGCATGGATGATTTGGTTTCCTATCTCCAGAAGGGTTTACAGAAGATTTTTCAGGGGACGACTCTTCTTGTTTCTTCTTGCCTCTTGGTTGCTTGGTTTCTTTTCCTTTTTCAGTCGATACGGCATTTACTTCCGAGGCGAGAAGTTCTTCATTTGCATTTTGACCTGAAACCGTATGGGATTTCTTTGACTTAGCCTTTACGGTTTTCGTGTTAGGCGTTCCTATCACGCCGTCCCCGGGATGAGAGTCTTTGTTTGATTTAGGAGAGGCAGGAATGGAAAATTCCGGTCTAGGAGCATCAGGGATTTTATCATAGAGCATGCCAAACTAAGTATAGATCAAGTCTAGATATTGTGCATGAGCAATTATTTGCTCTTCAGTGACAACTCCTCCCTTTGCCACATCTTCCGTAATAGAAGGTAAAACTGACTTAATAAACCATTCAGCCAATAGCTGATCAGGAACATATGTTTTTACCATTCTACGACGACGTTGCCACTCATGAATATGATTGGATATGTGAGTGGCTGTCGTTTGCTTGAAATTGGTAAGAAACTCTGTTCCGATTTCGCAGCTTATGGGTAACTGAAAATGGGTTAAAAAGGTTGTGGCTAGGGTGTTGAAGTTATCAAACGAAGCTCTACGCAATTCGATATACCATTTTATTGTCGGACCAGTTAACGTTCACTCAAAAACGTGAAGCCTGATCGAATCATCATTTAGAGTGTTAGATGAACACCACAAGTGAAAGGTCATCACATGATTAGACGGGTCTTCACCCAGATTTCCATTAAATTTAGGAATATTTTACGGAAGTTTATGAGGAATCACTGGCCACCAAGGGGCGTAAGTGATTGGATCGTTTGTTAGCCGATTTAGATCTGGTAACTCTAAAGTTGCCACGAAGGGCAACTGTTGATTTAGGTTCGGCGAAGCATACCTAGGATAAGATGGGATTGCCTGAGCAGTGGGTCTTTGCATACCAGTATAGTGCATTTGATGTTGATAACTTTGATAAGGTTGATGGGCATAACCATTATGAAATGGTTGATGTTGACCATTTTGAACATACAACTTCCCATTACTTGCAAAGACTTGGTGCTCGGATCCTTGGTAAACTTGTTGGAATTGTGGTTGTTGATATTGCACCAGCCATGGTTGTGAGACCATGTGCTGTTTTCCAATACTAACTATTTGACCGAGATGAGGGGTAATGGTACCCGTTTGATCCTGGGTCACTCAAGTTAAGGAGCCACTAACCGATGATTGTGGTAGCATCGCAGGGACAAGGGGCTGTTGGATTGCGACCTGAGAGACTTGAGGTTGGCATACAACAGGTAATGCTTGTACTTGCGACACCGTCACAATAGCTAGTGTAGTGGGGATATTTGACATAGGCATACTTTGTTGCATTGAGTATACAACTCTTGGTTGTTGAGGCAGAAATGGTATCCAACCACTGGATGTAATTCCAACATAACCTGAATTTTGTTGTGAACTCTCGTATTTTTGACCTCTCGGAGGCAACAATGAAAGGGCATATTGCCCTCCATACGACGGTAATCCGATGCTTAAGGGAATTATTTTCCTTTGAGGACCGAATTTCCCAAATTGACATTGCGAAGCATCAATTTCCTGAGACTCAACATAAGAGATTCCAAATATTATTCCGGATGAACAAACGGGAACAGACCATATTTCAAAATAGCCCCTGGATGGATCCCATCCAGTGATTGAGAGCTAGTTGCGACAGATGGTACGCCGGTAAACATTGTCGGAGTAGCAGAAGGATGTTCTGCTGCTGCTGTGTCAGATGACACAATCCTAGATGTCGACGATTGTTCAGACATATATATTCTATCCAAAAGGTTTCCTAGCGATTCTACAGGAACTTCTGACAATGGTAGACTCATTTCTAATGAAGAAGGATATAGAGTGACCCCTACTCCAAATTGCGATGGAGTACTAGATGGTGGATCCTCCACAATATCTTCTATAGCAATCAAATTGGGTGGAAGAGGTAGACCGTCAGGTCCGTAGAATATTTCTGGTGCCGAAGAAGGTATAGATTTTGCAGCGACTAATGTTTGGGGAACAACACCTTCCGAATCAGCTATGGATGGAACTGGTTCATGTATAGAAGTGTTTACCGTCACACTAGGATCAGTTCTACTATCCTCTCGTGGCCGCGGAACTTCTTCTGTAAAGGTAGGGGTACCAAAAATGTTTGAAGTAATCGGAGTCTCCGAGGGTGTCAGAACACTTGTTCCAACCCGACCAGGGGATTTTGAGCCGGTTAAACGAGTTCGCTTTGTCTGGAATAGTTTTGGTTCTGGGGACAAAGATGGTTGACTCGTAAATCTCCACGAATGAAGGGGTTTCAATTGACTTTCTTCCACGATTGTGGATTACTCGATCAACTAAAAATAAAGGGGAAAACGTTTTCGAATTAAATGAATTTTATATGCTTTGACACAACTTGTTTTTTCAATTTTTAAGAGTCGAGAAAAAACAAAAGATGACTCTAGTTGCCTTATATTTTTAATGAGCCTAAAGTGAAAAGTGCTTAGATGGACCTTTTCCTTTAAGGAGTCTAAAAAGGAACGAAAGAGACTACTCTAGAAATCTAGACAGAGGGATTACCAAACCAATCGCAAAACTATAGAATACTTTTTATGGTATGGCAGTCAATCTTCCCGAATGCTGTGTTCAGTGCATTGTGACCGATAGGGCAGTAGACACGGCTTCCTATGGATAAAGGGTATAGCCTATTGTGGTCTCCCAATATATACTCGACGGTACGTGGGAGAACAAGTCCGTACTGGCACTTGTCGTCTCAAAGAGGAGGAATCACCCAACCAACAATGAAAGCGACAGTTACCAGGATTTACGACGCCGGAATACGTCTCTAGCCTAGACTTCTAGATGTTGTGTGTTAGGTTCCAAAGCATTTTTAGGTTCATTAAATTTATTTTATAGTTGATCTTTCTTAAGAAATTTTCCTTTCAGGTTCACTATGTGATGTAGATGTACAATTCCTAAAATTCAATCTAAGATGATAAACAATTGTTTAATCTTCTTTTTGCAATTAAAATCCTAGTTACTAAAGAAAGAGAGATGTTATTCTTTCAACATAGAGCAGAGAGCGCACACTAGATGCACTATCCTAAATCAAACCAACAAGTAGTCTAAATGCAAATACACATGCATGTATTTGTTTTCAGCTTTCTTAATGTGTGAATGACAAGAAGAATGCTAAGTACAAATCTAAATTATCTTTTCAAAGCAACAGTACTAACAAATTTCTCTTCAAAAATGAAAGGAAGATAATAACGACACTTTACTATTTTGAATTGAAAACTACTTTCGACACTTGAAAAACTAGTAATTCCAATCAAATACAAGAGTAATTGTATAATCGACCATCAAGAACAATAGAATTCTTTTCTTTGACTGAAAACAACACTTGCGACACTTTCAAATCAAAAGACGACAGTTCGACTATGCTACTACTTTGTAAAAGAGAACTGAAAATGGCGGAAAATACATAAAAACATTCATAGTTCTTTGCAAAATGGAGGCCGAAAGATGGAAAGAAAGGGGGTTTCAACAATGGTATACTGATCACAGACAACAAAACTCCTGAATAGAGCTGAAGAGAGTGACAACAAAAAGCAAAATCTGAGGGCAGAAGAGGTCTTGTCTGATCAGCGCACCTGCAACACAGGGAAAGTGTGATGAAACGCACCTACTGCACACAGGAAGTGCGATGCATCAAGATTCCCAAGAGTAAAAGGTGCGATGGTCCAGGGATGAGACTTCAACTGGGTTCTGGGTCACAGTTTGCAGCTCAATTCAGGGATTTAGGCCAGGCAAATGATGTACAGTAATATAGAAATCATAGGGGCTGATCTAATGAGGTTACTAGAGCGACCACTAGGGCAATTAGAAAGTTTACAAATCGATTGTTCAGTTTATAAACAAAACCTGCAGATAGACTGAAGCAGCATTGATCTACTTTGCACTTGCATAGAAAATGTAGTTCGAAAGCTAGCTGGCTTGACTTCAGGCTCTGTCTGTAAGTTTATAAAACAAAAAAATATAGACAAAGAAACAATCTATTCGCTCCCCAGTGGAGTCGCCATTTTGTTATCGGGAAATCTAGTGTCCACTCGGAGCTGCTAGTCCCACTAAGACTGGTAGCTATCTTAGAAACAAACAAACTAAAACTACTTTTGTTTTCCTTTATGAGAAGTAGATAAGAGTGGAATGAAGGACACCAACCTCAGTCTTGTGCTTGGTTCCTTGCTCGATTCCTCTCCCTTCTGACAGATCATTGCTGCTTCTCCTTCGTCTACCCAGCTTCAAAGAGCACCTGTGGAATCAAATTTGGCCATACTTGACACTTTCCATAAGGATTGTAGATTAAACAAGTACACGTTCCTCCAATAAACTTAAGGGTTCTTCCACGGATGCAGCAAGTTGGTCTCAAAAGACGTGAGAGAAAAGTAGCCAACCTGGAAAGAGACGTTTGTTTTGTCAGAGTGCCCTCATCTATGTCCATGATTCACAAGAACTAGACATGTGGGAAATAATGGCATTACCTGTGCCAAAACCCCAACAAAATGAATACATTAGAGATTTCAACCTCCTCATAGTGAATAAGATAAATAGGAAAATGAGAAAGAAACCAGAGTTGAATAGTATTACCTATGTAACAGATGCCTGACAAAACTTTGTGCAAGTCCGTATAACCAAAAAGAATATTAGAAATCTCAGGAGGAAATTGTGGAAAGCACTAGCTAAGCCCTACACCCAGGGAAAAATGTGCTTACTGAATTTGCGAGGTGGTAAAGGGTGCCTCCTTGATGGAGTTCTAGATTTGGGGGTCACCCTGGCCGAATTGAAGCCAAACTCGCACACAAAATTCCCAATAAAGAACAACCGATTAGAGTGTTGATTTGAATGCAGGGAAGACAAATTATTAACTCAGAAAATCAATACAAGCTTACCTGATGCAATTTTTGTGCCATAAGCGTGGTTACTTTGCATAGTTGGAGATGGAGGTGTAAGTGCATGACTCTAGCACTACTCAGGTGAGACCACAACACACCCAGGCAAGGATTCGTAGTAGGTGTGGAGAAATTATATCAAACATCATGCCAAATGACCAGAACCCCCACACTCTGTAGCGATACAACGTCAACAATGAGTGACTGAATGTTGGGTTGAGAGGTTAGCATCGGCTAGGTAGACCTCCAACGTAGATGTCTGACAGAATATTATGATCGTAAATGTCGAATCCCCTCGGCAGGAGTGAGGAGGTAGGGCGGTGGTACTAGCCCATGTGAACTAGATTGAGTGACATAAGGACTCACGTTGTTTGGGACATGTGGGGCGGAGTGAGAGGATGGTGGAGAGGGTTGGCTTCTAGCTGTAATCACAGTGCTATGGGGTATGTATCCTAGACCTACCACCAATAGAGTGCAATCAAAACATTAGTCTTAACCTTAGGCAATGGTATCATAGGAATTGGGCTAAGGCAACACACCTCTTGAGAGATAGAAACATAGCAACTTAGAGTATAGTTAGAAGGTATAAAGGGTGATGAACCATATGAGTAACCATATTAAGCAATAAATCAAAATTACTCAAGTGTAGTCAACCTTAATAAATATAAAGTGGTATGAGACATGTCATACCAATAAAGTTATTACAAGATGTTATTCCAAGGAATAGGTAAAGTTAGTAAGAGCTTAATCAAAGGAATAGATAGAAAATGCCATTCAACATATTTAATTCTAAAAAATTGTAAAAAATAATATAGCATGAAGAAATGGTGTTACAGGTTGGAATGTGACAACAAGCTTAGTGATGGATTTGCAACTTCTTTCAAAATTTAATTCTCATTTAATCCCATAGAAGCAATAAAAAAAATACAACCCAAAAGACATAGGCTGAAATCCCTCTCATCACTCCTAAAACCGTAGGTAAGACATAATGAATTAGTGGACCAAGAACCACTTGAGCTTCTTCGATCTCTTAATAGGTTTGGAGGAAAACCACAAAGAGAAAAGAAAGAAATTCAAATTGTTCTATACCATAAGGATAATAAGCCTAGGCTTATATAGTTTTATGGAGGCCTATTTGGAGTAGCCTGATTTGGGGTATTGGAGGGAGCCTCATTCATGTAAAATTTAAAATTTTGACTTGATCCCTTTTCTTAAAATTGAGCTCACTTGGAAGAAACTTTGTTTCCATTTTTTTTTTAAATCCTTATAAAATCCATAATTTAATGACCACAACATCATCATCTTTAACCAATATGTTTTGATTTTGTGGAACTTTCCTAACAAAAGGGTGTGCCATATTTGACTAAACATTTCTTTCAAACTGTGAGGGCCCATGATGAAGAGAATCTAATGGAAAGGGTCACTCAGACAAGCTCACTAATTTTTTTCTTCGAAAACTTCATAAAAAAATGAGGTTTCTTAATCATCCAAGGAAACCAAACACTAGAGATAGGGTTTCATCCCTGCATCATCTCATCCATGACAAATAGCATACTGAGGACATCAATGACAACATCCTATACCTTCTTGACATCCTGCTCCTACTTCATATCCTACATCTATTCTACGTCATGCACCTACTTGATATCCTACATCTCTTCTACGTCCCGCATCTGATTGAAATCCTTCATTTGTTGCACCTGCTCCCTCTTTGACATCAACGACAACATTCATAACATTTTCAACGTCCTCCAAATGAATTAAAAAGTGGACATCTAGATAGAGTATGGTGAGTTCCAAAATGTCCAAAAAAAATTGCAAAAGCTAGAAGATAGTTTGGGTGAAAAATGTAGAGTAAGAAATCTGCAGTTAACAATTTTGATAGATTAAAAATTTAGAGCTTTCACTACCAAATATGTTAATGATAATTAATTGAAAATAAAATTTACAATAAATTATTACTATTTTAAATTCAATATAAAATATAATAATAAAAATAATAAAAAGAATTCATACAATTAAACTCATTTTAAAAAATAAAAATAACAATTTAAAAATATAACATGATATTAATAAAAAAATATAACTATATCAATTGAAAATCAACTTAATTGTTATTATTATCTAAAATAAAATATATGACATGATAATTTAAAAATAAAATAAAATAATTAATTATGAAAAAACAACTTATAATCATTTCCCTCAAATAACATTTATAAAAACATCTATAATTATTTATTAAATCATTTCAGATAACATAAAGATAACCAAGTTGATGCATATACCCCTTAAGATATCCAGATTAGCATTACTCATTTACAAAATAGAAGTAAAACGCCTTTGGATTTTACAGGATAGGACTTCCTTTTTATAGGACAACACTTCTTGCAACTATGCACGCCATGGTATTATTATTACAAATATGATACTACAATCAACATGATTATAATACTCTTATTATAGATATGATACAGAGAAAGCGTGGGTTTTAGTGTCATCAATGGGATATAGGTAGGCATTTGGGCACTGGTCCATTTTTCAAGTCAGTGCTTTGTAGCTACCGTCGGAAGGAGTTAGGGAGAGAGGGACAGTGAAACCATGAATTACAGAGAGGTCATAGAAATCTTGATTATTTCCCCATTTAGAATATATTTAACTAGCTTGAATTACAGAGAGGTCATAGAAATCTTGATTATTTCCCCATTTAGAATATATTCAACTAGCTTTGTAGGAGACTGTCCTCAGAGTGTACAGCTGAGCACGGCGCCACGGTCACCTGTGCTGCAGCTTCCTTTACAAGAGGCATCGAAGGAGCATTGCGTACGTCCCCAAAATATGCCTGAGATTGTTCCTTTGGGCACGTCAACACTCCATGATTGCCCCTGCCCCAGCACTTTACCGCCACCTACGGGAATACGTGCGGCCCATACAATGTATGAACACTGGTTCTGGATCACAAATGTCGCACCCGTAGCTCCTGCACTTACCAAAGCAAAAAAATATTTCTTTATGATATCAAATATTTCTTTGATCATATCTAAACTCATTTACATTCACAAAATACGATGCAATGCAGTAAAGGGATTACTGTAACCTTATCTTGAAGACAAACGTTACCTTGAAGACAAACGTTAAATATTAATGCTAGTATTGTTATAACATAAATCAAAACTGCTAATGTTCTTGCCCCCATTGCAACGTCCAACCACATATTCTAGCCACAGAAACCCAGAGAAATCCATAAATGTCAAGGATAAGATCTTAAAATAGTAAGAAGCAAGATCCAAATTTGTCCTAGGGACAACATTGTTACATTTTTATATTGTTGCACAAATGTAGTATCATGATTTCTAAAAATAATATAAGTTTAAAATGTTACATCGTTGATATTTCCATAAATATATGTGATCTCATCAACCTACATACACAATATTTCAAGTTAATATTAAAATGAGTAAATCTTGAATAAATACCATTCATTTTTCTATTACCATGAAAAACTACTAATTCAACTTTTATTTTTTCTAATAGATATTCAATTACCATGCAAAAGTATGCTATTGACAAATTGATATTTCTTTACGATATTGAATATAATAATATTGTTATCATTAAAAATATGATTATATATTATTAGTCCCTGCCATCTGGGAATGGCCAGGGACTATATGAATCAGTTTTGTTTGATTTAACATTAATTCGAAGTATTGTTTCGCCGAATGCCTTGGTTAGATCAAAGTTTTAGAACGTTGTGTGCCCTCTGTGCTAGGATGACCAAGGTGCTCTGGATTGCCATCTTATTTGGCCGCTTCCCGAGGCAGGAGAGGCCGGAGCATAGGTTATCTTCGTTTGCCGGGTTTATTACTCGTGATCGTCAGAGCGATTTCATATATTAATGTTAAGATTACTTAACATTAGTTGGGATGGAGTTTGGATGGATTATGTGCAACCACAGAAAGGGTTTGGCATATTCGCAGGAACTATTCAGGTTTGTTTGGCATATT
Organism: Pinus tabuliformis; assembly: GCA_031772625.1. NCBI lineage: Eukaryota > Viridiplantae > Streptophyta > Pinopsida > Pinales > Pinaceae > Pinus > Pinus tabuliformis. The sequence continues at coordinate 30,502,500 of CM062807.1, read as the reverse complement.
TGCAAGCGGCACGTGTTCAGCATGCAGGCTGCATGCACTGCAGCTGTTGCATTAAGGAAAATTACAAATGCTTCCACTGGTGCTATCTTAGCTGCTTGCTGATGTTTCCTTAAGAGTCCATGTTATCATACTCCCTCTTCCATTTGGTCAAAAAAGCCTCTTCGCTACTGGTTTTGGATTGCTCCAAGGCAGACCCTAACTTGAAAGGTTAAACAAATGCGATCAGCCTAGTTCCCAGAACCTCTAATGCTCTCTGCAACAACTATGTTTCTACGGTGAGATACAATGAACAAGGTGAGATAAATAGTTTTTTAAACCTGTATATTTACATTTTCCCATTATTTTTCTACAGCCTTAATTTGCAGTGAACTTATTTCTTCCATGGTTCAGTCCCTTTAACGTGCATATTTTCCGCGATGATAGGTATAGATTGGTAAGCAGTAAGGGGAAAATCTATTTCCAAAAAAAATATATATGGATGGGTGAAATTACACAAACTTACAGTGTGCAATCTGCGCTGTCCAATCTGATGATGCTCGAACTTCTGGGATATCGTTGGCAAAGGGGGAAGTTCTTTTCACCTGAACTGACTGAATTCAAGGCTTCATCTAGGTCGATTGAGAAAGTTCAGCAGGTTAGAAAGAATCCGTTCCATGGCGGTTTTCTTCAACTAGTGCCCCTTCTCTTGCGCGTCGTGCTCGGCTTGAAGAAGCTTAACAAGAGCTTGACGAGGGCTTGCCGAAAGAATGGCTGTTGTGGGAACTCCGGCCAAGTAGGTCAGTGAAAGGTTTTCCCTTCTCTTTCATGACCAAGAAGTCTGAGTCACCGCTCCTTCTTTATTGAAACGGGATTCCTATTCCGTAGTTGCGCCCTACTCTGCAAAGACGTCAGCTCGTACTCGAGCCCATACGAGGTATGCTTGTCTTACTCAAGCGAGTCACTTATTCGTATTCTTTCTCTCATCCCAGTTGCCAGATCGGTCTTCCATCCTTCATCTAATAACCTTATTCTTATATCGTATGAGGGTAAATTCTTGCAGCTAGCAAGGACTCTTATGAGTGAATGCAGAAGGAGGAATAAGGCATACTACTATCAGACTGAAAGCTAAGCACTTATAGTTGTCAGAAGTCCGTACGGAAAGAAAGATTCACCCACGCGTCATCGGTGCTTATTACTTTGCCTTCTTCCATAGCTTGTAATAACTGTGACTTATTTCATTTTAGCTGCCCAGAAATCTACTTAATCAACCTCGAACTAAACCGGTTACAATTTCGTTAGCAAAATAATAGACGTTGAGAAAATTTAGTAAAAAAAATTTTAAAGGTAAGTTATATCATTATCGAATCTCGAGATTTTACTTACTCCGGAGTTTTTGATCTGCTGAATCCATTTTCCCATTCTTGACGAATTTCAGGAAGCCATAAAGTGACCTCATTAGACAACTCCATTCCAACTAATCGATTTCTAAACCAAGCTAAGCTACTATTGCATTCATGAATTCGAGGCTTAGAAATATCTTCTATTATAGGTGCGCCTCTCGGCAGCTACCCATATCTTGCAGCGCATTGTTTGTATTATTTATTCAAAAATTCTGTGTTGAGGTAAATGCTCATCATTGAGTGCAGCATTGACCTGCTGAGTTGAACAACAGTTCGATGGGTTGATGCTGCATTCAGCGAGTAGTGAAGTAGGCAAGAAAGCAAGCACGAAATTATGAGTGGTTCTGATCCGGGATGAAAGAAGCCATAGAGTAAGGTAGGCAAGAAAGCACCAAGCAAGGGGCTTGCGCTTCCTGCGGATGATTGCAACATTGAATTGATGTTCCCCCTGATGACTGCGACTGCGAAACTTGCCCAATTTCTGTTGTTTCCTTAATTTTCTGAGCAAAATGTTGCTTGTTGTTATTATTTTTCTCTACCAGTTATGGCAGCCTGCCTCTCTGTAACAGGTGATCAGTCATAGCAGCCTGCCTCTCTGTAACAGGTGATCAGTCATGGCAGCCTGCCTCTCTGTAATAGGTGATGGACAACAGCCTTCCCAATGTTCAGGCACGTGTCTCTTGCATGCACATCGACCGGCTGAGAATGAAACAACACACACTCAAAAAAATTTCTCTTCGAAAAAAATAATAGAGTTTCTTTGACAGTTTTCTAAAGGAGGTGAAACAAAGAATTTCATGGACGGAACTCAGCTTATCCTTCTCTCTTGAGCAAGAGGCATAATTTTTGGGGGGCGGTTTATTTTATTTTATTATGTTATTCAAACTATCGAAGATTATGCTGTAATGCATGCAGGCTGGGGGGTCTTCAGAAAGGTGGCCACGGTCTTTTTGTTCCATCAGTTGAACTATCCAAGATTATGCAAAACAGGTGTAACACATGCAGGGAGGGTCTTAGGAATGATGGCCACGGTCCTTTTGTTCCATTAGGACACCCGCATTTTTTAATTATAATTTTAAAATACTCTTATAATATTTTATTAATATATCTTGGCATTGATTTCAGTTTTCACGAACGCCACACGTGACAGATCTATTATGCAAGAGCCACTAATCTTGTTCACAGTGCATAATCACGGGGAAGATAATTCGATAAACTTGGGGTTTTTAAGAAAACCTCTTTCGTGTTAGTTTATTGTCTTTAAACAGGCCTACCCTCTTAGTTGATTTTAATAATTAATTTAAGTTTGATTTTTATGTTGCAACAAGGATCACTTGTACCTGGATTTTTACTGTCTGCATTAGGTTCCGCTGTAGACTAACGGCTTCGTTACACAACATTGCGCTAACTTCATTGAAGAAATTGGCAACGATGGTTCCGGAACTATGGGTACCTAGGACATTTGGTTCTAACACATTTCAAAATTTTGTTTATAATATGGTAAATTTTGGAAATTTTGTGGAATTTAATGGATAATTGGTAAATATGTTGGAATTTTACATAAAAAAGACACAATATGTATATATCTGTAAATGTTTTGGAATTGGAGGTGAAACACTTAACAGATCTTATTTTAAGATATTCTACCAATCTACAATTTAATGAAATTAATCTGTCATAAAGCAGCTATGAAATCCTGGTAAAACTATTATTGTGCAACGTCAATAAGAAACTATAAACTTGAGATAAAAGTATATTGTCAAACGTCCTCGACTTTGGATTATAGATTCTGGAATATCTCAAACTTGAAGAAAGATCAATTGTTTTCAAAATCTGCAATACACATATGGGTACCGAAGAACCTAGTATTGGTTACTATCACCGCCATATAGGACTTTTCTATTTACTGGATTGTTACGAGGGTGAAGCTGAGGAGTTTTGCATGTCGACAGCTCAAACGAAGGTTTTTATCGATACCGAATAGCCCCAGATTCTTTAAAGCAGCGAGTTCTTAAACATTATGTGAGCTCGATCCTCCATTTGCTTTTCATGCGATAACATATTTCTATACCAGATTCTTGAAAGCACAGGTCTGCCCATTTTGCTAAACCCACTAATCTTGATCCCATAAAGAGCACATGATTAACTAAATCGATACCTAAGGTAGCTTAATGGCAAACAAGCAACCCACCGAAGTAGATCCCCGGTTTTGTTGATAAAGTCAAACGAAAAAGGATTCCCAAAGCTTGAGGTTGTAAGTATCATTGTAGTTCTGTGTTAGGAATTGTTTGAAATTCCAATACAGGCTCCCAAATGGATAGTCAATCATATAAGGGGGATTCCTAAAGCAGTCCCCTAGCATGCCCTAAGTCTGCACATAAGTATGCACACCATTCACTTACAAAACTGAGTTGGTCATACAAATTAATCTGAATTTTGGGTTCAGTCTAATTTCTATTTTATCTTTTGACTATAAATTAGTTGTACTTGCAGGGATGCTAGCTAGGATGCTGACTTGAATGCTGGTAATGGTTCTTTTACTCGATCAAGGTAAAAAACCTTATCTATTGACTGACCCATGTTTTTCTCTCTACGCAAATACCCATTGAAGCCACCCAACGCGTTTTCCAATCCATTAGACAGATGGCGCTCGTCGAGCCTTTCAACCTAGTGTACAGGGGTGTCATGCTTTTGATTGATTGACTACCTCGTATAGATATCTTACTCTGCTACTGGAGGTTCTGAAACAGGCTATAGAGCTCTCTCTGAAATTGGTCCTGGAACTAGATCCGCACCTGTCCTTGCTTATGGGTAAACAACTAGATCAACCGTCTAAACTACTGATGTTGTTGGGTCTCGATCAACCGAATCTACCTATGCTTATTTTGCTACTCCTGGTACTTCTCCTGGTCTTGCTTATGCATCTGGATCTGCTACTGTTGGTTTCACTGAGTCCACTACTTCGTTACTTTGATGCTTGCTTTGCTCCAACTAGCTATGCTTTTAGTTATTCACCACCACCTAGTCTTGAAGCTACCCTTGGCTTATTCAATGCTCAAGCCCCCTTCCAATCAAGGTAGGGACTAGCTGCGATGCACCCTTCCTTTTTTTGATTTGATATGACATGTATGAAGCAAAATAAAATAAAATAGTTAATTATGAAAAAACAACAAAATAATCAATATATTCATTTCCCTTACTTTAACATTTATAAACACATTTATAAAAACATTTGCAATTATTTATTAAATCATTTAAGATCACGTAACGATATCCAAATTGATGCATATACCCCTTAAGATATCCAAAATATCATTACTCATTTACAAAATAGAAGTAAAACACCTTTGTCTTTTACAGGATAGGACTTCCTTTTTATAGGATAGCACTTCTTGCAACCATGCACGCGATGGTATTCTTATTATAAATATGATACTGCAATCAACATGATTGTAATACTCTTAGTATAGATATGATAGACATAGCTAAAACTTTAGGTAAGACATAGCGAAGTAGTGAACCAGGAACCACTTGAACTTCTTTCATCTCCTGATAGATTTGGAGGAAAACCACAAAGATAAAAGAAATTCAAATTGTTATATACCCTAAAAATCATAAGCGTAGGCTTATATAGTTTTATGGAGGCCTCTTTGGAGTAGGCTAATTTGGGGTTTTGGAGTGAGCGTGATCCATATAAAATTTAAAATTTTGACTTGATCCCTTTTCTTAAATTTGAGCTCACTTGGAAGAAGCTTCACCTCCATTTTTTTCTAAAATCCTTATAAAATTCCTAATTTAATCACATGCAACATCATCATCTTTAACCAATCGGTTTTGGTTTTGTGGAACTTGCCGAAAAAAGGGGTGCATCATCTTTGACTAAGCATTTCTTTCAAACTGTGGAGGCCCCTGATGAAGGGGATCTAATCGAAAGGATCACGAAGACAAGATCACTAATTTGTTGCTTCAAAAACTTCAACAAAAACAGGGTGTGTTAATCATCCAAGAAAACCAAACCCTAGAGCTAAGGTTTCATCACTACATCATCTCATCCATGAAAAATAACATACTGAGCACATCAATGACAACATCCTATACCTTCTTGACATCCTGCTCCTACTTGATATCCTACATATGTTCTACATCTTGCACCTGCTCGACATCCTTCATTTATTGCACCTCCTCCCACTGTGACATCGATGACAAAAATATTAACACTTTAAACTAACTAATGGGGTGCCCCAAAGGAATTAAAAAGTTGACCACTAGATAGAATATGATGAATTCCAAAATGTCCAAAAGGGAGTGCAAAAGCTACAAGATAGTATGGGTGAAAAGGTAGAGTAAGGAATCTGCAACTAACAATTTTGACACACTCAAATATTATGGCTTTCACTACGAAATATAGATGCCACGAGGGGCCAAAATTGTTATAAAACTATGGAATCATGTATTGAAAGAACTAGAGTTTCCTCCAAGTAGGATAGTTGGTGGAAGGTACATAGAGATAGTCTAGACAAGTAGGGAATGTACTAGGATATATGCACTACTAAAGCCAAATTATATGCTAGCTTGAATTTGAATATCCCTCAATCCATTATCCCCAACATATTGATGCAGCCTTAGCCGCAAATATCCACAGTATGCATACAAATGCATGTCATATTCATGTCCTACGAATTTCCATGTTATACTTAGGAAAAAATCTCTTAAATCAAGGTTTAATGTTCCTTCACTAACTCTATGCGGAAACGTTTGATTTAATTATCTAAAGTCTAAACTCTAATCAAACCTTGAGCAGAAACTATACAACCCTTTAATATCTTTGGCTAACTCTTATTACTCGCGCTTATCAACCACACCATGGTATTTAGACTTTCATTAAACTTCACTTAACCCATAATATATTTATTCTGCTTTATTTCTATTATAGCTCTTGTATAATAGAAATTATACACAAACCACTTAACCCTTCATTACTTTACCGTTCTGTCGATTCACAGGACTTTGCACATTTACCAATGATCAATCTGCACTTCAAATCTGCACCATTGATTTCTTCCTTCAGATCCAATGGCTATAGCGTCGTCTTTCATCAACTAACTTGAACTATCTCTACCGTTGATCTTCTCCATCCTATTCAATGGCTATCGCATCACCCGATCAAATTTTGTGCGGCGAAATCTCTACCATAGATCAATCATGCTTGCTCCAATGGATATCGTACAATCTCATGCTCCAACTAGCACGACCGATAAAAATTTCAGAAGCACGCGAGAAAAGTTGTTTTTTTTTCTACGTGGTGCCTCCACGTTTTATCGGGTAGAATTTTGAAATACCACTTACAGCCTTTAGGTTGCACAAGATACCACATTCACCTTTGGAAAAATGCCCACGTGCTCAAATCAAAACCTTTAAGAAAGATGCTTAACCAAAGGTTTAGTGCTTAATCTTAGTATTAACCCTTAATGCTAACACGTAGTTTACTCTTTGCCATTCCTCTTCCATCGTTGTTAATCGTCGATTTGGCCGATCTAACGGTTTTTGTGCTTTACTATTTGATACTTTCTATGTCTTTCATCTTCCGTTTGACTCCTTCCCGAGCTTAATTATCGTCCATCATTGGAAGTGTTTAACCTCCAATTTTATGTGTACACTGTCTCAGTGCTCTGTCCTTCTCGATTTCGTTTCCACACACATATCTTATGCAAAAACACTTCTTTTACAAATAATTATAATTTAATCACATATGTACTCTACACAGGTTTGAAATTGAATTTCTATATTCGTAAACAAGTATTTACACAGTTTCTTCTCTGAGGCCTGATTTCCATATCAGTGGCCTCTGTTTCTCTATCTGCTCATACTCTTACAATCAAACTCTATCTAATCTTTCACTCTCTAACTAACTAACTAAATAACTCTCTCTATGCCTTTTAGGCTTACATTTATACAAAAGGTTCTGTAATCCATTTCAGTTCAGATCCTTAATAATTTCAATTAAACCCTAAGAATCCTCTCAATCCCATAAATCATGAACTAATTCCTAATTTAAGATCTACAATTAATTTCCAAATCTATCAATCCCTATGAACTCTCAACTATCATAATTCTCTCATGTTCCCCTTGATTAAAGAAAATTTACAATATCCCTCTCAATATGTAATTAGATCCCACTCTCATAAAATCACTCAAAAACATTATAATTACATTAATTTGATGCGTAGGAATCCAACTTCCTTGAAACAAAATACCCCCTATGCCTACTAAAATAAAATAATATTTTTGAGTTGAATGCTCCTGCATCAGACTCCCAAGGTTGAAAACATTCATGATCTGCAGATCGTGTGTTCTCATATGTTCATAGAAAAACCTCCAAGGTCCCAAGATTTAGTTTGTAATTGTGTGAATGCTCTGTTCCTTTGTTGCTGTTATATATATGTTGTCTTCTGGTTCATCTTCCTCTCTTCAATCAATTTCAAATTCTGATTTATCACTCCTCTTGTTGTCATTTTCCTCAATCTGGATTGTTTCATCATCAACTGCCATAATTCTTCAATCTCCATCTCCATCACATCCTTGGGCTAGTACATACTCTACCATTAAATCTCACTACATGTTGTCCATTCATATTTAAACTGTTGATTACTTTCTTCAGCTTTTTCTACTTCAACTTCTGCTATTACTCTAGATACTACTGTAGAAATTGCTTCTACCCAAACTTCCTAAATATACTTGAAGATATCTCCCTCTGCAACATCTAATTTCTGCTCCTGGTGTGCAAATTTACTTTCCAATGATTTAATGTTTTCATTCCATGGGCTAAGAAATATCATGGAATCTTCCTTTTCCTCCTTCATTTGACTGTTCTCGTGTGCCAAATATTTTTTTTGTGTTTGCAACAATATCTTCATCGCAACCTGTAATAGTACACAAATTATCAGAATTAAAAATATAAGGCCTCACTGCCTCTTCCTTCTCTGGAAACATCTCAATTTGATGTTATGAGTTTTCCTCTAACTCCTTTGTCAGCACATCAGTATGCTAATTTAAATCCTCAAAAAATTCATGAGACTATCAGCTAGTCTCTCTTCCACACCATCTGCTTCAATGATGTCTTCCAGCAGTTGTCCATTGTAGTGAACTTCTTCGTTCTCATTCAACTCTGATTTTACAATATGAACACTTTTTGGTTTTCTAGCCTTTTCTCGAAAAGACTTAACTCATGCCATAAATTTTCCATCTCACTTGGGATTTCTCCTAAAAGCTCCCTACAATCCTCACTATCTTCTTCTTTGTCACAAGCATAATTTCTTGGTGACACTACTTCTTCATTCTCGATCAGAATAAAATTCTGATCCTCCATCTTTGTGATAGTTTTAGCTATCTGTCCATTACTCTTCCTTTTGGTAATTTAAGAAAATCAATTTCTCTTTGTCCTTACCAATAACAAAATCCTTATCATAATACATAATTGTCTCATCTCTACTGAAGATATTTCCTTCACTAAGCAAGGAATTTATGAACTCTTTCTACTGTAATAACTCAAGTTGATCTTCATTTGAAAGACATTCCTCATCATACTTTGCATGGAAACTTTTAGCTCCACTCCAGATAGTTACATAGGATGGTTTGTCTTCTACAATACCTATATTCACACACAACTTGTCAGTTTTACAACCACAAGAGCTCATGATCTCACTTGATGATTCAATCGTCAAGTCCTCCTACTGTTCCAAGCCCTCTACATGACTCAAAAATATTTCGATGGTATTCTCTTCAATCTCCCCAAGTCCTTCACTTGGTTTCTTGATATCCTTCTCCACTTCTTCTTGATTTTGGCCATCATCATCAGTCAAACTTCCTCTGCTTTCAGTCCTTGCAATATGCTGAAAAGTAAAACTTTTTCCCGACTATGTACGAGAATTTACATGAGACCTATCTATCTCATCTTCTTTCAGAAAAAAAATTAGATTCTACCAGTCTTCTTCCTCCTTTACGACAATGTCAGCAAATTGTCCTTTTTCACATGTTTCACCTGCAAAAATACACAAATTATCAGATTTAAAATCATGTGACCTTTTGGCCTCACTTGAAGCTTCAAGTCTTCAAGTCTTCCTCCAAATACTCATTTATTCTGAGTAATTCTTCCTTCAGTCGAGCATTCATCATTTTCTCTTTCCTCTTCTATAGTTTATGCCACCTTATCTTTCTTCTCATAAGAAAACCACACCTCTGGTCTTTCTCATTCCTCTGTAATAGTTCCATCAGTACTTCAAGATGGACTATTATCTCAGCCTTCTCCCTCTCATATTCTTCATCATTCATCTGTCTCCATATGCCATTTTCTTTGGCATCTTCTTTCTTCACTTTGTGGCTTTTCTCTGAACCTCTACAATGACTATCAGTAGTCATCTTCTTCTCCATCTCTATGAGTTCTTCACCCACTCACTATGAGCTACACAAGTATTTGCAAGAACAAGTCCTCCCTACTGCATGATACCTCACTAATCTTCTCTCCTCTGAGCTTAGTCTTTTGCCATCTCTATGGTTCTCTCCACTGAAACCATATGAGCACTCCATGCTCTAGAATTTAACTCATCTGCACTTTTGAGAACAAAAATGTCCTCTTGTATTTCAAACACAAATGAAATTTAAAACAAAGATCATTCCAAGCTTTCAAAAGCTTGCTGCTACCAAATTTCTATGGTTATTTTAGAATTCTTCTGCTTAGATTCCTTCTGAGAACACTCTTGTCCTCTCTGTCCAACCTTCAGTCGGATTCTTCAGGTTCACTACCACTTTTTTTCCAGTCTTTCATTCACTTTGTTCTATAGAACACATACAAATTTCCTTATCTCACTGCTTCTATCAATCTTTACTCTGTCTTAAACCTGCAAAACTCAAACCAGAGTTAAATAAAACAATACCTGTATGATTTCACAAGAAGTCTCCATCCACTCTTCACGTTTGAGTGAATCTCCATTTTCCTCAAGAAAACAAACATCGATGTGCTTTCTTTATGCTTCTGCAATCTCTTCTTAAGAGTATCACTTACTCTCATCTTATGTCCTGTCTTCTACTTATCAGATTCAAATAACCTAATCTTCTCTTTCTTTCGCAATCACACTTGCATTCTGCACAATTCTTCTTTAATTAAAATAGCTTTGACCAGCTCTGATATCAAATGATGCAGCCTTAGCCATAAATATCCACATTGTGCATACAATCGCATGTCATATTCATGTCCCACGAATTTCCATCTTATACCTAGGAAAAACTCTCTTAAATCAAGGTTTAATGTTCCTTCACTAACTCTATGCGAAAATGTTTGATTTAATTATCCAAAGTCTAAACTCTAATAAACTTTTGAGTGGAAACTATACGACCCTTCAATATCTTTAGTTAACTCTTAATAGTTGTGCTTATCAACCACACCATAGTCTTTAAACTTTGGTTAAACTTAACATAACCCACAATATATTTATTCTGCTTTATTTCTATTATAGCTCTTATATAATAGAAATTTCACATAAACCATTTAACCCTTCATTACTTTACCATTCCGCCAATTCACATGACTTTGCACATTTACCGATGCTCAACCTGCACTTCAAATCTACGCCATTTATTTCTTCCTTTAGATCCAATGGCTATCGCGTTGTCCGTTCATCAACTAACCTGGATTATCACTACCATTGATTTACTCCATCCGATCCAACGGTTGTCGCGTCACCCACTCAACTTTTGTGTGGCCAAATCTCCACCGTAGATCAATCCTGCTTGATCCAACGAATATCGCGCAATCTCGCAGTCCAACTAGCACGACTGATAAAATTTTTGAAGCACGCGAAAAGTTGTTTTGATGTGCTACGTGGCGCCTCCACGTTTTATCATGTAGAATTTAGAAATACCACTTACAACCTTTAGGCCGCGCAAGATAACACTTTCGCCTTTGGGAAACTACCCACATGCTCAAATCAAAACCTTTAAGGAAGACGCTTAACCAAAGGTTTAGCGCTTAATATTAGTATTAACCCTTAATGCTAACACATAGTTTACTCTCCATCATTCCTCTTTCGTCGTTGTTATCCAACGATCTTGCCGATCCAACTGTTTTTGTGCTTCGTTGTTTGATACTTTCTATGTCATTGATCTTCCATTTGACTCGTTAATGAGCTTAATTACAGTCCATCATTGGAACTGTTTAACCTCCAAAGTTCTATGTACACTGTCTTGGCACTCTATCCTTCTGCATTTTGTTTGCACACACATATCTTATGCAAAAACACTTCATTTATAAATAAGTACAATTTAATCACATATGTACTCTACACAGGTTTGAAATCGAATTTCTATATTCATAAACAAGTATTTACACAATTTCTTCTCTCAGGCCTGATTTCTAATACCAGTGGCCTTTGTTTCCCTATCTGCTCGTAGGCTTACAACCAAACTCTATCTAATCTCTGACTCTCTAACTATCTAACTAACTAACTCTCTCTATGCCTTTTAGGCTTACATTTATACAAAAGTTTCTATAACCCATTTTGGTTTAGATCCTTAATAAGTTCAACTAAACCCTAAGAATCCTCTCAATCCCATAAATCATGAACTAATTCCTAATTTAAGATCTACAATTAATTTCCAAATCTATCAATCCCTATGAACTCTCAACTATCGCGATTCTCTCATGTTCCCCTTCATTCGAGAACATTTACAATATGCCTCTCAATACTTAATTAGATCCTACTCTCATAAAATCGCTCAAAAACATTACAATTACATTAATTTGATGCATGCGAAACCAACTTCCTTGAAACACGAGACCCCCTATGTCTATTAAAATACAATGATATTTCTGAGCCGAATGCTCGTGCATCACATATTCTAGCCACAGAAACCTAGAGAAATCCATAAATGTCAAGGAGAAGATCTTAAAATAGTAACAAGCAAGATCCAAATTTGAGTGAGGGACAACATTGTCACATTTTTTATATTGTTCCACAAATGTAGCATCATGATTTCTAAAAATAAGATAAGTTTAAAATGTTACATCATTGATATTTCCATAAATACATGTGATCCCATCAACCTACATACACAATATTTCAAGTTAATATCCAAATGAGTAAATCTTGGATAAATACCCTTCATTCTTATATTACCATGAAAAACTAATTAAACTTTTATTTTTTCTAATAGATCTTCAATTACCACGCAAAAGCATGCTATTTACAAATTGATATGTGGAAGGTAGACAAATCCTAAACAATATCGTTCAAGCTCATGAAGTGATTCACTCTTTAGAAAGTAATAAGCAGATAGGCATGATCATGCAACTTGATCTTGAAAAGGCCTATGAAAAGCTTAGTTGGGCTTACATCAGGGAAGTTCTAAAAGCATATGGCTTTGACCATAACTGGATAAGATGGGTAATGGCCCTCGTACTACCTCAAGCTTTGCAATACTGCTGAATGGCTCACCATCCAAAGCCTTTAAGCCTACAAGAGGCCTTAGACAAGGAGATCCGCTCTCACCCTTCCTCTTTATTCTCATGATGGAAGCACTGGGAAATGCTATCAAAGCTGCCAAAGCAGAAGGCAAGATTTAGGGGCTCAAAATGACCATGAATGGCGATGATTTGACCCATCAAAAATTTGTGGATGACACCATGCTGTAGGGTACACCTACGGTCAAAGAAGCGTTGGATTTCAAACAAATTCTGAAAGATTTTGCTATGGAGGTAGGTACTGAGGTAAGCCTTACCAAATCAAAGATTTTCTTTTTTAATACTGATATTGCTATATAGAGAAACCTCACCAGAATTCTAGGTTTTCAAAGAGAAATGAAACCCTACAAATATTTTGGCATTCCTGTAACAGACAAACCTCTAAGCAAGACAGTTTGGGAGCCTATTATTAATATACTTCATGACAGAATTTGGAAATGGACAAACAGATCTTTGAATTTGGCAGGAAGACTAGTGCTTACCAAAGCCATCCTACAAACTGTTCCTATTTTCATGTTATCAGCACTCCTAGCTCCTAAAGAAGCAATGGAACGAATTAGAAATATTCAGAGAGATTTTCTATGGGGCAAAGTTGAAGAGAAAAAGAAATGGTCTTCGGTAGCTTGGGAAAAGATATGTAAACCTAAGGCACATGGAGGTTTGGGACTTGATGACCCTGAAATCCTAAACAAAGTTTTGGGGGCAAAACTATGGTGGAGATGGTTAAAGGAATGAGATGCCCCTTGGGCCAAGGTTTGGAAACAGAAGTATGCAAACAATTGGCAAGAAAGGGAGCACATCAGAATGACTGGTATAATTAAAGGTTCCAACATCTAGAACAAATCTTGGGAGAACAAAGCTATTTTTCAAAAACACAGCTTTTGGGAAATCGGGGATGGAAGCCTTGCCTGGTTTTGGGAAGATAATTGGCAACACGAACCAAAACTTCTTAGAGAAGATTTCGATAATCTCAAGAAGGATACCGATGACAAAGGGTTACACAAGGTAAATGACTTCTGGGAGCAGGACAAAAGCAAAGGAAATTGGAGAGGATGGAGGAATCTGATTAACGGTGAGGACTCTCCATTGAAGACCCAGGCAGAAGCTCTTACAACTATCTTGGAACACAGAAATATTCTGATCTCAACATCTTCAGACCAACTGAGATGGGGCAAAAACCAATGAAAGGAACTTTAACCTCAAAGAGGCCAAGCGTATAGCCCTTGGACTTGACTTTACAAACCCTGATACGGCCTGGAAGGACTTATGGAAGAATCAAATTTGGATGAAAATCAAACTGTTCATGTGGTTGGTGCAACATAAAAAGATTCTAACTTGGATAACATGCGGAAGAGAGGGGTTATTGGTCCATCAAGATGCCAACTTTGCTATTTACAAGAAGAAACTATGGAACACCTTCTCAATCTGTGCCCGTTCACCTCCACTATGTTGAATTGGGTAGCTTCCATCTTCATACATTCTGACAGGGACAAGGGCAGCATCAAAAGCACTCTGAGGAATTGGAGGAGTAATTTCTCTGCAAATGAAATAGTCAACAAATCTTGGGAACTGGTTCCTGGTTTTCTAATTTGGGATGTATGGAAAGAGAACAACAATATAATTTTCAAGACCAGGATTGGTTCTGGCCAAAGCATCATGGATCAGATCATAAGATAGCTAAGGAGACTGTAGGAAGCCTTATAAACCCCCCCCCTGAGAACCAACATCATGAACAGGACAGGAAGATTCTGCTTCAGTTGGGCCTTCAGGGGCTCTTCCCCCAGGGAGTAACCAATATTGTAAGTCATATATCAGTGTATAAGGATCTCTGGCAACCCCCACCCCGATTTTATGAAGTGCAATATAGACGGGGCCTCTAAAGGAAACCCTGGCATTGCTGGGTATGGAGGAGTAATAAGAGATGACAAGGGTTTAATAAAAGCCATCTTTCACAGTCATCTGGGTAAAGCCACTAATAATATGGTAGAGCTCATGGCCCTTCAGCAAGGCCTAGAAATCCTAAAGGACTCAAACTTACATAATACCATTATTGAAGCTGATTCTGAAATGATAATCAACTCAGTTAAGAAAATTTGCAATGGAACAATGCCAAAAAAAGTTTCGAAACACTGGAGATTAATGCATGTCTATCAACTTATTCAATCCCACTTGCGCACCATGAGAACCCTTAGCTTCATTCATGTGCGAAGAATAACCAACAGGGTAGCAGACATTATGGCTAATGAAGGCGTTCTATGTACCAAAAATAACTGAATATATGAATGGTCAGAGGTTCCTCAATGTCAATTGAGGGATGAATGCCACAAACAAGCAACTTTAGACAGGGAGAGTTGCCTGAACAAAGAGGATGATGTATAAGCAAAATGTTCAAAAGCACAAGGTCAAGAGTAAATCTAGGGGTCTACTCTGGTTATCGAGTCGGAAATGAATACGGCAATCTTTAGTTATAAGTTTCTCAGGCGGGAAACTTATTACAGATCAAGCCTTAAGGAAAACATTAACGAGTGCCTTCTTGTTTGGCGCCGAGATCCTCTTTAAAGAGTGGGCAGGTCAATGTAATCGCGGAAATACAGAGCATTTCGTGCAGCAAGCTTCTCATAAGTTAACCTTCCTATCGGATCCGAAAGACGATTGGGAATGGTCTCTATAAGGGCTTCGAATCCGCAGTTGATGTTAACATCTGTGTTAATCACGAGCTTAGTAAGGATTTGCCTGCATCTAGTGGATTTTCGGCGGTGAAATAGCACGGGAGTTATTTCCGAGATTGGACCCGATACGACTATAGAGAAAGTTTTGAAAGCATTTCGGGTTGATTTTGTTTGTTAATCGGTGGGCTAGATGAGCTCCCGATATCACCCCTCAACCGTTAGATCTTTGAAAATAGATAGTACGGTCCTCGGTCCTCGGTGGTTGGTAAAGTGTTGTGGGCCCTTGGCCTCATTTTCGAGACTTTGGCTCTGCCTCTTAAGTTAGGTGGGGCCTATTTTTCTTGTAGGCCTCAGTGACGTCGATTGTAATATACACTTATAACTTTTTTTAGTCAATAATATAGAAGGAAATACTCTTGCTTAAGCAAAAGAAAGAATATAATAATATTGTTATCATTAAAAATATAATTATATATTATTTTGATTTGAAATTACATGTATGAAGCAAAATAAAATAAAATAGTTAATTATGAAAACACAACAAATAATCAATATAATCATTTCCCTTACTTTAACATTGATAAAAACATTTATAAAAACATCTGTGACCACGTAACAATATCCAAATTGATGCACATACCCCTTAAGATATACAACATTACTCATTTACAAAATAGAAGTAAAACTCCTTTGGTTTTTACAGGATAGGACTTCCTTTCTATAGGATAGCACTTTTTGCAACCATGCACGCCATGGTATTCTTATTATAAATATGATACTGCAATCAACATGATTGTAATACTCTTATTATAGATATGATACTTCATAGTATTATTTGGTTTACTAGCGAATTCAGTATGATAAACCGGGATGGATTCGGATTTTATTTTCTCATCAAGGGCAGAATATAATGTTGTAATTAGTACCAGAAGCGCAAGCGTGGGTTTTAGTGTCATCAGTGGGATATAGGTAGGCATCTGGGCACTGGTCCATTTTGCAAGTCAGTGCTTTGCAGCTACCGTCCGAGGGAGTTAGGGAGAGAGGGACATTGAAACCATCAATTACAGAGAGGTCATAGTAATCTTGATTGTTGCCCCCATTCAGAGTATATTCAACCAGCGTTGTAGGAGACTGTCCCGAGAGTGTACAGCTGAGCACGCCGCCGCAGTCACCAGTGCTGCAGCTTCCTTTACCAGAGGCATCGAAGGAGCATCCCGTACGTCCCCAAAATCTGCCTGAGCTTGTTCCGGCGGGCACGTCAACACTCCATGATTGGCCCTGCCCCAGCGCCTGACCGCCACCTACGGGAATACCTGCGGCCCATACCGTGTATGAACACTGGTTCTGGATCACAAACGTCGCACCCGTAGCTCCTGCACTTAACAAAGCAATCAAATGTTTCTTTATCATATCTTAACTCATTTACGTACATAAAATACGATGCAATGCAGTCAAGGGATTACTGTAACCTTACCTTGAAGACAAACGTTAAATATTAACGCTAGTATTGCTGTAACATAAATCGAAACTGCTAATGTTCTTCCCCCATTGCAACGGCCACCAGCAAATAATTAAGCACAACTACAAAACAGCGCAATACAACGAAGGAATTGCAGTTGAGCTTTTTTCATAGATGAGGTTCTATATATAGGCGGGGCTAGCCAGCGTAGCGTATACCGCACGAAATTCTTATGAAGGTTGGGCGGTATGGGAAATCAATTTGAGAGTGTGATGTAATAAGAAGGCGCGGTAATCGCTCCTGGAAATCCGGGTCACGCCCCCCTTACCTTTTATTGTTCCAGATGTTCCGGGTCGTCTTAAACTAGCGATCACTAATTTCCCACGAAATGCTTAGCTAGACTGACGGAGTGGAAAGATTTACTAAGAAAAAGGATAAGCTAAAAAGGGTGACGTACAATAAGCCACGGCAGTAGCTACTAAATAAAGCAGCGTGGAAAATTTGCGAAGAAAAAACAAGAAACAGAGAGCGTGAGGAAATTCCCTGTTGAAGAAAAAAAGATCAGATACCATTGGAGTCTGAGTTTAGCACTGGTCATATTTATTTGAGCATTCTATGAATGTTTCTCTATACGATAGAAATATTAATTATTTTTTTATCAATTCTAAAATATTCTTAAAATTTACAATTAAATCAAAGTCGAAAGGTGAAGCTCAGCCACTCCCTCTCCTTGTATTGTTGTAGATGTTCCGGGCCGTCTTAAACTAGCCCTCTTCTTCTAGAATACGGCACGAAATTCTTATCTAGATTATCCGGCGTGGAAAAATTAACCGATGGAGTGTATGACCGAGGGCTTGAATTTTCATTTAATGATTCACCAAGAATACAATATTGAACATCACATTACAACTGATGGTTCGTCGCTTGGTACATCACAATTACTTCTCTCTTCACTTTCTGTGTGAAAGGATTAATTTATTTCCTCTCTTCCTGCTTCGTACATGAAAGTCCGGATGACAGATTCGATTGACTGGAAAGTTTCGCAAGCTCTTCGCATATTTGAGTTTTGAATAAATGTTTGCGTTAAAAGAGGTTTGTTTAAATGTTTCGAATAAATGTTTGCGTTAGAAAGATGTTTGATTTAAGGTGACATTTTAGAATGGCGTGTTTCATTGTGGAATTTGACAGAGTTTTGATAGTGTCTGATTTAAAAAAAAAAAGAAAAATATCTCTTTTAGATTAGTAAAAATAAAGAGATATTTATATTTTATAAATGAGTGTTGACAGAGTTTTGATGGTCTCTAATTTTATTTTTAATTTTTTTAATTTATCTCTTTTTAAATTAGAAAAAATAAAAACATATTTAGATTTAATAAATGAGGGTTGATTTTTGATTATTTATTTCTAAATAATAAGTTGATTATTTTCTAATCTATTAATGTATTAGAATTTCTTATATTTAAAAGAGAAAATAGTTTATAGAAAGATTAGCATCAGAGAAGACATCTTCCAATTGGTGCATTAAGAAAAAGAAATAACAAATAGAAGAGTTACTATAGTCATATAAGGGTTTGTTTAGTTAGTTTAAAAAGTTATCACTTAAAAGAAAAGTGGAGCATATGACTTTTTAAACCAACTTGTTATATTTTCTAAGTGATTTTTTAGAAAAATTTACAAATAAAAAAAATCCGATAAAATTTGTGATGCATTATAAGCCATCACAATAGTTCCTAAAGGCTTATATCTACCACATTAATAATGATTAGGTTTATCTTGTTAAACGCTGACTATTTCTTATTATTAATAACTACAACCATATTATCCCATATTTATATATTATATTATTATGTTGTTGTTATAATTATTATATTTATAATTATTATATTATAATATTATATATTAGATAATATTATATTATTATATGATATTGTATTAATATATTAATACTTATATTTGAAGCTATAACATAATTAACATATAACAAAATAATAATATTTAGTTATTATTAATAACACTTATTTATTTCTCACCATTATATAATGTTATGTTATATATATATATAATATAATATATAATATAATCTATATATACTATGTATTTAACTAAAATATAATATAATATTTCACATTAAAATTTCACTATTATCACAATGAATTAATCAAGGGGATGATTAATAATATAAAGCCAATGGATTAATATTATAAACCCAAGCCATTAATATTATAAATCTCAGTAATTAATGTTATAAATCCTTGGAATTAATAGTACCGATAGATCCATGTTAGGTATGGATCTAACATGAGCCAAGAGGAATCAAATTTATTCAACTGCAATTTTTTTTATATTGTGAAATGTAATGTATTATTTTTCAGCGTTTAAATTGTATTTTTGAATGCTAAATAGAGTATAATAGGACCAAATATAAATGTTAACCATAAAAACTTCGTTGTTTTCCATATATAGATATATATGAAGTTGATATCGGCATAAATTAGTTAAAATAGATCTTGAAATAGTTTATTTAAATCTCTTGTTGGAATGATTTTTAAAAGTATAAGATTTAAACATCTATTCACACATTTTGTTTACTTCTAATTACTCTACAACATATTCATCCTTTTTTTAGTTATAGGAGACTTTATTTTCCCATAGAACATAATTTGTTTTTTTTGTTTTTTGTTTTTAAGGGGCAGAGACAGAGTAAAAATTTACACATTCCCTCATCCTTGAGCCTCCTAGCTCAATAAACCTAATAAGTCTTACACATTCCCTCATCCTTGAGCCTCCCGGCTCAATAAACCTAATAAGTCAAAGCGTGGTTCACGATTTGTCTCATGTGGTGGTCCTTGTGGCATTTATGAAATAGTTCTATGAAGTTACAAATTATGCATAGAGGAGTATACTCGTTACTATGAAAAAAATATATTATAAACACCGAGGATTAATAATCCCACCAAACTAATATTATAAACCCAAAAAATTAATACTATATACCCAACATATTAATAAACCCAAGGAAATAATATCAAACCATAGGACTTATGTACAAACACAAGCAATTATAAAATCTAGGATCAAAAATGTAAATCCAAGGAACTAAAAACTGTAGGATTAATATTATAAACTCTCCAATTATAAATTTTAAGATTATAAACCTAAAACTAAATATATTAAACCAAAGTAAACCCTAAAACCAATTTTATAAACCAAAATATTAAATGTTAATTTATTCAATTTCACAATACAACATTGAATATATTACAATGTATTGTATCATTTGAGAATTGTTTTTAGACTCCTTGTCACATAGTGGCGATGCTTGTCACACTACAACATTGGATATATTTTTGTATCATTCCAATGTGAGAATAGTAAACCTTAATATTAAACCAAATATTATAAACCCTAACATTATAAAACGTGAAATTAAAAATCTTAATATTATAAAACTTTGGGATTAATATTATAAACCCAAAGGATTATTAATATCATAAAACGAGGGGATACATTTTTGTATCATTCCAATGTGAGAATAGTAAACCTTAATATTAAACCAAATATTATAAACCCTAAAATTATAAAACGTGAAATTAAAAATCTTAATATTATAA